>CM064358.1:9682540-11001540 GCA_032595735.1 Pelochelys cantorii | reverse complement strand
CCCTTTCCCCCCCCGCAGGCACCGCCCCCTCCCTGCCCCTTCCCCCTTCTACCCACCCTAATCAGGCACCTCCCCCTGCACCTTCCCCTCCCATCCCCTCCCCACCTGCCCTTTCCCCCTGCCTCCCCGGCCCTCCAGGGCATCCGGCTCCGAGCAAGGCCTGGAACATGGAGCAACTGGCCTAGGAATCAGAAGGACCTTTAAACCGCCCCCCCTCCTGGCCTGGGTTTCTCTGGGTCACTGGCCTCCCCCCAGCTCTTCTCTGCCCCCACAAAGTCAGATTAGCCCCTGGTCTGCCCTGTGTCCCCTGGGGAGCCCCCGGGCAGCACAACTAGCCCCCCGGACCAGTGGGAAACCGAGGCAGGCAGAAGGCAAAGCAGGTCACCCAAGGCCAGTGCCCAGACCGCGGGGCTGCCTCTCTCGCGCCCCTGGGGTTTCCGACCCCGGGAGCAGCCGGCCCCATGCCAGCGGGCCTCCCCTGCTCAGCTCTAGCGCAACCCCCCGATACGGGCTGGGCTCAGGGATGACCAGGTGCCGGCCCCCGGCTAGGCAGGCGAGGGTCCCCTTGGCTGCAAATTACTGAACCCCACAGACCCAGAGCGGGGTCCAGTCTTCCAAAGCGCCCGCCTGGCGTTGGGGTTGTGTTCTCCAAAGCCCTGCGGTGGGAGGCGGGATCCGAGGGCCCGGGGCCGCACTGCTCTTCTGGCCCTGCGGGGGGCAGAGCGGCCACTGCCCGCCCCTCTTGCTCGCATGCAAGCAGAGCGCCGCCCCCCCCCCTCAAGAAAGGGCTCGCTGCAGAGAGAGGCGCCTCCCCCAGTCCAGAATCCAGCTGCCTCCATATTGGTGCCGCAGGGATCCGGGGCCACCGGTTCTCCCACAAGCCCCCGCGGAAGCGGAACCAGCCCCCTCTTCAGACCTCCTCAACCTCCCGCCCAGAGCCTCCCCGCTGCCTCACTTCTCATTTCCTGCCTCAGTTTCCCCGCAGCCGGTTCGGGAGCCAACGGAAGGGACAAAAGGTTCCTCCGCTTCCCTGCAGGTCCCCCTCCACCTCCCGATCCCTTGCCTGGGGCTGGTCTGCCCTAGGAACTCGCCTCCGGCCGGCGGCGTCCCCCCGGTGTGAAAAATCCACACCCCTCCCCCCCCCCCAGCAAGACCGAGCCTCCGGCAGACAGCGCTGGGTCAAAATGTCTGCCAGCCTCGCCAGCGCCTCGAGGGAAGGCAGGAGACCCCCGCCGGCCTAGGCAGCGTCTCCACTGCAACCGGCTAAGTGGAGGTGTGCTCTCCGGGTCCAATTCCCCGGCGCGCGGGCCCGACCAGCGCGCTGCCCACTTTGCTTCGCCTCACCCCGCCGAAGGAAATGGTGGCTGCCGCAACCCAACGTAGTTTGACTGGTGTGGGGGCTGCGGGGTGGGGCGGAGGATGGGAGCTTTGGGGGGGGTGGAGGGGGCTCCAGTTTTGGGGGGCAGGGCCAGGGCAGGAGGGGCTTCCCTCGAGCGGCTCCCGCTCGGGGGGCAGGGCGGCGCTAAGGCAGCTTCCTGCCTCTCCTGGCACCGCAGACCGGGCTGCGCCCCGGAAGCAGGTTCCCAGCCCATGGGAGCGGGGAGCTAGTGCGCAGGGCAGGGGCAGGGCATGGAGCCCTCTGCGCCCCCCGCCCCACCTAGGAGCCGGGCTGGCTGCGGCCACTTCTGGGGCGCAGTGCAGCCTGCGGTGCCAGGCCCGGCAGGGAGCTGCCGTAGCCCCCTCACACCTGGTCCCCCTGCAGCCACGAGCCCCAGTGCCCAACACGCCACCGCCCCGTTGCCGGGCAGGTGGGAGCCAGGTCGGCAGAACTCCCCCAGCGGCCTAGCGCTGTTTACACCGGGGCCTTCTCTCGGGGTGGGGGGGGTTGGATTTTTCACCCCCCTGCGGCCGCCACCACTGTCCAAGCCTCACGAGGCCCAAAACCCGAGGCTCAGCCTCGCCACGCCAGAGGACCTTTGGGCCCCGCCGCCTCTGGGGCGCCTCGCTCCCCCCGCGGGCCCTCCCCCAAGCCGTGAGGCGACCATCGGCCGAAGGAGGAGATTCTCTTCTCAAAAAAAACCCCCTACAAATCCAGTCACGTTCCCAGCTGTGTGGCACTGCTTTCGACACACACAGGGTGGGGGCGTGGGAAGGGGGGGGGCAGCAGTCAACTAAGCAGCTGATGGGAGGGGGAATGGTTACAGCATGGCTAGCTCTCACCTCTGGAGAGGGAGGCGGCTTCCGGAGCAAGACGGGGTCCCTCGATGTGCCAGGTGTGGCCCCGACACCCAGCGAGAAACAAGAGCGCCTGGACGAGTAACTAGCACCAAGCAGGGCCTCCCAAACGCATCACCCTCAGGGGATCCCAAGCAGCCCGGAGGGGGGGGCAGGTTTTACTTCACCGGGCAGGTTTCAGACAGAGGGGGAAGGGCCTGTCCCCACCGGCGCCCAGGAGAGTTACACAGTTCTCGGGACACGGGGCCGAATCTCCCACACCCTGACATCTCCCTCACACACCAAGCCAGCTCCCCTTCGCCAGGCACGGTTCCCGGGAATGCAGCCGCGACACCGGAAAACCGGGCCAACTTTTCCGAGGAGGGCTTGAACGGTGGGGCCGGCGGAGCCCTCGGGGCGGGGGGCGGCTCTCCCGGGGGGCAACAGTAACACGCGATTCAGACACAATCCATCCGGACTGGGGATCGGACAAGCGGGGGCCGAGTCCCGCGGAGTTCAGACCCCGCCACGGTCAACGCGCCCCCCCCCCTTGTGGAATGGAATGAACAAAGGGGGCGTCGCCCTGAGTGAGCCACGCCCTCGCGCCCTCCAGGGCTAGTTTTGTCACCTGCCGGCTCCCCGAGTCAGGGGACGGCGTTTCTCCGCACCCACTGCTTTGCCCACGAAGCCACCAAAAAGGTCTGGGCACCACCTAATGGCTCAGAAACCAGGAGGCCAAGCGAAGGCGCTCCCGGCGGGGGCGGATAAAACTCCTGGGGCTGACGACACCCCACTGGCCCCATCCCGGACGGCTCCCAACTCTCCCACCAGCACTCTGACATTTCTCCCAGCGAGCCACTTCCATCTCACCAACTGCCCTGTGTGCCAAAATCACGATGCGGGGCCCAGAAGTCCAGAGACTGGGTCACAAATCAAACGATTTGTTTTAACAAAAATAAGACCATCAGGGCAGCCAGACTGGTCAGCCCAAAGCTCCATCCAGCCCAGTGGCCAGCGCCAGGTGCCCCAGAGGGAATGAACAGAACAGGGAACCATCCCGAAATCCCTCCCCTGTCGCCCATTCCCAGCTTCTGGCGAACAGAGGCTAAGGACACCCTCCCTGCCCAGCCTGGTGGACCTATCCTCCATGAATTTATCTAACTCTTTTGGAACTACGTTAAAGTCCTGCCCTTCACAATATCCTGCAGCGAGGAGTTCCACAGGCTGACTGTGCGTCACGCCTTGTGTTTGTTTTAAACCTAAGCTTCGGGGGCGGGCGGCTGGAACAATTTGAATAGTGGTGGTGCTGGGAGCCTTTGAACCAAACTGTAAACCCCTGTACAACCCAGCACTCCCCGGACCCCTAATTCCAGCATTGATGCGAAACGTATTGCTCTCACTGGGGGACCCCGAGTTCTTGTGTTAGGAGAGGGAGCACAGTCCCTCCACGCCAGTCAGGAACTCATCGACCTCTGTCACATCCCCCTTTGGCCTCCTCTTTTCCCAGCCGAAAGGTCCCCGTCTTACTCGCCTCTCCTCACGCGGCAGCCGTTCCTCCCCCCTCCTCGTCTGGGTCACCCTTTTCCAATGCCAGTCCCGCTGGCTGGAGATGGGGTGACCCCAGGGCTGGCAGCAGCCATGAGGCGGGCGCCCCGTGCATTCCCAAGGAGGCAACATGATCCCTCTGCCACTCATTGAATTTGCCCTCTGTTTTCGGGGCCGGTTTGTAACCTTCTCTCTCCCACCATCCCGTTTGCCTTTAAGCCCAGGGCTCCCACAAGGGGCACTTTCGGAAACACCTCCCCCCCCCCCCCCCCCGCAAAAAAATTCACAAGACTCACCACCAGCCTGCCACTTTGCCCCCCGAAATCCCCCGTGGAGTCCCCTCTGCCAGAAGTCTCATGGCTTGCCACCGACCATGATCAGGGCCCCGCCACGCCAGGCGCGGCACAGGCCCCTGCTGAGGTCAGGAGCCCCACCGTGCCAGGGGACACACAAATACCCCGTCCGCCCCGCAGTCACGCTCAGAAGGCCCCTCGCCCCAGGCGCGGCCCAGATGAGCGCACGGAGCGAAGAATTCTTGGCGTCAGCCACGTCCCCCCTCTGCCACTCCCAGTGGGGTGCAGAGAAGACGCCGGTGGCGTGGAAAGCCAGGAGGGCACGTTAGGCCGCCTCGTCTGGCATCTGGCCACCTAGTCAGCCCCGTGGCTTGCCCCTTGGCTCCCCCCTCTTCCACGAAGGCATCCCAGCCCAGATCTGAAGCCCCCAAGGGATGGAGACGCCACCGGCTCCTTCGGGAAGGGGGGGAGTTCCGCTCCTTCCTCGCCCCTTCACACATTTAAAAACACCCCCCTCCTTTCCCGTTGGAATTCGCCTGCATCAGCTCCCCCCCCCCCCCCCCGTCGCGCCTCGCTCTGCCTTTCCCGCAGCGCCCGGGACGGTAGCGCCTCACAACTCTCTAATGCAGTGACACCCACGAACCCACCGCAGCGCACACCCTGCTGCTGTGCACCACCCCCGGCGCACCATGCCGAGCCCGGGTGCCACACAGGACTGGAAGGGACCGCGGGAAGGTCTAGTCCCATGCCCAACCCCCAAGGCGGGACTCAACGATCCAGCATCTCTCAACCAGGGGCACACATGCCCCGGGGGGGCGCACAGGTCTTCCCGGGGCAGCATCCACGCTGCCGGCCTCGTCACCCCGCTTTACAACAGGCCCCGTGAAACGCACATGCGAGCAAAGGCCGTGCGAGCTAAAATTTCCACCAGTGACTTGTTTGTACAGCTGTGGAGCCCAGACACTAAAATGTAAGTCCAGCGCTCCCACGCCCATTGAGTTATTTTATCACAACTCAGAGAGGAAGCCCGGGAGAGTGCGCTGGGCCACTTTTGTGTGTCGGGGTCTGATTTTGTACACGAGTTGTTCCCAAGGGAGGTGGAACTGGGGAGCCCAAGGACAAAACGGACTCCTGGAAGAGGCCCGGCAGTGGGCAACAGTTGAGGGGCAGGGATGTAAGGAACGGAGCACTAGAACGGGAAGGGACCTCGAGAGGTCATCGAGTCCAGTCCCCTGGCCCCACGGCAGGACCAAGCGCCGTCTAGATCATCCCTGGTAGATGTCTATCCAACCTGCTCTTAAATATCTCCAGAGATAGAGATTCCACAACCTCCCTCGGCAACTTATTCCAGTGTTTGACCACCCTGACAGGTAGGAAGTTTTACCTGATGTCCAACCTCAACCTCCCTTGCTGCAATTTAAGCCCCTTGCTTTAGACCAGTGTTTCTCAACCAGTGGTAGGAGTACCCTTAGGAGTACTCGAGAGAAGTCTGGGGGGGTGCATCAACACAACTGAAATGTGGAGAAAACTGAATTTTTGTTATAAGTTTTACAGCGCTTGATTATTTTTGTACTTTTTACACCCAAACATGTTATCGCCTGCCTGGCTACGATTAAGTTGTTTAAACAAATGTGTTGCAATGGTAGAAAAAAAAATTGTGTGTCTGAAAACTGTAGGTACTGGGGGTACGTATAATATTTTTTTTAAAAGGGGTACTTTATTAAAAAAA
The DNA here is from genome assembly GCA_032595735.1 of Pelochelys cantorii. Classification (NCBI taxonomy): domain Eukaryota; kingdom Metazoa; phylum Chordata; order Testudines; family Trionychidae; genus Pelochelys; species Pelochelys cantorii. The sequence goes on along the minus strand of CM064358.1, from coordinate 10,995,759 downwards.
GGTTGAGAAACACTGCTTTAGACCGTTCCTGACAGGCGTGTGTCTAACCTGCTCTTAAAATTTTCCAGTGATGGAGATTCCACAACCTCCCCGGTCAATTTATTCCACCGGGTAACCTCATCAGCACCCCCTCCACCCTGCAGCTCCGCCCCTTCCTGAGACTCCGCCCTTGCCCCACCTCTTTCTGGCCCTGCTCCACCCCCTCCCCAAGGCTTCTGCCCACCTGCCACTCTCTGCCCTCCGAGTTGGGCAGTTTTTCCTAATGTCTAGACGAAACTGCCCTTGGCTGTGGCCAGTGTCCTAGCCTCAGGCTATGTCTACACTGAAGTTTTTTTGCAGAAGAGGATATGCAAATAGCACACTCATTTGCATATCTTTCTGATTCTTTTTGCAGAAGAGGTTTTGCCACTAAAAAGCCCCGTGTCGACAGCACCATTTGTCGGAAAAAAAACTTTTTTTCGCAAAAACCTCGATTTTTGAGGAATAAGGGATCTTGCGAAAAAGGGGTTTTTTTTTCCGACAAATAGCCCCGTCCACATGGGGCTTTTTAGTGGCAAAACCTCTTCTGCAAAAAGAATCGGAAGGAGACATGCAAATGAGCATGCCATTTGTATATCCTCTTCTGCAAAAAACCCCACAATGTAAACACAGCCTCAGAGGTGAAGGGGAATTTTTTTTTCTCCTCCCTCCGTGTAACAACCTGAAAATGGCGATCCCACCCCCCCTCGGTCTTCTCCTCTCCAGTCTAAACAACCCCCATGTTTTCAGTCTTCAGTCCCCATTTATTTGTATTCCCCCCTCCCTTGTCTCTCCTCTTATAGTTCATTTGCAAGCTCTGTGGGGTGGGCCCTGTCGTTCTGTTCTGCATTAAAACCTGCCTCGCACCGCACGCCCCTGGCTCGTGACAGGCTGGTCGAAAAAGTTACATATGGTTACCTTGGTTGTCGTTATTTCTGTTTCTCTTTCCTCCCGAGTCTGGAACTTGACTAGACCTTAACCAAGACATTTGTGTGACCCACACACCTAGTGTGGGTCACTCTCCCATGTAGTGGCACCTAGACCACTTACAGCGATAGCTAAGAACAAGGGCGCACTCCAGCTTAAGCTTTATAGTGCCTATGCTGAGGTCCCAGGTTCAAATCCCCTGCTGGGGGTGCATTTGCACCTGGACAAAAAATAATTGACTCTCCCTCACCCAGATGTGCAGTAATACAAATAAATAATCAACTATATATTTTAGAAACTTGGCCCGTGTGTCCGTCTGTCTGTGAGTCCGTTTGTTCAAGAGCTCCTCCTAAATGGTAAGAGTGAGGACCACCAACTTCGGTAGGTGGCTTCCTCTTATCAGAACTTAAAGGATGGGGTTTAGTTGTGCCAGGATGCCGGGATATGCCTGGAATGGGATTGTTTCTCCTAAAATGGAAAAGCAGGGAAAGGGTCTGGTAGGAGGGACAGTTATTCTGTAGAATGACCAGAAGGGGGCAGCAAGGGGCTAGAGATGGGGACCAGACCGCCCCATTGGGCCAGCAGAGGGCAAGAGTGGAGAATGGGGCAGCGCTCTACTGTATATTGCAGAGACTTTGTCTGTTTGTCCCTCAGCCAGGGGGCGTTGTAACAGGGCGGGACTCACCATGCGGCGCCTCCTGCTGGTGAGTCTGGGAATTAGCTCTTCAGCGCCCCCTTTTGGCTGGAGTCACACCTGCTGTTACTTTTTTTTTTTTTCTCCACACCACTTTGTGTTAGGGCCCGTGTCCCTCCCAGACTGCCCTGCCGCAGCACCCCCACACTCTGGGGTCCTCCCGCTCAGGGAACCCCCATGCCTCCGTGACCCACGGCCAGTCTTCTTCTAGGCCCTGCCTCAGGGGCAAACTGCCGTCTGGAATGGCCACTCAGCATTGGCCAGGGGGCGTGGGCCTGCAGTCTTCTGCTCTCCTGGCTGTGTCCCTTAGCCCCCTCAGGCCTTGCTTCAGGCCCTGCCGCCTGGGAACTCACCTGGCCGGGGCGTCCCCAGCCCTGCTCCAAGTCAGGAAGCCTCCAGCTTCCCTAGCAGCCAGGTCCCTCCTGCTCCCCAGCCAGACTGCGTCTGAGTCTCCCCCACCTCCAGGAGGCCCTATTTATACAGCCCTGGCTGGGCCCTGATTGGCTGTCTCTGCCTCAACAGCTCTCCCAGGGCTCGGTTTTAACCCCTTAAGGGCCAGTGTGGGGCAGATGCCAGGTCACAGACAGGCATCCCTCCCCCGACTGGGAGAGGCGCGTCTCCCCTGGCCCCAAGCTGCTGCAGTGAGAGGGGGCCGGGGTTCCCTTCTCTGCCTGGGGCAGCCCGCACCCTGAACCCCTCAACCCCAGCCCTGCACTGATTAAAAGGAAGAAAAACAAAATTTATTCGAATCCAGGACCCTACTGGGTAAATCTAGTAATAACTAACAGCCACAGTGCAGCTGTTCCACCCCCCCGATTCTCCCCCAGCTGCCCCGGGGGCCCTGAGAAACAGGGACTCATAGGTGTGACTTCTACTTTGCCCTGGGGGTGCTCCAGCCTGAGGCCCCACCCCTTCCTGAGGCCCCCCCTCTTTCCAGCCCCACCTCCTCCCGAAGGCTCCCCTCTGCCACTCTCTGCCCCCCTGTCACCTCCTCAAGCCACGCCTAGACTCCTGGTCCCACACCCCCCACACACACACGGCTGCTCCAGCCCCGGAGCCCTCCCGGCGTCGCCGCCCATGCGGGCACTAGCCCCGTGTCGCCGTGCTTTGCACTAGTGCAAGAGCTCACTGAGACAGCTCGTTCCCCTGAGGGGCCCCCCCACTTCCAATCTCAGCTGGGGTCTGCGCGGCACCTGCCATACGGGGGGGGGGCACCTGATGTCGGAGCCGCCAGCAGACACCAAAATCGCCTCCCTTGCTGTACACGGGGTGGGGGGGGGGAGCTGCCAAGGCTGTATTCTCTGCACCACCCCCGCCCCCCGTCCTCTAACCCACAGGGCCAGAGCCGGGGCCGGGGGGATTCAAATGGGGGAAGAGCCATGCGAGTGTCCCCGATGTGTTTCCTTTTGAAACCACCTGACAGGGGCAGGGTCTGACGCGCCCTTGCTGGAATTCTTGGAGTTGGCAAGGGAGACGGGGGGGGGGGGGGGCAGGCGTGCAGGAGTGGGGGAAGAGGGGATGGGGAGGAGGCGGGGGCAGGAACCAGTGGGACCTAGTGCAGGCGTTTGGGGGAGCAGGAAGGGCTGGAGTGGGAGAGGGCAGGATCTGTTATGCTTTGTGCACAAATGTATCTCCTGGGGCGAAAGGGTGGGGGGGAGAGGATCAACACGTAAACGAGTTAATTAAACATCCAATTAATTATCCGGCCAATCGGATCTGGAGCCAGAGGGAAGCAGCCGGGAGGATCAATACTGAAATAATCGATTCATGGCAAGCGGGGGGAGGGTGCATGGGGTAGGGGAGGATGCATGGGGCGAGGGGGAGGGTGCATGGGGCAGAGGGGAGGGGGCAGGACTGGCACCAGTCAGGGTCAGCTGGCACTGGGGCAAATGTCCCCCCTGAAGTTTGTACACTCGCTCTAGGTGCCAATCTGTGCACAGTCCCCATACCGCTGTGGGAGATGGAGCGGGGGGGATGGACGAGCGTGGACCAAAACAGGGTCCTTGCCGGGGACCAGAATTTGCCCCACATGCCCAAGGCCCAGCCAGTGGGGGCAGAGCAGGCGGGGGACACAAGGGTGGTTTGGGGGGAGGGGAGGGCTGAAGGCCCAGGCCTAAGGTGGCCAGTGTGGGACCTCCAGGTACTCAGAGCCGGGGACTCCCTGAATTTCAGCCCCACCCCAAGAACATGGAGCAGCCCGGGGGCAGGACAGGGAAGTCCTGGGTGATGGAGGGTGGGGGAGGCTGTGCTCTTTTCCATTTCTTTCGCCTGCGGGATGCCCCCCATATGCTCCATCAGCCCATAGGGGCAGCTGGGGATGCCTTCCTGGACACCCAGCGCTAAGGGGAGCAGCTCGAGGGATCCGGGGGAGGGGACTCGGGGGTCCTGATCACTAGGCCTGATGAATGTGTGGGGTGGCAGGCATCAGGCTACCAGGGCTGGGCTTTAGGAGACGGTGCGGGTTGAGGGCTGATGGTCAGAGGGGGTGCAAGGCTAGGACTCGGGGGTCAGGCATTGGAGTGGGGGGCTATGAGGGTGGGTGTGAGCAGGGGCGGGAGTTTGGGTTATCAGCGGCTGTATCCAGGGTCAGGGACGCCCTCTCGGGCACCAGACGCTTGTTGGCACAGGTATCCACACGCCGATACACCCGGGAGCGCAGGTCCTCCACACAGGCAGCCCCATTGCACACACATCACAGCCACAGAATGGGGCTAGGGCCAGTCCACAGGGCCCGCAGCCCAGACACGCAATATTCACGTCCTGCGCACCAGCCCCAGCCCGGAGATCTGCCGAGCCATCCTATCGGTAAACGTGTGCGACAGATGTCAGCTACAGGGTAACCCTCAGGGCATTATCCTCATGGTAACCTGCCATGCGCGGTACCTACACAGTCAGCCACTGAGGCCTGTGTCAGGCATGTGCTAGCTACAGTGTAACCAGCGGGGCACTGTATCTACACAGTCAGCCATCAGGGCCGGTGTCAGGAACATGCTAACTACAGTGTAACCAGCGGTGCACTGTATCTACACAGTCAGCCATCAGGGCCGGTGTCAGGAACATGCTAACTACAGTGTAACCAGCGGTGCACTGTATCTACACAGTCAGCCATCGCGGCCGGTGTCAGGCAGGTGCTAGCTACAGTGTAACCGGCGGTGCGTGGTATCTACACAGTCAGCCATTGGGGCCGGTGTCAAGCACGTGCTAGTAACAGGATAACTTACGGTGTGTGGTATCTACACAGTCAGCCATTGGGATTGTTGTCAGACACACGCTACAGCGGAGCCCGCAGTGCATGGTGTCTACACAGCCAGTCGTCAGGGCCGGTGTCAGACCCGCGGTGTGAGTGATTTACACTGTACCCCATAGGGAACAATGGCAAACCCGTGGTTTATCCACACCCCTTTTACCCCCAACTCCCCGCCGGCCCCCACCTGGCACTGCCTTTCCCAGCCCCAGGTCTGCTCCCGGACCCTCCCCCACTGCCTCTCCCTCACTTTTAGCAACCGAGCCCAGGCCTGCGCATGCAGGGGTGGCCCGGCCTGCGGGTGCCCTGGCTGCTCCCCTGTGCCCGCAGCTGGTTGGCACGGCTACACACACACACACACACACACCCTGCGGAGGGCAGGGACCTTGGCCCCGCGCAGCTCTGTGCCCAAGCAGCTGGGAGGAGAGCAAGAGCCGGCTACCCCCTTCCCTCTCCAGAGCGGGGGAGGGTTGGGAGCCAGGACTCCTGGCTTCTCTCCTAGGCTCCATGAGGGAAGTGGGGGCTAGTGGTTAGAGCAGGGGGCTGGGAGCCAGGACCCCTGGGTTCTTGCCCTGCCTTGGGGAGTGGGGGCTAGTGGTTAGAGCAGGGGGGGGCAGGCAAACTGGGCATATGCCCAGGGCACTGTAGCCAGAGGGTGAGGCGCAAGGGGGCCTGGGTGTTGCTGGGATTGGTGTGGTAGGGTGGGGGGCAGAGTTAGCAGGAAAGGGGGAAATGCAGGGGGTGCTGTGCTGAGGTTAGGGGCACAACGCTGGGGTGGGGGGCCCATGCATGCCAGTGGAAAGGGGGGTGCTATGCCTGCCAGGGTGAGAGCCACCCCACACAAGTGCCCCCAGGGTGCTATGTTCCCCCAGGCTGGCCCCCTGGGGGAGGGGAGGGCCAGGAACTGGGACTCCTGGGTGTTTATCCCTGGCTTGGTTTTGGGACTCCCTGTGCCGGTGCCCCTCACCCTGGGTCTGTGTGCAAGAAGGAAGGACAACCCTGGGGGGGGGAGCTGTAGTGAGGGGGGTGGGAAGACTCCCCCTCCTGCAGCTGCAGAACAATGAGAGGACGGAAGGAGGGAGGGGTTGGAGCAGTTACTGACCTGGCCGGGAGAAGCTGAAAAGGCAAGTCTGTAACTTTGCCCACAGGCCAAGTCGGTAGCGTCCACCCTAGCGAGGGGCGAGAGGTCACCCAGAGGCTGGGGCAAGACCTCAGGGGTCCCAACTCCCCCTAACCAGAGATCCCAGGAGTCCTGGCCCCCTCCCCCACCATGATCTCTAGGCCCCACTTCTCCCCCAGCCCCAGGGATAAAAACCCAGGAGTCCTGCCCCCCACTCAGATCCCTTCCCCTGCGAGTGCGGAGCCAGAAAGGAGGGTTGCAGGCCGGGGGAGCTGGGCACAGTGGGGAAGAAGAGGAGGGGAGGAGGCGTGGGGGGATTCCCCTCAGCGTGGGGCCCATTCCCCCCCCCGCCCCGCCGCCCCATCTCAATGTCAGCCGCTGGAGCAGGGCTGCCTGGCAAAGGGGACGTGAGGAGCCTGCCAATGCGGCAGGATGCAGAGACCAGCTCTACCCGCTCGGCTCCCTCCCCCTCCCCCTCCCGGCCTGGCCTCCCCCCCCAGGCCCCCCATTCTTTGTCCAACACCCCCCAACCCTTCCTGCCCCATTGGACAGCCCTCCCCACATCTATCACCCCCCCCCCCCCCCACCGAGGGACTGCCAGTGTCAAGAGATGTAAAATCGCAAGGCTGGACAATAAATGGGGCAGCCCCTCACTCCCAATCCACAGCCCCTGCCAGCACGGCCCTGCCCCCCCTCCCAGCCCTGCCTGTGCCCCTCACTCCCGACCCGCAGCCCCTGCCAGCACGGCCCTGCCCCCCCCCAGCCCTGCCAGTGCCCCTCACTCCCGACCCGCAGCCCCTGCCAGCACGGCCCTGCCCCCCCGCCAGCCTTGCCGGTGCCCCTCACTCCCGACCCGCAGCCCCTGCCAGCACGGCCCTGCCCCCCCCCCAGCCCTGCCGGTGCCCCTCACTCCCAACCCACAGCCCCTGCCAGCACGGCCCTGTCCCCCCCCCAGCCCTGCCGGTGCCCCTCACTCCCGACCCACAGTCCCTGCCAGCACGGCCCTGCCCCCCCCCAGCCCTGCCGGTGCCCCTCACTCCTGACCCACAGTCGCTGCCAGCACGGCCCTGCCCCCCCCCCCAGCCCTGCCGGTGCCCCTCACTCCTGACCCACAGACCCCTGCCAGCACGGCCCTGCCCCCCCGCCAGCCCTGCCGGTACCCCCTCACACCCGATCCACAGCCCCAGCCCTGCCAATGCCCCTCACTCCTGCCCCACAGCCCCTGCCCCCCCAGGCTCCGTCAGCACACCCCTGTCCCAGCTGCCCCCTGCCGGAGTGGCATCAGCCTAGCACACCTGGGCTCCTTCGCTGGGCCTGGGGGCTATTGGCCAGAGCAGAAACTGCCCCCCCCCGTCAGCCCCTGCCCCTTCCCCTACACCCCAGCTTTCCCTTCCCCACCACCCCTAGGAACCACCAGCCCCTCCCCATCTCCCCTTCCGCAGGCCCCCTCCCCCAGTGCCAGCCCCCTATCTGGGCCAACTCATCTCAGGCCTGCAACATGCCCAGCCCCCTGCAGCCCCCGGCCCCTCCCGCTAACCCCCAACGAGACCTGACCTCCCCCCCGCCACCTCACACCTCCCCACCCGCCGGCCGATCCGGGGAATGCCCCCCGAGGGATGACTGGAGGGTCCGTGGGTTTGGGGGGGGCAGGGGGTCTCAGAGGTGCCCACGGGGGGGGGGGGTGTTACGGTTGTCACTGCAGCAATCCTGGCGACGGGCTGCTGCTTGACTAAGTAGAGGGTGGTGGAATGGGGGGCACCGGCCGGTTGCACAGGGGTCGGGGCAGCCCCACTGGCAGCCGTGGGGGGGCAGAGATAGGCCCTGCATCCCCCCCACCACCACCATGTTTCAATTTTCCGTCCCAACCCCGTTTCCAGGAGCTCCGGTTGCCTTGGAAACGGCTGCTGAGTAGCACATTGGCTACTCTGTGGCGACTGCTCCATCCTCCCCCCCCCCATCCAGTCCCCCCATCCTCCTCTGTGTTCCCCTCTCCCAGCTGCCCCTGACCTGACCCGCCCCCCACCCCGGTCCCCCTCCCCCACATCCTCCCCTGTGTACCCCTCCCCCAGGTAGCCCTGAGCCCCACTTCCCACGGCCCTAGCCTAGACCCCCCCCCCCGCATCCATCCATCGGTCCATATAGGGCTCCCCTGCCCATGGGCCCCGGGGAGGGGTCACTACAGCGGGAGTCCGGGGGCACGTATCCCCTGCACCAGATCACACCTCTCCCCATGGGAACTGTATCCCCCCCCCCCGTCTCACACCTGCCAGACAGAAAACCTTCCCCTGCATTGCCCCTCCCCCTGCCTGCCCCCCAGCCCAAGCATGCTTCCTCCCCACCCCCAGCCAGCCGGAGCCAGGGCCCCCCCAAAAGCCCCCAGCTCCCCCCCCCGACAGGCTACCCCCCCCCCACCAGCTTCTGCCCTCCCAGCTAGTCCAGCGCCCCCGCCTCGGGGCAGTGCCCCACACAGACTAGCCCCCACCCCGCCGCCCTGTCAGCAGGCTGCGCACCCAGGATGGATCCACAAACTCTGATCCCTTCCTCCCTGGGGCCCAACATCCTGCCCCCTCCCCAGTTCTCCACTGGGCACCAATGGGCTGCAAGTCCCGACCTCCCGTCAGCGCACAACCCAGCCAGTGCGTGGACCATGGGTGAGAGGCCAGGGCTCTCTGGGGCAGGGCTGAGCTGGGGGGCAGGGCTCTCTGGGGCAGGGCAGAGCTGGGGGCAGGGCTCTCTGGGGCAGGGCAAAGCTGGGGCAGGGCAGAGCTGGGGGAGGGCTCACTGAGGCAGGGCAAAGCTGGGGAACAGGGCTCTCTGGGGCAGGCCTCTTGGGAGTAGGGCAGAGCTGGGGGGCAGGGCTCTCTGGGGCAGGGCAGAGCTGGGGGGCAGAGCTCACTGGGGCAGGGTTCATTACTGGGGGGGGGGGCTGAGCCAGCAGTATGAGGACGCAGCTGGGGGGGACCAGAGGAGACTGAGTTTTTGGGGGGAGCAGGTGGGGGAAGTCCATGAGCTGGGCCAGCAGGGGGCGCAGCTCAGAGAGGCTGATCTGGGGGGAGCCCAGAGATGCTGGGGGGCAGGTGAGGGCCCTAGGATGCTGTGCAGCAGGTAGGGAGATTCTGGGGGGCCCAGGGATGCAGAGGAGGTGGGAGGGGTAGAGGCACAGAGAGGCAAGAAGTGGGCCGGGGAGGCAGGGGCGCAGGTGGGGGCCCAGGAAAGCTGGAGGCAGGTGAGGGGCCCAAGGATGATGGGGGTTTAGGAGGGCTGGGGGCAGGCAGAGGGTGGAAGGGGTCCTGGGGACGGTGGGGGGAGGTGAGGGTTCAAGGGAGCCGGGGATGCGGGCGGGGGCAGGTGGGGGACACGAGGATGCAGAGATTGGGTGGGGGTGCAGGGATGCGGGGGCAGAGATGGGTGTAGGGAAGCTGGGGGGGGGCAAGCGAAGGCCCCGGGGATGCTGGGGGGCAGGTGGCACATCCCGGGGGTCGGGGATACAGAGGGCCGGAATGGGGCCTGAGGATGCAGGAGACCAGGGGGTGGAAAGATGTTGGGGGGGGCCGGTGGTGGGGTCGAGGATGCGGGGATCCATCGAGGAGATGCTGGGGAGCCCAGGGATGTTGGGTGGCTGGTGGAGGAATGTTGGGGGGGCCGGCGGAGGGGTGTTGGGGCGCGGCGGGGGGGCGAGGATACAGGGATCCAGCGGGGAGATGCTGGGAGGCCGGGGATGTTGGAGGGCCAGCGGGGGGGCCGAGGATGCGGGATCCGGCGGGGAGATGCCGGGGGGCCGACGGGGGGCCCGAGGATGCGGGATCCGGCGGGAAGATGCCGGGGGGCCGGTGGGGGGCCCGAGGATGCGGGATCCGGCGGGGAGATGCCGGGAGGCCGGCGGGGGGCCCGAGGATGCGGGATCCGGCGGGGAGGTGCCAGGGGGCCGGCGGGGGGCCCGAGGATGCGGGATCCGGCGGGGAGATGCCGGGGGGCCGGCGGGGGGCCCGAGGATGCGGGATCCGGCGGGGAGATGCCGGGGGGCCGGCGGGGGGCCCGAGGATGCGGGATCCGGCGGGGAGATGCCGGGGGGCCGGCGGGGGGCCCGAGGATGCGGGATCCGGCAGGGAGATGCCGGGGGGCCCGAGGATGGGGGATCCAGCGGGGAGATGCCGGGGGGCCGGCGGGGGGCTCGAGGATGCGGGATCCAGCCGGGGATGCAGGCGGCGGGCGGGAGGTGCCGGGGACCGGGGGTCTCCGCTCCGAGGTGACACAGCTCCCCCCCCTGCGGCGCAGCGAGCCGGGCACTCACCGGGGCGGGCGGGCGTTTCGGGGGGCGCATCCCGCTCCGGCGCGGCGCTGGCTCCGGCCCGCGGTCAGTGGGCGCTGCCCATGGGGGCGCGGGCCAGGCAGGGAGCCGCTCCCCGCGCCGCGCCGCGCTGGCTGGTGCAGCGAGGCTGGGAGGCCAGCGGGGACGGGAGCGGAATACTAATGGGGGGGGGGCAGGCGGGGAGGGGGCAGGACAGAGCGAGGGGGAAGGAGCGAGGGGCCGGGCAGAGAGACAGCCAAGGGCGAGCCGGGGGGCAGCACAAGGGGGGGCAGAAGGAGGGGTCGATCCTGGCAGCTCTGGGCTCCCCTCGCCCCCCAAACCTGCCACCCCAAAAGGCAGCAGCGCAGGGGGGCGCTGGGACAATGGGGGGGGAACCTGGCCTGTCAGAACCCTGCTCATTGCCACCATGTAATGGCCCCCAGCCCAGCCCCCCCACGCCCTGCCCCACAGAATCCCCCCAGGGCCCAGCTCCCCCCCACCCACTCCTGTTACCCATAATCCCCCCTGTGCCCCAGCCAGAGCCAGCTCCCCACTCCCTGTTACCCACAATCCCCCCTGGTCCAGCCCCCCCACTCCCTGTTACCCACAATCCCCCCTGGGCCCTGGCCCCCCACTCCCTGTTACCCACAATCCCCCCTGGGCCCCAGCCCCCCACTCCCTTTACCCACAATCCTCTAGGCCCAGCCCTCCACTCCCTGCCCCAAAGAATCTCCCCTGGGCCCAGCCCCCCACTCCCTGTTACCCACAATCCCCCCAGGACCCCAACCCCCCACTCGCTATTACCCACAATCGCCCTGCACTCTAGTGCCCCCACTCCTGTTACCCACAATCCTCTGGGCCCAGGCCCCCACTCCCTGTTACCCACAATCCCCTAGCCCCCTCCCCCCGAACTGACCCATTTTGTTGTGTGGGAGCTCAACTCGGTTGGTCCCATTCCCGGCTACCCAGAGCCCCCCAGGACCAAGCCATAGTCTCTGTTACCCAGAATCCCCTGGGGCACCCATGTCCTGTTACCCAGAACCAGCCCAATGACCTCTCCCCGTGGGACCCAGGCCAAGGGACCCCCCTCCCCCCACTGCCCTGGGAGGGGCCACGCTGCCCCGGATTGACACTGGCTCCCTGCCGCAGCCCCAGGCTGCGCTGCTAAAAAGGGGCCACGCGGCGCCAGGTGTGAGCTGGAGCTGCGGCTGACGCAAGGCATAAATTAGCAGGGCCGGTCCCGTGGCCGGGCCCAGCACCGCAGATAGCGCCCGGGGCCCTAGGGCAGCTGGCTCTGGGGAGGGAGGCACCCTGAGCCCTGCGAGAGGCCGCGCGTGTGTCCCGGGGCCGGGAGGGGCCGATCCTGCCGGTGCCCTGGGTGGCACTAGGGGGCGCTGTGCTGCTGAGAGCAGGGTGGGGGTTCAGTCAAAGGTGTTCTCTCCAGGGGGAGGGGTTGCTGTGAAGTGGGGGGGGAGGAGGGGCTCGGTCACCAATGGGGAACCTGGCCTGCTAGACCCCCAGTCGGTGCCACCCGTGAATCCCCCATAGCCTGGCTCCCCCTGCCCACTTACCCAGAATCCACTGGGGACCCAGCCAGTGCCAGAGCCCCATTCCCTGTTGCCCACAATCCCCCGGGGCCCACCCCGTGCCAGAGCCCCATTCCCTGTTACCCACAATCCCCTGGGGCCCACCCCGTGCCAGAGCCCCACTCCATTGACCCACAATGCCCCGGGCCGCAGCCCCCAGGCTGCGCTGCTAACCAAACCCGGGGCCACGCGGCGCCAGGTGTGAGCCTGGAGCTGCGGCTGACGCAAGGCATAAATTAGCAGGGGCCGGTCCCGTGGCCGGCCCAGCCATCCGCAGATAGCGCCCGGGGCCCAGCGGCCAGCTGGCCTTCCTGGGGCCAGACCCGGAGGCACCCTGAGCCCTGCGAGAGGCCGCGCGTGCTGTCCGGGGCCGGGACCCGGGGCCGATCCCTGCCGGCCCTGCCCTGGGTGGCCACATCCCCAGGGGGCGCTGTGCTGCTGAGAGCAGGGTGGGGGTTCAGTCCAAAGGTGTTCTCTCCAGGGGGCACCCGGCGGCCCTTGCCTGTGACCAGATGGGGGGGGCCAGGCAGGCGGCTCGGTTCCATCCCAATCCCGGGGACACCCTGCGCCCTGCCTAGTACCCCCAGTCCCGGTGCCCACCCGTGCAATCCCCCATTAGCCCATCCCGGCTCCCCCTGCCCGCCCTTACCCAGTCCAAATCCACTGGGGCCCACCCCGTGCCAGAGCCCCATTCCCTGTTGCCCACAACCCCCCGGGGCCCACCCCGTGCCAGAGCCCCATTCCCTGTTACCCACAATCCCCCAGGGCCCACCCCGTGCCAGAGCCCCACTCCATTACCCACAATCCCCCGGGGCCCACCCCATGCCAGAGTCTCACTCCATTACCCACAATCCCCCGGGGCCCACCCCATGCCAGAGCCTCACTCCATTACCCACAATCCCCCGGGGCCCACCCGATGCCAGAGCCCCATTCCATTACCCACAATCCCCCGGGGCCCACCCCGTGCCAGAGCCCCATTCCATTACCCACAATCCCCCGGGGCCCACCCCGTGCCAGAGCCCCATTCCCTGTTGCCCACAATCCCCCGGGGCCTACCCCGTGCCAGAGCCTCACTCCATTACCCACAATCCCCCGGGGCCCACCCCGTGCCAGAGCCTCACTCCATTACCCACAATCCCCCGGGGCCCACCCCGTGCCAGAGCCCCATTCCATTACCCACAATCCCCCGGGGCCCACCCCATGCCAGAGCCCCATTCCCTGTTACCCACAATCCCCCGGGGCCCACCCCGTGCCAGAGCCTCACTCCATTACCCACAATCCCCCGGGGCCCACCCCATGCCAGAGCCCCTTTCCCTGTTGCCCACAATCCCCCGGGGCCCACCCCGTGCCAGAGCCCCATTCCCTGTTACCCACAATCCCCCGGGGCCCACCCCGTGCCAGAGCCCCATTCCCTGTTACCCACAATCCCCCGGGGCCCACCCCGTGCCAGAGCACCATTCCCTGTTACCCACAATCCCCCGGGGCCCACCCCGTGCCAGAGCCCCATTCCCTGTTACCCACAATCCCCCGGGGCCCACCCCGTGCCAGAGCCCCATTCCCTGTTGCCCACAATCCCCCGGGGCCCACCCCGTGCCAGAGCCCCATTCCCTTTGCCCACAATCCCCTGGGGCCCACCCCGTGCCAGAGCCCCATTCCCTGTTGCCCACAATCCCCCGGGGCCCACCCCGTGCCAGAGCCCCATTCCATTACCCACAATCCCCCGGGGCCCACCCCGTGCCAGAGCCCCATTCCCTGTTACCCACAATCCCCCGGGGCCCACCCCGTGCCAGAGCCCCATTCCCTGTTGCCCACAATCCCCCGGGGCCCACCCCGTGCCAGAGCCCCATTCCATTACCCACAATCCCCCGGGGCCCACCCCGTGCCAGAGCCCCATTCCATTACCCACAATCCCCCGGGGCCCACCCCGTGCCAGAGCCCCATTCCCTGTTACCCACAATCCCCCGGGGCCCACCCCGTGCCAGAGCCCCATTCCCTGTTACCCACAATCCCCCGGGGCCCACCCCGTGCCAGAGCCCCATTCCTGTTACCCACAATCCCCCGGGGCCCACCCCGTGCCAGAGCCCCATTCCCTGTTACCCACAATCCCCCGGGGCCCACCCCGTGCCAGAGCCCCATTCCCTGTTACCCACAATCCCCCGGGGCCCACCCCGTGCCAGAGCCCCATTCCATTTACCCACAATCCCCCAGGGGCCCACCCCGTGCCAGAGCCCCATTCCCTGTTACCCACAATCCCCCGGGGCCCACCCCGTGCCAGAGCCCCATTCCCTGTTACCCACAATCCCCCGGGGCCCACCCCGTGCCAGAGCCCCATTCCCTGTTACCCACAATCCCCCGGGGCCCACCCCGTGCCAGAGCCCCATTCCATTTACCCACAATCCCCCGGGGCCCACCCCGTGCCAGAGCCCCATTCCCTGTTACCCACAATCCCCCGGGGCCCACCCCGTGCCAGAGCCCCATTCCCTGTTACCCACAATCCCCCGGGGCCCACCCTGTGCCAGAGCCCCATTCCCTGTTACCCACAATCCCCCGGGGCCCACCCCGTGCCAGAGCCCCATTCCATTACCCACAATCCCCCGGGGCCCACCCCATGCCAGAGCCCCATTCCCTGTTACCCACAATCCCCCGGGGCCCACCCCGTGCCAGAGCCCCATTCCCTGTTGCCCACAATCCCCCGGGGCCCACCCTGTGCCAGAGCCCCATTCCCTGTTACCCACAATCCCCCGGGGCCCACCCCGTGCCAGAGCACCATTCCCTGTTACCCACAATCCCCCGGGGCCCACCCCGTGCCAGAGCCCCATTCCCTGTTACCCACAATCCCCCGGGGCCCACCCCGTGCCAGAGCCCCATTCCATTTACCCACAATCCCCCGGGGCCCACCCCGTGCCAGAGCCCCATTCCCTGTTACCCACAATCCCCCGGGGCCCACCCCATGCCAGAGCCCCATTCCCTGTTACCCACAATCCCCCGGGGCCCACCCCGTGCCAGAGCCCCATTCCCTGTTGCCCACAATCCCCCGGGGCCCACCCCGTGCCAGAGCCCCATTCCCTGTTACCCACAATCCCCCGGGGCCCACCCCGTGCCAGAGCCCCATTCCCTGTTGCCCACAATCCCCCGGGGCCCACCCCGTGCCAGAGCCTCACTCCATTACCCACAATCCCCCGGGGCCCACCCCGTGCCAGAGCCCCATTCCCTGTTGCCCACAATCCCCCGGGGCCCACCCGATGCCAGAGCCCCATTCCCTGTTACCCACAATCCCCCGGGGCCCACCCCGTGCCAGAGCCCCATTCCCTGTTACCCACAATCCCCCGGGGCCCACCCCGTGCCAGAGCCCCATTCCCTGTTACCCACAATCCCCCGGGGCCCACCCCGTGCCAGAGCCCCATTCCCTGTTACCCACAATCCCCCGGGGCCCACCCCGTGCCAGAGCCCCATTCCCTGTTACCCACAATCCCCCGGGGCCCACCCCGTGCCAGAGCCCCATTCCATTACCCACAATCCCCGGGGCCCACCCCGTGCCAGAGCCCCATTCCCTGTTACCCACAATCCCCCGGGGCCCACCCCGTGCCAGAGCCCCATTCCCTGTTGCCCACAATCCCCCGGGGCCCACCCCGTGCCAGAGCCCCATTCCCTGTTACCCACAATCCCCCGGGGCCCACCCCGTGCCAGAGCCCCATTCCCTGTTACCCACAATCCCCCGGGGCCCACCCCATGCCAGAGCCCCATTCCCTGTTGCCCACAATCCCCCGGCACTTTTCCAAGAGCCAAGCACAAAGTGCTGGGGAGGGCCTGTGTCTAGCAAGTGCGTGGCTGAACCAACTCACAACCATCACCAGGGTGTGGCGGGGTGAGCGGGGTCCTCTGGCGGCATGGCAGGGGGGTGCATCCCACTGGGCATTGGGGGTCTGCTGTGGGGAGGTGTGCTCTGGCTCTGTGTGTGTGTGTGTGTGTGTGTGTGCGCGTGGCGTGGCAGCGCCGTGCGTGTGCACGCTGTGTGTGTTCGTGCACGGTGCGCCTGTGCTTGTTCAAGCCTGCTTCTCCTGGTGCCTGTTTGTGTGCTTGCGCTGCGTAGCACCCTCAGTGCCGCGCGCGCGCGTGTGTGTGTGTGTGCCTGTGCGCTCTGGCCTCTGCACACAGCTGTGTGTGTGTGTGCGTGTGTAATCTCCCAGGGCCCCAGACTGTGCCAGCACCCCATTCCTGTTATCCAGAGTCCCCTGGAGAGGTGTGCTGGGGGGGGAGGAGGATATGAGAGGAGCTATGGGGGGGGCGCACCAGTGTGGAGGGGGACTTTATTATACCCTTCCCCCATCCCTCTGCCCCATAACCCTCTGGCCTAGGGTCGCCAACTCCCCCGGAGTTGGCGTCCGATCTGTCTGGCCAGGGAGAATTGACAGTCCTGCCCTGGCCCCTCCTCCATTACTCCCTGGCTCCCTCCCCCAGTCCTTACCGCCCCCCCCTCCCCGCCCCATAGCCCTCTGCCACCCCCCACACGCCTTGCTACCCAATCCCAGACAGCCCCCCACCTCTGCACCGCCTGGGTGGGGCCTGGAACAAAGAGACCCCCCCCCCCCCACACACACACACACACACATTCCTGGGGCCCTTCCGCCCCTGCGAATGGGTGGAGTTTGGTGCCAGCCCAGGTCACCCTGGTCCTGGGACTTGATGGCACCCTGACCCCCAAGGGAGCTAGGCGCTGCTCCCACCTCTGCTGCCCCATTGCTGAGGCAGCAGCGACACCTGGTGGGCAAAATGCTGCTGTGCAGCCACCCCTTAGGCTGCCAGGGTCCCGTGCAGCAGTGCCCTGAGGTGGGGAGGGCTCCCTAGGGGGCGCTGGCTTCTTCCAGCCAACGCTGGCCCCCAGCACCCCCCTGGCACACTAGGGGCGCGGTGCGGCACTGCCTTCCCAGACCTGGGAGAGAGCCCAGGCATCGGGGCCGCCAGACTCCCCGTCCTCTCCTCCGGGCACCAGGGAGCGCACACGCATAGACCAGGGCTGCAGTGTGAGGCTGCGATGGGCTGGGCACCCCGATTGGGTCAGGCTGGGATCCAGAGCAAGACTTGGGACCAGCACCCCAGACCGGCACAGCACCATGCCCCCCCAAGGCGCTGACCCCAGACCCCATCCCGCAAACATTTGACTCCACACGACCCTCTGCCTACTCCCCTATAGCTCCATCCATCCCCAGACAGACAGACAGCCACCCCCAGACACCATCCATCCCTCCATCTGTCCGTCCGTCTCCAGACACCAACCATCCACCTCTAGACACCATCCACCCTCTGTCCTTCTGCCTCCACACAGCATCCATCCATCCATCCGTCCGTCCGTCCGTCTGTTTTCAGACACCATCCATCCATCCATCCGTCCGTCCATCTGTCCATCTCCAAACACCATGCATCCATCCATCTGTCCGTCTGTCCATCTCCAAACACCATCCATCCGTCCATCTGTCCCCACATATCCATCCATCTATCCATCCCCAGACACCATCTATCCATCCCTCCCCACGCACACACCCATCCATCCATCCACTCCCACACACCCATTACTCTATCCAACCGACCCCACACACCATCCCACTATCCATCTTTCCCCCAACACCATCCATCTGCCCATCCATCCCCACACACCATCCACCTATTAACACGCACCTATCTCTTTCTAATCTGTCTATCTAACCCCAAACACCCTATCTATCCCCACCCACCCCCTCTATCTATCTATCTACCCCGTATACCCCCTCTGTCTATCTATCCCCACCCACCCCCTCTATCTATTTATCTACCCCATATACCCCCTCTGTCTATCTCTCCCCACCCTCCCCCTCTATCTATCTATCCATCCCGACCCACCCCCTCTATCTATCTATCTACCCCATATACCCCCTCTGTCTATCTATCTATCCATCCCCACCCACCCCCCTATCTATCTATCTACCCCATATACCCCCTCTGTCTATCTATCTATCCATCCCCACCCACCCCCCTATCTATCTATCTATCCCATATACCCCATCTATCTATCTATCGATCTCTCCCCACCCTCCCCCTCTATCTATCTATCTATCCCCCACTCCATGCAGATCCATCCGGGGTGTGTCTTTGCACCCTTGCACTTGTGTGCTCAGAGACCCTGTGTGGGTCAGGGAGGGTGTTTTATGCCAAAGGGGTGCGGCTGTGGCCTTGTACAGCAGAGGTACTGGCAGTGCTGTGCAGCTGTGTCTGGGGTTCGTGTGTGTCCCTGAGAAAAGGCGGCAGTGAGATGGCACACGCAGTGCGTGCGCGCGCACACACGCACACACACATACACACACAAAGTGCCCAGCCCAGGGATTCAGACACGAGCTTTCCCAACTGCAGCCTCAGGGGGTCAACTACCCCCCTCCCCAGGCCTGTCCTCCCTCCCTCCATCAGCTATCCCCTGCTATCCCCCGGGTCCTGTCCTCCCTGCGCCCCATCAGCCACCCCTCTACCCCCCCTACAGAGACCTGTCCTTCCTTCCTCTCCCTGCCCCCGTGGCGAAGTGAGGATTGTATTCACTGTGTGCTTTGTTACGTTGCATGTGATTTCTACTGTCCCGTAGTAACCCTGTGTGTGTGCGTGCCTCAGTTTCCCTGGGCACTGCATGACTATCTCGACAGGGATGGAGGATTTCAAGTGTGACTCACGATGGGCAGCCCATCACGGAGACCACCGGTTCTCAAACTTTCTGGCCCATGGCCCACCTGCTCAACGCAGACCTTTCCGCAGAACACCAGCCAACCACCCATCACGACAAAAGGGGGACAGGGGCAGGCTGGGGAAGAAGATCTGGCTAGGAGGTTCAGTGCAGGAGTGGGCTGAGGGTGGGGGCATTGGGCGGGAGGGAGGGTGCAGGAGCGGGCGGAGGGCGGGGGCACGGGGTGGGAGGGCGGGGGCAGGAGTGGGCGGACGGCGGGGGTACCAGGTGGGAGGGCAGGGGCAGGAGCGGGCAGAGGGTGGGGGCACCGGGTGGGAGGGCGGGTGCAGGAGCGGGCGGAGGGCGGGGGCAGGAGCGGGCAGAGTCACTGGGTGGCAGGGCGGGTGCAGGAGCGGACCGAGAGGGCGGGCACTGGGTGGGAGGAGGGGCAGGAGCGGGCTGAGGGCGGGGGCACTTTGTGGCAGGGCGCGTGCAGGAGCGGGCGGGTGCAGGAGCGGGTGGAGGGTGGGGGCACTGTGTGGCAGGGCGGGTGCAGGAGCGGGCTGAGGGCGGGGGCACTGGGTGGAAGGGAGGGGGCAGAAGTGGGCGGAGGGCGGGGGCACTGGGTGGCAGCGCGGGTGCAGGAGCGGGCGGAGGGTGGGGGGCCCTGGGTGGGAGGGAGGGGGGCAGGAGCGGGCGGAGGGCGGGGGCACTGGGTGGAAGGGAGGGGGCAGGAGCGGGCAGATGGCGGGGGCACTGGGTGGGAAGGAGGGGGCAGGAGCGGGCGGAGGGCAGGGGCACTGGGTGGGAAGGAGGAGTCAGGAGCGGGCGGAGGGCGGGGGCACTGGGTGGGAAGGAGGGGGCAGGAGCGGGCGGAGGGCGGGGGCACTGGGTGGGAAGGAGGGGGCAGGAGCGGGCGGAGGGCGGGGGCACTGGGTGGGAAGGAGGGGTGAGGAGCGGGCGGAGGGCGGGGGCACTCAGTGGGAAGGAGGGGGCAGGAGCGGGCGGAGGGCAGGGGCACTGGGTGGCAGGAAGGGGGCAGGAGCGGGCTGAGGGCGGGGGCACTCAGTGGGAAGGAGGGGGCAGGAGCGGGCGGAGGGCGGGGGCACTCAGTGGGAAGGAGGGGGCAGGAGCGGGCGGAGGGCAGGGGCACTGGGTGGCAGGGAGGGGGCAGGAGCGGGCGGAGGGCGGGGGCACTCAGTGGGAAGGAGGGGGCAGGAGCGGGCGGAGGGCGGGGGCACTCAGTGGGAAGGAGGGGTGAGGAGCGGGCGGAGGGTGGGGGCACTCAGTGGGAAGGAGGGGGCAGGAGCGGGCAGAGGGCGGGGGCACTGGGTGGCAGGAAGGGGGCAGGAGCGGGCTGAGGGCGGGGGCACTCAGTGGGAAGGAGGGGGCAGGAGCGGGCGGAGGGCAGGGGCACTGGGTGGCAGGGAGGGGGCAGGAGCGGGCGGAGGGCGGGGGCACTCAGTGGGAAGGAGGGGGCAGGAGCGGGCGGAGGGCGGGGGCACTGGGTGGGAAGGAGGGGGCAGGAGCGGGCGGAGGGCGGGGGCACTGGGTGGAAGGGAAGGTGCAGGAGCGGGCGGAGGGCGGGGGCACTCGGTGGGAAGAAGGGGGCAGGAGCGGGCGGAGGGCGGGGGCACTGGGTGGGAAGGAGGGGGCAGGAGCGGGCGGAGGGCAGGGGCACTGGGTGGGAAGGAGGAGTCAGGAGCGGGCGGAGGGCGGGGGCACTGGGTGGGAAGGAGGGGGCAGGAGCGGGCGGAGGGCAGGGGCACTGGGTGGGAAGGAGGGGGCAGGAGCGGGCAGAGGGAGGGGGCACTGGGTGGGAGGGAGGGGGCAGGAGCGGGCGGAGGGCAGGGGCACTGGGTGGGAAGGAGGAGTCAGGAGCGGGCGGAGGGCGGGGGCACTGGGTGGGAAGGAGGAGTCAGGAGCGGGCGGAGGGCGGGGGCACTGGGTGGGAAGGAGGGGGCAGGAGCGGGCGGAGGGCGGGGGCACTGGGTGGGAAGGAGGAGTCAGGAGCGGGCGGAGGGCAGGGGCACTGGGTGGGAAGGAGGAGTCAGGAGCGGGCGGAGGGCGGGGGCACTGGGTGGGAAGGAGGGGGCAGGAGCGGGCGGAGGGCGGGGGCACTGGGTGGGAAGGAGGGGTGAGGAGCGGGCGGAGGGCGGGGGCACTCAGTGGGAAGGAGGGGGCAGGAGCGGGCGGAGGGCAGGGGCACTGGGTGGCAGGGAGGGGGCAGGAGCGGGCGGAGGGCGGGGGCACTCAGTGGGAAGGAGGGGGCAGGAGCGGGCGGAGGGCGGGGGCACTGGGTGGAAGGGAGGGGGCAGGAGCGGGCGGAGGGCGGGGGCACTGGGTGGGAAGGAGGGGGCAGGAGCGGGCGGAGGGCGGGGGCACTGGGTGGCAGGGAGGGGGCAGGAGCGGGCGGAGGGCGGGGGCACTCAGTGGGAAGGAGGGGGCAGGAGCGGGCAGAGGGAGGGGGCACTGGGTGGGAGGGAGGGGGCAGGAGCGGGCGGAGGGCAGGGGCACTGGGTGGGAAGGAGGAGTCAGGAGCGGGCGGAGGGCGGGGGCACTGGGTGGGAAGGAGGGGGCAGGAGCGGGCGGAGGGCAGGGGCACTGGGTGGGAAGGAGGAGTCAGGAGCGGGCGGAGGGCGGGGGCACTGGGTGGGAAGGAGGGGGCAGGAGCGGGCGGAGGGCGGGGGCACTGGGTGGGAAGGAGGGGTGAGGAGCGGGCGGAGGGCGGGGGCACTCAGTGGGAAGGAGGGGGCAGGAGCGGGCGGAGGGCAGGGGCACTGGGTGGCAGGAAGGGGGCAGGAGCGGGCTGAGGGCGGGGGCACTCAGTGGGAAGGAGGGGGCAGGAGCGGGCGGAGGGCAGGGGCACTGGGTGGCAGGGAGGGGGCAGGAGCGGGCGGAGGGCGGGGGCACTCAGTGGGAAGGAGGGGGCAGGAGCGGGCGGAGGGCGGGGGCACTCAGTGGGAAGGAGGGGTGAGGAGCGGGCGGAGGGTGGGGGCACTCAGTGGGAAGGAGGGGGCAGGAGCGGGCAGAGGGCGGGGGCACTGGGTGGCAGGAAGGGGGCAGGAGCGGGCTGAGGGCGGGGGCACTCAGTGGGAAGGAGGGGGCAGGAGCGGGCGGAGGGCAGGGGCACTGGGTGGCAGGGAGGGGGCAGGAGCGGGCGGAGGGCGGGGGCACTCAGTGGGAAGGAGGGGGCAGGAGCGGGCGGAGGGCGGGGGCACTGGGTGGAAGGGAAGGTGCAGGAGCGGGCGGAGGGCGGGGGCACTCGGTGGGAAGGAGGGGGCAGGAGCGGGCGGAGGGCGGGGGCACTGGGTGGGAAGGAGGGGGCAGGAGCGGGCGGAGGGCAGGGGCACTGGGTGGGAAGGAGGAGTCAGGAGCGGGCGGAGGGCGGGGGCACTGGGTGGGAAGGAGGGGGCAGGAGCGGGCGGAGGGCAGGGGCACTGGGTGGGAAGGAGGGGGCAGGAGCGGGCAGAGGGAGGGGGCACTGGGTGGGAGGGAGGGGGCAGGAGCGGGCGGAGGGCAGGGGCACTGGGTGGGAAGGAGGAGTCAGGAGCGGGCGGAGGGCGGGGGCACTGGGTGGGAAGGAGGAGTCAGGAGCGGGCGGAGGGCGGGGGCACTGGGTGGGAAGGAGGGGGCAGGAGCGGGCGGAGGGCGGGGGCACTGGGTGGGAAGGAGGAGTCAGGAGCGGGCGGAGGGCAGGGGCACTGGGTGGGAAGGAGGAGTCAGGAGCGGGCGGAGGGCGGGGGCACTGGGTGGGAAGGAGGGGGCAGGAGCGGGCGGAGGGCGGGGGCACTGGGTGGGAAGGAGGGGTGAGGAGCGGGCGGAGGGCGGGGGCACTCAGTGGGAAGGAGGGGGCAGGAGCGGGCGGAGGGCAGGGGCACTGGGTGGCAGGGAGGGGGCAGGAGCGGGCGGAGGGCGGGGGCACTCAGTGGGAAGGAGGGGGCAGGAGCGGGCGGAGGGCGGGGGCACTGGGTGGCAGGGAGGGGGCAGGAGCGGGCGGAGGGCGGGGGCACTCAGTGGGAAGGAGGGGGCAGGAGCGGGCAGAGGGAGGGGGCACTGGGTGGGAGGGAGGGGGCAGGAGCGGGCGGAGGGCAGGGGCACTGGGTGGGAAGGAGGAGTCAGGAGCGGGCGGAGGGCGGGGGCACTGGGTGGGAAGGAGGGGGCAGGAGCGGGCGGAGGGCGGGGGCACTCAGTGGGAAGGAGGGGGCAGGAGCGGGCGGAGGGCAGGGGCACTGGGTGGAAGGGAAGGTGCAGGAGCGGGCGGAGGGCGGGGGCACTGGGTGGGAAGGAGGGGGCAGGAGCGGGCGGAGGGCGGGGGCACTGGGTGGCAGGGAGGGGGCAGGAGCGGGCAGAGGGAGGGGGCACTGGGTGGGAGGGAGGGGGCAGGAGCGGGCGGAGGGCAGGGGCACTGGGTGGGAAGGAGGAGTCAGGAGCGGGCGGAGGGCGGGGGCACTGGGTGGGAAGGAGGGGGCAGGAGCGGGCGGAGGGCAGGGGCACTGGGTGGGAAGGAGGGGTGAGGAGCGGGCGGAGGGCAGGGGCACTGGGTGGGAAGGAGGGGGCAGGAGCGGGCGGAGGGCAGGGGCACTGGGTGGGAAGGAGGGGGCAGGAGCGGGCGGAGGGCAGGGGCACTGGGTGGGAAGGAGGGGTGAGGAGCGGGCGGAGGGCAGGGGCACTGGGTGGGAAGGAGGGGGCAGGAGCGGGCGGAGGGCAGGGGCACTGGGTGGGAAGGAGGGGTGAGGAGCGGGCGGAGGGCGGGGGCACTGGGTGGGAAGGAGGGGGCAGGAGCGGGCGGAGGGCAGGGGCACTGGGTGGGAAGGAGGAGTCAGGAGCGGGCAGAGGGAGGGGGCACTGGGTGGGAAGGAGGGGGCAGGAGCGGGCGGAGGGCGGGGGCACTGGGTGGGAAGGAGGGGTGAGGAGCGGGCGGAGGGCGGGGGCACTCAGTGGGAAGGAGGGGGCAGGAGCGGGCGGAGGGCAGGGGCACTGGGTGGCAGGGAGGGGGCAGGAGCGGGCGGAGGGCGGGGGCACTCAGTGGGAAGGAGGGGGCAGGAGCGGGCGGAGGGCGGGGGCACTCAGTGGGAAGGAGGGGGCAGGAGCGGGCAGAGGGAGGGGGCACTGGGTGGGAGGGAGGGGGCAGGAGCGGGCGGAGGGCGGGGGCACTGGGTGGAAGGGAGGGGGCAGGAGCGGGCGGAGGGCGGGGGCACTGGGTGGCAGGGAGGGGGCAGGAGCGGGCGGAGGGCGGGGGCACTCGGTGGGAAGGAGGGGGCAGGAGCGGGCGGAGGGCGGGGGCACTCAGTGGGAAGGAGGGGGCAGGAGCGGGCGGAGGGCGGGGGCACTGGGTGGCAGGGAGGGGGCAGGAGCGGGCGGAGGGCGGGGGCACTCAGTGGGAAGGAGGGGGCAGGAGCGGGCAGAGGGAGGGGGCACTGGGTGGGAGGGAGGGGGCAGGAGCGGGCGGAGGGCGGGGGCACTGGGTGGGAAGGAGGGGGCAGGAGCGGGCGGAGGGCGGGGGCACTGGGTGGGAAGGAGGGGTGAGGAGCGGGCGGAGGGCAGGGGCACTGGGTGGCAGGGAGGGGGCAGGAGCGGGCGGAGGGCGGGGGCACTGGGTGGCAGGGAGGGGGCAGGAGCGGGTGGAGGGCGGGGGCACTCAGTGGGAAGGAGGGGGCAGAAGCGGGCAGAGGGAGGGGGCACTGGGTGGGAGGGAGGGGGCAGGAGCGGGCGGAGGGCGGGGGCACTGGGTGGAAGGGAGGGGGCAGGAGCGGGCGGAGGGCGGGGGCACTGGGTGGCAGGGAGGGGGCAGGAGCGGGCGGGGGGCAGGGGCAGTGGGTGGGAGGGCGGGGGCAGGAGCGGGCGGAGGGCGGGGGCACTGGGTGGAAGGGAGGGGGCAGGAGCGGGCGGAGGGCGGGGGCACTGGGTGGCAGGGCGGGGGCAGGAGTGGCCTGAATGTGCGTGGTCTTGGTGGAAGGGGGGGTGTGTGAGAGGGATGGGGGGGTGAGATCTGGGCATGAGGGGGATGGGGGCACTTACCTGGCTCCCTGCCCCCGGCTGCTCCCACGGGGGAGTGATTCTAGCCAACGGGAGGGGCGGGGAAATCCTCCACATGAGCCGTGTCCTGTGCTGCTGCTTTCCTAGTGGTCTCGCCCTCCCTCCCGCCCCCCAGCAGGAAGCAGGTGCCGGGGCGGGAGGGCAGGAGGCTGGAGCATCAGCACAGGCTTCCCGCAGCAGGGCAGCGCTGAGCGCAGAGCCCGCGGAGTGCCCCCAAGAGCATCGCGGACCGTGCGTGGGCCATGGACCCCCTTTGAGGACCACTGACCTAGGCCATAGCCAGGCTCCCTGTAACCTGAGCCTGGGAGGAAGCTGTGACCAGGTGACACCTTTGGCCAACTGGACAAAGGAGGAGCTGGAGGGTAGAAGCTGGGCCGCTGGGTGTGTGAGTGAGTCGAGCTGGCTCGAGCAGGATGAGGGGCCAGGGCCCCCTCTGCCCACGCTGGATGGTGCTGGCTGCTCCTGGTTCCTGTGCCGACAAGTCTGTGCTATGCAGTATCCCTGCAACCTAAGAAACCTGTTCTCCCTGCTGGCTGACAGTCATGCCTGGCTGAGCATGGGGGTGCAGGGCCCAGTGACTCCCCACCCCTCGGGGACAGTTGGTGGCAGCGGTGGGATAGACTGCACCCTGTAGATGGAGCATCTGGCAGTAAGTGACGGGGGCACCGTAGAAGGAAAGGGGGCTTGCAAGAGCCAGGTGTGCTGGAGGCCAGTGAGGAGCGGGTCCAGGAAGCAGAGGGGCCGACGGTCTAACCCCAGGGGGTTGCGATCCCCAAGGAGGCTGGCACACTGAAGGGTTTTCCCCAGGAATCGCAGGGCACTGCAAGCACTGACCTGTGAGGCTGCAGTCTTGGGGAACAGCGGGGGAGATGGCCGGTACCCATCTCCTTCAGACGGGCATTGTTGAGCTGTGCAAGGAGAAAGGGCTGCGAACTGGGAGCAAATTGTCCTGCTGGAAGAAAATGATTGCTCCAGGGAGCTGGATCCTGCCCCGGCTGGGGGCAGCCAGACCACCCCGGGGGGCATTTCAGGGGCTGAGGAAGGAGAAAGGACTGGAGGCCGCTAGACAAAGACAGCGCCCCCTAGGACACGCTGGGGCAGCAGCAGTTTGTCCCGGCCTGGGTCTCCCTTGGCGGATTTGCAACGGCTGGCGCTCGAGCTGTGGCTAAAAGATTTGGAGGAGCAGAAGGGCCCTGGGGGGTCCTACGTAGACCTGGTCTCCTGGGTAATGCAATACTGCCGCAAGTGGGTGTTCGGGGCTGGGCCCGGCTGGCAGAGGACCCGGTTAAGCTGACGGCCCTGGAGCAGCTCTAGGAAACCTGCCTCCCCGCCCAAGCTCAACGTTAAACACTCGAAAGAGATCTTGGAGTTATCATGGACAGTTCTCTGAAAACTTCCACACAGTGTGCAGCGGCGGTCAAAGAGGCAAATAGGATGCTAGGAATTATTAAGAAAGGGATAGAAAATAAGACCCAGAATATCTTACTGCCCTGTATAAAACTATGGGACGCCCACATCTCGAATACTGTGTACAGATGTGGTCTCCTCACCTCAGAAAAGATATTTTGGCCTTGGAAAGGGTTCAGAAAAGGGCAACTAAAATGATTGGGGGTTTGGAACGGGTCCCATATGAGGAGAGGTTAAAGCGACTGGGACTTTTCAGTTTAGAAAAGAGGAGACTGAGGGGGGATATGATCGAGGTCTATAAAATCATGAGTGGTGTGGAGAGGGCTGATAAAGAAAAGTTATTTATTAGTTCCCTAAATAGAAGAACTAGAAGACACCAAATGAAATTAATGGGTAGCTGGTTTAAAACTAATAAAAGAAAGTTCTTCTTCACACACCGTATAGTCAACCTGTGGAACTCCTTGCCACAGGAGGCTGTGAAGGCTAGGACTATAACAGAGTTTAAAGAGAAGCTAGATAATTTCATGGAGGTTAGGTCCATAAAAGGCTATTAGCCAGGGGATAAAATGGTGTCCTTGGCCTCTGTTTGTCAGAGGCTGGAGAGGGATGGCAGGAGACAAATCTCTTGATCATTGTCTTCGGTCCACCCCTCTGGGGCACCTGGTGCTGGCCACTGTCGGCAGACAGGCTACTGGGCTAGATGGACCTTTGGTCTGACCCAGTACGGCCGTTCTTATGTTCTTATGTTATGTTATGTTCTTATGTTCAAGCTGAGGCTGTGGCTGAAGGACGGGAAGCCGGAGGCCCTGGGCAGCTGGCTGATGAGTTCACAAAAGGGGAAGCCCGGAGAGACCAACTCCCAGCTGCGCCGTGGGGAGAGGTGCCAACCAGGGGTCCCCAGAAGGGAGGAGCCAACAACCTCCCCCCTAGGAAGACAGCCAGGACCCGGGCAGACCTGCTAGCCCGAGGGATCCAACGGGACCTGACTGGCCACGGCTGCGGGCACAGGAGCCATAAGCCCCAGGACAGACAGAGCAAACCGAGGCCTCCCAGGGGGGACGTGTGGGGCTGCGGGAGGGGCAGGGCAGCCCTGCAGAGGGAGAGCCTCGTGCACCTGGAGGTGGATGGCAGGAAGGTGATGGGCTACTGGGACACTGGTAGGGAGGTGACGCGGGCCCGGCCCGAGCTAGTGGCCCCAGACCGCCTGGTGCCCAGCACCCAGCTGACCCTGAGGGGCACAGACAGGACACCGTTCAGGATGCCCGTGGCCCAGCTGCATCTCAAATGGGGGGCTGAGGGCCCCGAGGAGGCGGGGGTGTACCAGCACCTGCCGGCTGGGGGTGCTGATGGGCAGGGACCTACAGGATTGGCCAGAAGGACCCCACAGAGCCCTGGTTCGCTACCCGCAATCAGCGCCAGCGAGGGGCCCACAGCCCTGACCCCAGGGGGACACCCTGCAGGGGGCACAGGGCCCTACCCCAGCAGACCATGGGCCCCAGGGGGACAGGCTCAGTAGGGCTGGGACCCCAGACCTAGGCAGTGGGGGGAATAGGGCCCCGTCCCTTCCCCGGGCGCTGAATTCCAGCCGAGGTGCAGGCAGATCCCTCCTTGGGACTGGGCTGGGGCGGCTGCCAGGAGAGGTTCCTGTACCGAGAATGGCTCCCTCCAGGGCAAGTGGAACTGTGGGGGGCGGGGGGGTTCCCCAAAGGTACTGCCACCGGCTGCTGTACCTGGCCCACGACATTCCCCCAGGCCTGCTGGTCCTGCGACCCCACTGGGGGCAGGTGTGATGAAACAGGGATTTTAGTCCCCTTGTTCTGTTGCACGTGCTTTCTGCTGTCCCACGGTAACCCCGGGTGCGTGCCTCAGTTTCCCTGGGCACGGCCCCTGTACCTAGCTGGGGAAGGGGATTTCGGGTGTGACAGCCTCCTGCAGGTACGCACTGGCTGCCAGCGTGTGACCTGGGCCCTGGGGAGAGGGGGCTGGCTGCTGAGTGAGTTAGTCCCAGCTGGCTCGGGGGGCAGGGCCTGGCTCTGGGCCCTTCACCCCAAGCTGGGCTGCACCGGGTCCCTGCTGCCTCAGAGCCTCCTGCCCTCCCTGGGAGGCTCCTCTGGCTGCAAGTGGGGGGCAGGGCCCTGGGACTCCCCCACCCCTCAGTGACAGTGGGGAGGGCCCAGGGCAAGAGGGAAGCAGCCATCATAGAGGATCCTTTCCAGGAGGGGGCGATGGATCTAGTGGGGCCCCGCTGTAGGGCGCGCTGGTAGGGGAAGAAATCCTGGGGGGGGGGGAAGGGATTTTGCTACCTGCTACCCCGAGGCTGTGGCTGACACGCTGCTGGCCGTTTTGGGGGGGGCGCCCCGAGGAGTCCTCATGGACCAGGGGTGCAGCTTCACGTCCGCCCTGCACCGGTGCATGGGGAGAAGCGCGGGGTCTGGCCCTCCTGGGCCTCGGCGTCTCGCCCCCAGTCCCACGGGCCGGTGGGGAGGTTCCGGGGGACCCCGAAGCAGATGCTAAAGACCTTCATGCACCAGCACCCGCAGGCCTGGGACGAGCACTTCCCCCTCCTGCCGTTTGCTCACTGACGGGGGGGGGGGCCCCGGGAGTCCAGCTGCTGCACAGGAGAAGGGGGAGGGGACCCTGGACTTGCTGAGAGATTGGGGGGGGAAAGGCCTCCCTGGATGGGGAGTCGGGGGTGCAGGATGTGCTGGCTTGCTGCGCTCCTGGGCCGGGCCAGGGAGAGCCTGGGCAGGGCCCCAGGGAATGGGCCCACGCCACCGGGGACCAGGGGACGGGTCTCGGCCCCAGGTGAAGGCACAGCCCCTTCGAGGTCACCGGGTGGCTGAACGAGGAGACTCCAGGGCGGGGAGGTCCCCAGCCGGGCGCACGGCCCCCAGGGGCACCATGTCAGTACGATGGACCCCACTGGGATGGGGAGAGTTGGGTCTGGCCGGGTATGGGCGCTGGGAGGGGCAGAGAGGCCCCCCCCTTCCCCCCGTGGGGCTGTTCCCTGGGGCCGGGGCTGACCCCTGGCTGGGACCTCGGCCCCTCTCAGCCCAGCAGGCAGAGATCCGAGAAAAGCTGCACCCCCACCGGCCGCTGTTCTCTGACCCGCCGTGTCCCCCCGCCTGGCTGCCCACGGACAGAGACGCCCTTCCCCCCCACCCCCCGCCTTGTTGCTCCCCGCTCAGAGCCAGGGCCGGTGGCCCAGGGCCTGGAAAGAGAGGCCCAGGCCATGCTGGCCCTAGGGCTGATCCCACCCCTTGGGCCCCTCGGGTGCTGCTCCCCAAGGAGAGGGCGATCCGGTTCCATCAGAGCTCAGTGTCATCCCCGTGTCCGACACCCCCCCCCCCATGCCTGAGCCAGACGAGGTCCTAGCCAAGCTGGGGGGCGCTCGCTGCCTCACCGCCATGGCCCTCCCCAAGGGTTACTGGCGGGTGCCACTGCACCCCGAGGCCAGGCCGAAACCTGTTTATCGCCCGTGGGGCTGAGACCCTGGGCCTGCCCTTCGGCCTCCAGGGGGTGCCGGCCGCCTTCCAGCGCCTGGGGACCCACCGCGGCAGGGGATGTTCTGGTGCATGTGAGTTCTACCGTCCTGTAGTAACTCTGGGTGCGTGCCTCAGTTTCCCTGGGCACTACTCCAATCCCTAGGCGGGGATGGGGATTTGGGGCATGACTCCCACTGCAGGAGGCTGCTCCCGCCACCCCCACGTACATGCCGGCTGATGCCCTTTGTACCCTGAGCCGGGTCAGGTGGTGGCCAGGACAAAGGTGGAAGCGGGGCCTGGCTGGGGCCCCCAAGGCTGCCGCCGGCGCCTGGGTGAGTCGGCACAACCAGCCCTGGGCCCCACCCCCCGAGTCCAGGGCCCACAGTTGTGCAAGGGGAGCCCTCGAGCGAGGAAGCCGTGCGCTGGGAGGTGCACCAGGCTCATGCACGAGCGCATAGAATCATAGAAACCCGAGGCAGAAACGGGCCATGAGAAGTCACCGGCTCTGGCCCCCCACCCCCCACCCCAAGGCAGGACCTGGCCGTAGAAACCCCCTGGGACGGGGGGCCCTGGTTTTACTCCCTTTAACCCTCGCCGGCAGGGAAACTTGCCTGCCAGCAGCTCCCTGGCTGTGGATCAACCCCAGGCCCCCTTCCCCCACCCTCCGTACGCACACACTGCTGGGGTCCTGCAGGGGGTCACCCCGCCAGGGGACAGGTGCCCTGCTGGGGCCGGGTGAGGGGCAGGGGGCGCCTTTTGCAAGCCAGGACAGGTGGAACAGCAGGGGGCAGTGTGTCGCTGCAGCAGGGTGGGGGAGAGAGGGCCCCATGGAAGTTGGGGGCCCCTGTGGGAGCCAGGGAGACGCCAGGCCCAGCCGTCACCTCTCACCAGGTTTATTAAGGTCACGTTAGCAGCAGATCCGAGTTCCCGTGATGCTATTGCAGATGGTATGGACAGAACCGCGCCTGCTCCCGCCCCCCAGACGCTGGGTGCCCTGGCCCCAGGCGTCGGGGGCCGGGCGGGGGCTCTATGGCTTTTCCAGAGGGGTTTCCACTTGGTCCGGGGGAGCAGGGGGTTGCTTTTTCCCCCCCCGAAACACTTAACAACAAAGACCCAGGACGGTTGCTCGGGGGACGGACGGACAGGGAGAAAGGTGGACGGACAAACGTACAGACATGCGTGGTGGGGGGGGCGGGAGACATGATCTGGATGCTCCAAGATGGATTCCCTGCCCCCACTACCCGCCCATTCTTGGGGGGCACCCGGATGCCTGGGTTCTCCGCCTTCCCCACACACAAGACAGGGGTGGGGGGAGGAACCACGTTCATGCAAACAACAAAGAAACGAGTTTCAGAGGTGCGGGGGAGGGAGACACACACATTTCCCCCCCCCAGGTCTAGATCAAGCAGGAAGTCCCCTCGGGGGGGGCATGACCCCCATTCCGGAGGAAGCCCAGCCCCCCAGTGGGTCCATCAGTGCGGGGGGCTCCTCTCAGCACAGACCGGGGGGCAGCGGGGGGCACACGGGGTGTGGAAAGAGCCAGCCAGAGGGTCCTGGTTCCTCTCCGCAAGGGGGTGCAGACCCCGGACACCTGGGTTCACAGTGCGTGGGTGCGCCTACAGCGACATCCTGACCCCCTCCCCAAAGGGCGGGGGGGCCACCCCCCCACTGGATAACATGCACGTAGCTGAGCAGAGGCGGGTTCCCAGCCTGTGCCCTCCCTGCCACAAACCGGCTCCGGGGGGGTGTTTGGAGACAGCTTGGTCCTGGCTTCTCCTATGGCTTTGAGAAAAGGTGACACCCCCCACCCCACTGCTGCCCCCCCACTGACACACAGAACCGGATGGCACCTCCCCCTGGACACGCAGAACAGCCCAGAACCAGGGAGCACAGCCACAAACCTGGGGGGAGAGAGAGACTCCACTCAGCCCTGCCGGGGCCCTCACTCCGGCCCACAGCCCCTGCCCCCCCAGCCCTGCCCCCGAGTCCTGCCGGGGCCCCTCCCTCTCGCCCGCAGCCCCTGCCCCCGAGCCCCTGCCCTCCCAGCCCTGCCGGGGCCCCTCCCTCTCGCCCACAGCCCCTACCCCCCAGCCCTGCCCCCGAGTCCTGCCGGGGTCCCTCCCTCTCGCCTGCAGCCCCTGCCCCTGAGCCCCTGCCCCCCCAGCCCTGCCGGGGCCCCTCCCTCTCGCCCGCAGCCCCTGCCCCCGAGCCCCTGCCCCCCCAGCCCTGCCGGGGCCCCTCCCTCTCGCCGGCAGCCCCTGCCCCCGAACCCCTGCCCCCCCAGCCCTGCCGGGGCCCCTCCCTCTCGCCCGCAGCCCCTGCCCCCGAGCCCCTGCCCCCCCAGCCCTGCCGGGGCCCCTCCCTCTCGCCCACAGCCCCTGCCCCCGAGTCCTGCTGGGGCCCCTCCCTCTCGCCTGCAGCCCCTGCCCCCCCAGCCCTGCCGGGGCCCCTCCTTCTCGCCCGCAGCCCCTGCCCCCCCCAGCCCTGCCAGGGTCCCTCCTGCAGCCCCTGCCCCCCCGAATACTCACAGCCCAAGGGGGCTCTGTGGGGGCTAGTCCGAGTGGACACCCTCCACCACGATGCTGGGCTTGTCACGCTGCGCACTCTTGGACATGTAGCTGTTCAGGGTTTTCTCCTGGGAGGGGAAGTGGGGGGGAAGGGGAAGTCAGAGCTGGCACTAGCGCCCCTCCCTCCCTCCCCCCCCAGTCCCATCTCCCAGGCCCCTCCCCCACCCGGCCCCCACAGCACCACGCCCTCCTGCCCCCTCACCCCATGGGGCACCCCTGCCCATCCCCACAACCCCCTCCCGACACCCCCCATCCACCTCCCCCGCCCCGTTACCTCCACCAGCTGGTGCCAGTGCTCAATGGGCTTGCGGGGGTTGGCCAGCATCTCGGCCCAGTGCTCCCGGCCCGGCCCCTCCGCGTCGCTGCCCACGCGGCACGTCCCGATCACCTCGTTGTGCCCGATGCTGGGGAGACAGGCGGGTCGGTGCTGGGCCCTGCCCGCCCCGGCGCCAGGGGAGAACCCCGGAGTCCCACCCCCGCTCTAACCACTAGACCTCAGCGCCAGGAGTGAACCCCGGAGTCCCAGCCCCCCGCTCTAACCACTAGACCTCAGCGCCAGGGAGAACCCAGGAGTCCCAGCCCCCCTGCTCTAACCACTAGACCTCAGCACCAGGGGAGAACCCAGGAGTCCCAGCCCCCCTGCTCTAACCACTAGATCTCAGCGCCAGGGGAGAACCCAGGAGTCCCAGCCCCCCTGCTCTAACCACTAGACCTCAGCACCAGGGGAGAACCCAGGAGTCCCAGCCCCCCTGCTCTAACCACTAGACCTCAGCGCCAGGAGTGAACCCCGGAGTCCCAGCCCCCCTGCTCTAACCACTAGACCTCAGCGCCAGGAGTGAACCCCGGAGTCCCACCCCCGCTCTAACCACTAGACCTCAGCGCCAGGGGAGAACCCAGGAGTCCCAGCCCCCCTGCTCTAACCACTAGACCTCAGCGCCAGGAGTGAACCCAGGAGTCCCAGCCCCCGCTCTAATCACTAGACCTCAGCGCCAGGAGAACCCGGAGTCCCAGCCCCGCTCTAACCACTAGACCTCAGCGCCAGGAGTGAACCCAGGAGTCCCAGCCCCTGCTCTAACCACTAGACCTCAGCGCCAGGAGTGAACCCAGGAGCCCAGCCCCCTGCTCTAACCACTAGACCTCAGCGCCAGGAGTGAACCCAGGAGTCCCAGCCCCCCTGCTCTAACCACTAGACCTCAGCGCCAGGAGTGAACCCAGGAGTCCCAGCCCCCCTGCTCTAACCACTAGACCTCAGCGCCAGGAGTGAACCCCGGAGTCCCACACCCGCTCTAACCACTAGACCTCAGCGCCAGGGGAGAACCCCGGAGTCCCACCCCCACTCTAACCACTAGACCTCAGCGCCAGGGGAGAACCCCGAAGTCCCAGCCCCCTGCTCTAACCACTAGACCTCAGCGCCAGGAGTGAACCCCGGAGTCCCAGCCCCCGCTCTAACCACTAGACCTCAGCGCCAGGAGTGAACCCAGGAGTCCCAGCCCCCCGCTCTAACCACTAGACCTCAGCGCCAGGGGAGAACCCAGGAGTCCCAGCCCCCCTGCTCTAACCACTAGACCTCAGCGCCAGGAGTGAACCCCGGAGTCCCACACCCGCTCTAACCACTAGACCTCAGCGCCAGGGAGAACCCAGAGTCCCAGCCCCCCGCTCTAACCACTAGACCTCAGCGCCAGGGAGAACCCAGGAGTCCCAGCCCCCCGCTCTAACCACTAGACCTCAGCGCCAGGAGTGAACCCGAAGTCCCAGCCCCCCCGCTCTAACCACTAGACCTCAGCGCCAGGAGTGAACCCAGGAGTCCCAGCCCCCCGCTCTAACCACTAGACCTCAGCGCCAGGGGAGAACCCCGGAGTCCCAGCCCCCCGCTCTAACCACTAGACCTCAGCGCCAGGAGTGAACCCCGAAGTCCCAGCCCCCCCGCTCTAACCACTAGACCTCAGCGCCAGGGGAGAACCCCGGAGTCCCAGCCCCCCTGCTCTAACCACTAGACCTCAGCGCCAGGGGAGAACCCCGGAGTCCCACCCCCACTCTAACCACTAGACCTCAGCGCCGGGAGTGAACCCAGGAGTCCCAGCCCCCGCTCTAACCACTAGACCTCAGCGCCAGGAGTGAACCCCGGAGTCCCAGCCCCCGCTCTAACCACTAGACCTCAGCACCAGGGGAGAACCCCGAAGTCCCAGCCCCCTGCTCTAACCACTAGACCTCAGCGCCAGGGGAGAACCCAGGAGTCCCAGCTCCCCGCTCTAACCACTAGACCTCAGCGCCAGGAGTGAACCCAGGAGTCCCAGCCCCCCGCTCTAACCACTAGACCTCAGCGCCAGGAGTGAACCCAGGAGTCCCAGCCCCCCCGCTCTAACCACTAGACCTCAGCGCCAGGGGAGAACCCAGGAGTCCCAGCCCCCCTGCTCTAACCACTAGACCTCAGCGCCAGGAGTGAACCCAGGAGTCCCAGCCCCCCTGCTCTAACCACTAGACCTCAGCGCCAGGAGTGAACCCAAGAGTCCCAGCCCCCCTGCTCTAACCACTAGACCCCAGCACCAGGAGCCTTGATCCCAACCCGCCCCCCAATTCTAAGCCAACAGTCCCAACCCCCATTCCCAGAGCCAGAGGGGGAAGGTGCCTCCCTCCCCGCCCGCCCGCGCCCCTCACCAGTCGTAGTCCATGACGGTGATGGTGAGGCTGACGTGCTCGGCGTTCTCGTGCGGCATGTCGAAGACGAGCGCCTCGTTGTAGCTGGGGTTCAGGGTGTTCTTCTTGATGGACGTCTTGCGCTTCTTCAGCCGCCGCCCCTCACACATCAGCGAGGCCTTGACGTAGGGGTCTGGGGGGGCAGTTCCCAGCTCTGTGCCCTCTGGTCCGGCACAGCCCCCACCCCCACTCCTTCATCGCCCCCCCCAGCCCAAGGGCACCCCGTCACCTTCCTTCCCCGGTAGCACCCCATCTAACCATCCCAGCCAGCCCCCCGCTGCCCTTCCCCTTCCCCTTCCCTGCTGCCCCTCTGACCCCGCCCCCAGCTCAGAGTCCTCTGACCCCACCCCCCGAGCCCTCCCCCCTCTGACCCCGCCCCCAGCTCAGAGTCCTCTGACCCCGCCCCCTGAGCCCTCCCCCCTCTGACCCCGCCCCCAGCTCAGAGTCCTCTGACCCCGCCCCCCGAGCCCTCACCCCTCTGACTCCGCCCCCAGCTCAGAGTCCTCTGACCCCACCCCCCGAGCCCTCACCCCTCTGACCCCGCCCCCAGCTCAGAGTCTTCTGACCCCGCCCCCAGCTCAGAGTCCTCTGACCCCGCCCCCTGAGCCCTCCCCCCTCTGACCCCGCCCCCAGCTCAGAGTCCTCTGACCCCGCCCTCTGAGCCCTCCCCCCTCTGACCCCGCCCCCAGCTTATCATCTGCTGACCCCGCCCCCTCAGCCCTACCCCTGACCCCACTCCCAGCTCAGACCCACTGAGCCCCACCTGAGAAGCCCGTCAGGTCCATGGCTTTGAGGTTGGAGGCCCGGATGATGGTCACAGTCAGGCGGCCGGCGGTGGGCAGGTAACAGAGGGAGAAGTTCACCTCCCCCAGGTCAGCCTTCTCCTGCAGGGAGCACAGGGAGGTCAGAGGGGGCAGGCCCCGAGCCCCGCCCCCCCAGCGCCTCCCCAGCCTGAATATTTCATGCCCCTTTACCAGGCTGCAGCTATTTCCTGCCCATGAATATTAATGCCCCTTGGCCCCGGGCGCCAGCCCAGCCCGCGTGTTCCAGTCCCTGGCGCCCGGCCACCGGCGCCCCCCCAGCATGGGCGGCGAGAGCAACGCAGGCCGAGACACCACGGCCGGATCCCCTGAGTCGGCGTGACCCCCCCGCGGTGCCCCCCGCGCCAACCCGCAGCCCGGCCCTGCCCCCCTACCCTGCCCTGCCCCCGCTCCTGCTCCCGCCCCACAGCCCTGCCAGCCCCCGCCCTGCCCTGCCCCCGCTCCCGCCCCACAGCCCCTGCCAGCCCGGCCCTGCCCTGCCCCCCCTCCCGCCCCACAGCCCCTGCCAGCCCGGCCCTGCCCTGCCCCTGCTCCCGCCCCACAGCCCCTGCCAGCCCGGCCCTGCCCTGCCCCTGCTCCCGCCCCACAGCCCCTGCCAGCCCGGCCCTGCCCTGCCCCTGCTCCCGCCCCACAGCCCCTGCCAGCCCGGCCCTGCCCTGCCCCCGCTCCCGCCCCACAGCCCCTGCCAGCCCGGCCCTGCCCCCCAGCCCAGCCGGTGCCCCTCACCCCGACCCACAGCCCCTGCCAGCCCGGCACTGCCCTGCCCCCCCGCCCTGCCGGTGCCCCTGCTCCCGCCCCACAGCCCGTGCCCCCCAGCCCTGCCGGTGCCCCCCACTCCCGCCCGCAGCCCCTGCCAGCCCAGCCCTACCCCCTAGCCCTGCTTTTATCCCGGCCCCATACGTCTCTCCTCGGGGATCAAATGCAATTGCCATCAATTGCGATGCTGCCTGGGGTTTGAGCTACTGGAAGTCAGCTGATTTCCAGGTGAGGGGAAGGGGGGGAGGCTGAGGAGCAGGCCTGTGTCCATCTGTCCCCTGAGCTTTGCCCAGGCCGGCGGGGTGTCTGTGTGCAGCTCCCTGCAGCGCTGCACACCACGGCCGGGTCACCCCTAGGACGGGGGGCAGCGGCCCGAGTGACCCACACGTGGGAAGGGCCTGAACCAGCACAGGGAGCCGAGCCCGCCCCCCCATCTTCCCTCCCCCACACGCTCCCCAAATCTATCTGCTGCTCCTGGTCTGGCCCCAGTATCCAAACGGGGGGAGCTGGGAACCCGCCGCCGACAGTCCCCGGGCCTGTTCCCTGCAGCCCCCCGCTGGAGAAGGGGCGTCACACTGACTGGCGGGAGTGGGGGGCACCAGCAGGGCTGGGGGGGGCCGGGAGCCCAGGGCTGGGCTGGCAGGGGCTGCGGGTCAGGAAGGAGGGGGCACCGGCAGGGCTGGGGGGGGGGGCAGGGCTGGGCTGGCAGGGGCTGCGCGTCGGGAGGGAGGGGGCACTGGCAGGGCTGGGGGGGGGGGAAGGGGAGCACACCCACCTGGCTGCTCTAATTACCCGTCAGTGTCATGAACAAGACATTCAGCTAAAACATTCAAAACCAACCAGGCTGGAAATCGCAGCAGAATTGGGTCGGAGGAGCTGGGGGGAGGGGCAGGATGGAGTCGGTTAGATCCTACATCCCTCGCCAAGCTGACACCCCCCCCACACACACACACACACTGAAGGCAGCATCCTACCTATGGGTTGGGATCCCCCCATATTAGCCCCAAATTGCCCCTCTCATCTCCCTGGGCTGTAACCAAACTGGCCCCGGGGGTGTCCTGCTCTGTGCTTCCCCTCCCGTTCGCCAGCCGGGTGTGGGTCTCGCAGGCTGGGCTGGGGAGCCGGCCGGGGCTGACTGAGTTTGGTTGGGGGCTGAGGGGCAGGAACAGAAGTTGGATTGAGTTGGTGGGTCTGCGCTGGGGCTGGGCTGGGGTGGAGCGTTGGGAATGGGGTTGAACTGAGCTGACACAGACTGGAGGTTGGGCTGGGTCAGTCTCCCCTGTCGCCCACGTTCCCCATCTCCCCGGGGGCTCATGCACCGAGCTGGCTGCAGGGTGCCCCTCCAGATGCCCGTTTCCTTACCCTGGTGCCAGGCTGAGCTGGCTGCAGTTTGGAGTGCAACTGAGTTAAGTCTGGCTTGGGTTAGGGCTCGGGTTGGGTTGGAGTTAGGAACCGGAGGGGAGTCAAGTCGAGTCTTGGATCGGGGTGAGTTGGACTTGAATTTGGATTGGGTTGACTTAAGGTTCAGTTGAACTGAGAGGGTTTGAGCTGAGTTCTGGTCAGGTTGGGATGAATTTGGACTCGGCAGATTGAATGTTGAGTGAGGTGAGGGTTGGGTTGAGTTAAAGTAGGGTTTGGGTTGAATGTAGACTGGGCAGATTGAACGTTGAGTTGGGTGGGGATTGGGTTGAGTTCTGGTCGGGCTGGGTTGAATGTAGACTGGGCAGATTGAACGTTGAGTTGGGTTGGGGTTGGCTTAAGTTAAGGTCAGGTTGAAGTGGAGAGCACAGCTGAACCGAGATGGGGTCACCCCTCCCCCAACCCTCCCCCGCCCCACGGTCCCACGCACCGAGCTGGCTTCCAGGATATCCCTCCAGATGGGCGTCTCATCGTCTCGCTCCGCCATCTCCAGTAAGTTGTCCAGCACCACCTGCCCGATGAGGTCGTGGCGGGAGAAGCGGTCGAAGTCGTAGACGCTGAAGTGCAGCTTGCGCCCGGGCAGCTCGGCGAAGGGGACGTTGAAGCTGAAGGTCTCGTTGAAGACGGGGTTGAGCGTCTTGCGATGCACCTTGGTCTGGAACTTCTTCTTGCGGTCTGGGAGCAGGTACATCTTGACGTAGGGATCGGAGAAGCCATTAGCGTCCTTGGCCGGCAGGTCCAGCGCCCTCAGGATCTTCACCACCAGCTGCTCGGAGGCGTAAGCGTAGCGCAGCGCGAAGCTGATGCGCCCGCACGGGGGAGCTTCGGCCTTGCGGTGCTCTGCCTCGCCCAGGCGCTGCTTGTACAGCTCCGGTTTGATCTGCCCGATGCTAGTAGCCTGCTCTGGCTTGTCCTCGCCACCATGGCCACCCACATCCGGGCTGGACAGCTGCTGCGTCACAGGGCGCGGCAGGGTGTTGTACCTGCCGGCGGCGGGAATTGGGAAGGACACACTGAGACCATGGGGGGAGCCAAGCCACCCCAGGACAGGCCCATAGCTACACCCCACTGAGTCCCCACACCCTGCGGCACCTCCCATGACCTCCCGTGGTTGCACCTGCATGTTCCTAGGCCCAGGGCTGTCCCCCCAGCCAGGTCCAGGTACTCCGCCTGCCCCCCCCGAGACAGACTCCCCCTTGCTGCCCCCTCCCATGCCATGCCCTCTCCTGGCCTCACCTGGGCGTGGGCACCAACGTGGCCACCTGCTGGTGGGAGTGTGCATTGGGCATGCCACCAGCCTCCTTTGCCACGCCCTGCCCTTCCACCGGCAGGTCGGGCGAGGTCTGGCTCAGCTTGAGGCTGGCCTCAGGGTAGGAGTCCATGTCGAGGTAGGAGCGCTCGGGCATCTCAGGCCCCAGCTCGACGCGCTCCACCAGCAGGTCGCCAAAGGGCGAGTGGTGCAGGTGGCCATGGTCCTTGCGTGGCGCCGGCGCGGCCCCCTTATCCCGCCAGGGGATCCAGCACAGCTTCCAGGAGACAAAGAGCGAGACGCCCAGCAGCACGATGCCGCAGAAGGTGACGATGACGGACAGCAGGCTGACGGAGATGTCTGTGCGGGGCAGAGGCTGTGAGCAGCAGGAGGGGACACGGAGAGACACGCTGGAGGCCCTATCCTCCCATCACCCTCCCCCTGCCCCCCAAGCCTCATGGCACAAAGACAGGACTGCATCCCTCACACAGTGTCCCACCGCGGCCAGGAACATAGACAACCACGTTCCCCAGCAGCCTCCAACCGCTGCCGGGGACAAAGACGTGTCCACGCTCTCTCTAATAGCTCCACACCTCTTGGAACGCGTCCTCCTGTAATATCCCACCTCTGCCTGCAAGGTAGACATGGCCACATCCCCTCTAATATCTCCATACCTCTTGGAACGTGTCCTCCCATAATATCCCACTGCTGCTTGCAACGCAGACATGACCATGTCCCCGGTAATATTCTGACACCTCTTGGAACACGGACATGACCACATCCCCCACACGCACACACACAATGTCCCAATGACATCTGGAATGTAGACACAACGACATCCCCACATAATATCTTAGCACACTCTAGAACGTAGGTCTGACCACATCCACCTGTGATAACCTCATCGCCTGAAACCTAGACATAACCATGAGCTCCCACAACAGGCCATCACTGCCTGGAATGTAGACATAACCATGTCCCTTGTAATATTACAATCCCTGTTGGAATGTAGACATGACCACATCCCC
This sequence comes from Pelochelys cantorii, assembly GCA_032595735.1. Classification (NCBI taxonomy): domain Eukaryota; kingdom Metazoa; phylum Chordata; order Testudines; family Trionychidae; genus Pelochelys; species Pelochelys cantorii. The sequence goes on along the minus strand of CM064358.1, from coordinate 10,955,738 downwards.
CCACATGCACGATATCCCAACACTTTCTGGAATACAGACATGAATGACTGTGGCGGCACGTCGGGGTCCCCCGACTCCTGCACCCCCGTAATGGCACGGACAGACTCCACCAGCCAGTAGAATAGAGGGAGTTTATTGCTTCTCCAGGATACAGCACAGCACAGATGTCATCTGGTTACAGGAACCGGGCCTAGGATGCCTCAGCCCCCCTTGAGATGCGGGAGACTGGGCTCCTAAATTGCAGCCCCTTTCCCTAGGCCGTCTCCTCCATGATCCCAGACAGAAACTGCCCCTCTCTTCTAGCCCTGTCCCCCTTGCCAGGCCTGGCCTCGCCCCCTTCCTTTGTTTCTCTCCCTGGGAAGTAACTGGTCGGACAAGTTGAGCTACCCTTGCATAATGACTCATCCCCTGTCCTGCTGGGCCGTGCTTTGTACAAACAGCCATCAGCGGGGGTCACTCACAGCCCACCGCCCAGCATAGCAACCAGCAAGGTACCCACACTACGTCACAATGACCACATCTCCTTGTAATGTCCCAGGAACACAGACACGAACCACAACTTCCTACAATACCCCAATGCCCCCTGGAACACAGACACAACCACATCCTGCTACAATATACAAACACTCCCTGGAACGTGGACGTGACCACGTCCCCCTACAATACCGCAATACTCCCTAAATGTAGACAAGACCATGTCCACTCACGGTACCCAACACTCTCTTAGAACACGGACATAATCACATCCCTGGTAATATTCCAATGCCCCTTGGAACATAAACATGACCATACACCCCCATGCACACACGCACAATATCCCATTGCTGCCTGGAATGTAGACATGACCACATCCCCCTCACAATATCCCAGCACTCCCTGGAATATAGATGTGACCACGTCCCCCACAATACCCCAGCACTCGCTGGAACGTAAGCATAACCACGTTCCCCGCACAATACCCCAGCACTCCCTGGAATGTAGACATAACTACGTCCCCCCACAATACCCAGCACTCACTAGAACGTAGACATGACCATCTCCCCCCACAATACCCCAGCACTCACTAGAACGTAGACATGACGACATTCCCTGCACAATACCCTAGCACTCGCTGACACGTAGACATGACCACATTCCCCGAGCAATACCCCAGCACTTGCTGACATGTAAACATGACCACGTCCCCCACAATACCCTACACTTGCTGACACGTAAACATGACCACGTCCCCCACAATACCCCAGCACTTGCTGATATGTAGAGGTGACCACATTCCCCCACAATATCCCAGCACTTGCTGGAACGTAGACATGACCATATTCCCCCCACAATACCCCAGCACTCACTGGAACGTAGACATGACCACGTTCCCTGCACAATACTCCAGCTCTCACTGACACGTAGACATAACCATGTTCCCCGCACAATACCCCAGCACTCGTTGACACGTAGAGGTGACCACGTCCCCAACAATATCTCAGCACTCACTGGAACGTAGACATGACCACGTTCCCCACACAACACCCCAGCACTCACTGACACATAGATGTGACCACGTCCCCCCCAGCACTCATTGACATGTAGACATAACCACGTCCACCACACTAACTCAGCACTCGTTGACACGTACATTTGATCATGTCCCCCACAATACCCCAGCACTTGCTGCAACATAGATGTGACCATGTCCCCCATAATACCCTAGCATTCACTGACACGTAGACATGACCACGTCCCCCCACAGTACCCCAGACTCCCAGGAAAGTAGACGTGAAAACGTCCCCCACAATATCTCAACACTCGCTGGAGTACAGACGTGACCACATCCCCCCGGCACTCGTTGACATGGAGACATGACCATATCCCCCACAATACCTCAGCACTCGCTGATATGTAGACATGACTGCGTCCCCCGCACAATAACCCAGCACTCCCTGGAACGTAGACATGACCACGTTCCCCGCACAATACTCCAGCACTCACTGCAACACAGACATGACCACGTCCCCTGCAGCACTCATTGAGATGTACACATAGCCACGTCCACCACACTAAGTCAGCACTTGCTGACACATAGATGTGACCATGTCCACCCCAGCACTCGTTGACACGTAGAGGTGACCACGTCCCCCACAATATCTCAGCACTCGCTGGAACGTAGACATGACCACGTTCCCCACACAATACCCCAGCACTCCTTGGAATGCAGACATAACTACATCCCCCCACAATACCCCAGCACTCACTAGAACGTAGACATGACGACATTCCCTGCACAATACCCTAGCACTCGCTGACACGTAGACATGACCACATACCCCGAACAATACTCCAGCACTCACTGACACGTACATGTGACCACGTCCCCCACAATACCCCAGCACTCGCTGACACATAGACGTGACCACGTCCTCTGTACAATACCCCAGCACTTCCTGGAACATAGACATGACCATGTTCCCTGCACAATGCCCCAGCACTCGCTGACACGTAGATATGACCATGTCCCCCACAATACCCTAGCACTCAGTCACACATAGACATGACCATGTGCCCCACAATATCTCAACACTTGGTGGAACGCAGACGTGGCCACGTCCCCGCACAACACCCCAGCACTCACTGACACATAGATGTGACCACGTCCCCCCCAGCACTCATTGACATGTAGACATAACCACGTCCACCACACTAACTCAGCACTCGTTGACACGTACATTTGATCATGTCCCCCACAATACCCTAGCACTTGCTGCAACATAGATGTGACCATGTCCCCCATAATACCCTAGCATTCACTGACACGACCACGTCCCCCCACAATACCCCAGACTCCCAGGAAAGTAGACGTGAAAACGTCCCCCACAATATCTCAACACTCGCTGGAGTACAGACGTGACCACATCCCCCCGGCACTCGTTGACATGTAGACATGACCATATCCCCCACAGTACCTCAGCACTCGCTGATATGTAGACATGACTGCGTCCCCCGCACAATAACTCAGCACTCCCTGGAACGTAGACATGACCACGTTCCCCGCACAATACTCCAGCACTCACTGCAACACAGACATGACCACGTCCCCTGCAGCACTCATTGAGATGTACACATAGCCACGTCCACCACACTAAGTCAGCACTTGCTGACACATAGATGTGACCATGTTCACCCCAGCACTCGTTGACACGTAGAGGTGACCACGTCCCCCACAATATCTCAGCACTCGCTGGAATGTAGACATGACCACGTTCCCCACACAATACCCCAGCAGTCCTTGGAATGCAGACATAACTACGTCCCCCCACAATACCCCAGCACTCACTAGAACGTAGACATGACGACATTCCCTGCACAATACCCTAGCACTCGCTGACACGTAGACATGACCACATACCCCGAACAATACTCCAGCACTCACTGACACATAGACGTGACCACGTCCCCCACAATACCCTAGCACTTGCTGACACGTAGACATGACCACGTCCCCCACAATACCCCAGCACTTGCTGGAACGTAGACATGACCATATTCCCCGCACAATACTCCAGCACTCACTGACACGTAGACATGACCATATTCCCCGCACAATACTCCAGCACTCACTGACACGTAGACATCACCACGTCCCCGCACAATACTCCAGCACTCACTGACACATAGACATGACCACGTTCCCCCACAATACTCCAGCACTCACTGACACATAGACATGACCATGTCCCCCCACAATACTCCAGCACTCACTGACACGTAGACATAACCATGTTCCCCGCACAATACCCTAGCACTCGCTGACATGTAGACATTACCATGTCCCCCACAATAATTCAGCACTCGCTGACACATAGACGTGACCACGTCCCACACAATACCCCAGCACTTGCTGACATGTAGACTTGACCGCATCCTCTGTACAATACCCCAGCACTTCCTGGAATGTAGACATGACCATGTCCCTGCACAATACCCCAGCACTTGTTGCAACACAGATGTGACCACGTCTCCCCCCAGCATTCCTTGACATGTAGACGTGACCATATCCCCCACAATACCCCAGCACTCGCTGGAACGTAGACATGACCATGTTCCCTGCACAATACCCCAGCACTCGCTGACACGTAGATATGACCATGTCCCCCACAACACCCCAGCACTCGCTGGAACGTAGACATGACCATGTTCCCTGCACAACACCCCAGCACTCACTGACACATAGACGTGACCACGTCCCCCCCAGCACTCATTGACATGTAGACATAACCACGTCCACCACAATAACTCAACACTCATTGACACATAGAGGTGACCACGTCCTCCACAATACCCCAGCACTCGCTGATACGTAGACATGACCATGTGCCCCACGATATCTCAACACTTGGTGGAACGCAGACGTGACCACATCCCCGCACAACACCCCAGCACGCGCTGCAACACAGACGTGACCACGTCCCCCCAGCACTCATTGACATGTAGACATAACCACGTCCACCACACTAACTCAACACTCACTGACACATAGACGTGACCACGTGCCCCACAGCACTCATTGAGATGTAGACATAGCCACGTCCACCACACTAACTCAGCACTCGCTGACACATAGATGTGACCATGTCCACCCCAGCACTCGTTGACACATAGAGGTGACCACGTTCCCCGCACAATACCCCAGCACTCGCTGACATGTAGATGTGGCCACGTGCCCCACAATACCCCAGCACTCGCTGCCACATGGAGATAACCACGTCCCCCTCAGAATACCCCAGCACTTGCTGACACATAGATGTGACCACGCGCCCCGGAGCAGAACCCGCCCCTTACCTGAGTCGGTGGGTGGGGGGTGCCCACGGTTGCGCAGCAGGTCGGTGAATTCCAGGCATTTCTCATGTTGCTCCAGCGCCCGCAGGGAGAAGCAGAGCTCCTTGAGCAGAGTGAGGGCACTGCGGCACACGTCCTCCTCGTAGTCCCCTGACATGGTGCCACACCATCTGCCCAGCACCGGGAGAGAGCTGGTGAGCTGCCCCGGGGCGCCTCCCTGAACACACCCCGACAGCCAGCGTGCCCACGTGGGCGTCCCCCCGCGCTGGGCAGAGACCGGGTGAGCCATGTGCACACACCTGCTGCACTCTGGCGTGCACACCCACGCAAACATGTGCACACAACCATGCATGTGCACACAAATAGGCATGCATTTGCACATTGACATGCAAACAAAAACACTTGCATTTGCACATTCACGCGCACACAAACAGGCGTGCATTTGCACATCGACACAAACAAAAACACGCATTTGCACATTCACGCGCACACAAACAGGCGTGCATTTACACATGCAGGCCCACAAAAAGACCAGTGCATTTCCACATGCTAGTGTGGGCTGGCATGCATGCCCATAGGGTTACTCCTGCAGGGCCATGCAATCTCACATGCACCTGCTATGCCCACGTGCAAAGACTTGTGCACTGACACACCAGCTTGGGCTTACACACTCGCCGCTGTGCACCAGCTGGTGGACCCCTGTGCCCGCACAGTCGCATGGGCCAGCTCCCCCACGCCCGTATCTGCAGCCCACCACAGGCTCCCCCATGCGCCCCTATCCATCTGCACCCCGGCCCCCACTCACCTGCTCAGCCGCCTCCGTCTCCGGCCGGCTTGGGGTGCCGGTGTGGGGGCTGGCTGGGGCGTCAGTACCGGTGCCGGTGAGCCGGTGTCTGTGCAGGACGGGTGCAGGCGCCCAGGTCTCCCATGGCAGGCACCGCCAAAGCCATGCGGCACCGGGGCCCGGCCCTGGTGGGCGCCCCCTGCTGGCAGCTCTGGGATCAGCAGCACAGCCCAGCCATGCTCCACGGGGGGGCAGACAGCTCACAGGGCCAGGGAGGCAGGAGCCCAGCTGAGAGATGGGGGGCCAGGCCTTTCCATGGGCGGGGGGCGTGGCTCAGACAGGCTTCTCCTGAGGGGGGGTGTTGGGTGGAGCCGTGGGGTGGGGGTGGAAGGCCCCCAATTCACAGGCACCTGTGGGGGAAGGAGCTCGTCAGAGGGAGGTGTCTGCACCCCACCCCCCAAGCCTCCTCCCCTCATGACCCAGCCCCACTCCCCGCCCCCAGGAAACTCCCCTCCCCCACTCCCCCAGACTATTCATGATCTCCAAAACCCACTTCCCCCTGCACTGCCCCCCTCCCCGACCTCCCCCCCTTCGTCCAGCCTCAGAACTCCCCCCCCCCACTTTCCACCGTATCTCCTCAGCCCCATCCACCACACCTCATCTGGCCTGGTGGGTTACAGCAGGGGGGCTGGGAGCCAGGACTCCTGGGTTCTCTCTCCAGCTCCGGGAGGGGAGTGGGGGCTAGTGGTTAGAGCAGGGGGGGAGCTGGGACTCCTGGGTTCTCCCCGACTCACGCTGCCAGAACCACAGGAGGGGGAGGGCTGGGTGCCGTCCCTGCCTCCCCAGACAGCAGCCCCTCTCTGGGTGCCGGGGGGGGGGCGTACTCACGCCCCCGGTCGCAGCAGCCTGGCCCACTAGGTTCCAGCGTAGGTGTCGCTGCTGCAGCCGCATTCGGCTCGGCTCAGGCTCTCGCCTGCCCTGAATACCCAAGTACCAGGCCAGCGGCTTCCCACCCCCGCCCGCCTGACTCTCCCCCCCACCCAGTGCTAGCTCCCCCCATGCACAGCGAGCTGCCTCCGGGGCACAGATGCCAGGGGCCCTAGGCAGGCGGAGGGGCCTTACAGGGCCGTAGGAGGGGCAGGGCTCGGGGGGCACAGACGCGCCAGGCCCAGGAGAGGACCCGGAGCAGCCTGGCCGGCACATGTCACCCTCCTTCCCCCGCCCCTGCCCTTGGGGCCCAGGCCAGGCAGCTGCTGCCTGTCACATCGCGTTGGGATGCTGGGCCAGAGCTGTCCCTGCTCAGCCACGCTGACACACGCCCATGCGGAGGCAGGCCGGGCACGGTGCAACGCAGGTGCAAAACGTGCCAGGCTAGGCACCCACGCGTGAACCCGAGACCCACTCCCCGTGCTCCCGGCTCGTGAATGCACGCCCTGCCCCAGGCTGGGGTTTCTCCGCTCCAGCAGCCCCCCGCCGCTCCCCCAGCCGGTGAGTCATCAGCACCAGCGCCACACAGGGGAAGGAGATGAACCCACACACACACACACAAGGTGCAACAGACACGTGGGGTCACAACAGCCAGGAGCAGGCGTCTGACACCAGCCGCCAACCGGGGAGGGGGGGCACCGCTGTGGGGAACCCTGAGCCCGATAAGGCTCCTCGGGATTGCGGGGGGGACGTGCAGAGGGACAGGGAGGGGGGAGAGGGACGGGGACACAGGAGTCCCAGCTCCCAGCCAGCCCCGGCTCCAGTAACCAGAGCTGCCCGTGTGGCAAACCCAGCCAGGCCGGGTCGATATGTTGCTTGTTGCTGCCAGGAGCTGGAATTTTCCCCCCTCCCCCTCCCCCCCCCCCCCCCCGAGATCCTCCGGTGGCTGGAGGAAGGGGGGGCTGCTTCCCAGCCACCACGGGACGGGGGGTGGGAGGGGGGGAGCAGCAGGCCTGGGACCATCTCAGATACGGCGGGGAGGGGAGGGGGGGCTGGTGTAAGGCAGCCAGGCCTGGTTCTGGACAGAGCGGCAGGACTCCTGGGTGCTCTCCCCAGCTCCAGGAGGGGAAGGGGCAGCTAGGGTCCTCTCCCTGGCCCTGGGGGGCGGGGAGTGCAGTGATTGAGAAGGGAGGGGCTGGGAGCCAGGAGGCCTGGGTCCTCACCCTGGCACCCAGAGGGGAGGGGGCTCTAGTGGGTCAAGCAGGGGGCCCCGCTGTCTTGGACCCCCCCCCAACCAGCTCTGTGTCCCCTCCCCCTCCCACCATACTGAACAGGCCTCCCCATGTCCCCAGCCCATCACACAAACAGGCCTTGATCCCTGCCAGCAGAGCGCTGGGGTGGGAGCAGGGCGTGGGGGCACTACCCCCACCCGGGGCGTGTCACGCACAATCAGAGCCACATGCCGCACCGCAGCGCCAAGGGGGGGGTCTCTGGCGGGGACACCACCGGAGTGGCCCCCCCCGGCAGAGCATGAGCAGCAGGGCCCATGGCATGCTCACACCCCCTCTCTCTCGCACGCTGCCCCGGTGTCACGCCTGCCCCGGTGCTCTCTCGCACACCTGGTGTGAGCAGCCCCCCCCCACACACACACACAGCCTTTGTCTCCCGGACAGCCAGCCGGAGCGGCGCTGGTGTCGCACGCTCGCACACACTCGCGCTTTCGCACACTCACGTCCGGGGCTGGCTCCGGTTTTGCTCCTAATCACATTAGCGTCGTGTTGTCACAACAGCCGCCCGGGAGGCGGCTCCCTTGTCTGAGCTGAGCAGCCCCCCCCATCTGCTGACAGGCGGCTGCCTCCTAATTACACCCTGTGCTGGGGGGAGGGACAGGGGTAGCCCCCTGCACGCAGCTGTGCTGGGAGCTGCTCCAGCAGCCCCCCACTGCTGTGCATCCGCCCCCCCCCACTCCTGTGCAACAGCCCCCCGCCAGCCGCCTCCAAGCATTCCCTTCCCCCAGCCGCCCCCCGGAGCTTCCCTTCCGCCCTCCTCCCATTGCTGTAGACAAAGTGGGGGTGCACGAGGCACTAGGAGACCTTGCATCCTTCCCCCACAAATTACCACATCCTCTCCATCCCCCGCCACCTGCAGACCCACCAGACCCCAGTGTCTGACCCCTGGGCTAAAGAACATCCAGCTCCCCCCCAACCCACCACTTCGCACCCCTATCAGCTAGAGACCCTGCACCCCATCCCCTCCCTGCACACCTGAAATCCTCCCCCTCCTGCATCCCCCAACCTCCATGCACCCCATCTCCTTCCTCCCTAACTGCCCCAAATCTGCCCCCTGCACCCTCCACCTCAGTGCACCCCCCAACTCCCCCTCCCTGGACCCCAACAGCCTCCAAACCCACCCCTCCTGCACCTACACCTCCATGCACCCCCTCCTCCTTCCATGCACCCCCAACATTCTCCCCTCTTGCACCCCCACCTTCATGTACCCCCCACTCCCCCTCCTGCACCCCACACCTCCTACCCTACCCCTCCTGCACCCCCAAATCCACCTCCTGCACCCCCATCCCACTCTCCCTGCACCCCCAACATCCACCCCCTTGCACCCCACCTTCCAATGCACCTCCTTCCCCTGCACCCCCCCACTCTCGCCCCCCTGCACCCCGCACCCCCAATGCACCCTCTCCCTGCACCCCCCAAATCCGCCCCCTGCACCGGCACCCCCAAATGCACCCCTCTCCCGCACCCCCCAAATCCTGCCCCCTGCACCGCGCACCCCCAAATGCACCCCTCTCCCCGCACCCCCCAAATCCGCCCCCTGCACCGGCACCCCCAATGCACCCCTCTCCCCGCACCCCCCAAATCCGCCCCCTGCACCGGCATCCCCAATGCACCCCTCTCCCCGCACCCCCCAAATCCGCCCCCTGCACCGGCACCCCAATGCACCCCTCTCCCCGCACCCCCCAAATCCGCCCCCTGCACCGGCATCCCCAATGCACCCCTCTCCCCGCACCCCCCAAATCCGCCCCCTGCACCGGCACCCCCAATGCACCCCTCTCCCCGCACCCCCCGTCTCTCCCCGCAGCCCCCTCCCCGCGCACCTCGGCGGCTCCCTACCTGCCGGGCCGCCAGCCCCGCCGCCCGACCCGAGCCGGCTGCGCGGGGACGGATGCGCCTCCCCCGCTCCCGGGCGCGCAGAGCGGAGCAGGTGCCGGGTCCCCCCCGCAGAGCCCGCGCCGGCCGCCAGGGGGAGCCCGCGCCCGGCCGGAGACGCCAAGAGCGGGGGGGGGCCCGCGGGGAGATGCGGGATCCCAGCCCGAGGCAGCCCCCCCCCCCCCCAGCCAAGGGGCACCAGAGGGGACTTGCACAGAGTGGGGGGAGGAGCGAGGGGTCCTCCCATAACCAGCCCCCACCCCCACCCCAGAGAGGCCGCATCACTGCCTGGGCAGGGGGTTCCCACATACACAACCCCCACCCCAGAGAGGCCGTATCACTGACTGGGCAGGGGGTCCCCACGTACCCAGCCCCCACCCCCACCCCAGAGAGGCCGCATCACTGCCTGGGCAGGGGGTCCCCACGTACCCAGCCCCACCCCAGAGAGGCCATATCACTGACTGGGCAGGGGGTCCCCACGTACCCAGCCCCCACCCCCACCCCAGAGAGGCCGCATCACTGCCTGGGCAGGGGGTTCCCACGTACACAACCCCCACCCCAGAGAGGCCGTATCACTGACTGGGCAGGGGGTTCCCACGTACACAGCCCCCACCCCCACCCCAGAGAGGCCGTATCACTGACTGGGCAGGGGGTTCCCACGTACACAACCCCCACCCCAGAGAGGCCGTATCACTGACTGGGCAGGGGGTTCCCACGTACACAACCCCCACCCCCACCCCAGAGAGGCCATATCACTGACTGGGCAGGGGGTTCCCACGTACACAACCCCCACCCCAGAGAGGCCGTATCACTGACTGGGCAGGGGGTTCCCACGTACACAACCCCCACCCCCACCCCAGAGAGGCCGTATCACTGACTGGGCAGGGGGTTCCCACGTACACAACCCCCACCCCCACCCCAGAGAGGCCGTATCACTGACTGGGCAGGGGGTTCCCACGTACACAACCCCCACCCCCACCCCAGAGAGGCCGTATCACTGACTGGGCAGGGGGTTCCCACGTACACAGCCCCCACCCCCACCCCAGAGAGGCCGTATCACTGACTGGGCAGGGGGTTCCCACGTACACAACCCCCACCCCCACCCCAGAGAGGCCGTATCACTGACTGGGCAGGGGGTTCCCACGTACACAGCCCCCACCCCCACCCCAGGGAGGCCGTATCACTGACTGGGCAGGGGGTTCCCATGTACACAACCCCCACCCCAGAGAGGCCGTATCACTGACTGGGCAGGGGGTTCCCACGTACACAACCCCCACCCCAGAGAGGCCGTATCACTGACTAGGCAGGGGGTTCCCACGTACACAACCCCCACCCCCACCCCAGAGAGGCCGTATCACTGACTGGGCAGGGGGTTCCCATGTACACAGCCCCCACCCCCACCCAGAGAGGCCGCATCACTGCCTAGGCAGGGGGTCCCCACGTACCCAGCCCCCATCCCCACCCCAGAGGCAGCTGCATGTTGGGCGAGGGTTCTGCAGTGGGGAGGGGCGATGCTGGCCAGACTTGGGGAGAGGGACCTGGTTGCTCTGTCAGTTATGCACAAACACACACGCGTGTGCGAGGTCGTGGGTCCACCTGCCGCTGGCACACGCCCATCCGTGGGGAACCCGTCAGTTGCCACGTCGGAGCCACGGGGGTCACGACTGGAGGAGAAAATCCCTGGTGTGACCGGGTGGGGTGTTTCTCCATCCTACCATCCCCACCTGGCCTGCTTGCCACCAGACACAGGGGTTCAGCGCACCAGGGCATGCACCATGGGGCTAGTGTTGGTGAGGGGCTGCAGGGGCCATGGCTGGCAGGCTGGGCCCTGGAGCCAGGCAAGGCAAAAGGGGGGAGTTTGGCCCCACCAGGGCTGAGGACAGGTTCGTGTGCACACAATCACACCCACCCTCGCACAATTGATTTGCACGGCTTTAGCTTCAGGACGGTGTGAAAGACATCCCTGTGCATGGGCACACACAACTGCACACCCCTGGGTGCTGCTGCAAAAGGTGCGGGGAGCAGGAGGGGGGACAAGCAGCCCCTCAGCCCCATGGGTGGCAGTGTCTGTGCCAGAGGGTCTTTCACCCCCTCCTGCACCCCACAGGCCAGAGTGGGATGGGGCAGCCCAGGGAGCCCAGACAGTTGTGGGGGGAGCCAGGCTGCATGTGGAAGGGACCAAGGGGGCCGGGTGTTACAGGAGCTGAGCGGAGAGGAGTCGTCACAGGAAAAGGGGAGTCTGGGCAGCCCACAGGAGGGAGGCAAGCGTGCAAGTCCCTGTGAACACACGGGGAGCACGAGTCCCTGTGTGTGAGGCAGCTGTGTGGCCGAGTGGGGAGACGCTGGCCTGGCAGCTCCCTGCCCGTCTCCGTCTCCACGCCAGGCGCAGATGCCAAGTGACAGCCGGGCCTGAGGGGGCAGCGGCCATGAAAAAGAGCAATTACCCGGCCCTGGGGCTCTGGTGCACGCACACGGGGGGGGGGGGGGTGTCAGCTCCAACCCAGTAGCCAGAGAACCCAGGAGTCCTGGCTCCTGCCACCCTTCCCACCCCCCGGTCCCCACCTTCCCTGTGCACCCCCCCCCTCCAATGCAGCCCACAGCTCCTCCAGGAAGACTGGCAGCAGGGGGGTGAGGACTGGCCGTCTCCATGGAAACGGTCTCCGTGGCAATGGGCCTATTCAGCATCTTTTCCCCAGGGCTGCGCCAGGCAGCCTGACCAGTAGATGCGGGGGGCCAGGGTCAAGGGGAGGGAAGCGGGGGAGTTGGGTGAGGGTAGGGGCAGGAGGAGAGCTGGGGGGCTCAGGGCAGGTGGCAGCCCCAGTCCCCCCCCCTCCCCTGCCCAAGTCCCTGCCCAGATCCCACTCCCTTGCCCACGCCCCACCCCAGAGGTGGCCGCAGCCTCCTGGCGCCAGTCCCCGAAGAGACATTAACAGGGTCCCGGACGCCCGGTGTCCCCGGCACCCAGCCAGACAGGCCATTTAATTAAAGGCAGACAGCAGCACAGAGCCCAGGGCTGCCAGGGATGGGGAGGGGAGGTGGCGCAAGCCCATTAACTAACTCTGCCCCCCCCCCCACCCAGGGCTCCCTGCCACAAGCAACCCCCACTGTACCCCACAGCGTTCCCCGAATGGGAATGTGCCCTCTGGGGGCAGCAGCTCTGTCCCCAGGGCAAGGCCTGGCCGGCTCCCACTTGGCCCCAGGGCCTGGCTGGTTCAGGGCCGCAGGGAATGGGGTAGGGGCCTGTCCCCTATAGGGGCACCGGCTCCCACCTGGCCGCAGGGCCTGGCTGGTTCAGGGCCGCAGGGAATGGGGTAGGGGCCTGTCCCCTATAGGGGCACCGGCTCCCACCTGGCCGCAGGGCCTGGCTGGTTCAGGGTTGCAGGGAATGGGGTAGGGGCCTGTCCCCTATAGGGGCACCGTCTCCCACCTGGCCGCAGGGCCTGGCTGGTTCAGGGTTGCAGGGAATGGGGTACGGGCCTGTCCCCTATAGGGGCACTGGCTCCCACCTGGCCGCAGGGCCTGGCTGGTTCAGGGCCGCAGGGAATGGGGTAGGGGCCTGTCCCCTATAGGGGCACCGGCTCCCACCTGGCCGCAGGGCCTGGCTGGTTCAGGGTTGCAGGGAATGGGGTAGGGGCCTGTCCCCTATAGGGGCACTGGCTCCCACCTGGCCGCAGGGCCTGGCTGGTTCAGGGTTGCAGGGAATGGGGTAGGGGCCTGTCCCCTATAGGGGCACCGGCTCCCACCTGGCCGCAGGGCCTGGCTGGTTCAGGGTTGCAGGGAATGGGGTAGGGGCCTGTCCCCTATAGGGGCACCGGCTCCCACCTGGCCGCAGGGCCTGGCTGGTTCAGGGTTGCAGGGAATGGGGTAGGGGCCTGTCCCCTATAGGGGCACCGGCTCCCACCTGGCCGCAGGGCCTGGCTGGTTCAGGGTTGCAGGGAATGGGGTAGGGGCCTGTCCCCGATAGGGGCACCGGCTCCCACCTGGCCCCAGGGCCTAGCTGGCTGGGGGGTGGAAAGGGGGGCAGGAGGACTTTTCCCTTCTAGGGCGCTGGCTCCCACCTGGCCCCAGGGCAGGGCCTGGCTAGTTGGGGCGGGGGGGGGGCAGAATTTCCCCTCTAAGGGGGCTCTGACTCCAACCCCCCCCCCAGCTGGCAGCCCCCAGCCGGTCTGTGGCTCCATCTCCTGCCTCAGCTTTTAACTTAATTAGCCAAGTCCCCAATTAATCTCCCGAGACGCAGAGAGAATTAGCGCGGGGGGAGGGGGGCTGGAATGCCGAGGCCCTGCCAGCGGGGAGGGGGTCGGTTTGCAGGGCTGCTCCCCGTGCGAGGCAGGGGCGTGGGGGGCTGCAGAGAGCTGGAAGAGTGAGTGGGGGGACTCTTGGGGGGGGGGCCTATGGGCACCAAATCCCAGCCCTGGCCGGCTCCGAGGAGTTTTAACCCCCCTCCCCTCCCCAGGCGGGCTTATTAATGAGGAGGCGCCGCTGCTAATTACCCAGCTGTGATTGCGGGTGGGAGGGGGGAGCGATAGAGCCGCCGCCGCCTGGCTGCACAGAGCACAGGCCTTGGGGCCCGGACTCCTGAGTTCTCCCCCCAGCCCGGGGAGGGGCTAGGAGCCAGGGGTGTCTCCCCCCCCGTTACCGCCCCCTCCCGTTAGCAGGCAGCCTGGCACCCAAAACGCCCCTTCCCGTCACCGGGCCCACGAGGGACCTTATCACCCCTCTGTCCACGGCCGGGTACCCCCTGGACACCCCACCCGCCCCCCCAGCTCTGCCCAGGCGTACCCCGACCTCAGAGCTCCCTGCCCCCTCTGGGGCCGGCTCGGGGAGGCTAAGATCCTGGGGGTCCTTGCCCTGGGAATTGGGGGGTTCTCAGTGAGTGGGGCTGGGTTCCCCCAGGGTCCCCAGCCCCCCCCCCCCCAACTCTGGGAGGAGGGACAGAGCCTGGGGGAGGGGCTATATAGAAGGGGAGGGGGCGGGGCTGCGTGTTGCGGTCCCACTCCACGACCCCGTGGGAGACACCACCCACCGTCTCGCTGGGGATAGGTTGGGCGAGTCACATGGAGGCCAACCCCCTCCTGATTGGATGGATTAACTTCCCACCCAAACACCCCCACGGGTGACACTGGTGGGAAGTGGGGACCCTGGGTTGATCCCTTCCCTATGAGATAATGGGGGAAGCGATGCCCTACTAGCCCCCAACCGAGCAACACCCGCCCCCGCTGGGCTGTCACGGGCAGCAGTAGTAGGTTGTTATCCTCTCCTGAAGAGGAGAGTTTGGGGGGCCTGGGAACAGGCAGGAATGCAGGGCATGGGGGGGGGGGGAGCTGGGAAAGATAGCGATAAGCATAGGACATGTCCCCCCCATGGCTGGCGTGCACCCCGGGGGGGGGGAGAGGCGCACAGATCCCAGCCCCACGGCGGGGGGAGGAGGGGGAGAAGAGACAGTCACAGCACCATCCTGGGGGACACACCCGGCCCTTTCCCGCCCCCCCCGACACTCCCCAGTGCACAAACACCCCCTCCCCCCCAACTCCACACACGCGTGCAAATCCGCCTTGCACGCGTGCTCACAAACTCACGCTCGCGGGGGCTGTATCCCGTAGAGTTTATATTTGCAAATAAAATCAGTAAATTACATCGGTTCCTCTATACACAGGTCGGGGTCTGAGATGGGGGCCACCGGCTGGTGGGGGCACATTGCAGGGCGGACGGATCGGGGGGGGGGAGAGGGTGGATCATTTGGGGGGAGACGGAGGATCAATTGGAGGAAAAGAAGGGGGGCGGCGAACGCATCGTCGGGGGGCAGGGAGAGGACAGACAAGGTGATGGGGGGGGCAGGCGACAGCAGGAGGTTTTGTGAGTTCAGGCAGCCCCTCCCATCAGGAAATTGGCACATTTTATTACATTCAGTCTCAAGAGTCTCTGCTGGGGGGGGGGGGGGGGGGCCAGGACTCCTGGGCTCTCTCCCCAGCACTGGGAGGGGAGTGGGAGCTAGTGGTTAGAGCAGAAGGAGGCGGCTGGGAGCCAGGATTCCTGGGTTCTCCCCCTGGCTCTGAGAGGGCAGTGGGGACCCCAGGTTAGACCACGAGAGGGGGCTGGGGGCCAGGACACCTGGGTTCTCTCCCTGGCTCTGGGAGGGGAGTGGGAGCTAGTGGTTAGAGCAGGAGAGGGGCTGGGGGCCAGGACTCCTGGGTTCTCACAGGAGGGAAGGGTTCTCGGGGGGCAGCACAGCTAGTGGGGGGGCAGTAATTATGCTAGAGGGCTGGACACTGGGGTAATAACAGCAGGCGGTCCCACCTCCCCCCTAAAGCAGGACCCTTGAGGGGAGCTGCCTTCCCGAGCAGCACCCCCTAAACCCACAAGCGGGGAGGCTGAAGTCACCGCAGTCCTCAGCCCCTCGTACACGAGCAACCCCCCTCCCAGGGCCAGGTGGAGAACCCAGGAGTCCTGGCTTCCTGCCCCCCTGCTCTAACCACTAGCCCCCACTCCCCTCCCAGAGCTGGGGAGAGAACCCAGGAGTCCTGGCTCCCTCCCTCCCCTAACCACTAGTGCCTGCTCCCCTCCAGGAGTTGGGTGGGGGCCCAGGCGTCCTGCTGCACTGGCTGGAGAGGGTTTGGGGGGGTCTGGAAGACATTCTAGTGTGTCGTTTCGCTCCCTCGTGGGGTTGAGGGGGGCCGGCGCGGGGAGTCCGACGAGATGAGACGAGACGAAAGCCCTTAGAGACGGCCAGGTGGCCATGGGGGGGGGTGAGGGGGAGCCAGGGGTCCACAGTGGGGGAGTGAGGGGGTCCCAAGCGGGAAGAGCGCCCCGGTCCCGGACCCAGTCTTGTGATCCCTGACGTGGTGAGAAGTGGAAGGCAGGGCCCCCCTGGACGGAGCGTCACGCCGGGCATCACAGCCAAAAACCAGGGGCACCCCCTCCCCGCCCCCCACGCAGTCCCAACAGGGGCTTGCCCAGCCCCAGGGTACCACAGTATCCTTCAGAGCCCAGCCGGCTGGGGGGGCTGGTGTTCTGGGCCCACCGCAACACCCCACTTCTTTGGCAGCAGTGGCCAGGGGAGGAGCCCAGAGGCCCTGCCCAGGGCCCCCCCAAATTCAGGAGGAACAGAACTTCAGAGACCAGTGAGTGGGAGGGGTTAGAAAGAGGTGAGGGTCCCCTGGCTGACAGCCCCCCCCACCCCAGGTGGGACCACTCTTAGGAAGCCCCCCCGCCTTGTGTCTACACCCCCCCCCACTCCTGCTGCACCCTAAACACTTGCCCATGGCAAGTCACCCCTCCCTCCTGGCACTCGAGGGGGGGGGCTTGCCCCGCCCAGCCCAGCAAGGCACACACAGCCCCGCACACGGGGGTGAGAAAGGGCGACTGGCTCTGTGCAGTAGGGGCTCCCGTGCAAGCTGGTTGGTTAAGGGAGGATGAGCGTGCACAAACGATGGCGTGAGCCCTTGCCCAACTGTCCTTGTGCGAGCCCGTGCTCCCGGTGTGCACGTGCTGGCAATAGTGCAAAGAGGCACCCGGCTGCATGTGTGTGTGAGGGCAATGGTGCAAGCCGGTGCGCAGGGTAGCGTGCCAGTGACTGATGGCATGAGCAGGGTTGGAGCACACGGACCGTGAAGCCAGCGGCCAAAAGGCGGAATGGGCCACACGAGCGCTGGTGCACGCCTGGCTGGAATGAAGTGTCCACGTGAGCAACGGTGGGACATGCAGCAGGCGCACAGACAAGCAACGACGTCTGCTGCTCCTCGGGGGTGCAAACATACAAGCTAGCGTGAAGGAGACTGTACACAGGCAACGGATGGTACATAGAGTGCACACACCAGTGATGATGGTGGCGGGTGCCTAGGTGAGAGCGCAAGCCCGTGCAGAGGGAAACGTGCACGTGGAAGCGATGGTGTAACGAGGCAAGCGTGCATGCACAAGCAACAGAGTATGTGGCGTCTCAGCGGGCAAATGTACAAGCTGCGTGTACACATACCCTTGATGATACGTAGCGCGCACACCAGCGATCGTGCCAGTGGATGCCTAGGTGAGCGTGCACATGTGAGCAATGGTGCCAGCCAGTGCACAAACGTGAGCAACGGGTCAATTACACACGGGTGCCTCCCTCACCCACCAGCACCCTCTGCCCTCTCCTGGGATTAAGGGCCCCCTCTTCGCATGGGGGGGATCATTGCGGGGGGCCCTTGCTTTCTGGGGGGGGGGGGAGACACTGCCACAGCCCTGCGCTGCGGGTCCTCCTTGCTCCCGGCGGCAGGTACATTCAGGCCTCGGTGTCCAGGGGGCGCCTCGGGGCCCCCGCTCCTGGGGGCAGGGGGCTCGCTCATCACCTCTCCAGGAAGAGCTTGAGGGCGCGGTCAATGTTCATGCGGTGCCCCACGCGGGTGACGCCCAGGTCGATGTAATCCTCCTTGGTGAGCGAGGGCAGGTGGGAGCCGTCGATCTCGTTGTCCAGGAAGCGCTCCCGGTGCTCACCCAGCTTCAGGTACTCCAGCCAGTCGGCCACGTCGAATTTGGTCCAGAAGGCCAGCGGCTTGGCACCGAAGGGCTTGTCCGTGGCCGGGGGCAGGAAGTGGGTGGGCGAGAGGGAGCGGCTGCCAGAGGGGAAGTCGGGGAAGGGGCAGGGGCCCGCGGTGGGCGAGCCGCGCAGGTCGTAGAGGCCGCCGTAGAGGGGGACGGAGGGCAGGATGGGCAGGGAGGAGGGGCGTGGCACCGGGCTGATCTTGTGCTCAGAGGGCAGGGTGGCAGGGCTGGGGGCCCGGCGCAGGGCCGGCCGGATGTCGAACTCCACGCTCTTCGGGGGCTTGGCGCCCGGCCCCACTTTGGGCCAGTTGTGGAACAGGCTGCCCGGTGGCTTGGAGGGACCCAGGGGGGCCGTGGCGTCCTCAGAGAGCCTGGGGAAGGAGAGACGGTCACGGGGCGCCCCCCCACAGCAAGCTGGCCACCCTCCTGCCGCCTCCCTCCCTACTTGCACCCAGAAGAGGCCAAAGCTGGACTCCCCCCACCTCCAGTGGAGGGAGTGCCGGACCCCCCCCCAGATTTGCACAAGCACGCACGAGCAGTCACGGGGGCAGCAGCACACTTGCGGCACACGATGACAGATCAGCCCGGGGACTCATCTGCAGAGTGGGGACTCGCCGCCTCGTGTCGGGAAGGAGGGCGGCCCAGGGATCTGCCCCGCCCTGCTGGGAGGCGCTGGGGTTGGGGGCAGGACTCCTGGGTTTCCACCCATGCCTGGGAGGGGAGCGGGGGTGCAGTGGTTAGAGCTGGGGGGGTCAGGGCTCCTAGTTCACCTATTGCCACCCCGGCTTGTCCCCAAAGTTACTCCCATGCCCCCCATACCCTGCCCTGTGGCTGGGGGGCTCCCCATCTCCCGCGGGTGAATCCCCCCACTGCAGACGAGCTTTCGGATGCATGGCACGATGGAGCAGCGCGGCGCTGGGGGAGTTCTGTGCGTGCACAATGTGGGGGGGGCGGACCAGCCCCCATGACAGGGCTGGACTCCCGAGAGGGGAGGGGACCTGCCCTGGAGCAGGCTCCATCTAGCCACCGGGCGCTCGGCTGTGGGGAGAGGAAGGCATCCAGGGGTGCGGGTGGGGGCGGGGGGTGCCCACCTGCAGCGCCTGGGACGAAAGGGCCTGCCCCCCCGCCCACCCACACTCCCCCTCCCCCCCGTGCCACAACCCTACGAGCCGGGCGTGAAACCCAAACCAACCCCAAGCAAACACGAGCGGTGGCAACGCAGCGGTGCGAGAGGCATGCACGGGGAGGGGGGGGCCGGCGGCCACGGCGGCTTCCTCCGTCCGTCCGTCCGTCCTCCTCCCGACGCTACCTTTGCCGCTGCAGGGAGCCGGGCCGGTCGGCGCCGAAGGAGCCCGCGCCGTCGGAGGGCCGGGCCCACGACATCCCGCTCATCTGCTGCAGCTTGGAGCTGAGCTCGCTGATCATGCTGGCCTTCATGGCCGAGACGGGCGAGGCCTTGGCAGCGCCGGGCCCCCCCTCCTCCCAGGCCAGGGTGGGTGAGCGGTGCTGGGGGGCGGGCAGCTCCTGGGCGGGGGCGGGCGTGAGGGCGAAGACGCTCTCGGCGCAGGCCGCCACGGAGATGGTGGAGCTGGTGGGGGTGGCGGGGTCGCGGCGGGCAGGGAACGGCCGGGAGCGTAGCTTGCTGGGCAGGGGGGCCTTCTCAGCGGGGCCCCCGAAGGCCTGGCCGTCCATGTAGGTGATGTAGCTGTCCACCAGCTCCGCGCCCTCACTGGACAGCCCCGACATGCTGGACAGGGTGGAGACGGAGCTGATGGTCTCCAGGTGGTGGTCGCTGCTGCTCCGGCTGTCGATCTCCTCGATGCCCGAGTCGGTCACCGCCTCGGGGGGCTCAGGCGCCGGGATCTGGATGGAGGACACCACCGAGGAGAAGTTGACGTGGGGGGCCTCCCGGGGCTCGGGCCCGCCGCCCTGGGTCAGCGTGGCCACCTCGCTGTCGTAGGAGGTCAGGCTGGAGGCGGTGGAGTCCAGGGCGGGGGCGGGGGCGGGCGGGGCGGGGGCGGGCGCCGGCTCTGGGGTGGGCGGGGCGGGGGGCTCCCGGCCGGCCTTGGGCGAGTCGGGCTTCTCGAAGCTGTTGGAGAACTCGAGGGGCGGGGGCAGCGGCTCTGTGAAGAGGAACTCGTCGTCCACGTCGATGGAGGGGGCGGGCGGCGGGAGGACCAGCAGGGGCAGCCCGTTCTCCTCCACCGCCCGGGCCGGCGGGTCCCCGGCCCCCGGCTCGCTCTCCTCCCGGGGCCTGCAGTTCTCCACGAAGCGCACGTGGAGCTCCAGCTTCTCGCCCGCCCCCGGCTCCTCCGCCCGCTTCTCCCCGCCCCAGGGGATCCCCTTGGGCTCCGCTGGGGCCCGGCGCCGGGGGCTCTCCACCTCCTCTGGGCGCGGCTCGCCCGCCGGCACCCCCCACAGGCGCAGGATGGAGCTGCCCCCTCCGGCGGACTCCGGCGCCACCTCCCCAAACCGGGGCGAGGACGGGCGCGACCGCCGCTCCTCCGCCTCCGCCCGGCCTTGCTGCAGCTGCTGGGTCTGTGACTCCTGCAGCGCCCGCTCCCGGGCCACCAGCGCCAGCCCCAGGGGCGAGCTGGGGTCCAAGATCTTCCCCGTCAGCGGGTGGATGAGGGGCGGCGCGCTCCCGCTGCCGGGCCGGGGCTGGAGCTGGGGCAGGAAGCTGGAGCAGACGGTGGTGAAGGCGCTGGTGGTGCCGGCGGCCCCGTAGGTCTTGGCGGGGCGGGGCTGGTAGTAGGTGCCCGGCGGCAGGGGCTGGCTGTAGCTGAGGTGCAGGTAGGGCTCGGCCGAGAACATGCCCTCGTCGATGCTCTTGGAGTGCCGGAGCCGGGGCGCCGGCGCTGGCTCGGGCGCCTCGTCCTCGGGCACCTCGGTGGAGAGGAAGAGGGCGGAGCGGCGGCGGGCCTCGCTGTGCCACTCGCGGTCCCGCCGGGCTGCCCCCACTAGGGCGGCGCCGAACTGGCTGGTGAAGTCCATGCTGTTGTGGAGGGGCAGGGCGGGCACTGGGGCCGGCTCCGGCTGCCCCTCGGCCTCCATGCTGCTGCCCTGGCTGCTGCGCCCGCTGCTGCTGGTGGAGGGGGCCTTGATGACGATGGTGGGGATGGCGATGGAGCTCTTCTCCGGGGCGGGCGAGGGCGGCGGGGCGGGCGGGGCGTGGGCGCCGGCGCTCTGCTGCTGCCGCTGCTCGTCCTCCACCTTGGTCTGCTTCACCAGCGGGCCCTTGCGGCGCAGCGGCTTGGCCGGCACGTACATGGCAGTACTGGCGGCCCGGCCCGGCAGGTTGTAGTAGCGCAGCTCCGGGGGTGGGTGGTGCCCGCGCCAGCCCCGGGCAGCCCCGGCCTCCGCCCCGCGGCCCAGCTCCTGGCGGTACATGGCCAGCTTCTCCCGCCGGGCCGGGCCCTCCAGGGCGGGCGGCTCCTGGTGCAGCGAGGCCGGGTACAGCTTGGCCTCGGCGGCCGGGTTGAAGGTGGAGCGCACGGCAGGCGTGAGCCGGCCCGTGGCCGAGGGCGGGGTGCTGTAGGGGGGCTCGGGAGGGGAGGTGGTGGGGGGCGGGGGGATCTCCTCCGAGCCGGGGACGGACAGGCTGCGGGTGAACTTCATGGCCGGGGGAGCCAAGTAGGGCTTCTCGTCCTCCGCCGACCCTGGGGACGGACAGACGGACACAAGTCGGCCAGTGACCCAGAGAGCCCTGGCGCCCAGTGCCCTCGCCCCCGCTCTAACCACTAGCTCCCATGACCCTCCCACAGCTGGGGAGAGAACCCAGGAGTCCTGGCTCCCAGCCCCCCTGCTGTAACCACGAGGCCCCTCTCCCCTCCCAGAGCCAGGGAGAGAACCCACCCCAGCCCCTCCCCCCCCCCACTCTAACCACTAGACCCCACTCCCCTCCCACAGCTGGGGAGAGAACCCAGGAGTCCTGGCTCCCAGCCCCCTTGCTCCAAACCCCTCTGCCCCCCAAAGTAAGAGACAGAACCCAGGAGTCCTGCCGTGAACATCTCTCCCACCCCCACCCGGCTCCCCTCCCAGTCCGGCCCACCTCACCGATGGATTTCTGGCGCAGCATGAGGCCCTGGGAGGCACTGGGGGGCAGATACGATGGGCGCTCGTAGCTGGCCTGCCCCATCCGATGCGGCTCGAAGTTGGACTGCAGAGACAAGGGGGTGAGGGGGGTGAGTGGCAAGCGAGCGAGGGCTCCGCCCAGGGCAGGAAAAGGGGTAGGGTGGGGTCACAGGCAGGGGGATGGGGACATCCTGGGGAGAGAACGCAGGAGTCCTGACTCTCCCCACCCCCTGCACCACCCCACCAGACCCACCCCCCCTCCCAGGATAGGCAGCAGAGTTAAAACAAAAGGCAGTATTTCTTCTTACAATGCACTGTTAACCTGTGGAACTCCTCGCCACAGGATGTTGTGGGACAAGACAATTAGAGGATTCAATGGCCATCAAGGGCTATTAGCCAGGCTGGGCAGGGAGGGTGTCCCTAGCTCTGTGTCAGAGGCTGGGAACGGGTGACAGGGGAGGGATTGCTGGATGGCTCCCTGTTCTGTTCCCTCCCTCTGGGGCACCTGGCATTGGCCAGTCGGAATACAAGTCCGTGGACTAGATGGACCTGTGGTGTGAACCAGTCTGGCTGCTCTTATGTCCTGGTGCCCAGCCTCCCTACTCTAACCACTACACCCCACTCCCCTCCCAGAGCCAGGGACGGAACCCAGGTGTCCTGGTTTCCACCGCAGCTCTAACCACTAGACCCCCCTCCCCTCTCGTGTGGCCCATTGAGCAAGGTCCCCCCCTAGCGCCCAGGGAGCCGAGCCCGTCCTACCTCAGAGGTGAAGTAACCCTTGGGGCCCCGGGCCTTGCCCAGGGAGGGGAGCCCACCGGGGCTGGGCCCCTCCCCAACGCTGATCGTCTGCTGAGCGGCCGCCAGGATCTCATCCAGCTTGTCTGTGGGGGGAGGGGGAGCACAGACAGAGGGTGAGGGGGGCTGGCCCAGCCCTGCCCCCGCCCCACATCCGGGGAGGATCTCCCCCCGACCCATCCTTCCACACCCTCACTCCAGGCAGCCTGGGCTGGGGACCAGAGCCCTGTGGATTGGCCGTCCCACTCCCCATGCCGCTGAGGCACTACAGAACCCAGGAGTCCTGGCTCCCCGCCCCCCCCCCGCTCTAACCACTAGAACCCAATCCCCTCCTGGAGCCAAGCAGAGACCCCAGGAGTCCTGGCGCCCAGCCCCGCCCTCCTGCTTTAACCACTAGACCCCACGCCCCACCCAGCACCAGGGAGAGAACCTGGGAGTCCTGGCACCCAGCCCCCCCTGCTCTAACCACTAGACCCTACTCCTCTCCTGGAGCCAGGCAAAGAACCTGGAAGTCCTGGCGCCCAGCCCCGCTCCCATGCTCTGACCCAGAGGACCCCTCTCCCCTCCCTTACTCAGCGCCATCTGATAGACTGTCCTCTTCTTCTCCGTGGCTAGTGCTGGCTCGTAATCTGCGGGGCAGAAAGAGGACGGCGGTTATAGCGGGTGAGGGCAGCAGAGCAGCGGGGGGGGAGAGCGAGAACTGGGGGGGAGGGCAGCGTGAGCTGGAGAGAAGGGGCACAGTGAGCGGGCGGCTGTGCGTGGAAGTGGGGGACTGGGAGGGCGAAGCAGGAGGAGGGTCGGGAAGTGGATGGGGGTGGCTGGCACAGGCAGGAGCGGTGGGGCGCTGGGGGGCTGGGACAGGCCGGGTTTGGGGGCGCTAGGAGCTGGAGGGTTAGCACAGCTGGGTTTGGGGGTACTAGGAGCCGGGGGGCTGGCACAGGCTGGGTTTGGGGGCACTGGGAGCCAGGGGGTTGGCACAGGCTGGGTATAGGGGTGCTAGGAGCCGGGGGGCTGGCACAGGCTGGGTATAAGGGTGCTAGGAGCCGGGGGGCTGGCACAGGCTGGGTTTGGGGGAGCTAGGAGCCAGGGGGCTGGCACAGGCTGGGTTTGGGGGCGCTGTGAGCCGGGGAGCTGGCACAGGCTGGGTTTGGGGGCGCTGGGAGCCGGGGGGCTGGCACAGGCTGGGTTTGGGGGAGCTAGGAGCCGGGGGGCTGGCACAGGCTGGGTTTGGGGGAGCTAGGAGCCGGGGGACTGGCACAGGCTGGGTTTGGGGGAGCTAGGAGCCGGGGGGCTGGCACAGGCTGGGTTTGGGGGAGCTAGGAGCCGGGGGGCTGGCACAGGCTGGGTTTGGGGGAGCTAGGAGCTGGGGGGCTGGCACAGGCTGGGTTTGGGGGTGCTAGGAGCCGGGGGGCTGGCACAGGCTGGGTTTGGGGGAGCTAGGAGCCGGGGGGCTGGCACAGGCTGGGTTTGGGGGTGCTAGGAGCTGGGGGGCTGGCATTGGGAAGTGGTGGAGGAAGCCCGGGGGGCACCAAGGCCTCCAGGCGCGGTGCCCAGCCCCCACGCACTCACCGCTTCTCTTCTTCCAGGGCGAGACTGGGGGAGACAGCGAGACGGGAGAGCGTTAGACATGGGGTGGGCGTCCGCAGGGGGCTGGGCCCTTGAGTCCCACAGTTGTGGGGCTGGCCCCAGCTTGGGCAGGGCTCTGAGACAGACCCCCCCGGCCAGCCCCACCCCTAGGGCCAGCGCTCTCCTCCCACCCCCCCATGCCATGCCGAGGCTTTCCCCTCCCCCAATCCGCACTGGGGTCAGCCGGGGGCCCCCAAGCAGAGATGGGGGGTGTTGCGGGGGCCACGGCACGTACCTTTCTCCACTGCCCGGTGCCAAGGGAGAGCCGGTCCCAGAGGGGCAGGGAAGGGAGAGACACACAGAGTAAGTCCTGCCCACAAGCCCCTCCACCTTCCCCCCCCCCGCCTCTACCCTCCCCCCCACAGACCCTGCCCAGCCCCTCTGGGAACCCTCATCCTAGCACAGACTCCCCCAGCAACCATCACCCCCACACACACCCTGCTCCAGCCCAGAGCCCCCGACACACACCCTGCTCCAGCCCAGAGCCGCCCCCCCACACACACCCTGCTCCAGCCCAGAGCCGCCCCCACACACCCTGCTCCAGCCCAGAGCCGCCCCCCCACACACACCCTGCTCCAGCCCAGAGCCGCCCCCACACACCCTGCTCCAGCCCAGAGACCCCCCCACACACCCTGCTCCAGCCCAGAGCCGCCCCCCCCACACACCCTGCTCCAGCCCAGAGACCGCCCCCTCACCCTTTCCAATCCCCGCCCTCCCGCACCCCCTTACCCATCTCCTCCAGCTCGGAGGTCATGGATTTGGAGCGCAGCGAGATGGCTGGGGGGGGCAGTCGTTTCGTCTGCTGGGGAGCCGCTGGGGGGGCAAAGGGGCTCCCAGGTGAGAGGACAGACAGACACTGAGATCCCCAGAAGCCCCCCTCCCACCCCAAGCCCAAGGCCCCACTCCCCTCCCCAGAACTCCGATGGAACCCAGGAGTCCAGGCCCCCATAACCCCCCCCGGCTCTAACCACTAGGCCCTGCTCCCCTCCCAGAGGGAACCCAGGAGTCCTGCCCCGGGCACAGGCGGGGGAGGGGCCGGTACCTTTCTTCCTCATGGCCTCTTCCATCTCGGGGTTCCTGGTTACCATGACGACCTTCACCATCAGGTTGTTGCCCCCCTGGCGAATCATGTTCACAACCTGCCGGTGCCCGACCTTCACCACGTTCTGCCCGTTCACCTGGGGGCGAGGCACAGGCCGGGGAGACGGCGCCCTCGCCCGCCACCGCCGCCCCTCCCCCCTCGCTCTCCCGCCGCCGCCCCTCCCTTCACTTGCCCGCCACCACCTCCCCCCCCTCGCTCTCCCGCCGCCGCCGCCCCTCCCTTCACTTGCCCGCCACCACCTCCCCCCCCCTCGCTCCTGCCGCCGCCCCTCCCCCCTCGCTCTCCCGCCCGCCCACCACCCCTCCCCTCGCTCCCACCCCGCCGCCCCTCCCCTCGCTCCTACCGCCACCCCTCCCCCCTCGCTCTCCCGCCACCGCCCCTCCCTTCACTTGCCCGCCACCACCTCCCCCCCCTCGCTCTCCCGCCGCCGCCCCTCCCTTCACTTGCCCGCCACCACCTCCCCCCCCTCGCTCCTGCCGCCGCCCCCTCCCCCCTCGCTCTCCCGCCCGCCCACCGCCCCTCCCCTCGCTCCTACCGCCACCCCTCCCCCCTCGCTCTCCCGCCGCCGCCCCTCCCTTCACTTGCCCGCCACCACCCCTCCCCCCTCGCTCCCGCCCCGCCGCCCCTCCCCCTCGCTCTCCCGCCCGCCCACCACCCCTCCCCTCGCTCCCACCCTGCCGCCCCTCCCCTCGCTCCTGCCGCCGCCCCTCCCCCCTCGCTCTCCCGCCGCCGCCCCTCCCTTCACTTGCCCGCCACCACCCCTCCCCCCCTCGCTCCCACCCCGCCACCCCTCCCCTCACTCCTGCCGCCGCCCCTCCCCCCTCGCTCTCCCGCCCGCCCACCACCCTTCCCCTCGCTCCCACCCCGCCGCCCCTCCCCTCGCTCCTGCCGCCGCCCCTCCCCCCTCGCTCTCCCGCCGCCGCCCCTCCCTTCTCTTGCCCGCCACCACCCCTCCACCCCCTTGCTCCCGCCCCGCCGCCCCTCCCCTCACTCCTGCCGCTGCCCCTCCCCCCTCGCTCCCGCCCCACCGCCCCTCTCCCCTTGCTCTCCCGCCGCCGCCCCTCCCCTCGCTCCTGCCGCCGCCCCTCCCCCCTCGCTCTCCCGCCCGCCCACCACCCCTCCCCTCGCTCCCACCCCGCCGCCCCTCCCCTCGCTCCTGCTGCCGCCCCTCCCCCCTCGCTCTCCCGCCGCCGCCCCTCCCTTCACTTGCCCAACACCACCCCTCCCCCCCTCGCTCCCGCCCCGCCGCCCCTCCCCTCGCTCCTGCCGCCGCCCCTCCCCCCTCGCTCTCCCGCCGCCGCCCCTCCCTTCACTTGCCCGCCACCGCCCCTCCACCCCCTCGCTCCCGCGCCACCGCCCCTCCCCCCTCGCTCTCCCGCCCGCCCACCACCCCTCCCCTCACTCCCACCCCGCCGCCACTCCCCCCTCGCTCCTGCCGCCGCCCCTCCCCCCTCGCTCTCCCACCGCCGCCCCTCCCTTCACTTGCCCGCCACCACCCCTCCCCCCCCGCTCCTGCCCCGCCGCCCCTCCCCCCTCGCTCTCCGCCGCCGCCCCTCCCTTCACTTGCCCACCACCACCCCTCCCCTTGCTTCCCGCCCCGCCACCCCTCCCCTCACTCCTGCCGCCGCCCCTCCCCCCTCGCTTGCCCGCCTGCCGCCACCCTCCCCCCTCGCTCGCCCGCCTGCCGCCACCCCTCCCCTCGCTCCCGCCCCACCGCCCCTCCCCCCTCGCTCCTGCCCCACCGCCCCTCTCCCCTTGCTCTCCCGCCGCCGCCCCTCCCTTCACTTGCCCGCCACCACCCCTCCCCTCGCTCCCGCCCCTCCCTGTCCTGCTCCCCCCAGCCCTGCTAGTGCCCCTCCCCACTGACAGGAGGGGTGGGCATGGGGAGCCTCCCGTTACCTCGATCAAGAAGTCCCCCATGCGGAGGCCGGCACGCCAAGCCACACCCCCCTCATCCACGGATTCCAGGTACTGCAGGGCAGGGAAGGCCGGGGTGGGCGTGAACTCCTCGATGGGGGTCTGCGCTGTGGGGAGAGCGCGGGGTCAGTTGCAGGGATGGGAGGGAGATTTGGGACACCCCCCTTTTCCCCAGTGCAGCTCCTTCCACTGCACCCTGCAGGGCAGACCCCCAATGGGCTCCTTCCGGGCAGCTCCAGGCATGGGGCACCCCCCGACAGGCCTCCCTCCCGCTAAGAACTCCCACCCATGGACAGGCCCATTCTCCCCCTTCCCCCGGCCACCCGCCCCACTGCCTCCCAGCCCCTGCTCCCCCGTCCCAGTGGCCCCCTCACCCTTGGCTCCCCGCAGGACGAAACCAAACCCCTCGTTGTCCTTCTTCTGCAGCAAAACCGTCTTCTCCTTAATGATGTAGTCACTGCAAGAGACGTGGGGGGGGGCATGTCAGGAGGGGCATGAGCTCTCACCACCCTGCCCCTGCCCCACGCTGTCACGGCAGACCCTGGCTGCACTGCAGGGGCACTGGCGACAGCCCGGACCCTGGCTGCACGCGGCCACCGCCCCCACTGCAATCTCGCTCTGCCCCGCATGCAGGGCCCCGGCATAGCCATCATCCCTCCCCACATGCAGTGTACTCACACCGCGATCACCCCCTTTAGGCGTGCAGTGTATTCACACTGCGATCATCCCCTTTAGGCATGCAGTGTACTCATACAGCGATCACCGCCTTCCTGTGCGCAGTGTACTCGCCCTGCAATCACCCCTTTCTGCCTGCAGTGTACTCGCACTGCGATCACCCCCTTTCTGCCTGCAGTGCACTTGCACAGCAATCACCCCCCCTTCTGCCTGCAGTGCACTTGCACAGCAATCACCCCCCCCTTTCTGCCTGCAGTGTACTCACACTGCGATCACCCCCTTTAGGCATGCAGTGTACTCGTACTGCAATCACCCCCTTCCTGTGCACAGTGTACTCACACTGCGATCACCCTCTTCTTGCATGCAGTGTACTCACACTGTGATCACCCCTTCCTGCATGCAGTGTACCCGTGCTGCAATCACCCCCTTTCCTGCTCGCAGTGTGCCCACACTGCAATCACCCCCTTTCCTGCACGCAGTGTGCCCACACTGCAATCACCCCTTCCTGCATGCAGTGTACTCGCACTG
Organism: Pelochelys cantorii; assembly: GCA_032595735.1. Classification (NCBI taxonomy): domain Eukaryota; kingdom Metazoa; phylum Chordata; order Testudines; family Trionychidae; genus Pelochelys; species Pelochelys cantorii. The sequence continues at coordinate 10,926,808 of CM064358.1, read as the reverse complement.
CGATCAACTCCGCCTCCCCCTGTGTGCAGGGCACTCACCCTGTGATTGCAGGGATCACAGTATCCCTGCATCCCACTGCAAGGGCAGACACACACACACACACACACACACACACACACACCTCCCACATGCAGTGAATTCACACTCTCTGCTCACAGACCCTGTACACTACACGTGGCACCCTCACACTGCACTCACAAGACCTCTCCACTGTGTGCTGTGTGCACCCACTGCAGTGTACTCAGTACAGCGTGCTCAGACTAGTACAGCGTGCTCACATTGCAATCTCTTTGTGCAGTGTGTTCTAGCTACAGTCACAGATATCCTGCACAGAGATCACAATCCCACCATGAAAGCCCCCCAACTCAAAGTGCAATCACAGACCCCCATGCAGAGCATCCTCCCTGTGATCTCAGCCCCCTTCCTCCACTGCATGCAGTGCCCTCACCCAGAGACTGTAGGGACCACGGCAGCCCTGCAGACCACTGCAGGGACAGAACCAGCCTGTGTGCAGGGCGCTCACACAGACGCCATGCGCTGTCATCCCAGATCCCCACTGCACGCCGTGTACTCACACTGCAAGCACACCCACCCCTGCACACACTGGAATTGCATAGCCCCACTCCGTTTGCAGTGTGCACTGCTCACTCTCACCACACATCCATGAGTGTTCAGTGGACTTGGCTATCCCCAACCCTCCTGTCCCTGCTCCTTCCAGTGTGTCCTCACAGCTCAGCTGCTTCCTGATCCCCTGGGTAATAGGGCTCCCCCCGGGCACTGGCAGCCCCCTTTAACTCCCGGGAGCCTCACCGTTCGCGGTGTCCCTAGGGGACCCTGGATCTGCATTTCCTTCTGGTCCCGCCATGCCCCCAGGCAGCCACCTCTGCCATCGGTTGCATACTTGCAACGCCCCCAAGACTTGTGTATTCTGGGGTGTTCACACACACCCCTGCCCCTGGTACACACACACACACACATCCCTCCCTAGAAGCACACACATGCACATGGCACTCCACCCAAATCTGAGCGCACAACTCGATTAAGCAGGAGCTGCAGCCCCAGAGACACGGAGGCAAGGGAGAGTGAGGTGGGCCGGCAGGAGGGGGGCCAAATAATGCACGAGAATGGGTGCAAAGCCACACACGGGGCACGGGAATACACACACACAGCGTTGCGTGCGAGAGCACGCACAGAGGTAAACACAGACACAGACCTGGCAGTGCGCACACACATGCACACAGCTGCACAAACACAGGCCTTGCTACACACAATTGGCTATGTACACACACATACACATCCCACTACACACAGCTGGATATGTACACACACACAGTTACACACACAGCAACACAAACACAGCTGGCTACATATATGCACACACAGCTACACACCCATACCTGGTTTCACACACACAGCTGGCTACGTATGCGCACACAATGCTTCACGTATGCACAGCTACACACAACTAGCTATGTGCGCACATTAAAGGGTATAAATATACACACACATGCAGCTGGCACAGTGTAGTACAGACACAGAACAACACACACAAATGGGTAGTACCTACACAAGCAGCTGCACACACACAGCTGACTACGTTCCCACACACAGACAACTGGCTATGTTCCCACACACAGCTACACGCACAACAGGCTAGGTACATACACATGGAGATGCACACACGCTGCTGGCTAGGTACACACACAATTCCACACAACTATGGACACACACCTATTCTCACACACAGCTGGCTACACACACACATTCCTTGCAACGTACACACACACCTGCTCTCACAAAACACTGGCTACCCACACACCTATTCACACACACAACCGGCAACGGACCCACACGCAGCTACACACACACCGCGCTCCCTACGTGTACCTACTCCCCCCCTCCCCGCTGCGCAGAGCCCAGGCCGAGAGGCCCGCGGTTGAGCTGGAGGAGGAGGAGGGGGGCGCAGGGGGAGGCGCGCTGCGCTGCGCCGAGGCTGCGCGGAGCCTGCGCCGCGCGCCCCCCGGCCCCCTGGTGCGCAGCAGCGCGGGGGATGAATGACTGGAGTGAATGGAGCGGGCTGGCTGTGAATGGCGGGCGGCGCTGGAGCGGGGGGAGGGGGCGCTGCGCGGGGAGGGGAGGGGGCGCTGCGCTGCGCTGCGCTGCGGGAAGGCGCGCAGGGGGGCCCTACCTGTAGATGTACCAGACGCTCCGGCGCCGAGGCCCCAGCGCGGGCCAGCTGGAGGAGAGCGGGGGCTGGGTCCCCGCATCGCGCCCCAGGCTCTGCCTCATGCTAGGAGGGGACCGGGCGCGGGGGGCGGCGCGGGGGGGCCCCAATACTCACATCATGGCCCCCACCGGCTGCGAGCTGGGGCCGGAGCCGGGCGGGCAGCGCCGGGACTGGGGGGCGGGGGGAGGGGGGTGGCAGGACGCGCAAGGCAGAGACGCCGCTGCGCCCCGCCGCTGCGCTCCGGCTGGCCGGCTCCGTTAACCCCCTCGGCGCCGCAGCCCGGGCGGGAGGCTGCGGGGAGACGGAGGCGCAGAGGGAGAGGGGTCCCCGGAGCCCAGCCCCCCCTCGCCCCACAGGGGCCGCGTCTCAGCACCGAGCGAGGGGGCCCTGAACCCGGCTACCCAGAACCCCCCCTTCCCCAAAGGGGCCCCCTCCCAGGGCCAGGCAAGGGGGCCCTGCAGACCCAGCCCCCCCATCTCTGCTCAGTGCGGGGGGTGCCAGATTCATGCACCGTCCCCCCCCCGCACCGGCTGCTCCCCCTGCCCCCGTCACACAAGGTTAGGGCGCCCCCCCCCCATGCGCTTTCTGAGCCCAGTTCTTTCCCTTCTCCAGAACACTGAACACCCAGACTCTGCCCACCCCGGGCCACCCCGGGCCCTACTCCCCCCCCGGGTCACATGGGAGCAGGGCAGGTACCAGAGCTCCCTCCCCCACAGCCCCCCTCACATTACCCCCCATTCGCAGCCTACACACACTGTGTCCCCCACCCCCATGCCCCCCCCCCAGCCAGCCCCACTCACCCAGACACCGCGGGCACCATCTCGCCACCCTGCTGAGTCAACGCAGCGCCCGCGTGCTCGTTGGCCAGCTCCCGGCGGCCCCCCGCCCCCTGGCCTCCATGGCCACTGGCCGTCCCCCGGCGCTGGGAGAAGGGGCCCCGGTGGCCAGGCGCCCCACAGGCGTGGGACGGGGCCACCCTTGGCCTGGAGCGCGGCTGGAAAATCCTTTGCACCAAGTGTGTGCGCACAAACTGGGTCACGAGCCCCGTGGTGCGAGAAAGGGGTGGGCACACACGGGTGCAAAGAGGGCGTCCAGGGCGGGGACGTCGGACCCCCAAGTGACACCTGCGTTGCCGGGGGCCCCGCCACGCCCGCAGCCCGTGTGCCACGCCCCAGCTGGGCTCAAGGACGTTCGCCGGGATGTAGTGCAGTGTTCCCCACCCGTCCCTGCACCCGAAACAGGATGAGCCGAGTCCTTGGGGGGTGGGGAGGGGAGTGCAGAGCAAATCAAGGTGAATGCATTGCTTGGCTGGGGGGCTGGGCCGGCAGGGGCTGCAGGCAGGAGTGGGGGGCACCAGCAGGGCTGTGGGGCAGGGCTGGGCTGGCAGGGGCTGTGGGGCAGGAGTGGGGACACTGGGGGGCAGTGGAAGCAGCATTTCTTGCTCCCCTCCCAACGTTAAATTCAGGGGGGCCCTGCTGGGTCCCATCTGTGCTGGCAGATGGCGAGCGGCCGATGGGCCCTGCCAGGGAAAGGGGGCAGGGACCCCAATGCCCTTGGAGGCTGGACACAAGGTGCAGGAAACCCCACCCCTCAGGAGGGGCCGCCCTTCTCCCCCCAGCTCTGCCCCGGCTCTGCAGCCCGTGGGGGGATCTAGGGTAGAACCCAGGAGTCAGCAGGGGATGGAAACTTGCCCCATGCAGAACCCATCTTCTGGCTCCCAGCCCGGGGCTCTTTCCCCAACCAGGGGGTCTGGGATCTGGGGGGGGTCTCAGGTGCCACAGAGCAGGCTGGACCCCCAACCCCAACCCCCTGCACCGACCCCTGACCCCCAGAAACACGCCAGCACTGACCCCCAACCTCCAGCACCACCCCCCCCACACCGACCCCCAGAACTGACCCCCAACCTCCAGCACCATCACCCGACCCCCTGCACCGACCTCTGACCCCCCAGCCACACGCCAGCACCAGCCCCTGACCCCCAGCACCGGCCCCCAGCCCCCCCTGTACTGACCCCCAGCACTGACCCCCGACCTCCAGCACCATCACCTGACCCCCTGCACTGACCCCTGACCCCCAGCCACACACCAGCACCAACCCCTGACTTTTGTCCTCCTAAACCCACTGCTCCCCCAGACTGATCCCCGCTTGCCAGCCTGACCCCCCAGAGCTGCGGCCCCTCCTGTTTGGGCCCCATTAGTGGCGCACAAGGTGTGTGACTCAGGGGGCGGCACGGGGGGTATGAGAGCCTGGGGGTGGCGCAGGGGCACAGTGGGGGGCTGTCACCCGGGGGGCTCACCTGGGGGCGTCGAAGCTGTCGTAGGACCCAACTGTGTAGTGGCGGAAGAGTCGCTTGGCCTTGTCGCTCCGAGTGTCTGTGAGGGACGGGGGGGTGAGGGGGGCACACACTGGCCCCCTTCCCCACACATAACCCCCCCATGCGCCGTCTCTCTGCCCCTTCCCCCCCACACTCCTGCTAAGCTCTGCCCCCCCAGAGATGCCCTCAGAAACTTTTCCCTCCTCAGCCACCAGGTGTCAGCAGAGGCCAGGTGCTGGTGGGGTGGGGGGGAGCGTGGACCCCCATGGCCCTCCCCAAGAGCCTGCTGGGGAGGAGGCCCTGGGGGGCGACAGTCAGGAAGGGGACCCTTGGGGTCAGACGGGGAAAGCGGGAGAGGGGAGGAAGGTCAGAGTGGTTCGGAGCCGGGGGCCGGGATGGGGGGCAGGCCCTGCAGGGGGGTGCGGAGGGGGGATCGTACCTTGCCTCCCTTCCTGTGTCTTGGTGGGCACCTCCTCCACGCAGTCCGAAGGGAACCAGCCGACCCGGCCCTTCACCTGCCCCTCCCAGAATCCACCTTCGCCCACGCTCAGCACTGCGGGGAGAGGGGGTTAGAGCACGGCACCCCAACCCCCTGCACCCCGTCTGCCCCTCCCCCGCTCAGCACTGCAAGGGGAGTGCCCTCTGAGCCCCCCTGTGTCCCCCCTCAGCACTGGGCGTGGGCCCCCAAAACCTCTGCACCCCGCCCCGTACTCCACCCCGCGCCACACTGCGGGGGAGCGCTGGTCAGAGCGGGGCTCCCCAGCAGTGCTGCGCCCGCGGCCCCCAGCGCGGGTCACAGCCCAGGCCCGGCACAGCCCCGCCCCCTGCTGGACCTACCCTTGATCTTCTCGCCCTTGCTGAGTGAGAGCTCCCCCTCCGCCTGGGCCTGGTAGGGCTTCATGGCCATGAAGGTGCGTCCGGGCACGGCCGAATACAGCTTCCTCTTCATCCCCCGGCTGCCCAGCGTCCCGCCTGCCCCCGCCCCTGTCCCCCCCTCCTTGGGGAAGCCGCTGGAGCTGCAGAGGAAGAGGGACAAAGACGGCATGACCCCAGGAGGCTGGGCTCCCCAGCTCTAACCACTAGACTCCCCCCCATCCCAGAGCCCGGGAGTCCTGGCTCCCAGCCCCCTGCTCTAACCACTAGCCCCCACTCCCCTCCCAAAGTTGGGAGAGAACCCAGGAGTCCTGGCTCCCAGCCCCTGCTGCTCTAACCACTCACCCCCACTCCCCTCCCAGTGCAGGGAAGAGAGCCCAGGAGTCCTGGCTCCTAGCACCCTGCTCTAACCACTAGCCCCCACTCCTCTCCTGTGCTGGGGAAAGAGCCCAGGAGTCCCAGCTCCAAGTCCCTGCTGCTCTAACCACTAGCCCCCGCTCCCCTCCCAGAGCCAGGAGAGAACCCGGGCATCCAGCTACCTGGGCCGCCCACGCTGCTGCCTCTTGCCGTCCTCAGGGTGGCGCCCGCGGGAGGGGGAGCGGGTGCGGGCGCCGCGGGGGCTGCTGGCGCTGCGCAGGGTGCCTGTGGCGATCTTGGGGGCCTGCACGGCCACGGTGGCCGGCGGGGGAGCGGCGGGGGAGCCGTAGAGCAGCCAGTCGGGCACGTTCATGCTGGTGTCGCTGTTGGCGCGCAGCAGGAGGTGGGGCAGCACCAGGCTGCGGCCCCCGTCTCGGCGCCGGGCCGCATACTGCGGGGACTCCTGGAACGGGACTGCAGGCACAGGGGTGGGGCCCCATGATGGGGACTCCCCCTGCCGCCCCCAAGCCAACCCCACCCCTATGGGCAGCGGGAGGGCCTCCCCCCACCTCCCTGGGGAGGGGAGCCCCCTGCAGCCCCCCAGGCCTGCGAGAAGGGATGCAGAGCCCCCGGGATTGCAGGCGGGGCAGAGGTAGGGCTGGGGGCAGGGCAGCGTGGGACGCAGAGTGGGGGTGGGGCAGCTGTGGGGTGAGCGCTCCTGCAGCTGGGGGTCTGGGTCCCTCCCTGATACATTTGGCAGCTGACCCATAGAGAGAGGCCGGGGGGGGGGGGTTACACATCAAAGCCCCCAGAGCAAAGAGCGTTTTGTCATTGCCCCCTGGTTTCCGGGGTCCCACGCCTGGTTTTTAAACCTCGAGGGGGAGGGGCTCTGGGGGCAGGGCCTGGGTGGGGGTGGGGCTTCTGTGGGGGACAAACACTGGGACACCCCGACTCACCCACGTCAGCGTCCCGATGGTTCTTGATGAGCTCCCCGAGCTCGAAGTTCCCAGCAATCACAGCCACCTGGAGGGGTGCAGGGGCTGGATCAGGCGGCTGCCTCCCCGTGGCCCCCGGACCCCCGCAGGCCTCGAGCCAGGTAGCCTCCCCCCAGTCACCTCCACCTGTACCCGCCCCACTGCCACCACCCCACTGCCTCCCTCCCTCCTGCCCCCACCCTGTGCCTCCTCCCTCCCCACACACCTGGAAGGGCGTCTGGCCGCTGTTGTTCTTGATCTCTTTGTTGGCGCCGCGGTAGAGCAGGATGCGGGCACAGCTCTCCTGCGGGAGGAGGGGGCGTGAGATGGGAAGGGGGCGGGGGTGCGGGGGGGGGGGTCTCGCACACGCACCTTGTTGTAGAGGGCGCACACGTGCAGCGCCGTATTCCCTGAGGCGTTCTGGGCCGCTGGCTCGGCCCCGTAGAACAGCAGATGTTCCAGGTGCTGGGAGTGTCCGTGCTGACAAGCCTGGGGGGGGGCAATACCAGGAGGTGTCACCAAAGAGGGGGGCTGACTGGGACAAACACCCAGGGGAGATTATGGGGCCACCCGGCTGGTTAGCAGAGCACCCACAGCTGGCAGCCTGTGTTTCTACGGGTGGTGCGCACCCGCCCATGCCTCAGGGCACGGAACAAAGTTCATTCCACACATGGATGGGAACAAAATAGACGGAACATTGCCCGTCATTGCCATGTTGTGGGAAGATTGGGGGGCTCCTATCAAGGGCAGGCCCCATCATGGGGGTGACCCCAGCCAGGGGGTATCTGGCTGGGGGCATGGCCCCACTGCAAGGGGTTTGGCTGGGTGGATTCTCTTTGGAGGGGGGCGTCCTCTTTGGGTAAGCCAGGCTAGGGGAGAGGTGTGACAGCGCGTCGGGGTTCCCCCTGATCCTGCACCTCCGTAGCAGCGAGAACAGACTCCACCAGCCAGTAGAACAGGGAGGGTTTATTGCTCCTCCAGGATACAGCCCAGCACAGACGGGATGTGGCTACAGGAGTCAGGGCCAGGATGCCTGAGACCCCTTGGGGTAGGGGGCCCATCGCCCCCTCAGCACGCAGCTCAGTCTGTTCCCTTCATGTTTCCCAGCCAGAAACTGCCTCCCTCCCAGACTCTGCCCCCAGCCAGGTGTCCGTCTCTGCCTCCCTCCCTTTGTCTCTTCCTATGGGAAGAGACTTGTTATCTGCTCAAGCTGGGCCTAGGTGTCTGGGCCAGTCCACATGTGGGCGAGTCAGCGGGAATCACACCTCACAGCGCAGGGGAACCCTGGATTACAGCGCAGACAGCCCCCCACTACGTCACAAGAGGGTCTCCCCAAAGGGATGGCAGGGTGCAGAGGGGCAGGAGCGATGGAGCAAGTCATGCCGGGGTGGGGGCTATGTGTGAAAGAAACCACAGAGTCAAATTTTAGTAGAAAATCTTCAGTGACGCAAACCGTCCCATCAAGCCCCGGCCCGCAGGAGAAGACCGCAGCCTTCTGGATCAGAGACACCACAAAGAGAAAACCCAACAATACCGGGGGGGTTCAACTCCCCCCATCTTGACTGGGCACGTCACTCTCGACGCTGCCGAGATGAAACATCTTGTCCCCACTAAGGGCTGCTTCTTAGAGCAGCTGGTTCAGGGACCCACCAGGGAGAGGCGAGACTTGATTTCGCCCTACATGACACACAGGATCTGGCCCGCAAGGTGATGGAATTAACTTTCCCGGCCTCGGAGAGGAGAACACGCCAAAGAAACCCACCGTGGCCGCATTTACCTTCAGACAGGGGAACACCCTCAGCCATGAAGCGAGCCCTGGGACAGCAATTCTGTAGGACAGCAGCGAGAGTGAAACGCCTGCAAACTGCAAGGCAGCTTTTTGCAAACCACCGTCACTGGGGCTCACACACTCTGTGTTCAACTCCCCGATTTAAGAAAAACACAACGGCAAAAGGACCCCAAATGTGCCACCGCGGCTACACCCCTTGAGAAAGAGTAGAGACAAAGAGACATCTGGAAGTCAAGCCCTCCGGAGGAAAACAGAACGGGGTGTCAAGGCTGGTGAGGCAAGCGTAAAAGGATAACCAGGCAGGCCAAGCTGGGATTTGAAGAGCCACTTGCAAAACACTAAAAAAAAGCACCTCAGAAGCAAGAAGGCTGGCCGGTCGAGGGGCTACCGCAGCCCCCAAGGAAGGCCGGGCGGTGGCAGCGTGAATTCTTTGCACTGATCTCTGTTGCAGAGGGCAGGAGGCAGAGTCCCACCAGTCTGAGGAACTGTTCCAGTGAAGGTGCCCGGCACGGTGGGTTTGGAACAAATGAATACAGTCAACAGCTCCACATCGCCAGGGCCAGCTGACAAGCCCCCAAGCCTTCAGAAGAAAGTCAAATCGGAAACTGCAAAACAATGGACTGTGAGGTGTAAGCTGGTGCTTAGACCAGCCGCTGCGCCAGGCGACCTTGGGGGGTTAAAAAAGGCTCTGGCGGGGATCCCGGTGATGCCAGGCCGGAGCCTCATTTCAGTAGCAAACGGGTTGAAAGGACAGTAAAGACCAGAATGACCCGCCAGGGACGTGAGCAAGGTTTGTAGGGGAAGGCTCCACGCAGCTTTTGTACAAGGCAGTCCCGCCTCGCCAAGCGACTAGCATTGGGTGTGGGCCCAACACGGCTGGGCAAGGGGCCCAGTGGATATAACGCACAGGGACCCTCCGGACGCCTTTGCCAAGGTCCTCCCCGGCGGCTCTAAGCAGAGCAGCCAGTCGGGGCATGAGTGGGACCGGCCTTTCCCGGATCAGTAGCTGGTGAAAAGGTAAGAAGTCTCCCTGTTAGACTGTAACTTTAAAAACAACCAGGAGTCCTGTGGCACCTTCGTCCTGGTCTCCACGAGGGAGTCACTTTGAAATAACAGGCGGCACATCCGCATTACCAAGCCCGTCATTCCGAAATCGCGAGCCGCTTATTGCGAACTCTGTAGAAGAACTAGAGGACACCAAATGAAATTAATGGGTAGCAGGTTTAAAACGAATAAAAGAAAGTTCTTCTTCACACAGCGTGTAGTCAACCTGTGGAACTCCTTGCCAGAGGAGGCTGTGAAGGCTAGGACTATAACAGAGTTTAAAGAGAAGCTAGATAATTTCATGGAGATTAGGTCCATAAAAGGCTATTAGCCAGGGGATAGAAATGGTGTCCTTGGCCTCTGTTTGTCAGAGGCTGGAGAGGGATGGCATGAAACAAATCACTTGATCATTGTCTTCGGTCCACCCCTCTGGGGCACCTGGTGCTGGCCACTGTCGGCAGACAGGCTACTGGGCTAGATGGACCTTTGTTCTGACCCAGTACGGCCATTCCTATGTTCTTATGTTCTGTACTCCGGCCGTCCTCGGGCCGTGCCGCTCATTCTGACACAGTTCTTTCGAAATACAAGCGGCGCGCCACTCCGGCGTCCCTGTAAACCTCGTTGCATGAGGAGCCAGGGATGTTTCGGAATAGCACTCTATTTTGAAATTTGGCGCGGGGTGGTGTGACATCGTGGGGGTGCTGTCTGCTTTTGTAATCCTATGTGTGCCCTGGTGTTGCATTCGCCGTTTGTCTCATGGGGTTCTATGTGATCCTGCTGTCCTATGCTGCTCTGTAGCGACGCTGGGTGTGGGTGTAGGTGTGCCTCAGTTTCCCCAGGCCCTGCAGCACTAGCTGCATGAGGAGGGGGAAGCTGGGTATGACTCACTAGGGAAGTATGTTCAGTCTCTCACTTCCTGAGGCCCAGGTGACAGCAGATAACACCTTGGGCCTGGAAGGAGGACAATGGACAGGTATAAATACCTGCTGGAAAGGTATAACAAATGGGATTCCACAGGGGTCTGTTTTGGGACCAGCTCTGTGCAACATCTTCATCAATGATTTAGATATCGGCATAGAAAGTACGCTTATTAAGTTTGCAGATGATACCAAGCTGGGAGGGGTTGCGACTGCTCTGGAGGATAGGGTCCTAATTCAAAATGATCTGGACAAACTGGAGAAATGGTCTGAGGTCAACAGGATGAAGTTTAATAAGGACAAATGCAAAGTGCTCCACTTAGGAAGGAACAATCCGTTTCACACATACAGAATGGGAAGCGACTGTCTAGGAAGGAGTATGGCAGAAAGGGATCTAGGGGTCAGAGTGGATCACAAGCTAAATATGAGTCAGCAGTGTGATGCTGTTGCAAAAAAAGCAAACATGATTCTGGGATGCATTAACAGGTGTGTTGTGAGCAAGACACGAGAAGTCATTCTTTCGTTCTACTCTGCGCTGGTTCGGCCTCAGTTGGAGTTTTGTGTCCAGTTCTGGGCACTGCATTTCAAGAAAGATGTGGAGAAATTGGAGAGGGTCCAGAGAAGAGCAACAAGAATGATGAAAGGTCTAGAGAACATGACCTATGAAGGAAGGCTGAAAGAATTGGGCTTGTTTAGTTTGGAAAAGAGAAGATTAAGGGGGGACATGATAGCAGTTTTCAGGTATCTAAAAGGGTGTCATGAGGAGGAGGGAGAAAACTTGTTCAACTCTGGCCTCTGAGGACAGGACAAGAAGCAATGGGCTTAAACTGCAGCAAGGGAGGTTTAGGTTGGACATTAGGAAAAAGTTCCTACCTGTCAGGGTGGTTAAACCCTGGAATAAATTGCCCAGGGAGGTTGTGGAATCTCCATCTCTGCAGATATTTAAGAGTAGGTTAGATAAATGTCTATCAGGGATGGTCTAGTCCATGGGTTCCTAAACTGGAGGGCATGCCCCCCTGGGGGGGACGTGAAGAAATTCCAGGGGGGGCGTGAGGCAACCCAGCCTCCCCACCCCCATCAAGTTTTGCTATCCTGCTCAATTCCTTTTTTTTTTTCTCAACAAGTTTTGGTGCTTTTTTTTTGGCAGGGGGGGCGAGGGTTATTTCAAAAATCAAGAAGGGGGGCATGATGCCGAAAAGTTTGGGAACCACTGGTCTAGTCAGTACTTGGTCCTGCCGTGAGGGCAGGGGACTGGACTCGATGACCTCTCGAGGTCCCTTCCAGGTCTAGTATTCTATGATCCCATGATTAATGGAGGAGGCAGGGCTGCCTGGGACGAGTGAGCAGTGGCTGGGGAGGGGGAGGCAGTCTCAGCTAGGCAGGATGAGGAGAGGGGGCTGAGAGCACAAAGTGGGGTTCAGGGCCCATGAGCCCTTCCCCGCGAGAGGAATAAGGCTGTCTGCTATCGGTGCCTGTGCTAACACCGATACTATGCTACGTTGTGCCACTGAACCAAATAACCCTTCTACTCTACTGGCCGGCTGAGAGTCACAGCTGGCTGCAGACGGGGGTGCAGGGTTGGGGGCCCCCCGACGCGCCGTCACAGGTGGACAGTGCCAGATTTCGAAATAAGCTATTTCAAAATGAACTCGTAAGAAGCAACGCAATTGGCATGGCTCCACTTGCGTAGCTTCTTCTGAGCGACGGCTGCCGTGTAGACGCACCTTCCGCTGCTGCTATTTCGAAATAACGACCCCCCGGACTCATTCGAAGGAATGACTCCCCAGCGCTTCCTGGAGCTCTACGGCGAGGTGGCACGTCCACATTACGGGAGCCTGCCTGGGACTCATGTCGCGGCTCCCCCGAAGTGGGGACACGCTCTTTCGATGGTGTTATTTCGGGAGTTAGTTCGAATGTAGTTATTTTGAAATAATTTCCACATGTAGACATGCCCTGGGAGACTAACAAAGGGAGGATCAAAAGCTTCCGAGGGGCAGCCGGGTGAGTCTGTAACTAGACGATTCGTTGTTGTTTAAGTTTTTCCAGTCACAGCGGTTCCCAAACTTTTAGGCATCGCGCCCCCTTTTCGATTTTTGAGACATCTTCATGCCCCTCCCCCCCTAAAAAATAGCAGCAAAACTTTTTTTTTTCCCCTCAACAGAAGGAACTGACCGGGATCTAAAAACAAAAATGCAGCAAAACTTGTTAAAAAAAAAAAAAAGATTGCCCTTTTAAGAGCAGAGCAGGCATTTTGAAGTCTGCCCTGCGCCGGAGTGGACAGAGGGACCAGGCTCTTTCTTGGGGGTAGGGGTATTGATGGGGGGGGGAGGGCTGATTCACCTCGCGCCCCCCCTGGAATTTCTTCACGCCCCCCGGTTTGGGAACCCATGGTAGCAGCACCTTCAAGACTAACAAAACAGGTAGATGGGAGCACGATCTTTCGTGGGTAAAACCCACTTCTTGGGACGGTTAAAGGGTAGGAAAGGCTGGGTGGGAAGAAACAGTGAGCCAGCAGTGCGGGGGCAAAGTTTGCAGACGCTGCCCAGTGACTGCAGAGAGTTGCGTCCAAAGCAGACGCGCAAAAGAGCTCTCACAAAACTGAGTGACAGGGCAAGGAACTGGCAGACGAGATTCCGTGCTGGGACATGCAACCTAACGCACCACGGGAAACATAATCCCAACTCTACTACAAAGCAAGGGCACCTAAATGAGAAGCTACCCTCAAGGAAGAGGTCTGGGAGTCATTGCGGAGAGTCCGCTGAACACGTCCCCGCCATGGGCAGCGGCCGTCCAAAAAGCAAACAGGGGTTAAGGCCTAGTAGCAAAGGGATGGACGAGAAGACAGAAAACATCCCAAAGCCGCTCTATACACCGGTGGTCCGCCTACGCCTGGAAAACCGCCTGCTCTTCTGGTCCCCCCCCCCCCCATCTCCAAAAAGATGGCCTAGTACTGGAAAAAGCACCGAGGAGGACAACAAAAATGAGCAAGGGTGGGGAACCGCTTCCGCGCCAGGAGAGATGAGCAAGACTGGGACTGCACAGTTTACAGACGCGCCGGGGATATGGCAGGGATCTCTGAACGGCGCAGCAAAAGGCCAGAGGGAAGCGGTACTTACACCTTCACATAACACACCAGCCAGTGGTCGCCCAATGAAATTAACAGGCAGGGGGTTTTAAACCAGCCACAGGCAGTATTTCTTGGCACAACGCACAGTCGACCTGTGGAACTCCTTGCTGGAGGATGTTGCGAAGGCCAAAAGTAGGACCAAGCTCAAAAAAGAATGTGAGCAGTTCCTGGAGGCTAGCTCCAGCATTGGCTACTAGCCAAGATGGCCAGGGAGGTAACACCTGGCTCTGGGTGTCCCTAAACCTCAGACTGCCAGGAGCTAGGATCACTGAATATGTTGCCCTGTTCTGCTCTTTCCCTCTGGAGCTTCTGGCTCCTGAGCTAGCTGAGCCATGGGTCGGCCTTTCTTACATGCCAGTGGCCCCACTGGGCGAGGGGTCTGACAGGAAGGGCCCCACTGAAGGGCTCCCTGTCCGAGGTTGTCTCTGTAGCCAAGAGGGTGTCCCTGCCGGCGGGCGCTCACCTGGTGGATCTCCTGCCAGCCGTTCTCGTCCACGGTTCCGATGTGCGCCTGGTTGTAGAGCAGCAGCTCACAGCACCGTGGGTCGCCCCCCACCATGGCTGTGTGGTACAGGGGGGTGAGGCCTCGCCGGTCCTTGTAGTTGGGTGAGCCCCCAAGGTCCAGTAGCGCCTGGGGAGGTGAGGAGCAAAGATATGGGGGAGTGAGAAGGGGTGGCTACGTCCACCCAAGCACACTGCAAACACTGTACAGTCACTGGGTCTGTGCATGCAGCTCACACTGCGCCGTGCACTGCAGACACACTGCATCAGCACCCACACTGTGTTCCGTGCACTGCACCACACATTGCATATGCACTGTGGAGCCCAGGCTGCATAGGCACTGCATCCGCACACACAATGTGTGCATTGCATCCACACATACTGTCAGCAGGCTCTGCATCAACACTTGCCGCATTTGCTGCATGCCCACACTGCACAGCACACACTCCATGTGCATTGCACAACACACACATGCAGGATATCCACTGCGTCTGCACACACCACACAACAAACACTGCATATGCACTGTGGCAGCACATGCTCCTCCATATGCATTGTACAGCATACACTGCATTGACTGCATAAACAGAACACCCTCATTGCATCTGTGTATGCAGTGTATCAGCCCACACTGCATTTGCTGCATGCCCATTGTGTCAGCGCTCACTGTATAGCACACACTGCACACTGCATGTCAAGTTATCACTACATATACTACACTGCACTCACTGCCACAGGCACTGGCACACGACACTGCATATGCACCACACACACCCGATTCACTGCCCGCCATCCACCCCGCACTGCCCTCAACCAGCCCACACTGCATATGCACTGCGCACTCCAGACTGCCCACACAGGCACACTGCATCAGCATGTTTCACGCTATATCTCGAGAGAAAGGGACTGGGTTGTTGGGGGAGCCTCATGCCCTTTCCGAGTAACAAATGCAGTCAGGCTCAAACCTCTGACAGCCGGGGGATGCCACGGTATGGTTTGTGTCCACGCAGCCTCCACTACATGTGTCTGGGGGTAAGTCACTTTGGTAGTCTCTGTCAACCTTAAGAAATGCTGGGGTGTTTCAGAGACGGGGGAAGTGTCTTCAGACCCCTTCCCCCTCCCCCCAAAAGGCACAGCACATTTCGAAGGCCACGGCGTCAGCTTGCAGGTTTGAGAGCATTAAGAAGTGAGGTCCTAGACACCAAAAGGGCTTCCCCGGCTATAGCAAAATGACTACTCCGCTAGATAATGTACAACGCAGGGAGAAAGAGACCAAGATTCGCTGCACCATCACGCACTGCCCTCATCCACTTCGCCCACACAGCATGCGCACTGCAACAAAGTGCACTGCAACTGCCTGCCTACCACACACTGCCCATTGTACTGTGCACACACTGCAACAATGCACACTGCAACTGCCTGCCTGCCTGCCACATACTGCCCCCTGCACTGTGCACACACTGCAACAAAGTGCACTGCAACTGCCTACCCGCCGCACACTGCCCCCTGTACTGTGCACATACTGCCACAGCCGCACCACCGCACACACCCGTGCATTGCACATGCATTGCAACAATGCATACTGTAACACTCTGCCCACTGACTGTGCACACACTGCCCCCATATACTGCCTGGGCCCCACCTGAGCATACACTGCACCCACGCTCGTCCATGGCAGCCCCCCTCCCCAGTTACACTGTATCCGCACACTGCTTCAGGAGCAAGCACTGCATCCTCACACTGTGCCCACACTGCACATGTTGCCTTGGCCCACATTGCACCTGCTCTCCACACAGATCCTTCAGGCACGCTCCTCCCCATCTGGGCCATGCAGCATTGGGTGTACGCCACCCCTATGCAGCATCGTGAGGAGAGAGACTGGGTAGCAGATGACGGCTGTCTGTATCATCAGGGCCATGTAGCGCATGGTGCACACTGCCAGTGCAGCGCAGTGAGGGTCGGATGGCAGGGGGTCTGTACCGTTAGGGCCATGAGGTGCTGGGCGCACACTGCCAATGCAGCACAGTGAGGGGTCGGGTGGCAGGGCCGTGTAGCGCTGGGTGCACACTGCTCAGTGCAGCACGGTGAGGGGTAGGACGGCAGGGGGTCTGTACCATCAGGACTGTGTAGCGCCGGGTGCACAGTGCCCGGTGCAGTGCAGTGAGGGGTAGGGCAGCAGGGGGTCTGTATCATCAGGGCTGTGTAGCGTCGGGTGCACGCTGCCCGGTGCAGCTCAGTGAGGGGTTTGGCGGCAGGGGGTCTGTACCGTCAGGGCCGTGTAGCACCGGGTGCACACTGCCCGGTGCAGTGCAGTGAGGGGTTGGGCGGCAGGGGGTCTGTACCGTCAGGGCCGTGTAGCGCCGGGTGCACGCTGCCCGGTGCAGCGCAGTGAGGGGTTGGGCAGCAGGGGGTCTGTACCGTCAGGGCCGTGTAGCGCCGGGTGCACGCTGCCCGGTGCAGTGCAGTGAGGGGTTGGGCAGCAGGGGGTCTGTACCGTCAGGGCCGTGTAGCGCCGGGTGCACGCTGCCCGGTGCAGTGCAGTGAGGGGTTGGGTGGCAGGAGGTCTATACCGTCAGGGCCGTGTAGCGCCGGGTGCACACTGCCCGGTGCAGTGCGGTGGCTCCGTCCCGGGCCCGGAAATCGATGTGAGCGCCCCCAAGGCAGAGCAGACGGATCACGTCCACAGTGCCCTCCAACTGGGCTGCCAGCGTCAGCGGAGTCTCTGCAGGGGAGGAGCAGAGCATGGCGGCGTCACGGAGGCAGGGGGAAGGCTGGACAAAGACACCCCCCCCCCCCACTGCCTGCACATGCAGCCCCCGTCCCAGCACTCACCTCCCGTGTCCGAGTCATGGTAGTTGGGGTCCAGGCCTTTGTCCAGAAGCCGCGCCACCTTCTCCACCGCGCCATGCTGCACGTACTCCAAGAACTTCTTCAGGCCAGTCTGTGGGGTGGGGGTGGGGGGCAGGGAGAGGTGAGAGCCTGGGGAGGGGCGGGGATGGGGGGAGACGGCTATGGGGCTGCATCACACGCAGGCAGCCCAGTTCTCAGGACAGCGGCCGGGTGACGACGGCGGGCAGAACGGGGCGGGCGGGGTGGGCAGGAACTGGAGCATTGGGTTCCTTGCCTTGGGATTAAACACTGGGCCGGCTGGAGCAGGCCGTCCCAACAGGAGAACCACAGAGCTGGTCCCATCTGGTCCCAGCCCTGGTACCCAGCTGGGGTGGGCCGGTGAGATTGGGGGCAGGGAGGGGACCTGGGAGCAAGGAGAGATAGGGAGAGACAATGGGAGGACAAGAGAGAGACTGGAAGTGAGGTGCCGTGGGGGGGGAGGGGGGGCACATGGGAGGGGCCAAGGTGTGGGGGCGGGGCACTTACCTTGGTGTGCAGTTTCGCCAGCTGCTTCTCATCCAGGTTGGTCTGTTTGTAAACCCGGGTCTTGTAGCGGAACTAGCCGGGGGAGGGGAGAAAGGGGTGGGGTCAGCACACCCTGCAACCCCAGAGCTCCTCCCCCTCCCACATAGCCACTCCCCTGTGCCTATGGCTTCACTGGCAAAGCCCCTCCCCCTTGTGATTGAAGCCCTCCCCTTCCCACCAAGCCCTTCCCCCTTGTATCCATAGCCCCTCCCCTGCCTACCAAATCGGTCTGGAACCTCTCCCCTGCCTACAATTCCCATCAGAGCTCCCACCCATCCGCTAAGCTCCTCCTACTTGTGCCCATAGCCCCTCCCCTGCCCACCAAGCCCCGCCCACTTCTGCCCATAGCTCCTCCCCTGCCCACCAAGCCCCACCCATTTGTGCCCATAGCCCCTCCCCTGCCTACCAAATCAGCCTGGAACCTCTCCCCTGACTACAATTCCCATCAGAGCTCCCACCCATCCGCTAAGCCCCTCCCACTTGTGCCCATAGCCCCTCCCCTGCCCACCAAGCCCCTCCCACTTGTGCCCATAGCCCCTCCCCTGCCCACCAAGCCCCTCCCCCTCGTGCCCAGAGGCCCCCCGCTGTGCCGTGGGGGCGGGGCACCTCGAGGTAGGGCACGCCCTTCTCGAAGCTCTGGGGGTACTCGCGCAGCAGCCGCTCCTCGTCCAGGAACTTGGCGTCGCGCCCGTTGGTGGCCGGCTGGAAGAGCCCGTAGTTCAGCACGTCCTTCAGGCTCTCGTTGAGGGTGCAGAGGATCTGCTGCTTGGCCAGCCAGATGGCCGCGTCCGGGTTGAAACGCAGGCATTTCTGGGGGGCGAGAGAGCGGGCAGGGAGGCCTGAGTCGGCGAGGAGAGGGGGGCAGGGCGGAGGGTGGCCATGCAGCCACCCCTGGAGTGGGCACTGCTCAGATAGGGACCCCCCCCCCGATGCCGGGATGCAGCCACCTCTGGGGTGTGTCTCTTTACAGGGGGACCCACCTCTGGGGTGAGTGGCAGGAGCTAGTCCCAGAGGGACCCTCGCCTGGTGCGGACCGTGAGGGGAGAGCAGCCCCTGTGGAGACCCCACCCCATTCTCTACAGCCTCTCCCGGCCCCCCAGCCCCACCGCAGGGGCCTCCCCCAGGCTCAGACAGGGGCCTAGGCAACCGGCGTGCCAGCAGAACCGGACCCGTCGCCAAGGAGATGACAATTTGTGATCCATAGCAACCGTTTCCATGGTGCGCCTGTGAGCAGCGAGGGGACCTGGACGGGACAGATGGGGGGGGGGGGAGAGGCCTCAGGGCCCTGGGCAGGAGTGGGGCCCACCCCCTACCTGTGGGGGAGAGGGATCGGAAACTGGGCCCGAGCAGGGAGGATACATGGGAACAAGGGGGTGGGGGCAGAAGCCTGCAGGGGGCACAGCTTGGGTGGGGCAGCTCCCGCACTGCGGCTCCCCCTTCCCGCAGCCCCAGATCAAAGGCCCCAGCAGGGGGAGGGGAAGGCGGCGGGGGGGGGAAGGGGGTTCGCCTGACACTAGCTCCGTGTCCTGAATTCTCAGCTAAGGGGGGGGGGGGACTTTGCTTCGGCTCCTGCTGAAACCAGGATTCATCCAATTCTGCTAATGACCCCCCCAGGGAGCGGGGGGGCGGGGAAAGGGGGAGGGGAAAGAAGGAGCTGGAGGGGGGATACAAGGACAGAAGAAAGGCAGAAATGGGGGAGGGGGCACTGGGGGGGCTGCAGGACGGGGGAAGAGTGGGGGAGGGGAGGGAGCCAGGCAGCAGGGATGGGGTGGCAGGGGGAGAGGTAGGGGCATACAGTGGCGGGGAGAGCTGGTGAGAAAAAGGGAAAGGAGCATTTTCCCTGGAGGATTCTCCTCTCTGGCTCCTTCCTCGGGCCCCCCCCAAATGCAGTGCCCCCCCCGCCACTCGCCATCTGGGGCAAAGCGGGGCCAGTGCCCCCTGCCCCCCTCACCGTCTGGTGCAGATCCGGGATGCCAATCCGAAAGACCATCATACTGAAACGGGCGTCGTCGGGCACCGACATGGGGGGCCCCTGGGTCCTGCGGTCCAGAGGGCTGGGGCCGGGGCCGGGGGGGCCGTCACGGGAGCTCTCGGAGTCCGACTCCCCCTCGGGATACTCCGAGACCCTCTCCTCCTCGCTGGACCCGGGGCTCCGGGGCATCGTCCCGCATCACAGGCCAGCTGGGGGGCAGAGCAAGAGAGGCAGAGGGTCAGTCCGGGCCAGAGGGCAGGACATGGTGGGGGGAAACACAGCAGGTTGCCCTCCCCCTGTGCGGACCCACACACTGGGCGCAGGGCCCCAGACCTGAGACACACTCACACCCCGGCCATAATCCTGCCCCCCCCAAGCCTCTCCCCTGCCCCCCCATCTCTCCCGACACCCCCCAGACCTGACTGGTGACTTTGTGGGTCCTTGTCCCAGTTCTGCCCGGCACCTGGGGCCTTGCAATCTGGAGCAGCCCTTCCCAGCGCCCCGCCCCACGCCCTGGGACATCTGCCCCACTTTCTGCTCTCCCGCCACCGGCTAAAATTAGCCAGGGAAGGACAAAGCATTCAAAGCAGAGCCCTGGGCCCCAACTCGGCTACCCACCGGGGGGAGCCCAGAGCCCCACAGAAAACCAGCAGCCTCTGGAGGGGGCAGGGGGGGCTGGGTGTACGGGAACCCCTCCCCCGGAGTGGAGATGCAGCCCCTCTGGGAAGGCACGGAGGCTGGGTATATGGGGACCCCTTGCCTGGCCTGGGATGTGGCCCTTTGGTGGGGCACAGGGGCTGGGCAGATAGGGGCTCTTTCGGGGGGTGCGGGGGCTGGGCAGACAGGGTTCTCTGGTGGGGTGGGGGCTGGGCAGATGGGGGCTCTTGGGGGGGGGGTGCTGGGCAGATGGGGTTCTTGGGGGGTGCGGGGGCCGGGCAGACTGAGATGCATCTCCCTGCTATCGGCCCAGCCAAGCACGGCCCTTAGCGGCCTTAGGGAGCTGCACCCGAGGGCACCTTCTACTGGGAATCTCTTCACCCCCCCCCTCCTTGAGAGGGGTGCCCAGGGGGCATAAAGGGGAAGGGAGGTGGGAAAGAGAGAGACAGGATAGGAGGGAGGCACCATGGGGGATGCAAACAAGCATGGAGGAATAGGGAGCTGGGAGACAGACGGACAGAGGGGTGGACAGACAGATGGATGGGAGAGCACAGAGGAGGCAGGTCAGGAGGCCAGAGGGGTGGAGGGCTGCCCCCCATGGCAGCTCAGCCCCCCCTGCTCCAGCCACAAACTGCCCCACGGGTACAGCCCAGAGCTAGGGAGCTGCTCCAACCATCCTGCCCCCCCTTCCCTCCCCCCGTGCCTCAGGAATCAGCCCCCCCCCCGCACCTAAGGTGCCCCCGGGCCTGTTTCCTGCCCCCTCTTCCCCTGCTGGCAGGGCAGTCCCCAGGGCTGCCCCCAGCCCCTGGACACCCCCCTCCCCAAACAGGCCTGAGGCCTGGTTTCCATCCCTGCCTGGAGGTTTCCATGGAGACAGACAGCCAGCCATCAAAGCACCGGGCTCCCTCTGCCTCCAGCACAGCTCCCTCCAGGGGAACCCACTGGGCAGCCCCCCCCGCCCCTAACCTGGGAGAGAACCCAGGAGTCCTGCCTGGCTCCCAGCCCCCCAATCCACTAGAGCCCCCTCCCCCCCCACCCTGGAGGTCTCAGAGCATTGGGCCTCCCCCTGCCCTTCCCAGTGTTTCGCTGCCACCAGCCACGCCCCACAGCATCTCCTGGGTGGGGCTGGACCAGGCCAGGCGGGGCAGGAGGGGAGACGTGAGGCTGCCCAGCAAAGCGGGGGCTGGCAGGTCACAGGACAAGCAACACCCCCCCCAGAACTCCCGCTGCACCCTGCCCTGTGACCTCAATGACCTGCCACCCTACTGCCCTCTGCCCCCACAGGGCCCGAACTTGCCCCAGCTGGTCCCCTGGGCAGGACGGGGGGGGTGGTGCTGATCCATTTCCCCCTGGGCTTAGCTCCCCTAAGCCAAGCAGAGGATCACACCCCTACACACACACTGCGGGGCCTACCACCCTCACTGTCCCCAACAGAGACGCTCACGTGTGCACACCCGCACCCCCTGCGCAGCGCATGCGTGCACAGTGCTGCATTCAGCAAGGGCACACACACTCACTGCTGCATTCCGTGCACACACTCGCACGTGCGTGCACGGCTGCATTCCATGCACTCACACACACATACACTCCCGGCTGTGTTGAGTGCACACGTGCACAAGCATTGCTGCGTTCCGTGCATGCACACTCACACTGCTGCGTTCTGTGCACTCCCACATGTACACTCACTGCTGCATTCTATGCACACACTCGCACGCACACACACACACGCACGGCCGCATTCCATGCACAAGCACGCACACACAGAGGCGCTACTGCATTCGGTGAACATACACACACCCACCAACATTACTGCACACACACGGCTGCATTCCGTGCACACACACATACAGACTGCTGCACTGAGCGTGCGCACTCACACACACACACGCACACGCAGACATGTGCTCTCAGAAGCATGAATCAAAGGCGCAGCTGCTAAGAATAGCCCAGCACGGCTGGAGCACAGAGAAGGCCCCAGTGCAGGCGCCTGCCAAGGACACAGAGCACCTGGGGGGGGGCGGAGAGATGGGACACAGCCTGCCCCCAGGTGCCCACACGCGGGGAAACACAGCCCAAAGTGCCCCGGGTGAAGGGGGTTGGTACTGAATGGAGCCCAGCTCGCCTCCAGCAGAAATGGATTTGTCAGATACTACGGGAATCAGGGACAAAGAGAGAGTGTGTAAGTGATGCAGACAGAGGGCGAGATAGATTGATAGAGAGATAGAGAGATAGGGTGGGTGGGGATAGATAGATAGAGGGGTGGAAAGAAAGAAAGAAAGTCCCCCCCCCGCCCAGTTTATGAAGGACGTGAATGGTTAACCCGAGAGTGAGGCTCACCCGTTCTGGATAACTGGTGGGGTCCAGAATAGCCCCCCACCCGCCATGGTTAGAGGGCTGTGCCGGAGCAGCCCCTGTCTGTGGTCCACCCCCCCCCCCCGCAGCCCACCTCTAATCGGTGAAAGGGGGATGAAAATGGCAGGATGCCGGGGTTTGTGTGGGGAGGGACATGCGGGGAGGCGACTGGCTGGATCAAGGGGCACAGGGGCATGCATAGAAGGGTGGACAGACGGACGCCAGGGGATGGATGGGCGGATGGGCGGGCAGGGAAGGGACTGTGGAGAATTATACAGAACACAGAGCCAGGCTGAAGGGGGGGGGGTTTACACCCCGGTTAAATGGGATTTTACACCCCGACCGTTCATACATCCCGGGATTGCGTCCGTCCACCCTTTTCACCCCAGCACGACCTGGGACTCCACGTTCAGCGTGCTGGCTGGGCCTGTTTCTGCCGGCCGGGGCTTTCCGGGACAGTCCCGGGCCCACGGGCTCTGATCCCAGCAGCGTATCCATGCGTTTGCCTGAGAACGGGCCCAGCGGCCCCCCGGCCTCGCTCGCCACCCAGCCGACCTTTCTGCCAGCTCCCGATTTGGACTCAGTATTGACTTCCCAATCCTTGAGGAGAGGGCTGAGCCCGATACCAGCCCCTAACCCCCCCCCCCCACACACACACACACGGTGCTGACTTGTCAGTCGCCAGAGAGAGGGGTGCGTGTGCAGCTGGACAGTCAGAAGCAGGGTGTGTAGCGGGTTGGTGGGAGGAGGGGGATGAAAATGGCTGGATGCCGGGATATGTGTGGGGAGGGACATGCAGGGAGATTGCTGGCTGGCTAGAAGGGTGCGGGGGCATAGATGGAAGGGTGGACAGACAGACACCGGGGATGGATGGGCGGACGGGCAGGCAGGGAAGGGACTGTGGAGAATTACACAGAACACAGAGCCAGGCTGGGCATCTATATAGGGGACACACAAAGCCAGGCTGGAGGTGTATATGGGGATACACTGAGCCAGGCTGGGAATCTATATAGGGGACATACAGACCCAGGCAGGGGGTGTATATGGGGACATACAGAGCCAGGCTGGGCGTCTATAGGGGGGCACACAGAGCCAGGCTGAGAGTCTATACGGGGACATACAAAGCCAAGCTAGGGGTCTATATGGGACATACAGAGCCAGGCTGGGGGTCTATATAGGGGACACACAGAGACAGTCTGGGCGTCTATAGGGGGACACAGTGAGCAAGGCTGCTGTGACAGAAGGAGAATTTTCTGTGCTTTTGCTACACCTGCCTCAGTTTCCCTCTGTCTTTGCCTTGCTTCCCAGTGGGCCCGTGGGGGTTAGGAGCAAGGACCCTGGGGACGAGCAGGAGACAGGAGCAGTGCACACAGGGGTGGTGGTGGGGGAGCCGCCAGAGGCCTGGCTTGTGCGCAAGACAACAGCTCTCACGCGTGGGGCGGAGGGAGAGCCAGAACGGGAGGCCAGGGCCGCTTGGCTGGCGGCAGCGCTGGCTGGGCCAGGAGGGACAGCGGCTTTCCCCAGCCATCTCTGTGCCAAGCTACAGGATGCGCCTGCCTGACACGGGCAAACCCCAGTGGGGGCAGGAGCCCAGAGACCGTCTGGGAGCAGAAGGGGAAGCGGGAGAGGGGGGTCTCACTGACAGGTTCCTCCAGGGGCCCGTTCCAAAGCCAAGGGGCAGCCCAGTGCCTGCAGGCCTGTGGGACGTGCCCATGGGGCCCACGGAGCCAGCGGGGGCAGGGGGTCTGTATATGGGACACAGAGCCAGGCAGGGGGGTCTCTGAACAGGGTACATAGTTGCAGGCGGACGGGGGTGTATATAGAGCACTGGGGGGGTCTGTACCCGGGACTCACAAGCTGTCCCAGCTGCCTTTATTCCCCCCCCCCCGCCTTTCCTCCTCCTTCCTAAATGTCACCTCCCGGATCTGAAATGAGGCCAAAGGACGCCCCCCCCCCCCCCGAGCCTCGCGTGTCTCTCACATACGCGCCTCCACCCAGCCCCACGTGCCCAGCTTTGCACGGACGCCAGGCCCACGGCTGCCCCGGGACACCTTCCCAGCCACACCCAGGCACCAGCACCGGCCACGAGGCCCAGCGAGCCACACCCGTGCATGGCACCGACCCACGGCCATGCAGAGACAGCGCCCCATTCGCCCTGCCCCAGCACCAGAGTCGTGCGCGCACACAGACACGTCCCCCGACACTACGCCCGTGCGCGTGCATGGAGCTTCACCTGTGGGCACACGCTTGGGCACACCCCCCAAGCCAGAGAGATAGGTGGTATACAAAGAGGCATGCACTTCCACAAAGGTGGGGACAGCGATACACCAGGCTGCACACACTCAGAGGTCGGCATGCACTCTGAGATAATCATAGTGAGAGAATGTATGCACACACCCAGAGAACACACACACATGCACAGGCATGCACACATACACACACAATTAGTGTGTGCACACACCCAGAGAGAACACACACACACGGATATTGTGTGCACACACCAAGAGAGAACACACACACTCGGATAGTGTGTGCACACACCCAGAGAGAACACACACACACACACGCACAGGCATGCATGCACACACACACAGAGATAGTGTGTGCACACACCCAGAGAGACTACACACATGGATATTGTATGCACACAACCAGAAAGAGAACACACACATGCACAGGCATGCAGACCCATGGATAATGTGTGCACACACCCAGAGATATGCACATATGTGCATGCACACACACAGAGTCATGCACACACGTGGATAACGTACACACCCAGAGAGAACACACACACAAATAAGGTGCACATGGCAGGCACTCCCAGAGATATGCACATATGTGCACTGCCACACACAGACAGACGCTGAGTTTACACCCCCCCCAGAGACAGCCGCATCCCCGCACACACACATCACGAATGCCCACACACCCAGAAATATGCACACACGCACTCCCAGCGATAACGCCCTGCACGCACACACCGAGAAAGAGATCCCCATGGCTGCCTGCACACATACACCCGAGCTCTCCCTCTCACACATCTATGCATGCGTGTGCCTCCCCGCCACACACACACACACACACGCCTGCAGCACATGTGCACCTGCTGTTCCCAGACAGCCTCCCGCATGGTTCTCATTCATCCCCCCCCCCACCGCATGGTGCTGCTCCCCGCCCCCCTCCGCCTGTCTCATCCCCCCCCCCACCGCCCCCAAGCAGGGAAGCTGGAACAGTTTCTGGAGGGGGGTGCTGCAAAGCTCTTGAACAATCGGGGCTCCTGGGCGTCCCCCAGAAACACCCCTCTGAGCCACAATCCAGGGGCCAGGAGAGACGGGGGCAGGGGAGACCCCAGGGCAACCAGGGCAGGGACTCCCCACTCCCCCTGGGGTACCCCAGACAAAGGCGGCTGATCTCCGGGGCCCCCTCGCTCCCCAAGGCTCCTGAAAGTCACCACCAAGGCCAGGCACACTCCCCTCCCCCGACAGGACCCCAGCCAGACCCTCCCCCCACGGCAGCCCCTGTTCCATTCAGCCCCCCCAAGGATACTAGCTAGCCCTTCCCCGACGGAGACCCCAGCCATCCAGACCCATCCCGCCCAGGGACACCACCCCCTCACTCCTCCCTTCACGGGAACCCCGGCCAGCCCCCCCCCCCACCATTGCCCTGTGGGGACCCCGGCCAGCCAGACCCCCGTACCCCTCCCCTCACAGCCATCCTGTCTGCAGCCCCACATACACCCCAGCAATCCACGCCCTTCCCCCGCAAAGTCCCCATTCATCCAACGCCCCCTCACAAAGGGACCCCAGGCCAGCCAGCCACCTGCCCTTCCCCAGACGGGACCCCCAGCCCAGTAAGTCCCCTGCCCGTCGCCCTCCCCTGACCCCCAGCCAGCCCCACTCCCCACACAGAGACCCCCCGATCGCCCGACCCCCGATCGCCCAGCTCCCCCGCCCCTCCCCTCCCCGCACAGAGACCCCCGATCGCCTAGCCCTCCCCACACAGAGACCCCCCCGATCGCCCGACCCCCGATCGCCCAGCTCCCCCGCCCCTCCCCACACAGAGAACCCCGCCCCGTGGGCTGCCTGCCCCTTACCTGCCGATGGCTGGGGGGGGCTGGGGCGCGCTCAGTAGGTCTGCCCTGTGGGGGGGACCATGGTGGCGGCCCCCCCCCGCTCTGCCCCCCCCGGGCGATGGGCGGGTGTCTCAGCCCCACGCGCGGCGCGGTCCCGGCCCCTTCCCCATCCCCATCCGCGGACGGCTGCTCCGCTCTCCCGGGCTGCGCGCTCGCCCGGCTCCCGCCCCCCCCGGGCTTGGATGATGATCATCTGCCCGCCCCCCGGTACCGCCCACCAGGTGCCAGCCCCCCGGTACTGGCCCCCCCCCGTAACCAGCCCCACCCGGTACTAGCCCCACCCGGTACCAGCCCCCCCTCCGGTACCAGACCCCCCGGTACCAGCCCCCCCTGTACCAGCTCTCCCAGTACCAGACCCCCCCCCAGTACTAGCCTCACCCAGTACCACCCACCCGGTACTAGCTCCCCCCACGGTAACCCCCCCCCCCCGCTGCCGCTGTGCAGGAACGCGCGGGTCCGCTCCCTCCCCCCCCCCCTCATAGCCCCGGTACCACCCGTCCGGCACCGCCCACTCCCACCCACGCCGCTGCTGCTGGGCCGGAAAGCACGGGGTCCTCCCCGTCCCCCCGTCCCCGTTCATACCCCTCCCCCACCAGCAGCTCGCCCCCCCCTCCGTTCTGCTCCCCCCCCCCGCTGCTGGGCTGGAACGCACGGGGTCCTCCCAGCCCCCCATTCATACCCCTCCAGCCACTCGCCCCCCCCCCGCCCGCTGCTGTTCAGGAACGCACAGGTCCGCCCCCCCCATTCAAAGCCAGCTCCGCCTCCCTCCACTCCTGTACCACCCACAATCCACCGGGCTCCAGTCCCCCCCCATGCCACCCTCTCTCCTTCTGCTCTTCAGGAATCTACCCGCCCCCCTCAGACCCAGCTCCCCCCCCCCCCCGTACCAGCCCCCCCACCTAGTATCATCCCCACCACCACTCACCAGCCCCCGGTAAATCCCCCTCCCTACAGCAATGCATGGGCCTGCCCTGTTCCATTCATAACCAGCCCCCCCCCCAATCGACCGGTCCTAGCCCATCCTCCCCCCCACTATTGCTGCTATTCAGGAATGGGGGAGCCACCCCTCCTGGGTTCTCCTGCACCATTCCAGCCAACCCCTCACTCCCTCCCCCTGACCATTCACCCCAGGACTCCACAGTGTTGTCTCATTTCCCACCTCCTCTCATGGCCAGAATAGCCCCCCTCCCCCCCCGACCATTCCTATGCCATCCCCCCACCCCGAACCAGTGTGATATGCACAGGACACGCAAACATATATCCAGAGCACCCCACACCAAATGCAGGGCACACCATGTGACAAACATGGGACATGCAGACATACGTGCAGGAAATGCCAGGTGACATACGTGGGACACACAAAAAGACACAGGACACGCAGTGGGACATGCAAAGGACATGCAAACACAGAGCCAGGGCACCCTGTGTGACAAACATGGGCCACGCAAACATACATGCAGGGCACGCCCTGTGACATACACGGGACATGCAAACACAGATCTAGGGCACGCCATGTGACATGCATGCAACATGCAACACAAGTACAGGGCACACTGTGGGACATGCACAGGACACACCAACACAGATCCAGGGCATCCCATATGACATGCCTCGGACACGGAAATACACACAGACACAGGGTGCTCGCCAGAACACACAACGATAGACACGGGGTCTGCAGCTCGACATGTGTGGGCCTCGCCAATACCCACAAATAACGGGTACTTGCCGGGACACATGAACACCCATGGATACAGGCTCTGACGCACCTACACACGAGAAATATACAGGAGCCAGGACACGCACGGGTTAGGCAAACACGCCCATGGACATAGGCAGATGCTTTGGCATGTTTCGGACGTGCCCACGAATGTGGGGCACAGGCTCCCATGGGGCTAGAAGAGGCAAAGACAGACATACCCACAGTGCAGCGGCGAGGGCCTTCGGTCACCCCGCCCCCTCCAGCGGCACCGGGGCCTGCCAACCTCAGCCCCACACATCTGGTTTGGATCAGCTGCCTCTTGGCCGGGCTCCCATCCCCTCCAGCCCTCCCGCCAGCCCCAGCGCTTGGCCGCGCCGCCTGGGCCGGAGGAAACCGTGTGTCTGGGAGGGCAGGGGAGCGGAGCAGGCATGGCTGTGGGGTGCGGGGTGCTGCTGCTACTGGGGGCGCTGCTGGGGGCCAGCCGGGGACGGGAGCTGAGCTCGGAGGAGGAAAGACAGGCCTTGATGCTGAAGGTGAGGGGGAAAGGGGGGTCCCCGGGTTCCCCCAGTATTCATGGGATCCCCCAGTCTGCCATCCCAATGTCCCAGCTCCTCCTTGGGGGCTCTCCCCTGGGCCCCCACAGCTCAGGGGCCCTCCCACTCCCTGCCCCACAGCTCCCGTCACCCCGGTTCAGGGTCCCATCCTCCCCAGTCCAATCCTTCAAGGTTCCCCTCCCCCCACACCCTCCCATTCCTAGGGGTCCCCCCCCAGTCTCTCCCCTCACTCCCAGGACCCCCACCCCTCCCCTTCCCAGGGCTGGGACTCAGAGCTGTATGCTGCTGCCTTATATAAGCGCCTCACCCGGCCTGACGTGCCCTTCCCAGAGCCCAGGGATCCAGGCAGCTCCGTCACTGCAGTGGGGCAGGGTGGGGGAGGCTCCGATATGAAGGTCACAGAGCCAGGAAGAGAACCCAGGAGTCCTGAGCCACAGCCACCCCTCCCACTAGACACTACTCCCCTCCCACGGCTGAGGAGAGAACCCAGGAGTCCTGGCTCCTGTCTTCCCCCCCTTCCCCCCGCTTCTTCCACTCTAATCCTCTTGGGGCGGGGGGGGTCCCACAGATTGATTCTCAGACAGCAGCACAAAGGGGTGTCCCACCCCACACACACACTCTGTGGGGCAGCCATGGGGCAGGCCAAGGGGGAAGGATGAAGGGCAGAGTCTGGAACATGGGAAGCTGAGGTGAGGGACATGGGGGGCAGGAGGGAAGCTGGCGGGGGATGGGGGAAGGGCCGGGGAAGGATGGGGGAGGCTGGTGGGGGATGGGGGAGCAGGGCTGGGGGAGGCTGGGAGGGCTGGGGGAAAACCCCATGGCAAGGCCGGTCACTCCACCCCTCTGTCCCTCCAGCACCTGCAGGAAGTGCTGCAGCTGCCGGACATGGAGGGCGAGGGGCCCCCCCAGATCACGCTGACGGAGCTGGC
This sequence comes from Pelochelys cantorii, assembly GCA_032595735.1. Classification (NCBI taxonomy): domain Eukaryota; kingdom Metazoa; phylum Chordata; order Testudines; family Trionychidae; genus Pelochelys; species Pelochelys cantorii. The sequence continues at coordinate 10,896,970 of CM064358.1, read as the reverse complement.
CCCCGAGGGGGGCACGGGACAGGAGGAGGAGGAGGAGGAAGGGGCACCAGTCGAGGGGGACGTGGATCCCACTGGCCCGGCCCCAACCACACTGGCCGCTCAACCCGAGGAGGACGGATTCACCTACGTGTGTGAGTTTGAGGGGGGGCCACGGCCTGGCCCGGGCCCTGACCCCCGCAGCCCCAGCCTGGCCCAGGCCCTGCTCCCCAGGCTCCCACCTGTGGGTCAGGGGGTCCAAGAGGGAGGGTGAGAACGTGTGGGCCAGGGGAGGTCGGCATGGGAGGGTTGAGGGGACCAAGGGGTAGCATCTGCACATAGGGCATTTGGGGGCCAGGGGCCCCAAGGGGGAGGGCGGGCATGGGGGGGAAGGGGCAGGGCGGCGGGGGAGGGGAAGGGGACTGCCCCCCGACGCTCTCCCCTCCTCCGCAGTCTCGCGGCTGGACAGCCTGGACGCGGCTGTGCACCGGCTCAACGTGCAGTTCCACACCATGGACCTGCGCGTGGCCCAGTTCTCCCAGGGCCTGGCTGAGCTGCGGGGGCGCCTGGCCGAGACCCAGGAGGCGCTGAGCGCCCTCGTCCAGACCAGCACCCGCAACCGGCACGACATCGGCAAGATCGACGGTGAGCGCCCGGGCCGGGGGAGAGCCCCACTCCGGGGGTCCAGGAATGCCCCCACCCTGGGTCAAAGGGGAAAGGTCAGCAGGACAGCCTGCGCTGGGGGGCAAAGCTCGGAGCGGGGACCCTAGTCCCAGGTCAAAGGGGAAAGGTCAGAGGAACAGTCCGTTTCCAGAGGGCAAAGGTCAGACGTCTGAGCCTCTCTCTGGGTCAAAGGGGAAAGGTTAATGGGGGCTAACCCCGCTCTAGGTCAGAGGTCACGAGAGAGGGCACCCAGTTGTAGACTGAAAAGGAGTCAAGGGGGGCAGCCCACCCTGGGTCAGAGACCAAAGGCCATCAGGGTGAAAAGGCCCAAGGTCAAAGGGGAAAGGGCAGCGGGTCAGGGTGCAAAGGTCACCCCCTTGCCGACCCTACCTGTGGGCAGGGCAGAGGGGTTATTCGCTTGGGGGGGTGGGCAGGCCAGGGGTCAGAGGTTAAAGGGCACAGTCCGGGAGGGCAGAGGTCACAGGCCACGCTCCCCACTCTCGGCAGGCTGCCTGCGGGGCCGGCGGGTCCACGCCAAATGCTTCCTGATCTTCCGGGAGTTCGAGGGCTACGAGGCGGCGCAGGGGCTGTGCCAGCACCGGGGCGGGAACCTGGCCATGCCGGCCGACGAGGCCGAGCTGACCGCCCTGCGCCGCTACCTGCACCAGGCCTTCCAGCCCTTCAACTGGCCGGCCTGGGTAGGGATCCACGACCGGCGGGCCGAGGGGCTGTGGCTGTACGAGAACGGGCAACGCGTCTCCTTCTTCGACTGGTACCGGGACCCGCTGGTGAGCCAGCCCAACGGGGGCACCCTGGAGAACTGCGTCTCCCTCTCCTCCGACGACGGGAAGTGGTGGGACAACGCCTGCAGCCGGCGCATGTACTACGTCTGCGAGTTCCGGCTCTAGGGCCCCCCCACTTCCCGTGAGAGTCAGGGCCCCAGCTCCCATCCGTTCCCACCCACGACAGCCCCCATCCGGGAGGTAACGTCTGCAAACGACTTCCCTGCCCAAGAACCAGCCCCCCCACCCCCATCCAGCTTTCATGGAGGAGGCAGCTGGCTGCCTGCTAGAGCAAGGAAAGAGGCAATCCTTGCCCCTCCTCCCTGCCCTTCACCCCATCACAGGCTGCCAGGAACCGCCCCCCTCCCCCCCAGTTGGGACAGAACCACAGGGCTGACCCACCCAGAGGGGTCAGAGGTCATCACCCCTATGAGCAGGGGGGCACACGCTCCAGTACCTAGCCCCAGATACACACACTGGGATCATCCCCCGCCTACACACACCCCCCCCCTCAGCTCCACCAGTCTGGAAGCCAGTCCGCCTTTGGCCTGGGCCTCTGCTCCTCACAGGTCTCCAACCCGCATTTGAACCCCAGGGCAGTTTTCCTTCCCATCTCACACCCTTAGTGGCCCCTGTCTAGCCCCTCAATGTAGTCACCCCCCCAGGGCTGTGCCCCCCCCCCCCAGAACTGTGCTGCCCTCCCTCCCCCTGCTCTGTCACACTCACAGGCATCTCTGGTCAAATAGAAACTCCTTTATTCCTTTTTAATGTGGGGTTTTTTGGTTTCTTTTTTCTGCCCTGGCAGCCCAGTCTGCGGCTGGCGGGGGAGGGAAGAAGGCGCCACGGGCTCCCCAGCCCCCCACTGCCCGGGCCAGGCCACAGAAACCGGCTTACGCTGGCAGGAACATTGCAACCCTGACTCTGGGTGTGTGCAAGCTGGGCATTCAGCTACACGTGTGTGGGGGGGGGGAGAGGGCAGATCAAGGGGAGTTGGGGGGGAAGGAGCTGAGTGAGGCAGAGAAGTTGGAGGAGGGAGGTTAGGGGGGCTAAGGGGTGGGGACCAGCAGGGCAGGGGATCACAGGGATGGAAGGGAGGAAGGACGCTGGGGGGCACAGGGGCTGGGATGGAGGCACAGGGGGTGGGGAGAAGGGGCAGAAGGTTGGGGAGCTGGGGGGGGTCTTTTTTGGTTTGAAATTAGCTGCATGTGGGGGGCTGCTGCAGCTCGTGCATGGAGAGTCTGCCCCCCACAGCCTGTGGCCATAGGGGGCTGGTGGGTTGGGGCAGTGATGTTCAGTGACCACAGACCAGGCACCAGGAGAGGGGGGCTCCAGAGGGAAGTGGGGAGGAACTGGCTCTGTCCTTGTGCTGTGACCCTCCCTCCAATCCCCTCCCAGCACCCATGGACTATTCCTCCCTCCCTCCTCCCAGCTAACATGGACTATTCCTTCCTCACCACCCCCATTCAGTTTACATGGATTATTCCTCCCTCCCCCTCCCCTGCTTGTATGGATTCTCCCTCTTGTGCACACCCCCCTACACACCACACATGAACTATTCCTCCCTCTCTACCCTAGTGGACTTTTCCTCTCTCTCATTCCTCCCCCTCCCTCTCACATGGACTGTTCCTCCCTGGCCCACTTCCCACTAGACATGGGCTATTTCTTCTCCCCTGCCTATTAATAAACGTGGACGATTCCTCCCTCGGCCCCCTCCCCCACTATTCCAGCACGAGTGGACCATCCCCTCCCCCCCAGGGGGGCTAGCTGCTCCCCCTTCTGATGCTGGGCCCTGGTGCAGCCCCCCCAAAGGAGGTTTGGAAGGGCTGGATGGGACTTGTTGGGAGCAAGTAGGGTGAACACAGAGGGGGATCTCTGGGGGGAGCCCCTGCTGTCTTCACCCAAGTCCCGCCCGCCAGGACAGGAGGCCCAGATGGGGTCCACCCAAGGAGAGGAGACAGCCGGGACTCCCCAAGTCCCCCTAGCCTCCAGGACAGGAGGCCCAGATCTGGGGGCTCCCTGCCCCCCATGCTGCCCTGCAAGATCAACATGTGGACATGCTCTGGCACCGGCCTGGTTGGCCTCCTCGAAGAGCCAGGCAGCACGGGTGGCCGGGGGGGCGGGGGAGCGAGATTTGCCCAGTAGCTTGTGGGCTGCCCAGGACAGCGCCGAGTACAGGGCATCTTGCCCCTTCCACCACAGCTGGGGCTCCTGGCACTGGGAGGTGGCCCTACAGTCTGGAAACCTGGTGTCCTTCTGCCCCATCCACAGCACAGGTCCCCCCATGGGTATTCAATGGCTGAGGCCTGTTGGGGCAGCCTGGGAGTCAGGGAGGGGCCACCCCAGGTAGGCAGCAGGACCAGTACGGCCCCCAGTGCCTGCTCTATGCAGGGCAGGGCCTGCCAGCCCAGTGTCCCGGCTGCCTGGCAGGCAACAGCTCTGTGCGGCCCCATAGCGAAGGCCCCATTCTCCTGCACCCACCCCCTCCGCCGCCCTGCCCAGAGCCCCCGCCAGGCCCCCTCTGGCACAGGACAACTGCACAACACCCGTGCGCAGGCATAACCCCCATAATGCAGGAAGAGGATGGGGCCAGAGGGCCAGGCTGAGGGCTCAGTGGGGCAGCCCGGGGGCCGGCTCTGCCACCCTCGCCTTGCCCTACAGGGGGCGCTCCCATGGCAGCGTGGGGGCCAGGAAGGCGGCAGCCAGCCCTTTGGAGCCAGCCCCCAGCAGCTGCCTTCACCCTCCACCGTTTCCAGCGCATCAGGTCCCAGACCAGGAAGTCGGCCACAGCGTGGGCCTGGCCAGGGCAGCAGCGCCCCCTTTGGGGAGGGTCGGGCAGGACAGCCTGTGCCCCCACCAGCTGGCTGTACTGCCGGGGTGCATAGACGAGGCACAGGCTGGCGGCGTTGCTGTGGGAGGAGAGCCGCACCCGGCACAGCTTGTCCAGGACACCCCTGGAAGCTGGGAAAAGTCCAGGAGCAGCTCTGGGCTCAGTCCAGACCCGCCTCCACTGGCTTAGCCCCTCCCACACAATGCCAGCCCCGCCTCTACCCTGTTAGCCCCTCCCACACAATGCCAGCCCTGCCCCTGTACTGGATTATTTCCTCCCCACCAAAACCAGCTACCTCGCTGCAGCCACATCATAACCAGTTTAGCCAGGCTCCCCTGCCAAGCCCCACCCTCACTGTGGCACCTTCTCCCCACACCAGCCCCACATCATAACCCCGCCCCTTTGACACAAGCTCTGCCTCCAGAATGAGTCCCCCATACCAACCCCTACCTTAGCCCCCCTTGATCCCAGCCGTGCCCCCCCAGGTGATCCCCACTGCCCTGACGCAGCCCCCCACCCCCACCTGCTCGGCACTTGGGGGACTCCGAGCCCAGACAGCCATACTGATTGGGAACGTGGGCTCCGCTGACAGCCCGGACCAGCCAATCAGCACATCCCCTGCTGCCAATTGGCAGCTGCCGGCAGCTCCGTCCACCAATGGGAGCATGTCCCTTGGAGGAGGCGAGGCTCTGACACCTGCCAGCCAATGGGAGCGCAGGTCGGGAGAAAGGCCACCTGGGGGGTGGAGCAAGGCAGCGGGGAGTCCCGCAGGAAGGCAGGGCTCAGCTAGGGGGTGTGAACGGGCAGCACCAACAGCCAATGGGAGTGCAGGAAATGGGACAGCCTGCACCAACCACCAGCGGGGAAGCTGGAAAGGAGAGAGGGGGTGGGCCATCGCCTTATCCCGGCCAGAAAGGTATATGGGTGGTAGGACCCACACAGAACCCAGGCGTCCAGCTCCGCCCCCGGGGGCTGGGGTTCTAGAGCCACGGTTCTGGAGCCCTGGCCCTGGGTTCCGGTTCTGTGCGGTTGCTGTTCCCGTAGTGCCAGAGCAGCCCTCGGGCCAGGGCTGGGCAGCCCCCCGCCCCCGCCACGCAGGGGAGCAGCTCGGCATGGGAGAGCGCCTCGGGGGACACAGCCAGCAGGTGGGTGCCGGGACGGGCGGGCGGGCGCCCAGTGCCCATGGGGGGAGTGTGCCATGCACCCAGGCCAGCCCGCCCCCCACTCACCACAGGAGACGGGAGCAGGGCCTGGACAGCTTTTATTTACACACCCCCGCCTCCGGGTCCAGCCCCGCGCTGACACCCAGAGCTGGGGCACAAACAGCTCAATGGGGGCACAGTCTCCCCCACCCTGCCCCCCCCAGCCCTGCAGCGCAGGGGGCGACTGTCACCTGCCCCCGGCGCCACCCCCGTTGCCCCCGCCCTGCCCTCCGGCATCAGGCGCTCCGGACATCATGAGGAACAGCACCACGGGGATGATGTACATCCACTGCAGAGAGAAGGGAGGGGGGTTAGATGGCACGCCCCCCCCACCGGAGCAGCCACACAAGAGCCCTCCCCCAACCCACCGGGGCAGGACCAAGCCCCCACACCCGGGAGGGGATGGGGAGAAAGCACCAGCCACTATCACTGCACCAGCCCTAGTGGGGGGGGAGAAGGGGGTTCAGCCACCAGGGGAAGGTGATTGCGATTTTCCCAGGGCCGGTACGGAGTGAAAGCAAAGCAGTAACACTCCCCCCCCCAGCACGGACACCTCCGGGCACAGGCTGCTGTGTCAGGCTGAGCCCAGGGCAGGCTCCGTGCCAGCTGGGGGGGGGAGGTGGGGAGCGTGGGGGGAAGAAAGGACGGGGGGGGGTTACTTGGCTGCTCAGGGCTGGCGTCCGGGCTCCCGCGGGACTGTCACAGAGCCGGTGGCCAGGAGCAGCACGGCTCCTCCCAGAATTAAATGCCACTGTGGGGTGGAGAGCACAGGTCAGGGAGTGGGGGGGGGGACAATGCTGTGGCAAGGATCCCCCCCTGGCCAGGTTTGAGCAGGGGGCCCCCCAAGGCAGGAGAGGTTTGAAGGGGGGGTCCTAGGCAGCACTGGAGGAATGGCAGCCCAACGGGGAGGGGGGAGACCCCAGGGTAATGCAGGGGGGTCCCAGGCAGCATGTGGGGGAGTAGATCTTGGGGGTGGGTTCGCTGCAGTGCTCAGGACGGGGGGGCAGTCTCGGTGCAGTGCCGGGAGCCAAGGCAGTGAGGGTGGGGGGCCGCATCCTGGCTCTCGGGGGGGGGAGGCGGTGGGTGCAGGGCCCGGCACTCACATATTTAGCGAAGAAGGATTTCTGCTCCTGCGGGTTCTTGGCTCTCTGCGCCTGCTCCAGCTCCAGGCGTTCGATGAACGCTGCAGTCTCAGGGCTGGGGGGGGGGGGGGAACCTGTCAGAAAACCTACCCCCCCAACGCCTTCCAAAGACCCCCCCAAGTGCGGCCGCCCAGGAGAGATGCAGGGGCTGCCCAGCTGACGCTCCCAGACGCTCCCAGCCGGCACCTGTATTTCTCCTGGTGGTGCACATCCATCCATGCGTCGACGCGCAGAACAACACGTATTCCGCAAACGGATGGAAACAAATGAGAGCGGACGCTGCCCCTGCCCCGCCCGTTCCCAATGCAACCCTCAGAGCCACCTTCCCAGCCCAGCACCCCCCGCCCCCACTCACACGGCGGCCGGCACCGGCTGCTGCAGCACCACCGTGGTGTTGAAGGCCTCCAGGTCAACGTCCTCCACCTCGGTGCCGTGGCAGGAGCCCGGCACGGTGACAATGGAGATGCTGATCAGGTTCCCTGCCCCGTCCGTGTGCACCGTCAGCCGGTCGGACAGGTGGGAATCCACCAGCGCGCACTGGGAGGGGGCGGGGGGGGGGACAAGAAGGGGGTGAGCAGGGCACAGACCCACCCAGCACCCCGCGCCTTGGCCCTGCCCACCCCCAGCGGACACGTGGGGCAGGGAGCTAGGGCTCAGACCTTCACCCCGACCCAGCAGACAGTGGGGGAGGGGGACTGAGAACCCCAAAGGGACCCGCCTGCAGGAGAGACAGAGCCACGGGCCCTGGGGGGTGGGTGGGCAGCACCGGGGTGCGCTGGGTCCATGCTGCAAGGTGGGGTGGGGGTATCACAGCCAGGAAGGGGGATCTCTGTACAGGACCCAGGGTTGGGGGGCACTCACCGCTCGGACAAAGGAGCTGACATATTCTGCACCAGCTTCCTCCACGGCCCCGAGCGGCTGGCGCGGGACCCGCACCCGGTACAGCCCATTCAGCGCTGCCACGTCCTGGGGCGGGGGGGGGACAGGCACGGGGACAGGTGAGAGAGCTCTCCCTCCACCCTATAGGCTGGGCTGCCAGCAACCCCATCCCCCACTGCCTCCCCTCCAGCAACAGGGCTGCCTGAACCTCCCCCAGGCCAGCCGGGCTGAGCCCCTCACCCTAAGTTTGGTGCGCTCCTCCTCGCTCAGCTGCTTCTGGCTCAGTGCCAGGCTGGGCTCGGGCACCAGGCTCCACACCAGGGTCCCTCGCTTCCGGAAGCGGATGCTGTCATCTGGGGAGAGATCGGGGGGAGCCTTAGGACAGGGTGGAGAAACCCCTCCCCCACAGAATTCCCCCCTCCTCTGCCTCTTCCCTCCCCTTGGTAGATAATACTAAACCGCTCAAGACAGTTAAGCCCAAAGCCGACTGTGAAGCGCTTCAAAAGGAGAGCACCAAACTGAGGGATTCGGCAACACAATGGCAAATGAAATTTAATGTTGATAAATGCAAAGTAATGCACATTGGAAAACATAATCCCAATAATACACACAATATGATGGGGACTAATTCAGCTACAACTACTCTAGAGAGAAATCTTGGAGTCCTTGTGGAGAGTTCTCTGAAAACATCCACGCAGTGTGCAGCGGCAGTCAAACAAGCAAACCGAATGTTAGGAGGGATAGAGAAGAAGACAGAGAATATCTTACTGCCTCTACATAAATCCATGGGACGCCCCCATCTTGAATACTGCGTACAGATGTGGTCGCCTCATCTCAAAAAAGATCTCTTGGCATTGGAAAAGGTTCAGAAAAGGGCAACAAAAATGATCAGGGGTTTGGAACATGTAGAGATCAAACACACTGGGACTTTTCCGCTCAGAAATGAGCAGACTAAGGGGGGATAGGCTAGAGGTCTATAAAGTCATGACTGATATGGAAAAAGTGAACAAGGAAAAGTTACTGACTTGATCCCGTAACATAAGAACTAGGGGTCACCAACTGACATCGATAGGCAGCAGGTTTAAAACAAACCAAAGGACATTCTTCTTCACGCAGCGCACGGTCAACCTGTGGAACTCCTTGCCAGAGGATGTGGTGAAGGCCAGGACTTTAACAGTGTTCAAGAAAGAACTAGAGGCTGGGAATGGGCGACAGGGGAGGGATCACATGATGATTCCCTGATCTGTTCCCTCCCCCTGGGGCACCTGGCATTGGCCACTGTGGGCAGACAGGACACTGGGCTGGACGGACCTTTGGTCTGACTCCGTCTGGCCGTTCTGATGTTCTGTCCTCCCCGCCACAACAGCTCAGGCGCAGGAACTAGGGGAGTCAGGGCTTAACGGGTTACTCACCCAGCCCCATGTAAGCGGTACATGAGTTAACTCATTAAACAGGATTTTACAGCCCTGCCTAGCAGGAACCTCCCCTCCCCACCCAACCTTTCCCTTCCAGCCATGCCCCCCCGCCATGTGGGGGACACACACACACACACACACACACACACACACACACACACACACACACACCCCTCGCTCACCCAGCTCAAAGGAATGCTCCAGCGGCAGCGAGAGGACACAGGTCTCCGAGTCCCGGCCCTCACCTGGCTGAGGGCAAGAGGAGACACTGATCAGCAAACCCACTCCCCCAGCCCCAGGCACTAACCGCTAGGCCACGCTCCCCTGCCGGGGCCAGAACTCATGAATATGAAGTGTATGCAAGTTAGCGGCCTTTGCAGGCCTCGCTCTTCCCCTTCGACCTCTGATTGGCTCCCACGGTGCCCCTGTCACTCCGGCTGCCTACGTATCGATGAGCTGCGCGGGAATACTAATGAGCTGGCTTATGAATATTGATGAGCGAGTCGGGCTGATCACACAGGCCCAGACCCTGCCGCCAGCGGGGGGAGGCGTAACCGGGCCTCGTGCATATTAATATAGAATCATGAATATTAATGAGCTCTGGCGCATACGCAGCGAGTGCGAGGCCCCGCCCCCTCATGAATATTAACGAGGGGCTCTAACCCCGTCTCTCCAGGACCGTGGGGTCGCTTCGCCGACTCCCCACGGAAACCCCGCCCCCTCATGAATATTAACGAGGCGGACTGCTCGGCGGCTCCGCCTCCCTCCCGCGCGAATAACAACGCGCCCTCATGAATATTAACGAGATCCATGAATACTGAGGAGGCCGGACTCACCCTGGGGCCCGCGCCCCGGCAGGTCCCGGCCCGGCAGCGCCCGGGCAGCGGCAACAGCAGCAGCGCCAGGAACCAGCCGGGCAGCGCCGTCATGGCCGCGCGGTGCAGGCCGGGATAGGGGCGGGGCCCAGCGCCTGCCCCGCCTTCTCCCCCTGCCGCCATCTTGGAGCCCGGCCCCGCCCCTTCCGCCTCCAGATCCCGCCCATTTCGATGCCAGCGCCGCCCCTTCCCGGCCTCGGAGCCAGCCCCGCCCCCTTCGAACCCAGGCCCCGCCCCTTCCCGGCCTCGGAGCCCGCCCCGCCCCCTTCGAACCCAGGCCCCGCCCCTTCCCGGCCTCGGAGCCCGCCCCGCCCCCTTCGAACCCAGGCCCCGCCCCTTCCCGGCCTCGGAGCCAGCCCCGCTCCCTTCGAACCCAGGCCCCGCCCCTTCCCGGCCTCGGAGCCAGCCCCGCCCCCTTCGAACCCAGGCCCCGCCCCTTCCCGGCCTCGGAGCCCGCCCCGCCCCCTTCGAACCCAGGCCCCGCCCCTTCCCGGCCTCGGAGCCCGCCCCCCAGGAGCCGCTCCCCCCCCCCCCCCCGGTCCGGTCCTGCCGCGCAGGATTGGGCAACCAATGCGGAAACTGAGTCACACAAACCTGTGACTGCCATGCCCCCGTGGTGCCGAGCCGGGCTGCCGGGGCGGGGGGGGGAGGAACACGTGTGGGAGAGTGGGGGGTGCTCTGGGGCAGGCGTGGAGGGGCGGGGGGCTCTGGGGCAGGCGTGGGGGGGCGGGGGGCCCTGGGGCAGGCGTGGAGGGGCGGGGGGCCCTGGGGCAGGCGTGGGGGGGCGGGGGGCTCTGGGGCAGGCGTGGGGGGGCGGGGGGCTCTGGGGCAGGCGTGGGGGGGCGGGGGGCCCTGGGGCAGGCGTGGAGGGGCGGGGGGCCCTGGGGCAGGCGTGGGGGGGCGGGGGGCTCTGGGGCAGGCGTGGAGGGGCGGGGGGCTCTGGGGCAGGCGTGGAGGGGCGGGGGGGCTCTGGGGCAGGCGTGGGGGGGCGGGGGGGTCCTGGGGCAGGCGTGGAGGGGCGGGGGGCTCTGGGCGGGCGTGGAGGGGCGGGGGACTCTGGGGGCCCTGGGGCGGGCGTGGAGGGGCAGGGGGCCCTGGGGCAGGCGTGGAGGGGCGGGGGGCTCTGGGCGGGCGTGTGCGGGGCGGGGGGCTCTGGAGCAGGCGTGGAGGGGTGGGACGCTCCTGCCTGACATACCCCCCTTCCTCCACAGGCTCCGGGCCACCGTAACCGGGACCCCCACTGCCTGCCCCATGCCCGGGCTGCAGCATGGGCAAGCTGCAGCGCTGCCTGGCCCGCGGGGAGTTCGGGTCACTGCGGGACTGCCCGCTCTTCGAGAGCGACTTCCTGCAGGTGAGGGGCCCAGCCCTGCCCCCCACCCAGCCCCCCACTCCCTTCCCCTGCCCTGCCCAGCCTGCAGCCCTGCCCCCAGCACCTACCTCCCTGCTCCTCGCCTTGCCCCCGTCCCCTGTTACCCCAACTCCCTTCCCGCCCTTGGCTTCCGTCCCCAGACCCCATCCCCTGGCTCCCAGGTCCCAGCTGCACCCCTCAGCCCCTGGGTTCTGCACCCCAAACCCTGACCCCTCCCCTCGGCCTTGCCCCCTGTCCTCCCTGCCCATCTCCACCAGCTCCTGCCCCTCGCCCCCCCTTAGCTCTCCCCGGCTCTCTGCAGGTGACCAAGAGCGGGGACGTGGCCAGCAGGGTGACTCTGGGCATCGCTGCCACCAGCCCCCATCTGGAGCTCCCCAACCTCCTGCTGCTGGCACGGCCCATCCTGGAGCCCGCGGGGGGGGCCTGCTGCTGCCGCTGCGCCCGGAGGCTGCCCCCACGGGGGGAGGAGCTCGAGCTGTTTGGGTGAGTCCCCCAAACCCAGTGCCCCCCCTGTCCACCCTCTGCTGCCCCCCTCACAGTGCTGCTCCTGTAGCCCCTAATTCCCACATTCTCCCCCTCCCAGCCCCCCCAGATCCACCCCACGACCTGCCCCCCCCCCCACCCAGCAGCCTCCCCGATCCGACCCCCCTTGCTGGCCAGGACCAGCACCCCAGCGCCCCCCTCTCCCCGCAGGCTGCTGCCCCTGCACCTGGTGTGGCTCTCCATCCACGACGAACACTGGCACCGGCTCAAGGTGCGCCTGGCCTCCGGCCGCACCTTCTACCTGCAGCTCCTGGCGCCGCCCGGCCAGCTGGAGCGGGTCTTCGGCCAGTGGGTGCTGCTGCTGTACCGCCTGCGCTACAGCCGGGTGAGTCCCGGGCCAGGGTGGGGTGAGGCCCAGCCCCTTCCCCCACAACCACTAGGTCCCGCTCCCCTCCCAGAGCCCGGCACGGAACCCAGGAGTCCTGGCTCCCAGCTCCCCCAGGATCCACGCCCCTCCCAGAGCCACCCGCCCCAATCCCCAGACCCCACATCCCTCCCAAAGCTGGGCAGAGACCCCTAACTCTAGCCCACACTCCCCTCCCAGAGCTGGGCAGACACCTCAGCGTCCTGGCTCCCAGCCCCCCAAGCCCCACACCGTTCCCAGAGCCACCCCCCTGTGGTGGCGTGGCAGAGACCCCCCGATCCTGCACCCCTGTAGCAGCAAGAACAGGCTCCACCAGCCAGTAGAACAGGAGGGTTTATTGCTCCTCCGGGATACAGCCCAGCACAGACGGGATGTGGCTACAGGAGTCAGGGCCAGGATGCCTGAGACCCCTTGGGGTAGGGGGCCCATCGCCCCCTCAGCACGCAGCTCGGTCTGTTCCCTTCATGTTCCCAGCCAGCAACTGCCTCCCTCCCAGACTCTGCCCCCAGCCAGGTGTCCGTCCCCGCCTCCCTCCCTTTGTCTGTCCCCCGGGAAGAGCTTTGCTACCTGCCCAGGCTGGGCCTAGGTGTCTGGGCCAATCCACATGCGGGGGAGTCAGTGGGAATCCCACAGCCCAGCGCAGGGGAACCCCGGGTCACAGAGCAGACAGCCCCCCACTACATCACACACCCCCCACCCCCAGACCCCACATCCCTCCCAGAGCTGGGCAGAGACCCCTAACCACCAGCCCACACTCCCCTCCCAGAGCCAGACAGAGACCCCTAACCACCAGCCCACACTCCCCTCCCAGAGCCGGGCAGAGACCCCAAACCACCAGCCCACACTCCCCTCCCAGAGCCGGGCAGAGACCCCAAACCACCAGCCCACACTCCCCTCCCAGAGCCGGGCAGAGACCCCTAACCACCAGCCCACACTCCCCTTCCAGAGCCAGACAGAGACCCCTAACCACCAGCCCACACTCCCCTTCCAGAGCCAGACAGAGACCCCTAACCACCAGCCCACACTCCCCTCCCAGAGCCAGACAGAGACCCCTAACCACCAGCCCACACTCCCCTCCCAGAGCCAGACAGAGACCCCTAACCACCAGCCCACACTCCCCTCCCAGAGCCAGACAGAGGCCCCTAACCACCAGCCCACACTCCCCTCCCAGAGCCGGGCAGAGACCCCAAACCACCAGCCCACACTCCCCTCCCAGAGCCGGGCAGAGACCCCAAACCACCAGCCCACACTCCCCTCCCAGAGCCGGGCAGAGACCCCAAACCACCAGCCCACACTCCCCTCCCAGAGCCGGGCAGAGACCCCAAACCACCAGCCCACACTCCCCTCCCAGAGCCGGGCAGAGACCCCAAACCACCAGCCCACACTCCCCTCCCAGAGCCGGGCAGAGACCCCAAACCACCAGCCCACACTCCCCTCCCAGAGCCGGGCAGAGACCCCAAACCACCAGCCCACACTCCCCTCCCAGAGCCGGGCAGAGACCCCAAACCACCAGCCCACACTCCCCTCCCAGAGCCGGGCAGAGACCCCAAACCACCAGCCCACACTCCCCTCCCAGAGCCGGGCAGAGACCCCAAACCACCAGCCCACACTCCCCTCCCAGAGCCGGGCAGAGACCCCAAACCACCAGCCCACACTCCCCTCCCAGAGCCGGGCAGAGACCCCAAACCACCAGCCCACACTCCCCTCCCAGAGCCGGGCAGAGACCCCAAACCACCAGCCCACACTCCCCTCCCAGAGCCGGGCAGAGACCCCTAACCACCAGCCCACACTCCCCTCCCAGAGCCGGACAGAGACCCCTAACCACCAGCCCACACTCCCCTCCCAGAGCCGGACAGAGACCCCTAACCACCAGCCCACACTCCCCTCCCAGAGCCGGACAGAGACCCCTAACCACCAGCCCACACTCCCCTCCCAGAGCCGGGCAGAGGCCCCTAACCACCAGCCCACACTCCCCTCCCAGAGCCGGGCAGAGACCCCAAACCACCAGCCCACACTCCCCTCCCAGAGCCGGGCAGAGACCCCAAACCACCAGCCCACACTCCCCTCCCAGAGCCGGGCAGAGACCCCAAACCACCAGCCCACACTCCCCTCCCAGAGCCGGGCAGAGACCCCAAACCACCAGCCCACACTCCCCTCCCAGAGCCGGGCAGAGACCCCAAACCACCAGCCCACACTCCCCTCCCAGAGCCGGGCAGAGACCCCAAACCACCAGCCCACACTCCCCTCCCAGAGCCGGGCAGAGACCCCAAACCACCAGCCCACACTCCCCTCCCAGAGCCGGGCAGAGACCCCAAACCACCAGCCCACACTCCCCTCCCAGAGCCGGGCAGAGACCCCAAACCACCAGCCCACACTCCCCTCCCAGAGCCGGGCAGAGACCCCAAACCACCAGCCCACACTCCCCTCCCAGAGCCGGGCAGAGACCCCAAACCACCAGCCCACACTCCCCTCCCAGAGCCGGGCAGAGACCCCAAACCACCAGCCCACACTCCCCTCCCAGAGCCGGGCAGAGACCCCAAACCACCAGCCCACACTCCCCTCCCAGAGCCGGGCAGAGACCCCAAACCACCAGCCCACACTCCCCTCCCAGAGCCGGGCAGAGACCCCAAACCACCAGCCCACACTCCCCTCCCAGAGCCGGGCAGAGACCCCAAACCACCAGCCCACACTCCCCTCCCAGAGCCGGGCAGAGACCCCTAACCACCAGCCCACACTCCCCTCCCAGAGCCGGGCAGAGAACCCAGGCGTCCTGGCTGCCAACTCCCCTGCTCTAACCACTAGACCCCGCTCCCCTCTTAGGGCCAGGGATGCGCCCGGGCTGCCTGTGGTCTCACCTCTCTCTCTCTCTCTCTCTCTCTCTCTGCAGTGACATTCAAACCCCTTGGGAGGAAAAGGGGGTGCAGGGCAGGGCCCCCCAGGAGACACACAGGACTGGGGGTGGGCGGAGCCTGGTGCCCCTCCCCTAAGGGTGAACCCTGAAGATGCAGCAGCCCCAATAAAAGCCGAGGACCCCGCCGGAGAAATGCTGCCTCAGTCAGTGCTGTGTGTCCTGCCCCAACCCCCCCCCGTGACAGACAGACAGACAGAGGCAGAGAGGCCAAAGGGATCCGTTTATTGACACACTGACGGTCTGCCCCGGGGTTTCCACGCTGCGGGGGAGGGGCACAGCTGAGCCCCCCAACACCAGTGTAGATGGGGGTGCAGGAAAGCAGAGGGTGGGGGTGATGCCCAGTGCCCCCTCCCCTGTCGCTGCTGAGGGGGGGCAGCGGGCCAAGCTTGCGTTGGCTCAGTCGCGTGGGTCCTCACCAGCGGGAGGCCTGGGGGGGAGAGAGATCAGTGCGGGGGGGCAGACTGAGAGGCCCCCCAGCTCCCCTGCCCTCAGCCATGGCTCCAGAGCCCCCCCTCCTACTCCTCCCCCACAGCCCAGACACCCCCACTCACCGTGCCCAAGGCGGTGGCCATGCTGTCCAGTTACTGGGGCACTGTGTAGGGAGAGAGGGAGGGTGAGGGGGGGCACATGCAAGCCCCACACCCAGGGGCAAGCAGAGACCCTGGGCAGAGCAGGACTGGGGCCTTGTGCCCCCCGATCTCCAGCCCGGCCGAGCCCCTGCCCCCCCCCCCAGCCCCTGATCTCCAGCCCGGCTGGGCCCCTGCCCCTCCCCTCCGCCCCCCCCCCCCCCCGATCTCCAGCCCGGCCGGGCCCCGCCCCGATCTCCAGCCCCACTGGGCCCCGCCCCGGGGCACCTCTGATGTCCAGCTTGCACTCGGTCTGGGCCTCCCCCAGTTCGTTGACGGCCACGCAGGTGTAGGTGGCAGCGTCGAAGGGGCTGGGCTTGCGGATGTGCAGGGTCAGCACCCCCTGGTTGTTCTTCATCAGGAACTTGGGGTCCTCCCGGATCTCCATCTGGTTCTTCAGCCAGGTCACCTTGGGCTGGGGGCGGGGGCGCGTCAGGGGCGCCCGGATCAAACCCCTCCGCCCCGCATCCCCCCCCCATCTCCACCCCGTCACACTCCCCACCTCTCCCCATCACACCCCTCCCCACCCCCACCCCTCCCCGTCACACCCCCCACCTCTCCCCATCACACCCCTCCCCTGTCACATCCCCGCCCCGCCTCCACCCCGTCACACCCCCCCACCCTTCCATCACAACCCTCCTCACCTCCACCCCATCACACCCTCCCCGCCTCCATCTCCTGCCTCCACCTCCACCCCGTCACACCCCCCACCCCTCCCCGCCTCCACCCCATCACACCCCCCACCCTACCTCATCACACCCCCGTCACATCCCCACCTCCCCCTGTCACACCCCCACCCCTCCCCGTCACACACCCCCTGAACTCCCACAGCCTACCCTAGGGGTGCCTTGGGGGTGGGGTCGCTTACCTTGGGGTGTCCCCGCACAGCGCAGTTCAAGGCCGTGCTGTATCCAGCCACCACAGTCCGATCAATCAGGGGCGTCAGGACTTTGGGGGCCATCCGGAAGTCATGCTCCTGGTAATCCAGCGGTTTATAGATGATCCCTGGGAAAGGCCAGAGGGTGAGGGCCAGGGGTAGCAGCCCCTCCCCCATGCCTCCCCCAACAAACTCTGCACCCCACTATCTCCAGCTCCCCCCTGTTCTAACCACTCCAGCCCATTCCCCTCTCCGAGCCAGAACCCAGGAGTCCTGGCTTCCCGCCCTCCCCCCCACTCTAACCACTAGCCCCCATGCCCCGGGCGCACCCGTTTTCTGGATGAGGGCGGTGTTCTTGGAGATGGCGGGCGACTCGCTGAGCCCGCAGATGTTCTGGCTGTACACCCGGAAGTAGTACTCATTGCCCATGACTAGGTCGGACACCGTGCAGCGCGTCAGCCGGTTGTGGTCGTACACCGTGAACCACTCCTGGGCGGGGGGAGCAGGGCTGTCAGCAGGGGCGGGAAGCCCCGGGGGTGTTGCCCGCCGGACAGACCTTCCCCGTCGGGTTGGGCGTGAGCCTGACTGATTTGCAGGAACATGGTGTGCCCCTCCATTTCATAGCATCATGGCACCCTACAACTGGGACCTCACGAGGGCGTCAAGTCCAGTCCCCAAACCTCCCGGCAGGACCCAGCACTGTCTAGGTCAGTGGTCCCCAACGCGGTGTCCGTGGGCGCCATGGTGCCCGCCGGGGCATTTATGTGCGCCCGCCGAGTGACCAGGGCCGGCCCAAACCATTCTTGCGCCCCAGGCGCGTGGCGCATGAGCGGTCCTGCCCCTGAAAGACTGGGGACCACTGGTCTAGGTCATTCCTGACAGGTGTCTGTCCAACCAGATATACTGGCATTAGAAAAGGTTCAGAGAAGGGCAACTAAAACGATGCGGGTTTGGAACGGGTCCCATCTGAGGAGAGATTAAAGAGACTGGGACTTTTCAGTTTGGAAAGAAGAGACTAAGGGGGGATAGGATAGCGGTCTATAAAATCATGAGTGGTGTGGAGAAAGTGAATAAGGAAAAGTTATTGACTTGTTCCCATAATATAAGAACTAAGGGCCACCAAATGAAACCAATGGGCAGCAGGTTTAAAACAAATAAAAGGAAGTTCTTCTTCACACAGCGCATAGTCAATCTGTGGAACTCCTTGCCTGAGGAGGTTGTGAAGGCTAGGACTATAACAGGGTTTAAAAGAGAACTAGATACATTCATGGAGGTTAAGTCCAGAAATGGCTATTGGCCAGGATGGGTAAGGAATGGTGTCTCTAGCCTCTGTTTGTCAGAGGGTGGAGACGGATGGCAGAAGAGAGATCGCTTGATCATTACCTGTTCGATTCACTCCCTCTGGGACACCGTTGTATGTTGGCCTATTTTCCCACCTTTGGTAGGACTCCTTTGTGCTTTTCTGGAGCATGCAAGATCTCCTGGGTCAGGGGTGGCCAACCCATTAAACAAAGAGAGCCGAAACAGCGGCGGAAAAAATGCAGAGCCACACCAGAATTGTTGAGAAAAAAAAAAGTACACTTCCCCTTTAAAAACCACGGGTTATGCTTTGCTTTTCGGCCACATCAGGCTCCTGCTGGCTGCCACTGTCTTAGACCCAGGGGCGGTTTGTAGGGGCGCATGGGGCGGCTTCGCGAGCCGCGGATTGGCCACCCGTTGTCCTGGCTGATCCAAGGCGGTCTCCTGCCAGATTTTCTATCTTTCCTAGGCAGCGGAAGAGTTGGCTTCTGGGCCCTTACGAACCTCCCTTTGAAAAACTGCCTTGCTCCCCGCGGGCCGCACCAACCAGCCCCCCGAGTCTGTGACCCTCTGCCTGTGTGTTGCACCAGGTGGGGGTGGGAACCAGGGGGTGGCTTTCGCTGAGCCCCCTCGGGCCAGGGGAGGCTATTGCAGCTGCCAGCAGGGGGGTGATGGCCCCTGGTAATGGGAGCTCCAGGAAGGGGATGGAGCAGGGAAGCCAGACACCAGGAGGAGCGACAAATGTGCCAGAGGCCGGGGAGCTGGGCTGTCTGTTTGGGGCTTGGAGAGGGGCTCCCTTTGACACACCGGCTGGCTGCGGGGGGGAGGGCACAGAGCCTTGGCCTCGCTGCAGGCAGTGCATGGTGAGAACAGGGGGGCTAGGAGCCCGGGGGGGTGTCACGAGCTGGACAAGCGCAGGGGGAGGGCGGGGAGGCTCTGAGGGGTGCTGAGGGAAATGCGGGGCAGTGGGGGGGCAGAGAGCCCTTGGGGGCACTGAGGGAAATGAGGGGCAGTGGGAGGGCAGAGAGCCCGTGGGGGTGCTGAAGGAAATGGAGGGCAAAGAGCCCGTGGGGACGCTGAGGGAAATGGGGGGCAGAGAGCCTGTGGGGTGCTGAGGGAAATGAGGGGCAGTGGGAGGGCAGAGAGCCCGTGGGGACGCTGAGGGAAATGGGGGGCAGAGAGCCTGTGGGGTGCTGAGGGAAATGTGGGGCAGTGGGAGGGCAAAGAGCCCGTGGGGACGCTGAGGGAAATGGGGGCAGAGAGCCTGTGGGGTGCTGAGGGAAATGTGGGGCAGTGGGAGGGCAAAGAGCCCGTGGGGACGCTGAGGGAAATGGGGGGCAGAGAGCCTGTGGGGTGCTGAGGGAAATGAGGGGCAGTGGGAGGGCAGAGAGCCTGTGGGGACACCGAGGGAAATGGGGGGCAGAGAGCCTGTGGGGTGCTGAGGGAAATGAGGGGCAGTAGGAGGGCAGAGAGCCCGTGGGGGCACCGAGGGAAATGGGGGTGAGGAATTGGGGAGTTTTGGAGGGCCAAAGGGGGCTGCAGGCAGAGGGGGGCACAGCGCCCCAGGATGTTACTGGTTCAATGTGACAAGGGGGGAGGGAGTTTGTTGTTCCAGGGCCCAGCCCAGAACTGGAGCCCCAGCAGATCCCGGGAGGGGGCTGCCGTGGTGGTGGGGGGGCAGGTGATGGCACGTTGGGGAGCCCCCCGACCCTGCCCCCCCCAGCAGCGAGAACAGACTCCACCAGCCAGTAGAACAGGGGGGTTTATTGCTCCTCCGGGATACAGCCCAGCACAGACGGGATGTGGCTACAGGAGTCAGGGCCAGGATGCCTGAGACCCCTTGGGGTAGGGGGCCCATCGCCCCCTCAGCACGCAGCTCGGTCTGTTCCCTTCATGTTCCCAGCCAGCAACTGCCTCCCTCCCAGACTCTGCCCCCAGCCAGGTGTCCGTCCCCGCCTCCCTCCCTTTGTCTGTCCCCCGGGAAGAGCTTTGCTACCTGCTCAGGCTGGGCCTAGGTGCCTGGGCCAATCCACATGTGGGGCAGTCAGTGGGAATCCCACAGCCCAGCGCGGGGAACCCCGGGTCACAGAGCAGACAGGCCCCCCCACTACGTCCCAGCGAGGGCCCGACAGGCCGAGTGGGGGTGCGGCCTGTGAGCCCTGAGGGGGCAGCACGGGGGGGGGGCACTCACCATGGTTTTCTTGTCCGCCTTCTGGATGGCGTAGCCCGTGATCTCTGAATTGCCATCGTCCTTGGGGGGCTCCCACTCCAGCAGCACGTTGAACCCCCAAACCTCCTTCACCAGCACCGACACCGGGGGGCCTGGCTTCTCTGGGGGCGGTTACGGGGGGGGTCAGCATTGGGGTGGATCCATTCTCAGGGAACAGAGGGGCTCATGGGGGGGGGTGATTCCAGTTTCTATGGTGCCCCCTTCCCCCCATCTCTGTGCAGCCTGCCCCCCCCCATGAGCCCCTTCCCACACTGGGGGGGACATGCCCCCCAGAAGGGACTCAGGTGGGGCAGCCCCCCAGTAAATCCCATTTTAAAGGGTTCCAGCAAGGCAGGTTGGGCGGGGGGGCAGCTGGCCTCTGCCATCGGGGGAGCTTAAATAGAGAGCAGGGAGTCCGAGGGCCCTCGGCCCAAGGGGGCAGCCGGGAGGGGGGTCAGAGCAAAGGGGTTGGGGGGCCTGCTCAGTGGGGCAGGGCCCAGCCTCCCTCCCCCCACCTCCGCTGGCACCAGCAGCAGGTGCTTTCCCATGGGGGGGACCAAAGCAGGCAGATTAGGCTCATTAACTGGGCACAGAAAATGGATCCCAGCCCCCCCCATGCCAGCCCCAGCCCTGGTGCCCCCCCTGCCCGGCCAGCCCCTCCTCTGGCTGCACAGCCTGTCCCGCCGGTGCCCGCCCCTGCCCTCACCCACGACGCAGATGCGGACGGTGGCCTTGTCCTGCATGTTCTCGATCTGCACGGAGAGCTCGTACTGGCCCGAGTGGTGCCGGGCGGCCGAGCGGATGAAGAGGATGGTGTCGAAGTCCGAGGTGCGGACGCTGACCTCCTTGGGGTCCAGGGGCTGTCCGTCCTTGGTCCACGTCACCTTGGGCCGCGGCTTCCCCTGGGGGGCGGGTCAGCGGGGCCAGGTCAGCGGGACCCTGCCCCAGCCCCACCCTTACGCGCCCGGCCCCGCTAGGGGGAGCAGGGCGACTGCCCCCCCCACTCACCTGGAAGGGGATGACCAGGTTGACTTGCTCCCCCACCTTCTTGATGTAGGTCTGGCGCAGCTGGCGGGGTAGGCGGATCTTGGGCTGCTCTGTGGGGCAGGAAGGGGGCGTGTGAGACGGGAGGGGGTGTGTGGGGAACTGGGGAGGGCAGGGGGCCCTAGGGGGTGAGAGGGTGTGGGGGGGTGGAAGGAGGGCAGGAGGAGGTGGGGACCCCAGGGGCAGGAGGGGGCATGTGGGGGACTGGGAGCGGCGTGTGGGGGTGGGAGGGGGCAGGGGGGCTGGAAGGAGCGTGAAGGGGTGGAAGGAGGGCAGGAGGGAACCCCGGGGGCGGGAGGGGGCGTGGGGGGGGTTGAAGGGGATGGGGATCCCAGGGGCAGGAGGGGGCATGTGGGGTGGAAGGACGGTGGGAGGGGGCAGGGACCCCAGGGGCGGGAGGGGGCGGGGGGCTGGGAGAGGCGTGAGGGGGCGGGCGGGGGCATGTGGGGGTGGAAGGAGCACAGGAGGGGGAGAGGGCCCGAGTGGGGGTGGAAGGAAGGCGGGGGGGCCCGAGGGGTCACTCACCCATGATCTCGCGGACGGTGACGGGCTGCGCCATGGTGGCCGGGGCGCTCTGCCCAGCGATGTTGACGCCGATGACGCGGAAGAGGACGCGCTGGCCCGTGGGCAGCCCCTTGACGGTGAAGCTGCAGCGCTCGACCAGCTCCGTGTTGGCCGGGACCCACTCGTCCGCTGGGGGGCTCAGGTCAGGGCCAGGCTCCCTTCCTCCCCCTCCCCCATGCTGTGCTGCTGCCCTGGGAGGTCCCCCGGGCAGCCCCCCGAAGCCCCAGGATGCCCCTCAGCACTGCAGAGCACCCACGCACCCTCCCCCAGGGGCCTGGACCTCCAGCCCGTCCCCCTCAGCCCCCGTCACTCACAGCCCCCCGTCACTAACCCCCCATCACTCACACTCACACCCCGTCACTCACAGCTCCCCTGTCACCAATCCCCCATCACTCACACTCCGTCACTCACAGCCCCCCCGCCACTAACCCCCCCGTCACTCACAATCACCCCCGTCACTCACAGCCCCCCGTCTCTAACCCCCCATCACTCACACCCCCGTCACTCACACTCAACCCCATCACTCACAGGCCCCCGTCACTCACACTCACCCCCTGTCACTCACACTCACCCCCGTCACTCACCCCCCATCACTCACACTCACCCCTGTCACTCACACCCCCATCACTCACACTCAATCCCCTCACTCACAGCCCCCATCACTAACCCCCGGCACTCACACTCACACCCCATCACTCACACTCACCCCGTCACTCACACCCCCATCACTTACACTCAACCCCGTCACTCTCAGCCCCCCATCACTAACCCCCATCACTCACACTCACCCCCATCACTCACACTCACACCCACCCCCGTCACTCACCCCCCGTCACTCACACTCACCCATCACTCAAACTCACACCCCATCACTCACACTCACCCCGTCACTCACACCCCGTCACTCACACTCACACCCCATCACTAACCCCCGTCACTCACACTCACCCCCATCACTCACCCCCCGTCACTCACACTCACAGCTCACACTCACAGCCCATCACTAACCCCCTGTCACTCACACTCACAGCCCATCACTAACATCCTGTCACTCACACTCACACCCTGTCATTCACACTCACCCCCATCACTCACACCCTGTCACTCACACTCACACCCCATTACTCACATTCACACCCCGTCACTAACCCCCGTCACTCACACTCACAGCCTGTCACTAACCCCCCGTCACTCACACCCCGTCACTCACACTCCCCCCCATCACTCACATCCCCGTCACTCACACTCACAGCCCATCACTCACACTCAAAGCCCGTCATTAACCCCGTCACTCACACTCAAAGCCCGTCACTAACCCCCGTCATTCACACACACACCCTGTCACTCGCACTCACACCCCATCACTAACCCCCCCATCACGCACACTCCCCGTCACTCACGCACACACCCCAGCCCGGGCGCAGGTGACAACTCACAGCCCTCCAGGCAGTACTCCACCAAGTAGCCATCGATGCCCCCGGCGCCCAGACGGTCAGGCGGGCGCCACTTAAGGGTGGCTGTGGTGTCCGTCACGTCCTCCAGTGTCAGGTGGGTCGGCTCGCTGGTGGGGGCTGGGGGGCAGCCAGGGCTCCCGTCACACCGACTGTGCTGCCCCCCTCCCCCACTGCCCTGTCCCACAGCCCCGCCCACAGCGCCCCTCCTGCCCCACAGCCCTGCCCCAGCGCCCCTCTCCCTCCCACTCCACAGCCCCGCCCACAGCGCCCCCTCCCCCTCCCACCCTCACAGCCCTGCCCACAGCGCCCCCCCCACTCCACTGCCCTGCCCCAGCGCCCCACTTCCTTCCTCCCCACAGCCCTGCCCCAATGCCCTCCTCCTCCTCCCACCCCACAGCTCCGCCCCAGCGCACTCCTGCCCCACAGCCCCGCCCCCACCCCCTCCCTCTCCCATTCCACATGCCTTGCCCACCCCCGGCCTCTCCCACGCCCCCGCTCACCGATGGGCATGAAGGGTTTGGTGTTGTGGCTGGGCTGGGACAGCCCGATGGCGTTGACGGCGAAGACCCGCATCTCGTAGAGCACCCCCTCAATCATCCGCGTCGACTCGTAGGTCAGGTCCGTGTAGACCTCGAAATTCAGCTTCATCCACCGCATGCTGCCCTTCTTCTTCCGCTCCATCAGGTACCCTGCGGGCGGGGGGGGGTCAGGCCTGCCAGCCCCCCCCAGCGCCCCCTCGTGCCCTCCCCCCCTTCTTCTTCCGCTCCATCAGGTACCCTGCGGGCAGGGGGGGGTCAGGCCTGCCAAGCCCCCCCAGCGCCCCCTCGTGCCCTCCCCCCCTTCTTCTTCCGCTCCATCAGGTACCCTGCGGGCGGGGGTGGGGTCAGGCCTGCCAACCCCCCCCAGCGCCCCCTCGTGCCCTCCCCCCTTCTTCTTCCGCTCCATCAGGTACCCTGCGGGCGGGGGGGGGTCAGGCCTGCCAACCCCCCCCAGCGCCCCCTCGTGCCCTTCCCCCCTTCTTCTTCCGCTCCATCAGGTACCCTGCGGGCGGGGGAGGGGTCAGGCCTGCCAACCCCCCCCCCCGCGCCCACTCGTGCCCCCCCTTCTTCTTCCGCTCCATCAGGTACCCTGCGGGCGGGGGAGGGGTCAGGCCTGCCAACCCCCCCCAGCGCCCCCTCGGACCCCCCCAGCGCCCCCTCGTGCCCCCCCCTTCTTCTTCCGCTCCATCAGGTACCCTGCGGGCGGGGGGGGTCAGGCCTGCCAGCCCCCCCCAGCGCCCCCTCGTGCCCTCCCCCCCTTCTTCTTCCGCTCCATCAGGTACCCTGCGGGCGGGGGGGGGTCAGGCCTGCCAACCCCCCCCAGCGCCCCCTCGTGCCCTCCCCCCCTTCTTCTTCCGCTCCATCAGGTACCCTGCGGGCGGGGGAGGGGTCAGGCCTGCCAACCCCCCCCAGCGCCCCCTCGTGCCCTTCCCCCCTTCTTCTTCCGCTCCATCAGGTACCCTGCGGGCGGGGGAGGGGTTAGGCCTGCCAACCCCCCCCCCCGCGCCCACTCGTGCCCCCCCTTCTTCTTCCGCTCCATCAGGTACCCTGCGGGCGGGGGAGGGGTCAGGCCTGCCAACCCCCCCCAGCGCCCCCTCGGACCCCCCCAGCGCCCCCTCGTGCCCCCCCCTTCTTCTTCCGCTCCATCAGGTACCCTGCGGGCGGGGGGGGGTCAGGCCTGCCAGCCCCCCCCAGCGCCCCCTCGTGCCCTCCCCCCCTTCTTCTTCCGCTCCATCAGGTACCCTGCGGGCGGGGGGGGGGTCAGGCCTGCCAACCCCCCCCCCAGCGCCCACTCGTGCCCCCCCTTCTTCTTCCGCTCCATCAGGTACCCTGCGGGCGGGGGAGGGGTCAGGCCTGCCAACCCCCCCCAGCGCCCCCTCGGACCCCCCCAGCGCCCCCTCGTGCCCCCCCCTTCTTCTTCCGCTCCATCAGGTACCCTGCGGGCGGGGGGGGTCAGGCCTGCCAACCCCCCCCCGGCGCCCCCTCGTGCCCTCCCCCCCTTCTTCTTCCGCTCCATCAGGTACCCTGCGGGCGGGGGGGGGGGGTCTAGCCTGCCAACCCCCCCCAGCGCCCCCTCGTGCCCTCCCCCCCTTCTTCTTCCGCTCCATCAGGTACCCTGCGGGCGGGGGGGGGGGTCAGGCCTGCCAACCCCTCCCAGCGCCCCCTCGTGCCCTCCCCCCCTTCTTCTTCCGCTCCATCAGGTACCCTGCGGGCGGGGGGGGGTCAGGCCTGCCAACCCCCCCCCCTGGCGCCCCCTCGTGCCCTCCCCCCCTTCTTCTTCCGCTCCATCAGGTACCCTGCGGGCGGGGGGGGGTCAGGCCTGCCAACCCCCCCCCTGGCGCCCCCTCGTGCCCTCCCCCCCTTCTTCTTCCGCTCCATCAGGTACCCTGCGGGCGGGGGGGGGTCAGGCCTGCCAACCCCCCCCAGCGCCCCCTCGTGCCCTCCCCCCCTTCTTCTTCCGCTCCATCAGGTACCCTGCGGGCGGGGGGGGTCAGGCCTGCCAACCCCCCCCAGCGCCCCCTCGTGCCCTCCCCCCCTTCTTCTTCCGCTCCATCAGGTACCCTGCGGGCGGGGGGGGTCAGGCCTGCCAACCCCCCCCAGCGCCCCTTCGTGCCCCCCCTTCTTCTTCCGCTCCATCAGGTACCCTGCGGGCGGGGGTCAGGCCTGCCAACCCCCCCCCCCCAGCGCCCCCTCGTGCCCTCCCCCCCCCTTCTTCTTCCGCTCCATCAGGTACCCTGCGGGCGGGGGAGGAGGTGGATCAGAGAGGGGCCCTGAGGCCTGGTTACCTGGGTCAGAAAAAGTGGGGGAGGGGGCGGCTGGGCTGGGGGAGGAGAGGGCTGCAGGACAGAGGGGACCAGGCCCGGGGCCAGGGGAGGTCCCTGTGTGGGGGCCCGACGCTCACTGACCCCCCTGCCCGACCCAGCCGAGTGTCTCGCTTGGAGCCCAGGGGCTGAGAAAGGGCGGTGCTGGGGGGGGCTGCCCCCCAGGGGAGGGGCCGGAGAGGGGCCTGTCCACGGGGCAAGGGTGGCCGCTCCTGGGATGTGGCCGAGGGGCACCAGGCGGGGGGGGCTGCGGGAAGGGGCCGGTCTCCTGCTTTGGGAAGGGGGGGGAAGCCCAGTGCCCTGGGTCCCCCCAGGCTGGACCGGCTGCCAGGCCCTGAGCACTGGGCTGCCCTGTGCTGTGTGCCTGCCCTGCCCCTCCCCTGCCCCCCCTGCACCCCTCGACGAGTCCCCCGGCCCCGCCCCTCCCCTGCCCCCCTGCACCCCTCGGCGAGTCCCCCAGCCCTGCCCCTTGGCGAGTCCCCCAGCTGGCTGCGGGGGGCAGGCCCCTTGGGGGGTGCAGGAGGCTCTTGGGGGTCCCTGAGGGGACCCTTGCACCTGAGTCCCCCCCCAGCTTCCCAGCCTGAGCCCCCGGGCCCCCCCCAATCCCTTTTCCTCTTCCGCCCCCCCAGAGGTGACTCACCGGTGATGGGCTGCCCGCCGTCGTATTTGGGGGGCTCCCAGACTAGGATGGCCCAGTCCTCCCCCACGGAGGTGATGCGAACGGCTTCGGGGGGGTCAGGGACGTCTGGAAGAGACGGGGCCCTGAGAGCAGCTCAGCACAGGGAGGGGCCCCCACTCCCTGACCTCAGCCATGATCCCTTGGCTGGCCCCTCAGCCCCACCCTGCCCCCACAACCCCAATAGCCCCAACCAGCACCCCACTGCCCCCACAATCTCACCGCCAATGGCCCCCCGCATGACCCCCATGACCTCATCCCAACCAGCCCCCCAATCCTGCCCCCCACACCCCTACGATTTCACCCCGATAGCCCCAACCCGCCCCCCATGAACTAGCCCAACATACCTGCTCTCCCTGACTCCCTAATGCCCTGGGCCTGGGCCCGATTGGCCCCCTGACCCCGCCCGGCCCCCCTCCCAGCTCACCGACCACCTTGATGTGCAGCGAGGCACAGTCCTGCCCCAGGGGGTTGGTGACGGTGATGGTGTAACGTCCCTCGTCGCCCCGTTCCGCGCTGTCGATCACAAAGCTGCTCTCCTCCTTGTGCGCCTCGATGCGGGCGCGGCCCTCGGTCTCCGTGTACACCTGGGGGGCACGGGGTCAGCCCCATGGGCCCCTCTGTCCCCCAGGCACCCCCGCCCCCCGGGGCAATTCCACAGCCGCCAGCCCATGGCTCTTCCGGGGGTGCCACCCGTGCACGCCTCGGTGCACAGAACAAAACTTATTCCACACATGGATGGAAAAGACCAGCGGGAACCTCGCCGCCCCCCCCCCGGGACCCCATCTCCAGGGGCATCTCTACCCCCCCAAACACCCCACTCCGTCCAGCCCCAGCCCCACCTGGTCGCCCTTCATCCAGGAGACGGTGGGCGCCGGCTCGCCGGTGATGGGCACATCCAGCCGCAGCTTGTTCCCCGCCACCACGATGATGGTGT
This sequence comes from Pelochelys cantorii, assembly GCA_032595735.1. Lineage (NCBI taxonomy): Eukaryota > Metazoa > Chordata > Testudines > Trionychidae > Pelochelys > Pelochelys cantorii. Next base: position 10,869,476 of record CM064358.1, on the reverse strand, counting down.
TCTCCGCCGTCTTCCCCGAGCAGTCCAGGTGGATCTTGGGGGGCTCTGGGGGCAGGGGAGGGGTTGGCTCTGCCAGCCTGGACAGGCCCAGGCCCCCCAATGAGGTTCCCCCCAACTCGGCCCCTGGGCCCTCCCTGAGCCAGCCAAAGGCTCCCCCAACCACCCCTGCATGGCCCAGTGGGGCCCACAATTCCCCAGAGACACTGCCCCCCATGGGCACCCAGCCGTGTGCCCCTCCAGGATCACCCCCTCACTCCCCTGCCCCATAGCCCTCTTACCCCAGCCCAGCCCAGCCCCCCTCCAACCTCAGCTCCTCCCACCCTGCCCCCAGCCCTGCACCCCTCTTACCCAGCCCCTCCCTCCTACCCCTAGCCCCCCCACCCAACCCCTCCAGCTCCCCCAGCCCTGCAACCCTCCAACTTCAGTCCCTCCCACCCTGTCTCCAGCTCCCCCAGCCCCGCACGCCTCTTACCCCAGCCCCTCCCTCCTTCCCCCAGCACCCCTATCTCTGCACCCCCGGCCTCTGCACCCAGCGTGCAGGCCTGAGGCCGGGGAGGGGCTCACCTTGCTTAGGGACATACTCCACCTTGATCTCTGCAGCAAGGAGGATAGGAAAGGGTTAGCACAGACCCTGGGAAAGCAACCCCCTCCCCCGCCCTGGCTCCAGTGCCCCTGCGCTGTGAGCTTCCCCGCAGCAGTGCCCCGAGACGCAGACATCAGCGCTGCGAGCTTCCCCGCAGCAGTGCCCTGAGACGCAGACATCAGCTCTGTGAGCTTCCCCGCAGCAGTGCCCTGAGACGCAGACATCAGCGCTGCGAGCTTCCCCGCAGCAGTGCCCTGAGACGCAGACATCAGCGCTGCGAGCTTCCCCGCAGCAGTGCCCCGAGACGCAGACATCAGCTCTGTGAGCTTCCCCGCAGCAGTGCCCCGAGACGCAGACATCAGCGCTGCGAGCTTCCCCGCAGCAGTGCCCCGAGACGCAGACATCAGCTCTGTGAGCTTCCCCGCAGCAGTGCCCCGAGACGCAGACATCAGCGCTGCGAGCTTCCCCGCAGCAGTGCCCCGAGACGCAGACATCAGCGCTGCGAGCTTCCCCGCAGCAGTGCCCTGAGACGCAGACATCAGCGCTGCGAGCTTCCCCGCAGCAGTGCCCCGAGACGCAGACATCAGCGCTGCGAGCTTCCCCACAGCAGTGCCTCAATGGACACCCTGGTGCTGCGAGCTTCCCTGCAGCAGTGCCCTATCCCAGACTCACCCAGGAAGTTGAGCTTGGCGGAGAGCGAGATAGCGTAGCCGTCGGGGATGAAGGTGTAATCGGCCTCGTCCTCCGGCCTCACGTCCTCAATCAACAGCTTGTGGAACCTGAGGGGGAGGCGGCAGCGTTGGGGTTGTGAGCAGCAGTGGCCCAATTCCGACCCCGGCGCTGCGAGCTTCCCCCCAGCAGTGCCCCAATTCCGACCCCGGCGCTGCAAGCTTCCCCCCAGCAGTGGCCCAATTCCGACCCCGGCGCTGCGAGCTTCCCCCCAGCAGTGCCCCAATTCCGACCCCGGCGCTGCGAGCTTCCCCCCAGCAGTGGCCCAATTCCGACCCCGGCGCTGCGAGCTTCCCCCCAGCAGTGCCCCAATTCCGACCCCGGCGCTGCAAGCTTCCCCCCAGCAGTGGCCCAATTCCGACCCCGGCGCTGCGAGCTTCCCCCCAGCAGTGCCCCAATTCCGACCCCGGCGCTGCGAGCTTCCCCCCAGCAGTGGCCCAATTCCGACCCCGGCGCTGCGAGCTTCCCCCCAGCAGTGGCCCAATTCCGACCCCGGCGCTGCGAGCTTCCCCCCAGCAGTGCCCCAATTCCGACCCCGGCGCTGCGAGCTTCCCCCCAGCAGTGCCCCAATTCCGACCCCGGCGCTGCGAGCTTCCCCCCAGCAGTGCCCCAATTCCGACCCCGGCGCTGCGAGCTTCCCCCCAGCAGTGCCCCAATTCCGACCCCGGCGCTGCGAGCTTCCCCCCAGCAGTGGCCCAATTCCGACCCCGGCGCTGCGAGCTTCCCCCCAGCAGTGCCCCAGTTCCGACCCCGGCGCTGCGAGCTTCCCCCCAGCAGTGGCCCAATTCCGACCCCGGCGCTGCGAGCTTCCCCCCAGCAGTGCCCCAATTCCGACCCCGGCGCTGCGAGCTTCCCCCCAGCAGTGGCCCAATTCCGACCCCGGCGCTGCGAGCTTCCCCCCAGCAGTGCCCCAATTCCGACCCCGGCGCTGCGAGCTTCCCCCCAGCAGTGGCCCAATTCCGACCCCGGCGCTGCGAGCTTCCCCCCAGCAGTGCCCCAGTTCCGACCCCGGCGCTGCGAGCTTCCCCCCAGCAGTGCCCCAGTTCCGACCCCGGCGCTGCGAGCTTCCCCCCAGCAGTGGCCCAATTCCGACCCCGGCGCTGCGAGCTTTCCCCCAGCAGTGGCCCAATGCCGACCCCGGCGCTGCGAGCTTCCCCCCAGCAGTGCCCCAATTCCGACCCCGGCGCTGCGAGCTTCCCCCCAGCAGTGCCCCAGTTCCGACCCCGGCGCTGCGAGCTTCCCCCCAGCAGTGCCCACCTGCCCTTGTGGGTGATGTGAATGCGTTTGCTGGGCCGGACCTCAACGCCGTTCTTGTACCATTTGCCCGTCACCTTCTCGTCCGACACTTCGCACTTGAACTCAGCCTGCTCCGCGGCTTTGACCGTGAGATCTGCGATGTCCTGGATCACCTCCAGCTGCTTGTCTGGAGGTGGGGGTGGGGTCAGGGCCTCCTCCTTGTCCTGGCCTGCCCCACTTCCCATTCCTCCCCCACACACCCTGCCCCCACCGTACCTTCCACCACCAGTTCGCCCTCGGACTGGCCCCCATTGGTCATGACCTTGTACTGCCCTGTGTCCTCCTTGGTGGCCTCGTTGATGATGAGGAAATGCTTCTTGCCGTCCTTCTTGAAACGGTACTTGAACGCCTCCTCGCGGGTCAGCTCCACCCCGTCCTTCATCCTGGGGCACATGGCAGGCGTCGATGGACGGGCCGATGGACGGACAAGCAGACGGGGGGTCGGGCCGATGGACGGATGGGCGTGGGGATGGGCAGATGGACGGATGGGCGTGGGGACGGGCCCATGGACGTACGTGGGGACGGGCTGATGGATGGACATGGGGACGGGCCAATGGACAGATGGGCGTGGGGACAGGGCGATGGACGGATGTGGGGACGGGCTGGTGGACGAACGGGCGAGCATGGGGACAGGCTGATGGACAGACGGGCGTGGGGACAGGCCTATGGGCGGACGGGCAGGCGTGGGGACAGGCCAGTGGGTGGATGGATGGGTGTGCGGACAGGCTGATGGATGGACAAGCGGGCGGGGGTGGGGACAGGCCGATGGACAGACAGGCGGGCGTGGGGATGGACAGACAGATAAGCAGGCACGGGGCCAGGCAGATGGGCAAACAGGCGGCTGTGGGGGACAGACCGGTAGGCGGGGCTGGGGCAGATGGACAGACGGACGGGCAGGGCTGGGGGCGGGCGGGGGCGTTACCACATGACTTGGGCTCCCTCCTCGGACACCTCGACCTCCAGCTCCACCCGGTCGCCCACGAACATCTGCTGGTCGTCCAGGCCCTTGACAATCAGCACGGGCGGCTCTGCCAAGGGAGGGGGCGGGTCATGTGGGGCCGGGGGCGGGGCCTGCGCCCCTCCCCCCCCGCCCGGCCCGGCGCTCACCCTTGACGAAGACCTCGGTGAAGCATTTCTCGTCGCTCACCAGGCATTCGTAGGCCGCGTCGTCGGCCAGCGTGCACTTGTTAATGGTCAGGATCCGCTTCTTGCCCACGTTCTCAAAGATGTACCTGGGGGGGGCCACGGGGGGGCTCCCGTCACAGAGACCCCCGCCCCCGGCCCTGCCCCCATCTACACCCCCTGGCTTTCAGCCCCAGCCCATCTCTGCCCCATGAGCCCCTGGCCCCATCTACCCCCCCCGGCCCCAGCCCCACCCACACCCCCAGGCCCCTGGCCCCACAAGCCCCCGCTCCCATCTACACCCCCCCAGCCCCATCTGCACCCCCCAGCCCTCAGCCCCACCCCCATCTACGCCACCACCCCCATCTACACCCCCCGGCCCCTGGCCTCACGAGCTCCCGCCCCCATCTACACCCTCCAGCCCCATCCACACCCCCAGGCCCCATCTACACCCCCCGGCCCCTGGCCCCACAAGCCCCCGCTCCCATCTACACCCCCCCAGCCCCATCTGCACCCCCCAGCCCTCAGCCCCACCCCCATCTATGCCACCACCCCCATCTACACCCCCCGGCCCCTGGCCTCACGAGCTCCCGCCCCCATCTACACCCTCCAGCCCCATCCACACCCCCAGGCCCCATCTACACCCCCCGGCCCCTGGCCCCACAAGCCCCCGCTCCCATCTACACCCCCCCAGCCCCATCTGCACCCCCCAGCCCTCAGCCCCACCCCCATCTATGCCACCACCCCCATCTACACCCCCCGGCCCCTGGCCCCACAAGCCCCCGCTCCCATCTACACCCCCCCAGCCCCATCTGCACCCCCCAGCCCTCAGCCCCACCCCCATCTATGCCACCACCCCCATCTACACCCCCCGGCCCCTGGCCCCACAAGCCCCCGCTCCCATCTACACCCCCCCAGCCCCATCTGCACCCCCCAGCCCTCAGCCCCACCCCCATCTATGCCACCACCCCCATCTACACCCCCCGGCCCCTGGCCCCACAAGCCCCCGCTCCCATCTACACCCCCCCAGCCCCATCTACACCCCCCGGCCCCAGCCCCACTCACTTGGCGCTGGGTTTGATCTCCTGCCCGTTCTTGAACCACTTGATGGGCAAGTCGGGGTTGCTGATCTCCACCACCAGCTTGATCTTGTTGCCTTTGTCCACCTGGTAGGCCGGGTCCAGCTTCATTGTGAAGGCTGGGGGGCAGCAGGGGTCGGGGGTCACGGGGCTGAGCGGGGGTCAGGGGTCACAGGGGTGAGCAGGGGTCGGGGGTCACGGGGCTGAGCGGGGGTCAGGGGTCACAGGGGTGAGCAGGGGTCGGGGGTCACAGGGGCTGAGTGGGGGTCGGGATGACGGGGGCGGGCGTCGCGGGACACGGGGGGTGAGAAGGAGTTGGGGGTCACAGGGTGGGTGGGGGCAGAGGGTCAAGGAGCACAGGGGGCGAGAGGGAGTTGGGGTCACAGGGTGGGTGGGGGTCACGGGGCACAGGGGGCGAGAGGGATTTGGGGGTCACAGGATGGGCAGGGGCAGAGGGGTGCGGGGCACAGGGGTGAGTGGGGGGCGGGGTCGCGGGGCACAGGGGGCGAGAGGGAATTGGGGGTCACCGGGTGGGCAGGGGCGGAGAGGAACGGGGCACAGGGATGAGTGGGGGGGCGGGGTCATGGGGCACAGGGGGCGAGAGGGAGTTGGGGGTCACAGGGTGGGCGGGGGCGGAGAGGAACGGGGCACAGGGATGAGTGGGGGGGCGGGGTCATGGGGCACAGGGGGCGAGAGGGAGTTGGGGGTCACAGGGTGGGCGGGGGCGGAGGGGTGCGGGGCACAGGGGTGAGTGGGGGGCGGGGTCGCAGGGCACAGGGGGCGAGAGGTAGTTGGGGGTCACAGGGTGGGCAGGGACGGAGGCGAGCGGGGCACAGGGGGCGAGAGGGATTTGGGGGTCACAGGGTGGGCAGGGGCGGAGGGGTGCGGGGCACAGGGGTGAGTGGGGGGCGGGGTCGCAGGGCACAGGGGAAGAGAGGGAGTTGGGGGTCACAGGGTGGGCAGGGGCGGAGGGGAGCGGTGCACAGGAGGTGAGTGGGGGGCAGGGTCGCGGGGCACAGGGGGCGAGAGGTAGTTGGGGGTCACAGCGTGGGCAGGGGCGGAGGGGAGCGGGGCACAGGGGGCGAGAGGGATTTGGGGGTCACAGAGTGGGCGGGGCGGAGGGGTGCGGGGCACAGGGATGGGTGGGAGGCGGGGTCACGGGGCACAGGGGGCGAGAGGGAGTTGGGGGTCACAGGGTGCTTGGGGCGGAGGCGTGCGGGGCACAGGAGATGAGTGGGGGGGCGGGGTCGCAGGGCACAGGGGGCGAGAGGGAGTTGGGGTCACAGGGTGGGCGGGGGTCGCGGGGCACAGGGAAGAGTGGGGGGCGGGGTCACGGGGCACAGGGGGCGAGAGGGAGTTGGGGTCACAGGGTGCTTGGGGCGGAGGCGTGCGGGGCACAGGGGGTGAGTGGGGGGCGGGGTTGCGGGGCACAGGGGGCGAGAGGGAGTTGGGAGTCACCGGGTGGGCGGGGGCGGGAGTTGCGGGGCACAGAGGGTGAGTGGGGGGCGGGGTCACGAGGCACAGGGGTGAGTGCAGGCGGGGCCATGGGGCACAGGGGGCGAGAGGGAGTTGGGGTCACAGGGTGCTCGGGGTGGAGGCGTACGGGGCACAGGGGGCGAGTGGGGGGCGGGGTCGAGGGGCACAGGAGGCGAGAGGGAGTTGGGGTAACAGGGTGGGCGGGGGTCGCAGGGCACAGGGATTAGTGGGGGGTAGGGTCGTGGGGCACGGGGGGTGAGAGGGAGTTGGGAGTCACCGGGTGGGCGGGGGCGGGAGTTGCGGGGCACAGAGGGTGAGTGGGGGGCGGGGTCACGAGGCACAGGGGTGAGTGCAGGCGCGGCCATGGGGCACAGGGGGCGAGAGGGAGTTGGGGTCACAGGGTGCTCGGGGTGGAGGCGTACGGGGCACAGGGGGCGAGTGGGGGGCAGGGTCGAGGGGCACAGGAGGCGAGAGGGAGTTGGGGTAACAGGGTGGGCGGGGGTCGCAGGGCACAGGGATTAGTGGGGGGTAGGGTCGTGGGGCACGGGGGGCGAGAGGGAGTTGGGGGTCCCAGGGTGCTCAGGGGCGGAGGGGTGTGGGGCACAGGGGGTGAGTGGGGGGCAGGGTTGCGGGGCACAGGGGGCGAGAGGGAGTTGGGGTCACAGGGTGAGAAGGGGTCAGGGTGTGGGGAGGCTTGGGGGGCTGGACACACGGGGGACCTGAGAGCTGGGACTGGGTTTGGGGAGCCGTGGGGGGTCCTTGGGATGGGGCTGGGCAGGAGACAAGCTGGGATCACCCTACTCCGACGGGGGCGGGGAGAGGGACACGCTCCCCCCCCCCGCTCCTCCCCTCCCCCCCCCCGGAGGAGGCCCCGCCCCCACCGAGCCCCGCCCCCAGCCCCGCCCCCACCGACCTTCGCTCTTCTTGACCTCCACCTTGACCTTCTTGAGGCGCTTGAGCATGCCGCGCAGGTCGGTGATGCCGTACTGGAAGGCGATGCGCTCGTACTCGCTCTTCTTCGTCACCCCCTTCAGCAGCTCCCAGATCTCGGGCGGGAAGGCGTCCTCGTCATCGTCCTTCTTCTTCTTCTTCTTCTCCTCCCCCTGCACCTCCCTGCGCGGGCGGGGCGGGGCCGGGGTCACCGCGCCCTGCCTCGGTTTCCCCACTGGGAGCGCCCAACCCCTCTGGGCCGGGCAGGGGAGCGGTCATCATGCCATGGCCTGCCTCAGTTTCCCTGCGGGTGTGCTCAACCCCTCCCAGGCCTGCAATGGGGGTGGTGTCCCCTGGTGGTGGGCAGGTAACCCAGTGGGTCAGAGACCCCCCCCCCCCAATAGCTGAGCAATCCTGAGGTGGCAGCAGGCTGCCCTGGGGGCCAGACGTGGGACCAAAGCTGGGAGTCCAGGAGAGATGGACAGACAGACAGACACTGCCTCTCCCCCAGGATGGGCAGACATGCCCCCCACACACACACCAAGTGCCCTGCCCCAGGGGCAGACAGACAGACACACCCAGCGCCCCAGGGACGGACAGCCCCCTCCCACAGCACCCACCTCTTCTTTAGCAGGCCACTGAAGTCCAGTTCCCCGGCCACGTGGTCCTTCCCCTCGCCCCTGTGGGGAGAACAAAGCGGCTCATCCCAGCTGAGGAGCCTGGTCTGGCCTGCAGGAGCACTGTGGGGGCAGGTGGGAGCACTGCCTGGAGGGCACTGGTAGGGGAGCTATGGGGGGGTACCCTGTGGGGTGCTGGCAGGGGCGCTATGGGAGGCGCTGTGGGGTGCTGGCAGGGGAGCTATGGGGGGGTACCATGGGGGTGCTGTGGGACGCTGGCAGGGGAGCTATGGGGGGTGCTGTGGGGCGCTGGCAGGGGAGCTATGGGGGGTGCTGTGGGGTGCTGGCAGGGGAGCTATGGGAGGGTACCATGGGGGGTGCTGTGGGATGCTGGCAGGGGAGCTATGGGGCGTGCTGTGGGGCACTGGAAGGGGAGCTATGGGGGGTGCTGTGGGGCGCTGGCAGGGGAGCTATGGGGGGGTAGTATGGGGGGGGTGCTGTGGGACGCTGGCAGGGGAGCTATGGGGGGTGCTGTGGGACGCTGGCAGGGGAGCTATGGGGGGTACCATGGGGGTGCTGTGGGGCGCTGGCAGGGGAGCTATGGGGGGGTAGTATGGGGGGGTGCTGTGGGATGCTGGCAGGGGAGCTATGGGGGGGCGCTGTGGGGCGCTGGCAGGGGAGCTATGGGGGGGTAGTATGGGGGGGTGCTGTGGGACGCTGGCAGGGGAGCTATGGGGGGCGCTGTGGGGCGCTGGCAGGGGAGCTATGGGGGGGCGCTGTGGGACGCTGGCAGGGGAGCTATGGGGGGCGCTGTGGGGCGCTGGCAGGGGTGCTATGGGGGGCGCTGGCAGGGGAGCTATGGGGCACTGATGAAGGGCATTATGGGGGAATGGGTGGGGGAGTTTTGGGGCACTGGCACTCACGTCCGTTTGAAGGCCTGGAGCACATTGTCACTCTCCTCCGTCCGCGGGGCTGGGAAAGAGGAAAGTGACAGCATGACGCCTTCCTTCCAGCCCCCACCACCTGCCCCCCAGACACCATCTCTGCCTGGGCCGCCCCACCCCGACACATGATCCCCAGAGCTGGGACATTATGGTGGGTCACACCAAAATGAGCTGCACAGGGGTAGGGCACTGGGGGGCGGGGGGTGGTCTGTAGCGAGTCCCTGGGTTGGGGGGCAGAGGGCCTGGGGGTGTATGTAGGAGGGTCCTTGGCCCGGGATGGGGGGTCTGCGTGGAGGGGGTTCCTGGCCTGGGGGGGTTTGGGGGCGCCATACCCCAGGGAATCAGAGTCTCCCCAGCCTTGGGGAGCTCTGGGGGGGGCTCTGGGGGTCCCTGCCCCCCACTCACCCTCCACGTCGATGTTGAAGTTGCACATGTCGCTCTTCTCCTTGCTGGCCACCTCACAGCGATAGTCACCTCGGTCCCCGATCACCACCTTGATGATGCGCAGCTCGAAGGTGTGCACCTGGGGGGCACACGGGGCTCAGGGGCGGCTCCCCCTGCCCCGCTGCCCCACCCGCTGTGGCGGAGGGAGGGGGCGACTAGGGCTGCCAGCCTTCCAACAGGGCAACACTGAACGGCCCCGCTCCGCCCCTTCCCAGAGGCCACGCCCCTTCCACTGCACTCCCACCCTCCCCTCAGCAGCCTTGCTCCTGCAGGCACCTCCCCTGCAGCTCCCATTGGTCGGAGCTTGCAGCCAATGGGAGCTGTGGCGCTTCCCTGGCTGCCCATGTGCCTGGAGCCGCACGGAGCCAGGCTTAGTTCTGGAGCCGCCAGGGTCCCATTTCCTCCCAGCGCTCGGCCCAGACCTGATGGCCTGGCAGCCCAGGGGGCAGCGGAACCAGGGGGAGCCCGGGGCTGGGGGAGGGGGGAGCCCAGGGCTGGGGGTCCCACCTTCTTCTCCTTGTCGTAGCTCTCCTTGAACTGGAACCGCTGCCCGCTCTTGATGCCCAGCTCCAGCCATTTGCCCTTGAACCACTTGACGCTCGGCTTCCCCGCGAGCTGGCTGCCGTCCACCTGCACCTCCACTGCCACCTCCTTGCCTGGGGGCGCCGTGCCGTGAGCCTGGGACCCCGCCGCAGCGCCCCTCCCCCGCCGCTGCCCCTCCCCCGCCGCTGCACCTCCCCTCCCCCGCCACGGCACCTCCCCCCCAGCCGCTGACCCTCCCCTCCCCACCACCACTGCCCCACCCCCACCGCAGCACCCTCCCCTTCCCCCCAGCCACAGCCCCACCCTTACCTGGAGGCTGCAGCCCCCCCGACCCACTGACCACAGCCCCTCCCCTCTTCGCCCCCAGCCACAGCCCCACCCTGCGCGGCCAGCCACAGCAAGGCCCCCGGAACTCCCTGCCCCCCAGAGCCCTCCGCCCCTGTTTTCCCCTGAGCCAGGCCCCAGTGAGAGCCCAGCGGCCCCGGGCCCTACCGCACTCCACCAGGACGTGGGCTGGCTTCTGCAGGAACAGGCTCTGGGGCTCGGCCGGCTTGTCCTGGGGCTGGGCATCTGTAAGGAACCGGACGGGCCGGCGGGGTCAGGCCAGGGATCCTGGGGCTGCACAGCGGGGGGCTGGGTCCCAGGGGCTCCATGGGCTGGGGTGTAGCGGGGGAAGGGGAGGGGAGGAGGCGGGGATGTAGCGGGGGAGGGGATGGGGGTGTAGTGGAGAGGGGGGTGTAGTGGGGGAGGGGGAGGACGAGGAAGGGATGTAGCGGGAGAGGGGGCGTAGCGGCGGATGGAGAAGGGATGTAGCTGGAGCAGGGATGGAGGGGGAAGGGGCATATCGGGGAGGGGGAGGGGTTGTAGCGGGGGAGGGGGGAGGGATGTAGCGGGAGCAGGGATGGAGGGGCAAGGGGCATATCGGGGAGGGGGAGGGGATGTAGCAGGAGCAGGGATGGAGGGGCAAGGGGCATATCGGGGAGGGGGAGGGGCTGTAGCGGGGGAGGGGGGAGGGATGTAGCGGGAGCAGGGATGGAGGGGCAAGGGGCATATCGGGGAGGGGGAGGGGATGTAGCGGGAGCAGGGATGGAGGGGCAAGGGGCATATCGGGGAGGGGGAGGGGCTGTAGCGGGGGAGGGGGGAGGGATGTAGCGGGAGCAGGGATGGAGGGGCAAGGGGCATATCGGGGAGGGGGAGGGGCTGTAGCGGGGGAGGGGGGAGGGATGTAGCGGGAGCAGGGATGGAGGGGCAAGGGGCATATCGGGGAGGGGGAGGGGCTGTAGCTGGGGAGGGGGGAGGGATGTAGCGGGAGCAGGGATGGAGGGGCAAGGGGCATATCGAGGAGGGGGAGGGGCTGTAGCGGGGGAGGGGGGAGGGATGTAGCGGGAGCAGGGATGGAGGGGCAAGGGGCATATCGGGGAGGGGGAGGGGATGTAGCGGGAGCAGGGATGGAGGGGCAAGGGGCATATCGGGGAGGGGGAGGGGCTGTAACGGGGGAGGGGGGAGGGATGTAGCTGGAGCAGAGATGGAGGGAGAAGGGGCATATCGGGGAGGGGGAGGGGCTGTAGCAGGGGAGGGGGAAGGGATGTAGCGGGAGCAGGGATGGAGGGGCAAGGGGCATATCGGGGAGGGGGAGGGGATGTAGCGGGAGCAGGGATGGAGGGGCAAGGGGCGTATCGGGGAGGGGGAGGGGCTGTAGCGGGGGAGGGGGGAGGGATGTAGCGGGAGCAGGGATGGAGGGGCAAGGGGCATATCGGGGAGGGGGAGGGGCTGTAGCGGGGGAGGGGAGAGGGATGTAGCGGGAGCAGGGATGGAGGGGCAAGGGGCATATCGGGGAGGGGGAGGGGCTGTAGCGGGGGAGGGGGAGGGGATGTAGCGGGAGCAGGGATGGAGGGGCAAGGGGCATATCGGGGAGGGGGAGGGATGTAGCGGGAGCAGGGATGGAGGGGCAAAGGGCATATCGGGGAGGGGGAGGGGCTGTAGCGGGGGAGGGGGAGGGGATGTAGCGGGAGCAGGGATGGAGGGGCAAGGGGCATATCGGGGAGGGGGAGGGGATGTAGCGGGAGCAGGGATGGAGGGGCAAGGGGCATATCGGGGAGGGGGAGGGGATGTAGCGGGAGCAGGGATGGAGGGGCAAGGGGCATATCGGGGAGGGGGAGGGATGTAGCGGGAGCAGTGATGGAGGGGCAAGGGGCATATCGGGGAGGGGGAGGGGCTGTAGCGGGAGCAGGGATGGAGGGGCAAGGGGCATATCGGGGAGGGGGAGGGATGTAGCGGGAGCAGGGATGGAGGGGCAAGGGGCATATCGGGGAGGGGGAGGGATGTAGCGGGAGCAGGGATGGAGGGGCAAGGGGCATATCGGGGAGGGGGAGGGATGTAGCGGGAGCAGGGATGGAGGGGCAAGGGGCATATCGGGGAGGGGGAGGGGCTGTAGCGGGGGAGGGGGAAGGGATGTCCTGTCTCAGACACACTCACCCTCTGGATGCTCCGCTGGGGCTTCTGAAAAGAACCAGGATTTGGGTCAGCCAGAAATTGAGTAACCAGCCCCCCAGCTCCACCCTATTCCAGACCCCAGACCCCCGCCTCCATCCCAGCCTCCCCGCCTCCATTCCAGCCCCTCCCCGCCAGCGCCGGTCCCAACTCCCCCCCAGCGCTGGGCTGGGCCGAGCCCGGGGAGGGAAGGGAGGAAGCCGGCGATGTTCTTAGCGGCGTGCCGGACCCCGGAGCGTGCCAGCCAGGCGTGTAGCGAGGGGCCGGGGGGGCCAGCGGCGGGAGGGCGGCTGCCCCATGCGCAGTGACCCGAGGGCGGTTCCCAGGGCTCTGGGCTGCTTGTGGCAGACACACCGGCCACAGGTTCTGGGAGGGGGAGAAGGGCTCCCAGCTGGGCCCGGCTGGGCCTGGCCGGACAGAGTCTTTCTCTGAGGCTAACGCGGCCAGTTCAACGGGCCGGAGTTCGGCGAGGGCCCCGTTTTCCTTCATGTCGCCTCTCCCCACACTCGCGCTGGAATCTCTCTTCCTCCCTCACTAAACGCTGGCTTCTTTTCGCCACAAGGCGCCCTAAGAGCGGGGCGGGGAGTGTCCTGTTGCCCCCCCCACCCCTCAGTACCACTCCTAGTCCATCCTTGCCTCTGACCTTTGGGAGCTTCTATAGCATCTTTCTTCTCCTCTTTCTTCTTCTCCTCTTTCTTCTTGTCCTTCTTTTCAGCAGCTGGAGACATGAACAGAGAATGTGAAATGAGGACCCAGGCCTCCTGGCAAAAGGAAATGCAAAAGCAGCAAGGGACCATTTAAAAAAAAAACATACAGGAAGGACGGGAAAGTGGCAGTGAATGTAGCCACCAGTATACAAATGTAGGAGGCTGATAAGGGAAGCTAAAGGAAACAAGAGCCTGCCAGTAGGGGTAAAGCCAGTAAGGAGGTATTTGTAAAACAGCACTGTGTTCACAGCATGGTGTGTGCACACACAAAATACACACACACACACACACACACACACAAAAGGAGTATTCTTGCTGGACGGTTGTAACAAGCTACGGCTTAAATTAGCCTCCGGAGCGTAGCCAACGATTTTCTTTGCCACGTATTGTGGGATGTGAGGATGGTTTCATTTGTCCTGCGCCGTACAATCCCAGCGTGCTACACAGCGTCCAGTTGTAGGGCTCTACACATGGACGGCGCATCAGCCGTTCGAGGGAGACGCGTATTTAAAAAGGCAACGTCGGATGCGAGAACCCCAACCAAAACCTGGCCCGGCGCTCAGAACTGATCACCCGATTGGCCGCCTGTCTGCGGCGCTGACGAGCGCGGCCACAGAGCTCAGAGCTGGAGACACCCGAGCGTCCGTCACGCACTTGGCACTTTGAACATGACCAATGAGAAAACAGCAAACCCTTGTCCTCGTAACTGTCCGGGTGACTTGCCCCGCGCTGTCACGTTGTGAGGCAGTGGGGAGTTTTGGGGGTGTGACAGCGCGTCAGGGTTCCCCCGATCCTGCACCCCCGTAGCAGCAAGAACAGACTCCACCAGCCAGTAGAACAGGGAGGGTTTATTGCTTCTCCAGGGTACAGCCCAGCACAGACGGGATGTGGCTACAGGAGTCAGGGCCAGGATGCCTGAGACCCCTTGGGGTAGGGGGCCCATCGCCCCCTCAGCACTCAGCTCAGTCTGTTCCCTTCATGTTTCCCAGCCAGCAACTGCCTCCCTCCCAGACTCTGCCCCCAGCCAGGTGTCCGTCCCCGCCTCCCTCCCTTTGTCTGTCCCCCGGGAAGAGCTTTGCTACCTGCCCAGGCTGGGCCTAGGTGCCTGGGACAATCCACATGTGGGGGAGTCAGTGGGAATCCCACAGCCCAGCGCAGGGGAACCCCGGGTCACAGAGCAGACAGCCCCCCACTATGGCACAGGGGGGTCAAAGGGAGGCTGCAGGCAGGGGGGCGCTCAGGGCCCGGATGTTACTGGTTTAATGTGACAAGGGGGGGAGTTTGTCGCTGCGGAGAACAGCCCAGAACCGGAGCCCGGCGCCTGGGGCCCTGGTGACCCGGCAGACCCTGCTCAGCGGACAAGGCCAGGTCCGGCCAGACAGACAAGGGGCGGCAGAGGGGGACCCCGGCAACCGGCCCAGCTGGTCCCAGCGAGGGGAGAACATCGGACGGGGGGGTAGGGGCCCAGGCGACCCCGTTACCTGGGGAAAAGACACTGACTGGGGAGGGGCTGTTGGGGGGGATACTGGAGGCTCGGCTGGGAGACGGGGGCTGGTTTTGGGGGACAGAGCAGAGCAGGCAGGACTCAGCCGGCTGCAGGGGGGACTGACGGGCGGGTTTGGGAGAGGCCAGGCCGACTGGCCTGAGGGATCCTTGGCTGGGTTCAGAGCTCAGTAAACCCCCCTGGTTGGTGCCGGCAGAGAGTCGCCCTGGTCCGGCCCCGTGCTCCCAACCAGCAGTACGAGCGCCCTCGGGGTACGCGGGAGACGGGGGTGGGGGGGGGCATCAACACCACTGACGTGGAGAAAGCCCAATTCTGATTTTACATTTTACAGCCTATAACGAGGGGAGGGGGCTGGTGTAACAAGGGGGGGGGAAGGGAGGAGGTTGGTGTAACGAGGGGGTTGGTGTAACGAGGGGGGAAGGGAGGGAGGTTGGTGTAACGAGGGGGCTTGGTGTAACAAGGGGGGGAAGGGAGGAGGTTGGTGTAACGAGGGGGGAAGGGAGGGTGAGTTGGTGTGATGAGGGGGGGAAGGAAGGGGGTTGGTGTAACAAGGGGGTTGATGTAATGAGGGGGGAAGGGAGGAGGTTGGTGTAACGAGGGGGGAAGGGAGGGTGGGTTGGTGTGATGGGGGGGAAGGAAGGGGGTTGGTGTAACGAGGGGGCTTGGTGTAACGAGGGGGGAAAGGGAGGGAGGTTGGTGTAACGAGGGGGTTTGGTGTAACAAGGGGGGGAAGGGAGGAGGTTGGTGTAACGAGGGGGGAAGGGAGGGTGAGTTGGTGTGATGAGGGGGGAAGGAAGGGGGTTGGTGTAACGAGGGGGTTGATGTAATGAGGGGGGGAAGGGAGGAGGTTGGTGTAATGAGGGGGCTTGGTGTAACGAGGGGTGAAGGGAGGGTGGGTTGGTGTGATGAGGGGGGGAAGGAAGGGGGTTGGTGTAATGAGGGGGGGAAGGGAGGAGGTTGGTGTAACGAGGAGGTTGGTGTAACAAGGGGGGAAGGGGAGGGGGGGGTTGGTTTTTACAGGGCCCAGCCCAGAACTGGAGCCCCAGCGACTGGTGCCCGGAGACCCAGCTCTGGCGGCACGGCCGGGTCTGGCCAGTGGGAGGCCAAGAGGCTGCAGAGAGAGGCCCCCCACCCTGCCCCACTGGGGGGACACAGGACAGTGGGGAGGGGAGCGGCTCAGGCCAGGAGACAGAGGCGGGGGAGGGGCTGCTGGGGGGCATCGGGGGGCTCGGCGGGGGAGGGGCTGCTGGGCTGGGCGGAGGGAGGCCTGGGGGTCGGGGGCTGTCGCTCGTGCAGTGACAGACACACCCTGCACCCCTCCCTCTGCCCCCCCTTCCAAACCTCCCTCTGTCTTCCCCCCTCCGTGCCCACCCCGCCTCTCATCTGTCTACCCCATCCAACCCCTCTCTCTACCCCCACACCCCTAACTCGCTAGGTAGCCCCCTACACCCCACACCCGCAGGGACCCCTCCTCCCTGCAGCCCCCGGGACCTGCCCCCCTGCCCTGCGGCTCGCTGCCTGAGGTGCGAAGGAGTCTCCGGGGTGCTAATCAGGCCTGCCCAGGCTGTAATTCCCGGCTATGCGGGGCCAGGAGGCCCTGCCCCCCCCCCTGCTGACTCCAGCATTCCAGCTGCTCCTGATACAGTGGGGCCTTCGACTCCCTCCCCGCCCCCTAATATAGCCCAGCCGCCCGGCCCAGCTGTCGCGCCTGGGAGCCTGCCCAGACGAGCTGCCACTCACGGCTCCAGAGACGCGGGCACCAGGCCCCGGGCCCAGACCCTGCCTGGCTGCCCCCATCCCTGGCGGCCTACCCCCCCGTGCCCCGCCCCACCCCAGAGGGGCCGCAGCGCACCCGGGTCCCCATGTACCCAGCCCCCCCGCCGCACCCCAGAGGGGCCGCAGCGCACCCGGGTCCCCATGTACCCAGCCCCCCCGCCGCACCCCAGAGGGGCCGCAGCGCACCCGGTTCCCCATGTACCCAGCCCCCCCCGCCCCACCCCAGAGGGGCCGCAGCGCACCCGGGTCCCCATGTACCCAGCCCCCCCGCCGCACCCCAGAGGGGCCGCAGCGCACCGGGTCCCCATGTACCCAGCCCCCCCGCCGCACCCCAGAGGGGCCGCAGCGCACCCGGGTCCCCATGTACCCAGCCCCCCCGCCGCACCCCAGAGGGGCCGCAGCGCACCCGGGTCCCCATGTACCCAGCCCCCCCCCCGCCCCACCCCAGAGGGGCCGCAGTGCACCCGGGTCCCCATGTACCCCCAGAGACGGACGCACGGCGGCTGGAGCCACGCACTGTATCTGTCCATCCTGCCGTGTGAGGTTCTGGTTTTTCACCAGAGCCGAGTGCTGAAGTGGGGTTTGGGTTCACTCTCCTTTGTTCTGGGGCCTGTGATTTCGACTGGCCTGTAGTAACCCTGTGTGTGTGCCTCAGTTTCCCTGGGCCCAGCACCCCATCCCTTGGCCTGCCCCCCCCCCCCAGCCCAGGTTCAATTCCCAGCACCGCAGGGTCCCTGAACCTGGGTGGAGGGAGTGTCCATGCAGCACCCAGCATGCTGGGGGGCCCGATCCTGGCGGGGGGGGGGCAGGCAGGGAGATTTTATTTATAAGCACCCAGCGCCCCCCCAAGAGTTGGGCTTTTCCTGGCCCCGTCTCACATTGCAGCTGGGGGGCACTGTGCCCTAGTAGGGGCAGGGAGCGAGCGAGGCGCGCTGCATGGGAGGGGGGCATGCGAGGGGGTGGGTTATAATTAGCGGCTGGCTCGGGACCCTGCCCGCACTGGAGCAGTAACCAGAGCCCTGCCCGCAGGAAAAGCCCCTGGGCTCAGCACTTCAGAAAGCCACCGTCTCAGCTTACCCCCCCTCCCCCTGAGTATCCCCCCATTGCCTGGGTGGGGGGCCGAGAGCCTTCCCTCCCCCAGGGCCTGGCCAGACAGCCCCAGCCCGACACCTGGCTCACCCAGGGTGCCAGGAAAGGTACTCGCAGCCCCGTGCAAGCCTGCACGCACGGAGCGCATGGCCCTATGTGCACAGACATGCATGGCCCTGTGTGCACGGACACACATGGAGTGCACACGTGCACAGACACATATGGAGTGCATGGCCCCATGTGCATGGACATGCATGGTGCACACAGCCCCATGTGCACGGACACGCATTGAGCACACGGCCCCATGTGCACAGACACACACACTCGAAGCACACAGCCCTGTGTGCAGACACACACCTACACACCACTATTCACACCTGCCAGCTGCATGGCTATACCCCCAGACCTCATGGGTGCAGATACACACAGCACCTCATGCTGTGTCCTGGCCACAGTGCAGGGCACCATGCAACCCCGCACACACCAACACACCAGCTGTTCTGTACAGCCCCCCCCGACTCCCCAACACACACAGTTGCTGAGCTGAGCCCACCCCAACATTCCAGCCTGGGGGGCCTTGGCCCCCATCCTCTCTGGGCACTGCCTGTCCCCCAGCAGCTCCAGGCACACAGCCCCAGCCGGGCATTTTGGGGGGGGGCACCGTGCGTGCAGGAATTCCCACGGCAGCCCCCCCGCACCCCAAGGCGCCCACCCGCTGGGAGGGGTTGGGGCTGAAGCAGCCAGGAGCCCTTCTTCCACCCTGCCCCCAGCCCCCACATGGCACCCCCTCCTCCTGGTTGCACCCCCCCAATCCACAGTGCCAGGCTGAGACAGGCAACCCCACTGAATGCCGATACCCCATGTGGGGAGTTACCCCCATCCTGTTTCCCGCCCCCCGTGCAGGGCTCTGGGCCTTTGCCCAGCGGCCAGGGGCTGGGTGGGTCGGGGTACTCCAGGGACCTGGCACCAGGCTGCAATGAGGGGGGTCCCCAAGAAAATGCCAGCACACAGAGCCCAGCCAGCCACCTGTGTGCCCTGCAGGAGCCAACCAGGCACCCACGGGTGCTGGGCTGCGACGGGTGGGGGGCCAGGGTCAGAGCCCCTGTGTGTCCCCCCCGGTGTGCGGAGGCAGGAAGAGGGGCCCCATGTGCCCCCTGGGTGTGAGGGGGGCCGGGGGAGCTGGAGGCGGCCCCTGGGCACTTACCGGCTGGCTTTGGCTCAGGCATGGTGTGTGTGCGGCCTGGCAGTGCCGTCTCCCCGGGGAGCGCCTGGCCCAGGCCTTTAAAGCACGAGGGGGGGCCCCCTCTGGGATGGGGGGGGCTCCAAGGAGCTGTCACCTGACCCCAGGCCCTGGGCCAAATTCCTGAGCCCTGCCATCAACTGCTTTAAATCCCAGGCTCAGCCTTGGGAGAGACAGCCGGGTGGGGGGGGGGCAACAGCTCACACCACGGCTCCGGGGGGTCCCCCGATTTCCCCACCCCACAACCATGCCGGGGGACAGGGGTCTGTCCCCTCCAGGGGGCGCTGGTTCCCACCAGCCCCAGGGCCTGGCTGGCTGAGGGGGCAGGGCCGGTGGCACCGGCTCCCGCCTGGCCCCATGTTGCAGGACCTGGGGGCCCCCCCGGCGCTGAAGCCCTGAAACCTGAGCCGAGCGCCGCGTCCCTTCATCCATCAGCCTGGTAATACCAAGGCACCTCGGCCATCTGCTGCCTAATCCCCGGCAGGCGGGGGGCCAGGACCCACCACATGCCGCTGGGCGGGGGAGGGGTGTCCCCGTGGGCCCAGGGGTTCAGGGGAGCCCCGGTGGGGGGGCGTTACCCTACGGGCTGCAGCGCCCCCCGCAACCCACAGGAGATGGGGGGCACAAGCCAATTCCCGCGGGGGGGGAGGAGGCAGAGCCCGGAGGGTCCCGGTTGCCCGGGACCGAAATGGGGAGGGAGCCTGGGGGTGGCCTCAGGGCAGGGGCACACTGCAGCCCATCCCCGAGCCAGGCAGGGAACCCAGGAGTCCTGGCTCTCAGCCCCGCCCGTGCTCTAGCCCACTGGCCCACCAAGTGATTGGACAGGGTAACCCCATGGCTAGTTTCTCAAGCTTTTATTACCAACGTACATTATACAGACGCCACCACTTACAAAAGACCTGATTTTATACACACGCCCAGGTGCCCATGAGCCACCTTAAATACACCCCTGCCTCTCTGTATTCACCCCCCAGGGGCCGAGTCCCCCACAGAGAGAACTGGAAGTGAGCCCTGGCCGGAGCCGGGGAGAGAACCCAGGAGTCCTGGCTCCCAACCCCTCCCCTCTCCTCCTGCTCTAACCATTGGTCCCCACTCTCCTTCCAGAGCCGGGGAGAGAACCCAGGAGTCCTGGCTCCCAACCCCTCCCCTCCTGCTCTAACCACTGGTCCCCACTCTCCTACCTGGGCTGGGGAGAGAACCCAGGAGTCCTGGCTCCCAACCCCTCCCCCTCCTCCTGCTCTAACCATTGGTCCCCACTCTCCTACCCGGGCTGGGGAGAGAACCCAGGAGTCCTGGCTCCCAAACCCCCTCCCGCTCTAACCACTGGTGCCCACTCTCCTCCCAGAGCTGGGGAAGGAACGCCGGTGTCCTGGCCCCCAGCCCTGCCTCCCTGTGCTCTCACCACTAGCTGCCACTCCCCTCCACGAGCCTGCCGGAGGTAGAACCCAGGTGCCCTGGCTGAGAGCTCTGTGGAGGGGCTGGGGGGGGTCCGTTCCCAGCGCCCCCCCCGGGGCAGCTCCGTGCACTGTCCAGTCCTGCCGCCGGGGCGGGGCCCCTAGGAGGGGGCGCGGGCGCCGGGCGGCCCCAGCAGCGCCTGGCCGAACTGGTAGGTCAGTTTCTTCTTGACCTTGCGGATCTCGCCGGTCTTGCCGTAGTTGCGCAGGGCCCGGGCCATCTTCTGGTAGGTCATGGCCTTGCGGTTGCCCTTCTGCTGCCCCCAGCGGTGCGCCAGCAGCTCCTTGTGCTTGGAGGAGAACTGGAAGACGCCGGCCTCGCGCTCCACCCACCAGACGCACTCCTTCATGGCGCCGCGCTGCAGCAGGTCCAGCAGGAACTGGTAGAGGCGCAGCTTCCGCCGGGAGCCTGCGGGGGGCCACAGGGGTCACGGGGGCCACGGGGGTGGGGCCGTGTCCGCGGGCTGGGGGGCGGGGCCGTACCTGTGGCCAGGAGGGGCGGGGCCGTGCCTATGGCCAGGAGGGGCGGGGCCATGTCTGCAGGCTGGGGGCAGGGCTGTACCTATGGCCAGGAGGGGCAGGGTCGTGGCTGTGGGCAGGGCCGTACTTATGGCCAGGAGGGGCGGGGCTATGCCTGCAGGCTGTGGGCGGGGCCATACCTGTGGCCAGGAGGGGCGGGGCCATGCCTGCAGGCTGGGGGCAGGGTCATACCTGTGGCCAGGAGGGGCGGGGCTATGCCTGCAGGCTGGGGCCGGGGCCGTACCTATGGCCAGGAGGGGCGGGGCCATGCCTGCAGGCTGGGGGCGGGGCCGTACCTGTGGCCAGGAGGGGCGGGGCCATGCCTGCAGGCTGGGGGCGGGGTCATACCTGTGGCCAGGAGGGGCGGGGCTGTGCCCGCAGGCTGGGGCCGGGGCCGTACCTATGGCCAGGAGGGGCGGGGCCGTGCCCACGGGCTGGGGGCAGGGCTGTACCTATGGCCAGGAGGGGCGGGGCCATGCCTGCAGGCTGGGGGCGGGGCCATACCTGTGGCCAGGAGGGACGGGGCCATGCCCACAGGCTGGGGGCAGGGCTGTATCTACGGCCAGGCGGGGCGGGGCCGTGCCCACGGGCTGGGGGCAGGGCTGTACCTATGGCCAGGAGGGGCGGGGCCGTGCCCACGGGCTGAGGGCAGGGCTGTATCTATGGCCAGGAGGGGCGGGGCCATGCCCACGGGCTGGGGGCAGGGCTGTACCTATGGCCAGGAGGGGCGGGGCCGTGCCCACGGGCTGGGGGCAGGGCTGTATCTACGGCCAGGCGGGGCGGGGCCGTGCCCACGGGCTGGGGGCAGGGCTGTACCTATGGCCAGGAGGGGCGGGGCCGTGCCCACGGGCTGGGGGCAGGGCTGTACCTATGGCCAGGAGGGGCGGGGCCGTGCCCACGGGCTGGGGGCAGGGCTGTACCTATGGCCAGGAGGGGCGGGGCCGTGCCCACGGGCTGGGGGCAGGGCTGTACCTATGGCCAGGAGGGGCGGGGCCGTGCCCACGGGCTGGGGGCAGGGCTGTATCTATGGCCAGAAGGGGCGGGGCCGTGCCCACGGGCTGGGGGCAGGGCTGTACCTATGGCCAGGAGGGGCGGGGCCGTGCCCACGGGCTGGGGGCAGGGCTGTACCTATGGCCAGGAGGGGCGGGGCCGTGCCCACGGGCTGGGGGCAGGGCTGTACCTATGGCCAGGAGGGGCGGGGCCGTGCCCACGGGCTGGGGGCAGGGCTGTACCTATGGCCAGGAGGGGCGGGGCCGTGCCCACGGGCTGGGGGCAGGGCTGTACCTATGGCCAGGAGGGGCGGGGCCGTGCCCACGGGCTGAGGGCAGGGCTGTATCTATGGCCAGAAGGGGCGGGGCCGTGCCCACGGGCTGGGGGCAGGGCTGTACCTATGGCCAGGAGGGGCGGGGCCGTGCCCACGGGCTGGGGGCAGGGCTGTACCTATGGCCAGGAGGGGCGGGGCCGTGCCCACGGGCTGGGGGCAGGGCTGTACCTATGGCCAGGAGGGGCGGGGCCGTGCCCACGGGCTGGGGGCAGGGCTGTATCTATGGCCAGGCGGGGCGGGGCCATGCCCACGGGCTGGGGGCAGGGCTGTACCTATGGCCAGGAGGGGCGGGGCCAGAGCCGTTGTACCAGCCAGGAGGGATGGGGCCACGGGAGGGGGGTTGTGGCGATGCAGGGATCGCATTCGCTCTGTCTGCTGGTTGTGTTGCGTGTGAGTTCCACTGTCCTGCACTGGCCCCGGGGGCGTGCCTCAGTTTCCCTGAGGGGGGGTTCAGTGGGGACTCTCAGCGAGGGAGGCTGCCCCAGTCCCCCAGCAGCTCCACAATGGCCGGGTCCCTGCTGCCTCAGACCCTCCTGCTCCCCTTGGGCTGGGGATGGGGCGCAGGGCCAGGGACTCCCCCACCCCTCGGTGACACGGGGTCCCGCCTGGCTGGCACCTACCCGCCTCGTAGCCGGGCGAGCCCTCTGCCGAGAGATTCTCCTCTGAGTCACTGTCGGACACCTCCAGGGCTGGGCTCTCCAGGGAGAACTCCTCGTCCTCAGAGCCGGGGGGGCTGGCCAGGGCGCCAGGCAGGGGGCACGCTCCGTAGGGGGCACAGGGCTGCGGGGAGAAGACGGCAGAGACGGGTTAATCGGGGCCACCAAGGGGAATGCACCTGGGGCAGCCAACAGACCCCCCCCATCCCAGCCCCCTGCCACTTCAGGGAAGCCCCCTCACATAGGGCCCACACATCTGTCACCCAGAGGTTGCCAGCCCCCTCCCCCATTCTAACCACTAGCCCCCGGTCCCCTCCCAGAGCCAGGGGGAGAACCTGGGCATCTAGGTCCCAGCCCCCCCTGCTCTAACCACTAGCCCCCACTCCCCTCCCCGTGCCAGGCTCCCAGCCCCCAGCAGTGCCCCTCACCTGGGCGCTGTAGGCCTCTGGCAGGACATGGCTGGGCAGCGGTGCCCCCTCCAGGGCGTAGATGGCATCCAGCGGATACAGGCCCTGCGCGTAGGAGACCTGCACGTTCTGCAGTGGGGCCAGCTGCCCCGAATCGAAGGCCTCGTAGCCGAGGTCATGGAGCTCCAGCCAGTTCACACCCGGATCTGCACAGCGAGCGCGGGGCCCGGAGGGAGAGCCAGAGAACCCAGGAGTCCTGGCGCAGCTCTGCCCATCAGGCCCCGCTCCCCACCCCCCGAGCTGGGGTGAGAACTCAGGCACCCTGGCGCCCAGCCCCGCTCTAACCACTGGCCCCTGCTCCCCCACCCAGAGCGAGAACCCAGGAGTCCTGGCTCCCAGCCCCTCCCTCTCCCTCTCCCTTTGCTCTAACCACTAGCCCCCGCTCCCCCACCCAGAGCGAGAACCCAGGAGTCCTGGCTCCCAGCCCCTCCCCCTCCCTCTCCCTTTGCTCTAACCACTAGCCCCCGCTCCCCCACCCAGAGCGAGAACCCAGGAGTCCTGGCTCCCAGCCCCTCCCGTTGCTTTAACCACTAGCCCCCGCTCCCCTCCCAGGCCGGGGAGAGAACCCAGGCGTCCGGCGGGGGCGGGGGGGGGGCAGGAAGCCCAGAGAAAGGCTCTTTGTGTCCCTCGGGCCTGTGGGGCTGGAAATAGGCAAATCCCGGAGATATTTGCATACTGCGGCCCCGCCCCTGCCCGGGGCGGGAGGGGGAGCCGTGATGTCACGGGGGAATCCCTGAGGCCCCGCCCCTCCCCCGCCAGGGGGCGCTGTGACGCAACGGGGGGACCCAAAGCCCCCTCCCCCCAGAGGGAGCAGACCGGGGGGGGCGGGGGGGTCTCACCTGGGGGGCCCTCGCTGTCAATCATGAAGGGAGGGAAACTCGGGCTCTGTTTGCAGGAATCCAGGTCGTACAAGCTGCCGTCGGGGAACTGGGGGGCGGGGGGGTCACAGAATGAGCTCAGCCAGCCCCCCCCAGCCAGCCCCTCCCAGAGCCCGGGAGAGAAGCCAGGAGTCCCGGCTCCCAGCCCCTGCTCTAACCACTAGTCCCCACTCCCCTCCCAGGGCGGAGACAACCCAGGAGTCCCGGCTCCCAGCCCCTGCTCTAACCACTAGTCCCCACTCCCCTCCCAGGGCGGAGACAACCCAGGAGTCCCGGCTCCCAGCCCCTGCTCTAACCACTAGTCCCCACTCCCCTCCCACAGCCTGGGAGAGAACCCAGGAGTCCTGGGGCCCAGTGCACCCACCACCCTGGAACCGCGCCCGGGGAGGGGAAGGCTGTCACCAGACACTAAGGGGAGGGGGTGGGGGTGTCTGGGTTTTATGTAAATGTGGGATGGGGGGGAAGCAGGAGGGACAGACAGACATGGGGGGCCAGACAAACAGCCAGGCTTACCGGGCAGCCATAGTGGGACCCGTCGAACCTGTGGGCACAGGGGGGAGTCAGGGGATAATTGAGGGAGCCCTGCCCCCCACCACAGCTGGAAACAGCCCCCATCCACCCAGGGGATAGAGCAGCAGACAGCGGAGGGGCCTGGTGGGGGGTGGCTGGCAGGTGGAGCCCCCCCACATGCAAATGACTTGCCTCTGTTCTACTTTCCCCAGAGAGGGGAATATTCAAATCCCCCCACCAGAATTTGCATGGAGGAGAGAGAAAGTGAAGTGGGGGGGGACCTGGCCCTGTGCTGGGGTGGGGGTGGGGTTTTGGTGCATGGGAACAGACGCCCCTGAAACTTCTGTAAAGCCCCCCCATCTGTCCAACTGGCCCCAGACCCCTGCCCCACACTTGGGAGTCCAGCAGCAGCGGGGGGGGCGCATGACGACCTGTCTCTGGGGTCAGGACATGGGGGGCTGTGGCGAGTCTCTCCACCCTCCAGGTGGGAGCTGGTGCCCCCTGGAGGGGACAGGCCCGTGCCCCATTCCCCACCAGTCTGTGCCCTGAGGCCTGATGGGGACATGCCCCTGCCCCCCAGTGCCTCCGAGAGGGGACAGGCCCCCACCCTCCAGGTGGAAACTGGTGCCCCGGAGAGGGGACAGGCCCCCACCCCACTGAACCAGCCAGTCTTTGCCCTGGGGCAGGGTGGAGAAGCGCCCCCCCAATGGAGCCTGGCCCTGCCCCCCCCACTTACGGTGCAGATTCGAGCGTGAGCATCCTGGGGCAGCAGGGGGACCGGTGCAGAGCTGGGGGGCCGGGGCGGCTCTGCTCCGACCAGCGGCTGGAGCAGGGTTTTATATGGCACGGGGGGGGGGGGGGTGAGCTCAGAGCAGAAATCCCCCAGCGGGCGGGGCCGAGCGTTGCACAATCAAACACTTGTGCCAGGAAAGAGGCAGACACGGACCAACATGCTGGGGGGGGGGGGGAAAAATCACCCCCCCCATGGGATGGGATGGGGACAAGAGCCAGAGGGGGTCCTGGCAGAGGGGCAGCCCAGTTTCCCCAGCTCAGAGGGCCCATGGCCCCTGCCCCACAGACACCCCCCCCAATCCTGCCCTCAGGCAGGCAGCAGCTCACCAGGGACACCCCCACACACTTCTCGCCTCCCCCCACCCTGATTCCTGCCCAGCCCAGCGAGGGACAAGGAAACCAGCCAGGGAGGGCACCCCGGTCACACTGCCCCCCAAGACTGGCCCTGCTCCCGTGCAGGACTTGGGGGGTAAAGCACCCCACACCTCCAGCTGAACCCCAACTCTGGGGAGGAGGGATGGGTGGTGCTGGGACACGAGGATGTGGGATTCACCTCCACTTTGTCCTAAACTGCTTGCAACTGCCCCCCCCCCTTGCACTCAGCTCCCCCAGCAGCCATGTCCTGACACCAGCGCCCTGCCCCGCCCCAGAGGTGGCCGCATCTCCCCGGGTGCGTGAAGGGCTTGCGAAAGGGGAAAGGGCCGTTATCAGCCACCCCCAGCAGCTGCAAGTGGCATGGGGGGGAGGAGGGGCAGCGGCAGTGGTGGGGGGATGGGAAGAGCCCGGGCTTGCAGCCCGGGCTGGGGGGGGGGGAACAAGCAGCCCCCACTTCTCCAGCGGCACTAGGGCCAGGGGAGGTGCTGGGGGGCAGGCTGGGTTCCCACTCTCCCTGTGGGGTTTCATGAGCCTCAATGTGAGACAGGGGCTCAGGACGAGGCCAGGGAGAGAACGCAGGAGTCCTGCCCCCCACACTAACTGCTAGGCCCCACCACCACAGGCCTGGGGCAGCCCGAGGCCCCATGAACCGATCAAGAATTTCCCAGCATTGAAAATTAGAATCTTTATTCCTCAGAGAAAATACAAAAATTACAAAGACAGCCCCCTCCCCCCCCAGCACCTCCCTTGGCAAGGGAGGGGCCCAGCCCCCGGTCCTCCCCCCTGCCAGCGGGGGGGGCCCTGGTCACCAGGTGGGGGGCCCGAATCGCGCCACCAGCCGCTCCTGGTCGTCCAGGTCCTTCTGCACCTTTTTGCGCATGTAGAAGATGGGGCAGTCTCGGCTGGGGGGCGAGAGGAGCGGGGTCAGTGGGGGGGAAGGGGTAGTCCCAGCTGGGGGGGCCGGGAGGGGGTCCATGGGTGGGGAGGGGGGCAGTCCCAGCTGGGGGGTGAGAGTGGGGTCAGTGTGGGGGGGCCGGGAGGGGATCTGTGGGAGGGAGGGAGAGGGCAGGGAGGGAGCCCAGAGATTTTGGGGGCCCTGGGGCAGAGCTGAGCCCCGCCCTGGCAGCCGCAGTGGCAGGTGCTGGATTTATGGGGCTGTAAAGGCGCCAGCCTGGGCACTGAGTGGCCCCGGGGCCCGGCCCCCCCCGTGGGAGCCAGCTGTTTACGCAGTCCGATAAGGGGCTGTAAATGCCCGGGGGGGCGGGGGGGGCCGGGGCATAAAACCATATTTCAGCCCCCGGCTCCCGTGGGAACCGGCTTTCTGAGGGAGGGGTGGGAGCGGAGTGGCTGCCTGCCCCCTCCCCCGCCCGCCCCTCCAGCCAGGGTCCAGCCTCCTCCCCCCCCGCTGGCCCGCCCCCCACCTGGTGCACAGCACGTCCTCGTGCAAGCTGCCCTGACAGCGCTGACACTGGGTCCAGAGACGTGAGAACTTCTCCTCCAGCGACGAGAGATGAGAGATCTGGGGGGGGGGGAGGTTAAGACGTCTCCCCCACACACAGGCCCCGCCCACCCTACCCCCAACCCTGCAGCCTTCACACCACGCCCGGCACAGGACCCAGCCTCCCTGCTCTAACCACTAGCCCCCCCCTCCCCCCGGGCATTTACCCCCGCAACTCACCTCCTTCTGGTACAGCTCGGACTGGTGCGCCACGCAGAACTTACACACCGCGCCTGCGGGGGGAGACATCAGCAGGGCCCCCCCCAACAGCAGCGTCCCAGCAGGGCCCCGGGGCTGCCCAGGGGCAGGGGCGGGATCCCCAGGGGCCGCCCAGGGACAGGGGGCTCGGGCCCCCGCAGTGGGACCCGGGGGCAGCCAAATTTGCAGAACCTGCATGGGGCTTTTCTCGGGTTACAACACCCTGGAGACACCCCCCCTCGCACCCCCCCCCGCGGGCTCTTGCGCCACCCACTGGCCCGGAACCCGGCACTACCAGCTCCCCCCCCCGCCCCGGGCTGTGGGGGAGGGGTGTCCCGTGCTCTCGTGGGGGGAGACAGCAGGGGCTCAGCAGGCAGGAGGGGGGTGAGCTTGACATGGGGGGCAGGGAGATCACTGTGGGGGGCAGGAGGATGTAGGGGCAACTCCCTGTGGCAGGGCAGTGGGGGGCCTGGCTGGCAAGATTGGGGGAGTGGGAGGCAGGCCAGGGGGCACTCACCGTGATGGGGCAGCAGGGGGCAGGCCGGGAGGGGCACTCACCGTGGTGGGGCAGTGGGGGGCACTCACCGTGATGGGGCAGCAGGGGGCAGGCCGGGAGGGGCACTCACCGTGGTGGGGCAGGCTGGCGCGGCAGCCAAGGCAGGTGCTGCGCTTGGTGGCGAAGGCCATGAGCCCCCCGACGCGGGAGGTCAGGACGGTTTTGCAGCGCGTGTGCTCCCCTCCTGCGGGAGAGACGGGTCAGCGTCGCCGTCGCCCCCCCCCCCGGGGCATCACCCAGGTCGCTCTCGGCCCAGCTCTCGCCCAGGGAGGGGCTGGGGAGGTCAGGGGGGGCCTCTAGGGGGGCCGGGGGGACTCACCCAGGCCGCTCTCGGCCCGGCTCTCGCCCGGGGAGGGGCTGGGGAGGTCAGGGGGACTCTAGGGGGGCCGGGGGGACTCACCCAGGCCGCTCTCGGCCCGGCCCTCGCCCGGGGAGGGGCTGGGGAGGTCAGGGGGGCTCTAGGGGGGCCGGGGGGACTCACCCAGGCCGCTCTCGGCCCGGCCCTCGCCCGGGGAGGGGCTGGGGAGGTCAGGGGGGCTCTAGGGGGGCCGGGGGGACTCACCCAGGCCGCTCTCGGCCCGGCCCTCGCCCGGGGAGGGGCTGGGGAGGTCAGGGGGGCTCTAGGGGGGCCGGGGGGACTCACCCAGGCCGCTCTCGGCCCGGCCCTCGCCCAGGGAGGGGCTGGGGAGGTCAGGGGGGCTCTAGAGGGGCTGGGGGGACTCACGCAGGTCGCTCTCGGCCCAGCTCTCGCCCAGGGAGGGGCTGGGGAGGTCAGGGGGGGCTCTAGGGGGGCCGGGGGGACTCACCCAGGCCGCTCTCGGCCCGGCTCTCGCCCAGGGAGGGGCTGGGGAGGTCAGGGGGGCTCTAGGGGGGCCGGGGGCTCTAGGGAGGCCGGGGGGACTCACCCAGGCCGCTCTCGGCCCGGCCCTCGCCCGGGGAGGGGCTGGGGAGGTCAGGGGGGCTCTAGGGGGGCTGGGGGGACTCACGCAGCAGGACGCTCTCGGCCCGGCCCTCGCCCAGGATGGGCTCGAAGACGCGCAGCAGGGGTTTGGCCAGCTGCTGCTCCAGGTAGTACTGCGTGTCGATGGGGATGTTGTTCTCCAGCACGTAGATGGGGTCCTGCGGGCAGGCGGGGTCAGAGCGGGGGACGGAGGCCCGGGCTGCAGGGCCCCCCCAACTTTCTCCTCCCCCCACACTCACCTCTGATTTCATGTAGGCCGCCACCCCTTTGGCCGCGCTCACGATGACATAGGGGACGCGGTCGCCCAGGCTGGGGGCGCTGCCCGGATCCCGCCGCCGCATCCTGCGCAGATTGGGGTGAGAGCAGGGGCTGAGGGTCGGGTGGGAGGGGCACCGGCAGGGCTGGGGGGGGGGAGGCGGGGGCTGCGGGTCGGGCGGGAGGGGCACCAGCAGGGCTGGGGGGGGCGGGGGCTGCGGGTCGGGCGGGAGGGGCACCAGCAGGGCTGGGGGGGGGCAGGCAGGGGCTGCGGGTCGGGCGGGAGGGGCACCAGCAGGGCTGGGGGGGGGCAGGCAGGGGCTGCGGGTCGGGCGGGAGGGGCACCAGCAGGGCTGGGGGGGGGCAGGCGGGGGATGCGGGTCGGGCGGGAGGGGCACCAGCAGGGCTGGGGTGGGCGGGGGATGCGGGTCGGGCGGGAGGGGCACCAGCAGGGCTGGGGGGGGCAGGCAGGGGCTGCGGGTCGGGCGGGAGGGGCACCAGCAGGGCTGGGGGGGGGCAGGCAGGGGCTGCGGGTCGGGCGGGAGGGGCACCAGCAGGGCACGCTTGAGGGCCCACTTAGTCGCTCCGCCCCGGGGAGGTCGGGAGGCCACAGGAAGTGCCGGGCGGGGGGGCTGTTTCCCGGGGGTGGGGCCGGTGCAGGTGGGCCGGGGCAGCTATTTCTGCCTTTCCTTGGGTCACGCCTCGCCGCCCACCAGGCAGCGGGGGTGGGGGGGGCGCTCGGCTGCAGGGGCGGGGCCCAGCAGCGGCGCAGGGGACCAGCGGAGGCCCACACCACAACTGGAGCAGCTGCCACCAGCTGAGCCCCCCGGCCCCCCCTCACCTCTCGGCCAGCTCCACGTGGGCCTGGTGGGCGGCGTACTCGTGGGCCGTGCGTGTCAGCTCCTTGGTGATGACCAGCTGGGAGATGTCCACGCGGTTGCACAGCAGGTCCGAGATCACCTCCTTGGCGTGGGCCACTGCGCCCGCCGGGTCCCTGCGCGACACGCACCAGGCTGGGTGCCCCGCCAGCTGGGTCCCCCCCACCCCGCGCCGGCAGGGGGGTGGGGATAGCAGGGCACCTGTCGACCAGCAGTTTCTGCAGGCAGGTGCTGATGAGGCTGGCCAGGGGGGCTAGTGGTTAGAGCCGGGGGGGGGGCCCACCTGTCGACCAGCAGTTTCTGCAGGCAGGTGCTGATGAGGCTGGCCAGGGGCTAGTGGTTAGAGCCGGGGGGGGGGGGGCCCACCTGTCGATCAGCAGTTTCTGCAGGCAGGTGCTGATGAGGCTGGCCAGGGGGGCTAGTGGTTAGAGCCAGGGAGGGGGCCCACCTGTCGATCAGCAGTTTCTGCAGGCAGGTGCTGATGAGGCTGGCCAGGGGGGCTAGTGGTTAGAGCCGGGGGGGGGCCCACCTGTCGACCAGCAGTTTCTGCAGGCAGGTGCTGATGAGGCTGGCCAGGGGGGCTAGTGGTTAGAGCCGGGGGGGGGCCCACCTGTCGATCAGCAGTTTCTGCAGGCAGGTGCTGATGAGGCTGGCCAGGGGGGCTAGTGGTTAGAGCCGGGGGGGGCCCACCTGTCGATCAGCAGTTTCTGCAGGCAGGTGCTGATGAGGCTGGCCAGGGGGGCTAGTGGTTAGAGCCGGGGGGGGGCCCACCTGTCGATCAGCAGTTTCTGCAGGCAGGTGCTGATGAGGCTGGCCAGGGGGGCTAGTGGTTAGAGCCGGGGGGGGCCCACCTGTCGATCAGCAGTTTCTGCAGGCAGGTGCTGATGAGGCTGGCCAGGGGGGCTAGTGGTTAGAGCCGGGGAGGGGGCCCACCTGTCGATCAGCAGTTTCTGCAGGCAGGTGCTGATGAGGCTGGCCAGGGGGGCTAGTGGTTAGAGCCGGGGGGGGCCCACCTGTCGATCAGCAGTTTCTGCAGGCAGGTGCTGATGAGGCTGGCCAGGGGGGCTAGTGGTTAGAGCCGGGGGGGGGGCCCACCTGTCGATCAGCAGTTTCTGCAGGCAGGTGCTGATGAGGCTGGCCAGGGGGGCTAGTGGTTAGAGCCGGGGGGGGCCCACCTGTCGATCAGCAGTTTCTGCAGGCAGGTGCTGATGAGGCTGGCCAGGGGGGCTAGTGGTTAGAGCCGGGGGGGGCCCACCTGTCGATCAGCAGTTTCTGCAGGCAGGTGCTGATGAGGCTGGCCAGGGGGGCTAGTGGTTAGAGCCGGGGGGAGGGGGGCCCACCTGTCGATCAGCAGTTTCTGCAGGCAGGTGCTGATGAGGCTGGCCAGGGGGGCTAGTGGTTAGAGCCGGGGGGGGGGGGGCCCACCTGTCGATCAGCAGTTTCTGCAGGCAGGTGCTGATGAGGCTGGCCAGGGGGGCTAGTGGTTAGAGCCGGGGGGGGGGGGGGCCCACCTGTCGACCAGCAGTTTCTGCAGGCAGGTGCTGATGAGGCTGGCCAGGGGGGCTAGTGGTTAGAGCCGGGGGGGGGGGGGGCCCACCTGTCGACCAGCAGTTTCTGCAGGCAGGTGCTGATGAGGCTGGCCAGGGGGGCTAGTGGTTAGAGCCGGGGGGGGGGGGGCCCACCTGTCGATCAGCAGTTTCTGCAGGCAGGTGCTGATGAGGCTGGCCAGGGGGGCTAGTGGTTAGAGCCGGGGGGGGGCCCACCTGTCGATCAGCAGTTTCTGCAGGCAGGTGCTGATGAGGCTGGCCAGGGGGGCTAGTGGTTAGAGCCGGGGGGGGGGGGCCCACCTGTCGATCAGCAGTTTCTGCAGGCAGGTGCTGATGAGGCTGGCCAGGGGGGCTAGTGGTTAGAGCCGGGGGGGGGCCCACCTGTCGATCAGCAGTTTCTGCAGGCAGGTGCTGATGAGGCTGGCCAGGGGGGCTAGTGGTTAGAGCCGGGGGGGGGGGGGGGCCCACCTGTCGATCAGCAGTTTCTGCAGGCAGGTGCTGATGAGGCTGGCCAGGGGGGCTAGTGGTTAGAGCCGGGGGGGGGGGGCCCACCTGTCGACCAGCAGTTTCTGCAGGCAGGTGCTGATGAGGCTGGCCAGGGGGGCTAGTGGTTAGAGCCGGGGGGGGGGGGCCCACCTGTCGACCAGCAGTTTCTGCAGGCAGGTGCTGATGAGGCTGGCCAGGGGGGCTAGTGGTTAGAGCCGGGGAGGGGGCCCACCTGTCGATCAGCAGTTTCTGCAGGCAGGTGCTGATGAGGCTGGCCAGGGGGGCTAGTGGTTAGAGCCGGGGAGGGGACCCACCTGTCGACCAGCAGTTTCTGCAGGCAGGTGCTGATGAGGCTGGCCAGGGGGGCTAGTGGTTAGAGCCGGGGGGGGGGCCCACCTGTCGACCAGCAGTTTCTGCAGGCAGGTGCTGATGAGGCTGGCCAGGGGGGCTAGTGGTTAGAGCCGGGGGGGGCCCACCTGTCGATCAGCAGTTTCTGCAGGCAGGTGCTGATGAGGCTGGCCAGGGGGGCTAGTGGTTAGAGCCGGGGGGGGGGGCCCCACCTGTCGATCAGCAGTTTCTGCAGGCAGGTGCTGATGAGGCTGGCCAGGGGGGCTAGTGGTTAGAGCCGGGGGGGGGCCCACCTGTCGATCAGCAGTTTCTGCAGGCAGGTGCTGATGAGGCTGGCCAGGGGGGCTAGTGGTTAGAGCCGGGGGGGGGGGCCCACCTGTCGATCAGCAGTTTCTGCAGGCAGGTGCTGATGAGGCTGGCCAGGGGGGCTAGTGGTTAGAGCCGGGGAGGGGGCCCACCTGTCGATCAGCAGTTTCTGCAGGCAGGTGCTGATGAGGCTGGCCAGGGGGGCTAGTGGTTAGAGCCGGGGAGGGGGCCCACCTGTCGACCAGCAGTTTCTGCAGGCAGGTGCTGATGAGGCTGGCCAGGGGGGCTAGTGGTTAGAGCCGGGGGGGGGGGGGGGCCCACCTGTCGATCAGCAGTTTCTGCAGGCAGGTGCTGATGAGGCTGGCCAGGGGGGCTAGTGGTTAGAGCCGGGGGGGGGGGGGCCCACCTGTCGATCAGCAGTTTCTGCAGGCAGGTGCTGATGAGGCTGGCCAGGGGGGCTAGTGGTTAGAGCCGGGGGGGGGGGGGCCCACCTGTCGATCAGCAGTTTCTGCAGGCAGGTGCTGATGAGGCTGGCCAGGGGGGCTAGTGGTTAGAGCCGGGGGGGGGGGGCCCACCTGTCGATCAGCAGTTTCTGCAGGCAGGTGCTGATGAGGCTGGCCAGGGGGGCTAGTGGTTAGAGCCGGGGGGGGGGGGCCCACCTGTCGATCAGCAGTTTCTGCAGGCAGGTGCTGATGAGGCTGGCCAGGGGGGCTAGTGGTTAGAGCCGGGGGGGGGGGGCCCACCTGTCGACCAGCAGTTTCTGCAGGCAGGTGCTGATGAGGCTGGCCAGGGGGGCTAGTGGTTAGAGCCGGGGGGGGGGGGCCCACCTGTCGACCAGCAGTTTCTGCAGGCAGGTGCTGATGAGGCTGGCCAGGGGGGCTAGTGGTTAGAGCCGGGGGGGGGGGGCCCACCTGTCGACCAGCAGTTTCTGCAGGCAGGTGCTGATGAGGCTGGCCAGGGGGGCTAGTGGTTAGAGCCGGGGGGGGGGGGCCCACCTGTCGACCAGCAGTTTCTGCAGGCAGGTGCTGATGAGGCTGGCCAGGGGGGCTAGTGGTTAGAGCCGGGGGGGGGGGGGGCCCACCTGTCGACCAGCAGTTTCTGCAGGCAGGTGCTGATGAGGCTGGCCAGGGGGGCTAGTGGTTAGAGCCGGGGGGGGGGGGCCCACCTGTCGACCAGCAGTTTCTGCAGGCAGGTGCTGATGAGGCTGGCCAGGGGGGCTAGTGGTTAGAGCCGGGGGGGGGGGGCCCACCTGTCGACCAGCAGTTTCTGCAGGCAGGTGCTGATGAGGCTGGCCACCAGGGGGCAGTTGTCGCGGCGCACGGTCTCGATGCCCTTGCAGTCCATTTTGTCGTGGGCGTGGGGGCTGGAGGAGAAGTACAGCCCGGCGTAGCGCTTCTTGCTGATCAGCAGGTAGGGGAAGTAGACCTGGAGCGGGAGGGGGAGGCGCTAGAGCCCCAGGAGCTGCATGGCAGGTGGGGGTCAGACAAGCCCCCCCCCCCAAGTCCCACCCCCCACTCACCTTCTCGAACTCCAGTTTGATTGGCGGGGGGAAGTGGCTGGAGACCCAGGCAGCCGCCTCCCGCCCGATGCGCATGGCCTCCTCCACAGAGGGCACCCCCAGGCGGCACATCACCGAGTCCGTGTCCCCGTACACCACCTGGGGAGAGGGGTTAGAGAGAGACGGTTCCCCCC
The DNA here is from genome assembly GCA_032595735.1 of Pelochelys cantorii. Lineage (NCBI taxonomy): Eukaryota > Metazoa > Chordata > Testudines > Trionychidae > Pelochelys > Pelochelys cantorii. The sequence continues at coordinate 10,835,207 of CM064358.1, read as the reverse complement.
CCAGCCTGGCCCCCCTGGCCCCGTTACCATCTGGGGAGAGGAGTTAGAGACCTGTCCCCCCAGTTACGGGAAGAATCTGGGGGCGTTCGAAGGGGTTGCACGTGGGGGGCACTCGGTGTCACTAGTATAACGAGGGGAGGGCTGCAGGACAGAGGGAGCCGCTGGGCCGAGGGGGCCTTCCTGCGCTGGGGCCCGACGCTCACTGACCCCCCTGCCCGGCCCGGCCCAGTCACTCGGGCTGGAGCCAAGGGGCCTGGTCCCGTCAGGCACCCCAAGGACCATTCGGGCCAAGCGTGGGCACCTGAGTCTACGACACCCCCAAGCCAGCCCGCGCCCCTGCACACCAGTGGGAGGGAGAAAAGACCCTGCCCCACACCAGCCCCCCGGCCCAGCCGCACCTTGGCGTCGGCGCTGTACCCGTTGGCAACGGTGTATTTCGACTCCACCAGCTGCTTCGTCTGCTCGATCATCTGGCGCCCAAAACCCGTCACGCTCTGGGGCAGGACGAGGGACACGGGCAGCAGGGTTGGCAGGGAGACAGCCCCCCACCTGCCGGCCCCCAGCCCCCCCAGCCCTGCCGGCGCCCTCCCTCCCGACCCCCAGCCCCCCCAACACCCACCCCAGCCCTGCCAGCACCCCTCCCTCCTGACCCCCAGCCCCCCCCAACACCCCAGCTCTGCCAGCCCCCCAGCCCTGCCGGCACCCCTCCCTCCTGACCCCCAGCCCCCCCAACCCCACTGGCCCCCTCCCTCCCAACCCACAGCTGCCCCCAGTCCCCCCCACACCCCAGCTCTGCCAGCCCCCCAGCCCTGCCAGCACCCCTCCCTCCTGACCCCCAGCCCCCCCCAACCCCACTGGCCCCCTCCCTCCCAATCCACAGCTGCCCCCAGTCCCCCCCACACCCCAGCTCTGCCAGCCCCCTCCCTCCAGAACCACAGCCCCCCTCCCAACCCCGCAGCCTGCCAGCCCCCTCCCTCCCGACCCGCAGCCCCCCCAGTCCCTCCCGGCACCCCTCCCTCCCGACCCCCAGCCCCCCCAACCCCACTGGCCCCCTCCCTCCCAATCCACAGCTGCCCCCAGTCCCCCCCACACCCCAGCTCTGCCAGCCCCCTCCCTCCAGAACCACAGCCCCCCTCCCAACCCCGCAGCCTGCCAGCCCCCTCCCTCCCGACCCGCAGCCCCCCCAGTCCCTCCCGGCACCCCTCCCTCCCGACCCCCAGCCCCCCCAACCCCACTGGCCCCCTCCCTCCCAACCCACAGCTGCCCCCAGTCCCCCCCACACCCCAGCTCTGCCAGCCCCCTCCCAACCTCCCAGCTCTGCTGAACCCCTCCCTCCTGACCCGCAGCCCCCCAGTCCCTCCCGGCACCCCTCCCTCCCGACCCACAGCCCCCCCAGCCCTCCTGGCCCCCCAGCCCTGCCGGCACCCGTCCCCCTCGACCCCCAGCCCCACCGGCCCCCTCCCTCCCGACCCCCAGCCCCGCCGGCCCCCTCCCTCCCAACCCCCAGCCCCGCCAGCCCCCTCCCTCCCAACCCACAGCCCCCCCAGTCCCTCCCACACCCCAGCTCTGCCAGCCCCCTCCCTCCAGGACCACAGCCCCCCTCCCAACCACCCAGCCCTGCCGGCCCCCTCCCTCCCGACCCACAGCCCCCCCAGCCCTCCTGGCCCCCCAGCCCTGCCGGCACCCCTCCCCCTCGACCCCCAGCCCCCCTCAACACCCCAGCCCTGCCGGCCCCCTCCCTCCCGACCCCCAGCCCTGCCAGCCCCCTCCCTCCCAACCCGCAGGCCCCCCCAGCCCTGCCGGCCCCCTCCCTCCCAACCCACAGCCCCCCCAGCCCTGCCGGCCCCCTCCCTCCCAACCCACAGCCCCCCCAGCCCTGCTGGTGCCCCTGCCCCCAGCCCCCCAGACCTGTCGGCACCTCTCCCTCCCGACCCACAGCCCCCCCCCCCCGACTTCCTGGCCCCCCAGCCCTGCCGGCAACCCTCCCTCCTGACCCCCAGCCCCCCGACACCCCAGCCCTGCCGGCACCCCTCCCTCCTGACCCCCAGCCCCCCGACACCCCAGCCCTGCCGGCGCCCCTCCCTCCTGACCCCCAGCCCTGCCGGCGCCCCTCCCTCCTGACCCCCAGCCCTGCCAGCGCCTTCCCTCCCGACCCCCAGTGCCCCTCACTCCCGACCCACAGCCGCCGCCGCCCCCCCCCCCGCATATCAGCACTCCTCCCAACCCACAGCCCCGCCTTAGCCCTGCCGGCGCCCCGCAGAGGTGGCTGTGAGGTAGGCAGAGCTGAGCCTGGAAACCCCGGGGCAGCAGAGATGGGGGGGCGGCTGTGACCCTGCCCGGGCTGGGGGCGGATTGAGGAAGTGCCAGGGAAGCCCCAGCGCGGGGCCGGGCACAGAAAGTCCCTGAGTCCCCCTGCCGGACACACAATGGGGCAGGAGTGCCGCCGCGCCCGGGAAACCCCCTTCCCCGCTCACCTGGGAGATCTCCAGGCAGGGCAGCTTGCCCACCTGGGCGCCGGTGAAGCCGTACACCGAGTTGGCGCTGACCTTGAGCGCCAGCTGCCGCCCGTCCAGCACCTGCCGCTTGAAGGCGTCTGTCTCCCGCTGCAGCTCCGCCTTGGCCCTGCGCCCGGGGAGGGGTCAGCGCCGCCCGCGGCCCGGTGCCCCACGGCCCCCCTCCCCCCACACCACCCACCCTTCCGCTCCGCCCTACCCCGGTGCCCCCGGCCCTGCGCCCCACAGCCCCCCACCCCTCACCCCTCTGCTCCATCCTACCACGGTGCCCCCGGCCCTGCGCCCCACAGCCCCCCACCCCTCACCCCTCTGCTCCATCCTACCACGGTGCCCCCGGCCCTGCGCCCCACGACCCCCCTCCCCTCCTACACCACCCACCCTTCCGCTCCGCCCTACCCTGGCACCCCCCGGCCCCCCTCCCCTCACTCCTCCTACACCACCCACCCTTCCGCTCCACCCTACCCCGGTGCCCCCGGCCCTGCGCCCCACAGCCCCCCACCCCTCACCCCTCTGCTCCATCCTACCACGGTGCCCCCGGCCCTGCGCCCCACGGCCCCCCTCCCCTCCTACACCACCCACCCTTCCGCTCCGCCCTACCCTGGCACCCCCCGGCCCCCCTCCCCTCACTCCTCCTACACCACCCACCCTTCCGCTCCACCCTACCCCGGTGCCCCCGGCCCTGCGCCCCACAGCCCCCCACCCCTCACCCCTCTGCTCCATCCTACCACGGTGCCCCCGGCCCTGCGCCCCCCGGTCCCCCTCCCCTCACTCCTCCTACACCACCCACCCTTCCGCTCCGCCCTACCTTGGCACCCCCGGCCCTGCCCCCAGCCCTGCACCCCACAGCCCCCAACCCCTCCTACACCACCCACCCTTCCACTCCGCCCTACCCTGGCACCCTTGGCCCCACAGCTCCGCCTTGGCCCTGCGCTCGGGGAGGGGTCAGCGCCACCTACAGCCTGGCGCCCCCAGCCCTGCACCCCCCTCAGACCCAGGGCTGCCCACCTCTCCTACTCTGCCCTACCAGGCACGCCTGGCCCTGCACCCCGGCCCTGCACCCCACAGCCCCAGTACCCCCCACCCCTCTTACACCACCCACCCTTCTGCTTCGCCCTACCTGGCACCCCCAGCCCTGCATCCCCTGGCCCTAGGGCCCCCCCGTGACCCTGCACCCCCACAGCTCCACTTCGGCCCTGTGCCCGGGGAAGGGTCAGCGCTGCCCGCGGCCCTGCCCCCCACAGCCCCAGGCCCCCCACTCCTCCACCACCACCCACCCTTTGGATCCGCCCTACCCCGGCCCCGCCTCTCACCTCTTGCGAGCAGTCAGCAGGTTCTCCAGGATCTCGGGGAGCAGGCCTTTGCGCACGGAGGCCTTGACGAAGAGGTCACCCGTGGGGGTGCGGATGAATTCCTCGGGGGACAGCCTGGGGGCAGGGAGGGGCTCAGGGACATCCCAAATCTGGTGTGGGGAGTGTCTGCCCTCCCCACGTACAACACGGGGACGCCCCTTCCCTTGCCCCTCCCCACACGCACAACACGGGGACGCCCCTTCCCTTGCCCCTCCCCACACGCAACACGGGGACCCCCCCTTTCCCTTGCCCCTCCCCACGTGCAACACGGGGACCCCCTTTCCCTTGCCCCTCCCCATGTGCAACACAGGGACCCCCTTTCCCTTGCCCCTCCCCATGTGCAACACGGGGACCCCCTTTCCCTTGCCCCTCCCCACATACAACACAGGGACCCCCTTTCCCTTGCCCCTCCCCACATGCAACACGGGAACCCCCCCCCCTTTCCCAGCCCTCACCCGTAGCGCTCCGGTGCCCCCTGCTGCAGCAGCGTGGTGTAGCACAGGTTGTGGGCCATCATGATGGAAGGGTACAGGGAGGAGAAGTCCAGGGTGGCGATGGGCACGTCATAGTACCTGGGGGGGGGGCCCTGTCTGAGTACCACTCCCAATGGCGACCCCAACCCACTGATTCCCCCAAGCCCCGCCCCCTCCCGCATCACCATCCCCCCCAGCTCCGCTGGCCCTGCCCCCCCCCGGCCCCGTCCCACACCACCATTCCCCCCAGCCCCACCCCTTCCCGCATCATGATTCCCCCCAGCTCTGCTGGCCCTGCCCCCTTCCTGCATCACAACCTCCCCCCAGCCCCACTGGGCCACCCTCTTCCCAGCTTTGCCCCCGCTCACCCCCTCAGAGGCTCGATGACGGTGGCGCCGGTGTAATCCTCACCCCCTTCCGACTTCACCACTGGCATCACCAGGTCCTGCTTCATGGCCTGGGAGAAGCAGGGGGGGTCAGGGCTCCAGCGGGCTGGGGGGTTGCCAGGTCAGAGGATCCCCAACCTCCAGGGGTCCCCAGCCTGCGACAGGGTTCCAATTCCCCCCCCCCAGCCGGGGCAGGAGCCACCGGGGGACAAAGCAGTGCCTCGGTTTCCCCACGCACTGCATAACGGGGGGGGGGGGGTCGTTGCTGCAAGGGGGCCAGGTGTGACCATACTGAGCAGCCAGGACTCCAGCAACAACCTGGAGTGACTGGTACCCAGGGCCAGGCTGAGCGGGGGGCCCCCAGGGACTTGTGAGCAGATCAAGGACAAAGTGGGAGCCAGACGAGGGGACCCCCAGAGGCTCCCGCCAGAGCCAGGCTAGAGGTAGCGCCGGGCCCATGGTGGGCCCTCCAAGGTGGCGCCCCCAGGGAGGAGCCAGTGCGGAGGCCGGGCCCTCACCTGGCGCAGCAGCTGCGACAGCACCTTGACCTGCTGGCCGCGGGACAGCAGGTAGCCCAGCGGCACCCCGGTGACCCGGGCCATCTCCATGTAGTTCACCACGCACATCAGCTTCTCCAGCAGGCGCAGGGGCAGGTAGGCGTCCTTCAGGCAGTACACGGCCAGACGCCGGCGCGTCTGCTCCGACCCATTCTGCAGGGGGCACCAGACACAGTGTTGGGGGCAGGGAGGGACCGGCGCGGGCGATTAACCCAGAAGCAAAGCGTCTAGGGTAACGCTACAGACCAACCCCCCCCCAGCCAATATGTCTCGCAGCAGCCCGGCTCAGTCCTGGCCCCCGCCGCGCCTCCGCATTGAAAGCATATTAGGAGCCAGGCAGCCCGGCTCAGTTCTGTCCCCCGCTGGGTCCGGGAGCGTAGAACCCCCCCCGCCCCCCGGAGTGGGGCCCACACTGCAGCGCGGAGCGAGAGGAGCTGGGGTCAGCGCCCGCCTGGCACAGAGGCAGCAGCGCGGAGGGGCGGGGGGCTCCTCGGGGGCGGGGCCGGAGCGCACCAGCCACCGCCGCTGCCCCCCCCCAGAACTACAGACCAGTAGCATAACCAGTAAGAATTCATGAGGTTAATCGACGATTCAATTCACAGCCCTAGGCGGGGGCCTCGGCAGAGCCCGGAGGGTACATCCGGGGGGGAAGATGCTGCCGCGGGGGACCAGGCCCATCTGACATGCTGGGTCGGGGGGGAGGTAGGACGCAGCCACCCCACAGTTCGGGGCCGGGCTGACAGGGCAGCGGCGCGGCGGGCCGGGGGGGGGCTGTCAGGGAGAGCGGGGGCGTGGCCTCTCCCAAGCCCCGCCCACACCTGCAGGTCGGTGATGATGGAGTGCTGCACATCCTCCTTCTGCTCCTGCAGGAAGTGGAAGCTGACGGCGTTCAGGGTGTAGGAGCGCAGCTTGTATTCCCGAAGCAGCACCTGGGGGGGGGGGCGGTGTGTCAGACCCACCTCCCTCTGCTCAGCCTGCAGCCCCCCCCGCGCTGCCACCCTCCGGCCCCCCCCTCTCTGAACAGCCCATGCCTCAGTTCCCCCGTGTGTTGCACAAGGGGGTGAGCGCTGCAGCGACCCCTAGAGGGCAGGTGCGATTCTGCAGCCGGGCCCATCCTGGCCAGGCGCCAGCCGGAGGCGCTGGGGACAACGGGCCAGGCTGGGGCAAAGGACGGAGGAGGGGCACTGGGCAGGGCGAGGCTGCGGGAAGGGGCCGGTCTCCTGCTTTGGGACAGAGGGAGCCCAGATCTCTGGGCCCCCCCAGGGTGGACTGGCTGCGGGGTGGGGGGGCAGGGCCCTTGGGGGCGTGGGAGGCTCCCTGGGGGTTCCATGGGCGGGGGCCCGAACACACCGAGCTCGGCCCCTGGGAGCTCCCCCCGTGGCCCCACCTGCAGCAGGTCGAACTGGACGCGGCCCTCGGTGTTGACGACCTTGTTCTCCCGCCGCCCCATCTGCTTGGACTGGAAGGACGAGTCCCGGACGCCGGACTTGAGCCTCGCAATGCGCCCCAGGAAGGGGAAGGTGGAGACCTGCCGGGGGAGGGGCGGCGTCAGGCCCAGGGGAGCAGCGGGGGGGCCAGGAACCAGCCCGCACAGGCCCCCGTGCTGGCTGGCTGGCTGGGGCGAGAAGGCCCAGGCGGCCAGGGGTGGGGGGGCCCTACCTTGAGGGCCTGGGCCCGCTGCAGCAGGTAGGGCAGGTCGAAGTTCTGGATGTTGTAGCCGGTGACGATGTCGGGGTCCACGACACGCACAAACTCCGCCCAGGCCTGCCACCGGGGGGGGGGGGGGGGGGGGGAAGGGTCAGGGGGCGCTCGGACCCCTCGTTCCCTTCCCCCAGACCCCACCTCCCAGGCCTTCCCAACACTCCCCACGAGGCCCCACACAGGCCCTGGGACTCCTCCCCCCACTGCCCTCTGGGGCCCCGCCCTCCAGCCCAGAGCCCAGCCCCACTTCCCAGGGCCCTGCCCTAAGGCCCAGAGCCTGCCCCCCCCCCCCCATAGGAACCTGCTCTCCCTCCCAGAGGCCCCCTCCACTATTCCACTTGGGCCCTGCCCTCTACCCCAGAGCCCCCTCCACCTCTCTCAGGCCCTGCCCTCCAGCCCAGAGCCCCCTCCCCCACTACTCCCAGGAACCTACCCTCCCTCCCAAAGGCCCCCCCCCCCCCACTATTCCCCTTGGGAGCTACCCTCCGGCCCCGCCTCCCCTCCCAGGGCTCTGCCCCCTGTCCCACCCCGTACCTTGAGCAGCTCGGCCTCACTGGAGTAGCACAGCACCTGGGAGCCCACGATGGGGGCGCAGCTCTGCAGGGTGAAGACGTTGCGGATGAAGGGGTCGCGCTCGCCCTGGCGCAGCACCATGTTGGCCACCTGGATCACCGGGTCCTTGTCCGGCTCCGGGAAGATCCCTGGGGGCAGAGGGAGCGGCGGGTCAAAGGGCTGGACCGCAGCGCACCGGGGCGTGGCATTCACTCTGGCCCCTAATGATGGGGAAGCCTCTTGGGCTGGACTCCACACCTCCTGCACCCACCCGTCCCCTTGCTCCCTGGCTCCCCCCACCCCCAAGCCGCCCCAGCCCCTACCACCAAGTGGAAATTTCTGTAACATTTTGACAAGGTCTGTGGTGCCTCAGTTTCCCCACATTGGTACCCAGTGGGTGGCAGAGGCCCCTGTCTGCTCGCAGGGCAGGTGGTGCCTGGGCCTCAGGGCCCGCACATGCGTCACCAGTCTGGGGCCAGCCACGGGGCGAGGGGGGCACCCCCAGGGCTTTGCTCAGGAGGCAGGGCTCACTGGAGCCCATCGGGGCAGCAGGCCTGGGGCTGAGAGGCAGGGGGGCGCTTAAGGCCCGGATGTTACTGGTTTAATGTGACAAGGGGGGGAGTTTGTCGCTGCAGAGAACAGCCCAGAACCGGAGCCCGGCGCCTGGGGCCCTGGTGACCCAGCAGACCCTGCTCAGCGGACACGGCCAGGTCCGGCCAGACAGACGAGGGGCGGCAGAGGGGGACCCCGGCAACCGGCCCAGCTGGTCCCAGCGAGGGGAGAACATCGGACAGGGGGAGAAGAGTGGCCCAGGCGACCCCGTTACCGAGGGAGAGACACTGGCCGGGGAGGGGCTTAGGGGGGATTGGGGGCTCGGCTGGGAGACAGGAGGGGGGACAGAGCAGGCAGGGCCCGCCCGGTGGCAGGCAGAATCAGACGTGGGGGGTCGGAGGGGCCAGGCCAACAGGCCTGAGGGATCCTTTGCTGGGTTCAAAGCTCCATAAACCCTCCTGTTCAGCGCTGACAGAGAGTCGCTCTGGGCTGGAGACCAGGGCTGCCCTAGTCCCTCTGGGAGTGGGCCCCAGGGGGCCGGGGGGGACCCCCAGAGGGGCTCACGGCAGAGGCAAGTGTGGTGAAGGCCCTGAGAGGCGCCGACCGGAGGCAGAGGGGCGGCTCCCCCAAGCGAGAGTGGGCCCCCCAAGAGAGGGTTGCTGCACTGGAGCAGACCCCCGAGAAAGGGCCATCTCACTGCCACTGGGCTGGAGAGGCTCCCCGAGAAAGGGCCGTCTCACTGCCACTGGGCTGGAGGGGCTCCCCGAGAAGGGGCTGCCGCATTGAAGAGGGGACCGAGTGTGGGCGCAGCCTGTGAGCCATGACGGGGGGAGCCGTGGGGCCGAGACCACGGGGCAGGGGTCTGGCCCACTTGCTGGGGGCTCCCAGAGCCTGTTCCATACCCGGGGCGTAGCCTCAACCCCAGGGGCTGCTCCCTGTGACGTGCCTGGATTGCGACGCGACCTTCTGGCCCCCGGCCCCTCCCCGGCCACCAGGCTGCACCCAGGAGTCACCCATCGGCCCAGCGGGTCCCGCCCTCTGCCTGGAGCTTTGCGCAGGTGCCCAGTGGGCCAGGCTCGGGGGCGGACGTGGAGCCGGGGGCGCGGCTGGGCCCAGGGGCGGGAGAAGCTGTTGGCATTTGGGGAGACTGGCAGGCAGGGGTGGCCCAGGAGAACCAAGGAGGGTCGCGGGGGGGTTTCCTGTGGGCCAGCGCGCAGAGCAGGGGTGCTCTGCAGTGCCTCCCCCCGCCCCATCTTGGGCTGCCAGGAGCCCTGTGTCTGAGGCAACGCCGCTCAAAACCCCTGTCATCCCCCCTCCCCTGCCTGCTCCCCACCTTTGCGCCCAGCGCACTCAATGTCAAAGCTCAGCACCCGCAGGGGGGCGATGCGCTGCCAGTCCCCCTCGGGCGGGTGGCTGATGAAATCCGTCCAGCCCACGTCCACCTCCAGCTGGCACAGCGATGCCTGCGGGGGGAGAGGAAGAGTGAGCCAAACTGGGGGAGGGGGCCGCACCACTACCCCAGCCCCCCACAATCCCCCAGATGACGCGCACCCCATAGGGACTCACCCCAGCGGCAGCCCCCCACAGACCCAAACTGAGCCCCCATGCCCCACACCGCCCACCTCCTTCCGGGAGACCCCCCCATCCCAGTGGGGGCACGCCCTGCCCACAGACCCTCCCCACCCCGCTGACACCCCCCCCCCCGGGGTACCTTGGCCAGGCCCTCCTTGGGGGGCTCCCCTGTGGGCTGCTCGGGGCGGAGCTGGTATTTCCCGGGGGGCAACTCGATCCAGTTACAGCCCACGACATCCCGGTCCACCATGAACCTGGGTGGGGAAAGCGTGTGAGCCAGGAGGGCAGGGAGAGGGGGCAGAGGGGACCATGGTTCCCTGTAAGTGGGGTGCTTGGGCTGTGTTTCTATGGGTGAGGCGCGCCCCCACGCAGCTCGGTGCAAGTAACAGAACTGATTCCGCACGTGGCTGGAAACGCTTCGAGGGAGCGTTGGTCCCGACCCTAGCGGGACTCAGGAGACCCCAGGGGCCTGGGGGGCGGGGAGAGCAGGTGGGGTGCACGGGGGCAGTGGGATGGAGCTGGCAGAGCAGGAGCCCCTGCTCCAAGGCAGGAAGCCGACGAGGGGAGCTGGGTGCGGGGGGACCCAGCCCCGACGCAGGGGCCCTACCGGATCTCGAAGTCGATGTTGGCCTCGTAGGCCTGGTAGCCCAGCAGGCCCAGTCCCTCACAGCGCAGTCCTTGCTCCAGCAGCCGCTTGGCGGGCGCCACCAGCCGCGGCAGCGCCAGGGTCACCTTCAGGAAGGGCAGGCGGCGCTGGCCGTGGTACCCGTACATGCCTGGGGGGTGGGGGGGAGAGATCGCATGGGCCCCAGCCTGCCCACACCCTGGGGTCAGGCCAGCTGGGGCCCCGCCCCCATCCCCATGAAAGGGGGAGCCACCCCACGCATCTCCCCCAGCCCTGCCCCCTGAGACAGGGGAGCCCCTCCCAGACACCGTGACCGGGGGAGGGGGCAGCCCAGACTCACTCTCCTTGCTGCACAGCTCCACGGCCAGCACGGCCCGGCTCAGCCCCTCCCGGTTGGAGCGCAAGTCCCGCAGCACAGCCCCATTCAGCTCCCTCTGGAAGTCGCTCAGGTGATGGGGCTGGAAGCCTGGGGGCAGAGACGGGGTGGGGGGGAGGTCAGAGGGGCTCCGCAGCCGTCCCTCCCCCCCGCACTCCCCGCCCCAGGCACGGGGCACTCACCGGCTGGGGCGGGCACATAGAAGTAGGGGGCGAAGCCATGGATGTGGCAGCAGACGCTGTTGCCGGCCGGGGTGACGCCGAACATCCGGAGAACGGGCACCGGGCCCTGAGTGGCACCGGGCATGCCTGGCACAGGGATGCCTGGGGAAGGGACAGGGTCAGAGATGCAGCTCCCCGCCCCCCCCCAGCACAGGCACCTGGGCAGCGCCAGGCCCCCTGGGGACAGGGCACAAACAGGGCACACCCGGGGGAGGGGGACTGCCAGGCCCCAGGGGAATTCCAGCCCATTTCCCCCACCCACCTGTCAGGACAGACAGGCCCATTGTACCTCGGGAAAGCAGCCTTGGCCCAGAATCCCCGGGGTTCCCGGCCAGGCCAGACCCACGGCACTAATTAACCAGGCAGGGCAGAGCCCGCAAAGGGACCCAGGAGTCCTGGCTGCCACCCACTGCCCCACCAGCTCGCCCGGGGCAGGGTGGCTCACCCACGTAGTGGTCCAGCTCCACCTGCTGGAAGCAGAGCACATCCTGGGCGGGGTTTGTCCTGGGGGGCGGTGGCCGCTGCCACTTGGGATTCTTCACAGAGGAGAACAGACTCCCTGAGCATGGGACGAAGCAGGGATCAAAGATGGGACCGAGCTCCACGCCCCTCCCCCCCCGTGCCCCATGGCTGGCCCCGAGCCAAAGAGCGCTTGGTCCCTCCGCCCCCTTGCACCCCCGCATCCTATAGCTGCTGGTACCAGCTGTCGAGACCCCGTCCCCAGTCCCGGCAGCACAGGCCGGCCTAGGCCAGCCTGCCAACTGCCCTCCCGGATGCTCTCTGCACCCAGCGCCACCCACCCCCATGGATCCCCCTGCCCTGCTCCCCGAAGCATGGTGCCCCCCTACCGAGCCTCCTCAGCATTGCACTGGGGAATTGGGGTCAGGCCCCCCCCCCACTAGGGCAAGGACGGACGCTCACCCAGGGGCACTGCGTCGGATGCCGGCTGCAAATCCTTCAACTCCAGCGCCATCTCGGCCTCCACCTCGTCCAGCAGGGCCAGCTCCTCCTCGAAGTGCGAGGGGCCGTCGTCCTCCCAGTCGCCCCCCCGGGGCCGCTTGCGCAGCGCCAGGGCAGGGTCCCCCCCCGCGGGCGCCTTCCGCTTGGACTCCATCCCGGATCTGGGGGGGGGGCAGGGAGAGGGTGTGAGTGCCCCGCAGCTCCACCCTGGGCCCCCCCAAACCCAGGCCCCTGGCCCACACTCCCGGCATCACCCTGTATCTGGGGCCCCCCGGTCATCCCTCCATTGCCCCACACCCAGCCTCGCCCCTCCCCCCCCATGACTTCCCCCAGCCAATAACCCCCCTCCTGCCAACCTGCCCCGCTCCACAGCTCCCTGAAAGCAACCCCCCTACGCCCAGCTTCCCCCCACGCCCCTCCCCCACCCCCAAGGGCCCCCCATGCTCCCCCCCAGCTCCCCAAACCTCCCCCCACGCCCCTCCCCCACCCCCAGGGGCCCCCCATGCTTCCCCCCAGCTCCCCCCAGCCCCAGCGCCCCCCCATGCTCCCCGCCAGCTCCCCAAACCTCCCCCCACGCCCCTCCCCCACCCCCAGGGGCCCCCCATGCTTCCCCCCAGCTCCCCCCAGCCCCAGCGCCCCCCCATGCTCCCCGCCAGCTCCCCAAACCTCCCCCCACGCCCCTCCCCCACCCCCAGGGGCCCCCCATGCTTCCCCCCAGCTCCCCCCAGCCCCAGCGCCACCCCATGCTCCCCCCCAGCTCCCCAAACCTCCCCCCACACCCCTCCCCCAGCCCCAGCGCCCCCCCATGCTCCCCCCCAGCTCCCCCGAGCCCCAGCGCCCCCCATGCTCCCCCCCAGCTCCCCAAACCTCCCCCCACCCCCCCCAGCTCCCCCCAGCCCCAGCGCCCCCCCATGCTCCCCCCCAGCTCCCCAAACCTCCCCCCACGCCCCTCCCCAGCTCCCCGCACGCATCCCCCGCCCCCACCTCAAGTCCCCGCTCAAGCTCTGACTCTCCCGCCAAGACGGGCCGGGGCGCGGTCACAGCTGAGCCCCGCCCCGTTCCCATGCCAACCCTCCTCCCATTGGCCGCCCCCACGTGCCAACCCCGAGCGGCGCACTTCCTGTCGCCACCTTGAGCGTGGCACGCCGGGGCGGGGAAGGCGAGGGGAGCGCACGCGCGGCCGGGCGCCGCCGCCATAGCGAGCGTGGCGCGGGGCAGGGAGACAGCAAGGCGCATGTGCGGAGTCTCGGCCTTTTCCCCACCGCCCCCCGTGCGCTTACTACCCATGCGCAATGAGAGGGCAAGCGGTAGCGCATGCGCCGGACGTCAACCACCTTCTGTGCGGCCACCACGGAGCCGCTGAGCACCATGTTGAGTGAGGCAACCGAGTAGAGCCCGAAGCGGCACATGCGCATTTGGGACACCCGGTCTGGCCGCCACGTTGAATGTGGCAGCAGGGGGCGTTCCCGCGTCTCCCTCGGCGGCTGGCGCGCGCTGGGCGCCATATTGAGTGTGGCAAGAAATGGCGAGCGGCAGACAGGATACCTCCCATCATGCACCTCACCCGCCCCTTATGTGGGAGTCCCCGCCCCCCCCCCGTGGAGTCACCACCGCCCCCGGCCTAGCTTTACCCCATGGTGAGTCCCCGCCCCCACTCAGCTAAGCTCCGCCTCCAGGGTGGCCCACAGCCTAGACCCACCCCCTTCTGGAGTCCAGGGACCCACCCGGCCTAGCCCCGCCCCCATGGGGAGTCACCGCCCCCGCCCAGCCTAGCCCCGCCCCATGGGGAGTCACCGCCCCCGCCCAGCCTAGCCCCGCCCCCATGGGGAGTCACCGCCCCCGCCCAGCCTAGCCCCGCCCCCATGGGGAGTCACCGCCCCCGCCCAGCCTAGCCCCGCCCCCATGGGGAGTCACCCCCCCCCCAGTACTTTTCCTGCTCTGGGCAGGCAGCTCCACAAGGAATTTCTCCCCACAACTGCTGCCCTCCCATGGCTGATCCCTGCCTGGAGGGGCCAAGCTACCCCTATGGGGGAGAGATGGGTCAGCCACTCTGAGCCCCCCCCCAGCTGCCTCTCCTAGTGAGCCACTGCCCCCCCCCTTGGATCTCACCTGAACCCAGCTGCCAGCCAGGAGGCTCCCGGCCCACTCTGACCCCTGCAGCCCTGAGCCAGGGATCCTGCCCCTCCAACCACCAGGCCGCACCCCCAAGCCAGAGCCGGGGAGTCGGCGCCCAGCACCTCCTGCTCTAACCACTAGCTTCTGCTCCCCTCCCCAAGCCTGGAAAGCCACCCTAGCCAGGATGAACTGGTGGATGGCACCAATTCCCAGACACCCCACCCTCCTGGAGTTTCCAGGTCCCAGCTCCACACATGGGGATGCCCCTCTGTCGGGTGCCAGAGCTGGGGGGGGGGGGGCGGGCAGGCAGAGGGCGGATCCCTGGGTGCTCCATGGAATAAGGGAAACAAGGATGCCAGCTGCCAGCCCCCAATTCCAGCTGGGGGCTAGCCAGTGGCCCCACCCCACTGTGACCCCTGCAACCGCACCAACACCCCCATCCAAATGTGACCCTTGTACCTCCAGCTCCCCCACCCCACTGTGACCCCTGCACCCCCACAGACAGCACCCCCACCCCACCCATGACCCCTGCACCCCACAGTGCCCCAACCCCACCCATGACCCCTGCAACCCCCAGCCAGCACCCCACCCCACTGTCAGCCCTGCACCCCCCAGCCAGCACCCCCACCCTACTATCACCTTGTGAGGAAGTGGGGAGTTTTGGGGGTTCAAAGGAGGGGTATTGCACACAGGGGGGCACTCAGTGCCTGGATATTACTGGTTTAATGAGACAATGGTGGGGAGTTTGTCGTTGCAGAGAACAGCCCAGAACTGGAGCCCGGTGTCTGGTGCCCCTGGCCCCGCTCAGAGGACACGGCCAGGTCCGACCAGATGCCCAACAAGGGGCTGCAGAGGGGAGACTCCGGCGATGGGCCCAGCTGGTCCCAGCGAGGGGAGAACATTGGACGGGGGGGAGGGGAGAAGAGGGGCCCAGGCGACCCCGTTACCTGGGGAGAAGACAATGGAGGGGGGAGAGGCTGTTGGGGGGGATATTGGAGGCTCTACTGGGAGACAGGGGCTGGTTTTAGGGGACAGCAGAGCGGGCAGGACTCAGCCGGCTGCAGGGGGGACTGACGTGTGGGCTCAGGGCCCAGGCCGACTGGCCTGAGGGATCCTTGGCTGTGTTCAAAGCTCAGTAAACCCCCCTGGTTGGTGCTGGCGGAGAGTCGCCCTGGTCGAGGGAAAAGGGTGGCGCTGTTCCTTCAGGGAGTGGGGGCCCCGGGGGTCCAGAGGGAGGGGATTCCCCGAAGGGACTCATGGCAGAGGCAGGCGGCTGAAGGCCCTGAGAGATGCCATCCCGGAGGCGGAAGGGTGGACGCCCCCCAGGCGAGAGTGGGCCCCCCCAAGGGAGAGGGTCACAGCACTGGAGTGGACCCCCTGAGAAGGGGCTCCCCGAGAAGGGGCTGCCACGCTGAAGAGGGGGGTCCCGCCCGGGGATGGACGGGCCGAGTGGGGGCACGGCCTGGGAGCCATGACACACCCCTACACCCCCAGTTCCCAACACAGCCAGCACCCCCATCCCAATGTGACCCCTGCACCCCCAGTTCCCCCACAGCCCATGCCTCTGCTCCTCTCCCTGCACCCCCCCGCCAGCACCCCAGTGACCCTTCCCCCCCTACTGCCTCTGCCTGGCCCCCCAGCAACCCCTCCACCCCAGCTACTGCCCTCACCTTGCCCCCCATAAGGATCTCTGCACCCCTCTATAGCCCTGCAGGGAGAGGCCAGGACTGGAGCAGCCCATATCTCCCATGCAGCCTGCGCCCCCGCGGTGGGGGGGAGGTAGTGCACACAGAGGCAACCCCCCCTCCCCATAGGAGCTGGGAGAGCTGTGGCGCCCCCTGCTGGCTGCTGCCCGCATCTGGGCCAGACCCAAGGGGAATCCCCCAGCTCTCCAGGCACCTTGGAGGGTTTTCCCATCAGCAGAGGGGGGAGGGGGGCTCCCTGCAACCCCCCCAGACCCACCGGCTCCCAATCCCCTCTCCCCCCCCCCCCATGGCTGTGAAGAGAACCCAGGTGACCTGGTTCCCAACCTCCCCTTGCTCTAACCACTCAACTCCACTTCCCTCCTAGAGCCAGGGAGAGAACGCAGGCATCCAAGCTCCCAGTCGTCATCCCCCCCCCCCCACCCACCCACACTAACCACTCTACCCTACTTCCTCCCCCACCCCCCAGCCAGGGCCAGAACCCAGGAGTTGTGGCTCCCAGCCACCCTCACCCCAAACTCTGACCACTAGGCCCACCCCACGAGAGCTGAGGAGAGAACCCAGGCGTCCAGGCCCCCACCCCCCTACACACACAGGCCGCTGTTGTGCCACAATCTGCTTTATTCCCACAGGGGTCCGTGCCCCCAGCTGCCCCTGTCCCGCATCCATGCAGCCCCAGTCCAGCGGGGGGAGGGGGGGCGCTCTCGGCCTGCGCACAGCGGGAAGCAGCCTGGGGGACAGGTCCCATCTGCTAGGGGGGAGGGGGTCAATGCTCCCCCCCTTGTGGCCCCCAATAAATACAGGTGTCAGTGTTGGGGGTGGCTCCCATCCAGCCCGGAGCCCCCCCACCCTGGCAGTGGGGGATGGGTGCTCCTGGGGCGGGTCAGAGCAGGAGCAGGAGAAAAGTGCTTCGTAGTCCCCCCCCCCGACAAAGCAAGGGGGGTGGGGCAGGGCCACTTCAGCCCCCGCATTGTCCTGGAGGCTGCTCCTCCCCCAGTGGGGGGCACCCTGCTTTGGGGGGGAATGCGCCACCTGGGCTGCGCCCTCCACGGAGGCCCCTCCAGCTGGGACGGGTCCCTACAGTCCCCGGTGGGGGGGTCCCGGCCCCCCTACTCGTGCACGTCCCAGATCTCGGAGAGCAGCGGCGGCAGCTTCTTGTCCTGCAGGCGCAGGGCGAACACCTGCTCCGAGTGGACGCTGCTCAGGGTGCGCAGGGAGACCAGCTTCATCAGCATCCGCGGGAACAT
This sequence comes from Pelochelys cantorii, assembly GCA_032595735.1. Taxonomy (NCBI): domain Eukaryota; kingdom Metazoa; phylum Chordata; order Testudines; family Trionychidae; genus Pelochelys; species Pelochelys cantorii. The sequence goes on along the minus strand of CM064358.1, from coordinate 10,818,305 downwards.
CAGCCGGTCCTGGGGGCGGGGGGGGAGGTCAGTGTGAGGGGGGCATCCTGCCAGCCCCTCCCCCACAGCACCCACGGGAACAGCAGCTGGTCCGGGGGGCAGGGGGGAGGGTCAGTGTGAGGGGGGCATCCTGCCAGCCCCTCCCCCACAGCACCCATGGGAACATCAGCCGGTCCTGGGGGCGGGGGGGAGGTCAGTGTGAGGGGGGCATCCTGCCAGCCCCTCCCCCACAGCACCCATGGGAACAGCAGCCGGTCCGGGGGGCGGGGGGGGGGTCAGTGTGGAGGGGGGCATCCTGCCAGCCCCTCCCCCACAGCACCCATGGGAACAGCAGCCGGTCCTGGGGATGGGGGTGGTCAGTGTGGAGGGGGTCTACCAGACCCTCCCCCACAGCACCCCATGAGCTGGTCCTGGGGCTGGGGGGAGGTCAGTGGGGGAGGGGTTTGCCAGCCACACCCCCACAGCACCCGTGGGAACAGCAGCCTGAGGGGGGGGGAGTTAGTGGGGGGAGGTCTGCTAGCCCTTGCCCCCAGCACCCACGAGCCCAGCTGGTCCTGGGGACGGGTCTGTGTGCCAGGGCTGGGCCTGCCAGGCCAGTACCTGCGAGCCCAGCTGTTCCTGGGGACGAGTGCCGGGCCGGCCCACGGGGCGGTACCTACGGGCCCAGCCATTCCTGGGGACGGGGTGCCGTACCTGGGGAGGGCTGCCGGGCCGGCCCACGGGGCGGTACCTACGGGCCCAGCCATTCCTGGGGAGGGGGTGCCGTACCTGGGGAGGGCTGCCGGGCCGGGCCGCGGGGCGGTACCTGTGGGCCCAGCCGTTCCTGGGGAGGGGGTGCCATACCTGGGGAGGGCTGCTGGGCCGGGCCGCGGGGCGGTACCTACGGGCCCAGCCGTTCCTGAGGAGGGGTGCCGGGCCGGCCCTCGGGGCGGTACCTGCGGGCCCAGCCATTCCTGGGGAGGGGGTGCTGTACCTGGGGAGGGCTGCTGGGCCGGGCCGCGGGGCGGTACCTGCGGGCCCAGCCGTTCCTGGGGAGGGGGTGTTGTACCTGGGGAGGGCTGCTGGGCCGGGCTGCGGGGCGGTACCTGCGGGCCCAGCCGTTCCTGGGGAGGAGGTGCCGGGCCGCGGGGCGGTACCTGCGGGCTCAGCCGTTCCTGGGGTGGGGGTGCCGTACCTGGGGAGGGCTGCCGGGCCGCGGGGCGGTACCTGCGGGCTCAGCCGTTCCTGGGGTGGGGGTGCCGTACCTGGGGAGGGCTGCCGGGCCGGGCCGGGCCGCGGGGCGGTACCTGCGGGCCCAGCCATTCCTGGGGAGGGGGTGCCGTACCTGGGGAGGGCTGCTGGGCCGGGCCGCGGGGCGGTACCTGCGGGCCCAGCCGTTCCTGGGGAGGGGTGCCGGGCCGGCCGCGGGGCGGTACCTGCGGGCGCTTGATGAGGGTGTAGGCGCGCAGGGCCTCCACGTACGGCAGCTGCAGGGCCTCCACCTGCCCGTGCTGCTGCACGTTGGGCCGGTCGGCAGAGAACATGTCGATGGCGATGAGCAGGGCGAACTCCGCGTCATCCAGCTGCAGCCGCCGCATGGCCCGCGAGAACTCGAAGATGGGGTTGATGAATTCCACCTGCAGGCCTGGTGCGGCGGGACAGGGGGGTCAGCACCGGTCGGCCTGGGTGCTCCCCCCACCCCATGACCCTCTGCCCAGGGAACCCCCCTCTGAGATCCTCCCCTCCAGCCCCCGGGTCTCTCCTGTCCCCCCAGCCCTGCCCGCACCGGCCCGGTGGAAGTCGTCCTTGCTGTAGGTGAAGTCCTTCAGGAACGTGATGCTCTCCGTCTCGTGGTTGTAGCGCCGCGCCGTCTCCAGCAGCATGATCTGGGGGGGAGGGGAGGCGGATGTGAGACCTTCCCCAGCACAGCACAGCCCCCACCTCCCATCGCGTTCACGGCCCCCGGAGCAACAAGCCAAGGGGCCCGGCCTGAGCCGGGTGATCAGCCCGACCCGGGACAGCAGCACTGGGTGATCCGGAGCTCCGAATGGCCCAGTCGAGCCCAGCCCTGCTCCTGCAGCCTGCCACACGCGGGGGCACTGAGCAGTCGCCTAGCGGCACCTGGGGTGACCCCCCCCGAATTCTGAGCCCCAGCCTAGCTCCCCTAGAAACGTGCCTCTTCTATGCCCCCGGGGAGCAGGGCTTAAAAAGTCCATGCCCCCCCACCCTCCGCCCAAGGGAAGCACTGCATGCGTGAGGCCCTGCCTGTTCAGGTTTCTATCCCATTCCACATCTCCTGGGCCTCCCTCAGGGTTTATACCCCCCCCAAACCAGCTGCCAATCAGCACCGAAAACCAGCAGTACTTTCTGGGGGAACGTCGGGGCTTATTTTGGCGGCTGGAAAGCCGCGGGGGCCCCGCAGATCCAGGCTCTGGTTTGCGGCGCAACTAAACCCAACCGGCCCCACCCCACCGCCTTGGCACAGGAACAGGACCGGCACGCGGGTCTCTCACGTCACGGACTCCGGTTTGCTCATAAAACAATGTCAGAGGCGTGTGAAAGGCTGACAATGGCGGGGAGGGGGTGGGGGGGGGGTAAGAAAGGGATTTTTTTTTAAGCCCAGAAATTTTTCAGTAAACCCAATCGGTGTAAACAGAAAAAGAAGGGGCTTCCGCCAGCCCCGGACGCCTGGTCCAAGCGGGGTTTTCCCACACCCGCTTGCCCCAACGGGGGTGACATAAGCCGCTAGGGAAGGCCGCCTGAAAGTCAGGACGGGCAACACAAGAAAAGCCAAGAGCAAAATCACAGTCTGATGCCTAGGTCTGAAGCGGAGGCTTTGGGCACCTTCCAAACCAGTGCAGAAGGATTCCTGTGCGAACAAGGCCACTGTGCCCAGGCGGGGCCGCCAAGCGCCACCCAATTTACAGCCTCCAAAGGGAAGAGCTGGAGACTTTGGTGGATTGCTTGCTGCCTGGCCCGCGCCCAGCGCCACTGTCCACCTGGCTGGTTCTCCGACTGGTTCCGTCTCCCGTAGGGTTCGTTTTGCAGGGTGTAACCCAACGGAGGTGGCGGGATGGTCAGCCGCATTTCGGGAGAGGGCTCGGTTAAGGGCCATACAGGGAAGCCCAGTGTGATGTGGGGGGGGGGGGCTGTCTGCTCTGTGATCCGGTGTTCCCCCACGCTGTGACGTGAGATTCCCACTGACTCACCCACGTGTGTTGACCCAGACACCTAGGCCCAGCCTGGGCAGTTAGCAAAGCTCTTCCCAGGGGGAGAGCCAAAGGAAGGGAGGCGGGGACGAACACCTGGCTGGGGGGTAGGGTCTGGGAGCCAGGCAGTTTCTGGCTGGGAAACAAAGGCATCAGATCAGCGGCACAGCCATGGGTACCCCGCATGGCCCCACAGTACGCTAACATCTTTATGGCTGACTTAGAACAACGTTTCCTCAGATCCCGTCCCCTTTTACCCCTCCTTTACTTACGCTACATCGATGACATCTTTATGATCTGGACCCACGGCCAAGAAACACTGGACGCATTCCACAGAGACTTTACCAACCTACACCCCACCATCAAGCTCAGCCTGGACCATTCTACACGAGAGATCCATTTCCTGGACACCACAGTACAAATCACGAATGGTAAATTAAATACCACTCTCTACAGAAAACCCACTGACTCCTACAGTTACCTACATGCCTGCAGCTCCCATCCAGGACACACCATACGATCCATCGTCTATAGCCAAGCCCTTAGGTACAGCCGCATCTGCTCTAATCCCACTGACAGAGACCAGAAACTTCAGGATCTCGACCAAGCATTTGTAAATCTCAATTACCCACGGGGGGAAATAAAAAAACAAATTGAAAGAGCCAGACGAATACCCAGAAACCATCTACTTCAAGACAGGCCCAAGAAAACCAACAACAGAACACCACTCGTCATCACCTATAGCCCCCAACTTAACCTCCTCCAACACATTATCAATAACCTACAACCTATACTGGAACAGGATACTACTCTCCGAGAGGCTCTGGGGGACAGACCCATAGTCTCCTACAGACAACCACCTAACCTCAGGATGATTCTTACCAACAACCACAGGACATACCACACTAATACCAACCCTGGAACTTTCCCTTGCAACAAACCCCGCTGCCAACTCTGTCCACATATTTACTCGGGTGACACCATCATTGGACCTAACCATTTCAATTACAAGATCAAGAACACATATTCCTGTTCATCCAGAAATATAATTTCTGCCATCATGTGCCAACAGTGTCCGTCTGCTATGTATATTGGACAGACTTCTCAGACACTTCACCAAAGAATTAATGCCCACAAATCAGACATCCTCACAAGGATAAACCAGTTTCTTTTCATTTCAACCAACCTGGGCATAGTCTTAACGACCTTACTACATGTATCTTACTTCAAAGAGACTTTAACACCAGATTACAGAGCAAAACTTCAGAACTTTCATTCTTGCTTAAATTTGACACTTTACGAATGGGCCTTATCAAAGATGCTAATTAACTTACCCATTACAAAGATAGCTTCCCCAATTATCACCCCTAGTATCATTATCTCTTAGATACTAGCCCTGCCCCTCACCCCCCTTCTGTTCTAAATCTGATTTGCCAGTTTAATCATGTGTTCACTTTTTTCATTGTATTGCTTTGGTATATATGGTCGTGCCAATTCTCTTCCAGAATTTGATCTGAGGAAGTGGGCCTGGCCCACGAAAGCTCATCACCTAATAAACCATCTTGTTAGTCTTTAAAGTGCTGCATAGTCCTGGCTTTTGTTTCAGCAAGATCAGACGAACACGGGTACATCTCTATTACTATAAAGGGAACAGACTGAGCTGAGTGTTGAGGGGGTGATGGACCCCTTACCTCAAGGGGTCTAAGGCTGCCTGGCCCTGACTCCTGTAACCACATCACATCTGTGCTGGGCTGTATCCTGGAGAAGCAATAAACCCTCCCTGTTCTGCTGGCTGGCAGAGTTCTGCCTGCTATGGGGGTGCAGGATCGGGGGGACGACATGCCATCACACCTGGCTATAAAGATTAGGGACAAACAGGAAGGGGGTGGGAGAAAGGAAACTGAATCTCCGTTGGCTGGAAGGGAACCCCAATACCCATCGACTTGTTTGCATCTCCGGATTTGGGGTATGGCTGAGAGCGGTCAGGAAGCAGCAGGGAGAAAGGATCAGCTCCCTCCCACTGAGCAGAGAGGCAGGAGGGGGGAGCGGGGAGGTCACTGTCTCTCATATTTACACCCTTCTCTCTTCTTTGAGGACCACCCCCCCGCCATCAGGTGAGCAGCCAGCCCAAGTGAACAGGCTGTTGAAACGTTCCTGGGATCCAGCGTACACTAGCACACCCAGCGGCAAAGCCCGTCAGCTTGAACGCGTAGGCCTGGCTTCGGTCCCCCCTTCCTTCCAGCCATTCCGCAAGGGGATCGTCCAATTGATTATGCACATCCCCGGGGGCACCAGTGCATCTGTCTGGTTGTGAACCCCAGAACCACTCCCGCCCCGCTACACAGGAGTCACTTACAGCTTCACGTACAATGTGGGTACACGCGCATTACCGGGACAATAATGTTCAGCAAATTATGAGTTTTTACAATGAGCTCTTCCGAGGGAAACTTTGTACAAAATGTACCACCATCTGCTTCTCAAAGTGGGGACCGTAACGGTACAGCCCGCCCCAGCCTCATTAAACACCCGCTTCAAATCCTTCAAGGACCTGTTTTACTGTTTTCTCTACTCCAGCGTGTCTGAATGGAAGAGCCGGGGAAACTCTGTTTGGGGTGGCAAGTTGTGTATTATTTCTGTTGAAGCACTAACAGACTTTATGTAAACCTGTATTGGCCAGGGGAGGGCTGGGCAGCCTGGCGCCCACATTTCTGGGGAGGAAATCTAGGACGGGGCAGGAGGCGCAGGCCGGCTGGGCCCAGGGAGCCGCCCCCCCACCGGCCCAGCCCAGGGGCCCGCGGTGGCCAGGCCTCTCCCGCCCTGCCCCCCCTCACCTCGATGGTGCAGGCCTTGAGCAGCGCGATCTGGTCCTCCCGCGTGAGCTGCAGGAAGCCGGGCACCTGCTTGGCAAAGTCGACGATCTCCTGCACCGAGATGATGGCCAGCTCCGTGAAGTGGGCGAAGCGCTGCTGCCGCGCCTCCCGGCTGTTGGGGTCGCTGCCCAGGGGCCACGGCTGCGGGAGGGCGGGACAGCAGGACGGTGAGACCCGCAGCACCCCTGGATCTCAGGACACTCCCCCCCCCCCAGTTCAGGAGCACCACTGGGGCCGCGGGGGCCTGGTGGGGGGCAGGGAAGTTGGAACACTGCTCAGGGACAGAGGAGCCAGCAGCCTCACCAGGCCCCTCGGCAAAGTGGAGGGAGGGCTCTGCTCCATGCCCCTAGAAGGGGCGGGGCCTCCACCAGAAGGGGCAGGGCCGGGCAGCACTCAGCACTGCCAGGACAGTGCGGCGCCCAGCCCTCCAACAGCAAAGGGCCCCGGGGTAGGTGCCCCCTTTAGTCCCCAACCCGCGGTCAGTGGGCCTGCTCAGGGGACACCTGGGAGGAAGCAGGAATAGTCTGTAATATTGGTAGGCCGGCAGTGTGTGCCTCAGTTTCCCTCCTTGCTTTGCATGGCTGCCCTGTGGGGGGGGGGCGAGGGGAGGGAGGGGCCAAGTGGGAGCGGCAGCACGCAGGGGATGGGATAATCAGATCGGCAAGCGAATGACAGCCGCGCCCCTCACCGTGACTTTGGGCTGGTCGCTGAAGGAGCGCTTGTTACACTGCTGCTGGGCTGCCACCAGCTGCTGGATCATCAGCTCCTGCTCCGGGCTGAGCTGGGCTGGCTCAGGCAGAGGCGTGGGGGGCAGGGGGGCCTCACCCCCCACCCCCTTCTGCTGCTGCCACCGCCCCTTCTTCTTCCGCAGCTGCTCCTCTGACAGCACGCCTGGAAAGGGGGCAGGGGGGTCGGGGGGGGCCGTAACGCCCCAGCGCCCCCCCCAACCCTCCAGGGCTCCTCACAGCCCTCCATCATGCAGGGATCCCCCAACTTCCTGAGGGCCCCCAACCTCCCCAGAGCCCCTCCCTCTGCTGGGCCTCCCCCAACTGCCCCAGCCTGTACCCCCTGTGGAGCTCCCCCCTTTCCTGGCCCCCCCCCCACAGTCCTCCGTCATGCAGGGTCCCCAACCCCTCTAGGGCCCTCCCTCTGAGCCCCTCCCCCTCCAGGGCCCCCCAACCTCCCCCGGGCCCCCCAGTATCCAGAGACCCATCCCCTTCCCCCGTCTGGGCCCCCGGCTCACACTGCTCCCGCATGCCGGCCTGGTGGCACTTGTGCAGGCGGCAAAGCTGGCACTTGCGGCGCATGTAGGCGTCCATGTGGCAGTGCCCGGCGCCCCGGCACACGTACCGCGCCCCCCGCACCACGCTGCGCCGGAAGAAGCCCTTGCAGCCCTCGCAGCTCAGCACGTTGTAGTGGAAGCCGGAGGCCTTGTCCCCGCACACGACGCACAGCTCCGTGCCCAGCATCTTGGGCGCCGGCCCCTTCTTCCGCCGCCGCGCCGGCTCCTCCGCTGCAGGGGGGCGGGGCGGTGAGCCGCCGGAACATTCGCTCCCCGGACCGCCCTCCACCCGGCACCGCCCGCCCGGCCTGCCACCACCCCCCCTGCCCCCGACCCGCTGCCCCCAACTCGCCACTGCCCCTGGTCTGCCACCGCCCCCCCTGCCCCCAACTCGCCACTGCCCCCGGCCTGCCACCGCCCTCCACCCGGCACCGCCCGCCTGGCCTGCCACCGCACCCCCTGCCCCCGACCCGCTGCCCCCAACTCGCCATTGCCCCTGGGCTGCCACCGCCCCCCCTGCCCCCAACTCGCCACTGCCCCCGGCCTGCCACCGCCCTCCACCCGGCACCACCCGCCCAGCCTGCCACCGCCCCCCCTGCCCCCAACTCGCCACTGCCCCCGGCCTGCCACCGCCCTCCACCCGGCACCGCCCGCCCGGCCTGCCACCGCCCCCCCCCGCCCCCAACTCGCCACTGCCCCCGGACTGCCACCGCCCTCCACCCGGCACCGCCCGCCCGGCCTGCCACCGCACCCCCTGCCCCCGACCCACTGCCCCCAACTCGCCACTGCCCCTGGCCTGCCACCGCCCCCCAACCCCCAACTCGCCACTGCCCCTGGCCTGCCACCGCCCCCTAACCCCCAACCCGCCACTGCCCCCGGCCTGCCACCGCCCTTGACCCAGCACCGCCTGCCCCGGCCTGGCACTGCCCCCCTGCCCCCGACCCGCTGCCCCCAACTCGCCACTGCCCCCGGCCTGCCACCGCCCTCGACCCAGCACCGCCCGCCCGGCCTGCCACCGCCCCCCCTGCCCCCGACCCGCTGCCCCCAACTCGCCACTGCCCCCGGCCTGCCACCACCCTCGACCCGGCACCGCCCGCCCCCGGCCTGCCACTGCCCCCTGCCCCAGACCTGCCCACCCCCCGCCACCGACCTGCCCGCCTCTGACTCGCTACCGCCCCACCCTCGACCTGCCACTGCCCCCCTGCCCCCGACCCGCCACCGCCCCCGCCAGCCCCTGCCCCACAGCCGCCACCGCCCATCCTCGACCCGGCACCGCCCGCCCCCCTGCCCTGCCCCCGACCCGCCCTGCCCCGCTGCCCCTGACCCGCCACCGCCCATCCTCGACCCGGCACTGCCCACCCGTCACCCCACCCCGCTGTCCCTGCCCCGCCCGTCCCCAACCTGCCACCGCCTGCCCCCCCCACCCTGCCCGCCCGCCCCCAACCTGCCACAACCCACTCCCCCGCCCTGCCCCGCTGCCCCCTACTTGCCACTGCCCCCAACCCGCCACTGCCCATCCTCGACCCAGCACCACCCACCCCCCTGCCTTGCCTTGCCCTGCTGCTCCCGACTCGCCACCGCCCCCAGCCAGCCCCTGCCCCAGACCCGCCACCACCCATCCTCAACCCGGCACCACCCGCCCCCCCGCCCTGCCCCGCTGTCCCCGACCCGCCCACCCCTAACCTCCCACCGCCCGCCCCCCTGCCCTGCTCCGCTGCCCTCGACCTGCTGCCTCTGACCCGCAACCGCCCCCAACCAGCCACTGACCCGCTGCCCACCCCTAACTCACCTGGACTCCTCCACACCCCGCAACCCAACCCGCCTGCCTCCGACCAGCCCAGCCGCTCCCCAACCAATCTGCCCAGGCCCGACCCGCCCGCCATCCCCCGCCCGCCCAGACCCCCAGCTCCCGCCCACACTCCCAGCCCTCTCACCAGCACTGTGCGTAGCCCTCTCTCCGTCAGTGCCCAGCACCTCAGGCTCCGGGGGCGTGGCGGCCTCTGGCCTTGGCTGGGGTCCTTCCTCCTTCACCTGGGGCCGGGGGGCTTCAGGGGAGCTGGGGGGTGGTGGCGCCCCATCTTCTGGGGGTACAGAAGACGACAGGTTACTGGGGGGTCTTTAATTGGGGGGTTCTCTGCAACTGCCTGAATGCAGGGTATCCCCCCGGGTGTCCGGACACCTGGGTTCCCAGCACGAGGCTCAGTGATCTGTAGGGAGGAGAGGGGCTAAGCTGCCCGGTTTCCTGGGTTCCCCAGTGCCCCCCCCGCCGTGCACAGCTCACTCACCCTGCAGGAGTTCAGGGCCCACAGCGCCTGGCGTGGCCATCAGGGTCTGGGGGCTCCCAGCTCCGCCGGGTCCCGGCGCTAGGGTCACAGACAGACAGACAGACAGACAGGGGCGTCAGACAGGGACAGATGGTTCCCAGCTGCCCACCCCTCCCCAGCACTGACCCCACCAGGCAGCTGGGGAACCCCATCCCCCAAGCCCATTGGCCCCAGAGCCCCCCACTCACCATGATCCCCTGTGGGGAGTGGCTCAGCCGGCCCAGGCCCACATGCTGCTGGCTGGCTCCTGGGTGTGGGGACCAGCTGGGGCTCTGAGGGGGGCAGGGAAGGGTCAGAAAGGGGGGCTAGGGAGTCGGGGGCAGGGGTAGTGTAATGGGTACCCAGGGGTAGAGATGGGGGAAGGGAGGTCGGGGGGGGGCTCAGGGCAGTCGGGGGGCAGGACTGAGCAGGCTGTGGGAGCTGGGGGGACCCCGGGGGACTAAGGAGCTCGGGTGGGGAGGCTGAGTGGGCCGGGCAGTAGGGGCGGGGGGCTGCACTGGGGACAGATTGGGGGGAGGCTCTGTCGCTCAAGCTGGGGATGCAGGGGAGAGGCGCAGGGGGAGGTTGGTGGCCCTGGGGGAGGTTGGGGGGCAGGGGAAGTGGGGGGCTCAGGGAGAGGTTGGGGGCAGAAGGCACTAGGGGGCAGGAAGAGTTTGGGGGGCCCTGGGGAGCAGGGGAAGGTTGGGGGCACGGGGGGAGGTTGGGGGGCAGGGGAAGGTGGGGGCGCTGGGGAGCTTGGGGGGAAGGAGGAGTTTGGGGGCGCAGGGAGAAGTTGGGGGGCGCTGGAGATGGTGGGGGCGCGGGGGGCCCCCGTGGCCTGGTCCGCTCCGAGGCGGGGGGGGGGAGCGAGTGAAGCGCCGGAGCCCGGGGAGCCCCCCAGCCCCGCCCCGCCCCCACCAGCCCGGACCTGCTCCCCTCTCGCGGGCTCCCCCTGCGCAGCCGGACACGGACGCTTCCGGGAACCCCCCGCCCTACGTCACTTCCTGCCCTGCAGCCCCACCTCCGAACGCTCACTCAGCCCCCCCCCGGCAAGGCCTCGCGGGCGGGGCTGCGTGTGAGTCGGGCCGTGCCTCAGTTTCCCCGCTGTCACCGCGCGCCTCCCCGCGGAAGCCCGGGGGCGGGAAATGCTGCTGCCGGCGCCCCAGACACGGGGGGGGGGGGTCACTTGCGGGGCGATGGGGGCCCTGCACCAGCTGGAGGGCCACGGGCCGGGAGCTACCAAACCCCCCCAGGGACCAGAGAGCCCCCAGCGCTGGGCAACGGGGCCTAAGCGGGCCCCCCGGACGGGCAGGGGCTGCGAGCCTGTTTGGGGGAGCAACTGAACAGCAGCCCAGGACGGCCCAGGGCACAAAGCCTGCCTGGGCCCCACTCCATAGCCCCTCCCCCAGGTGCTGCGTTGCAGGGGTGCCATGCAGCCACAGCCCGGCCCCTGGCCCTGGGGGGCTCCTTGTACAGGCACCAGCAATGGGCAGGGAGGCCACTGCAGCGCTGGGGGAGGGGCATGTTTCCACTCTCTCCTCCTCTCCCCCCCCCCCTTTTTTCTCCTCGTGGTTGGCTACAGGTCCATGATGCAGTCATTTGGGTTGGGCACCAGGGGCCCTGTATAGAGGTGGTGGTAACTCGTCCCCAGCTGGACCCCCAGCCACCTCCCAGTTGCCCCCACTCAGAGGGGGAAACATGCTCTCCCCTCCCCCTCAGGAGCTTGGACAAGCAGCACCAACCAGCTGGGACAGTATCCCAGTACTGCCACCATTTAGGGGAGGTGCAATTTAACGCACCGGCAGAGCCAGCCTACCTAGTGCAGCCAGGGTGCCACCCCTGACGGCTGGCAGCCACTTAGGAGCCGTGGGGAGCCTTACCTCCCCCCACTTCCTAAGCCAAGAGGGGAACAAGGGCCCAGCCAGCCCCAGTTAAGGAGAGAATCTTAAACCCAGGCCTCTGCCAGGGCATCCCCTGCTCTGTGTCCATGCCAGCAGACCCGGGGGGGGGGAGGGGGGGGGGAGAGAAGAGAAGCATGGTCCCAAGGGCATCAGGGGACAGCATCTGCCCTGGGCTTTGGAGATCCACTCCAGGGATCAGGCCACAGGTGGTTTCAGCCCCTGACCCCTTCCTGCCCCATGACACAATCCTGTCTCCTCTGCTGCCCTCAGAGCCAGTTCACCCTTTACCCTCCCTTGAGGCCCATACAAAACAGCAGGGAAACTGAGGCAGGGACACAGCTCCCCCCCCCCCCCCCCAAAATTCCCACTGCTGCCACCTCCTCCACACCAGCCAGGAGCCAGCCCTGTTCCGCAAGTGCCAGGCACCAGCCCAGGCTGTGGGTGGCACATTTCCCCCTTGCAGAGCTGGGGGGAACCTGCTCCCCACAGCCCTAGGGCCAAGCAGCAACCCCCAGAGGCCGCTTCCCCCAGGCCCCACAGGACTGCCTCAGCTACCCCTCGCAGCCGAGTCCTCCTGCCCAGCCACCCCCCCCCCCCCCCAAGAAGCCACAGGGACTCAGCCACCAGTTCTGTTCAGACCAGCACTTTATTGGCAGCCAGTGGAGAGAACACAAACCCCCAGCTGCCCACCACCCCCTTTTATCCTGTTTTCCACCAAGCAGCCTTTCCTGACACAAGCAGCTGCCGGGAGCTGCTCCAGCAGCCAAGTTCTCCCCACACAGAGCTCCAAAGGACTGGATTAGCAGCCATCAGAGCCCCAGTTCCACATGGCAGGCCCTGGGCACACCCAGGATAGCAGCAAGGGATGGAACCCAGGAGTCCTGGCTCCATGGGCCAGCACACCTGGAAGAGAAAGGTGGGCTGTGTTAGCCTCAGCATAGCCCCCCTGCCCCCAATCCCATTGCTCCTCCCCTCCCCATCCCAGCTGCAGCCCCCTCAGTCCCAGGGTGTCAAGGCCCCGGAAGGCACAGATGTCGTCACAGGAGTTCAGAGCCCAGTGCTGACATCATTGGGGACCCACAGCCGCCCCCCCCAGACACGATCAACACCCTAGGACTCCCATTCAATCCCACCCCTAGTCCAACATGCCCCCCATGGCATTTGGGAGTCAGAGCTCCCTTTGCCTGGTACTCACCTGTCTGGGAGCCCAGAGGGAGATCTCTGCAGGAGGGGAGATAACAGGCTGGGGGGTTACCCCCACAACCCTAATGACTGCACAGCACCTGGAGGGGGAGCAGAGTTGTCAGCAGCACGTCCCAGCACAGCTCCTTCCCCCCCCAGAATAGCCTTGAAGAGCCCTGACCCCAGCTGGGGCCCCCCCTCAGTCCCTGGGGTGTCAAGTCCCCAAGAGGCACTGATGTCCTCACAGGTGGTCAGAGCCCAGTGCTGACATCATCGGGGGTCCCACCCCCTGGGGGCACATGGTGGGCTTCCCCAGTGCTCTGGGGGGGGGAGCAAGGGGGCTTTGCTCAATACCTACCAGGCAGGGGCTTGCTGCCCCCCCCCCAGCGTCCATGTGGGGAACTTAACTCCATTCCTCTAGCCTCTCCTGCCCCCCAGGTCAGCTCACAGAGTCGGGGGAGGTGGAGGCTTCCCATGGCCTGGCCATGGCAGGGTCACTGCTGGGCACTTGGAGAGAAGAGCAGTGTTAGCCGCTCCCCCCAGGCCACCCCCAAACTTCACCCCCCTCCGACAGGGCCGGCCCCCTCAGTCCCAAGGCCCTGAGGCCCCCATACAGAGCAAGCCCGCCCACCCCCCCAGCCTGGCCACTCCCACTCATATCACCCACAGAAAACCCCCCAGCTCTCCCCGTACCACCCTCCCCTCAAAGCTCATCGCATCCCCCAATCTCAGGTGACCCCAATACTCCCCCCCCCCGCGCGTCTCCCTGTCCCGCCGGCCCGCACGCTGCCCCAACCCCGCTCCACGTGGGCACCCTGGGCCGGGGCCTCGCTATTTAACCCTCCCCGGGAGGACCCCCGCGCCGGGGCTGCCCTTCCGCGCGCCTGACGGAAAAGTCCAGGCTCCCGCCCCTCCCGGCGGGGGGGAGGGAACTGTGGGGAGCGAGCGGAGGAAGCCCGTGGGGGGGCGGGGAATATCTCCGTGTGAGAGCGGGACAGGCATCTGGCCCGGGCAGCCCCAGGGGCGGAGCCTAGGAACAGGGTGAAGGGAGGGCCCAGGAGTGGGCTAGGAAGGGAGAGGGGGCGGGGCCTGGGAGAGGGGAGGGAACTAGGACAGATGGGGCGGGGCATGGCAGTGGGCGGGGCCTATGAATGGGGTGGGAGGAGCCTGGCTAAGGGGCTACAGAGTGCGGATAACTTGGGGGGCTGAAAAGCGGAGGGGCACGGGGGGGGGTTCAGGCTTGCAGTGGGGGGGGCAGAAGCTTGAGCAGCAGGAAGAGGGGTGCTTTTTCCAACAGCCCCACCCCATGCTTAAGGGGTAGTACAGTACGGGGGGGGGGGCAGATGAGGGGCAAAGACCCCAAGGACAGGAGCCCCCAGGAACAGCCCCCCTCTGTCTCCCACCCCAGGAATTCCTAGTACACAGACACACACACCCCCAAGACACAGGCCCAGCTGCCCCCCCCTTTGGGGGGGCAGGGGGGGCCTGCCCTTGAAACAAGACACCAGGCCCAGGAGCCAGAAATAGCCCCGGTCATGCTGGGTGGGGCTGGTTATTTTTACGTCTCTGCCTGGCACAAGCTGTCCCAGCCCCACGTCTGCCCCTGGGGACGGCTCTGGGCCCCGAGCCCCAAGGCAGCAGCGGCATCGGAGGGGGCTGGGCCTCCGCCCAGGCTGCCTGGAACCAGCCCAGTGGAACAGCTGCTGCAGCTGTCAAGCTCTGACCAGCCCTGGCCTGCGCCCCACTCGGGTGGGGCTGCCGGGGCGTGGGGGGAAAGAGTGACGTGGGCGAGAGCTTCCCCACAGCAGTGCCCCTAGGCCTGCTTCCCAGTGCTGGGGGCTTCCCTATAGCAGTGCCCCCAGGCAGGGATCTCGGTGCTGTGGGCTTCCCCCAACAGTGCCCCCAGGCAGGACCCCGCTGCTGGGGGCTTCCCTCCAGCAGTGTCCCAAGGCGGCAGGGACTCCCACACTGTGGGCTTCCCCCCAGCAGTGACCCCAACATGGGAACCCCAATGCTGCGAGCTTTCCCCCTTGGAGTGCCCGCAACCTGGGGGCCCCAGGGCTGCCAGCTGCCCTGCAGCAGTGTCCTGCCAGGGCCTTGTTTGAGCTGTGTGGGGAGCTGAAGGGGTTAACGGCCCATGCGTGTCGGGAGCCCCTCCAGCCCTCCCCCCCGAAATCTGACATTCCCTGGCCAGGAATCCTGGAGCTGCAGTGCAGAGAGGGAGAGATACCCAGAGAGGGGAAGGGGTGAGTGTGAGGCAGAGGAACTGGGCCGGGACCCTCCTTCCGCACAGTACCCCCCGGCCCATCCTGCCAGCTGGGGAGCAGAGGGTGTGGGGCAGGAGGGGGATTCAGGGGCGTTATGGGGCTGAGAGGACGGAGTGGGGGAGTTGGCATGCAGCTGGAAGGAGGGGAGAGTTGGGGGCACAGGGAGGGGGGAGATGGGAATCGGGGGTGGGCAGAGGGGTGCTGGGGACAGGGCGGGGCGGCTGGTGCATGGAGCGGGGGGCTGTCAGGTTGGGAGACACGTCTGCACAGCTGCTGGGAAAGGGATTTCCATGGGGTGGGGAGAGGCCGGGGGCCGACTGGAGAGGTGGGGCAGGGCCCGGAGAAGAGAGGTGGGGGGGGGGTGACAGGGTGGGAAGGGCACTGGGGGAAGCCAGCAGAGGGGAAAAAGTTCTCCCTTGGCCCTTCCCCCCCATTGCTGCCCCCCCACTCCCCGCAGTGCTGGCAGCTCCCCCATTTCTTCCTTCTGCTGTTTTGTTCCCGGCCAGGGCAAGTGTCTGGAAAATCTAGGTGCAGATGCCAGGAGCGAAGGAGGGCAGCGCGGAGGGGGAATGTGAGGGGGTGCTAAGAGGGGGAGAGGGGCTCTGGGGAGGGGGCAAGGCAGGACCTTACTCCCCCCCATTTGTTTTTCCCAGTTTCTCACCCCCTGTCAACCCTGGACTCAGCTGGGGGCGGGGGGAGCAGGAGGCAGATCCCTAGGGGTCCAGAGCAGAGGCCCGTGAGGAGGGGGTGGGAGTCAACCCCAGCCAAATGGTTGCCCCCACACAGGTTTTAAGGGGGCACCCAAGACACCTGCTCAGCTGGGGGGGGGGGGCGGAGCTGTGGAGCCAGCAACCCCCTCCAAACAAGGGTGAGGTCATGAGCCCTCTGAGGTGGGGGCTTGGTTCCCCACTTCCGGGCCTGGCTGCTACGGAGGGAGACACCATAGCGACGCCTAGCAATGCCGGCAAGGCCTTGGCAATGTCATGGTAGCCCCTTGCGACACCACGGCAACCCCTACCGACACCATGGTGACTCCGATCAACGCCAGTGAGGCCCTTGGCAATGGCATGGCAGCCCCTAGCGACACCACAGTGACTCCTAGCTATGCCAGTGAGGCCCATAGCAATGACATGGTAGCTCCTAGCGACACTGGTGCAGCCCCTTGCGACACCACGGCGACCGCCGTAGCAACAGCATGGCAACCCCTAGCGACAGCATGGTGACCCCTAGCGACAGCATGGTGACCCCTAGCGACACCAGTGAGGCCTTAGTAATGGCATTGTAGCACCTAGCGACACCTGAGCAGCCCCTAGCAATGCCCCGGAGACCCCTAAGAGCCCCTGGAGACACTATGGTGACCCCTAGCAACACCAGTGAGGCCCTTGGCGACGCCCAGAGCGGCCCTGCAGCAACCACTAGCTGCACTGGG
The DNA here is from genome assembly GCA_032595735.1 of Pelochelys cantorii. NCBI lineage: Eukaryota > Metazoa > Chordata > Testudines > Trionychidae > Pelochelys > Pelochelys cantorii. Next base: position 10,801,883 of record CM064358.1, on the reverse strand, counting down.
GTGGCTCCTAGCTAGGTGGGTGATGGCGGAAGCAGGGTGCCCCCGAACCCGGTACCGGCATCACCCTGGCAGCCCCCCTCCCACGGGAGGGAGGGGGGGAGCGGAGGCGGAAGCCAGCACCGTCCGCCTCCTGGCTGAGGCTGGCCCGTGGCGCGGCTCCATCCCTAACAGCTAACACATGTCGCTCCCTGCACCACCCGGCTCCACATCAGCGCCTGACACCCCCTCCCCCCGCCCCACGCCGCCACCGGCTCTGCTCATCGGGGGCCCCAGCAGCCCCGGCCCCACACGGTAGTGGCCGAGGGGGCTGGAGAGGGTTGGGGGAGGGGGCGTGTGGGCCTGGAACTTGGCCAGGGCTTCCCAGTGGGGCTGGGGGGGTTCCCATGGGGTTGTGGCAGGCCTGGGAGCCCGGCACACTGACCGGGGGGGGGCGAGTGCTGGGGCGGGAGTTTGGCTGCAGGCAGAGAAGGGAGTCATTGCTGAGTAGCCATGGTGGGGACACTAGTGTAACTTGGGGGGGGGCAGGGCCCAATGGGAGAAGTCCTGGGGGGTAATCAGAGTCTGGGGGGTCCCTGGAGGGTTGGGGAGGGGCTGGACAGGCAGGTCTCACTTCCTGTCACCCCTGTTCTGTCTGCCCCCCCAGCTTGGACCATGTCAGCGATCTACAGCGAGGTGGCTGGGGACGACCCCCCCAGCGACAGCTTCTGGATGGTGAGTGGCTGGGGGGAGGGGGGGGCTCTGAGAGGCTGGGGGGATGGATCCCTGCAGTGAGGTCTGTGGGGCTCGGCTGTAGGGGAAGAAGTTGGGGGCCAGAGATGGGGGCCCAGGGTTTGGGGGGTTACCAGGGTAAGGGAAGGTTTTAGCCCCCCCATCCCACCCCACGGAGTTGTGGCACCATGGGATTGTGTGTGTGTGTGGGGGGGGTGAATTGGAGAAGGGGAAACCTGCTGGATCTGACCCCCCCTCCCCACGTCTGCCCCCCCAGCCGAACCGGTACCAGCGCACGGTGCGGCGGCTGGACGAGGGGTCCCGCGTCTGTGACCAGCTGGTCGGCTGCTTCCGGGAGCGGGCGCGGATCGAGGGGGCCTACGCCCGGCACATGGGGGCCTGGGTGCAGAAGTGGCGCCCCCTGGTGGATGCGAGTGAGTCTCCCGCCCCTGCTGCATGGCCCCCGCCCCACTGAGCCCCCTAACCCCGCACCCAGCAGCCCGGCGCCCCCTATGGACACCCTGCCGACACCATGGTGCCGGCGACTGACCCCTCCCCGCAGCCCAGCGCCCCCTGCTGCCCCCGCCTCGTCCCCCCACAGCCCAGCGCCCCCTGCTGCTCCCCCATTGCCCCCCACAGCCCGGCGCCCCCTGCAGCCCCCGCCTCGTCCCCCCACAGCCCGGTGCCCCCCTGCTGCCCCCCCATGGCTCTCCACAGCCCAGCGCCCCCTGCTGCCCCTGCCTCGCACCCCCACAGCCCGGTGCCCCCCTACTACCCCCCCCATGGCTCCCCACAGCCCAGCACCCCCTGCTGCCCCCCCATGGCTCCCCACAACCCAGCGTCCCCTGCTGCCCCCGCCTCGCACCCCCACAGCCCAGCGTCCCCTGCTGCCTCCGCCTCGCACCCCCACAGCCCGGTGCCCCCCTGCTGCCCCCCCATGGCTCCCCACAACCCAGCGCCCCCTACTGCCCCCGCCTCGCACCCCCACAGCCCAGCACCCCCTGCTGCCCCCGCCCCGTCCCCCCACAGCCCGGGGCCCCCCTGCTGCCCCCCCATGGCTCCCCACAGCCCAGCGCCCCCTGCTGCCCCCGCCCCGTCCCCCCACAGCCCGATGCCCCCTGCTACCCCCCCATGGCTCCCCACAGCCCATCGACCCCTGCTGCCCCGCCTCGCCCTCCCACAGCACGGTGCCCCCCTGCTGCCCCCCCATTGCCCCCCACAGCCCAGCACCCCCTGCTGCCCCCGCCCCATCCCCCCACAGCCCGGTGCCCCCCTGCTACGCCCCCATGGCTCCCCACAGCCCAGCGACCCCTGCTGCCCTACCTCGCCCTCCCACAGCACGGTGCCCCCCTGCTGCCCCCCCCATGGCCCCCCACAGCCCAGCGCCCCCTGCTGCCCCCACCCTGTCCCCCTACAGCCCGGCGCCCCCCTGCTGCTCCCCCATGGGCTCCCCACAGCCCGGCGCCCCCTGCTGCCCCCGCCTCGTCCCCCCACAGCCCGGCGCGCCCCTGCTGCCCCCCCACAGCTCCCCACAGCCCAGCGCCCCCTGCTGCCCCTGCCTCGCACCCCCACAGCCCGGTGCCCCCCTGCTGCCCCCGTTATTGCCCCCCATAGCCCAGTGACCCCTGCTGGCCCCGCCTCGCCCCCCCACAGCACGGTGCCCCCCTGTTGCCCCCCCATAACCCCCCACAGCCCGGAGCCCCCTGCCGCCCCCGCTTCGCCCCCCCACACACAGCTTGGCGCCCCCCTGCTGCCCCCCACATTGCCCCCCACAGCCCAGCGCCCCCGGCTGCCCCCGCCTCCTCTCCCCCGCAGCCCGGTGCCCCCATGCCAGCTCTCCCCGCAGGTCCCCTGTACGGCACCGTGCGCCGGGCCTGGCAGGCCTTCCTGGACACCACGGAGCGGCTGAGCCGGCTGCACCGGGACACGCAGCGGGCACTGGTGGCCGAGGAGCTGGCCCGCGTGCGGGGCTGGCAGCGCGACAACTACCACCGCAAGCTGCTGGGCGGCTTCCGCGAGGGCCGCGAGCTGGAGAACGGCTTCCGGCGCGCCCAGAAACCCTGGGCCCGCCGCTTGCTCAAGGTGGGCGCCGGCGGGGGTCGCAGGGGGCACTGTCTGGGGGCAAGGGGGCGCCGGCGGGGGTCGTGGGAGGCACTGGTCAGGGGCACGGGGCTGGGGGGTGCCGCCGGGGGTCACGGGGGACACTGTCCAGGGGCACGGGGCTGGGGGGTGCCGCGGGGGTCACAGGGGACACTGTCCAGGGGCACGGGGCTGGGGGGTGCCGCCGCGGGTCACGGGGGACACTGTCTGAGGGCATGGGGCTGGGGGGCGCCGCCAGGGGGTCATGGGGGGCACTGTCCAGGGGCATGGGGCTGGGGGGTGCCGCCGAGGGTCGCGGGGGACACTGTCTGAGGGCATGGGGCTGGGGTCGCCGCCGGGGGGCATGAGGGGCACTGTCCGGGGGCACCGCCGGGGGGCAGGGGGCAGAGAGTGAGGGGCACAGAGCAGGAGGGCGCTGTCTGGGGGCACGGTGCGGGGGGGGGGCACCGCACGGTATCAAGGGGCAGGGCAGGGGCATCACTCGGGGGAGGGGGTTTATTGGGGGCAGTCCCAAGGATTGGGGTGAGGGGCTGCAAGGGTCACAGCCCCTCGTTTCACACCCCCCCCCATTAGGTGGAGAAAGCCAAAGCCTCGTACCACCGGGCCTGCCGGAAGGAGCATGCGGCCGCGGGCCGGGAGCAGCTGGCCCCAGGGGGCCCGCCCCTGGCCCCCGACCGGCAGCGCACCCTGCGGGAGGAACGCCAGCGCCACACCCAGGAGACACACAAGGTGGGCGTGTCCGGCCGGGGCCCTCCCCTGGGCCGAGCCCCCCGCTGCTGTGGGTCGTCCGAGGGTCCAGCCCAGAGGGAGGTTGGGGGGCCCCGTTGGCCGCCGGGCGCTTGCACTGAATCCAAACAGCCTCCGCCCCTGGACTCCTGCTCCATCCCCGCCCCAACTGGGGGTGCCAGTCCCACCCCGACTCCCCTCAGCCATCCGCCAGCCTCCTGGATCGTTAGTTGCTGGGTAGCCAGTGCCAGGCCTCTCTGGGCCTTTGCAGGGAGTAACCAGCCCTGTGCCACCCCCAGGGGACAGTGCAGCACTCGGGGGAAACTGAGGCACGCCCCATGTTGGTGAGACGAGCGCAGCCCTTTCCCAACCCGTCCGTGAGTGTCCCCCCCAACTTCTCTGCCCCCCAGGAGCGGCAGCGCTATGAGCAGGCACTGGCAGAGCTGACCCGCGCCAGCCCGCGCTACGTGGAGGAGATGGAATCCGTCTTCGAGCAGGGCCAACAATTTGAGCAGAGACGCATCGAGTTTCTCAAGGAGGCCCTGACAGCTCTGCAGCGCCGGCTGGACCCCACCGCCCACCCCGGGTAAGAGAGACCCCCCGAGCGCCGGCTGGACTCCACCGTCCACCCCAGGTAACAGAGACCCCCCCAGCGCCAGCTGGACCCCACCACCCACCCCGGGTGAAAGAGACCCCCCCCCCAGCGCTGGCTGGACCCCACCACCCATCCCGGGTAACAGAGACCCCCCCAGCGCCAGCTGGACCCCACCGCCCACCCCAGGTAAGAGAGACCCCACCCAGCGCCGGCTGGACCCCACCGCCCACCCCAGGTAAGAGAGAGACCCCCCCCCAGCGCCGGCTGGATCCCACCGCCCACCCCGGGTAAGAGAAACCCCCCCAGCGCTGGCTGGACCCCACCGCCCACCCCGGGTAAGAGAGACCCCCCCCAGCACCGGCTGGACCCCACCACCCACCCCGGGTAAGAGAGACCCCCCCAGCGCCGGCTGGACCCCACCGCCCACCCTGGGTAAAAGAGACCCCCCAGTGCCAGCCAGACCCCACCGCCCACCCTGGGTAAGAGAGACACCCCCCCCCCGCGCCAACTGGACCCCACCGGCTACGCCAGGTAAGAGAGGACCCCCGAAGCACCGTCTGGACCCCACCGCCCACCCTGGGTAAGAGAGACCCCCATGCCAGCTGGATCCCACCACCCATCCTGCATAAGAGACACCCCACCCCAGTGCTGGCTGGACCCCACCGCCCACCCCGGGTAAGAGAGACCCCCCCCAGCGCTGGCTGGACCCCACTGCCCACCCCGGGTAAGAGAGGCCCCCCCCAGCGCTGACTGGACCCCACCGCCCACCCCGGGTAAGAGAGACCCCCTGTGAGGAAGTGGGGAGTTTAGTGGTTCAGAGGGGGGTGTTACATACAGGGGGGCGCTCAGTGCCCAGAAGTTACTGGCTTAATGTGACAAAGGGGGGGAGTTTGTTGTTTCCGAGAACAGCCCAGAGTTGGAGCCGGGGTGTCTGGTACCCTGGTGACCCCGGCCCTGCTCAGAGGACAAGTCAGGTTCTGGCCAGAGGACGGACAATGGGCGGCAGAGAGGGACCCGGCAACCGACCCAGCTGGTCCCAGCGAGGGGAGAACACTGGACGGAGGAGGGAGGCGGAGAAGAGAGGGGCCAGGCGACCCTCTTACCTGGGGAGAAGACAATGGATGGGGAGGGGCTGTTGGGGGGGGATACTGGAGGCTCTGCTGGGAGATGGGGCTGTTTTTGGGGGACTGAGGGCAGAGTAGGCAGGACTCAGCTGGGTGCAGGGGAGACTGACATGCGGGGCTGAGGGCCCAGGCCGACTGGGCTGAGGGATCCTTGGCTGTGTTCAAAGCTCAATAGACCCTCCTGGTTGGTGCTGGCGGAGAGTCGCTCTGGTCTGGAGAACAGGGTGGCGCTGTTCCTTCTGGGAGTGGGGGCCCCAGGGGTCCAGAGGGAGGGAACCCCCCAAAGGGGCTCACGGTGGAGGCAGGTGGCTGAAGGCCCTGAGAGGCACCTTCCCGGAGGCGGAGGGGCACACCCCCCCAGGCGAGAGCGGGCCCCCCAAGAGAGGGTCGCCGCACTGGAGTGGCCCCCCTGAGGAAGGGCTGTCTCGCTGCTGCTGGAAAGGAGTGGGCTCCCCGAGAAGGGGCTGCCGCCCTGGAGAGGGGGGATCCGCGCAGGAGCCAAGGGGCCAAGTGTGGGCACCACCTGTGAGCCGTGACACCCCTCCCAGCACTGGCTAGACCCCACCGCCCACCCCGGGTAAGAGGCACCCCCCCCCAGCACCAACTGGACCCCAGGACGCACCCTGGGTAAGAGACACCCTCCCCCAGCGCCGGCTGGCTACGCCAGGTAAGAGAGACCCCCCCAAGCACCAGCCGGACCCCACCACCCACCCTGCGTAAGAGAGACCCCCCCAAGCACCAGCCGGACCCCACCACCCACCCTGGGTAAGAGAGACCCCCCCAAGCACCAGCCGGACCCCACCACCCACCCTGGGTAAGAGAGACCCCCCCAAGCACCAGCCGGACCCCACCACCCACCCTGCGTAAGAGAGACCCCCCCAAGCACCAGCCGGACCCCACCACCCACCCTGGGTAAGAGAGACCCCCCCAAGCACCAGCCGGACCCCACCACCCACCCTGGGTAAGAGAGACCCCCCCAAGCACCAGCCGGACCCCACCACCCACCCTGCGTAAGAGAGACCCCCCCAAGCACCAGCCGGACCCCACCACCCACCCTGGGTAAGAGAGACCCCCCCAAGCACCAGCCGGACCCCACCACCCACCCTGCGTAAGAGAGACCCCCCCAAGCACCAGCCGGACCCCACCACCCACTCTGCGTAAGAGAGACCCCTCCCCCCCGTGCCAGCTGGACCCCACCACCCACCCTGCGTAAGAGAGACCCCCCCAAGCACCAGCCGGACCCCACCACCCACCCTGCGTAAGAGAGACCCCCCCAAGCACCAGCCAGACCCCACCACCCACCCTGGGTAAGAGAGACCCCCCCAAGCACCAGCTGGACCCCACCACCCACCCTGCGTAAGAGAGACCCCCCAAGCACCAGCCGGACCCCACCACCCACCCTGCGTAAGAGAGACCCCCCCAAGCACCAGCCAGACCCCACCACCCACCCTGGGTAAGAGAGACCCCCCCAAGCACCAGCCGGACCCCACCACCCACCCTGGGTAAGAGAGACCCCTCCCCCCCGTGCCAGCTGGACCCCACCACCCACCCTGCGTAAGAGAGACCCCCCCAAGCACCAGCCGGACCCCACCACCCACCCTGGGTAAGAGAGACCCCCCCAAGCACCAGCCGGACCCCACCACCCACCCTGCGTAAGAGAGACCCCCCCCAAGCACCAGCCGGACCCCACCACCCACCCTGCGTAAGAGAGACCCCCCCAAGCACCAGCCGGACCCCACCACCCACCCTGCGTAAGAGAGACCCCCCCAAGCACCAGCCGGACCCCACCACCCACTCTGCGTAAGAGAGACCCCTCCCCCCCGTGCCAGCTGGACCCCACCACCCACCCTGCGTAAGAGAGACCCCCCCAAGCACCAGCCGGACCCCACCACCCACCCTGCGTAAGAGAGACCCCCCCAAGCACCAGCCAGACCCCACCACCCACCCTGGGTAAGAGAGACCCCCCCAAGCACCAGCCGGACCCCACCACCCACCCTGGGTAAGAGAGACCCCTCCCCCCCGTGCCAGCTGGACCCCACCACCCACCCTGCGTAAGAGAGACCCCCCCAAGCACCAGCCGGACCCCACCACCCACCCTGGGTAAGAGAGACCCCCCCAAGCACCAGCCGGACCCCACCACCCACCCTGCGTAAGAGAGACCCCCCCCAAGCACCAGCCGGACCCCACCACCCACCCTGCGTAAGAGAGACCCCCCCAAGCACCAGCCGGACCCCACCACCCACCCTGCGTAAGAGAGACCCCCCCAAGCACCAGCCGGACCCCACCACCCACTCTGCGTAAGAGAGACCCCTCCCCCCCGTGCCAGCTGGACCCCACCGTCCTGATTCCCCTATCGCTCTGTCATGGCTCGCAGGCCGTGCCCACGCTCTGCCCATCTGTCCCTAAGTGGGACCCCCCTCTCCAGTGAGACGGCCCCTTCTCGGGGGGTCCACTCCAGTGCGGGGACCCTCTCATGGGGGGCCCACTCTCGCCTGGGGGGGTGTGCCCCTCCGCCTCCGGGATGGCGCCTTTCAGGGCCTTCAGCCACCTGCCTCTGCCGTGAGCCCCCTTTGGGGGTCCCCTCCCTCTAGGCCCCCAGGCCCCCTCTCCCAGAGGGACTAGAGCAGCCGTGTTCACCAGCCCAGAGCGACTCTCTGCCGGCACCAACCAGGAGGGTCTATTGAGCTTTGAACCCAGCCAAGGATCCCTCAGGCCAGTCGGCCTGGCCCCTCCTAAACCCGCCCGTCAGTCCCCCCTGCAGCCAGCTGAGTCCTGTCTGCTCTGCTCTGTCCCCCAAAACCAGCCCCCGTCTCCCAGCCGAGCCTCCAGTATCCCCCCCAACAGCCCCTCCCCAGTCAGTGTCTCTCCCCAGGTTACGGGGTCGCCTAGGCCCTTCTTCTCCCCCCCCCCCCCGTCCGATGTTCTCCCCTCGCTGGGACCAGCTGGGCCGGTTGCCGGGGTCCCCCTCTGCCGCCCCTTGTCTGTCTGGCCGGACCTGGCCTTGTCCACTGAGCAGGGTCTGCCGGGTCACCAGGGCCCCAGGCGCCGGGCTCCGGTTCTGAGCTGTTCTCTGCAGCGACAAACTCCCCCCCTTGTCACATTACACCAGTAACATCCGGGCCCTGAGCGCCCCCCTGCCTGCAGCCTCCCCAAGCCCCCCAAACTCCCCACTGCCTCACCGCCTCTCCCCATATTTGCTGCCCCCACCAGGGAGCAGATTGAGTCTGTAGGCGGGCAGGGGGCGACCTGTGCGTGCCACAGTGGGGGGGCAGTGAGGGCAGGGTGGGGGTCAGAGTGCGGACAGTGGTTTCAGCAGGGTCCCTGAGCAGGCCACGGACAAGCCAAGCAGCAAACCGTGTTCCCGCTAATCCTTCCAGCCATGTGCAGAATAAGTTTTGTTCCGTGCAGTGAGGCGCGTGCGGAGGGGCACCCCCAAGAGAAACTCAGGCTGCCGGCTGGGGGGGGCGCACTGCTAGTCAGCTGGGCGGCCCCTGAATCTCTCCTTGGCAGCACTGACGTCCTGCTCCGCCCCCCACAGGGTGCAGGCCGCACAGACCCAGCTCCGCCAGGCCATCGGTGACATTAGCGCCCGCCAGGACCTGGACTGGTGGCGCCGGCAGCGCGGGCCCGGCATGGCCATGGCATGGCCCGAGTTCGAGGTGAGACCCCCCCCCCAACCTGCCCTCTGGGAGCCCAGCCCCAGTCACCCCAGAGCCAGGCCTCCTCCCCACCCCCGCACCCTGCACTGGCCCAGGGCAGCGTTAACCCTTCGGCCCCCACCCAGCAGTCACGCAACCTGCAGCGGGAAACTGAGGCACATGGTAACAAGCTTAGAGCAGACCATTTGGTCATCCCCCATCCCCCTCTGCCCCCAAGCTCCCCGCCCCCCCCCTCCCAGCGAGCACGGGCCTGGCTGGAGCAGCTGGAAGCTCCCCTCCCAAGCCTGAGCCCCCATTTCCCCCCCAGGCATGGAGCCCCGAATGGGAGCCGCAGAGCCCCAAGGCCCCACCGGCCCAGGAGGAGGAGAAGGTGGCGCTGCAAAGTGTCCACCCAGTCCCGGGCAGGTGAGTGCGGGGGGGGGGCATGAGGGGGCGGGTTAGTGGGGGGTCAGGTGAGCAAGGTGGGGGGCAGGTGAGTGAGGTGGGGGCAGGTGAGTGGGGGGGCAGATGAGCGAGGTGGGGAGCAGGTGAGTGAGTTGGGGGCAGATGAGCAAGGTGAGGGGCAGATGAGTGAGCTGGGGGGCAGGTGAGAAGGGGCAGGTGAGTGAGGTGGGGGCAGGTGAGTGGGGGGGCAGGCGAGTGGGGCGGGTTTGCTCCCCATAGTCCCCCTGGGATGCCAACAACGTGGTAACACTGCAGCCCCCCAGAACAGGTACAATAACCCTGCTCCTAGAGACCCTACCATAACACACTGGCCCCCCGACAACCCTGCCCTAGCCCAGCCTGCGTGGGATGCGGTGCGGCCAGGGCTCAGCCCGGCTGCCTCCGGCCCTGGCCCCGGCCCCGTGCGGCTCCTGCAAGCGGCTGCCTGGGCCCCGGGGCCCCTGGGCGGAGACACAGCCATGAGGGCCTGTGTGCTGGTCCCACCCTAAGGCCAGCTCTGCAGCTCCTGTTGGCTGGGAACTGCAACCAATGGGAGCTGCGGGGGCGGTGCCTGTGGACCCAGGGCGGTGCAGGGGGCTGCCTGGCCACACCTCCACTTAAGGGGACTGCAGGGATCCAGTGGCTGCTTGCAGGAGCCCGCCCCTTCCTGCACCCCAAGCCCCTGCCTAAGCCCTGTGGAAACGAGCCAATGAGGCAGGGTGGGGGAGGGGAAGATGGAGTGAGGGGTGGAGCCTTGGAGAAGGGGCGGGGCGGGGCGGGGCGGGGCGGGGTAGGGCGGGGGCAGGGCCTTGCAGAAGGGATGGGGCAAGGGCAGGCAATGTTGTTTGGGGTCCTCTATCAGGAAAGTTTGCAGCTCCCCCCCCCCCCCGCCCTCGGGCTCAGCAGGGAGCTGGGGGAGGGGCTGGGGTGTGGGGATGTACCCCAGAGGCTCCACCCCATTTCATTCCCTCCCCTCCCCCCAGTGTGCCTGAGGTGGCAGCGCCTAGTCTGGGCCAGCGGGTCCGGGCTATTTACGATTATACGGGGCAGGAGCCCGACGAGCTGAGCTTCACGGCTGGTGAGTGACTCCGGCTGGGCCCCGACACCCCCCGGATGCCCCGGCTGGGCCCCGACACCCCCCGGATGCCCCGGCTGGGCCCCGACGCCCCCCCCCATGCCCCGGCTGGGCCCCGACGCCCCCCCCAATGCCCCGGCTGGGCCCCGACACCCCCCAGATGCCCCGGCTGGGCCCCGACACCCCCACTGCCCCGGCTGGGCCCCAATCCCCCCCACTGCCCCGGCTGGGCCCCGACACCCCCCGGATGCCCCGGCTGGGCCCCGACGCCCCCCCCAGATGCCCCGGCTGGGCCCCGACACCCCCCAGATGCCCCGGCTGGGCCCCGACACCCCCATTGCCCTGGCTGGGCCCCAATCCCCCCCACTGCCCCGGCTGGGCCCCGACACCCCAGATGCCCCGGCTGGGCCCCGATCCCCCCCCCCCCCGCCTTGGCTGGGCCCCGACTCCCCCCCCCCCCACCCCGGCTGGGCCCCGACACGCCCACTGCCCCGGCTGGGCCCCGATCCCCCCCCAGATGCCCCGGCTGGGCCCCGATCCCCCCCGCACTGCCCCGGCTGGGCCCCGATCCCCCCCGCACTGCCCCGGCTGGGCCCCGACACCCCCCCGATGCCCCGGCTGGGCCCCGACACCCCCCCCGCTGCCCCGGCTGGGCCCCGACACCCCCCCCGCTGCCCCGGCTGGGCCCCGACACCCCCCCGCTGCCCCGGCTGGGCCCCGACACCCCCCCGATGCCTCGGCTGGGCCCCGACACCCCCCCGATGCCCCGGCTGGGCCCCGACTCCCCCCCCCGATGCCCCGGCTGGGCCCCGACACCCCCCCCGATGCCCTGGCTGGGCCCCGATTCCCCCCCCACTGCCCCGGCTGGGCCCCGACACCCCACTGCCCCGGCTGGGCCCCGATCCCCGCCCCACTGCCACAGCTGGGCCCCGACACACACCCCTCCGCTGCCCCCGGTCCCTCCCATTGCCCTGGCTGGGCCCTGACACCCTCCTCCGCACAGTCCCTACTGCATCCCCACTCAGCCCATCCTCCGGCAGCACCCACCCCCACACCGCGCTGATGGGGGCCCATGACAGACAGCCCCCTCCCAGACTCCACCCCCTAACGCTGCCTGTCCTTGCAGGGGAGGAGCTGACGAAACTGGAGGAGCAAGACGCCCAGGGCTGGTGCAAGGGGGTGACGGCCGGGGGGCGCGTGGGGCTCTACCCCGCCAACTATGTGCAGCCAGTGCCCTGAGCCCCTAGCCCCTCGCCATGGAGCCCCCGCCGCCCCGGTGCACCTGCCTCAGACATGGGAGGGGGCCCTCCCTGACCCCCCCCGCCACCCCACCTTACTCAAGCTGCCCCGATGCGCAGACCCACCTGCCGGGGGGGGGGCTGCGGGGGGAGATCTCGGGGAGCCTTGATAGCAGGTGATCGTCCCCGGCCCACAGCAGCCTCCCGTATCTGCTGCCCCCATGACCCCATCTTTGGCCCCCCCCACGACACCCCTAGATCTGGGACAGAAACAATAAACTTGTCCGCCCCGGCACAGTCTGAGTCCATCCCTGATGTGCAAACCCCCCACCCCCGTGCCTCACTGCGGGGGCACTGGCAGGGCGGGGGGCAGGGGCTGTGGGGCGGGAGGGATGGGCAGACAGATGTGGTGGGCGGTGGCGGGATAGATGGGCCAAGGCAGGCTATGGTGAGGGCTATAAGGAGGGGCTCTAGGAAAAGAGCCAGGAAAAGCTGTGGGGCAGTGGGGAGGGGCGTGGGGAGGCTGTGAGGTGTGGGGAAAGGCAGTGGGGAGGCTGTAGGGTATGGGGAGGGGCAGTGAGGAGGCTGTGGGGTGTGGGGAGGGAGCTATGGGGGGCTGTGGGGTATGAGGAGGGGCAGTGGAGAGGGCTGTGAGGCATGGGGTGGGACAGTGGGGAGGCTATGGGGCATGGGCAAGGGTGTGGGAAGGGGCAGTGGGGAGGGCTGTGGGATGTGGGGAGGGCTGTGGGGCATGGGGAGGCTGTGGGGTATGGGGAGAGGCAGTGGGCAGAGGTGTGGGGAGGGAGCTATGGGGGGCTGAGGCATGGAGCGGGACAGTGGGGAGGCTGTGGGGCGTGGGGAGGGGTGTGTGGAGGGAGCTATGGGGAGAGGCAGTGGGGAGGCTGGGGGGTATGGAGAGGGACAGTGGGGAGGCTATGGGGCGTGGGCAGAGGTGTGGGGAGGGGCAGTGGGGAGGGCTGTGAGGCACGGGAGGCAGTGGGCAGGGGTGTGGGGAGGGAGCTATGGGGGGCTGTGAGGCGTGGGGCAGGACAGTGGGGAGGCTGTGGGGCGTGGGGAGGGGTGTGTCCAGGGAGCTATGGGGAGAGGTCATGGGGAGGCTGTGGGGTATGGGGAGGGGCAGTGGGCAGGGGTGTGGGGAGGGAGCTATGGGGTGGGGTGTGGGGAGGGGCAGTGGGCAGGGGTGTGGGGAGGGAACTATGGGGAGGGCTGTAGGGAGTCTGTGGGGTGTGGGGAGGAGCAGTGGGGAGGGCTATGAGGCATGGACCGGGACAGTGGGGAGGCTGTGGGGTGTGGGGAGGGGCAGTGGGCAGGGGAGGGAGCTATGGGGTAGGGTGTGGGGAGGGACAGTGGGCAGGGGTGTGGGGAGGGAACTATGGGGAGGGGTGTAGGGAGTCTGTGGGGTGTGGGGAGGAGCAGTGGGGTGGGCTGTGAGGCATGGAGAGGGACAGTGGGGAAGCTGTGGGGAGGGGCAGTGGGGAGGGATGTGGGGCGTGGGGAGGCTGTGGGGCACAGGGCGGCAGTGGGCAGGGGTGTGGGGAGGGAGCTATGGGGGGCTGTGAGGCATGGGGCAGGACAGTGGGGAGGCTGTGGGGCGTGGGGAGGGGCAGTGGGCAGAGGTGTGGGGAGGGAACTATGGGGAGGGCTATAGGGAGTCTGTGGGGTGTGGGGAGGGGCAGTGGGCAGGGGTGTGGGGAGGGAGCTATGGGCTGGGGTGTGGGGAGGGACAGTGGGCAGAGGTGTGGGGAGGGAACTATGGGGAGGGCTATAGGGAGTCTGTGGGGTGTGGGGAGGGGCAGTGGGCAGGGGTGTGGGGAGGGAGCTATGGGGTGGGGTGTGGGGAGGGACAGTGGGCAGAGGTGTGGGGAGGGAGCTATGGGGTGGGGTGTGGGGAGGGACAGTGGGCAGAGGTGTGGGGAGGGAACTATGGGGAGGGCTGTAGGGAGTCTGTGGGGTGTGGGGAGGGATGTGGGGCACGGGGGGGCAGTGGGCAGGGGTGTGGGGAGGGAGCTATGGGGGGCTGTGAGGCGTGGGGCAGGACAGTGGGGAGGTTGTGGGGCGTGGGGAGGGGTGTGTGCAGGGAGCTATGGGGAGAGGTAGTGGGGAGGCTGTGAGGCATGGAGCGGGACAGTGGGGAGGGCTGTGGGGCAGTGGCTGGCTCCCGCCCCCAGTCAGGGCGTGGGGTTCACCTGGGGACACCCCGCCCAAGACCTGCCCTTGCTGGCAGAGCGGCCAATGGGGCGCAGCACCCCAGAAGGCCTGGGCCAGTCCCAGCCTGAGCCCCAGCAGGTCCCAGCCAATCAGACGCTGCGCCCCAGATGGCCCAGCCAATGGGAGCCGGCCGCTCCTGAGCTGCCCAGCGGGGGCTGAGCCGCAGCCTAGCCTGGGGACAGACAGACGCCGCGGCACCAGCCAGCCAGACGGATCATGGGGCCCCCGGGCTGGGCCGCCCTCCTGCTGCTGGCGCTCGGCACCCAGGCGCTGATCCGGTGAGGGCCCCGCACACCTGGGGCCTGGCTGGCTGGGGAGCAGAGACTAGTGGTTAGAGCAGGGGCGGGCCAGGAGCCAGGACACCTGGGTTCTCTGCCCAGCTCTGGGAGGGGAGCGGAGGCTAGTGGTTAGAGCAGGGGCGGGCCAGGAGCCAGGACACCTGGGTTCTCTGCCCAGCTCTGGGAGGGGAGCGGAGGCTAGTGGTTAGAGCAGGGGCGGGCCAGGAGCCAGGACACCTGGGTTCTCTGCCCAGCTCTGGGAGGGGAGCGGACGCTAGTGGTTAGAACAGGAGTGGGCCCGGAGCCAGGACTCCTGGGTTTTTGCTCTGGGAGGGGAACAGAGGCTAGTGGTTAGAGCAGGGGGCTGGAAGCCAGGACTCCTGGGTTCTCTGCCCAGCTCTGAGAGGGGAGTGGGGGCTAGTGGTTAGAGCAGGACTGGCTGGGCTGGGCTGCCGCAGGGGCCAGGGGCTGCCTGGCGCAGCAAACGAGAGGCTCCGGCTGCCCCCCACGCTCCCCCCACCTCCCACAGGGATTTCTGAGCTGGCCCCACCCAGCCAGTCCCCGGACCAGTCTGGCCAGTTCCCGGCCCTGTGGCACTGACACCTCCCTGCCAGCGGCCCATGGGCAGGGCCAGGCCAGCTCAGGGGGCAGGCAGTGGGGCAGGGTCTGTCCCCGGTAGGGGGCGCTGGTTCCCTGGCTGGCTGAGGGAGGGAGGTGGGGGGGGTCCCATAGTTGCCCTTACACTGACCCGCCCCCCACAGGATCCCCCTGCGGAAGTTCCCTTCGGTGCGGAACCGGTTCGGCAGGAAGGGGCTGCCCACGGCTGAGGTGGTGGCTCGGGGGGGCCCAGGCAGGGCTCCCCACAGCCGCTCGGCTGCCCCCCAGCGTTTGCACGACTACATGGATGTAAGTCCCCCCCCCCCGCAGGCCCTGGGGCTGCACAGCCTGGGGGGCATGGTTGGGAGGGGAGGGGGAGAGGATGTGGGAGGGCTGGGGGGGAATCTGGGGATCTGCATTGGAGGTGGGGGTGGCAGTGTGGGCTGCGCTGGGGGGCCGGGGCTGTGCTGACCTGCCCCTCCCCCCAGGCGCAGTACTATGGGGAGATCGGGATCGGGACCCCCCCACAGCTGTTCCGCGTGGTGTTCGACACGGGCTCCTCCGACCTGTGGGTGCCCTCGGCTCGCTGCTGCCTCCTGCACCTGGCCTGCTGTGAGTGGGGCCGGAGGGTGCGTCCGTCCATCTGTCCTGACCCCCCCAGGGGTGCCCTGCGAGCTGGGTGCTTGTGCGGCTGCCCAGGAGAGATTCCAGCAGAGCGCCCCCAGTTCGGTTTGTGTTTCTCCTGGGGGTGCACGTTCGCATGCACCTTGGTGCGCAGAACAACATTTATTCTGCACATGGATGGAAATGATTAGCAGGAACCTTGGTGCCCGGGGGCTGCGTCTGTCTAACCCCAAAGGATCTGGGGGGCCATCGGGGGGGGGGGTTGTGTCTGTCCTGACCTCTCCTCTCCCCCAGGGGTGCACAATCAATACCACTCGCTCTTGTCCTGCACCCACAAATGCAACCGCACCGAGTTCTCCATCCACTACGGCAGCGGCAGCCTGAACGGCTTCCTGAGCCAGGACACCGTCACCGTGAGTGGGGCCCGGGCGCCTGGGTTCTCGCACTGGCTCGGGGCGGGCAGGGGGGGCTAGTGGTTAGAGTGGGGGGGACACCCAGGTGCCTGGATTCTCGCACTGGTTCGGGGAGGGCCGGGGGACTAGTGGTTAGAGCGGCGAGGGGGCGGCGCCCAGACACCTGTGTCCCAGCCCAGCTGTGCCCCCAGGTGTCCAACGTGACGGTCGTGAACCAGACGTTCGCCGAGGCCGTGGACCTGCCGGGGCTGGTGTTCGTGGCGGCCAAGTTCGACGGGATCCTGGGCATGGGGTACCCGGCACTGTCCGTGCGCAGGGTCCTCCCCGTCTTCGACAGCATGATGGCCCAGGGGCTGCTGCCCCACAACCTCTTCTCCTTCCACCTCCGCAGGTCAGAGCCCCGCCCCCCCTCCGCGCCTCCATCCCCACGTGGCCCCCGTGCTGCTGTGTCCCCGGCCCCCGGGTCTCCGGCCCCCCATGTCCTCCGTGTCCCCCGCGCCTCTGACCCCCCACCCCCCGATCTCCACGTGGCCCCCGTGCTGCTGTGTCCCCGGCCCCCGGGTCTCCAGCCCCCCATGTCCTCCGTGTCCCCCGCGCCTCTGACCCCCCGCCCCCCGATCTCCACGTGGCCCCCGCACCTCTGACCCCCCGCCCTCCCGCGCCTCTGACCCCCCCGCCCCACGATCCCCACGTGGCCCCTGTGCTGCTGTGTCCCCGGCCCCCTCGTCTCCGGCCCCCTCATGTCCTCCGTGTCTCCCGCGCCTCTGACCCCCCGCCCCCCGATCCCCACGTGGCCCCCGTTGCTGCTGTGTCCCCGGCCCCCGGGTCTCCGGCCCCCCCATGTCCTCCGTGTCCCCCGCGCCTCTGACCCCCCGCCCCCGATCTCCACGTGTCCCCCGCACCTCTGACCCCCCGCCCCCCGATCTCCACGTGGCCCCCGCGCCTCTGACCCCCCTGCCCCCCGATCCCCACGTGGCCCCCATGCCACTGTGTCCCCGGCCCCCCCATGTCCTCCGTGTCCCCCGTGCCTCTGACCCCCCGCCCCCCGATCTCCACGTGTCCCCCGCGCCTCTGACCCCCCGCCCCCCGAGGCCCCCGTTGCTGCTGTGTCCCCGGCCCCCGAGTCTCCAGCCCCCCATGTCCTCCGTGTCCCCCGCGCCTCTGACCCCCCGCCCCCCGATCTCCACGTGGCCCCCGCACCTCTGACCCCCCTCCCTCCCGCGCCTCTGACCCCCCGCCCCACGATCCCCACGTGGCCCCCGCACCTCTGACCCCCCGCCCCCCGATCTCCACGTGGCCCCCATGCCACTGTGTCCCCGGCCCCCCCATGTCCTCCGTGTCCCCCACGCCTCTGACCCCCTGCCCCCCGATCTCCACGTGGCCCCCGTGCTGCTGTGTCCCCGGCCCCCGAGTCTCCGGCCCCCCATGTCCTCCGTGTCCCCCGTGCCTCTGACCCCCCTGCCCCCTGATCTCCACGTGGCCCCCGTGCTGCTGTGTCCCCGGCCCCCGAGTCTCCGGCCCCTCATGTCCTCCGTGTTCCCCGCGCCTCTGACCCCCCGCCCCCGAACCCCCCAATCCCATGTTCCTGAACCCCTCAGCCCCACAAACCTCCCAGCCCCGAGCTCCCCCGTGCCCCCAGCCCCTGCCCCTCCAGCCAGAGATCCCGGTGCCGCCCCGAGCTCCCCCCCTCTCTTCCCGGCTGCAGGGGCTCCGCGGAGGGGGGGCAGCTGCTGCTGGGGGGCACGGACCCGGCGCTGCACGACGGGGAGCTGCACTACGTACCCGTGTCCCGCAAGGCCTATTGGCAGGTCAAGGTGGACAAGTGAGTACCCCTGGGGCCCTGCCCCCCGGGCCCCTTCCCGGCCCCTGAACCCCCCGGGCCCCTTCCCGGCCCCTGAACCCCCCGGGCCCCTTCCCGGCCCCTGAACCCCCCGGGCCCCTTCCCGGCCCCTGAACCCCCCGCGTCCCTTCCCGGCCCCTGAACCCCCCAGGTCCCTTCCCAGCCCCTGAACCCCCTGGCCTCTGCCCCCTGAAGTTCCTGATCTCCCCTGGGACCCTTTGTGCCCCCTGCTCCCCAGAGCACCACAGCCCCGCCCTGGTCCCTGAGCCCCCTGCCCCCCAGGCCTTCCCAGGCCCCTTTGTGGCTCCCAGCCCCCTCCTGGCCATCTGACCCCAGTCCCACGTCACTCCCCAGGCCTCGCCAACCCTCTGGACCCCCGCTGGGACCCCCACAGGCCTCTAGGGCCCCCCCGAGCCCCTGGGCTCCCCCATAGCCTCCAGATGCTCCCAACCCCCCCACCCCTGCCTGCCTCCCAGCCCCTCTCAGGGTCCCCCAGTCTCCCTGGCCCCCGCGCCTGAGCGGCAGACCCTTACGCTCCCTGGGCCCACCTGGGCCCCCATTTCACGGGGGATGGGGGGTCCCCGGGCCCAGCGCCCCACCGGCAGCCAGAAGGGACTCCCAGCAGGCAGAGAGAGAAGGAGGCTCAGAGGTGGCAGGGACCCAGCGGGACCCAGAGCCAGGCAGGCCCTGCCCCCCAAGCCCACCCAGCCCGCCCCCCAGCCAGGCCTTTGTCTGTGAGAGGGGCACTTGAAATCCCCTGGCCAGGTGAGATGTGGACGCGTGCGCACGCGCGCGCACACACACACACACACACACACACACACACACACACACACACGGTGCCCCTGGCCAGGTGAGACGTGTACACACACACACACACACACGGTGCCCCTGGCCAGGTGAGACGTGTACACACACACACACACACACACACAGTGCCCCTGGCCAGGTGAGACGTGTGTACACACACACACACACACACACACACACACACACACACACGGTGCCCCTGGCCAGGTGAGACGTGTACACACACACACACACACACACACACACAGTAGGGGTCACCCACAGCCCAACCACAGTGGGCCCAGGGCCACAGGAGTGTACAGCCCGCCCCCACTATGTCACAGGGCCGTGCCCAGGGAAACTGAGGCACACCCCGGGGTTACTACAGGGCGGTAGACCTCACATGCCGTAGAACAAGGGGAATAAAATTCCTGCTTTGTCTCCCCCTGCAGCCCCCCCCTGCTGCCCCACTTGACCCCTGAGCCACTTCTGCACCCCCACCCCCACCCTGTGGACCCCCATGGTGCCCACCCAACGCCTGCAGGGGACCCCAAAACTGCCCCTGGACTCCCCAGGCCTGCCTGTCTCCGAGCTCCACCCCCAGCCACACTCACCTCCCAAACCCATCTCCAGCCCCCTTTCCAACTGTGCCTGGGCCCCCCCCTTGAACTCCTGTCCCCAAATCCCTCCCCACCCCCTGCACCCCTGTGTCCCTGACACCCCTCCCCCCCCCGTGTCCCTGGCATACACCCCCCTCCCCTTTTGGCAGGATCCAGGTGAAGAAGTCCCGAGGGGGGCACCGGAGCACAGGGCCGGCTCTCTGCCAGGGGGGCTGCCAAGCCATTTTGGACACGGGCACCTCCCTCATCGCGGGCCCCAGCAAGGAGATCAAGACCCTGCACAAAACCCTGGGCTTCTTCCGCACCCTCGGGGGGCAGGTAAGGGGTTAGGGCGGGGGGCTGGGAGCCCGGACTCCTGGGTTCTCGTGCCTGCTGCACCCCACCTGGCTGGGGGGGGCTGTCTAACCCCTCCCTCCCCTGCTGTCCCGCAGAAGGTGCTGGAGTGTGACCAGGTCTCTGGCCTGCCCGAGGTCTCCTTCGTGCTGGGCGGGAAGGCGTTCACCCTGACCGGGGAACAGTACACGCTGCAGGTGGGGCCGGCGGGGGCCTGGGGCTGTCTAGCGTGGGGGGCACATGGGGGCTGGCTGGGCTCGGGGGGGGTCACAGAGGGGAGGGGAGGCCCGTGGGGGCTGTCCCACACCTGCCCTGACTCCCCCCCCTCCGTTTTGCCCCCCCCAGGTGACACAGGTGGGCACCCCCATGTGCCTCAGCGGGTTCATGGCCCTGGATGTGCCCCCCCCTGCCGGCCCCCTCTGGATCCTGGGCGACGTCTTCCTGAGCCAGTACTACGCCGTGTTCGACCGGGAGCGGGACCGCGTGGGGCTGGCCCGGGCCACGGCTGCCCCTGCCCCCATCCTGCCGCAGACGCCCCCTCCCAGCCCCACGAGGAGCCCCGAAACCCGGCCCCTTGCCCTGAGCACCCCCCAGCCCACTGCACACCCCCGGACCTCAGGACGCCTGAGTTCCTCCCCCAGCTCCGGGAGGGGAGGGGCAATTAGTGGTTAGAGCAGGGGGCCAGGGTGGGAGACAGGATGTGGGGAGGAGTGGGGTCTAGTGACTAGTGTGGGGTGGGGGCCCAGGACCCTGGCTGAGGGGGAGAGTGAGGTCTAGTGGTTAAAGTGGGGGGGGTAAGACCCTGGCTGGGGGGAGTGGGGTCTAGTGGTTAGAGCAGGGGGTCTGGGACCCTGGCTGGGGGGAGTGGGGTCTAGTGGTTAGAGCAGGGGGCTGGGCCCCTGGCTGGGGGGAGTGGTGTCTAGTGGTTAGAGCAGGCCAGTCATAGACGCCCCTCCCCCATCTCTCTGCTAGCCCGGCCTCTCTCCTCTCCCTCCCTGGCCTCTTGCTTTCCTGCGAGCAGGGGCAGGGCCCCGGACCCCTGCCACCCCCACCCTCTTGGAGTGGGGGGGTGGGGGCGCGGCTGGGCCGAGCAGCCAATAAAAAGCAGATTCCCAAGGTCCTGGGTGATTGTCATGGCTGGCTGGGGGGTTAGGCGCTTGGAGGGGCTGGGGGGCAGGTGGGTTGGCCGTGAGCTGCGCTGGCCCCACATCGGAGGGGCAGAGAATTCAGGGCAGCCCTGGGCTGGGCCCCTCCCCCCCATCTCTAACCCCCATTGCCCTGCCCAGCGAGGGGGGGGGGCACAGAAGGGAGGAGGGGGAGGCGGATCAAAGAGGGGCCCAGGGACCTGGTTACCTGGGTCAGACAAAGGCCGGGGTGGGGGGAGCTCCGCTAGAAGCCATGGAGGGGTAGCTGGGGGGGGGAGGGGAGCCAGCATCCCTGGCTGCAGGACAGAGGGAGCCGTGCTGGGCTGAGGGGGCCAGGCCCGGGGCTGGGGCCCGATGCTCACTTACCCCCCTGCCCGACGCCAGCCGAGTTTGCACTGGAGCCCAGGGGGCCTGGTCCCGCCCGGCGCAGGCCCCGAGCCAGGGGTCCCTGAGGGGCCGGCAGAGCCAGGCCAGCAGAGGCTTAGACCGGGCAGTGCCAGGAGATGCTGCCCCCTGGGAGAGGGGCCCCGAGAAGGGGCTGTCGCACTGAAGGGGGCCCCCTGGACCGTTCAGGGGCTCAACCTGTGAGTCCAGGACAATCTCCGCCCCCCGGTCTCTACCCCGTGTAGAGCCCCGCCCCCAGTCTCTATCCCCGTGTAGAGCCCCGCCTCCGGACTCTATCCCGCCCCCGGTCTCTATCCCCGTGTAGAGCCCTGCCCCTGGTCTCTATCCCTGTGTAGAGCCCTGCCCCCAGTCTCTATCCCCGTGTAGAGCCCCGCCCCCAGTCTCTATCCCGCCGCCGGTCTCTATCCCCGTGTAGAGCCCCACCCCTGGTCTCTATCCCTGTGTAGAGCCCTGCCCCCAGTCTCTATCCCCGTGTAGAGCCCCGCCCCCAGTCTCTATCCCGCCGCCGGTCTCTATCCCCGTGTAGAGCCCCACCCCTGGTCTCTATCCCTGTGTAGAGCCCCGCCCCCAGTCTCTATCCCCGTGTAGAGCCCCACCCCTGGTCTCTATCCCTGTGTAGAGCCCTGCCCCCAGACTCTATCCCGCCCCCGGTCTCTATCCCCGTGTAGAGCCCCGCCCCCGGTCTCTATCCCCGTGTAGAGCCCCGCCCCCGGTCTCTATCCCCGTGTAGAGCCCTGCCCTCAGTCTCTATCCCGCCCCTGGTCTCTATCCCCGTGTAGAGCCCCACCCCCGGTCTCTATCCCCGTGTAGAGCCCCGCCCCTGGTCTCTATCCCTGTGTAGAGCGCTGCCCCCAGACTCTATCCCGCCCCCGGTCTCTATCCCTGTGTAGAGCCCCGCCCCCAGTCTCTATCCCGCCCCTGGTCTCTATCCCCGTGTAGAGCCCTGCCCCCAGTCTCTATCCCTGTTGCCCTGGCCTGCTGTTCTGAATGCTGCATTTCTCAAACTCCACAGTGAAGGGGATGGGGGGGACCCACATGTCCAGGGGGCGGGGCTGGAACAGGAGCCATTTGGCCAGGCCCCAATGCTGAGGGAGCCCCCAGCCTCAACAACTGGGTGAGATGGGGCGGGGGAGATCTGGCACTGTGGGGGCTCAGGGGCAATAAGCCCCAAATGAGTGCCTGAAAGTCCCAAAGAGCCTTTTGGGGTCTCTAGTGACACCCACGTGCCTCCCCATCTCAAGCTAGGGGCTCTTGGACCCCAGCAGCTGCGAAAAGCTGCTAGCCTGCACCCTAACCCCGTGTGGGCACGTACGGGGCGCAGGCTGGCGTGGGTGCATGTATGAGCACATGTGTGTGAGAGACGCAGGTCTTTGCACACACGTGCGACCCATGTGCCCCCAGCTGTGCATGTTGCATGTTGTGCGTGCACCAGTGTGTCTGCGTTGCCCACGTGAGTCCCACATGTGTGTGAGAGGCATGTGCGCGTGCCCAGGTGCGCTACCGGGGGGTGCCGGTTACTAGCGCGTGCCTGCACACGAGTTTGTGCAAGGCCCGTGCACAACACTGCTTTGTGCATGAAACTGACGGGTTTGGGTTTGTGTGTACCTGGCTTTGTTGGGGTCCTCCCCTCCCCCAGACCCCTCCCCTCCAGGCACCGCAGGGTTAAAGCAGCTACCGGCTGGCCCCCCATTGTACCCCCAGCAGGCTCTGTGCCCCCCTTATCTGCCCTTGGTCTCCTCCCATGATCCCCGCCTCTGCCCATACCAACCGCCAATCACTGCTGTCTCTTCCCCACTGCCCCCTCCCCTCTACCCCCAGTGACCCCATCTCTTCTCCCCACCTCTTCCCTCCCACCGACCACCCATGACCCCCGCCTCTGCACCACCAACCCCCCACCAACCTCCCCAGTAACCCCATCTCTTCATCCACCAACCCCTCACCTGTTCCCTCCCACCCACCCCCTCTGCCCCAACAACCCCCCACCTCTTCCCTCCCACCCACCCCCTCTGCCCCAACAACCCCCCACCAACCTCCCCAGTAACCCCATCTCTTCATCCACCAACCCCTCACCTCTTCCCTCCCACCCACCCCCTCTGCCCCAACAACCCCCCACCTCTTCCCTCCCACCGACCCCCTCTGCTCCCCAAGCCCCCACCTCTTCCCTCCCACCGACCGCCTCTGCCCCACCAACCCCCACCTCTTCCCTCCCACTGACCTCCTCTGCCCCACCAACCCCCCACCTCTTCCCTCCCACCGACCACCCATGACCCCCGTCTCTGCAGCACCAACCCCCAACCAACCTCCCCAGTAACCCCATCTCTTCATCCACCAACCCCTCATCTCTTCCCTCCCACCCACCCCCTCAACCCTACCAACCCCCCACCCACCGACCCCTCTGCTCCCCAACCCCCTACCTCTTCCCTCCCACCAACCCCCCCTCTGCCCCACCAACCCCCCAACCTCTGCCCTCCCACCGACCCCCTCTGCCCCAACAACCCCCCCACTTCTTCCCTCCCACCCACCGACCCCCCACCTCTTCCCTCCCACCAACCCCCTCTGCCCCACCAACCCCCACCTCTTCCCTCCCACCGCCCCTCTGTTCCCCATCCCCCCACCTCTTCCCTCCCACCGACCCACTCTGCCCCACCAACCCCCACCTCTGCCCCCCGTGACCTCCATCTCTTCCCCCCACCTATTCCCTCCCCCCATGACTCCTGCCTCTGCTCCACCAACCCTCCCCCTCTATCCAGTGACCCCCATCTCCTCCTCCACTAACCCCCCACCCCCACCTCTTCCACTCCACGGATTCCCCCTACGCCCCTCTCTGCCCCCCGACCCCATCTCTTCCCTCCTAGCCCCCCCACCTATTTCTTTGCAGGGCCTTTAAGGTGGATCCGCATTGAAACGGCCCCACTTTGCCTGGCCCAGCGCCCCCCCCAGCCCCCCATAGCGTAAGGGGGGGGGGCTGCAGTTCTTGCCCCTGCTCCTCCCCCCCCCCGCATAGCGCCTGCGCCCCTGCCCCCTCCGCCCCACTGACCTCTCGTGCGAGGGGGGGGTCAGATCCGAGTCCAGCCCTGTGCAGACTCCGGCCCCCCCTTGCCGGGCCTGGCCCCCCCGCCCCCCCGGAATGGCTCCACCTTAAGAGCGGTGATGTCATAGCAGGGTCCGCAGTAGCAGCGGTTCTGCCGGCGCCGCAGCTCCAGCCTCGCCGCGGGGGGGGGGACCCAGAGCCAGGATCGGGCCCCGCCAGCAGGATCCGGCCGCCCTCGCCCCCCTCCGCCCTGGGCCCCCCCCCAGCACGCGCCGCGGCGCAGCCTCCCGCCGCCCCCCCCCCCCAGCCAGAGGGACGTGGCGGAGCCGCCCCCCAAAATACCCGGGGGGGATTGAGTGACAAGTGAGTATCCGCTGGGGGGAGGGGGCAGGGATGGGCCGATGCGGGGAGGGACGCAGGGGATTGGGGGGGGTGCAGAGGGGGGCACTGGGAGTGGGTACCTGGGGGATGGGGTGGCTGGTGATTGAGGTGCATTGGGGAATGGGGTGCATTGGGGGTCGGGGTCCACTGAGGTTTGGGGTGCATTGGGGGATGGGATGCATGGGGGATGAGGTGCACTGGGGGATGGGGTGCATAGGGATCGGGGTGCACTGGGGGATGGGGTGCATAGGGATCGGGGTGCACTGGGGGATGGGGTGCATAGGGATCGGGGTGCACTGGGGGATGGGGTGCACTGGGGGATGGGGTGCATAGGGATTGGGGTGCACTGGGGGATGGGGTGCATAGGGATCGGGGTGCACTGGGGGATGGGGTGCATTGTGGCTCGGGGTGCACTGGGGGATGGGTGACCAGTGTCTGTGTGGAGGGAGGGGTGATGTCAGGAGCTCCTGACTCAATGGGGGGGCTACTCTGGAAGCTGCACCCCCCACACCCGCAGGAACTGAGAGACTCTGGATGGAGGGGGGAGAATCTCTGCCTTGGCCAACTTGTGGGGGGGAAGGTGTCGGGGGGTGCGTGTCCGTGTGTGCGTGTCGGGGGGTGTCTGCTGGGATGCTGATGATTTTATGCACAGAAGAGGGACTCTAAGTGAGCTAGAGAATCAGGGAGAGTGAACGCACGCACACACTGCACACGCACCGCAGCACACACGCCAGCACGTACACATGCACACATGCAGAGCGTGGACACACACACACATGCACACACAGAGGGCACACACATGCAGAGTGTGGACATGCACACACAGAGGGCACACACATGCAGAGTGTGGACACACACAGAGGGCACACACATTCAGAGGTTACATGCACACAGAGTGTGCACATGAACACAACACAGCACACACACACACACTGGCACACCAGCGCACACACACGCTCACAGAGCACGGGCACACAGCCCAGTGGAGGCACACACAGCATGAACAGCCCCATGTGCACCTACCAGCACACACACAAGGAGTGTGCATGAGCACAAACACACACGCAACACACACGTACGGGCAGAGTGTGCATGCACACAGAGCACAGACACACACATGCACATGTCAAGCACACACACAGTCAGCAAGTTCCTGGAGCCTCCCCGACCCTCCCCCCACTCGGGGGCCAGGAGCAACCCCCCTGCGGTGCCAGTGAGGGAAGGGAGGGGGCCAAACGGGGGGACCTCTGTGCTCTGGCAGCCTTAGAGACCCTGCACCCCCAAACTACCCCCAACCCCCCAACTCTCCCAATGCACCTTCCCAGTGCCCACACCCAGCCCCCCAAACTACTCCAGCACCCTCAGATCTCCCTACATCCTGCCCCCTGCCCCATATCCAGCCCCCCAGAACTACTCCCAGCCCCCCAAACCTCCATACCCAGCACAACAGCCCCCATCCATCCCCCTGAACCCCCATACTCAACCCCCCAAACTCCACTGACCCCCCACATCCAGCCCCCCAGAACTTCCCTCAGCCCCCCCGAGCCCTCCACCCAGCCTCCTCAAGCCCCCATAACCGTCCCAAGACCCTCCCAGAGCCCCCCACATCTAGAATTCCTCCAAGCCTCAGACCCCCCCCAGAGTCCCCTCACTTTCAGCCCCCCTGGAATTCCCCCTGACGCAGTCCCAGAGCCCCCCGTGCCCCAGAGCCTGTCCTTCCTGGACACCCCCACACTCAGCCCCCCCCCCCCACAGCTGCTGCAGGCTCCAGGTGCGGGGCGGAGGAATCACTCCTCTGCCCCCCCATCTGCTGAGTTGGCTGTCCCGGCTACCAGGCAATCCCCCCCCCCCGTCCTTGCTGCATACTTGGGGGGGGCAGCCCAGCAGTCTCGGTGGGCAGTCCAGTGCAGGGATTTGTACCCCGTGAGGTTTTTTTGCCTGGTTCCGTCGATTGCAGCGGGGGGTCACTAGTCCCAGTTACACAAGAGTCCCCGGGAAGGACGCGGGGGGGGGGGGGAAGGCACAAGGGCTGCAGAGAGTTTGCAGCAAAAGTTAGAGGGGGGAGGGGGAGGGAAGCAGCCCCCCCCCAATTCTCCCCCCCCCCCCCCGCCAACCATGTCCCTACAGCACCTGCCAACCTAGCCGGGACCCCCGGGACTGGCCAGGCTGAGGGGTGGGAGAGCAGGGAACGGGGCAGATCCGGGGAGGGGGGCAGAAAGAGGGAGCTGTTGGGGGGGGGAGGGTCCCTGGTCTGACAGTGCCGGGCTGGCGGAGCCGTGTGGGACGGAGGCTGGGAACGGCTCGGCGGAAGAACAGGGGGGACAGGGGATGGAGGGACGGGGAGCCGGAGGATGGAAGGACAGAGGGTCGGAGGATGTAGGGACGGACAGTTAGGGGATGGAAGGACAGAGGGTCGGAGGGATGGAGGGACGCAGGGTCGGAAGGACAGAAGGACGCAGGGACGGAGGGACGGAGGCACAAGACAGAGGGACGGCGGGACGGAAGGACGGAAGGACGCAGGGACGGAAGGACAGAAGGACGGAGGGACAGAGCCACAGAGGGACTGAGGGACGGGACAGAGGGACGGCAGGACGGAAGGACAGAAGGACACAGGGACGGAAGGACAGAAGGACGGAGGCACAGAGGGACTGAGGGATGGGACAGAGGGACAGAGGGACGGAAGGATGCAGGGACAGAGGGACAGCTCACCGGAGGGCCGGCCCCCCGCACTAACCTTGCCCCCTCGTGTCTCTCTCTCTCTCTCTCAGCGCCCGCTGCCTGCCGGCTCCTCTGCCTCTCTCCCAACTCCAGCCCCCCCCCACCCGGGATCCCGACCCCCCCGCCGGGGCCAGCGGAGGAGGGGCCGCGATGACGCCCGCTCTGCGCAGCGCCCTGATTTGACGGCCCCCCCGCACGCCGGGGGTGCCGCGCCCGCCCCCCGATGCTCAGCTCGGTGTGTGTCTCCTCCTTCCGCGGGCGCAAGTCGGGCAGCCAGGCGCCAGCCAAGTCATGCGCCAGGGGGGACATGGGCCGGCACGAGGAGAGCGAGAAGATCGTGATTAACGTGGGGGGGGTGCGGCACGAGACATACCGCAGCACCCTGCAGACCCTGCCGGGCACCCGCCTGGCCTGGCTCACCGAGCCCGACGCCTGCAGCAACTTTGACTACGACCCAGCGGCCGACGAGTTCTTCTTCGACCGCCACCCCCAGGTCTTCGCCTACGTGCTGAACTACTACCGCACGGGCAAGCTGCACTGCCCGGCCGACGTGTGCGGGCCCCTCTTCGAGGAGGAGCTGGCCTTCTGGGGCATTGACGAGACCGACGTGGAGGCCTGCTGCTGGATGAACTACCGGCAGCACCGCGACGCCGAGGAGGCGCTGGACAGCTTCGAGGCCCCCGACGGGCAGGACGAGGAGGACGCCACCGGCGACCTCAAGCACCTCTGCCTGCAGGAGGACGGGCGCCAGGCTGGCTGGTGGCGCCGCTGGCAGCCCAAGGTCTGGGCACTCTTTGAAGACCCCTACTCCTCCAAGATGGCCAGGGTAAGGGGGCGGCGGGGGTGTGTGTGCGAGACATGGGGGCCAGGGTATGTGCGTGAGAGCGTGCAAGGGAGGGTGCGGGGGCCAGAGTCTCTGAGTGTGCAAGGGCACCGGCGTGGCCCTGTGTTGTCAGAAGTGTGCTGGGGCTCGTGCAAAGGGTGCGGCACGTGCAAAGGAATCATGCAAGAGCCACTGTGAATGTGCAAGGGCAGGCTGTGCCAGGCTGAAGGTGAGTTTGTGATGGAATAGTGCCAGTGTGGGCACCAGGGTCAGTGGGCAGGAATGGAGCATCAGTTTGAGTGTGCAAGGGCAAGGGCAGGGTCAGTGTGAGTGTGCACAAGGATAATGCCAGGGTCAGGAGGTGTGTACAAGGGAATAGTGCAATGGTCAGTGTAAGTGTGTGAGGACGTGCAGCAGGATCAATGTGAGTGTACACAGGGATAGTGCAATGGTCAGTGTAAGTGTGCAAGGATGTGTACCAGGGTCAATGTGAGTGTACAAGGGTATAGTGCAATGGTCAATGTAAGTGTGCAAGGAAGTGCACCAGGGTCAATGCGAGTGTACGAGGGAATAGTGCAATGGTCTGTGTAAGTGTGCAAGAAGGTGTACCAGGTCAATGTGCATGTACGAGGGAATAGTGCAATGGTCGGTGTAAGTGTGCGAGAAAGTGCACCAGGGTCAATGTGAGTGAGGGGGATAATGCAAGGGTCACCATGAGTATGCAAGGGAATAGTGCAAGGTTCAGTGTGACCACGCAAGTGCGTTTGTATCAAGGTCAATATGAGTGTGCAAGAGAACCGCGCAAAGAGGTTAGTGTGAGCATTCACCTATGTGTGCACCAAAGCCAGCGTGAGGGACTAGTGCATGGCTCAGTGTGAGTGTGCAATGCAGTTCAAGCAAGGGTTCTTTCAAGCGTGCATGGTGAGTGTGTGAGGGGCACAGGGCACGAGAGGGGCTGGGGGTCTGCAAAGGGGGAAGGGGGTGTAGGAAACAGGGCAGGGGGCACGTGTGCCAAAAGGAGAGTGGGTGTCGGAGGGCAAGGCGCAAGGGCCAGCAGGTGCAGGTGCCGAGGCGGCTGCTGTGTGTTGGGGGGGCTGCTAGGCTGATAACTGGGGTGAAGAACTCTGATATTTTGGGGGGACCCCAAGCCCCAGCAGGGGCCATATGCCCAGTCAGACCCCTGCACCCCCACAGCTGTGTCCCAGCCCTCCTGCACCCCCCACAGTCCTATCCCAGGCCCCCTGAACCCCCCAGCCCTGTCCCAGCCCCCCTGAACTTCCCACACCCCCTGAACTTCCCACAGCCCTGTACCAGCCTCTGCACCCCCACAGCTGTGTCCCAGCCCCCTGCACCCCCCCAGTCCTGTCTCAGCCCCTGTACCCCCACAGCCATGTCCCAGTCCCTGCACCCCCATAGCCTTGTCCCAGGCCCTCTGCACCCCCCACAGCCCGTCCCAGCCCCCCCCGAACCTCCCAGCCCTGTCCCAGCCCCCCTGAACTTCCCACAGCCCCCTGAACTTCCCACAGCCCTGTACCAGCCTCTGCACCCCCACAGCTGTGTCCCAGCCCCCTGCACCCCCCCAGCCCTGTCTCAGCCCCTGCACCCCCACAGCCTTGTCCCAGTCCCTGCACCCCCCACAGCCCGTCCCAGCCCCCCCTGCACCCCCGCAGCCCTGTCCCAGCCCCCCCTCCCTCTGCCCCGCTCAGGATCACTTTGAGGACAGTGCCTGTCTCTGGCTCTGCACAGGCTGGTTCTGCAGAGGCAGCGAGTGGGGGGGGACTGCACTGCAGTCTGCATCCAGCCCAGCTTGCCATGCCCCCCCCACGATGCACCTCAGCACCCCCCCCCCATGGTGCCCCAATGCAGCCAGTCCTGCCAGGTGCACAGGGTGAGCCCCCCCCCCCCCATCAACTGCTGCTGTGGGTGGGAGTTCGCTTGCAGGGACTCTGGGGGGTGAAATGGGGGCCCCCTCTGGCCCCCCTGCACTGACTTGGTCCAAGGGCACTGCAAAGGGGAGCAAGGTGGGGGATGGACATGGCTCTGTGCAGAGGGGGTGGGGGAGGGAGAGCGCGAGCGTGGCAGATGGACAGACACAGGGAGGGACAGATGGATGGACGGAGGGGCGGGCGGGTGGCTGGATAATGGGGCAGAGGGAGAGGTGGGGGGATGGGCGGGTAGTGGCAGATGAACGCACGGGACGGCAAAGAGGGGTATGGACACCGAGTGGGGTGCATGGACAGACGGATGAATAGTGGGGTGAATGGACAGAAGGACAGATAGCTGGCCGGGTGGACAGATGGATGGGTAGCCAGGCAGATGGATGGATGGGGGATCAGGTGGATGGATGGACAGAGGGACAGGTGGACGGGTAGATGGACGGACAGCCAGAAGGATGGATGGATGGATGGATGGACAGGCAGACGGACAGATGGATGTACGAACAGATGGGTGGGTGGGTGGATGGACAGGTGGATGGATGGATGGCCAGAAGGATGGATGGACGGACAGACGGATGGATGGATGGACAGACACACGCATGGATAGGCAGGTGGGTGGGTGGATGGACGGACAGATAGATGGATGGACAGATGGACAGACAGGTGGAGGAGTAGCCAGGCAGGTGGCTGGCTGAATAGAGGAGCAGATGGAGGGATGGACATGTAGCTGGGCTGTCCGTCAGGTGGACAGGTGGGGGGTGGATGGGTAGCAGGGGTGATGGACGGATTATCAGGTAGTGGGGTGGGGGGGATAGATGGATGGACAGACAGACAAATGGATGGATGGATGGATGGATGGATAAACGGATGAATGGATGGGTGGGCAGATGGGTGGGCGGGTGACAGCTGGACAGGTAGTTGGATGGATGGATGGACGGAGGGACAGATTGATGGATGGGCGGATGGGCAGGTGACAGATGGACAGGTGGCTGGACTGATGGATGGATGGATGGGCAGATGGACGGACAGACAGGTGGATGGGCAGGTGACAGATGGACAGGTAGTTGGACGGATGGACAGATAGATGGACGGATGGATGGGCAGGTGGATGGATGGGTGGACGGACGGACAGACGGACAGGCGGGTGACAGATGGACAGGTAGTTGGATGGACGGACAGATGGACGGACGGATGGATGGATGGACAGGTGATAGATGGACAGGTAGCTGGACAGACAGACAGACGGATGGATGGGTGGATGGATGGACGGGGTGGCTGGGTGGATGACAGATGGACAGGTAATTGGATGGACGGACAGACAGACTGACGGACAGATGGACAGGTGGATGGACAGATGGTGTGACATCAAGTCAGGGGGCCCCCGACCCTGCACCCCCGTCCGCAGCCAGATGGGACTCCCCCAGCCAGTAGAGTAGAAGGTTTATTGGCTCTCAGAGACACAGCGCAGGCTCGATGTTAGACCTCTTGGGGGAGGGGTTCACAGGTCCCTGACCCCCCCCCCCACTGGACTTAGTCTGCTCCCTTCATGCTTCCCCCAACCAAGACTAAAGCAACCCCCAGCAACTGGTCCCTGAGCCCCCAGGCAGCTGCCCCTCCTGCATTGTTCTGCTCCCAGACCAAAGGTGAATCTTTTGTCACTTGGTCCCCAGGAGGCGAGACACTGACACACTTCCCCAGTGAGTCCTGCCTGGCCTCTCCCCCCTCATGCAGAGAGAGCTGCAAAGGGCGGGGGGGGGGGGAACTAAGGTACACACACACACACACTACAGCAGTGATTGTAACAGCTCCCCCACTACATCACAGACGGATGGATGGACGGGCGGGCAGGTGACAGATGGACAGGTAGTTGGATAGACGGACTGATGGATGGATGGACAGACAGGTGGGTGAATGGATGGACAGATGGACGGACGGGTGGATGGATGGACAGACGGATGGGTGGATGGATGGACGGACAGATGGACGGACGGACGGACGGATGGATGGATGCATGGATGGATGGATGGATGGACGGATGGACGGGTGAATGGATGGACGGTTGGATAGATGGATGGATGCATGGATGGATGGACGGATGGGTGGACGGACGGACAGACGGATGGATGGATGGACGGGTGGATAGAAGGATGGATGGACGGACGGACGGATGGACAGACGGGCAGCGGGGCGGGTGGTCAGGCTGCCAGGCAGGTAGACGGACGGGTGGATCCCGTGTGGGGCGAGCCGCTAACCAGCCCAGTTGGGAAAGACGCCGTGCTCTGGAGGTGCCCATGGGTGCGAGCCGTCCTGGCCAGCACCTGCCCGTCGGATACTAGCGGTGATGCCCGGCTGCCCATGCCCGTGGTGCCAGCCTGCCCTCCGAGGCCCTGCTCACACAGCCCAGCTCCTGGGAGATCTGTGGGGCGGGCGGATGAGCAGGGACCCAGGAGGAACCTGCCAGTGTCCGGGGGGCCATGTTCCCAACACGTCTGCCCCCAGCAGGCACATGAGTCTCTGGCATGTGGAACAACCCTGAGACCCCCTCAGTGAGGCGTTTGGGGCCAGAGCAGGCGTGCAGAGAAGTGTGACAGCCTAGGCAGGGGTGTAGGTAGACACACACGGACACACATGGACAGAGACACACATGGACACGGACACCGACAGACACAGACACGTACAGACACGCACAGACACAGACACACACGGACACGGATGGACACGGATACAGACAGACACACACAGACCCAGACACACAGGGACAGGGATACAGACAGACACACAAGGACACACACAGACACAGACGCAGACAGACACAGACAGACACACAGAGACACAAACACAGACAGACACACATGGACATGGACACGCACGGACACGGACACAGACAGACACGGACACAGACAGACACGGACACGCACAGACACGGGCACACATGGACACAGACAGACACGGACACAGACACACACGGACACGCACGGACACGGACACGGGCACACATGGACACAGACAGACACGGACACAGACACACACGGGCACACATGGACACAGACAGACACGGACACTCACACCCACCGGCCAGAGCGCACTTTGCAATGGACAGTGCTGCGGTGAGGGGAGGGGTTGGGGGGCTGGGGCGCAGGGGGAGGACTGGGAGCTTGTGTGTGGGCAGTGGGGGGCGGCACGGGGGGGTGCAGGAGTCTGGGACGCGGGGGGATACGCTCAGAGAACAGAACAGGCCAGCTGAGCCCCCCCCCCCGCAAAACCCTCCCCCCGCAGGGCGCTGTTCGTTTATTCCGGACCCCCCGTTCGGGCCGACCGGCCCCAGCGCGGCGCGGGCGAGTCGCAGCCACCAGGGGGCGCTGCACGGCCCTGCCGAGCCACTCGCACTGCAGCAGCGAATCCCGCAAACTCGGCACAATCTCCCCGCAGCCCGCTCGGCCCGTGCCCCCCCCGCACCATCCCCCCCCCCGCAGCCCGCTCGGCCCGTGCCCCCCCCGCACCATCCCCCCCCCGCAGCCCGCTCGGCCCGTGCCCCCCCCCGCACCATCCCCCCCCCGCAGCCCGCTCGGCCCGTGCCCCTCCCGCACCATTCCCCCCCCCGCAGCCCGCTCGGCCCGTGCCCCCCCGCAGCAACCCCCCCTCCCGCAGCCCGCTCGGCCCGTGCCCCTCCCGCACCATCCCCCCCCCCGCAGCCCGCTCGGCCCGTGCCCCCCCGCAGCAACCCCCCCTCCCGCAGTCCGCTCGGCCCGTGCCTCCCCCGCACCATCCCCCCCCCGCAGCCCGCTCGGCCCGTGCCCCCCGCAGCAACCCCCCCCCGCAGCCAGCTCGGCCCGTGCCCCCCCGCAGCAACCCCCCCTCCCGCAGCCCGCTCGGCCCGTACCCCCCCGCAACCTCCTCCCGCAGCCCAGACCGAGCCCCCCCGCAACCCCTGCCGCAGCCGTGTCTCCCTCTTCCCCCGCCCGTGTCTCCCCGCAGCCCGTCCAGTCCGTGTGCCCTGCAGGCCCCCTGGCCCTAGTTAGTGGGCCTGGGAGCGAGGACCCTGGGTTCTGTCCCTGGCCGGGGGCGGGGCGGTGGGTTAGATGGGGGAGTTGCAGGGAGCCAGGACTCTGGGTTCTGTCCCTGGCCGGGGGGGGGGCGGGGCGGTGGGTTAGATGGGGGAGTTGCAGGGAGCCAGGACTCTGGGTTCTGTCCCTGGCCGGGGGTGGGGCGGTGGGTTAGATGGGGGAGTTGCAGGGAGCCAGGACTCTGGGTTCTGTCCCTGGCCGGGGCGGGGCGGTGGGTTAGAGGGGGGAGTTGCAGGGAGCCAGGACTCTGGGTTCTGTCCCTGGCCGGGGGGGGGGCGGGGCGGTGGGTTAGATGGGGGAGTTGCAGGGAGCCAGGACTCTGGGTTCTGTCCCTGGCCGGGGGGGGGGCGGGGCGGGGCGGTGGGTTAGATGGGGGAGTTGCAGGGAGCCAGGACTCTGGGTTCTGTCCCTGGCCGGGGGGGGGCGGGGCGGTGGGTTAGATGGGGGAGTTGCAGGGAGCCAGGACTCTGGGTTCTGTCCCTGGCCGGGGGGGGGGCGGTGGGTTAGATGGGGGAGTTGCAGGGAGCCAGGACTCTGGGTTCTGTCCCTGGCCGGGGGGGGGGGGCGGGGCGGTGGGTTAGATGGGGGAGTTGCAGGGAGCCAGGACTCTGGGTTCTGTCCCTGGCCAGGGGGGGCGGGGCGGTGAGTTAGATGGGGGAGTTGCAGGGAGCCAGGACTCTGGGTTCTGTCCCTGGCCGGGGGGGGGGGGGGCGGTGCGGTGGGTTAGATGGGGGAGTTGCAGGGAGCCAGGACTCTGGGTTCTGTCCCTGGCTGGGGGGCGGTGCGGTGGGTTAGATGGGGGCGGGGCAGGGAGCCAGGATGCCTGGGTTCAGTCCCTGCTCTGTTCCATGTCCTTTCTGTCTCAGGCAGGGATATGGGTGCCCCTTCCTTCCCCAGGGCTGGGGGCTGCCCCCTCCCACCCAGATCCTCCACGTTTCCCCACCATCTCACCCACCAGGGGCGAATGCTCCTTCTGCCCCCCCCCCAGGGACCTCGGGGTACAAACAGAGCCATTAGAGAGCGGTACAAACAGAGCCATTAGAGAGTCCCATGCAGGGAACCCGGACCCCTGGGCAGGGCTGGGCAGGCTCAGGGGACAGGGAATAGGGCAGGGGCCTGTTCCCTCTAGGGGGCACCGGCTCCCCCCCAGCCTGTCTGGCTTGGGGGGTGAGGACCAGGGCCTGGGGCCTGTCCCCTCCAGGGGATCCCAGTCTTGGGGGGGGAGGGGTGTCTCTCCTCTCCAGTGGGGATTTCTAGAACGGGGCGACTACTAACTTTCTGCGTTTCCCCCTCCAGTACGTGGCCTTCGCTTCCCTCTTCTTCATCCTCCTCTCCATCACCACCTTCTGCCTGGAGACCCACGAGGCCTTCAACCGCATCATCAACAAGACAGAGACGGTGGCGGTGGCCAACGGGACGGCCACGCAGGTGGCGGTGGAGGTGGAGACGGAGCCCTTCCTCACCTACGTGGAGGGGGCCTGCGTGATCTGGTTCACCTTCGAGTTCCTGATGCGCGTCTGCTTCTGCCCGGACAAGCTGGAGTTCATCAAGAGCAGCCTCAACATCATCGACTTCGTGGCCATCCTGCCCTTCTACCTGGAGGTGGGGCTGCGGGGCCTGTCCTCCAAGGCGGCCAAGGACGTGCTGGGCTTCCTGCGGGTGGTGCGCTTCGTCCGTATCCTGCGCATCTTCAAGCTGACCCGGCACTTCGTGGGGCTGCGGGTGCTGGGCCACACGCTCCGTGCCAGCACCAACGAGTTCCTGCTGCTCATCATCTTCCTGGCCTTGGGCGTCCTCATCTTCGCCACCATGATCTACTACGCGGAGCGCATCGGGGCCGACCCGGACGACATCACGGGCAGCAAGCACACCGACTTCAAGAACATCCCCATCGGGTTCTGGTGGGCCGTGGTCACCATGACCACGCTGGGCTACGGCGACATGTACCCCATGACCTGGTCGGGCATGCTGGTGGGGGCGCTGTGCGCCCTGGCGGGGGTGTTGACCATCGCCATGCCCGTGCCCGTCATCGTCAACAACTTCGGCATGTACTACTCCCTGGCCATGGCCAAGCAGAAGCTGCCCAAGAAGAAGAACAAGCACATCCCCCGGGCCCCCCAGCCCGGCTCGCCCAACTACTGCAAGCCCGAGGCGGCCCCCGGCCCCCGGCCCGGCCCCCCTGCCGACGCCTGCCCCCTGGCCCAGGAGGAGATCATCGAGATCAACCGGGCAGGTAGGGGCCCCGCGGAGATCCCAGCCCGCCCTGCCCCAGGCTCTGCCCCATGGGGAGCCCAGCTCCGTGGTGGGTCATGCCCCATGCTGAGCCCAGCCCGCTCTGTCCCACAGGGAGTTCAGCCCCATGGCGGGCCCTGCCCCAGTCTCTGCCACACTGAGCCCAGCCCGCTCTGTCCCACAGGGAGTTCAGCCCCATGGCGGGCCCTGCCCCAGGCTCTGCCCCGCGGGGAGCTCAGCCCCGTGGTGGGTCGTGCCCCACGCTGAGTCCAGCCCGCTCTGTCCCACAGGGAGTTCAGCCCCATGGCGGGCCCTGCCCCAGGCTCTGCCCCACGGGGAGCCCAGCCCATCCTGCCCCAGGATCTGCCCCACGGGGAGCCCAGCCCACTCTGTCCCACAGGGAGTTCAGCCCCATGGCGGGCCCTGCAGGCCCTTGCCCCACACTCAGCCCCACAGGGAGTACAGCTCCATGGCAGACCCTGCCCCATGGGGAGTCCAGCCTGCCCTGTCCCAGGGACCCCCCCCCCCCAGTCTTGGCTCTAGGGCCAAGGAGCTGCAGCCCTGCACCCAGGAGGGGCCAGGACGCCCATCTCCCTGTATTAAGTGGGGTTCGAGGGGTCCGCGTCCGGGCGACTGGCTCTGTCCTCACTTCTCCGGCACCCCGCTGCAAGGGCCTCGGGACGCCGGTGGCTCAGAGCCGTCACAGTCCCACCACCCCGGGAACCCTGCTGTGCCCTTGGGAAACTGAGGCACGTGTAGGTTCAATTCCTACTTTGTCACAGCCCCGCCCTGCCCCATCCAAACCCCCTCAGCTGCCCCCAATTCACCCCCCAGATCCACCCCATCGCCCGCCCCACCCTGCTTCCTCCCATACAGTGAATCAGGGGCTCCCCATAGGGTGGGCTGTGGGTTGGGAGTGCGTGGCCATGGCAGGGCAGGAGTGAGTGGCCCCGTAGGGCCGGGGGGGTGGGAGCAAGGGATCCTGGCAGGGCCGTGTGTGTTTCCAGATGCTGAGGGGGCAGTGCGGTTGTGTTCCCTCACACACACAGCTGAAGCCATTTCAGCGCAGGGGGGTGAACGCTGCTGCGGGGGGAGGTTACACGGGTTTGCACTGGGCATGTGCTGCAACAGGTGAAAATATGAGTGTGCAAAGTGATGCGCACTGTGATTGGTGTGCACAGGGGCATGTGCAGGGTGTGCACTACACTGGGTGTGCACAGGGGCGTGCGTGGGGCATGCACTATGCTGGGTGTGAACAGGGACATGCGTGGGGCATGCACTATGCTGGGTGTGCACAGGGGCGTGCGCGGGGCATGCACTATGCTGGGTGTGCACAGGGGCATGTGCGGGGCATGCACTATGCTGGGTGTGCACAGGGACATGCACGGGGTGTGCACTATGCTGGGTGTGCACAGGGACGTGCGTGGGGCATGCACTGTGCTAGGTGTGCACAGGAGCGTGCACTACACTGGGTGTGCACAGGGGCGTGCGCAGGGCATGCACTTGTGACGGCATGTTGGGAAGCCCCCAACCCTGCACCCCCATCCGCAGCCAGATGTGATTCTCAACCGGCCAGTAGAGTAGAAGGGTTATTGGTATTCAGGGACACGTGAACCCAGAGCAGACGCCTTCTTCCTCTCGGGGGAGGGGCTCCCGCCCCCCCCCTTCCCTGCTCTAAGCCTCCGCATTCCCCCTAGCCCCGCCAAGACTGCTCCTTCCCAGGCCTAGTTCCCAGCCTGGTGACAGCCCCCCCATCTCCTTTGTCCCTCTGCCTGGGGAAGAGTGGTTATCTTCTAAGGCTGCCCCCCCAGGTGTCTGGGCCCAACACACATCTGGAGTGAGTCATCAGGAATCACACCTAGCACACTGCAGCCAGGCAGAAACACAGGGTTACAAAAGTAGACAGCATCCCCACTACGTCACACAACTACACTGGGTGTGCCCAGGGACATGCGCGGGGCATGTACTACGCTGGGTGTGCCCAGGGGCATGCGCGGGACATGCACTAAGCTGGGTGTGCACAGGGACATGTGAGGGGCATGCACTATGCTGGGTGTGAACAGGGGCATGCATGGGGCATGCACTATGCTGGGTGTGCACAGGGGCATGTGAGGGGCATGCACTATGCTGGGTGTGAACAGGGGCATGTGAGGGGCATGCACTATGCTGGATGTGAACAGGGGCATGTGCGGGGCATGCACTACACTGGGTGTGCACAGGGCTGTGCGAGGGGCATGCACTATGCTGGGTGTGCACAGGGGCGTGCGTGGGGTGTGCACTATGGAGGGTGTGCACAGGGGTGTGCGTGGGGTGTGCGCTATGCTGGGTGTGCACAGGGGCATGTGTGGGGCGTACACTATGCTGGGTGTGCACAGGGGCATGTGTGGGGCATGCACTATGGTTGGTGTGCACAGGGGTGT
Organism: Pelochelys cantorii; assembly: GCA_032595735.1. Lineage (NCBI taxonomy): Eukaryota > Metazoa > Chordata > Testudines > Trionychidae > Pelochelys > Pelochelys cantorii. The sequence goes on along the minus strand of CM064358.1, from coordinate 10,763,356 downwards.
GCGCGGGGCGTGCACTATGCTGGGTGTGCACAGGGGCATGCGTGGGGCATGCACTATGCTGGGTGTGCACAGGGGCATGCGCGGGGCGTGCACTATGCTGGGTGTGCACAGAGGCGTGCGCGGGGCGTGCACTATGCTGAGTGTGCACAGGAGCATGCGTGGGGCATGCACTATGGTGGGTGTGCACAGGGGCGTGCGTGGGGCGTGCACTATGCTGGGTGTGCACAGGGGCATGTGTGGGGCGTGCACTATGCTGGGTGTGCACAGGGGCGTGCCCAGGGCCGTGACACATGCTGCCTGCTGTGTGGGTGCCGAGGGGTGCACGATGCAGCCTCGGGGGAGGGGGGCCATGGCTGTGGGGCTCAGAGCGCCATGCGGTGGGGGGGCGGCTCAGCTGCCACACGGGCAGCAGCCCATACCCACAATGCTCTGGGGCAGGAGCATATGGCTGCTGAGGACTTGAGGGGGAGGGGGGACAGGAGCAGATGCTGCCTCATGCACTGGTCACAGACCCCTGCCCCGCCGGCCCTGTGGGGCAGGGAGCTGGACGCCTGGATTCCCTCCCGGCTCTAGAGGGGAGTGGGAGCTAGTGGTTACAGTGGGGAGGGGGCCAGGAGGGGAGGTAGCGGTGACAGGGGGAGGGGGCCGGGAGGGGAGGTAGCGGTGACAGGGGGAGGGAGCCGGGAGGGGGAGGTAGCGGTGACAGGGGGAGGGGGCCGGGAGGGGAGGTAGCGGTGACAGGGGGAGGGAGCCGGGAGGGGGAGGTAGAGGTGACAGGGGGAGGGGGCCGGGAGGGGAGGTAGCGGTGACAGGGGGAGGGGGCCGGGAGGGGGAGGTAGCGGTGACAGGGGGAGGGAGCCGGGAGGGGGAGGTAGAGGTGACAGGGGGAGGGGGCCGGGAGGGGAGGTAGCGGTGACAGGGGGAGGGGGCCGGGAGGGGAGGTAGCGGTGACAGGGGGAGGGGGCCGGGAGGGGGAGGTAGCGGTGACAGGGGGAGGGGGCCGGGAGGGGGAGGTAGCGGTGACAGGGGGAGGGAGCCGGGAGGGGGAGGTAGAGGTGACAGGGGGAGGGGGCCGGGAGGGGAGGTAGCGGTGACAGGGGGAGGGGGCCGGGAGGGGAGGTAGCGGTGACAGGGGGAGGGGGCCGGGAGGGGGAGGTAGCGGTGACAGGGGGAGGGGGCCGGGAGGGGAGGTAGCGGTGACAGGGGGAGGGGGCCGGGAGGGGAGGTAGAGGTGACAGGGGGAGGGGGCCGGGAGGGGGAGGTAGCGGTGACAGGGGGAGGGGGCCGGGAGGGGAGGTAGAGGTGACAGGGGGAGGGGGCCGGGAGGGGGAGGTAGCGGTGACAGGGGGAGGGGGCCGGGAGGGGAGGTAGCGGTGACAGGGGGAGGGGGCCGAGAGGGGGAGGTAGCGGTGACAGGGGGAGGGGGCCGGGAGGGGAGGTAGCGGTGACAGGGGGAGGGGGCCGAGAGGGGGAGGTAGCGGTGACAGGGGGAGGGGGCCGGGAGGGGAGGTAGCGGTGACAGGGCGAGGGAGCCGGGAGGGGGAGGTAGAGGTGACAGGGGGAGGGGGCCGGGAGGGGGAGGTAGCGGTGACAGGGGGAGGGGGCCGGGAGGGGAGGTAGCGGTGACAGGGGGAGGGGGCCGAGAGGGGGAGGTAGCGGTGACAGGGGGAGGGGGCCGGGAGGGGAGGTAGCGGTGACAGGGGGAGGGAGCCGGGAGGGGGAGGTAGAGGTGACAGGGGGAGGGGGCCGGGAGGGGGAGGTAGCGGTGACAGAGGGAGGGGGCCGGGAGGGGAGGTAGCGGTGACAGGGGGAGGGGGCCGGGAGGGGGAGGTAGCGGTGACAGGGGGAGGGAGCCGGGAGGGGGAGGTAGAGGTGACAGGGGGAGGGGGCCGGGAGGGGGAGGTAGCGGTGACAGGGGGAGGGGGCCGGGAGGGGAGGTAGAGGTGACAGGGGGAGGGGGCCGGGAGGGGGAGGTAGCGGTGACAGGGGGAGGGGGCCGGGAGGGGAGGTAGAGGTGACAGGGGGAGGGGGCCGGGAGGGGGAGGTAGCGGTGACAGGGGGAGGGGGCCGGGAGGGGAGGTAGCGGTGACAGGGGGAGGGGGCCGAGAGGGGGAGGTAGCGGTGACAGGGGGAGGGGGCCGGGAGGGGAGGTAGCGGTGACAGGGGGAGGGGGCCGAGAGGGGGAGGTAGCGGTGACAGGGGGAGGGGGCCGGGAGGGGAGGTAGCGGTGACAGGGGGAGGGAGCCGGGAGGGGGAGGTAGAGGTGACAGGGGGAGGGGGCCGGGAGGGGAGGTAGCGGTGTCAGGGGGAGGGGGCCGGGAGGGGGAGGTAGCGGTGACAGGGGGAGGGGGCCGGGAGGGGAGGTAGCGGTGACAGGGGGAGGGGGCCGGGAGGGGGATGTAGCGGTGACAGGGGGAGAGGGCCGGGAGGGGAGGTAGCGGTGACAGGGGGAGGGGGCCGGGAGGGGGAGGTAGCGGTGACAGGGGGAGGGGGCCGGGAGGGGAGGTAGAGGTGACAGGGGGAGGGGGCCGGGAGGGGGAGGTAGCGGTGACAGGGGGAGGGGGCCGGGAGGGGGAGGTAGCGGTGACAGGGGGAGGGGGCCGGGAGGGGAGGTAGCGGTGACAGGGGGAGGGGGCCGGGAGGGGAGGTAGCGGTGACAGGGGGAGGGGGCCGGGAGGGGGAGGTAGCGGTGACAGGGGGAGGGGGCCGGGAGGGGAGGTAGCGGTGACAGGGGGAGGGGGCCGGGAGGGGAGGTAGAGGTGACAGGGGGAGGGGGCCGGGAGGGGGAGGTAGCGGTGACAGGGGGAGGGGGCCGGGAGGGGAGGTAGCGGTGACAGGGGGAGGGGGCCGGGAGGGGAGGTAGCGGTGACAGGGGGAGGGGGCCGGGAGGGGGAGGTAGCGGTGACAGGGGGAGGGGGCCGGGAGGGGAGGTAGAGGTGACAGGGGGAGGGGGCCGGGAGGGGGAGGTAGCGGTGACAGGGGGAGGGGGCCGGGAGGGGAGGTAGAGGTGACAGGGGGAGGGGGCCGGGAGGGGGAGGTAGCGGTGACAGGGGGAGGGGGCCGGGAGGGGAGGTAGCGGTGACAGGGGGAGGGGGCCGAGAGGGGGAGGTAGCGGTGACAGGGGGAGGGGGCCGGGAGGGGAGGTAGCGGTGACAGGGGGAGGGGGCCGAGAGGGGGAGGTAGCGGTGACAGGGGGAGGGGGCCGGGAGGGGAGGTAGCGGTGACAGGGGGAGGGAGCCGGGAGGGGGAGGTAGAGGTGACAGGGGGAGGGGGCCGGGAGGGGAGGTAGCGGTGTCAGGGGGAGGGGGCCGGGAGGGGGAGGTAGCGGTGACAGGGGGAGGGGGCCGGGAGGGGAGGTAGCGGTGACAGGGGGAGGGGGCCGGGAGGGGGAGGTAGCGGTGACAGGGGGAGGGGGCCGGGAGGGGAGGTAGCGGTGACAGGGGGAGGGGGCCGGGAGGGGGAGGTAGCGGTGACAGGGGGAGGGGGCCGGGAGGGGAGGTAGAGGTGACAGGGGGAGGGGGCCGGGAGGGGGAGGTAGCGGTGACAGGGGGAGGGGGCCGGGAGGGGAGGTAGAGGTGACAGGGGGAGGGGGCCGGGAGGGGGAGGTAGCGGTGACAGGGGGAGGGGGCCGGGAGGGGAGGTAGCGGTGACAGGGGGAGGGGGCCGGGAGGGGAGGTAGCGGTGACAGGGGGAGGGGGCCGGGAGGGGGAGGTAGCGGTGACAGGGGGAGGGGGCCGGGAGGGGAGGTAGAGGTGACAGGGGGAGGGGGCCGGGAGGGGAGGTAGCGGTGACAGGGGGAGGGGGCCAGGAGGGGAGGTAGCGGTGACAGGGGGAGGGGGCCAGGAGGGGAGGTAGCGGTGACAGGGGGAGGGGGCCGGGAGGGGAGGTAGCGGTGACAGGGGGAGGGGGCCGGGAGGGGAGGTAGTAGTGACAGGGGGAGGGGGCCGGGGGCCCAGGACCCCTGGGTCCTCTCTGGCCTGCGGGCAGAGAGGTGCAGGGGAGCAGTTTGAGCCCAGTGGGGGGGGGGGCATCAAAGGGGGCTCTGGGCATGTGAGGCTGGACCATCCCCTCCCCCCCCCCGCCCTCCCCTCCCAGCTGCCTGGCCCTTTGGCTGCTCTTTGCTGTGAATTCACCCAGCCAATCCCCACTGACAGGCACCGGGGGGGGGGGGGGGGGGGGGCCAGCTTGTTCCTGCCGCCCCGGGCTGGACCGGCCATTCTCAGGAGATGGGGGGGGACAGCAATTGCAGGGACGTTTCCCATGGCCCAGGAACCACGGCACCCCCGCCACCCCCCACACCAGCCCCCCAGGACTCCTGAGCCCCCTCACCTGGGCCCCCCGCCTACCCCCACGTGCACACCCATCCCACTGCATGTGCCTGGTTACCCACCTGGTTCCCTCCTGTAACCCAGAAACCGCCCCCTCCCTGCTTTACCCGGTGTCCGTCCAGAGGGGCAAGGGGCCATTTCTCCCTGATGCGGGCCGGGGGCCTAGTGGTTAGAGTGGGGGGTGGTGGGCTGGGAGCCCGGGTGCCTGGGTTCTCCCCTGAGCCTGGCTGTCTCCGGCAGACTCCAAGCAAAATGGGGACGCGGCGAAAGCAGCGCTGGCCAATGAGGACTGCCCCACCATCGACCAAGCCCTGTCCCCCGAGGAGAAGTCGCCCGTCACCCCCGCGGCCCACGAGCGCCACAGCCGGGACCGCGCCTGCTTCCTGCTGACGGCCGGCGAGTTCGGGCCGGCGCCCGATGGCAGCATCCGCAAAGGTGATCCCCCGCTCGGCCCCCCTGCGCCCCCCATGGCCCCCCACTCACTGCCCCTGGGCGGCCCCCCTGCACCCCTCATGGACCCCCACTCACTGCCCCTGGGTGGCCCCCTGTGCCCCCCACGGCCCCCCACTCACTGTCCCCCCCCACGGCCCCGCACTCACTGCCCCCCGGGCAGCCCCCCTGTGGTCCCCCACAGCCCCCCACTCACTGCCCCCGAGCAACCGCCCTGCACCTCCCCCGGGCAGCCCCCTGCGCCCCCCACTGCCCCCAGGCAGCCCCCCCACAGCTCCCCACTCACTGCCCCTGGGCAGCCCTCCACAGCCCCCCTGCAGTCCCCCTACCCAGCCCCCCCCCATGCAGCTCCCCTGCAGTCCCCTAGAGCCCCCCACCCAGCACCCCACTGTGTAGCTGTCACGGAGTGTGGGGGAGTCCCCAGCCCGGCCCCCCCACCCGCAGCCAGACGGGACTCTCAGGCGGCAGGTAGAAGAGAAGGGTTCTTGGCTCACAGGGACCCAGCGTACCCAGACTTGGTACAGGAACCGGGAGCAGCCAGGACAGCCCGGCTTGGGGAGGGCTCTGGGCCCCTGCCCAGCCCCCCACGCCCGCTCGACTCCCCTCCCCTCTGAGCCATCCCAAAATTAACTCCCCCGCCCCCCCAGCCACTGGCCCCAGCCTGGAGGCTGCCCCGCCCCCTCCTCTGCCCTGCTGCCCAGGGCCCAGGCGTTATCTGCTGGCTCCTGGTCCCCAGTGAGCCCTGCCCAGCCTCCCCCTCCTCATGCAGCTAGTGCTGCACGGCCCAGGGAAACTGAGGCACACACAGTTACTCCAGACTCGCATACAGCACAACAAAGCAAATAGAGTGAATACAGCCCCCCCCACGTCACCATAGCCCCCCCAGGCCCAGGGACCCCGACACTTGCCCGCACGACCCCCCCACCTCCTCATCCCCTCCCACCGCACTGTGACCCAGGGTACCCCGGGGCCCTCTGCCTCCTGTCACGGGTTCAGTGGTCACGCCCACGCTGGCCAGGCCCGGCAGTGCCACCTGAGCTGGGCTGGGCCCCTCAGTCACTGGGTCCCCTGCCTGTCAGGGTCACGGTTGGCCCTGGGCAACAGCACACCCTCCCCTGCCCCCTGGTTACACACTCAGCGCACGGGGAAACTGAGGCACGCCCAGGACAAGCCAGTTCCAGCTGTTTGCCTCTGTCGTGCCAGGGGCCAGCTGGGCCCCCGAGGCCTCGCTGGGCCCCTGTTCTTTGGCAGCAGTGGCCTGTTTTGCCAGCCGTGGGGGCAGCAACAGACGCACCGAGCTGACCAAGCCCCTGGGTAGAAAACAGCACAGTCAGGCCTTCCTGGCCAATATGGGGGTGCCAGGGTGTTGCTTTGGGGTACAGAACGTCACCCCCAGTCACCAGACCCCCACAAACCCACCCTGCCCTTGAGTGCTCCCCCGGCATGGACATTCCCCCCAACCTGCTCTCCCTGCCTCCTCCCCCTCACTGAACCCCCCCCTCCAGCCCCTCTGCTCTCCCATCCCAACCCCCTACCCCACGTCAAGGACAGCTGCTCCCCCATCCAGCCCCACTCCCTCTCATCACCCCCCCACATGATGACACCCCCTTTCCTTGGAGCAGGCAATAAGTCCAGACCCCCGGGATTCACACTGGAGTCTGATCCCCGCCCCGATCCCAGGCTTGGGGGCAGCTGCTTGGAGCTGTGGGAGGAGGGCAGGCCATGGGGGGGGGGACGAGGACGACAGCCCTGAGCAGAGGGGCTCCAGACAAGGACTTGGGGTGGAGGGGAATGTTGAACCCCCCCCCCCTCAGGGCAGGTCCCTTCCAACCTCATCCTAAAGAGGGGGCCTAGTGGAGGATGCTCAGCGTCCATTAAATCCATCCATTGAAAGCCCCCTCCCGCCAGCTAGGCCCAGAGGAGCAGGTGAGTCGGGGGATGGGGCAGGCACTGGGGGGGCAGAGGGCAATGGATGCAGTGGGGAAGGAAGAGGGAGGGGAGCTAGGGCTGTGTGCAGTGAGGGTACAGGGCATGCAGTGGGGGGCATGGAGGGCAGAAGGTGGGGGTGCAGTGTGCACTACAGTGGGAGGGATGGAGCAGCAGGGGAGGAGGTGCAGTCTGCAATTGTGCAGTGTGGCTTGTGGTGGATGACTAGTGCAGGGAGGAAAGCCTTGGAGGAGGGGTGCAGTGAGGATAGTGCGTGGATACAGTGGGTGGTGCAGTGGGGAGGTGCAGTAGGAGAAGGGGCAGTGTGGATCGTGCAGGGATACAGTGGGTGGTACAGTGAGTGGTGGTGCAGTAGGGGAAGTGGCAGTGGGGGGGAGTGCAGTGGGTGGTGCAGTGGGTGGTGCAGTGAGCAGTGGTGCAGTGGAGGGAAGGGGCAGTGGGGGGGTGCAGTGGGTGGTGCAGGGATACAGTGGGTGGTGCAGTGAGCAGTGGTGCAGTGGAGGGAAGGGGCAGTGTGGATGGGGCGGGGATGCAGTGGGAGATGCAGTGAGGATGTAAGATACAGTTAGGGTACGTCTGGACTACATGCCTTTACAGAGGCATGTAAGATAGGCTACCCGACAGTCAATGAAGCGGGGATTTAAATATCCCCGGCTTCGTTAAAATAAACGTGGCCGCCGCGCTGTGCCGGCTCAGCTGATCGTCGGCAGAAGCATGTAGTCCAGACGCCCCCTTAGAAATGGTGCTGTCATAGTGAGCGATGGTGCAGAGGGGTGTCGGTGCGGTGGGGGGATGGTGCGGTGGGGGAAGGGACAGCGAGGACAGGCCAGAGGGGGTGCAGTGCCGGAGATACAGGGAGAGAAGGTGCAGCAGGGGTGTGCTCTGGGGGGAGGGGAGCAGCGGGCAGAAGGGGCTGCGGGGGGCCCATGGGACGACGCACCCAGCAATGCTTTGGGGGAGGGGGCAGCGGAGGGAGGGGCAGAGGGGGGTCCGTGGGGCGACGCACCCAGCAATGTTTTGGGGGAGGGCTACACCTTTGGGGGCGGGTCCGTTCCCCTCCCCTGTCAGCACCTCCATCTCATGCGGCGTCTCTGTCTGTTTATCTCCCCCTCATCTCCATCCGTGCCCCTGCCCCCCGCCCGGGCCCCCCATAGCCGCACTGCGCTTCCCGCCCACGGACGCCGCCCCCTGGTGCCTGCATGACCTCAATGCCAATGCCGCCTCTTGGAGCCAACACTAGAATGCAGGGCATGCTGGGATAGGGTGAGTACCCCCCCGTCCTCACACTGCCCCCTCTGCCCTGCACCCCAAACAACCCCATGCCCCCACCTTCCCTCGTGCTCCACTCCCACCCCCTCCAACCTACCTGCTGCCCTGCACCCCCAAACCACCTGGTGCCCCCACCTCCTCTCGTGCTGCACCCCCAATCCACCTCCCCACTGCCCTGCACCCCCAAACCACCCGGTGCCCCCACCTCACCTCGTGCTCCACTCCCACCCCCTCCAATCCACCTGCTGCCCTGCACCCCCAAACCACCCGGTGCCCCCACCTCCTCTTGTGCTGCACCCCCCAATCCACCCCCCTACTTCCCTGCACCCCCAAACCACCCGGTGCCCCCACCTTCTCTCGTGCCGCACCCCCAATCCACCCCCCACTGCCCTGCACCCCCAAACCACCAGGTGCCCCCACCTACCCTCTTGCTGCACCCCCCCATTGCCCTGCACCCCCAAACCACCTGGTGCCCCACCTCACCTTGTGCTCCACTCCCACCTCCTCCGACCCGATCACTGCCCTGCACCCCCAAACCACCCGGTGCCCCCACCTCACCTCGTGCTGCACCCCCCCATTCCGATGCACTCCCCATCTCTGACCACCCCTCCCTGTACCCCACCCTGCATGGACCCTCCCAGCACCTCGCCAGGCTGCTCCTCATCATCACCTCAGCCATATGATACCTCAGAGCTGCCCCCCCAGCCAGGTCTGTGCTCCCCCCTCCTGTGCCCCACAGCCCCTCCCCTGACAGCCCAGGCCCTTCCCACCACAGCCCCTTTGACACAGCAGGGCCAGGCCGGCAGCCAGGACTCCTGGGTCCTATCCTGGCTCTGGCAGGGGAGGGGGGTCCCATGGGTTGCCACCCCCAGAAACTCCCCCCATGCAGCCCTAATCCCCTCCCCCACCTGCTACCCCCTCCCCATTTCCTCCTGACTGGCTGACTCCCCTTTCCAGACCCCCAGCCACCCCCTCACACCCATTTCTGTGGGTCCTACCAAAACTCAGCCATCTGCTGTGCTTGGGGGGGGGGGGGATTTCCAGTGCGGGAGGGAGGGGGAATGGAGAGGGACACTGGCCCTTAGACTGAACCATGGGGTGGGGGGATTGGTCCTTCCCCAACCTGGGATCCCCAGGCCACACCCCTTCCCTGGGACATTCCACAGGCCCCTCCTCCCAGCGTCCAGACCCCGCCCCTTCCTTGGGACATTCTACAGGCCCCACCCCTTCCCTGGGACATTCCACAGGCCCCACCCCTTCCCTGGGACATTCCACAGGGCCCTCCTCCCAGCGTCCAGACCCCGCCCCTTCCCTGGGACATTCCATGGGCCCCGCCTCTTCCCTGGGACATTCCACAGGCCCCTCCTCCCAGCGTCCAGACCCCGCCCCTTCCTTGGGTCATTCCACAGGCCCTGCCTCTTCCCTGGGACATTCCACAGGCTCCTCCCCCTGGTGACCAGACCCCCCTTTACCTGGGACATTCCACAGGCCCCCCCTGCCACGCTGCAGGGTCCCCTTAGTTCCGCGACCCCTTCGTGCCGGCTACCCTCGACCCCTTACCTGGGGACATTCCACGGACCCCGCCCCTCACCAGGGACTCCTCCCCCACACGAGCCCCTCCCAATCCATTGGTTTTTATCTGTTGCTTTCGCTCAGCCCCTCCCATCTCCATCTCCAAGGCAAATAGGGGGCCTGGCCCCCGGGGTGAATATGAGGGGCCCCTGGCCTAGGGTGGGGGGGTTTTGGGGACCCACAGGGACTATGCCTGGATCCCCCCCATTGTAGTTGAAGGGGAGAGCTCTGGCCTGGCCCCGGGGAACCTGCAGCACAGCAGCTCCCTCAGGGTCCCTCTCTCTGGGACCCACCCCCTGAGTCTGCAGCCCCCTGCCCGCAGGTCAGGCCGGGAGCCCCCTTCAGTGAGTGCCCCTGGGTGGTCCTGGGAGAGCTGGACACCCCCAGAGGGAGCTCCTGGCTCTGCAGTGACTTGGCCAGCAGGGCATTCTTGGGGGTCTAGGCCCAGCGTGGTGAGTCCAACAGAAATTACAGCCCAGTCCACCCGAGCCCAGAGACCCCGACCCCTGAGTGCCAGCACCCGTGACCCCTGAGTGCCAGCGCCCGTGACCCCTGAGTGCCAGCGCCCGTGACCCCTGAGTGCCAGCACCGGTGACCCCTTAGTGCCAGCACCCGCGACCCCTTAGTGCCATCGCCGTGACCCCTTAGTGCCAGCGCCGGTGACCCCTTAATGCTAGCACCCGTGACCCCTGAGTGCCAGCAACCCCCGACCCCTTAGTGCCAGCAACCCCCCACTCCTTAGTGCCAGCGCCCGTGACCCCTTAGTACCAGCACCGGTGACCCCTTAGTGCTAGCACCCACAACCCCTTAGTGCCAGCGCCGGTGACCCCTTAGTGCCAGCAACCCCCGACCCCTTAGTGCCAGCAACCCCCGGCCCCTTAGCGTGAGCGCCCGTGACCCCTGAGTGCCAGACAATGGGCAGGTCCCAAGGGGGGCAGGCAGGTCTCCCAGATTGCTCCTGGGGGGGGGTCAGAGCTGGGAGTCACCTGGAGCTGGCGTGGAGGTTGGGGTCAGGTGCAGGTAGAAAGGGGGAGACAGGAGGGCAGGTATATAGGGCGGGGGTGGGTTTCAGGATAAGGGGTGCAGGGAATGGGGGTGCAGGTGGGGGTGCTTAGGGGTCCCCTTGTATTCACCCCAGGCCGCTTCAATATTTGACCCCCAATTAACGCCCCATTTCATGCGTCTTGTAGGGCTGGCCCAGTGCCCCTGTAATGCCCCAGCTGCATCAGCCAGGTACGTACCCTGCCCCCGCTCCCTGCGGGGCACAGACGCCCCACCCCACACCTCAGCTCCCCCCCCCCCCCGCTCCCAGCCACCACAGCCACACCAAGCAGCTCAGTGTCTCCTCCCCCCCGTGCCCCGCCAGCGCCCCCCCCTCCGCGCAGCGACAAGGGCCAGTTCTACAGGGACCCCCTCGCTGAGGTGTGGCTGGCTCTGCGGTGGGATGGCAGACTGCTTCTGTGGGGAACCCTCCCCCAGCACTGTGATGTGGCCAGCTCTGGGGTGGGGCGTGGGGGCTGGTGTATAGGGACCCCCAGCTTGGCACTGAGCTGCGGCTGGCTCTGGGGTGGAGCTCCGTGGCTGCGTAAAAAGGGACCCTGCTTAGGCATATCATGGGACAGGAAGTGAAGGCCAATTTCGTCTCCCGTCTGCAGAGCTGGTTCCAGGGGGCACTTTGGGGGCAGGCTGGAGCTCTCCCCACCCCACCCGTCCCCACAGCCACCCCACAGAACCCTGACCCTGCGGGGGGATTAGTGGGACGGCTGGAGAAGCCTCACTATGACTGTCATACCTAGGGACAGGCCACGGACACACACATGCCACCCCCAGCTGAGTGACTCCTGGGTTCCCTCCCGGGCGCTGGAGAGGGAGAGGAGTTGGGGCTAGTGGTTAGAGCAGGGGATGCTGGGAGCCAGTGTGCCCTGCCTTCTCCTTGCAGACTGGTGCTGGCGTGAGCAGAGGGGAAAGCAGAGCCCCCATGGGAGCTGGGGGACTACTTGGAATTGGGAGGGGATTCCTGGAGTTGGGAGGCTGGGCGTGATGGGACCTGAATGGTGCCCAGGGTTGGGGGGCTGGGGTGAATCAGTAGAGGTGAGTGGGGAGGAGGTGGGGGGGGGCACAGGTGTGTGGGTCGCTCGGTTTTGGGGAGGCCTCTGTGGGGTGTAGTTCTGTGGGTCAGGGGTTGCTGTGGGTCAGGGAATAATGGGGTGGGGGATGCCATGGGTCGGAGATGCTATGAGTCTGGGCTGCCGTGGATCGGAGGATGATGGGGCGGGTGTTGCTGTGGGTTCAGGGGGTGCCGTGGGTTGGAGGATCATGGGGCAGGTGTTGCCGTGGGCTTGGGGGGGTGCTGTGGGTTGGAGGATCATGGGGCGGGTGTTGCCGTGGGTCGGGGCTGCCGTGGGTTCGGGGGGTGCTGTGGGTTGGAGGATCGTGGGGCGGGTGTTGCCGTGGGTCAGGGCTGCCGTGGGTTCAGGGGGTGCCATGGATCAGCAGCTCGTGGGGCAGGTGTTGCCGTGGGGGGGCTGGGGGTCTCACCCTCCACTCACCCTTCTGTCTCTCCCCCCTACCCCCAGGTTATGAGAAATCCCGGAGCCTGAACAGCATCGCGGGGCTGCGCCTGTCGCCCGCCCCCACCCCTCTGGGCTCTCCCGGTGCCCCCCGGCGCCCGCGCCCCCCCCTGCCCTCCATCCTATAGCCGGGCGCCCGGACACGCCCCGACTTTTTAAGCAAAAAAAGCAGAAGGAGGCGGAGGAAAGGAAGAGGCATCGCCGGGGACAACGGGGCTTCGTCGCCGGGGACAACGTGGGTACCGGTCCCAACCCCCGCGCTTCTCCAGGACACGCTGCATTGCACTTTCGGGGCCATCCCGGCGTCCCCGCCCTGCCCCCACCCGGAGCAGGATGCCTGGGTCCCTCGGGGGAGGGGCCTGACCGGGGCTGGAGGCAGAGTTTATATTTTTGGGCCGGATGCTCTGAGAATCCAAATACTGCGGGGGGAGGGGTCAGCAAAGGACAGAGACGGGGGGGGGGGCCCGGAGCCCCCTGCCCCATGCTGCACCTCTGGGTCTTTCAGTCCATTACCTCCACCCGCCTGTCTTTCTGTCTGTCTGTCCTCATACCCCCCCTCCGTCTGTCCTCATACCCCCCCCCCCGGCAGTGTGTCCTCATACCCCCACCCCCCTCCGTCTGTCCTTCCTCATACCCCCCCTCTGGCAGTGTGTCCTCATACACCCACCCCCCTCCGGCTGTCCGTCCTCATACCCCCCCTCTGGCTGTGTGTCCTCATTACCCCCCCCCTCCGGCTTTGTGTCCTCATACACCCATCCCCCTCTGGCTGTCCATCTGTCTGTCCTCATATACCCCCCCTCTGGTTGTTTGTCCTCATACACCCACCCCTTCCGTCTATCCATCCTCATACACCCCCCTCTGGCTGTGTGTCCTCATACACCCCTTCCAGCTGTGTGTCCTCATACACCCCCCCTCCGGCTGTCTGTCCCAATACAATCCACTATGTCTGTTCCCATACCCCCTGCTCTGTCTGTCCTTCCATCCCACTCATCTGTCCTTATACAACCTGCTTTGTCTGTCTGTCCTCACAAACCCCTCTCTGTCCCCTCATACACCCTGCTCCAGCTGTGTTCCCACACTCACCCCTCCAGCTGTCTGCCCCCAAACACACTTGTCTGCCTGTCCCCATACACCCCTCTGTCTGTCTGTCTCCCCCCATCCCCTCTGTTCCGGTTTCTGAACTCACAGACTCTGCTCCTTTGGGGACCCCCCCGGCCCCCCCAGCTTCGTTCTCTCCTGCATGGATCTTCCATGGATCACAAGCAATAAGCACCGGGCACCCCCGGCTGCATGCCGCCAGCGCTCCCAACACCCAGACTTTGCGGCCCGTCGGGTCTGACGGACAGACAGCCGGAGGAGCACTGGCGTGGGGGGGGGGGTTCCCACCTTCCTTCTCCTCCCCCCGCCAGGCTTCCAGCTGGTGCAGCCCGGCACTGGGGTCCCCTCCCATCGGACGCCGGCCCCAGAGGATCCGAGGGAACTGGGGGGGGGCCCCTGCGGGCGCAGGATTGGAGCTGCCCCCCCTCCTTGCCAAGCTCATCTCCAGGTTGCATTTTGCCAGCCAGCATGTGTCTGCATGTGACTCCACCAGGAGTGTGTCTTGTGTTATATGCAAAACTCCCCCTCCCCCGGCACAAGGGGGGGGGTGGGCCCCCAAACCCTGGGGCAGCACTTGGGGGCAGATGTTTCCTCTCCTTCAGCACCCTTTGCCTCCGCCCCCCTGCAGCAGGGTGGGGGGGCTGCCAGGAGCCCTTGCGGAGGGGGGGGGGCAAAGCTCAGCCCCCTCCCCCTGCCTGCCTCTCTTCTTTCTCGCCCCCACCGCCTGCCGCGGGCACCGCTAAGGGCCCCAGAGCGGTGGGTGCCCCCCAGCAGCTGCATGGCCTAGAACTGGGGAGCGCCTGCCCGCCCCATAAGTCACCCCTCAACTCCCCTCCCTTTGCAGGGTGCCCCCCCCCGGAAATTCATCCGTCACACTATGCAACATCACCTGTCTGAGCCGGGGGAGCCCCTCAGTGCCAGCCCCTCCCTGCCTCCGTGCTGAACCCCCCCAGGCCCTCCCCCGCGCTCGCTTGCCCCCCCAGGTACCAGAAGCTTCTTATGCAATGATTCCTATGCAAAACTCAAACAATTCTCTTGCTCGTTAGACAGGGAGGGGCTGGCTTTGCCCCCCCCCCAAAAAAAAGGCACTGGGGAGGAGAAGGGAATTCCCCTTCAGTGCCCGCCCCCCCCCCGTGTACACCCGGCCTTGCCCACTGCAGAGGGCAGCTAATGGGTCATATTGACCAAAGGAGTGTTCCCCCCAAACCTGGCTGGGCCCCCAGCTCTGAGCCCCTCCCCCAGCCGGCTATGGGGGGTGCATGGGGAGGGTGTCGAAATAGCAGCAGATTCCTTGTTGGGGGTCGATTTCAGGGCTAGGGCCAGTCTTCCGCTCCCCCCCATTGCATGTTCTCGGGGGGGGTCCAAAGGAATTTAAAATACCCTCCACAGCATTTCCCCCTCCCCCTCGCTGTGTCTAATCCCATATGCCGCTGGGGGAGCCAGTATTATGCGTCTCCCCCCCCCCCACTGCACTGTACCACCCTGCCACCCCCCCGCTAGGGAATTTCAACCCCCTCACTTCTTTCTAGGGTTTGCTTTATTTATTGGGGGTAAGGGTCCCCTGGGCCCACCCCAGCCCCTGTGGGGCTGCCCCCTTGCACTGAGCCAGGGGAGAAAGGAATTTGGAGGGGTGTTGGCTTTGGGGGGGGGGTATGCTTCTCTAGCTGAGATTAAATTGTCTTGGGGGGGGGGTCCCAAATTCCAGAAGGGGGGCAAGCCCTGAGCTGTGGGGCAGCCCCACGGAGGAAGGAGGTTGGAAAATGTCTTCCAGCAGTAGCTCCCCCCCCAGGGCTGGGGGGGGCAAATACGGGTGTTTTAGACTCAGGAAGGGGGGGTGGACCAGCCGGGGGTAGGAGGCAGGGAACAGTGCAGGGGGGAACCTCACATGGGGGGGGCAGGTAGGGGAGGCCCCATGGGGGCGGGCAAAGAGCTATTTTTTCAAGCAGATGTTTAATAAAAAGCAGAAACGCAACATTATTTTTTCATAGAAAAAAAAAATCCCCCCACCCCAGCCTGGTTTCCATGCCAACACACCAGCTGGGATGGAGCCAGGCAGGGAGGGGAGTCCTCCAAGAAAGGGGGGGGGGCACCATGAGGCATTGCCCCAGATTTCCTGCCCCCCTCCTGGGCAGGGCCTGGCTCCAACCCCCAAATTGTGCCAAATGTCTGAGCTGTGCTGGGGGGGGGCTGGATCACGTGAGCTATCCCCCTCCCGTCTTGTGTGCCCCCCTTCCTCATGTGCCATAGCCCCCATTGGTCCTGGCCCCTCAGCCTCCCTCCTAGGGGGCCCCGGGATTGTGTTGCCCCCCCAGGCTCTGGCCACCCCCCCCCAAGCGTCAGCCTTGAAGCAGCCCCCCCCCCGGGATTTTCATGCTGGTTTGCAAAGATTTAAGGGGGCCCCCAGCCCCTCCCGCTGCTCCCAGATCCCCCCTCAGCACCTGCCCCCTCCCACCCCCCCAGCTCTGGGTTCAGGGCGTCTCCTGGCACTACCCCCCCCCCACAAAGCAATAACTACAACTGCCCCAGCAGCATTGTGACCACGGGGGGGGGGCCAGGCCTGGAGGGCTCCCCCCACCCTCACTGGGGGGGGGGCGCAGCCTGGCTGAGCCCCGAGCCTGGGGAACCCCCCACTCACCTCATGGTGACACCCAGCAGCCAGGGCTGGCGCCATGGTCCGTGTGTCCAGCTGGCCTCCCTCCACCACTCATATCCTGCTGCAGCCCTGCCCCATCCGTCCATCCACCCACCGCCCCCATCCATCCCTATGGCCATCCATCCACACCCCCCCCCCCCCCCCGCTACAGCCAGTAGCCCTGCCCCGTCAGTCCATCCACCCATCCCTGCAGCCATCCCTATGGCTGTCCATCCGTCCATCCAGCCACTGACCCCCCCATTATCCATCCATCCACCCACCCTTATACGCCTCAGTCCTGCCCCATCCAGCTGTCTGTCCATCCACTGATCCCTCCACCCATCCATCCCTACGGCCATCACTGCTGCCCCATCCAGCCATCGACCCCTCCATCCATCCCGCCCTATGGCCATCCGTCCTGCTCGGCATCCGTCCCTTCACTGACCCTTCCACGCAGCCTACGGCCGCCCCCCCCCACCCTTCTGGCCAGCCCTCTTTCAATCACAAGCCCTCCCAGCCTGCCTCCCCCTCTTCCTCCACCCATCCATCCCAGTTCCCAGGCATCACCCACCACCCACTGTCCAACCCCCCTTCCTGCCCCCCCGACCTCTGCCCATAGCCACCCCCAGCACGTCTTCCTCCCCTGCCTCTAGGGGGTGCATCTTCCCAGGGCCCGCCCCCATTCAACTCTGGTGCTAGGCGGGACGCCCCGCTGTGACCCCTGGGGGGAGCCCTAGTGTAGCCCCCTGCTCTCCCCCGAGCACTCAGGGCTGGGGGCTGAGAGCCTTGGGGGGGGGGGCTTGTGCTTTTGTTGCTGTTTCTTTTCTCTCCCGTTACCTGTCCCCCCTCCAGTGCCCCCCTGCCAGCCCCGACGGGGGGGGGTCCAGGGATCTGCATGATCCGCCAGGCCAGGAGTTACAGCATGAAATAAACAAACCCTTTTCATGGAAACTTTTCACCCCCGGTTGCCAGTGCCTCCTTCTGACCAGCGCGGGGGGGGGGGGGGGAGAGTTGGGGGCACCCCCATTGCAACTGGGATGTGGAACAGCGCCAATGCCCCCCGTGTTCCATTCCCCCACCCTGGGCTGGACAGGAGCTGCCCCCTCTGGGCTCTGGGTTCTTTTATCCATGGGGGGGGGTCAGCCTTAGTTTGGGGTGGGGGCAAGCAGCTGCCCAGGCTGGGGGGGTCATCTCTGAGGCTCGGGGGAGGGGGGAAAGCGCAGAATTTGAGGAACAACTTCTGGGCTGTCCCTGGCCCGAGCTCACCTTCCCCAGGCACAGGGGCCCCCACCAAGCCTGGGCACCCCAAATTCCCCCAGACCCTACCCAGGGAGAGGCAGCTGGGCCTAACAAACATGGGGCAGGGCCCAGCTGGCAGGGGCTGCAGGATGGGAGCAGGGGGCACCAGCAGAACTGGGGGGCAGGAGTGGGGGGCACTGGCAGGGCTGAGGGGTGGGAGCGGGGGCCACCGGCACGGCTGGTTTAGCAGGGGCTGTGGGGCAGGAGTGAGGGGCACCCAGGGAGATGGGAAGGGGGGGCACTGGCAGGGCAGGGGGAGCTGGGGGGCAGGAGCGGGGGCACCGACGGGGCTGGGGGCCCTTGTCCAGCCCATTTCCCGGCTGCAGCGCCCGTTCGAGCTATTTTCTTAATTTCAGGCCTTTAATGAGGTTCTGTCCCCTGCCGCATGTTGCCGGGGGGGGGAGGGGGGGCTCTGGGCCCGGCTGGGAAGGGGGCCAGGCCGCAGCCGTGACTGGCCCGGATCTGCCAGGGCCTGGCAGCAGGCGGGGAGGAGGGGGGGGGAGGGGGAGGGGAGCTGGCAGCAGCCAGCGAGACTCAGCCAGGGCCAGGGCCCCCAGCCTGAGCACCAGCCACCAGGCAGGGAACCCAGGAGTCCGGGGGGAAGGGGGGCAGTTAGGGCCGCATTTTCCATTGCCAGCCTTCCAGAGGCGAGACCCAGTTTAGCTCGTTTGGAGCCAATTAATTCTGCTGCCCGTTGGGCCAGGCCGGTACAGAGCAGCTGCTGTTCTGCTGGAGGGGGGCGGGAGCTGCCCTCCTTTTTGTGCTCTGCCAGCCAGGGAGAGCCCCCAACTGGGTAACACACGCCAGCTGGCAGCCCCAGATCCGGCCCCCCCAACCCTATCAGAGCCCCTCACTCCTGCCCCCCCACACCCTGCTGGAGCCCCCCCACTGCTGCCTGCAGTCCTCCCCCGCAGCCCTGCCGCAGCCCCCTTCTCTTCCAGGACTTGCTCTGGGTTTAGGTCTCTTTCAGGGCCTGTGCCCAGCTACAGCAGCCCCCCAGCATGGGCTGTGTCCAGGGAAGTCCCAGCCTGGCCCTGCTCCAAGGCTGGCGCTGCCCACAGTGCCCTCAGCTCCCACCCCCGGCCCCATCAGCACAGTGCTACCACCACCACCAGCTGCTGAGGCCTGCAGCACGAATGGGGGCCAGCAGGGGCTGCGAGTGGGGAGCGAGGGGCACGGGCAGGGCCGGGGGGGGGGCAGGGGCTGCGAGTGGGGAGCGAGGGGCACGGGCAGGGCCGGGGGGGGGGCAGGGGCTGCGAGTGGGGAGCGAGGGGCACGGGCAGGGCGGGGGGGGGGCAGGGGCTGCGAGTGGGGAGCGAGGGGCACGGGCAGGGCGGGGGGGGGGGCAGGGCTGCGAGTGGGGAGCGAGGGGCACGGGCAGGGCCGGGGGGGGGGGCAGGGCTGCGAGTGGGGAGCGAGGGGCACGGGCAGGGCCGGGGGGGGGGCAGGGGCTGCGAGTGGGGAGCGAGGGGCACGGGCAGGGCCGGGGGGGGGCAGGGCTGCGAGTGGGGAGCGAGGGGCACGGGCAGGGCCGGGGGGGGGCAGGGGCTGCGAGTGGGGAGCGAGGGGCACGGGCAGGGCCGGGGGGGGGGCAGGGCTGCGAGTGGGGAGCGAGGGGCACGGGCAGGGCCGGGGGGGGGGCAGGGCTGCGAGTCGGAAGTGAGGGGCAAAGACAGGGTCGGGGGGGGCAGGGCTGCGAGTGGGGAGTGAGGGGCACGGGCAGGGCCGGGGGGGGCAGGGCTGCGAGTCGGAAGCGAGGGGCACGGGCAGGGCCGGGGCGGGCAGGGCTGCGAGTCGGAAGCGAGGGGCACGGGCAGGGCCGGGGGGGCAGGGCTGCGAGTGGGGAGCGAGGGGCACGGGCAGGGCCGGGGGGAGGGCCGGGTTGGCAGGGGAGCAGTGCCCCCGCTGGTGGGGGGAAGGGGCTGGGGTGCATGTTCCCGGCTGGCCCGGCCCCCCCATCTGTCTGTCCCCTCCAGGGGAGCAGCTGCCTCGCGCCCGCCTGCCGCAGCCTGGCCTCTTGCCGCTATAAATAGGCCGGGTCCCGGGGGCCGCAGCTGGTTACATAAGGGAGTCGCCGAGGGGCCCGTGTGGCTAGAAATAGACCCCGCTGGGGGGGGGGGGCACGCGGCCTAGATTCTCCTTGCAAGGGGGCCCAGCCCCCCCAACGCGCACACCCAGGCCATGGCCCAGCAGTGACCCAGTTGAGGAATTTTGGAACCCAGGAGTCCCAGCCTCCTCCCCCCCCCATCCCCAACAAGCCAGCCCCACACAGGACCCCCGCCTCACTGCCGGCGTTGGTCCCCCCTCGAGAGCAAAGGGCCCCCAGGGGCGACGCAGGGAAGGCCAGGGCCCTGAAGCACGCCCTGGATCTAACCACTGGGCCCCACGTCCCCCCCAGAGCCGGGAGAGAACGCAACCCGCCCCCCCATGAAACAAACACCCAGGCCACCTGGCGAGTGCAGTTTTTAATGTGCATACAAAGGGGGGCAGTGCGAGCCCCCCCCCGACAGCTCGTCAGCCTGCCGTTAGGGGGTGGCAGTGGGGGGGCACCCCCCAGCCCAGAAAGCAGCGAGAGGCGGGGCAGCAACAGGGGACCCCTAGGGCTGGGATGAAGAGCTGCCAGGGAGGTGGGGGAGGGGCCTGTGCAGGACCCAGGAATTCGGGCTCCCAGGCCACCCCCTTTCTATGCCAGGGTCACCCCCAGGCGGCAGGGGCCCCCCCAGACCCAGCTCCCGCGCTGGAACGTGGTACCCCGGCCATGGGACCCCCCTCACCACCAGCCCGAGAACCCAGGCGTCTGGGCGCCCAGAGCTGGGGGGTGGGAAACTGACCGAGGCGGGGAAGGCAGCGGCATGGGGGGAGGGGCTCTGTGAGGTGGGGACCCATGAACCCCCAAGGGGGAGAAAAACCCTCCGCTGGGGGAGGAGGGCCGCAGAATGAGCCCTGGCCCTGGGCACCCTGGGAGTGAGTGAGTCTTGGGCCCCCCACCCCAGTGCACCCTGGGAGCGAGCGAGGCCTGGTCCCCCCCGCCACAGTGCACCCTGGGAGCGAGCGAGTCCTGGGCCCCCCGCCCCAGTGCACCCTGGGAGCGAGCGAGGCCTGGTCCCCCCCTGCCCCAGTGCACCCTGGGAGCGAGCGAGGCCTGGTCCCCCCCGCCACAGTGCACCCTGGGAGTGAGTGAGTCTTGGGCCCCCCACCCCAGTGCACCCTGGGAGCGAGCGAGGCCTGGTCCCCCCCGCCACAGTGCAGCCTGGGAGCGAGCGAGGCCTGTCCCCCCTCCCACCCCAGTGCACCCTGGGAGCGAGCGAGTCCTGTCCCCCCTCCCACCCCAGTGCACCCTGGGAGCGAGCGAGTCCTGGGCCCCCCGCCCCAGTGCACCCTGGGAGCGAGCGAGTCCTGGGCCCCCCGCCCCAGTGCACCCTGGGAGCGAGCAAGGCCTGGACCCCCCCCCTCCCGCCCCAGTGCACCCTGGGAGCGAGCAAGGCCTGGGCCCCCCCTCCCGTCCCAGTGCACCCTGGGAGTGAGCAAGGCCTGCGCCCCCCCCCGCCCCAGTGCACCCTGGGAGCGAGCGAGTCCTGGGCCCCCCCCGCCCCAGTGCACCGTGGGAGTGAGTGAGGCCTGTCCCCCCTCCCGCCCCAGTGCACCCTGGGAGTGAGTGAGGCCTAGTCCCCACCCACTCCAGTGCACCCTGGGAGTGAGTGAGGCCTGCCCCCTCTGCCCCAGTGCACGCTGGGAGTGAGCGAGTCCTGGGCCCCCCCCCCGCCCCAGTGCACCCTGGGAGTGAGCGAGTCCTGGGCCCCCCCCGCCCCAGTGCACCCTGGGAGTGAGCGAGTCCTGGGCCCCCCCCCGCCCCAGTGCACCCTGGGAGTGAGCGAGTTCTGGGCCCCCCCCGCCCCAGTGCACCCTGGGAGTGAGCGAGTCCTGTCCCCCCTCCCGCCCCAGTGCACCCTGGGAGTGAGCGAGTCCTGTCCCCCCTCCCGCCCCAGTGCACCCTGGGAGTGAGCAAGTCCTGTCCCCCCCTTCCGCCCCAATGCACCCTGGGAGTGAGCGAGGCCTGGTCCCCGCCCACCCCAGTGCACCCTGGGAGTGAGTGAGACCTGCCCCCTCCGCCCCAGTGCACCCTGGGAGTGAGTGAGTCCTGGGCCCCCGGACCCCAGTGCACCCTGGGAGCAAGCAAGGCCTGGTCCCCCCCCCCTGCCCCAGTGCACCCTGGGAGCAAGCCCCCCCCAGTTCAAATGCTGGTGTGAGGAGGCAGCTGGAGCCAGGTCTCCGGCTCAGGGGGAGGGGCTCTGAGCTGTCGGGGGCTCCTCAGAGGCCAGGATCTCAATGCTGCTGTCAGGCTGAGGGGGTGAGACGCAGCCCGTCAGCTCCAGCTCCGGGGCCTGGCTGGGCGAGAGGGGCTGGGGGGGGCTGGCCGAAGCACGAGGGGGGCTGCCCCCCGTGGGGCCCCCCAGCCCCAGCACCTCCTGCACATTCCGCGGCAGCTCCTGTGGGGAGAGCGAGGTCATGGGGCTGAGAAATGGGGCGTGGGGAGCACAGACAGGGATGCTGGGGGGGCAAACTGGGGTGGGGGTAAGGAAGGCAGGGGAGCACTCACTGGGCTCGGGTGTCAGATGGGGCGGCAGGATGCCAGGGGGTAGTCACGGGGCTGGAGATCAGACAACGGGAGGTAGAGGCAGGCAGAGGGGACAACTCACTGGGCTCGGGAGTCAGACGGGGGGAGGCAGGGTGCCGGGGGGGGGGCAAGCCGGGGAGCAGGGTGCCATGGGGCGGGCACTCACAGGGCTGGGGATCAGATGGGGGGCAGGCTGGGAGCCACGGGGGCAGGCTGGGTGGGCAAGCCGGGAGCACTCATGGGAATGGGGACAGGGGGCCGGGGGGACAGGGGCCCGACCGGGGGGGGGGGGGAAGGCAGGGGCCCGGCCGGGGGGAAGATGGGGGGCACTCACGGGGCTGGCTGCCAGCTGTCTGTAAAGCGCCTCAGCCCGGCACAGTGTCTCCTCCACGCTCATCTTCATGGTCAGTTCGTTGATGTGCTGAGGAAGGGGGTGCAGCTATTAGGTACCTTACGGCAGAGCCGGGGATCTCCCCCGGCCCCAGGGCACTATTAGGTGTATTACGGGAATGCCTGGAGAACAAGGGACCCAGATCTGGGGGCTCTGGTGTGGCTGGGGGACATGAGGAAGCAGGGAATTGCCTTACCCCTGGGCGTGAACCCTGTGCCTCGGTTTCCCCATGTCCTGTGGGGGGCGGAAGGGGGGTCATTGCTGCAGGGGACCAGAGATGTGACCCCGCTGAGCAGCCTGGGCCCTGGGAACGACCTGGGGTCCCCCATCTCCACCAGGAGGTGCCCGGTAGCCCCCCCTAAAACCAGGGAGCAGCCGGTGACCTGCTGAGGGGCCCTGGTGACCTGCTGCCAGGCTGGAGATCAGAGGGCAGAGAAGGCAACAGGGGAGGGGGTCCGGGGCCCGGTGGGGGAGGGGGTCCGGGGCCCGGTGGGGCAGGGGGTCTGGGGCCCTGCTGGAAGCGGGGGGGGAGGATGCGAACCGTCCTATGGGCAGGGCTCGGGGCTAGGTCCCCAAGAAGGGTGTTCCTCCGGTGGGGCTGAGCGGGGCTCCAGGGGGCACCGGGGGGGTCACTGGGGGGCTCACCTTGAGGATCTCATTGAAGCCGAACCCTGAGTTCATCAGGGCCTCGCGCTCCGAGTCCAGGATCCCGCAGGCCACCAGCAGGTGGAAGTTGGGGCCGGGCAACCCCGTCCACAGCACCTGGGGGGCGGGGGGGTGAGCAGCGAAGGGGGGCTCCTGGTGAGACACAGACCCCCCCACTGGAGCCCCCCCAACCCTAGCTCCTCCCCTCAGAGTCCTCCGCTAGGTACCAGGCCACCGGGGCTCTGGGGTAACCCCATCCAGCCCCCCACAGCCTCCCCCACACGCACAGCCCCTGGACCCAAACCCAGCCCCCCACAGCCTCCCCCACACGCACAGCCCCTGGACCCAAACCCAGCCCCCCACAGCCTCCCCCACACGCACAGCCCCTGGACCCAAACCCAGCCCCCCACAGCCTCCCCCACACGCACAGCCCCCGGCCCCAAACCCAGCCCTCCCAATCCAGCCCCCCACACGCACAGCCCCCGGACCCAAACCCAGCCCTCCCAATCCAGCCCCCCACACGCACAGCCCCTGGACCCAAACCCAGCCCTCCCAATCCAGCCCCCCACATGCACAGCCCCCTGCCCCAAACCCAGCCCCCCACAGCCTCCCCCACACGCACAGCCCCCGGCCCCAAACCCAGCCCCTCACAGCCTCCCCCACATGCACAGCCCCCGGACCCAAACCCAGCCCCCCACAGCCTCCCCCACACGCACAGCCCCTGGACCCAAACCCAGCCCTCCCAATCCAGCCCCCCACATGCACAGCCCCCAGCCCCAAACCCAGCCCCCCACAGCCTCCCCCACACGCACAGCCCCCGGCCCCAAACCCAGCCCCTCACAGCCTCCCCCACATGCACAGCCCCCGGACCCAAACCCAGCCCCCAGCCCTCCCAATCCAGCCCCCCACATGCACAGCCCCCAGCCCCAAACCCAGCCCCCCACAGCCTCCCCCACATGCACAGCCCCCGGACCCAAACCCAGCCCCCAGCCCCCCCAATCCAGCCCCCCACACGCACAGCCCCCAGCCCCAAACCCAGCCCCCCACAGCCTCCCCCACACGCACAGCCCCCAGCCCCAGCCCCAGCCCCCAGAATCCAGCCCCCCACAGCCTCCAGCCCCAAACCCAGCCCCCCACAGCCTCCCCCACACGTACAGCCCCCAGCCCCAGCCCCCCCACCTCCCAGAGCTGCAGCACGTCAGTGAAGGCAAATTCCCGCTTGAACCAGATGAGGAGCCACCGGAAGCAGAAGCACAAGGAGCCGGATTCCTTGGAGTCTGGGGGCAGATGGGGGGGGGGGGTCAGTGAGGGGGAGGCGGCTGGGGGGAAATGGGGCTCGGAGCCTGTCTCCACTGGGTGGCGCTGGCTCCCATCAAGCCCCAGGGAAACCTGGATGGGGGTGGGGTGGTTACCCAGGGAGACCCAGGCGGGGGGGGGCAGTTACCCAGGGAGACCTGGGCCAGGAGGTCCCGGGGGGGGCAGTTACCCAGGGAGACCCAGGCGGGGGGGGGGCAGTTACCCAGGGAGACCTGCATGGGGGTGGGGTGGTTACCCAGGGAGACCCAGGCGGGGGGGGGGGGGCAGCTACCCAGGGAGACCTGGGCTAGGAGGTCTCGGGGGTGCCAAAGCTGGAATTGTTCAAACATTTTTTAACAAAGTCTGTCTGCGCCTCAGTTTCCCCAGTGAGCAGGCTGAGGCAGAGTCTCGCAGGGAGGCTGGGGGAACCTGGGGGTGTCACACTCAGAGGGCCCGGCCCCATTACAGCTTCACGAGTGCCCAAGCCTGCCAAGAAGGGGGCAGTTCCCCAGGTATCGGGGGGGGGGGGGAGGGCTGTGGGGAACCCAGGGGACAATGGGGATCCCTGTGAGCAGGGGCTCCGGGGGGGGGGCTCACCCAGGAACTCGCCCAGCGGCGGGTCCAGCAGGCGGAGAACCAGCCCCAGCTGCACCAGCTGCCGTTTCATGCTCTCCTGGCTCTCCTCGAAATTCTGGTGCTGGGGGGGGAGATGCCAGGTCAGGGGGGCCCAGCCCAGATCTCCCCCCCCGCTCTGTGTCCTCCCCCACACCCAGAGGACCCCCCACTCTGCCCACCTCCTGCAGGGATGAGAGAGACAGGACCTCCCATGCATGACCCAGCAGCGCTGCAGGTACCCCCAGGGCGCCGGATCCCTAGCATCCCCCCCCCCCCCGCAGCCCCCCACTCACCACCAGCTCCATGAAGCCGGCGAAGCACCAGAAGGCATCGACCTCGCTCTGGGTGACGTAGAGGATGGGGGACAGCAGGTCGCTCATGCCCTGCACGTAGCCTGGGGGGCAACGGGGTCACAGATGGGACCCCGGGGCGCAGGCCTCAGCCCCGCCCCCAGCAGCCTTCCCCTGCCTGCCCCAGCGCCCCCCCAGCTGCCTCCACCTCCCAGCGCCCCGCCAAGCACACCCACCTCCCAGCGCTGCCACCCCCCAGACTCCACCTCCCAGTGCCCCCCAAGCACACCCACCTCCCAGCTCCTCCCCCGGACCCCCCACCTCCCAGTGCCTTCCCCGGACCCCCCACCTCCCAGTGCCTCCCAAAGACCCCGCCCCTCCCAGCGCCTCCCCCGGACTGCCCACCTCCCAGCACACCCACCTCCCAGCGCCTCCCCCGGACCCCCCACCTTCCAGCACCCCCCCAGCGCACCCACCTCCCAGCGCCTCCCCCAGACCCCCCACCTTCCAGCACCCCCCCAGCGCACCCACCTCCCAGCACCTCCCCCAGACCCCCACCTTCCAGCGCCCCCCCAGTGCACCCACCTCCCAGTGCCTCCCCTGGACCCCCACCTCCCAACGCCCCCCCAGCACACCCACCTTCCAGTGCCTCCCCCGGACCCCCCGCCTCCCAGCACCCCCCCAGTGCACCCACCTCCCTGTGCCTTCCCCGGACCCCCCACCTCCCAGTGCCTCCCAAAGACCCCGCCCCTCCCAGCGCCTCCCCCGGACTGCCCACCTCCCAGCACCCTCCCAGTGCACCCACCTCCCTGTGCCTCCCCCGGACCCCCCCCACCTCCCAGTGCCTCCCCCAGACCCCCACCTCCCAGCGCCTCCCCCAGACCCCCACCTTCCAGTGCCTCCCCTGGACCCCCCGCCTCCCAGCACCCCCCCAGTGCACCCACCTCCCAGCACCTCCCCCAGACCCCCACCTCCCAGCGCCCCCCTAGTGCACCCACCTTCCAGTGCCTCCTCTGGACCCCCCGCCTCCCAGTGCACCCACCTCCCTGTGCCTCCCCCGGACCCCCCCCACCTCCCAGCGCCTCCCCCAGACCCCACCCCTCCCAGCGCCTCCCCCGGACCCCCACCTCCCAGCACACCCACCTCCCAGCGCCTCCCCCAGACCCCCACCTTCCAGCGCCTCCCCCAGACCCCAACCTCCCAGCGCCACTCCCGGCCCCCCTCTGCCCTGCGCCGCCCCCAGACCCCCACCTCCCAGCGCCGCCCCCAGACCCCCGCCTCCCAGCGCTACCCCCGGACCCCCCGCCTCCCAGCACCCCCCCCAGCGCACCCACCTCCCAGCACCTCCCCCAGACCCCCACCTCCCAGCACCCCCCTAGTGCACCCACCTTCCAGTGCCTCCCCTGGACCCCCCGCCTCCCAGCGCCTCCCCTGGACCCCCCCCACCTCCCAGTGCCTCCCCCGGACCCCCCCCACCTCCCAGTGCCTCCCCCAGACCCCATCC
This sequence comes from Pelochelys cantorii, assembly GCA_032595735.1. NCBI lineage: Eukaryota > Metazoa > Chordata > Testudines > Trionychidae > Pelochelys > Pelochelys cantorii. Next base: position 10,736,835 of record CM064358.1, on the reverse strand, counting down.
CTCCCAGCGCCTCCCCCGGACCCCCACCTCCCAGCACCGCCCCCGGACCCCCACCTCCCAGCACCGCCCAGCACACCCACCTCCCAGCACCGCCCAGCACACCCACCTCCCAGCGCCTCCCCCAGACCCCCATCTCCCTGCGCCGCCCCCGGCCCCCCACCTCCCTGCGCCGCCCCCGGCCCCCCCTCCGCCCTGCGCCGCCCCCGACCCCCTCCGCCCTGCACCCCCCCAGACCCCCACCTCCCTGCGCCGCCCCCGGCCCCCCTCCGCCCTGCACCTCCCCCAGACCCCCACCTCCCAGCGCCGCCCCCGGCCCCTCTCCGCCCTGCGCCTCCCCCGGCCCCCCACCTCCCAGCGCCGCCCCCGGCCCCCCTCCGCCCTGCGCCGCCCCCAGACCCCCACCTCCCAGCGCCGCCCCCAGACCCCCTCCGCCCTGCACCTCCCCCAGACCCCCACCCCCAGCGCCGCCCCCGGCCCCCCTCCGCCCTGCGCCTCCCCCAGACCCCCACCTCCCAGCGCCACCCCCAGACCCCCACCTCCCTGCGCTGCCCCCGGCCCCCCTCCGCCCGGCGCCTCCCCCAGACCCCCACCTCCCAGCACCTCCCCCAGACCCCCACCTCCCAGCGCCGCCCCCGGCCCCCCTCTGCCCTGCGCCCCGGCTCACCCAGGTCGAAGTGGTACATGCAGTACGTCATGAGCACGTCGTGCAGCAGAACCAGCGCCGGGTTCTCGCTGCCCTGGTAGAACCTGGTGCTGCGGTCGGTGCGGCTCACGTCCCGCTCTGCAAGGCACCGCGGGGTCACGCTGGGGGGGGGCACACGGCTGGGGGGGGTTGCAGGGGGACTGTCCCATGGTGTTGTCACAACCCAGCACATGCGTCCCTTTCCCTGTGTCTGTGCCGCTCTCAGCGGGGAGAAGGCGGGCACAAGCAGTCCTGGGGGGGTCTTAGGGACGTGGCTAGGCTGGAGGGGTCGGGGGGGGGACAACAGGGAACCGGACTGAGTAGACCCAAGAGCTGCCCAAAGGGGCTTGCAGGATTATGGGGTAGGTGGGGGGTGGCCGGGGGGTGGAGGGGCACTGACCAATGAGGCTGCGGTAGCCACGCAGCAGGGAGTTCCGCTGTTCCTGCTCCTCGCTCACTGACTTCCACTGCAGCTTCATGCGGAAATATTCATCCCTGGGCAGGGGAGCGCAGGGTGAGGGGAGGCTGGCCCCTCCTGCCCCCTCTTCGACGGTGCCCCCGCTCCCACCCCACAGCCCCTGCCCCCCAGCCCTGCCAGTGCCCCCGCTCCTGACCCACAGCGCCTGCCCCCCAGCCCTGCCGGTGCCCCTCACCCAGCTGCCCGGTCGGGGGGCTCACGTTCTGTGGCGGGCCCAGGCCCGGTTCTCCTCGCTGCTGCTCTCCCAGCTATAGTAGCCCAGCAGGAACTTCCAGGCCTCTTTGCGCAGGGCGGGGCTGAGGCCCTGGGGACGAGGGGCAGTGATGAGACCCCAGGGCCAGCGCCCAAGCCAGCACCACTCACCCCTTGCAGAGCCCCCGCCTCTGGCCACACCCCACATCTGGCCCTATCCCCAGCCAGGTCCCACCTAAAACAGTCCCCAGCCCCCCGGCTGGATCCTTGCCCCAGGCCCTCCATCCTAGTCCCCAGCTTGAAGCCTCACACCCAAACCTGGCCCAGCTGGACCCTCTCCCCATCCCCTTCCCCCAGGGGCCCCACCCCAAGCTGCGCCCCACTGTTTATGGGCACAAGGCAGCACACAACCTGCCACCCCTCAGCCTGGGGACACCTGGGTCGGTCCGCGTGTGCCGCCCACAACGCACCTGGGGCTTCTTGGCCGGGGGGCTGCCACGCCTCTGTGCCTGAGCCCCCCCCCCCGAGCCCAGCGGGTTCAGTGCTCTGCTCTGCTGGGGGGCGGTTACCCCATGTCTCGGCCAGGGCTGGGGAGACCAGGGCTTCTGGCCCAGCGGGGCAGGGCGCCCCGATGCCAGGGGGACGGGCTCAGGGGACCACTGTGACCCCACCCGGCACACACAGATCCCCCAGGGTCCTGCCCCCAGCCCTCACCCCGGCGAAGATCCTTCGCTTGAGCTCCTCCAGACGGGTGACGCGCCCCTCCGCGTCCAGGTGCTGCTCCCACTCCTGTTCCGTCACTGGAGCCTCCCGGCGCACGGCCGGCCGTGGGGCCAACTGCACCTGCTGCCGGCGGGCAGGGGGCCTGGGTCAGGCAGGAACGGCACCTCCCGTGCTCGCCAGTCCCGCTCCTGAGGCCAGCCCCGCCCCTGGAAGGCTGGCCCTGCCCCCTGCCACCCATGCCAGGCCAGCCCCTACCCCACCGCCCATGCCCCTCCCTTGCCGCTCATACCCCACCCCTGCAAGGCCAGCTCCCCCCCCTGCCACCCATGCCCCACCCCTGAAAGGCCAGCCCTGCCCCCTGCTGCCTATGCCCCGCCCCTGCAAGACCAGCCTCACCTCCTGCTGCCTGTGCCCTGCCCCTGCAAGGCTGGCTCCTCCCCCTGCCACCCATGCCCCTCCCCTGCACAGCCAGCCCCTCCCCCTGCTGCCTATGCCCTGCCCTGCCAACCCCGCCCCCTCCCCCCCATGGCCATCCATGCCTCACTCCTGTAAGGCCAGCTCCACCCCCTGCCATCCACAACCCCCTCCCCTGAGGTTGGCCCCGCCCCCAACCAGTAACACCCTATCCCAACAAGGGATGGTGCCCCAATCCCACCACACAGAGACACGATTGGTTGGTGCCACCGCCATGCGCCCTGATTGGTCAGGGCCACTCACGCAGGTGATGACCTCGAAGCCTGGCTCATCCTCCAGGCCGCCCGTGGCCTCGCCCGTGGGCCGCAGGGGGGTGCCAGCCTCGTGGTGCAGGGCCCCGCGGAAGAAGCTGGTGACTTTGGAGAAGCCCCCGAAGGTGGCCGCATAGGGGTCCTGCAGGAAACGCTGGGGGGGAGAGGGATTCACTTCTGGATCAATGTAACCACCTGGGGGTTTCCCTCGCTACCTTGCTCACAAGCCTGCGGGAGTCGTGCCTGAACACGGAGTGTGCCTCAGTTTCCCTGGGTATCGCACCGCTGCCCAGACGCTGGGACAAGGGGGCAGGACTGTGGCTCAGACACGGGGACGGGGGCGGGGGCGGGGGCAGGAGGGATCCACATGCCTGCACATAGGTGACAGCCGCCCCCCTCTGGAACCTGACTCACCCCCCCGCATCCTGGCTGGCTTCATACAGAGCAACCCCAGCACTTGGGGCCTCTGACAGACGGGAAGCCCCAGGAGCCCGGGCCCCTCCCGCCACACATGGGGCAGACGAGCGGCGGGAAGGCAGCAGCGGGGCCCGCCGGGGCCTGGAGAACTCACCGCCACCAGGTTGGAGGGGTTCTCGTCAAACAGCTGCAGCTCGTCAAAGGCGTGGGAGAGCGCGTACGAGTCGTGGCTGTAGACCAGGAAGAGCCGCGAGTCCTTGGGGGAGCTGCCGGGGGGAGGGAGACCCAGCGTGAGCGTTTCCGTAACCCCCGCGCGACCACCTCTGCCAGTGTGCCCTGCTCACAGACCCCCAGGCTCACACCCAGGGCCCCCCAATCAGGAGCGCCCTGCCTCACCCTGAGTTCCTCCAGCCACGCCCCGCAGCCCGCCCCCGCTGCCCCCACTCACATGGCCAGGATGAGGTACTTGCACAGGGCCCGGAGCAGGGCCTTGCTGCCCCCGCGGTGGAAGTGCAGGGCAGGCAGGGACCGGCCGTCCCGGCTGATGAAGATGAGGTAGGACCAGCCCAGCCCTGGCCGGCTCCGGCGGATGGACTGCAGCTCCGAGAGGCTGAGCGTAAAGGCCCATTGCGCCCGGGCGCTGGGCTGGGGCACGGGGCCTGCGGGGCAGGGATGGAGCATCAGGATAACTGGCCTGCCTCACAGGCCTGCCCCAGAAACCTGTCCCCTGGGCCCCTCCTCAACCCCTCCATCTTGTCCCCCCGGCACCCCCACCTCCCCACTGCATGCCTGTCCCACACTGGGCCCCCCGCTAGCACACCTCCACCGCCTCCCTGTCCCACGCCAGGCCCCCCACTAGCACCCCTCCACCGCCTCCCCCCGCATCCCTGTCCCATTCTGGGGCCCCCGCTAGCACCCCTCCACCACCTCTCCCCGCATCCCTGTCCCACGCCAGGCCCCCTGTTAGCACCCCTCCACCCGCATCCCTGTCCCATTCCGGGGCCCCCGCTAGTATCCCTCCACCGCCTCCCCCCGCATCCCTGTCCCATTCTGGGGCCCCTGCTAGCACCCCTCCACCGCCTCCCCCCGCATCCCTGTCCCATTCCGGGACCCCCGCTAGTATCCCTCCACCACCTCCCCTCCACTACACCCCAACCTTCACAGTCCCCTGCTAACGCCACACACCTCCCCCTCCTGCCTCCCCAGCACCGTTACCTGGCGGCTCCTCCGGTGGCTGATGCCGAGACCTCACAGAGCTGATCACGGCCCAGTCGGGCTCATAGCCGGGGTCAAAGAGCTCTTCCTCGGGGACACCCGGGGCCTCCTGAGGGGCAGACAGGGCGTTAGGGGGGGGCGATGGGGAGGGGCGGGCGGGGGGAGTTGCTTACCTTCCTGGAGAACACAATCTGGGGGGCATCCCCGGCTTCCTCCAGGGGCATCCACTGCAGCAGTGACTCTGAGCCCTGTAGGCAAGGGGGGCAGTGAGAGCTCCACAGCCCCCGCCAGCCCAGCCCCCCAGCTCCGCAGTGCCCCTTGCTCCGACCCACAGCCCCCGCCAGCCCAGCCCCTCGCTCCGACCCACAGCCCCCGCCAGCCCAGCCCCTCGCTCCGACCCACAGCCCCCGCCAGCCCAGCCCCCCTCGCTCCGACCCACAGCCCCCGCCAGCCCAGCCCCTCGCTCTGACCCACAGCCCCCGCCAGCCCAGCCCCTCGCTCTGACCCACAGCCCCCGCCAGCCCAGCCCCCCCGCTCCGCAGTGCCCCTCGCTCCGACCCACAGCCCCCGCCAGCCCAGCCCCTCGCTCTGACCCACAGCCCCCGCCAGCCCAGCCCCCCTCGCTCCGACCCACAGCCCCCGCCAGCCCAGCCCCCCTCGCTCCGACCCACAGCCCCCGCCAGCCCAGCCCCTCGCTCTGACCCACAGCCCCCGCCAGCCCAGCCCCTCGCTCTGACCCACAGCCCCCGCCAGCCCAGCCCCTCGCTCCGACCCACAGCCCCCGCCAGCCCTGGCCTGCCCCCGGTACCTTCTCGAGGATGCGGATGACGCCGGGGATGAGCGAGTCCTGCTCCGGGTGGCGCTTGGCGCTCGTGTGCAGGAAAACGCCGTCCTTCTCAAAGGCCACCTGGGGGGAGGGGGGGACCAGCCACAGCAGGAGCCCACTCACCACCTGTCAGTCCCACCCCCTCCTAGCCCCGCCCCCACCACCTTGTGCCCCCAATGGCCACGCCCACGTCAGTCCTACCGGCCCCGCCCCTCTTAGCCCCTCCCCAAACACCTTGTGCCCCTCAGCTCCGCCTCGATGGCCCCGCCCCACGTCAATCCCACGGACCACGCCCCCTCTTAGCCCCTCCCCCAACCTCTCAGTGCAACCAGCCACGCCCCTCCATGTTGCCCCGCAACCAATGGCCCCGCCCCCACGTGTCAGTCCCACCAGCCCCGCCCCCGCCGCTCAGTCCAACCAGCCACGCCCCCTCCACGTTGCCTTGTAACCAATGGCCCCGCCCACAAGTGTCAGTGCCACCAGCCCCGCCCCCTCCCTTTAGCCCCGCCCCCGCCGCTCAGTCCCACCGGCCTCGCGCCCCCGGCCCCGGCTCCCGCCTCACCTTACAGCCCTGGGACTCCATCCTCCGCCAACAGCCACTTCCGGAAACAACAGCGCGTCACTTCCGCCCCGCGCTCCGCCTCTCGGAGCCGCGCCGCCTCTTTTCCTGGCGGGGCGGGGCTAGGGAGAGCTGGCGCGGCCGCCATCTTTGTGCGGGGCGCGCGGGGCCGTCGCCACGTGAGTGGTCGCGGGGACGGGTGACTCCAGGTCTCCGCGCGGGGAGAGGGGGGGCGAGAGCTGCTACTTCTTGTAACCCCCCGGGGCAGCTTGCCCCTTAACCCGCCCACGCCCGGCGCCCTGCACAAGCATGGGGGCGGTGTTGTTGTTGCCCCGCACAAAGATGGCGGCTGCCGTGTTTCCCTTGGTCTCCCCCGGTGGGGGGGAGGACAGACTTAACATACCGCCATCTTTGTGCGGGGCAGCAACAGCACCGCCGCCATGCTTGTGCGGGGCAGGGGCGGAGCCGAGCCTCCCGGGGGTTATAAAGCGGGGTGAAAGGTCAGGGGTCAGAGAGTGACGCCGCCGTGGGCCGCGCGGTGACCCCGGGCTGGGACGGACCGAGGGAGGCTGGAGGCGGCGGGGGCAGGTAACGGGGCAGCCCTGGGACCCGGCCCCTCCCCCACACGGGACAGCAGGGCCCCGGCTCCTCCTCCTCCCCCCCCCCGGGACAGCAGGGACCCGCCCCTCCCCCCCCCGGGACAGCAGGGACCCGCCCCTCCCCCACACGGGACAGCAGGACCCCGTCTCCTCTTTCCCCCCCCCCCCCGGGACAGCAGGGACCCGCCCCTCCCCCACACGGGACAGCAGGGCCCCGGCTCCTCTTCCCCCCCCCCCCGGGACAGCAGGGCCCCGCCCCTCCCCCCGCCCCGGGACAGCAGGGCCCCGGCTCCTCCTCCCCCCCCCCGCGGGACTGCAGGGACCCGCCCCTTCCCCCCCCGCGGGACTGCAGGGACCCGCCCCTCCCCCACACGGGACAGCAGGGCCCCGGCTCCTCCTCCCCCTGCCCCGGGACAGCAGGGACCCGCCCCTCCCCCACACAGGACAGCAGGGCCCCGGCTCCTCCTCCCCCTGCCCCGGGACAGCAGGGACCCGCCCCTCCCCCACACAGGACAGCAGGGCCCCGGCTACTCCTCCCCCCCCCGGGACCCGCCCCTCCCCCCCCGGGACAGCAGGGCCCCGGCTCCTCCCCCCCCCCCAGGATAGCAAGGTCCCGCCCCCCCCCCCCCCGCCCCCGGGGACAGCAGGGTCCCGGCTCCTCCTCCCCCCGCCCCAAGACAGCAAGGCCCCGGCTCCACTGCCCCGGACAGCAGGGCCCCGAACAGCAGGGCCCCAGGTGTGCAGGGCTCAGGGGGTCTCTCCCGGCAGGATGGCGGGCATGGCTGACAACCACCGGGAGAGCTGGGCGGCACTGGTGGCAGAGGCGGAGCGGTACCGGCGCCAGACGGGGAATGATGTGGTGCTGATTACGGCCTACCGGGCCCCACAACCGGGCGGCTACGCCTACACGCAGCACGGCCGCGGGGCCCTGGGTGATGCCGCCCGCCGCTACCTGGAGGACATCGCTGTGGTGCACAAGACCACGGCCTTCCCCTATGCCGCCCGGCCCCCGCCCGTCCCCCGCTCTCCCCAGAGCCCCTACTCCCGCAGCTGCCCCGCCCCGGACCCGCCCGCTGCCCCCCACCGCCCTCCCGGCGCCCAGGGAGCCCTGCCTGCCGGGGCACAGGAGGAAGAGAGAGAGAAAATCACACAGGTGCCCAGGGAGATGGAGATGCCAGGCAAGCAGCAGCCCCCCAGCGACACCACAGGTGAGTCCATGCCCCTGGCAGGGTGGCATGTCCATCTGCCTGGCGCCAACACCCGTGGACCCCCCCAAGGGGCCGCAGCTCAAATGCCAGGCACCGGGCTTCCCCCAGAGGGGCTGCAGCTTGGTGCTGGGACCCAAGGACCCCCCCCCCCCCCTCTCTGAGAGGGACTGTATCTCATGGCCTCTTCTGCCACTCCCCAGGTCTGTTTGTGATGGACGAGGACTCCCCCAGTCAGGACTACGAGCCGTTCTTCGATTCAGACCCGGAGAGCACAGACGGTGGGTGTGGGGCTGGCAGCGAGGGGGGAGCGTTACGAAGCCGAAGGGCTGATGCCGGGGCAAGGGCAGTGCCTCCCCTCTCTGAGCTGCTGGGGGAGCCCCCCCCTACACACACACACACACACACGTAGCCGGCAGGTCAGCCGGAGGGTTTCTTGGCCGCCAGGGACACAGCGCAGAACAAAAATCAGGACTTTCAGCCTAGTCCATCTGCGGGGCAGGGGGGGGGTGTGCTTGGGACTCCCCCCTCTTCCAGCTCTCCCTAGTGTGATGGCCCTGCTTCCCTGGCAAAAGGGGCCCCCGGCCACATCCCCTCCCAGGGCGTCCAGGGCTCAGCCAAAGTCACGTGCCCAATTCCCACCACGTAGGGAAACTGAGGCACACGCTATTCACATAGGTAAGACTCACCTGCATGCTACCAATGTGAACACCCCCCCTATGGTTGCAGGTGGGTACGGAGGGGGGCAGCTGGACTGTCCTGGCCTGGGTCCCCCTCTAATTCTCTCCCCCCCCCACCCCAGACGGCAGCGTGAGCGAAGACGTGCCGGCCCAGCCCCTGCCCGCGCCCCCCAACCACCAGTACGCCAAGTCGCTGCCCGTCTCCGTGCCCATCTGGGCCTTCCGGCAGGCAGGGCCTGAGCAGCGCTCGTCTGACGAGGAGAGCACCAAGGTGGGGCCTGGCGGAAAGGGGGCGGGGGCTGTCTGAGAGAAGCTGATCCCTCCCCCCCGCCAGGCTGGGGGAACTACCTGCCATTGGATCTGAGCAGCAGGGGGGTCTCGGTGGGCTGGGGACATTGGAAGAGCACGAGGGTGCAGGGAGACAGTGGCAGCCCTGAGGTTCCCCCCCCCACACACACACAGACACGCTCCATCCGTGGCCACGGCCGGGCCCTAACCTCTCCCTTCTCCTCAGCACTCCTCCCCCGACCTGGAGAAGATCGCTGCCAGCATGCGGGCGCTGGCCCTCCGGGGCGCCGACAGCACTGAGATGTTCGGGGACCTGCCCCGCCCCCGCCTCAACACCGGGGACCTCCAGAAACTGCAGCGGAAGTACTGACATCTCCCGGGGGAGGGGCCTCGAGGACCCCAACAGCCCCATCCCTTGGACACTGCCTCCCCAACGGACACCCCACGCCCCAGCAGTCCTGGGGCGACAGGGCTGTGTGACACCATGAGCCGGTGGAACCACCCACCACTGGATCGAAGCTGCAGGGGGATTCCAGTGGGCTGGTGATGCGACTAGTTCACGAGGGTGTGGGGAGATGGGGGGGGGCGGCCTTTTGTTCCCCCCCGACATACACTCCAGCCCCTGCTAACAGCAGATGTGGTGGGAACTCCTGGTTCCCCCCCCCAGCACTACAGCTGCTGAGTGCGGCACACCCCTCTTGGCCTCTCTTACACTACAGGGGATGCTGCCCCTCCAAGTGTCTTAATAGATGGTTTGAAAGGCCCTCTGTTTGCACACAAGCTGTTTCCCCTGGCCAGGGGGGCAGCTCCCCCAACCCCCTGGGGGGGCCTCTGCTCTCAGCCTCCAGCAGTGAATCCCCCCAAACTGACACACTAATGTGGGGGGGCCCTTCCCCCCTCCTCTGAGAGGACAGGCAGGGGCTGGCTTTCACGTGGGGGATTCCCTGGCCTCCTCCCCCCCATGGGTTCAGCACCTGGCCCCCCACACCCCTCTTTTGTACCAGATGCTCAGGGGTCCTGGCCCTGCCCCTTTATTTTTGTCCAAAGATGATTGGTGGGTCAGGGCGCGGGAAGCCCCGCCCCTCTATCCCTCGTTGGCTAATAAAGAGATGCCAACTTTTACCAGCTCTAGCTGTTGCTGCCTCTGATTCAGGTACATCAATTCCGGCCCCTGCGCCCCCGCCCAAGGCAGAGCCAGGCCAGGTCAGGTCAGCCACAGAACCATTTATTGTGCTGGACCCGGCCAGAGGGCCACAGGAAAGGGGGGGGGAGGGGTTGGGGGTTGATAAGAAGGGACTGCACATAACACCCCCCACCAACCAGGCCTGGAGGGGGTAGAGGGCTCTCTGGCACCGCGAGCCCGTGGAACTACCCGCCACTGGATCTGCACAGCACGGGGAGAATTGTGGGTTCAGTTCGTGCTGGATGTGACCCCCCCCCTCCAAGTTCAGTAAGGGGGGTGTGGGGGGGATGAGTCACACACCCCCACCCCACCCCCGGTGGCAGTGATCCACCCCTTGTCCTGTTGCGGCTGGGAGGGCAGGGAGCCTTGTGAGGTGGTCCTAGCAGAGGAGCAGGTTTCTGGAGGGTGGAGATTCCTGCCCCCCCAGTCAGTGATAGTATTTCTCCACCTTCAGCACCTGGCGGTACATCAGTATAGAGGAGACAAGGCCCAAGACCTAGAGGGGAGAGAGGAGAGTGAGGTGGGGTGTGAGGGTCAGCCCATCAGTGGGGCTGGGCCAGGTGCTTTGGGGGCAGTGACTAGATGGGGGGTGAAAACTCAAGGGCCCTGCCCTAGGAGCCGCCAGCTGCAGGGCCTGGCCTCTGGGAACCCATCCCTGAGCCTCGCGGCATCACCGCATCCCCTCGCAGTGAGTTCCCCAGGTTAATAGGAATGGGGAATGCCTTAGCTTTGGCTGAAGTTGCTTGGGGGGGGCAGGTGATGGGAAATGAGGCTCCCTCTGCCAGCTCCGCACATGGGAGGCTGGGCCCGCCCCGACCTTTTCGCAGTCACACGCAGCTTCCCGTACCTCAGGCCCCTCCAGCCCCCCGGTTTCACACCCCCGACCCTGGGCTCCCCTCACCTGGATGATGGCGATGCAGGCAGCGAAGATCCCCATGGCCCAGATGTTCTCCCCCACCCAGGATTTCACCTTCTGGTAGCAGGGCTGGGGAGGGAGAGCGCCGGGGGGGGGGGGGGGGTCACCGAGCCAGGCCTCACTTGGCCCCAGCCCCTCCTCCCTGCCAGGGACACTGAACCTCAACTGGCGCCAAGCCAGGCCCCTGGTGGCTCCTCCCAGGGGCAGCTGGGCTGGTGGCTACTGAGAAGGGTTTGGCTACAAGCCAGGCCTGGGGGTGGAGGCAAAAGCCTCCCTGCCAGGGATGTTAGAGGCAGCAATACCCAGCCCTAGCGACCAGCTGCCCCGACCGTCCCGGTCCTTCCCGTCCCCTCTGGGCATTGTCCACCCCTAGCGCCCAGCCACCCCCTCCCCTCTGGGCCTTACCCACCCATAGCACCCAGCCACTCCCTCCCCTCTGGGCATTATCCACCCATAGCGCCCAGCCACCCACTCCCCTTGGGCATTATCCACCCATAGTGCCCAGCCACCCCCTCCCCTCTGGGCCTTACCCACCCATAGCACCCAGCCACTCCCTCCCCTCTGGGCATTATCCACCCATAGCGCCCAGCCACCCCGTCCCCTTGGGCATTATCCACCCATAGTGCCCAGCCACCCCCTCCCCTCTGGGCATTATCCACCCCTAGCGCCCAGCCACCCAGTCCCCTTGGGCATTATCCACCCGTAGCGCCCAGCCACCCCCTCCCCTCTGGGCATTATCCACCCATAGCGCCCAGCCACCCACTCCCCTTGGGCATTATCCACCCATAGTGCCCAGCCACCCCCTCCCCTCTGGGCATTATCCACCCATAGTGCCCAGCCACCCCCTCCCCTCTGGGCATTATCCACCCCTAGCGCCCAGCCACCCAGTCCCCTTGGGCATTATCCACCCCTAGCGCCCAGCCACCCCCTCCCCTCTGGGCATTATCCACCCCTAGCGCCCAGCCACCCAGTCCCCTTGGGCATTATCCACCCATAGTGCCCAGCCACCCCCTCCCCTCTGGGCATTATCCACCCATAGTGCCCAGCCACCCCCTCCCCTCTGGGCATTATCCACCCCTAGCGCCCAGCCACCCAGTCCCCTTGGGCATTATCCACCCCTAGCGCCCAGCCACCCCCTCCCCTTGGGCATTATCCACCCATAGTGCCCAGCCACCCAGTCCCCTTGGGCATTATCCACCCATAGCGCCCAGCCACCCCCTCCCCTCTGGGCATTATCCACCCATAGCGCCCAGCCACCCAGTCCCCTTGGGCATTATCCACCCATAGTGCCCAGCCACCCCCTCCCCTCTGGGCATTATCCACCCATAGCGCCCAGCCACCCCCTCCCCTTGGGCCTTATCCACCCCTAGCGCCCAGCCACCCCCTCCCCTTGGGCATTATCCACCCATAGTGCCCAGCCACCCCCTCCCCTCTGGGCATTATCCACCCCTCGCGCCCAGCCACCCAGTCCCCTTGGGCATTATCCACGCATAGCGCCCAGCCACCCCCTCCCCTCTGGGCATTATCCACCCCTCGCGCCCAGCCACTCCCTCCCCTTGGGCATTATCCACGCATAGCGCCCAGCCACCCCCTCCCCTCTGGGCATTATCCACCCCTAGCGCCCAGCCACCCCCCTCCCCTTGGGCATTATCCACCCATAGCGACCAGCCACCCCCCCCAGGCATTATCCAGCCATATGGAGCAGCCACCCCCTACCCCATAGGGACCAGCCACTGCCTCCCCTCGGGCCTTATCCACCCATAGCCACCACCCACCCCCTGGGCATTATCAACACACAGCAATCAGCCTCCACTTCCCCCAGGCATTATCTGCCCACAGCGACCAGCCTCCCCCATCTTACCTCACCTGGCTGTAGGGACAGGCAGCTTCCCCCCCCCCCCAGGCATTACCCAGCCATAGTGTCCAGCCAGCCCCTCCTGCCTGGGTGTTACCCAGCTGGATGGATCTGCTGCTCCCTCCCCGGTCCAGGGGTGTCGGGGTCTGCCACCCAGGAGGTGGGTTGGGGGGGGGGGGCGCTTACCTCTTTCCACCAGGCCGCGCCGTGGCCAGAGCAGGGGGCCCCATGCTCCAAGCAGCAGGACTCGGGCAGCCCGGTCCCGTTACGCAGCTCAAACCAGTCGGTGTAGTTCTGCACCCCGCAGCACCGGAACTGGGGGGAGGCGGGCGTTAGGCTGTGGGGCGTTCGACCCAGGGACTGGGGGGTGGGGGAGCGGGGCTGGGGGGGCTCACCTCCGTTTGCACCGTGTCCCAGGCCTGGGTCAGCGCCAGCTCCCCGGGGGCCCCGTAGCGCCGCAGCCCTGACTTGAGGTCCCCCTGGGCGTAGCTGTCAAACTGAGTGCCAGAGGGTGGTCAGTGGGGGCTCCACAGGGAGGCAATTAACAGAGAGAGGGGGCTGTGGGGGGGAGAGGTCTGGGGGTCCATATGGTGGGAGGCGGGGCTCAGTAGGAGGGAGGGGCGAGGGGTTCCATGGGGTGGGGGGCTCAGGGGAGGGAATAGTGGGTTCTGTGTGGTGGAGGAGGGGCCTAGGGACCCATGTGGGGGGGATTGGGGGGGTTCATGTGGTGGGGGAGGAGTCTGGGGGCCCACGTAGAGAGGCGGGGCTGGGGTCCCATGTACAGAGGCGGGGCTGGGGCGGGTCCATGTGGCAGGGGAGGGGCTTAGGGCGCTGCCCCCTTACCTGCCCCCTGCAGGCGTAGAAGGCCAGGGCCCCGCCCAGCTCCAGGAGGACGATGGTGGCGAGAACCACAAAAAACTGGGGGGGAGAGACAGATCAGAACCCCAAGGACACCCGGGGGACCCTCTCCTCCACCCCCTGCAGGCAGCCCCCCTTCAATGGCCCCCCCCAACCAACTTGCCCCCCAGCCGGCCCTGGTCCCCTGCCCCCCACCCCTCGAACTGCCCCCCAGCCCGTCTCCTGTCCCCCAGCCTCCGGGCTGCCCCCTACCGTGAGCAGGAGGCAGCGCTGTTCAGTGGCGGCCCCCAGGCAGCCCACGAAGCCCACGACCATCACCATGGCCCCGGCCGCCATCACCAGCCCGGCCAGCCCCAGCGCGGGGAAGGAGAGAGACAGTGCCGAGAACCGGCCCTGCGAGAGAGACAGCCACAGCCCCACGCCCAGCGCCCCGCAGCCCCCCAGCTGGGCGGGGACGGGGTCAGCCCCCCACACAGCGCCCATCACACAGCCCCTCACCCCTTCCCCCCCCCACAGTGCCCCACACCCCGCAGCCCCCCAGTTGTGTGGAGGCAGGGACAGCCACACACACAGTGCCGCCCCACACACACAGCGCCCATCACACAGCCCCTCACCCCTTCCCCCCCCCACAGTGCCCCACACCCCGCAGCCCCCCAGTTGTGTGGAGGCAGGGACAGCCACACACACAGTGCCGCCCCACACACACAGCGCCCATCACACAGCCCCTCACCCCTTCCCCCCCCCACAGTGCCCCACACCCCGCAGCCCCCCAGTTGTGTGGAGGCAGGGACAGCCACACACACAGTGCCGCCCCACACACACAGCGCCCATCACACAGCCCCTCACCCCTTCCCCCCCACACACAGTGCCCCACACCCCGCAGCCCCCCAGTTGGGCGGGGGCGGGGACAGCCCCACGCCAGGTGCACCGCAGCCCCAGCCCCACGCGGCCCTCCACACAGCACCCCCAGTCCCACACACAGCACCCCAGAGCCTCCCTGCTGGGCAGGGACAGGGTCAGCCCCACTCACAGCGCCCCACACACATCACCCTGCAGCCCCACACACAGAGCCCTCAACTCCCCAGCTGGGCGGGGAGGGGGGTCAGGGAGCCCAACTACCCCCCCCGGGCACTGCTGCCGGGAAGCCCGCAGCGGAGACTCACCCAGAAGAGGAGGTTGAAGACGAAGAGCTGCACCTTGAGGCAGAGGAGGCAGCGCTGGCTCGGACCCATGACGAGCTGGGGGCACAGGAAAGGGGGGGACAGCTGGGGGCTCCCTGCCCTGCCACTGCGCCTCGCTCCCGCTCCCGCCCCCGCCCTGCCGTCGCCCCGCCTAGGCCGGGGGGCACATGGGGCTCTGCCGGGTCCCCGTCCCGGCACAGACCGCGCCACGGGGCGCTGCGGGGGGGGGCAGAATATCCCCCCTCCCCGCCGTGATTTTGTTTCCCCGCCGACCCGTTCCATGTAGTTTAGCGGCCGGAAAGTTGCCCCCCCCCCCCGCAGTCCCGCCGCCAAACTTCCTCCGCGCCGGCCTCTCACCTGGGCCTCCGGGCGGGGGCTGCTCGAAGCCCCTAAACTGCTGCTGCTGCTCGCTCGGCCACCGGGGGGGGAGGGGGGGGCTGTACGAGGGGAATTCCGGGCTCCGCGAGGGGGGGGGAGGGACCAGGAGAGGGAGGGGACTGGGGGCCCACGGGGGAGGGGTCATGGGAAGGAGCTAGTGGGGGAGGGACCCTCAGGAGGGGAGGAGACGGGTTCTGTGGGGGAGGGGTAGACAGGGGCTGGGGAGCCACTGGGGGGAGGAGCAGGCGAGGGGGGAGGGCCTATATGAGGGAGGGGCTGGCGGGGGAAGGAGCTGAGGGCCTAATGGGGAGGGGCAGGCGAGGGGGACGGGCTCTCTGGGGGAGGGGCAGTCGCAAAGTTGAGGGAGGGAGGAGCGAGGCACAGGGAGTTGTGTGGGGGGGAGGCTCCAGGATTATCGGTTCCAGTGGGGGGGGGCAGGGGGGGACGACAGTTTCCATGCTCAGCCCCATCCTGCCGGCCCCTGCTGTCCCTAGTGCCTGGAGACCCTATGTAAACAAGACGCAGGGGGCAGCAGGGGCTGCGCTGGCTTCTGCTGTGGGGTAAGGGGCCCAGAAAGCACAGGAGCTTATGGGGCAGGGCTGCTCCCCCCACTGATCATTGCAGGTCCGTGCCCCCCCCCCCGTGCTCTGGAGCCAGCTGCTGCTGTCCCACATGAAATGGAGTAACTGAGCTCCACCCCCCTCCCACCAGGGAGAATGCCGGGGGGGGGGAGGGGGGGGGAGGAAGAGAGAGAAGAGAAAGATGGTTGCCCCCAAATGTTACCCACCCCTCCCCAGGGCTGTAGGCAGCAGCGGATTCTGCTTGGGGGTGGGGCTCAGACCAAGACACCCATCCCTCCCCCCCTGCCCGAGGGAAGTGAGGGACGATCAGTTCATTCTGTTCCTATCATGGCCCAGGGGGCAGAGTTAAGGGGAGGAAGGGGCCAGATGGATTCTGCTGGGGGGGGGGGTGGGAAGAAGATGACGTGTGAACTGCTGTCCCCATAGATACCGAAATGTAGCCAAACGGTCTTGGGTTTCCAGAGCAGAGATTGGGGGATCTAGAACCTGTGGCAGTGATCTAGAACAGGGGAAGCAGCTGGAAACTGCCCCTGTGGCACTCCACGGGGGTAGGAAAGGAGACTCAGGACATGCCCGTAGTCTGGACTGCAGCCCAGCGCATCCCACTCCCGCCTCCAGCATAGGGGACCGGTCCCCCCACGGTGCCTGCTCCATTCGTAAGCACAGCGGCAAACCCAACTCAGAAGAGGCGCAGGGTTCGGCTGGAGGTGCAGAAACAAGGCCACCAGAGACCCTTAGACTCGCCGACCTAGTGGGGCATAAGCTTTCCCATGTGAAACCCACTTCCTCAGCCGGAGTGGAAGCTAGAGGCAGGAGTAAGCCATTTTCACCCCCACTGGCTCAGCTTCATTCACACCAGCAACTACACATGCCTCCTCTGTAACATCTACTCCGCTTCCTTTGATGAAGGGGGTTTTACCCAAGGTGGCTGCCCCTCTGTAATGTGCCACACGACTCCTCGTTTTTAATCTCCATTTTCATCTCCCCCAGGTGACTCCTATCCTAGCCCCATAGAGCAGAACAGCAAGAACACAAGCAATTCAGAGACGGGCATGTTTCTAACGTGCAAGAAAAGTCAGGTCTAGGCCAGTCGTGAGCTGTGCCTTGAAGAGTCCTCAAAGTCAGAAAGAATACGAAGGCAAATCAACCGGCAGACAAGTTTCTCACAGAAAAACGCAAAAGCTACTTCAGGAACATATGAGGTGCCCTAAAAAGCCAGAGCAAAAAAAGGTGGTTGGACAGGTTAAAAACAAACAACAAAACAGACTGACAAAGATGTGGAAGCAGCTCTAAAAATTACACAACCATCAGAAGTTAGGAACTGTAGAACATTGATAAGGGAAGGAAAAGGACAGGAGGAGAAACCGGCCGCCAGAATTAAGGATACTAAGGAGAAGTTTCCAGCCTGGCCCCGGCCTCGGTCCCCTGCTACATGAAAGCATTAGAATCAGCACTAACACAGAAAGGACAGAATTGCTGAATTTCTGCAGCTGGCTGCATTAGAGTCAGACACCTTGCTGGGGTTGTCATCCCTTCCAATGCTCCTTCCACCGCACCACTGCGCATGCGAGCGCGCGTGCACGCACACACCAGCATCTCAGGGTGGGAGGGAGAGTAAATCAGCAAGGGCGGGTCACTCCCGTCCAAGAGTGTGAAAAGAGTTGGCCAAGAAGCTCTCTGGCCCATTAACAATCCCCACCATAAGCCCGGGGGCACTGGGGGGGCACGGGAGGAGACTGTGGGGAAGGCCCTGTTGTGCCGATCTGGAAACGGGCTGAGAGGGTAACTGCAGCCTGGAGACAGCAGGCGCTGGCCAACTCGAGGACAGACTAAACGCGGCCACGTGAACCCAGCCATGCCAACACAGGGCCATGCCACGGGAGGAGGGAGGGGGGCAGCTCCAGGGAAATGGAAACCTCCGGCCACAGCAAACGCCGCCCCCAGCTCAGCCTGGGGCGCAGCGCAGCCAATCGGGCGACCCGGCGTGGGCCGGAGACACCGGCTGCAGGAGGGGGAAGGGTTCACAGAAACCAGCCCCTATGGCAGGAGTCCTGGGTCCCCAGGGCCACCTCACAGCCCCAAAGGGGCCAGGCCAACTCCCCAGGGCCATGGGCAGCACGCAGGAGAGAGGGGGGGTGTCACATGCCCCCCCCCTCATTTGGCAGCTCTGCCTCTGGAAGCCCCATGGCACAGGCAGCAGCCCGTAAGGGAAGCGGGGCTGGGGGGGGGGGGGGCAGCTGTTCCAAGCCCCCCTGCCTCCATGCTGCAGGCGCATAACCCAGTGGGCCCCCCCCGACAGCTCAGGCTCCCCACAGAGCCAGGCCGGGGGGCTAGGCTCAGGGTGGGGGGGGGTAGCTCCAGCCCCTGGTTTATGGCTCTAGCTGGGGGGCAGCTAGGGCAACTGGAGGGAATAAGGGGGTGAGAAGATCCCACAGCTCTAGCTACACTCCCCAGGGGGCTGCGGGGGAGCTAGGGCCCAGCCCAGAGCCACACCCCCATGGCCCCTCGCACTGCCCACTTAGCAGCCCTTCCCCTTAAGGGGGGGGAGGGGGGGTGGCCCATGCGGGGTAATAAAGAGGCTGGTAGCCAGACTTCAGGGCTCTGTTCCCAGTGGGGGGGGGGGCAGTGTGGGCCCGGGGGGCAGTGTGCGTGGGGGGAGCCCACCCTGCACGGAGCCAGACAACTGGTTTTACCCTGCAGGTTCTGGGGATCAGCACAGTGGGATGGAGGAGGGGCCCCAGCAGGGTTATGGGGCACAAAGCCAGATGAGGCGTTTTGAAAGCCACGGGGGGGGGGGGCAGGGTCCCAGCGCCCCCCAGGCAGTCAGGGACCCAGTTTCATCTCTTTATTTCTCATGACTGTAACCATATAAAAACATAACTTATGAAACAGTGACCATGTGTCAATGGGGGGAGGGGAACCGTCAGCAAAATCAACAGGAGACCCTCCCCCCAGAGCCCCACAACCTGCCTTCCCTCAACTCAAACACAGGGAGACCCCCCCCCCGCACAGAGCAGGGGGGCTCCCCTGGACCCCAAAGCCCCTGGTGGGTGCCCTAGGGCGGGGGAGTGAGGTACTTAGTTACTGGGGGGGGGGTTGCTGGTTTAAAAGCAGACGGAGGGAGGGGGGCAAGGGCAGAGGGGGGCACAGCAGCAGCCCCCGGGGGCCGAGCAGGGAGCAGGGACTCTGACAAAGTCCTCCCCCCTCGGCTCTGGCCCCCCACGGCTCTGGCCCCACCCCTAGGGGCACAGGGCAAGGGACAGCCCCGCCCGGGAGGGGGACACACAGCGTGGGGGGGAGGGGGCTAGCGCATGCGGTAATCCGTGGAGCACGACAATTCGCAGAGCTGGCCCTTGAAGTCCAGGTCGATGGTGAAGTCCAAGTCCCGCTGCAGGGGAGAGATGGGGTGGGGGGGTCAGTCCTGGGGTCTGGCATGCTGCTCCCCACCTCCCAGCATGCCCTGTGCCAGCCCCCGCCCCCCTCTCCATTTCAGAATTCAGCAGCAGAGAGTTCCACAGGCCCATACTACTTGGAGGGCCCCCCCCGTGACCGTCCCCCTTGCCCCTCCAGCCCCTCGCTCACGTTGTTCTTGGCATTGGGCTTCATGCTGATGGTGCCAAAGACCTCCTCGCCTGTCTTCACCGTCAGGTAGTCCTCCATGTAGAACACCGTCTGCTTCCAGTGGGTGTAGGGCGACTCGGGGCCTGGGGGAGAGGTGTGTCAGGGGGAGGGGCCGGGCCATGCTCAGCCCCGCCCCAGCTCAAAGCCCCAGTCCCCCCCCACCCCCCGCCGAGCCCGTACTGGTGGAGAAGCCGGTGCGCTTGTGACAGCGGGTGAACTCGATGTTGAAGTAGGCCACCAGCGCATGCACGTAGTCGTTGCGCTTCACCTGCAGGCAGAAGGGCGACGTGAACGTCAGGTCCTCCACCTTCACCGTGTAGATGTCCACCTCCTGCGGGAGAGAGAGTCAGCGCCTGGCCCCTGGGCCCCTTCCGCCCCTAGGCCCCCCTTCCGCCGTGTAGATGTCCACCTCCTGCAGGAGAGCCAGTCAGCACCCCGCCCTGGGCCCCTTCCACCCCCAGCCCCCCTTCCTCCAAGCCTTCTGCCCCCCCCACCAGTCCCCCCTTCCACCCCCAGCCCCAGGCCCCCTTCCACCCCCAGCCCCAGGCCCCCTTCCACCAACCCTTCCGCCCCCAGGCCCCCCCTTCCTCCAACCCTTCCATCCCTGGCCCCCCACCCCCAGCCAGCCCCTCGCCCACCCGCACCTTGATGAGGCAGGCATTGGTGACCAGCTGCTTGGGATCCACCACATCCACCAGGGGCTCCTTGATGGCCACGTCCTTGATGCAGGACATGTCGAAGCCGTAAACGTTCTCCCACCCTGGGGGAAGAGCCACAGTCAGACCCAGGCAGGCGTGAGCCTCCCCCCGTCGCACCCGAGCCCCCCCGCCACCCAGTGGCAGCACCGCCCCCCGCTCACAGTGGATCTTGTAGTCCTTGTACTGCCGGTCCTCGATGGCCGTGACGTACAGTGTGGCCCGGTCAGGGAAGATGAGGCCGTCGGGGGTCTGGAAAAGGGGAATGGGGGGTCACTGCACAATGGTCCTTGGAACCGCCACGATTCCCCCGCCCCACATCAAGGCCCTGCCCCCGGTGGGACCCACCAGCCACTTGTCGCGGGCGTAGATGACGGTGTTGAGCATGGACTCGTAGAAGAGGCAGTAGCCCATCCACTCGCTGATGATGATGTCGACTTTCTCCACCGGCAGCTCCACCTCCTCCACCTTGCCCTTGATGATTGACACCACTGTGGGGCAAGGGGGCGGGGTGTCAGTGCAGGAGCAAGGGGGGCCCCCCAACATAGACCCAGGGGCCAGGAGGAGTTGAGCTGCTCCGGGGTGGCGGGGGGGGGGGGGGGGGCGCCGCGCCCTGTGCGGAGAGGTGCCCAGTGCAGGGGGGTGGATCCACAGCCAGGCCCAGCAAGGCTCTGGGGGGTTCCCCAAGGGAGCAGGGGGGCCACACGCCCCAGGGGAGCAGGGGGCTCTGGGGGGGCCACGCGCCCCAGGGGAGCCACTCACCATGGTCCAGCTTGTTGGCTTTGACAATTTTGAGGGCGTAGTCAGAGATGCTGGAACACTCGATCTGTGGGGAAACAGGGCGTGAGAAAGGCCCCACGGAGCCCTGGGGTACCAGGGAGGGGCAAACCCAGGGCCCAGTGAGGCAGCAGGGAACGAAAGGGGGGCGCTCACCCCGATGACCCGTCTGGCGCCCGCCTTGGCAGCGAACATGCAGAGGATGCCGGTGCCACTGCCCACGTCCAGAACCACCTTGTCCTTGAAGAGGTGCCGGTTGTGGAACATGGAGTTCCTGTAGGTCAGAGTGCGGACCTCGTCCTTCAGCATCTCCTGGGGGGGGGACAGGGGGGTCAGCGGGCCCCCAACCCCGCCCCCTTCAGCCTCCATGCAGGGAATCCCCAGCCCCACCCCCCCCTTGGGCCTCTTCTGGGGGCCACGGGGAACCCCCAACCCTTCTGCTTCCTCTGGGGGCCATGGGGAACCCCCAACCTCACCCCCTTCGGCTTCTGCACAGGGAACTGCCAGCCCCACCTCCTTCAGCCCCCTCCCCCTTCAGCCCTTCCTGGGGGTGAGGCAGGGCCATGCCCACGAAGCCTGGAATCCTGTGGGGGCACCTGCCCCCCCACACACCTCGTGGATGCCGAAGTGGGCGTAGGAGTCAAAGTAATAGTCCTTGGACGTCATCTCCTCTGCGGGGGGCTTGGCGTTGCTCTCCGCTGGGGGGCAGCACACCTGGGGAAAGGGGGCCAGTCAGACGCACACCCCCCCCCCAACTTGCAGAAGCCAGGCAGAGCAAGAAGGGCCCAGCCAACAACCACTGCCCCATCCCGGACCGCGGCCGGTACCCACCCCCGACCCAGTCCTGAAGCCCAGCCGGAATCCACCCCACACCAGCTCCAGGGCCCAGCCCAAATCCACTCCATGCCTCCCCCGTTAGGACCCAGCCCTACCCATATCCACCCCATACCCCCCCAAAGACCTAGGCCAGCACATATCCACCTCACAGCCCCCCCCCCATGCCAGCTCCAGCCTGTATCCCCCCCCACGCCCCCTCAGGACCCAGCCCTACCCATATCCACCCCATGCCCCCCACCAATGCTAGCCCAGCACATATCCACCTCACAGCCCCCCCTGCCCCGACGCCAGCCCCAGGGCCCACCCCAGCCGATATCCACCCCACGGCCCCACACATCGGGCCCAGCCCAGCCGATATCCACCTCACTGACCCCCACATCTGCCGCATAGCCTAGCCCAGCTGGTATCCACCCCCTGCCTCTAACACCAGCCCCATGGGGCCAGCCTGGTGCCGCCTCCCCGTTCTGGGGGAACTCCCTGGCCCGGGTGAAACGACAACCGGTTAAACGCCGCCGCGCCGCTTACGGCCCTAACGCAAGCGCTCTCCTGCACTGGGGGCAGCCTGGGAAGGGCCTCCAGGCACCATGGCTCTGGGAGACAGGGCTGAAAGCCCAGCGTGAGGGGACCCCGGGTCCCCTCCCCCCCCCCGCTGCGGCCCAGAGCCCGTCTGCTTAGAAGGAAGGAACACGGGGCTGGGCCGAGTAGTCCCAACCCCACCCCCCACCTCCGCCCCCTGCACCCACAATGCACTGCGGGAACCGGGGCTGGAGTCCGAGTTAAGGAAACTGGGAAATTACTGAGCCTTACCCCACCCTGCCTGGCAGTCGCCTACACAGCGCCCAGTGCCCATCTCCCCGAAACCCTGCCCCGCTCTACAGCCCCCCCCCCCATCATCACACAACCCCCCTTTGAGCAGCTACCCAGCCCCCTCTGCACAGCTCAGCCCCCCCATTCCCAGACAGAACTCCAGTCCTAGCAACTGCCTATGGGACCCCCCCCCCCGTACAGAGCCCCCTGCCCCCCCATGGCTGAGCATGGGGGAGATGGGTCCCAACCTGCCCAGGGAGGGGGCAGTTGCCCCCACCTGGGGTTACAGGGGGAAGGGTAATCACTGGGGCTGGACTGGGGAGCCTGGATCTCTTATCTCCCCCCCCCCCCCCGCCAATAGATTATCTGACTATGTGAGGGGTGGGTCTGGGGCTGGCTGCCAGGGAAGGGAACCTCAGGCTGGGGCGGCCAGCAGGAGGCCCAGGGGGGTCACTAGAACTGGCACATGGGGGGTTACAGGGCGCCGGGGTATCACCAGCCGGCCCGGGCGGGGGCGGGGGCGGGGCGGGGGGGTCGCTAGGGGCCGAGGCCCGGCCTAGCCCCTCACTCAAAGGATATTTACATCTTCTAGCGCAGTCCGCAGGCTCATCCCATTAGCCAGCGTGGCTACAACACTCTAGGAGAAAGTAACGGAGACAAGTCAATGGGGGGCCCGGGGGGGCCGAGCCCCCCAGAGCCAGGCTCGCCCTGACACTGCGCCCAGGAGCCCTGCGCTCAGCTGCCGGGGGAGGGTGACAAAGGCCGGGGAGGGACTCGACCCCCCCCCTCGAGATCAGCAACAAACCAGGCCGGGAACAGCACAGCCCCCCCCGCGCGCCCGGGGCCTCCGCTGCGGCGGGCCGGGGGCCGGGGGCAGGGCCCCCCCGCCAGCGGGCCCGAGCGCGGACGAGTCCGGGCCCCTTTGTCCGGCGGGCAGCGGCGCTGAGACCCCCCCCCGCGCGCCTCGCTCCGCCCCCCCCCCCCCGCCGCCGCGCACCCCCGCCCCCTCCCCGTCGGTCTAGCCCCCCCCCCGCCCCTGCAGCCCCCCGGCCCGGCACGTGCCCCACCTCCATGGTGCAGTTGGTCGCCTCCGCCATCTTGCGAGCGAAGCGCAGAGAGAGCGAGAGCCCCGCCCCCGCCGCTTATAGCCGGGGCGGGCCCGGCCCCGCCCCTCGCCCCATTGGGCCCCTGGGCCCGCGCCGCCCGCGCCGGGCGCGGCCATTGGGCCGGGCAGCCGTCACTCCGCCCGCCCGTCCCGCCCCACCCCGTCAGGGCACTGCCATTGGGAAAGGGAGGTGTCACTCGCTCACAAGGCCCGCCCCCCGCAGCCGACGCACGGTACCGCTGGCAGAGAGAAGTGTCACTCATTCGCCGGTCGGCCTCCAAGGGCTATGAGACGCTGCTATTGGCGGAGAGAAGTGCCACTCGTTTGCAGGCCACGCCCCGCAACCACGGGACGCAGCTATTGGGAGAAGGAGGTGTCACTCACCCTGTCAAACCTACCATTGCAGCCAGTGATGCTCCCTTTGGGTAAGGGGACTATCACTCACAATATGCCCCGCCCCACCCTCGCCAGGACAAATGCTACTGGCTGCTTGTCTCCAGGCCCAGTGCCAAAGGGGAACGCCATTGGACAAGCGAGCTGTCACTCCTCCGGCAATTGCCATTGGTGGACGAAGTGTCACTCAGTTCCGGAGACCCGCCCTCACGAGGGGCTCGGGCCCTATCTTCCCTCCCACCCCGCGCGCAGAGCGGAACGTCAGTCATGGGGAACCGCCCCAGCCACCTCATTGGCCACTGTGGTACCTGACCTAGGCAGGGATCCGCCCCCTCCGGCCACTTACCCCATTGGCTCTTTCCCAGCAGCCAGGCCTGCTGCCCCCGCCCCCTGCAGCTATTGGGCACAGGAGATGCTTGTCACCTTGGGTCCCACCCCCCAACCTCTGCACTGTGAGATGGTGCTGCTCTCTGGAGCCCGCCCACCCTGCACTGCACTGCTCTCACTGCCCCTCCCCGGCTCCCTGCCACTGCACCGCACTGCAATCCCCTCACTGCTCCTCCCCACCACGACACTGCACCACAATCCCCTCACTGCCCCTCCTCAAACTCCACCTCCCTGGCTCCCTGCCACTGCCCCGCAACCCCTCACTGCCCCTCCCCCAACGCCCTACCACTGCACTGCATTGCAATCCCCTCCCTGGCTCCCTGCCACTGCCCCGCAACCCCTCACTGCCCCTCCCCCAACGCCCTACCACTGCACTGCATTGCAATCCCCTCCCTGGCTCCCTGCCACTGCACTGCAACCCCCCCTCACTGTGCTTCTCCCCTTATACTGCCTCAAAGCACCTCCCCCACTACATCACCCCCTTCTATGCTTTCTCATTGCACCCCTCCTTCCCATTTTTGGGCTCCCTCGCACTGCATCACACTGCAACCCCCCTCTCACTCTGCTTCTCTCTTGCACTACCTCACTGCACCTTCAACATCACTGCACTCCTTCCCCCACTCTGCAACACCCCTCCTCTGCCCCAAATGACACCCCCTTCTCTGACCTCCAAACACCTCCCTCACTACTGCAAAACCTCCTACTAAGGCCCCTCACTGCCGCCCCTCCCCCACCTCATTGCCAGGCTCTCTATCACTGCAACCCTTCCCTCCCCACTGCAACACCCACTGCTGGGTTCCCTTCTACTGCCCCTCACTGACACCTCCACTCTCCTCACTGCAGCCCCCTTTCACTGCACTCCTCCCCCTCTTCACCTCCCTAGCACTGCAAACCCCTCCCACTTCACTGCAAAACCCCTCCCATGCTGCCTCTTTGCACCCCTTCCCCATTGCCAGGCTTCCTATTACAACCCCCTTTCACTGCAGTTCTCCCACTGCAGCCCCTCACTGCACCTCCCCCATCACTGCAACCCCTACCTCTGTACCCCCTCCCACCAACCCTCTTCCCCCACCACACATCCGCCTGTAAGAGTGCATGCGCCAGACCCCGCAACTCCCTCCTCTGCTCATTGCAGCCCCCCACACCCCTCCCCTTCACCTCCCAGCACTGCAGCCCAGAGGGGACCGCCCCTTTCACTGGATGCAGTGCCAGACCCTTTCCACCAAACACACCAGGAGTTTTAATATTAAAATATATTGAAAAACCCTTTACTAGAACCAACCACGTTCACAACCCCCCAAAAAGTCGGGGGTTGGATTCAACTGGGGCAGGCCCTGGGGTTTTGGGGGGTGGATTCTTCCAGTGTCTCTCACTCCCGGGAGGGCTGTCTCCCCACCATGGCTGGGTTCCGGACCCTCCCCCAAGGTGGGGCCTGAGGTGTGAAGGAGGAGGGGCTGGCTTTGGGACCCCCAGCGTCTAGAGGCTGCTAGTCCAGGATCTCATCCTGTCCCACGATGCTCTCCTGCCGGGGGTGGGGAGAGAGATTAGCCCCTGAGATGGAGGGTGGGGGTTATCCCAAACAGCCCCCCTCTCAGGCAAACAGCCCCTGCTTGCAGCCCCTACCCCACCCCCCAGACCATGAACCAGGGGTGGACCCCAGCCTCCAAAGCCCCACCCAGCATCCCACATCCTGCTCAGGGTCTGCTCCACGGCTGCCCTCTGGCTCCTCCACACACAGAGCGCCCCCCCCCCATACGGGTCTTTGGTATATAATCCACTCCCCCATGCATACAGCCCCCCCATATCTCCCGTCCCCTCCCCCCGGGCCTCCAAACCCCTTACCCATCCTTCTTCCTCCACCCCCTAACCACCCAGCCCCCCCACCCCATCCCGCTGGCCGCTTACCCATCTTCTTTCCTCCAGACCCCCCGACCACCCAGCCCCCCGCCGACCCCTCACCCATCCTCCTTCCTCCACCCCCCGCCCACCCAGCCCCTCACCCCCTCCCGCTGGCCTCTTACCCAGCCGCCCTGCTGCTGCAGCCAGGGCACGAACATGTCCATGTACTGCAGGCTGTACCCCATCAGGGCCTGAGCCGCATGGCTGTTGATTCCCGCCACCCTCCGAGTCAGCTCCATGCTGAGGGCCAGCCGGGTGAGTGGGGGGCTGGGGCTGCCGGGGGCAGCCCGCACAGTGTAGGCCTCGGCCAGCCGGGAGAAGCTCCCATACGACATGCGGGACAGGCAGCTGCGCAGCAAGGGGTCAGCTTCGATCTGGGGGGGAGAAAGCAGGGCTGAGCTGGCAGGGACTGTGGATTGGGGGCACTGACAGGGCTGGGCTGGCAGGGGCTGTGGGTTGGGGGCACCAGCAGGGCTGGGTGGGCAGGGGCTGCGGGGCAGGAGTGAAGGGCACTGGCAGGGCTGGGGGGCAGGAGCTGCCAGTCGGGAGTGAGGGGCACTGGCAGGGTTGGAGGGAGCCCAGAGGCTGCGGGTGGGGGGCGCGGGGCACTGGCAGGGCTGGGGGGAGCCCAGAGGCTGCGGGCGGGGGGCGAGGGGCACTGGCAGGGCTGGGGGGAGCCCAGAGGCTGCGGGCAGGGGGCGAGGGGCACTGGCAGGGCTGGGGGGAGCCCAGAGGCTGTGGGCGGGGGGCGAGGGGCACCTGGCTGGTACCTCTTCATTGATGACTCCGGCCTGCTGCTCCAGCAGGGCCACCAGCCTTCGTAGCACCTGGTCCTTGGGGCTTTCGCTGGGTGGCTCCGGCAGAGCTGGGGGCAGACACAGGCCTATGATGCAGGGCTGCCCCCAGGCAGTGCTGTCGGGGGTGGGGGAAGGGCAAGAGCCCTGCTCACCTGGGGACCCGGGGCCCAGCTCCGGGCTGAGGGGCCCAGCCACAGCCCTGGGGGAGCGGCCGTCACGGGGGCTGCCGGGGCTGCTGAGCTGCTGCTGCACCAGCCGGTCCAGCTTCCTGGCGATGCGGGCGTAGAACTCAGGGTCCTCAGCCGCCTGGCCTGGGGGAGGAGCCAGGTTACAGTGGGGGAGGGGGAAGCCCGGATGCCCGGGTTCCCACCCGGCCCCATGGAGCCGGAGGTCCCTTACCCAGAGATGGGGGCTCCAGCGGCGAGGTGCAGTAGCAGGGGGTGACCGGCAGGGAGCTGGGGGGAGGGCTGCGGGAAGCCGGGGGCGCTGACTCCTCCCGGGGGGGCCCCTTTTTCCGCAGCAAGCCCTTCAAGGAGAACGCCCAGCGGTCCTTGGGGTGCCCCTCCCCTGCCTCCTTCGGCACGGCGTGGTGCTCCGAGGGAGGAAGCGGGGGGCTGGGGGAGTCCTGGCGGGGGCTGGGCCAGCGCCGCAGCAGTCGCTTCACGCTGGTCCTGATGCCGTGTTTGTGCTCCTCCGCCTGGCTGATCTCCTCGTGCAGTGGAGTCCAGGGGCCCCCCGGGGGCGGGGCCACCCCTGGCTCCGTGGGGCACCTGGGGGGGAGAGGGGGGGACAGGTAGCTCCTCCCAGAATGCATCTCCCGCCCCCTCTCCCGCCATCACCTGCCCCACTCCCGTGCCATGGGGGGGATTGCCCCACCCCTTCCCAGGTGGGGGGGGTTCACCCCATCACATGCCCCTAGGGGCTTAGACACGCCCCCTGCCTGTGCCCTGTGGGGGTTAGCTCCGCCCCCGGAGGTCAGAGTTAAGGTTACAGTGACTTGCCCATGCCCTGCCCTGGGGTTAGCCCCGCCCCCTGCCTGCGCTCCCCTCGTCTTAGCCCCGCCCCTGCCGGTGTCCTCCGGGTCAGCCCCGCCCCTTACCTGTGTGCCCAGCAGTGGGGATCGTGGTATCCGCGCCCCACGTGGCCCGGGGGGGGCCGCCGGCCCAGCGCCCCCTGCAGAAAAGCCTCCAGCACCAGCCGCGTCTCTTCCCGCAGCTCGCGGCGCTGCGGGGGGGGGGCCGCCATGGCCCTGCCGGGGGGAACCTCTGCCCCCCCCCGCCCCGGAAGGCACAGACTTGCCCGCCCGGCTCCCGCTGCCAGGCCGGGGGGGGGGGGCGGGAAGGCAGCGGGAGGCGGGGCGGGGGGGGCTGATGGGCCGGAATCTAACAGGGCCAGGGCCAAGCCCAAGGCCCCCGCCCGCCCCCCCGCCACTTTCCGAGCCCGGGGCCAAACTTCACCAACTTCTTCTGCGGGACAGCGAGCAGGCGCCACCCCCGCGGGGGCGGGGCTTGGTCCCAGGAGCCACGCCCCCGGGGGCCCTAGGAGGCGGGGCCAATGTGCACCGCCACAGACGGGGCAGGGCAGCCTCACCCCAGAGGTGGCTGCATCCCCTGGAAAGCGACGTTGCGCCCCGCCCCGGATCTTGTGCTCTGTACTTCAGCCACCCCACCGCCGGCTGGGGGGAGGGGCAGCGGGGGGGGACCCCCCCAGCCCTGAGCACGGAGACACCGTGTAGCAAAGTTTGGGGATCACGTGGCCCGTGCGGGGCGAGTCACGTGGCCCGTGCGGGGCGGATTCAATTTCGGATCCGCTTCCTCTGACGCAGGGAGCCAGGCGGGTACCGGCGCGGGCCGCGGGGGGGGGCGCCCTATTTCCGCCCCCACTTGCGGGCCCGGCGATGGGGACCCCGAAGCCACTGATCGTGCCCTGGCTGCGGCAGAAGCTGGACCGCGCCTGCTACCCGGGCGTGGCATGGCTGGACGCGGGGCGCACCCGGTTCCGGGTGCCCTGGAAACACGGGCTGCGGCAGGACGCCGCCCCCGAGGACTTCCAGCTCTTCCAGGTAGGGCCCGAGGAGGGGCAGCCCCCCCCCCCCGCGCTGGGGGCCCATCTACCCTGGTCTCCCGGCTTTGCCAGCAGCCTCCCCCCCCCCCTTCCCCCTACGGGCAGCTCACGCCTCAGCGCGCGCCTGGCGTGGGACCCCGCGTCCAGTGGCCGGGAGTTCCCCAGGCGCACGGTCTCTCCAGCGCATCTCCCTTGGGCCACCTCCCCTACCTCTGAACAGCTCCCCCTTGAAAGCTGGCCGAGCCGCGGGCTGCAGCCGGAGGGAGGGGCACCGGCAGGGCTGGGGGAGCAGGGGCTGTGGGGTAGGAGGGGCACTAGTGGGGCAGAGGGGTGGGAGTGAGGGGCACCGGCAGGGCTGGGGGAGCTGTCATTTCCCCCACCCTCAGCCCCTTCATGCTGGGGAAAACACCCCATCACTGCCCCAGAGATGGAGGGGAAACTGAGGCCAGGTTCCCACTCCACAGGCCCCCTCTAGGCCTGCCCAGTTGCCAGATGCCAACATCTGCTCTGTCCCGCCCCCCCAGGACTGGGCCATTGATAGCGGCAGCTACCGGCCTGGCCAAGATGCTCCTGCGCCCGCTGTCTGGAAACGCAACTTCCGCTCAGCTCTGAACCGCAAACCGGGGATCCAGGTGCTCCACGATCACAGCTCGGACTCTGCCGACCCCCACAAGGTCTACGAGATCCTGCCCGACCGGGCACAGGCTGGTGAGGGGTTAGATGGAAATCCTGGGGCTGCACTGGCAGGGGCTGTGGGTCGGGGGTGAGGGGCACCGGCAGGGCTGGGGGGGCAGGGCTGGGCGGGCAGGAGCTGTGGGTCGGCGGTGAGGGGCACAGGGAGGGCTGGAGGGATAGGGCTGGGCTGGGCTGGCAGGAGCTGTGGGTCGGGGGTGAGGGGCACAGGGAGGGCTGGGGGGCAGGGCTGGGCTGGCAGGAGCTGTGGGTCGGCGGTGAGGGGCACAGGGAGGGCTGGGGGGACAGAGCTGGGCTGGGCTGGCAGGAGCTGTGGGTCGGGGGTGAGGGGCACAGGGAGGGCTGGGGGGCAGGGCTGGGCTGGCAGGAGCTGTGGGTCGGGGGTGAGGGGCGCCGGCAGGGCTGGGCCATATCAAGGGGCTGTCCACATGTGGCTCTGTCCGCCCCAGGTGTGGAGCACGTCCCTAGCACTGCGGTGCAGGAGACTGAAGTGGACACAACCAGCCAAGGTCTGGTGGCCTCGGGGGTCAGCTTCTCCTCCAGCCAGGTCAGTCCCAACCCCAGCCCCCCAAGCTGGTCAGGACATGGGACCTGGGGGAGGGGCTGGGGTTCAGCCTGGGTCAGGGCATGGGGTTGGGGGAGGGGCAGACCTGGCTGGCTCCAGGGGGCCTGGGTGGTGGTGCAAGGAATTGTGGGCACTGGGGGGTGGCTTCCCCTTTCTGACAGCCCCAAATCCCACCCCCCAGACGGAGGAGCTGGACGAGGTTCTGAACGCGCTGGCCCTTTCCAGCCCCGAGGAGGGTGAGTGCCCCGGGGGGGCGGGGCCAGAGGCTGGGGTGATGGGCAGCCACAGTGTCAGGCCGAGCTCAGAGCAAACAGACCCTGCCTGGAACCCACCCAGTCCTGGCTCCCAGCCCCCCTCCCCCCCCGACCCAGGAGTCCGGGCTCCCAGGCCCCCTCTTCTTCCGCTGCATCTGAAGCCCATAGCTCGGGGGGTTCCCGCCCACTGCCCCAGCCTTGGCTCTGTCACTTGGGAGGGGCTGTACTATGTCCCAGTGCGGGCGCCAGCCCCCAGGACCTGGCCCCTCCTCTCTGGGAGCCTTTCCCGCCCCCAGCCAGTGCAGAGCACGGGGCCCAAGGGACCCCCCCCCCAAGCGAATCTTCCTAAGCCGCAGCCGATCCAACGCCCGTCAGCACCCTGCCCCCTAGCCCGTCTGGGCCCATGGGGTGAGCGAGCCAGCCCCACCTCGTGCAGTGGGGGGGGGGAGGGGTATGGCCCACCGGCAGTCCCAGGACAACGGCCTTCATCCCGCCAGGATCCACCCTGCCCCTGCGCAGCTCCTGCCTGCGGATCTGAGACGCCTTTTCCTCCTGAGCCCTGCCTGAGATGGGGAGAGAACCCAGGGGCCCAGCCCCCCTCCTGTAACCCCCCCGCCCCCTTCCCTCTCCTCCCCTCCCTGAGCCAGGCAGGGCACCCGGGCGCCCGGGTGCCCAGCCCCTCCAGCTGGAATGATTGGACTTTCTGTTCCAGATGCTCTGTGCCCACCGCTAGCGCCAGCTGCCCAGTATGTCGGTGAGGTAGCAACAGGTGGGTCAGTGCCCGTGTGCAGCCCTTCCCCCCCCCCCCCCCCCGGTGCTGCCGTGCCCCTCGCTCCCACCCACAGCCCCTGCCAGCCCTGCCCCCCCCCAGACCTGCCGGTACCCCTCACTCCCAACCCACCCCTGCCAGCCCAGCCCTTACCCCCCACACTCTGCTGGTGCCCCTCACTCCCACCCACAGCCCCTGCCAGCCCAGCCCTGGTGGTGCCCCTCCCTCCCACCCTGCCTGCCCTGGGTCCTGCCCCTCATTTGTGCCCCTTTCTCCCCCAGGGGGCGCTCTCTCCCCAGAGCTGGGGGTTTTCCTTCCCCTGGAGCAGCCGGGCCCCAGCTCCCTGGACCAGCTCCTGGCCTCCAATGTGCTGGGTGAGTGTCCTGGCGCCCCCTGCTGGCCGCTGGTGGAGCTGCACCCTGAGATGCTGCAGCAGGCGGGGGAGGGGAGGGTATAGGACCATGGGGGGTGAGGGGCTGCCCCTAATCTCACTCTGCCTCTCTCCCCACAGTGACGGATTTCGAGGTGCGGGTCTATTACCGGGGGCAGCTGGTGCTGCAGACACTGGTTCCCAACCCCCGGGGCTTCCGGCTGGTGCCCCCCAGCCCCATGCCCAGCCCCTGCCCCGAGCTGGCTGACGTGGTGCTGCCGGAGGCCGAGGCGCTGCCGGACCGGTTGCAGGCTGACTACATGGCCCGGCTGCTGCAGGGGCTGGGGGCCGGGGTGCTGCTGCGGGCGGAGGGGGCTGCCCTTTGCGCCAGCCGCCAGGGGCGCCTGCATGCCTACTGGGGGCGCACAGAGACCCCCACACCGGGGGCCGAAGGCGGGGAGCTGCCCAAGGCGGGGTACGCCCCTCTCTACAACCTGCATCGCTTTGTCAGAGGTAGGGGGCTGGGAGCAGCCTGAGAGGTGGGGGGATGGGGCAGCCCCCCTGCACCCGGCTGACGTGCCCCCTTTGGCCCCCAGAGCTGATCCAGTTCATGGAGGGGAGGGGCAGCTCGCCCACTTACGAGCTGTGGCTCTGCCTGGGGGAGGCCTGGCCAGACCTGGAGCGCTCCTGGAAGAAGAAACTCATCATGGTGCAGGTAGGAACCCGCCCCCTCTGTGGCCCTCAAGGGCCTGCTGGGGTGGGGGGGGCCCTCTTCCCTCCCACCTCGCACCAGAGAGGGGCCAAGGGCATTTGTGCCAGGAGTTCATGGGCAAAGGGGGGCAGAGCATGACATTCCCCAGGGGCCAGGTGGGAGTGGAGGAGGGGAAGCAGCTGGCCCCAGCCAGGGGGGTGTCAGATGCTGCCATCTGGGCCCCCCTCCGACACCCTCTCTCCCCTGTGCCCCCAGGTGGTGCCCACCGTCCTGCGGGCCTTGCACGAGCTGAGCCGGGCCGGTGGCGCCTCCTCACTGCAAGCCGAGGGCGTGGAGCTGTGCATGTCGGACTCGCTGGGGGAGGCCGGGCTGCTGGGCGCGCTGCGGGACTGGGAGGAGCGTATGGAGAGTGAGCCCTATGGCTAGCTGGACGGATGGACGCCCCCAGCCGGCTAGATGATCCCCCACCAGCAAGGCAAGGACGGACCCGGCCCTATTCCTCGTGGCTGCTCATTATATCCTCCCCAGCCAGGAGCCCACCCCCACACCAGGCGGTCCCTCTGCAGCCGACTGAGCGTCTAGCCTCCAGCTGTCCCTCACAGCTGGGCAAGCGCCAACACCGACCTGCTAGCAGTTTTAGCACAGCTTTTCGCTGCGCAGCCACCCGACCTCCTCTTCCCCAGCCTGACCGGGCCGCTTCCAGCAGATGCGGCTCGCACCCCAGCCTGCAGGGCGTTTCAGCGTCCTCGACATCCTACTCTGCGCCCAGCTGAGGTCAGAGCGGGACTGCGGGCGGGAGGGGGCCAAATCTGCATGTTTTGGGGGCCAAATTCACACACGGGTCCGTGAGTTTTGGAAGTTTATTTCAAAATCCGTGTCAGCACGCTGGCTGGGAACAGCCCGGCCGCGCCCACCCACCCCACAACCGAAAAAGAGGTCCAGGAAGAGATTTGACAAATAGATTCCTGCCGAGGTATGTTCAGCCAGAATTGGGTGTCATTCTTTGGACGACACGCCTGCCCCGTCGCTCCTGCCACACAGGGAGTGGGGCAAAGGCCCGGGGGAAGTCGGGGCAGACAGAGAAGGAAAAGGCTTCTTCGGTGGGGGCAGGATTGGTCGGGAGCCTGCCCTCACCCCATACAGATGCTGATGGAGCCCCCAACCTCTCCCACCCCATCAGGAACATCTGTGCCTGCCTCAGTCTCACCCCACCTGTGTGCCGCCAGGGGCCAGAAAGCAGAAGTGCCACATACCTTAGACTAACTCTATTTTCTGCCCTGGGTAGAAACCCAATTGCCCCAGGAATGGCTTAACTCTCACAGCCCCCAGAAACTGCATTGGCATTTTCTTTTCGGCCCAGCATCACCTCATAGACACACCCCTCCAGGGTAGGTCTGCCCCACCTCTCAGCCCCTTCCCTCCAGCACAAGCCCGTTGCCCCTGTGGTGGGGTGTTTGTCTGCAAGTGCAGCACGTGCCGTGGGGCGGCAAGATCCTGCTGAATCACAATGTCTCCCCCGACCCAGCCAGGACCCTGTGAAAAGGTGCAGCTCCAGCCGCCGCCGCCCCCCCAAACTGGCCGTTGCTAACTGTGCCTACAGCAGGGTACTTCCGCTGACCCTGCCTTCCTGCAGCACCACTCATCGGGGGGCGGCTGTGTCCCAAGCCTTGCTCAAGCCTGGGTACCTCCTCTCCCCCCATCCACCAAACCAGGGCCCCCACCCCCGGCACTGGAGCTGGTCTGGCAGGATTTGTCCATGGTAAATCCAGGCTGGTTGCTGGCCACACCCCTCCAGGGGCACGCACACAGAGCATATCCTATGTTGCTTTAGCAGCGCCCAGCTCACGGGCTGGTCCACAGGGCCCCAGCTCCTCCTCCGGCACCAGCTCAGCCCACGTCCAGCTTCCGGGCCCTTGCAGCCACGCTGATATCCAAAGGGCTCAGATCTCGGCCTGCCCCTTCCTTCCCCACGGGCAGGGCAGCCGGTCGCTTTTCAGGGGCAGGTTGGAGCCAAGGGAGCAGCCATTCCACGCCCCCCCGCGGATGGGGTGGGGAAGGGGGACATCCAGTCAACAGCTTTGCTCCTCCTGCCAGGGCCAGGTACATCCCTACATGCGCCCCGGGGGGGGGGGGGGGTTCTTTGGGGGCCCGAGAGGGCTGGTGTCCCCCTGCCTCCAGGGGGCAGCAGGAAATGGCAGGGTTGAGGCAACTCCCCCAAACCTGCCCCACTGCACCAGCCCCCCAGACCAGGCATCACAGGTGTCGGCCCCCCCACCCCAAGAAGAAGATCCAGAGCCGAGTGGCTAATGCAGTTTATGGAGAGAGAGAAGGGGAGATACAGAGATGGGGGGGGGGGTCTTCGATAGGAGAGCTGTTGCCTGGCCCCCCCTCTGGGCAGCTAGGGGGGCTGGAGAAGAGGGTGCCCCCCCGCCCTCCAGGGCAGGGGAAAAATCCAACTAAAAACATGCTAAAATGAGTGAAATGGGGGGAGGCTGAAGAGTCTAGGAGCCCCCCCATTCCAGCCCAGCCATATATTCAGCATAAAATTGTTCTGTGTCAAACCTTCCAGAGTCTGGGGGGGTCATTCTGCACAGGCTCCTGGGTGCCCTGCATTCCAGGGTCCCCCCTCTGCCCCGTTCGCATATGGGGGCCCAAGTCAGCTAGAGACGCCTCTGGTGGGGGTGGCCCCCGGCAGGCTCAGAGGGGGGGCATGGGCAGCGAGCCCTTGTCCAGCCCCCCCAGGTCCCTGGGGCCCCCCGGCTCCTCCTCCATGCGGCGCCCGCGTTTCCGGAAGTACTTGTAGCGCTGCACGTAGGCCCGCACCAGGGCGTTCACCTTCACCGGGTTGATTTCCCCACTCTTGCTGTGGCAGATCTGGGGGGGGGGGAGAGGGGATACAAGGGAGGGTGAGTGGGGGGGAGGGGAGCTGCCCCGCCAGGCCCCCCTCCCCTGTAGCCCCGCCCCGCCCCCACCTTGTGTACAGCCTTGCGCAGGATGTCTTTGTACTCGTCCTTGGTGATCTCCTTCTTCTGGTAGTAGGGCTTGATGGCCAGTTTCACCTCCTCCACCGCCCGCTCCTGCGTGTGCAGCTTCTTCAAGTACTGGGGGGGTAGGGGGGGGTCAGCGCACAGGCCAGCGCCGCCACACACACACACCCCCCCCCGCGGCGCCCCAGGGCCCGGTGGGAAGGCACCCAGAGGACCCCTGGCCCTGTCCCGCTCCCCACTGACCTTGTCCGTGTCCCCACGCCCGTCGGAGCTGGTGCTCCCGTCGCGTTTGCCCAGGTCGCTGCCGGAGCCGGTGCCGAAGAGTGTCCCAGAACCGGTGCCCGAGGAGGCCGAGCCGAGGGTGCCAGGCAGCCCGGTGGGGGTCGGGGGGGTGGAGCTGCAGCCCACCAGGGGCAGGGAGCCATGCAGCAGGTAGGGGGCAGCGGTGGGCGGCGCTGGCGCCTGGGAGCTCGCCAACGATGTGGAGGGTTTGCTGTGGCTCAGGATCTTGGGGGAAGAGACGGGGGGGGGTCAGCTCAGCCGGGATCCCCTCGCCCAGCGCCGGGATCCCCTCGCCCAGCGCCGGGATGCGGCCCCTCTGGGCACATGGGGGACCCCGGGGCGCGGGGGCTGGGCGCTGGAGCCCAGGGGAGCCCCTGAGATTTACACTGCAGACCAGAAATGGGGCATCCCGGAGCACCCACTCCCTGGCACCAGCCCTGCCAGCTGGGGACAGCGCCCCCTACCTGGTTGGTGGCCTGGATCAGCTCATGGGCCTTGGCCCGGCTCGCCAGGTTGGCTTCCTCCATCTTGAAGAGCAGGGCGGTCACTGGGGAAGAGACGGGGGGGAGGGTCAAAGATGGGACAGCCTGGCCCCCACCCCCCTGCACCCGCCAGCCAGCCCCCTTGGAGCCCCCCCGTCACCTACGTGCCAGGACCCCGCTGGTGGTGCAGTCCACGCCCCCCTGCAGGTTCCAGGCCATGGGGGCGGGAGGCGGCGGCCGGGCAGCCTCCTCCTTGGGCTCCGACAGGCTGTCGGCCTGGGGCTCGCCGGGCAGCGCCCTCGGCGGCTCGCCCGGCGCCGGCGCAGCCACCTCCTCGGGCAGGAAGGAGACATCAGGTGTCTTGCAGCTGCTGTCAACCGTCTGCGAGTCGGGGGTCAGCTCCTGCTCGGCCGGGGCGGGCGGCGGCTTGGGCGGGGGGCTGAGAGGGGAGCCGGTGCCCCCCACTGGGGCTGGGGTTGGGGCTGGCGGGCTCCCGGCCCCCTGGCTGCAGCTGTCCGCCTTGGACTTCTTTAGCCCCGTCTTGGCTTTGGGCTTCTTCTTCTTCTTGGGCTCCGAGGGCCCCTTGGCCTTGGCCCCAGGCCCCTTGGCCTTCTTCAGCCCCGTCTTGGCCTTCAGCCCCTTCCCCTTCTTGGCCTTGACGCCCAGCTCCTTGGCCGGCTCCGCCTTGGCCTCAGCCCCGGGCCCCTTCTCCTCCGGCTTGAGGAAGGGCGAGCGGCTCTCCTTGTCCCGGCTGAACTTGATCCCGATGGAGCCCCCCTCCTTGCCAGAGGCCGTGGTGCTGCTGACACCCTCGCGGATCAGCACGGCCACCTTGGACTGCAGCTTCACCTTGCGGCCGGAGCCGCCCGCCTTGCTGCCCTCCTTGTGCCCAGCCTTGGCTTTCCGGGGGCCTTTCTCCCGCTCCGGCCGGGCCTTCTCCTTCTCGGCCTTGCCCACCTCGGGCGCCTCCTTGAACCTCTTCTTGGACTTCTCCCGGGGCGCGGGGCGCTCCTCCGGGTACCCCCGCTTCCGCTCCTTCTCCTTGGGCCCCTTGGCCTCCTCCTCCAGCCGCTCCTTGCGGGCCAGCCCCCCGGCCCCTTTGCTGCTGGGGTGCCGGAGGCCCTCGGGGGGCTCCCGGTCCGAGAAGCAGCCCTCGAAGCTCAGCCCCTCTGAGTCATAGAGCACCTCCCGCTTGGCCGGCTCCGGGGAGCCGTCCTGCCGGCTGACCGTGATGGTCCTCTTGATGGTGAAGAGGTCGGTGTCGTTGAGGTCCTGGATGGAGGGGGGCACGACGGTGCGGACGTCCCGCCGGCGCTCCTCCCCCTTGGGCTCCTCCAGCATGTGGACCTCGCGCTCCTTGTCGCGGGGCGGCCGCTTCTCCCGGGAGCGGGAGCGCTGCTTCTTCTTCTTCTTCCCGCCGCCGCCCTCCCGGTGCTTGTCCTTGTGCCGGGCCCGGCTGCCCGAGCGCGACCGCCGGCCCCGCCGCCGCTCCCGCGACCGCCGGCGCCGCTCTGAGCCCAGGGCTGCCAGGCTGGGGGGGAGGGCGGGCGACCAGGAGCGGGAGCCGCGGCGGCGGGAGCGGGAGCGGGAGCCGCGGCGGCGGGAGCGGGAGCGGCGGCGCTCCTTGGACTTGGAGCGTGACTTGGATTTCTTCTTGGCGGGCCAGGGGCTGGGGCGTGGCTCCTTGCTCTTGGGGGCACGGCGCTCGCGGGACCGCTTGGCCTTCTTGCGGGAGCCCGAGCTGGAGCCCGAGTGCTTGGGGGAGTCGTGGCGGTAGCGCTCCCGGCGCTGCGTCAGGATCTTGCGCCGCAGGTCGGAGGCCGCCTTCCACCGGGGCTCGGGCTGGCTCTCGCTGAAGTCCCCCTCCTCGTCCGAGTCGGCGTGGAGAGACAGGAAGTCGTCCCCCTCCGCCACGCGCAGGGGGCGCGGCTCGGCCGGCCGGCACCGGCTGCGGAAGAGCCGGATGGGGCTGTAGCGCTCATCCTCGGGCTGCACGATCTCGCCCTCCTCGATCTCCGAGTCGGCGCCAGCCCAGTCCAGCGAGGGGCGCCGCCCACCCCGGTGCCGGCCCGGCTTGGAGCCCTTCTCACCCCGCGCCGGCGCCTTGGGGTTCCCGGCCGTCACCACCTCCAGCGACACCTTCCCCTCCAGCTTGGGGTTGGCCTCCGCCTCCGAGCGGCTCTTGCCGGTGAGATCCACCACGAAGACGCGGCGCCGCGGCTCCGGAGGCAGCTCGGGGGCGGCATCCGACTGCTCCGAGACGTTCTCCTCCTCGGGCAGCGTGGAGTCGGCCCCAGCTGCCGGCTCCTTCTCGGGGTGCCGGCCGCTGGACTCGGGGGTCTCGCTGGGCTCTGCGTCCTCCCGCTCCTTCTCCGAGCCAGGGAAGTCCTGACTCAAACTGTTCTCGTCATAGATGCCGGCCAAGGTCTCGGAGATGCGGCTGATGCTGTGGGACATGTCCGGCTGGGGGGCAGCCACGTCCTCCTCCTCTTCCTCCTCCTCCTCCTCCTCCTCCTCGTCAGGGGACGGGCTGCTGCGGGAGGAGCTGGGGTTGGAGCCAGTGGGGTCGAAGGGGTCGTATTTCTGGTCCTGCCGCCCTTCGGCCTGCTTGCCGGGTGAGGCTGGGTAGCTGAAGTCCCCGCCCGGGTTGTCCTCGTCCGTCGGGTGGAAGGGGTCATAAATATCCAGGTCCGGGGAGAGCAAGGGGCAAGGGTTGCTGTCCCCGCCTCCGGGGGGTGCCGCCTGCTGGGAGGAGGAGGAGGAGGAGGAGGAGGAGGAGCAAGAGGAGGAAGACGAGGAGCTGGAGTCAGCCTTGTCCAGGGCGCTGGCGGGGGGCGGCTGGGAGCGCTGTGCCTCCGAGTCCCTGCCCGCCGGGGCCTGGGGCCGCTGCTGCCCATTGGAGGAGCCGGGGCCGGTGCCCAGGGTCACGGCCCAGCGGCCGGGGAGGCGCCGAGTCCTGCCTGTGCCAGAGGGCGGGCTTGGGCCCCCACGAGTCCTGTGTGGCCACTTAAGGGCCAGGGGGTCGGCTCCTCTCCAGCACGGCGCCGAGGGACTGGGCAGGGAGGCTGTGGGGAAAAGGAAACGGGGCTCAAATGGGGAAACAATGGGGCCAAAGTGGTACTTTCCAGCACCCCTGCATGCCCCCTCACATTGGGGCTCGCCCCCCCCTCCCACAGGGAACAGGCCCCCTGCCCCGAGCCACCCAGTGAGAGCGAGCGCCCCATGGCGGCGACAGGCCCCTGCCCCGATCCCTACCTGATTTGTGCACCCTCCAGGCCGGCTCTCTCCTGAAGAGGCCGGATGCAGCAGCCACGTCGCCTATTCGTACCTCGGCCACCAGCTCCACCTCGCCCGGCTCCTCGTCCCTGCTGCCAGGAGGGGGGGGTCAGAGCCGGGGCAGCTCCCCCCACGCTGGCACAGGGCTCTTGCGCACGGCCCTGGGGCGGGAGGGACCCCGGGGGGACTCGGGGACTGCGGCTGGGGCGACCAACAAGTTCGTGTCACCTAGAACCCCTCCCCCTTCGCATCAAACAACCCAGAGAGTCTGTGGGGGATGCAGCCCCCTAACCTCCCAGCAGCCGCTTCTTCCACCGTGCGCTCTTCCCCCCGGGCTGGGAGATAACCCAGGAGTCCCAGCTCTAACCCCTAGACCCCGCTCCCCTCCCCCCAAGCCGGGAGAGAACCCAGGAGTCCCAGCTCTAACCCCTAGACCCCGCTCCCCTCCCCCCAAGCCAGGAGAGAACCCAGGAGTCCCAGCTCTAACCCCTAGACCCCGCTCCCCTCCCCCCAAGCCAGGAGGGAACCCAGGAGTCCCAGCTCTAACCCCTAGACCCTGCTCCCCTCCCCCCAAGCCGGGAGGGAACCCAGGAGTCCCAGCTCTAACCCCTAGACCCCGCTCCCCTCCCCCCAAGCCGGGAGGGAACCCAGGAGTCCCAGCTCTAACCCCTAGACCCCGCTCCCCTCCCCTCATGCCGGGAGAGAACCCAGGAGTCCCAGCTCTAACCTCTAGATCCCGCTCCCGTCCCCCCGCCAGGAGGGAACCCAGGTGTGTCATCCAACCCCCCCTTACCAGAGGGCTGGGGGTCCCAGGAGCCCCTCATCTCCCAGGAGCCGGGTCTGCACGGAGACAGCGCCTGTCCTCTGCAGGAAGTGCAGGGCCCCCACCAGGCCGGGGAACAGGCCTAGGGCCTCAGGGACCTGGCCAGAAGAAAGCAGAGGTTGGGCAGGGCCAGCGGGGGCTCCCTTCCCACTCCCAGGGCTTCCAGGGTTGCCCTGTTGTAGCCATTTCCCAGGCCCCGGCCCCCAGCATGCACTACACCCTGGCACTGGGATGGGACGGAGCACTGCATGCTGGGACCTGGATTTCTCTCTCTCTCTCACACACACACACACACAGCAGGGCATGGTGGGACCTGGGACCTGGATTTCTCTCTCTCTCTCACACACACGGACCAGGGCATGGTGGGACCTGATCCCCCAGCATGGAGCTGGGGGTGCACAGAGCACGAAGGAGGCCAGGCTCCCCAGACCCCCACATGTCAGGGCTCAGGCCATGCAGGATCACTCACGATGCTGCTCCGGCCACACGTGTCCATGGGGTCGCCGGTGCCCCGCCTGACCCAGCTGGGCCCGTCCGCCTGGGGGCTCCGGCAGCATTTCTTCCGGCTCGTCCTCTTCCTCTCAGCATCTGCAACAGGGATGCTGGGTCAGCCCCGCTGCTGAGCTCTGGGGGTGCCCTTGGCCCGTACCCGGGGGTGGAGCAGGCGGGGAAGCCCCGCTCTGTGGCCCTCAAAGGAGGTGGTGGCTGAATATCCCTGACTCGGCGCCGGACCCGGTCCCCAGCTGCGAGGCTGGTTTGCCCCAGGCCTCCGTCTGGCCGTGCCCCGGCCCGTACCTTTCTCCCCGGCCCGGTCCTGCCGCTCGCTCTGCAAGCCGCCGCTCACCGCCTGCTGCAAGGCCTTCTGCGGAGAAAGCGGGGCGGTTAGCAGGGGCGCCCCCCAGGGCACTTCGAGCCAGGCTGGGGGCCTCCACCAGCTGGAGTGCAACCCCTAGTGTAAAGGGAACTACCAGGGTCACCCAGATGGGACCCCACCACGGCAGGAACCCAGCCAACCAAGGCTCACAGGAGCAGTGCATGCTGGGACCTGAAGTACTCAGGGCCCCTCATACTAAGCAGTGCATGCTGGGGCATATAGTTCCCAGGGCCTTAGGGACACTGAGCGTGAGGAACTGTGCTTGCTGAGACCCGTAGTTCCCAGGGGTCTTAGGGACACCGAACGCGAGGAAGCCATGCATGCTGGGACAGGGCATTAGGGGCAGTGAGCGTGAGGGAGCAGTGCATGCTGGGACATATAGTTCCCAGGGCCTTACGGACACTGAGCGTGAGGAACTGTGCATGCTGGGACCCGTAGTTCCCAGGGGTCTTAGGGACACTGAATGCGAGGAAGCCATGCATGCTGGGACCCGTAGTTCCCAGGGGTCTTAGGGACACTGCGCATGAGGGAGCAGTGAATACTGGGACCCCGTAGTTCCCCAGGCCTTAGGGACACTGAGCGTGAGGGAGCAGTGCATGCTGGAACATATAGTTCCCAGGGCCTTAGGGAGCAGTGCATGCTGGGACCTGTAGTTCCCAGGGCCTTAGGGAGCACTGCATGCTGGGATCCCCACATCCCATTTAGCAATGGTTGTGCCCCCTAGCTGCTGCTGTGTAGCCCCAGGCCCCTGGAGCCCTCTGAGCAGTGCTGGGTTGTGGATCTTACCAGCATGATGGCCTGCCCAGTGCAGAGAGCACCCGGCTGACGCGGCTCCCTGTCTGGAGGGGCATCACTGGGCCGCCCCTGCTCCCCACTGCCTCCCGCTGGATCCTCCGGTGCCGGGGGAGGTGGGTTCTCCTCCTCTTCCATGGCCATGGGCAAAGAGGCTCCTGTGTACAGGAAAGGTGAGCGAGGCCACCAGCTCCCACCCCCACCAGCAACACAGCCACTATGCCCAGCCTGGCTCTCAGCCACTGGCTCTAACCACCAGACCCTACTCCCCTCCCTGAGCTAGGGGAGAACCCAGGCATCCCAGCTCCCAGCCCCTCCCACTTCTGCACCTGTGTCCTCATCTAATGCCTGTAAAGCTCATGCTCAGGGACAGCCATCCTACAGCCGGGCCCCACAGCTCCTTGGCCCTGGCCTGTGCCCCTTCCCCAGCCCCGGGAGCTATCCTGTCCCTGCCCTGGGGCCAGTGCCCCATCAAGAGGAAAGGGCCCGTATCTCACCCGCGCCTGGACAAGCCTCTGCCCAGCAGTCAGTTCTCAGCTCACATCGCTGAAGCTGTGAGGTCAAAGGGAAAACGGACCCACAAGGCCCCGCTCTGGACCCGGGAGTCCCTTCCTGCCATGCCGCCCCCCCCCCCCCTTTGCTGGGTGGCTGAGCGAGATGTACCAGGAGCAGGGGGAAGCCTCTGGCCACCGTGAACCAGCTCGACTCAGCCGCCCCACGTGGGCCAAGGGGCTTCCTTCCTCTGCCCACGGAGGGGCCCAAACATCACCCCCCAGGCCATCAATCAATTGCCCTGCCTCTCCAGCCCACACTCCTGAGCTGCCAAGCCCTCCTCCTGGCCCCCACTACCCTTCCCCAGATTAGTGACCCTCACC
Organism: Pelochelys cantorii; assembly: GCA_032595735.1. Classification (NCBI taxonomy): domain Eukaryota; kingdom Metazoa; phylum Chordata; order Testudines; family Trionychidae; genus Pelochelys; species Pelochelys cantorii. The sequence continues at coordinate 10,694,158 of CM064358.1, read as the reverse complement.
GTGCCCTCTTCCAGCGCCTCCCCCCACCCTCACTGTTAACCTCCTCTCCCCCTCCCAATACTGACCATAGCCTTCCCCTTCACCTCCCTGTGGGAGGCTGGTTCCCGGCTATCCCCCTTCAGCTCCACTTGGAAACCCCCAGCCCACATCCACCCCAAGCCCCTACAGCACCTGCCTATAGCCTCCTCTTTCACCCTATAGCCCCCTCCCGCACCCACCTTGTCCCTAGAGCATCCACCTATAGCTGCCTCCCTCCTCCTCCAGAATCCACCCTTACCCTATAGCCCCCTCCGCCACACCCACCCCCTACCCCTATAGCCCCCTCCCCCGCACCCAGCCCCTGCCCCTATAGCCCCCTCCCCTACACCCAGCCCCTGCCCCTATAGCCCCCTCCCCCGCACCCAGCCCCTGCCCCTATAGCCCCCTCCGCCACACCCAGCCCCTGCCCCTATAGCCCCCTCCCCCGCACCCAGCCCCTGCCCCTATAGCCCCCTCCCCCGCACCCAGCCCCTGCCCCTATAGCCCCCTCCCGCCGCACCCAGCCCCTGCCCTATAGCCCCCTCCCCCGCACCCAGCCCCTGACCCTACAGCCCCCTCCCCCGCACCCAGCCCCTGACCCTATAGCCCCCTCCCCCGCACCCAGCCCCTGCCCCTATAGCCCCCCCCCCCACCCAGCCCCTGCCCCTATAGCCCCCTCCCCCGCACCCAGCCCCTGACCCTATAGCCCCCTCCCCCGCACCCATCCCCTGCCCCTATAGCCCCCTCCGCCGCACCCAGCCCCTGCCCCTATAGCCCCCTCCCCCGCACCCAGCCCCTGCCCCTATAGCCCCCGCCCCCACACCCAGCCCCTGCCCCTATAGCCCCCTCCCCCCCCACACCCAGCCCCTGCCCCTATAGCCCCCTCCCCCGCACCCACCCCCTGCCCCTATAGCCCCCTCCGCCACACCCAGCCCCTGCCCCTATAGCCCCCTCCCCCGCACCCACCCCTGCCCCTATAGCCCCCCCCCACACCCAGCCCCTGCCCCTATAGCCCCCTCCCCCACCCAGCCCCTGCCCCTATAGCCCCCTCCCCCACACCCACCCCTGCCCCTATAGCCCCCTCCCCCGCACCCAGCCCCTGCCCCTATAGCCCCCTCCCCCGCACCCAACCCCTGCCCCTATAGCCCCCGCCCCGGCAGCCCCCCGTTACCTGGCGCGCGGCGGCCCCGCCCCTAGCACAAAGGGCGCCGCTGCCCGAGCCCGGCCGCCCCGGCAGCCGCCATCTTACCCCGCGGCCCGCTCGGCTCCGGCTCGGGCGCTGCGGCGGCGCGGGGGCCGCTGGGAGATGGAGTCCGCCGCCGCGGAGAGGGGGGACGGGAACTACCGCTCCCGGCATGCCCCGCGGCCGACCCGCCGCGCCCAGGCCGCCGCCCGCCGCGCGGGGCATGCCGGGAGCGGTAGTTCCCCTTCCCATGACTCAGGGGCCCGGCGCCTGACTTTCCCGACAGGCACAGCGACCGCGCGGGGCGTCATGGGAGCGGCCAGGCGCCAGCCCCGCTGCGCAGGGCGTGACTACGCGTCCCAGCGTGCACCGCGCCGCCTTGCCGCGGGGCAGGCTGGGGGATACTGGACAGAAAGGCTGCGGCGGGGGCGGGGCGACCCCCACAACGTTTTGCTGTGCCGCCCGGTGCATCATGGGAGTTGTAGTCCATCGCAGTTGGTGGGGCATGTGAGTCCGTGACGAGCTGAGACGTCACTGTAACGTCATACTGCCAGATCAGAGAACTCTGCCATCATCCCCTCAGGCTGCTGTGATGTCATCCGCCACGCTATGACATAAGTCCCTGGAGCTCCGCCCCCAATGTCATCAGTGCCCCTCACCGCACCATGACATCACCCTCCCAAGTCATTGTTGTGACATCATCTCGCAGTGATGTCACCTGGCCGTGATGTCATCATGGTGCCAACAACATCTCTGCGCGGTGGTGTCCTCAAGCGGTGACATCGCCACATTGTGATGTTGCCCCATGACTTCACACAGGGACAATCCCACCGCAGCTCCACAGGAGGGCTCTGTGCAAGGGGGGCTGGATGAACAGAGGGAGCTGGGGGGGATGGATGGAAGGCGCTGTGGGGGGATGGATGGAAGGCGCTGTGGGGGGATGGAGGGAGGGCGCTGTGGGGGGATGGATAGAGGGCGCTTGGGGGGGTAGACGGAGGGTGCTGTGGGGGGGTGATGGATGGAGGGTGGAGGAAGGGAGGGCGCTGTGGGGGGTGGATGGAGAGAGGGTGCTTTGGGGGGGTGGCCAGAGGTCACTGAGGGGATGGATGGAGGGAGGGTGCTGTGAAGGGATGGACAGACGGAGGGTGCTGTGGGGGGATGGACGGAGGGTGGGCGCTGTAGGAGGAATGGATGGAGGGAGGGCGCTGGAGAGGGTGGATGGACAGACAGAGGGCATTGTGGGGGGGGTGGATGGAGGGAGGGTGCTGTGGGGGGTGGATGGAAGGGGAGGCGCTGTGGGGGAGTGGATGGAGGGAGGGCGCTGGTGGGGTGGGTGGATGGAGGGCGCTGTGTGGGAGTGGACAGACAGAGGGCGCTGTGGGGGGATGGACGGATGGAGGGCGCTGTGGGGAGTGGATGAATGGAGGGCGCTGTGGGGGGGATGGACAGACAGAGGGTGTTGTGGGGGGTAGATGGATGAAGGTGCTGTGGGGGGATAGACGGACGGAGGGTGCTGTAGGGGGGTCCATGGAGGGAAGGTGCTGTGGGGGGGGTGGATGGAGGGAGGGCACTGTGGGGGGATGGAGGGCGCTGTGGGGGGGTCGATGGACGGAGGGCACTGTGGGGGGATGGACGGATGGAGGGCACTGTGGGGGGTCGATGGATGGAGGGAGGGCGCTGTGCAGGATTGTGGATGGACGGAGGGCGCTGTGGGGGGATGGACAGATGGAGGGCACTGTGGGGGGATGGTGCCTGGTGCAGATGGAGGGTCTGTACCATAAGACCCCCCCAGGCTCCCCCATAGCTGCCCCTCCTGTGTCATGAAGGCCCCCCCCCTCGCCGTTTGGTTCCCCAAAGGGCTGCGGCTCGGTGCACTGGAGGACCCAGCCTTTCATGGGGGCCAACGGTGCTGACAGACCATCCAGCTACTGCGCCCTGGGATCCCAGGGTACCAGCCCCCCGCTCCCCGTGTGGGCTCCTATCGTCCCTCAGTTGTATTGGGGCCTATGGTCCAGGAGCAGGTTCCAAGCCCCATTGCTGTCCCTGCCCCACCCCAGGAGACCCCAAGGACGAGGTATCACAGGGAGAGGGAGCCCAGGAGAAAGAGGGGGTGCAGGCCGAGCATGGGCAGTGCTCCCCCAAAATGGACTGGAAGAAAGGGGGACTCGGCTGCAGCTGGGAAGGGGGGGAGCAGGTGGGGCAGTATTTGATGGAGCTGGGGGGGGGAATTCATGCTCCTGGCTTATCTCTGCCCTCCTGGGGGCTCTGTGATGGGGGATCCTGGATTGGAGGGGATCAGAGGGAACAGGAATAACACGTCCACATCTAGACCCCTTCCAGCTGCCGGGTCCTCTGGTTATAACAGGCAACTGCCTGCAGTGCGGCTGGGGTCTGAACCCATCTCCCCCCCCCACTTCCAGAACCCCCTGGGCCCGATCACGGCAGACTCCAGCTCCTGTCCGCTCCCAACGTACCCCACCAAACCCCTGCTTCATCCTGTCCCAGCCCCCCAACCTCTGAACCCCCTGAGGAGCCCGGACCCCGCCCCCCCATCCAAGCCCCATTTCTCTATGGGTTGACACTGGTCCCCTGGGTTCCATTCCTGGCTGGGGGGGGTGTCCTATCCCCCCTCACGGGACTCCTCTCTGGCCTCATTGTGGGGGGGTTCCCTGCCCCCGTCCTGGCCCCACAGGGCTTGCAGTGGGTCCCTGACTGCGGCCTGGTCTCCCACTCTCCTCTGGGGGTGGAAGAATTGCCGGGCAGTAGCCCCTCCCCCTTCCAGCTGCCCCTCCCCGTCCGGGCTCCGGGAAGAAGGGGGAAGGCTGATGAGGGGGGCGGTGTCGGAGGGTGTGTGTGTGTGTGTGTGTGTGTGTGTGAATCAGCTTCCTCCACACACCATGTGAAAGGAATGTAGTGAGGTCACCCCCCCAGCTCGGATCCTGGTCCCCCCCCGCAGGGATGGGGGGGGTTGATCCGGGCGGGGTTGCAGGGGGGAAACAGAGAAGAGGAGGGAAAGAGGGAGGATCCCACAAGGGCAGAATCAGGCGCCCTGGCCCCCAGCCCGGGATTGAGAGAAGTTGGGGGGGGCGCGGGGGGGAGATCTGCCCCCCCTCATTCCATCTCGCCCGCGAGCGCCATGTAGGGAAGTGGATTTTTTGTGAATCGCCCGGCGCCTCATGACTATGCGAGCGCCTCATTAGCATAGATTAGCATGGAGCAAGGCCCCGCCTCGGAGGGGGTAGCCGGAGGGGAGGGGGGGCGAGCCAGCCATATTCTCGGGGAGTCCAGCGCAGCGCTGGGCCGCACGCGGAGGGGGCGGGGCGGGCCCCCCAAGGGTTGAGCGCCCCCCCCACGCAGCCCCCAGCCATGGCCCCCCAGGAGCCGGGGGCGCCCCAGGAGAAGTACAAGCTGGTGGTGGTGGGAGGGGGCGGCGTAGGGAAGAGCGCGCTGACCATCCAGTTCATCCAGGTAAGGGGGGGGGCAGGAAACGGGGGGGGGGGCTCCAGCTGGGATTGCCTCCCACCCCAGCCGCAAACTTTTCTCCCCTTAAAAGTGGCGGGGAATCCCGGGGGAAAGGGCAAGCGGATTTGGCGCCGGGGGGGGGAGGGGGCTGGGAAGTGGGTTCTGGCGGGGGGGGGGGGGGGCTGCGTGGGGCGGGGTCCGGATCCGGGAGGGGAGAGGCTAAGGGGTGCCTGGGGGGTTTCTATCCCCCCCCCCGCCAGAGGGCAGGGCAGGGAGTGGCAGCAGGAATTTGGGGCCCGGAGGGAGCCCCCCCGCTGCCCGGTGAGTGTCGGGGGGGGCGCTTGTTCCACTTTCCAGCACATCTACTCAAGAACTAAAGGGGGGGGGGCTGTGTCCCGGATGCCTGGGTTCTGTGCCCGCTCTGGGGAGGGGAGTAGGGACTAGTGGTTGGAGCGGGGCTGGGGGGGGGGCGCTGGGAGCCGGGAGGCAAAGTGAAGTCCCGCGGTCGGAGCCGGGAGGGGGCCGGGGCGGGCGGCAGGACGCTGGGTTCTTTTGTTGCAGCTCTAACCCTCCCCCCGCCCCCCCCCAGTCCTACTTTGTCTCGGACTATGACCCCACCATCGAGGACTCCTACACCAAGATTTGCACCATCGATGGGATCCCGACCCGGCTGGACAGTGAGTTGGGGGGGGAGGGCTGCGGGGGGGGGGGATTCTATGGGTGGGAAAGAGGAGGGGGTTGGGAGCCAGGACTCCTGGGTCCTCCCCCTGGCTCTGGGAGGGGGGGACCAGGAGCCTGGCACTCAGCTGGTGGGGAAGGTGGCTAACCCCCCCCCCCATCTCTGCCCCACAGTCCTGGACACCGCGGGGCAGGAGGAGTTTGGGGCCATGCGGGAACAGTACATGCGTACGGGTGAGGGGTTCCTGCTCATCTACGCCATCAATGACCGAGGCAGGTAAGGACCCCTCCCCCCCGATCCATCCCCCACCCTGATGGTAACCTCCTGGAGCCCCCTCCCATGAGATCCCCTCACCTCCACCCCCTATGGCCAGAGCTGTAACTCCCTGCCCCCTATTCCCATGCCCCCCCCCAGAGAACGCCCCAGCAACTCCCCATCCTGTCTCCATCTCCCCCCCACACAGCTTCACCGAGATCAGCAAGTTCCACACCCAGATCCTGAGGGTCAAAGACCGGGACGACTTTCCCATGATCCTCGTTGGCAACAAGGCCGACCTAGACCTGCAGCGCCAGGTAAGGGGCAGGGCCACGGGCCTTCGGGCTCCACCCACACCACAGCGTCCTCACTGGGCCCCAAGGGCCACTGGGTGCAAGCCAATGGCGGCCAGCTTGGTCAATACCCAGACAGGAAGTGCCATTCCGTGGGCCACTCACGCTCTGTTGGTGGCCATCTTGGTCAATGCCTAGACAGGAAGTGCCACTCCATGGGCCACTTGCTTGCTGTTGACAGCCATCTTGGACAGTGCCCAGATAGGAAGCGCCACCCCACGGGCCACTCAGGCTCTGTTGGAGGCCATCTTGGACAGTGCCCAGATAGGAAGTGCCACCCCACGGGCCACTCACGCTCTGTTGGAGGCCATCTTGGACAGTGCCCAGATAGGAAGTGCCACTCCATGGGCCACTTGCTTGCTGTTGACAGCCATCTTGGACAGTGCCCAGATAGGAAGCGCCACCCCACGGGCCACTCACGCTCTGTTGGAGGCCATCTTGGACAGTGCCCAGATAGGAAGCGCCACCCCACGGGCCACTCAGGCTCTGTTGGAGGCCATCTTGGACAGTGCCCAGATAGGAAGTGCCACCCCACGGGCCACTCACGCGCTGTTGGAGGCCATCTTGGACAGTGCCCAGATAGGAAGTGCCACTCCATGGGCCACTTGCTTGCTGTTGACAGCCATCTTGGACAGTGCCCAGATAGGAAGCGCTACCCCACGGGCCACTCACGCTCTGTTGGAGGCCATCTTGGACAGTGCCCAGATAGGAAGCGCCACCCCACGGGCCACTCAGGCTCTGTTGGAGGCCATCTTGGACAGTGCCCAGATAGGAAGTGCCACCCCACGGGCCACTCACGCTCTGTTGGAGGCCATCTTGGACAGTGCCCAGATAGGAAGTGCCACTCCACGGGCCACTTGCTTGCTGTTGACAGCCATCTTGGACAGTGCCCAGATAGGAAGCGCCACCCCACGGGCCACTCACGCTCTGTTGGAGGCCATCTTGGACAGTGCCCAGATAGGAAGCGCCACCCCACGGGCCACTCACGCTCTGTTGGAGGCCATCTTGGACAGTGCCCAGACAGGAAGTGCCGGGTGATACCAGTCTCCCTGGTGGGGCTTTCTGAAGCCTGGGTGCCTGGGTTCCCCCAGCTGCCCTGGGACTTTGAGAGGTGACCAGCATCCCCCTGCCAGCTGAGTGAATGGAGGAGCTGTTTGTACCCCCCCAGGTGCCCAGAGAGGAGGCCCTGGCCTTCGCCCAGGAGAATCGCATCCCCTACATGGAAGCCTCGGCCAAGATCCGCCTTAACGTAGATGAATCCTTCCACGAGGTGGTCCGGGCCATCAGGTATGGGGGGGACCCATGTAGGGCTGTTATCCTCCAGAAACCCCTGGCCGGGGGGGAGGGCATTCCCCCAAGGCACCCCCTGAAATGGGGAGAGCGTCTTCAGGATTCCCCACCAGGATCTCCCCACATAGGGTAGATTCCTAGCCCCCCTTCCCATGGGATCCCTCCAAACAGGGGTTCAGTTCCTCCTGACCCCGCCCCTTTACAGCAGAATATCTTCCCCCAGGGAACCCTCACCCCCCTCTAAGGAGGCATGTCCCCACCTCCTAACATGGGGTTTGTCTCCTTCAGGGATACCCCCCAAATAGTCGTTCCCTTCCCTGTACCCCCGGGAAGGGCCCCCCGTCGGTTTGGGCTCCACTCCTTAGCATCTCCCCCCCCCCCCCCCCCGCCACTTTGCTCTCTTGCAGGAGGTTCCAGGAGCTGGAGACGCCCCCTGCCCCCAGGGCACACCCCACTGCTAAAGAATCCAAGAGCTGCCCCTGCTGCATCCTGTGAGGGGTTGGGGGTACACGTTCCCCTCCCCCGAGCTCGCCCTCCCCCCAATACTCACCCAGCTGGCTGTTTGTACATATCTATAAATGGGGGGGCAGAGGATGGGGATATTTGGGGGGCAGAGGGTGCCCCCCACTCTATAGGGGCTGGGCAATGGTCACTCTGTATCATAGGGGTGCAGGTAGCAGAGTCCCTCAAAAGTGCAGGGGTGTCATGGTGGGGCCCCATTACAGCCTTTGGCTGGAGAGTGTTTGGGGTCTCACAACAGGTACCCCCCGCCCTAGGGTAGCCCTTGTACAGGCCTAGGGCCCAAGGCCAGGCCCCAACGGAGGTACTGTGTGTGTGTGGGGGGGGGGGGGCACATCATGACTCTAGTGATGCCCCCTCCCCCCAGGAGGGGCTCCTTCTGAAATACTGGCCTTTTCTGCAGAAAAACCAAAGCTTGATGAGGAGAGGGAACCCCGGTGTCCGAGGCGGAGGCGGTGTGTGCGGCTTTCTTTAGCCAGACTAAGCACCAGGAATGGGGGGGGGGGGCGGGGGGGGGGGGGATCTTGCTGGCTAATGACCTCACTGCTATTTGCATGCATCACTTTGCGGAGGGGGTGGGGGGGGGCACCAGGCCCTGCAGGAGAAGGAATTCTGGGTAAGATGCAGCAGAGCACATACTCTTCCCCCACCCCCACGGGGTAGGGATGGTTCTACCCCTCGCTCCCGCCCCCACCCACCCTCTGCAGCATGGACTTAGGAGCAAGCTTGGCGGTTGTGGGGGAGGGTTTTTTGGGGGACCAGCATTGTTCCCCACCCCACTAAGCACAGGTTGCATTAAAGTGCCTTATAAAGCCAGGGCCGGGTCAGTGTTGTCATTGGGGGGGGGGGGTGGAAGACCCTCCCCCCAGCCCCTCAAATGGCAGGGCAGGTTGCTCAAGGGGGTGCGGGTTGGAATAACCCCCCCCCCATATGCTTGGGGGCCTCAACCGAACACCCAGACTCCTGGGTTCTGCCGTCTCCCCTCGGGGGGGGGGGGGTACAGGCCCCTCCACCCTTGGGGCAGGGAACTGAGACACACAGTTTTTCCCCAGCGGGAGTGCTAGCCTGGGGGGGAGGGGACCCTGCCCCTTTTAGGGGGCGTGCATCCATCCACCGGCAGTAATGCCTCGGGGTTCTCTTTGCTGCCAATGCATTGGGCCGATGGAAGCTGGCAGCCCTGGGATTTTGGGGGTACATCTGGGCACCCCCCGTTTTCTAGGAGTGGGGGGGCGGGCTCTGTGCAGGGCGGAGGTGTGGCTCGGGGGGGGGGGACACAGGACCCAGGGGAGCGAGAAAAAGAGGCGGAGACGCGAGTAAACAATAAAAATATATCGGAACATCCATACAGACCACGATCCCGGCCGCAAAACCCACGGACACAGAGTACACAGCGTAAAAAAGGGGGGCTGGGGGGCGGCGGGATTGGGGGGGCACAGACCAAAGGGGTTAGCTCTGGGCCGGGGGGTCTCAGCTCCCCGCGCTTGGCGGTACCTGCAATTTGGCCAGTTCTGGGCTCCCCCCCCCAATACAGTTTAGTGCTTTGCCATGGGTTCCGGTATGGGGGAGGGTCCTGGCTGGGTGGGCATCAGGGGAGCGCCTCGCTTTGGCCACAGCCCCCCTCTCCAGAGCACTACAAACACTGGGGGGGGGGAGATCACCCCAAGTTCCCCTCCCCTCCAAGCTCCCTCAGGTGGGGGAAACAGGAGCTGCATTGGGGCTGCCCTCCCCCAATATCCCAGCAACCGTTCATCTGCTACAGCAGAAAGGGGGTGCCCCAGAAAAAGGGGGGTGAGAATTCCAAGGCAGTTCCCAGGAAGCCCCAAGGGGGGGGGGCCTGTTTGTGGCAACCCCTCTTCCCCCTTAAAGTACCTTGAATCCCCCCCCCAAAGTGGGGAGGAGGCCGGAGGGAGTCACGGGCCACCCACCTCCCCCCCCCGGGGGTGGGTGAGAGGCTGAAGGCTTGGGGGTGGCTGGAAAGTAGGGGGACTGGGTGCGGGAACAGAGCTGAGACCAAACCTTGCTCAATTAGAGGCTGGATTTTGTTTCCACGGTTTAAAAAAAAAAAAAAAGATTGGGCAGGGGGAAAGGGGGGGGGAATTGGGGCTAGACGGCCCTGAATTTTCTATATAATTATAATAACAACCCCCCCAAAACCCAGACCCCCCCCGGCCTCCATCAAAGCTCATCCAGGCCCAAGTATCTCACAACGAGGGGGGGCTGGCGTGGGTTTCAGTTAGCCAAATACAATATGATACATAGACTTTGACCCTATACATTATGTACAAGAGAATCCGCTGATAAAAAAACAAAACAAAAACACACAACGACAAAAATAACAACCGCCCCCCCCCCGCCAAGGATGGCCGGGCCCCCCAAAATACGGCCTAAAAGAAGGGTTAAATAGTTGTTACGGGGGGGGGGAGGGGCGCGGGGAATCTCCCCCCTCCACCCTGGGGGAAGCACATGGACTCACTGGCTGACTCCCCCACACCATGGGAGCTCCTCCCAACACAAAGGGGGGGCTATATTGGGGGGGGCCCCCAGGCTTGGCAATACGTCGTTTTGAGTGGAGAGCCAGACCATGGCATTGGGGGGGGGAATCACCCCCTGCCCTGCTCAGCTTTGCACGTGGGGGGGGGCAATAATACTTTACAGCCCCCCTGCAAGGAGGGGGGGTCATTACCCTGCTACAGCGGGGGGACGGGGAAGGCCAGACCTGTTTCAGGTGGGTGCGCCCAGCATGGAACCCAGGAGTCCTGGCTCTACCCCCTGGCTCTAACTCCCCCCCATGTGCTTCCCCGGCAGGGGGCTCCCCCCACCCCCATACAGAGAAAGGAAGCTGCTAAATAGACATTTATACATATATATAAATAAGATTTCTCCGTACGGGAGGGGGAGCTGGGGGGGCGCGCGTGTCCAACTGAGCCCCCCACCTCAGGGTGCATTCCCCCCCCAGGGCTGCAGCTGCCCCAAGCTGAGGAGTGGGGGGGGGCAGGTCTGTCCTGGTTACCCCCCCACCAATGGGGTGGGGGGCAGGTCCCCCAAAGCCCTCCCCAGCCCAGTGGGGGGCCTGGGGGCGGGGCCTGCGCAGCGGGGGAAGGGCGCCCCGCGGGTCACGCGCACTTGCTCTGGGCTTGCGTCAGGAGCTCGCTGAAGGAGTCGAAGAGCTTTTCCAGCCAGGGCTGGTTGCGCATACACTGCTGGACCACCTCCTCCTGGCCCAGGTCCGCGTCCTGGCCCTCGATGGCCGTCGTCTGCGGGGGAGACAGCGTCAGCCTGCCCCGGGGGACCACGGGGCGGGGGCACCATGGGGCAGGCGGGGGGAGCCATGGGCCAAGCCAGAAGACCTGTGGGGCCGGAGGGAACCATGGGGCAGGCGGAGGGTGCCGTGGGGTGGGGGGAACCATGGGGCAGGCGAGGGGCTGTGGGGCAGATCAGGGGAGTTGTGGGGCCAGAGGGAACCATGGGGCCTGGGGAGAACCGTGGGGCGGGCAGGGGAGTCATGGAGCAGGCGAGGGGCTGTGGGGCAGGCCAGGGGAGCCATGGGGCCGGAGGGAACCATGGGGCAGGTGGGGGGAGCTGTGGGCCAAGCCAGAAGATCTCTGGGGCCAGAGGGAACCACGGGGCAGGTGAGGGGCTGTGGGGCAGATGAGGGGAGTTGTGGGGCCAGAGGGAACCATGGGGCCCGGGGAGAACTGTGGGGCAGGCAGGGGAGCCATGGGGCAGGCGAGGGGCTCTGGGGCAGGCCAGGGGAGCCATGGGACCGGAGGGAACTGTGGGGCGGGCAGGGGGAGCCATGGCGCCGGCCAAGGGATCTGCGGGGCTGCAGAGAACCGTGGGGCCCAGGGAGAACCATGGGGCAGGTGGAGGGTGCCATGGGGCAGGGAGGAACCATGGGGCAGGCCAGGGGAGCCGTGGGGCGGGCGGTCTCACCTCATCCTTGCAGCGCAGGAAGGTGTGGTATTTGTAGTGATGGAGGGAATGGTAGAGGGTGAAGAAAAACGACTTTTCCACGTCCACCTTGAATTCCTGCAGGGGAAGGGGGAGGTCAGTCGGGGGGGGGGGGCGTTCCAGCCCCTCCCCCGGCCATGCTCCCCACCCCCTCATGTGCCCCCTACAGGTCCTCGCCCTGGCATGTCCCTACCTAGCCCAGGGCCCTCCAGCACCCTGAACCCCACAGCTTCCCCCCCTGAACCCCACAGCACTCCTCCCCCACCAGGCCTCCTCGTCCCAGCCCTGCCCCGCCCCCCCCCTCCAGCGCTCCCCCCAACCCACCTGGGGTTTGGACACGTTCTTCTTCAGCTTGCTGAGGGTCTTGCGGTTGTAGGGCTCCCCGGCGGGGCGCAGCCGGACCAGAGCCTCGCCCGGCTCGGCATGCAGCTGCGGGAAGGTATGCAGTGCCTCCTGGGGGGCACAGCAGGATTGGGGGGGGGGGAGCTCGGTTATAAAGCCCTCTCCATGCCTCACAGACCTTGGTCCCTCTAGGGCCCCCCCAGCATCTCCCTCCTGAGCCCCAGTGCCCCCCAGATCTCCAAGGCAGCCCCCCCCCCGGCCCCTACCTGCAGCGCCGGGTGCAGAGACACCCGCTTCAGCACTTTCTTCTTGTGTTCGCTCAGGATCCCATCAATCTTGCGCATGGGGGGCAGGTACAGCTCATCTGGGGGGGGGGGGGCAGAGGGCAAAGGTCAGGTGGGGGGGAGGGGTCAACAGCCATAAGGAGGTGTCGGGGGGGGAGGAGGGGGACTCACCATTGGTGTCTTCCAGCGCCTGGATCATGTCAGGGTCCAGGGCAGTGCTGACCAGCATCTCCACGTAGCTGCGGTACATCTCCTTCATGGCCCGCGTGTTCAGCACCCGGCCCATCGGCACCCGCTCTGGGGGGGGGGGGAACGGGTGAGTGTGGGGGGGTCCCGGCCACACCCCCGGACTTACATCTCCACACCATGCAGAGCCCCCCGGCATCCCACTGCTCCTCACCCCCAGGGGTCAGCTCCCGCTCAGGCCCAGACCCCGCCTCCAAGTCTATAGCCCCGCCCCCATGGCCCAAACCCCACCCCTCCACACTCAGTCCCGCCCCCAGGCTCCCACCATAAGCACACGCTCGCAGACACAGGCCAAGAGGCGCTTTGCCTCCCTCTAGTGGTGATGCGAGGGAGTACATCCCCCCAACCTGCAGCGAGGCTCATCTGCATAGCGCTTGCTCCAGCTCAGCCTATTGGTGGGGACCAGGGTGCCGCCCGCTGGAAGGCCAGAGGGCCCCAGGAAGTGCCCAAAGCGGCAAACTCCACAGGATGTCCTTGGCACCACCCTCACCCACCAGCTGAGGGGCACGTGCAAAGTGCACAGACGTGAAAGGGAAGGTGGGTGGGCGTGCCCACACCAGGGACAATGGGTCACCCTCACCAGGCTGTCAGTGGGCCCTCCCTGGGTAGGCCACAACTAAACCAGCCACTTGTTTCGTTTGTAGGGGCTGACACATTCCAGGGGAAAAAGCACAACAGGGCAACCAGCACATGAGCCTGTCCCAACACCACTCTTGTCCATCCCCTGGTAGTGAGTTCCACCGGTTAACGGCTCCTTGGGTCAAGAAATAGACTGCCCGGTGTTACCGGCTGAACAACGCCGCCCTAGCTGTTTACTCCACAATCTGAACGGAACTGTCCTTGTCCAGAACCGGGCCGTGCCCTTCCTCATTCTTCCCCCCCGCCTCTGCAACTTTTCCAATTCCAGTCCATTTTCTTGAGGACGGCGGTGCTTTTCTGGGAGCTTTTTTGGCAGGCGGCTGCCCGTGGTGCAGATGTTTTCAACGGCTCCCAGAGCACTTACTGGAACGGCAAGGGCGAATTCCCCGTCCCGCCTTCTGCCTGGCTCACTGGGACCGTTTCCCAACACGGGTTCCTTTGGGGTGATCGACGCTGAAGCTCGAATGCTGGTCTCTTGCCTAGCTCGGTGAGCTCCCTTTGTAACTCCTCGAGTCATTCTGCATCAGCCGCACCTTCCCTCAGCTCCCTGGCTCCCCCTTTTCCCAGATCACTGATGACCGTGCTGAGTAGCATCGGGCCGGTACAGGCCCCGGGGGACCTGCTGATCACCTCCCTGCCAGTGTTCCCTCGAGGGCTTGGGGGCCATCCAGGAGATTCAGCTGCCGCCCAGCCGATTAACAGAGCGCCCCCAGCCGGCAGCCCGTGTTTCTCCTGGTGGTGCACATTGGCACATGTTTCAGTGCATGGAACAATATTTATTCTGCTCATGGATGGAAGCAAGTCGAGGGAACACGGCTCTCTCTGCTCTGCTGACTGGCCCTTGATTCCTCCCCTTTGTTTCCTTCCTTTCAGCGGTTACTGACCCGTGAGGGCCCATATCCCGTGGCAGCCCACGGAGCTTAAAAGTCTGGTGAGGGCCTGGTCCGAGATGTTCTCAAAGCCGAGGGCCCTGGATCCCCCTTGGGCACGTCCGCTGACCCCTCGCCTCCCTCCCCCCGACACACACACACACACACACACACACACAGAAATCTAGGAGATCGGTGAGCTGGTCCAGAGGCCTGCGAGTTCCGCGCTTGATTACAGCCCCCCGGGAGCTGTCGTGCCACTTCGATCCCCCATGGTCCTTCTGAACTCTTGGGTGACTCCCAGCTGGGCCCGGGGAATCCTGGACCAATCCCTTTGCTCCTCTAGCGACACCTCCGTTTGCCAGGCCCAGGACCGCGCAGTGCGGGTGGGTGTATGTAATTCACTGGGCATCTCTGCCAGGGACGGGTCTTTGGCATCTCCACAGGCCAGCATCCCCACCGACTGGCTGGCTGCCAGCTCAATGGCGCTGTGTGTTTCTGTGGCCATTGGCTGGCTGCTCTTCAAATTTGGCCTTGAGCTAACGGCCCTTTGCCGCAACTAGCCAAAGGTTCAGCTCCTTTTCGCCTGGGGGATGGGGCTTTCTAAAGGACGCCTGTTCCCCTCCAACCTCCCCTCTCACTCGGCCCCCTTCCTCGCTGGCGTTTTCGCTGGCTCTCCTGCCTCTGGGGTTGGGGTGGATAGGGGACCACGGGTAAAGGGGCTGACCCCAGCACCATGGGAAAGAGGGAAGGGCGGGATGGAGCCAGAGGGCAGCCATGGGGCTGGTGGGGTGGGACCCACAAGTGGCTATGTGAGACTCTGCCCCCCCGCCCCCAACCGTGCATTCCCCCTTCCCAGACTCACCGTCCTCGCTCTGCTGGTCTGGGCTGGACTCGGAGTCCGAGGAGGACGCTGCCTCCTTGAGCCATTTTTTCCTCTTCTTCGGAGGCGGCTCCGCCTTCACCTTGGCGGGTTTGGGCTTCGGCTTGGGGGCACCGGCCGGGGCGGCCTTGGGTGGGGCGGGCACCATTGGCTCCGTCTTCTCCGCCTTGGGGGCCTTCTCGGCCTTGGGCAGCTTATCCGCCCGGGGCGGCTTCTCAGCCCGCTCGGCCTTGGAGGGCTTCTCCGGCTTCGCCGCCCGCTCCGGCTTGGGGGCTTTCTCCATCCCGCTCTGGCTTGGGCGCCTTCTCCGCCCGCTCCGGCTTGGGCGCCCTCTCCGCCCGCTCCGGCTTGGGCACCCTCTCCGCCCGCTCCGGCTTGGGCGCCCTCTCCGCCCGCTCCGGCCTGGGGGCCCGCTCCGGCTTCTTCTCCACTGGCTCCGGCGCCTCCGGTGGCTTCTCGGCCTTGGGAGGGGCTGGCACCTTGGGGCCCGACGTCTTGGGCTGGTTCTGCCTCCTGCAGGGGGCAGGAAGGGAGCAGGGGTCATGAGGCAGGACCCATGGCAGGGAGGGGCCAGGGTGCCCCCCTCCCCCGTGCCCCCCCTGCACCCCGCTCACCTCACGGCCTGCAGCGGCCGGTGCCAGGGTTTCTTGGAGCAGACGCGGACGTAATCCTTCTTGTTGATGTTCTCCAGGAATTTGACGTAGAGCCGCTGGTACCGGTTCTTGGCGTCCCCAAAATAGCCCAGGTACTGGGGGGGGGAGGGAAGCAGAGATCAGGGGCGACAGCAACGGCGGGGGGGCTGCTCCTGGGGGCATCTCCCACCCCCCATCAGAACAGGGAGCCGGGAACAGACACACAAATCCGGCTCCTCTCTCCCAATGTCCCCTCCCCCGCTGGGCACTGGGCACAAGGCCCTGGCTTCCTCGGGGCTCAGACCCCCCATGGACCCCCACCCCTGTGGGAAGGAGGCCTGTTCAGGAACAGGTCGTCCAACGGACACAGGCGGTTTGGCATGGGGGGGCTCCCAGAGTCTGTCCCTTGGGGGAGGGGCAGAGTCACGCCGGGCTGGGGGAGGGGGAGACTCACGTTGCTGGTGGCGCAGAACTGGCGCTGCCCGTCCTTAATCTCGGGGGTGAATTTCTGCAGCAGGGCTTTCTGCACCCGCCAGATGGGGGGCGGCTCCCGGCCCGTCTGCAACGCCAGCTAGAGGCAGAGCTGGGGGTCACTCACTCCTGCAGCCCTCCCCCAGCCCTGTCGGTACGCCTCCCTCCAGACCCGCATCTCCTGCCCCCCCAGCCCTGCCAGTGCCCCTCCCTCCCGACCCACAACCCCTGCCCCCCCAACGCTGTCGGTACCCCTCCCTCCAGACCCGCAGCCCCTGCCCCCCTCCCTCCCGACCCACAGCCCTGCCCCCCCAGCCCTGCCAGTGCCCCTCCCTCCCGACCCACAGCCCCTGCCCCTCCCAACGCTACCGGTGCCCCTCTCACCCACCCCAGCCCCGCACCTTGAGGGCCTGGATGTCCTCCACGCGGATGACGAATTCGTCCCGCTCCCGGAAGATCCCCTCCCCGCCGCTCTCGGCCTCCTCCTCATCCGTCTCGCCGCACACGGCCGCCGTCTCCTGCTTCTTCGCCAGGTGCAGGGGCCGCGCATCTTCCGGCTCCTCCGGCTCCGGGGAGGCCTGGGCCGGGGGCCCCTCGGGGGGCAGAGGGGGCGGCTCCGGGGGCGATATCGGGGAGGCAGGTGGGGGGGGCTCCTGCTGGGAAGCCTCCGAGGGGGCTGGGCTGGGCAGCTTCTCCTCCACGGCTGGGGCATCTGTGGGGAAGGGAGGAGAGGTTAAAGCAGGTGGGGAGAACCCCCTTACCCAGCATGCTCTGGGGCACCCGCTCCTCCCTTACCCAGCATGCTCTGGGGGCACCTGCTCCTCCCTTACCCAGCATGCTCTTGGGCACCCACTCCTCCCCTACCCAGCATACTGTGGATCACCTGCTCCTCCCTCACCCAGCATGCTCTGGGGCACGTGGACCATCTTACCCCCTATCTTACCCAGCATGCTCTGGGGGCACCTGCTCCTCCCTTACCCAGCATGCTCTGGGGCACGTGGACCATCTTACCCCCATCTTACCCAGCATGCTCTGGGGGCACCCGCTCCTCCCTTACCCAGCATGCTCTGGGGCACGTGGACCATCCTATCCCCCATCTCACCCAGTATGCACTGGGGTACCCGTGCCATCCCACCTCTCTCACCCAGCATGCACTGGGGTACCCGTGCCATGCTTCCCACCCCATGTTACCCAGCGGGTTGGGAGTGAGGGGCACCGTTGGTGGGGGGCAGGGGAATCGGGGGGAGAGGGGCAGAGATGCAGGGGCAATGGGGGAGCCCCCCAGGGAGCTGGGGGCGGGAGGCGGAGGGGGGCAGGGGCACCCCAGGGCCACCCACCAGCCCCGTCGCTCTCCTTGCGCTCGGCCGGGTCGTCCAGGGCAGAGATGGCGGACGAGATGCTCTTCTGCAGGTCCTGGTTCTTGCCCACCGAGTCCTCCTCGTCGGAGGAGAAGGACGGGAGGGTCTCCAGGTTGCGTTTCAGCTCCTCGTCCAGGCGCTTGCAGGGGCTGGTGCAGCTCATCACCAGCCCCTCGCCCTCGGCCCCGTCCAGCGCCCCCGGCAGCAGGGGGGGTGCCAGGCCGAAGGGGGGCTGGGCTGCCGGGGCCCGCGGGGCCTTGGGGGGGCTGGCGGCGGCTGTGGGCAGCTGCTGCCGTTTGCCCGACTTGAGGAAGTCCAGGAAGGAGGCCATGAAACCCGACTTCATCTCCGGCTGCTTCTCCTCCACCTCCCGGATCTTGGCCTTGATCTTCTCCCGCGTCTGGCTGCTGTCCAGCCCGCCCTCGGGGGGCACCGGCCCGGGGGGCGTGGGCTCGGCTGGGGCCCCCTCGCCGCCCTTGGGCACCGCCAGCTTGATCTGGGGGGGAGAACGGGGCGTCCCATTTTCCGGCGGCCCCCGGGAGCCCTCAGCTACCCCCAAGCCTGCCCCCCGGAGGGCTCTTGGCCACCTCCAGCCCAGCCCCCCAGCCACCGCCCCCAGCCCAGTCCCTCTGGGAAACCACATCACCCAGGGCCTGCAGGTCCTGACCCCTAGGAGCCCCCACCACATCCTCCATTAGACCTGGAAGTCCCAGAACAGGCCCCACATACATGGCCCTGCCCCCAGTCAAAGTTCCTCCCTCACCAGCCAGGGCGCCCACCCACTCAAAGCTCCTCCCAGACCAGGACCCCACCCCCCTCAGAGCTCCCACCCAGGGCTCCACCCTCCCCTCCCAGAGCTCTGCCCTCCCTACCCAGGGCTCCGCCCCCTCAGAGCTCCGCCCTCTGCCCCATCAGAGCTCCACCCTCCCCACCCAGGGCTCCGCCCCCTCAGAGCTCCACCCTGCCCACCCAGGGCTCTCCCCTTCAGAGCTCCGCCCTCCACCCCCTCATACCTCCCCCCTCCACTCCCTCAGAGCTCCACCCTCCCCACCCAGGGCTCTGCCCCCTCGGAGCTCTGCCCTCCCCACCCAGGGCGCCACCCCCTCAGAGCTCTGCCCTCCCCACCCAGGGCCCCGCCCCCTCAGAGCTCTGCCCTCCCCACCCAGGGCCCCGCCCCCTCAGAGCTCCACCCTGCCCACCCAGGGCTCCGCCCCCTCAGAGCTCCGCCCTCCGCCCCCTCATACCTCCCCCCTCCACTCCCTCAGAGCTCCACCCTCCCCTCCCAGAGCTCTGCCCTCCCCACCCAGGGCTCCGCCCCCTCAGAGCTCCACCCTGCCCACCCAGGGCTCCGCCCCCTCAGAGCTCCGCCCTCCGCCCCCTCATACCTCCCCCCTCCACTCCCTCAGAGCTCCATCCTCCCCACCCAGGGCTCTGCCCCCTCGGAGCTCTGCCCTCCCCACCAGGGCTCTGCCCCCTCGGAGCTCCGCCCTCCCCACCCAGGGCCCCGCCCCCTCGGAGCTCTGCCCTCCCCACCAGGGCTCTGCCCCCTCGGAGCTCCGCCCTCCCCACCCAGGGCCCCGCCCCCTCGGAGCTCTGCCCTCCCCACCCAGGGCCCCGCCCCCACCCTTACCTTGAGCGGCTTGAGAGGCTCCACGCCGGCCCCTCCTTCGCCCCCCTCCTCAGCCCCCTTCTTGCCCCGCCCCCGCCCTCTGCCCCGGGGCTTCTTGGCACCATCGGGGGGCAGGACGCCGTGGGGCTCGGCCAGGGGCCGGATGCGGGGCCGGCCGCGGGGCCGAGGGGGCCCGTCTCGCTTGGGCTTGGTGGGCTTGCGCCCCCGCTTCTTGGGGCCGTCGGCGGCGCTGTGGTGGGGGCAGAAGTCGATGTCGCCCATGGGGCTGAGGCTGGGCCGGGCCCGGCAGCTGGAGATGAGGTCGGGCAGCAGGTCGGGCAGGCGGCGGCTGTTGAGGCGGATGTCGGCCGGCACGTCGGCCTTGTCCTCGTCGTCCTGGAACTCGTACTCCTGGGCGTAGGCCTTCTTGGGGGGCTGGAAGGGGGCCTCCCGCTTGCGCAGCAGGTGGAAGGACGAGGTCTTCAGCAGCTTCTTGGGCTTGGAGGAGCAGAAGATGGGGGAGGTGAGGCCCGGCTTGGGGGCCCCCTCTGGCCCCCCGTGCCCAGCCTGGATCAGCCCCAGCGGCTCCGCGTTGACGGTGGAGGGCAGTTCATGCTTGACCGGCTCCAGGGCCAGGTGGGGCCCGTCCTCACCCTGCCCGGGGCAGTAGCCCTGGTAGCCCTGGCCGGCCGGCAGCATGTCGTAGCCGCCGGCACCCCCCTTCAGGCCCTCGGCCCGCTCCAGGCTGGGGGGCTCGTCCTCCCCGCAGCCTGGCTTGGGGAAGTCGTCAGGGCCGCAGGCCCCCGGCCCGAACATGTCCTCCATGCCGGGGAAGAAGCTGCGGTCCTCGTCCTGCAGCAGCGCGTCCGGGAAGCAGATGGAGGTGAGGGGCACGAAGCGCTGCTTGGAGCCCTGCGGGCTGGGGCTCTCGAACTGGTCCTTGGCCTCCAGCGGGGCCTGCGGCACCTGCTGGGAGGCGTCGGGCTCCAGGCCGGCCCCGCCCTGGCCCAGGTGGGACTCCAGGCTGAGGTCGGGCTCCAGGAAGTCCTGGATCTCCTGGGCCTGGCCCAGCACCTCCATGTTCTCCGCCTGCAGGTGGCCCTGCAGCTGGGGCGAGTGGCGGGCGTGGGCCTGCTGCAGGTGGGCCTCCAGGGCCTGCAGCTGGAGCGGAGGCTCGGGGGGCTCGGGCGGGTGCAGCCGCTGCTGCTCCAGCAGGGGCACCTTGGCCCGGGAGTGCAGCTGGCTCTGGGTGTGGGTCAGCACCGACTGCAGCAGCTGCTGGGGTGGGGGCGCCTGGGGGGGCAGGGCCAGCTGGGGCAGGTCGGGGGGGGAGTCCAGCAGCAGCGGCGCCCCCTGCTGGCCGGGCAGAAGCCCGTGGGGCTCCAGGGGCGGGGCCTCACCCACCAGGCGGTGGGGCGGGGGGCCGTGCTCGGGGGTCTTCTGCAGGTAGGAGTGAGCCGGGCCCAGGTCCTTGCCGCCCCCTTGCAGGTGCTCCACTGACTTCTTCAGCTCTGGGGGGTAGCCCTCCAGGGTCCCGGCCTGCTGGCCGTAGTGCACCACGGAGGTGGCCAGCGCCTCGGGCGTGGCCCGGGGCCGCTCCCCCTTCTTCTTCTCCTTCAGGCCCTGCAGGGAGAGCTCCAGGCCTGGCCCGTCCAGGTTGGAGTTGGTGCGGATGACGCTCTGCAGGTGGTAGCGCTCCTCCGACTTGCTCAGCGCCCCGTAGGCCAGCCCCTTGGCCCCCCGCTCCCCGCACGGCCCCAGCCCCTCGCCCGGCCCCCGGGGGGGCGGCGTCTGCGACTGCAGCAGGTGCTGGATGAGGAAATCCTCATCCTCCGCCCGTTCGGCCGCCAGCAGCTCCGACTCCACCTTGGCCTTGTTGTAGGAGCCCGCCCGCTCCAGGCCCGGCTGGGCGCCCGGGTAGCTCTGCCCATGGGCCTGCTGCATGAAGGAGGGCGAGAGCACCGAGGTGAGGTACTTCTGCGACTGCCCGGGCGAGGCCACGCTCTGGGGCCGGGCGGCCGTGGGCGACTGCAGGGGCCGGCCGATCTGCGAGGGGCTGGAGTCGGGCAGGCTCTGCCCGTGGGCGTAGCCCAGGGGCTGCGGGTGGCTGGGCATGGCGGGCGAGTGCCCGGTGCTGTAGCTCATGGAGGGGCTGGCGGTGGGCATGCCCTGCGAGTGGGCCGGCCCGTAGCTGGCCGTCTGGCTGACCGAGACGTGGGGCTCGGCCTGGACGCTGTAGCCCACCGTCGACAGCCCCTGCAGCTGGTCGGGGGAGTAGGTCTGGCTCTGGCTCACGCAGGGCTGCAGGCCCTGTCCGGCCTGCCCGGCCTGCCCACCCGGCTGGGCCTGCCCCGGCCCGTAGCTCGGGGCCTTGCTGCTGGTGAGGTCCTGGGCCTGGCTGCTGCTGAACTGGGAGGCCTGGCTGATGGAGGGCAGGCTGGGCGCTTGGCTGACGGCGTAGCTCTGCGGCTGGCTCATGGACAGCAGGCTCTGGGGCTGGCCAGGCGAGTAGGCCTGCGACTGGCTGGCGATGACCGAGCTGGGCTTGGCCACCGAGGCGGAGAAGCTGCTTTGGCACTTGGGGGTGGCGGTGGAGCGGGGGGTCTGGCGGGACGCCGAGTAGCTCTTGGACTTGGAGGAGGAGCCGCCGGCGCCGGCGCCGGCTCCGGCACCCGAGTAGCCGGGCGACTGGATGATGGGCCGGTAGCTCTGGGCTGGCTCCTGGCGGGGGGCCTGCGGCGGCTTCTGGGAGCCCTCGGAGCCGGCGGGCGAGGGCTCGCCCAGCGGGCTGCAGGAGAGGCTGGCGCGGTGCGACATCTGCTGGTAGCTGCCCCCGCAGCTCAGGTAGTGCTGCAGGGAGTGGGCGGCGGGCAGCTGGGGCTGGGCGCTGGAGGGGCGCTGGTAGTGCTTGATGACGCTGTCCTGCCGGGGCATGGCCCGCTCCATGGAGGCGGCCGAGGGGCTGGAGAAGACGGAGGCGTTGTAGAGCTGGGCCGGCTGCTCCGAGGGGGGGCCCAGGGAGGACGAGAGGAGGTTGAACTGGGAGGGCAGGTGGCGGGAGGCCGACTCCTGGGCGCTGCGGTAGGCCGAGCTCTGGGCGGGCAGGCCGGAGCCCAGCACGGCGCTGCCCAGGCGGTCGAAGCTGAGGGAGGAGGGCACGCTGGCCTGGGAGGGCTTGATGTGCAGGAGGGGGTCGTGCGGGGACAGCAGCCCATTGGAACTGGGGCTGAAGGCGGCGTCCTGCAGGCTGAGCGAGGAGCCCACGGGAAAGCTGCGCCCGCTGAAGGAGGCCGGGTGCTGGTACGCCGACAGCGCCGAGGAGGAGGGGAAGGTGCCCGAGCCGGGGATGGCGCCCGAGATGAACAGCTCAGCCGGCGCCGGAGTGTGCATGGCTGGGGGAGACGGGGGGTGTGTGTCAGAGACAGGGCAGCAGCCCCCCCCATGCGCAGCCCCCCCCCCACCTGGGACGGGCTTGCTCGCAGCGGGGAGGGGGGGCAGTCCACACCCTACTGGGCAGGTGGGGAAGGGGGCTGGGACTTGGGGCTGCTGGGTACATCTGGGGGGCGGGTTAAGGGAGGCAGCAGCCCGGGGCCGGGCTGGGGGCGGGGCTAAGGGAGGCAGCAGCCCGGGGCCGGGCTGGGGGCGGGGCTAAGGGAGGGAGCAGCCCGGGGCCGGGCTGGGGCGGGGCTAAGGGAGGGAGCAGCCCGGGGCCGGGCTGGGGGCGGGGCTAAGGGAGGGAGCAGCCGGGGCCGGGCTGGGGGCGGGGCTAAGGGAGGGAGCAGCTCAGAACCTGGCTGGGGGCGGGGCTAAGGGAGGGAGCAGCCCGGGGCCTGGCTGGGGGCGGGGCTAAGGGAGGGAGCAGCCCGGGGCCTGGCTGGGGGCGGGGCTAAGGGAGGAGCAGCCCGGGGCCTGGCTGGGGGCGGGGCTAAGGGAGGGAGCAGCCCGGGGCCTGGCTGGGGGCGGGGCTAAGGGAGGCAGCAGCCCGGGGCCGGGCTGGGGGCGGGGCTAAGGGAGGCAGCAGCCCGGGGCCGGGCTGGGGGCGGGGCTAAGGGAGGGAGCAGCCCGGGGCCGGGCTGGGGGGCGGGGTTAAGGCTAGCATGGGTCAGGCCCCGCCCCTGGGGGGGGTCTCCCTGCCCCTGCATACCTGTCTGCCAAGAGGGGGTGCGGAACTGGGAGAGCAGCGAGGAGGCTGAGGGGCCGGGCTGGGGAGCCCGCGACTCCAGCGCCGAGATGAGGTTCATGACAGAGGCGTCGGGGGTGGCGCTGCTGGCGTGGTGAAGCCCCGTCTCGAAGAGCCCCGAGAGACCTGCGGGGGGGGGGGGAGAGTGAGGGGGTGCAGACGGAGATGGGCAACAGAGAGACAAGAGGAGGGCAGATGGACAGATGGGCGCACAGAGACAGACGGGGGCAGGCCCGACACACAGAAGGGGACAGGCAGAGCAGGACAGACGGGGACAGGGCACAGGGGAGGGGATGGACAGACGGGGGCACACACAGACAGAGGCAGGGCAGACGGAGACGGGGGACAGACAGACCGACATGGGCAGGCCTGACACACAGATGGGGACCGACAGACGGGGACAGGGCACAGGGGAGGGGATGGACAGATGGGGACACACAGAGACAGAGGCAGACGGAGACAGGGGATGGACAGACCGACAGGGGCAGGCCCGACACACAGATGGGGACGGGGCACCGGGGGAGGGAACAGACAGACGGGGGCACACATGGACAGAGGCAGGGCAGACGGAGACGGGGGGGACAAACAGGCAGAGGGGGCGGGGCATGGTGGGCGCACGGGAAGGACAGACTGATGGACGAGAAGAGGCAGCGAGGGTGGGGGGCATGCCGACAGAGGAGAGGGACGAACGGAGGAAGGGCCGTCGGGAGACAGACCGCGGGGGGACACCCGCCGGATCGGTACCTGCGGGGTGGTGGTTGGTGGCGTAGCCCTGCAGGGGGTGGGGGGCGGCATAGGCCTGTCGGTGGAGAATGTCCGTGTCGGGATGGGACGTCCGGGACCCGCCGTACACCAGGCTGGGGGGGGACAGAGTCAGTGACATGCCCGGGGGGGGGGTCCCTCAGGCCACTCAAGGAGGGGCCAGCCACAGATCACACCCACAATGGGGGAGGGGCTTCCAGCCAGGGATCCCCCCCTTCCCCCCACTGTGTCCCGCTCCCCCCTCGCAGGCCCTGCAGAAGGAGAACCCACCCCATGGACCCCTCCTCCCCCACAGCCCCACAGCTTGGAGAAGCGGGAAGATCCCCCCCGCCATGTCCCTGCCAGCACCTGCCACAGGGAGTGTGGGGCAGCAGGGCATTGTGGGAAATGTAGTCCCCAGCTCTGGCTTTCCCACCGCTCCAAATGTCTGACCAGCAGTGCCCCCTCACCCCTCCGCAGCCCAGCCCAGCCCCGCCGGTGCCCCTCACCCCGACCCACAGCCCCTGCCAGCCCACCTCAGCCCAGCCCTGCCGGTGCCCCTCACCCTGACCCACAGCCCCTGCCAGCCCAGCTCAGCCCAGCCCCCCAGCCCTGCCGGTGCCCCTCACCCTGACCCGCAGCCCCTGCCAGCCCAGCCCCCCAGCCCTGCCGGTGCCCCTCACCCCGACCCGCAGCCCCTGCCAGCCCAGCCCCCCAGCCCTGCCGGTGCCCCTCACCCCGACCCGCAGCCCCTGCCAGCCCAGCCCCCCAGCCCTGCCGGTGCCCCTCACCCCGACCCGCAGCCCCTGCCAGCCCAGACCCCCAGCCCTGCCGGTGCCCCTCACGCCCGACCCACAGCCCTTGCCAGCCCAGACCCCAGCCCTGCTGGTGCCCCCCACCCTGACCCACAGCCCCTGCCAGCCCAGACCCCCAGCCCTGCCGGTGCCCCTCACCCCGACCCGCAGCCCCTGCCAGCCCAGTTCAGCCCAGCCCCCCAGCCCTGCCGGTGCCCCTCACCCCGACCCACAGCCCCTGCCAGCCCAGACCCCAGCCCTGCCGGTGCCCCTCACCCCGACCCGCAGCCCCTGCCAGCCCAGCTCAGCCCAGTCCCCCAGCCCTGCCGGTGCCCCTCACCCTGACCCACAGCCCCTGCCAGCCCAGCCCCAGCCCTGCGGTGCCCCACCCGACCCCCAGCCCTGCCGGTGCCCCTCACCCCGACCCACAGCCCCTGCCAGCCCAGCTCAGCCCAGCCCTGCCGGTGCCCCTCACCCGACCCCAGCCCCTGCCAGCCCAGCCCCCCAGCCCTGCCGGTGCCCCTCACCCCGACCCCAGCCCCTGCCAGCCCAGCCAGCCCAGCCCTGCCGGTGCCCCTCACCCCGACCCACAGCCCCTGCCAGCCCAGCCCCCAGCCCACCCTGCCGGTGCCCCTCACGCTGACCCACAGCCCCTGCCAGCCCAGCCCCCCAGCCCTGCCAGTGCCCCTCACCCCGACCCACAGCCCCTGCCAGCCCAGCTCAGCCCAGCCCTGCCGGTGCCCCTCACCCTGACCCACAGCCCCTGCCAGCCCAGCTCAGCCCAGCCCCCAGCCCTGCCGGTGCCCCTCACCCCGACCCACAGCCCCTGCCAGCCCAGCTCAGCCCAGCCCTGCCAGTGCCCCTCACCCCGACCCACAGCCCCTGCCAGCCCAGCTCAGCCCAGCCCTGCCGGTGCCCCTCACCCTGACCCACAGCCCCTGCCAGCCCAGCTCAGCCCAGCCCTGCCGGTGCCCCTCACCCTGACCCACAGCCCCTGCCAGCCCAGCTCAGCCCAGTCCCCCAGCCCTGCCGGTGCCCCTCACCTTGACCCACAGCCCCTGCCAGCGCCCCTCACCCTGACCCACAGCCCCTGCCAGCCCAGCTCAGCCCAGCCCTGCCGGTGCCCCTCACCCTGACCCACAGCCCCTGCCAGCCCAGCTCAGCCCAGCCCCCCAGCCCTGCCGGTGCCCCTCACCCTGACCCACAGCCCCTGCCAGCCCAGCTCAGCCCAGTCCCCCAGCCCTGCCGGTGCCCCTCACCCCGACCCGCAGCCTCTGCCAGCCCAGCTCAGCCCAGCCCTGCCGGTGCCCCTCACCCCGACCCACAGCCCCTGCCAGCCCAGCTCAGCCCAGCCCCCCAGCCCTACCGGTGCCACTCACGCCCGACCCACAGCCCCTGCCAGCCCAGCTCAGCCCAGCCCAGCCCCCCAGCCCTGCCGGTGCCCCTCACCCCTGACCCACAGCCCCTGCCAGCCCAACCCAGCCCCCCAGCCCTGCTGGTGCCCCTCACCCCGACCCACAGCCCCTGCCAGCCCAGCTCAGCCCAGCCCCCCAGCCCTACCGGTGCCACTCACGCCCGACCCACAGCCCCTGCCAGCCCAGCTCAGCCCAGCCCAGCCCCCCAGCCCTGCCGGTGCCCCTCACCCCTGACCCACAGCCCCTGCCAGCCCAACCCAGCCCCCCAGCCCTGCTGGTGCCCCTCACCCCGACCCACAGCCCCTGCCAGCCCAGCTCAGCCCAGCCCCCCAGCCCTACCGGTGCCACTCACGCCCGACCCACAGCCCCTGCCAGCCCAGCCCAGCCCAGCCCTGCCCCCCAGCCCTGTCGGTGCCCCTCACCCCGACCCACAGCCCCTGCCAGCCCAACCCAGCCCCCAGCCCTGCCAGTGCCCCTCACGCCCGACCCGCAGACCCTGCCAGCCCAGCTCAGCCCAGCCCCCCAGCCCTGCCAGTGCCCCTCACGCCCGACCCGCAGCCCCTGCCAGCCCAGCTCAGCCCAGCCCCCCAGCCCTGCCAGTGCCCCTCACGCCCGACCTGCAGACCCTGCCAGCCCGGCCCTGGGCTCAGACCCTAAGTTCTGCCCAGCAGGTTCAGCCCCGTCCCTGTGATACGAGAACCGAGAACCCAGGAGTCCTGCCTCTCAACCCTCCTCTCCCGGCTCTAGCCACCCGAGGGCTCCGCTCACCTAGCGCCCAGCTCTGAGCCATCAGCCCCCACGTCCCCGAGGCAGCCCCCAGGCCGGGGGCGGGAGGGGCATGAGGGGTTGCCAAGGCCCCTCTGTGCAGCCTGCCACGGGCGCAGGCCGGCCTCTGGTGGGGCCAAGGCCCGGACTCTGCGGAGACCAGGCGCTGGGCAGTCGCCAATCCGTGGGCTTTCCCGGGCCACCGCGCAATCCATGCGCCACCGCAAGGCTGTGTGGGGCGCCCCCTGTGGGAGGACGGGAGCTGGGGCCGCCCTACGGGGCCCCTGACTTGGGCGCTGCAGGACATCCACACACCAGGGGAGTGTGAGGCTCTGTGGAGACGCCTGCCCCAGGGGCACGCCGGCCTTGCTGCCCAGTGGCAAGAGGGACGCAGCCCGCACACGTGGGGCCCCCCGCAGCTGGGTGAAGGCAGCCCCCAAGGTCCCTGCGCTGTCCCAAGGCAACGGCGGCGACTGTGCAGGTGCCTGCACCGGCTGCCGGGCCTGCGTCCCCCTGCGAGTGGCAGCCGGGCGCGTCCCATGCACATGCGACGCATCCGCTCCCCCGCCGCGTACGAGGGAAATGCACGGGGGTCAGCGCCTTCCATCGCACCCACGTGCCTCAAAGGGGCGTGGAGGCCCAGAACTGGATGCACGTAGCGTGGGCAGGGAACACCCCCCTGCCAAAGGAGTCCTGGCTCCCAGCCACCCACCCCCACTCTAACCACTTGCCTTCATTCCCCTCTCGGAGCTGGGGACAGAACAGCCACTCACCCCCGCTCTAACCACTAGCCTTCATTCCCCTCTCGGAGCTGGGGACAGAACAGCCGCCCACCCCCACTCTAACCACTAGCCCCCATTCCCCTCCCAGAGCTGGGGACAGAACAGCCACTCACGTCGGCTCTAACCACTAGCCCCCATTCCCCTTCCAGAGCTGGGGACAGAACAGCCACTCACGTCGGCTCTAACCACTAGCCCCCATTCTCCTCCCAGAGCTGGGGACAGAACCCAGGAGTCCTTTCTCCCACTCCTGCTCTAACCACTAGACTCTACTCCTCATCTACCCACCCCACTGACTGCTGCTCTCCTCCCCCACCTTTCAGAGCCTGGAACCAGCAGCTCGGCTCAGGGGGCGTCACACAGAGATGATGGGGAGCTGTGGCGGGGGTTGACTGGACCAGGGACAAGCTGAAATGCTGATGCTTCTGAGGGCCCTGGGGGGACATCTGGGGACACACCAACACCCGTGGAGACTCGGTCCAATGTTCCCCCCAGCCAAGACGCCCCAGCAGTGGGTGAGGGATCACACACTCCCTTCCCCCCCCCACACCCTGTGGGGGGACCAGCCCAGAAACTCCCAACTCATGACACACCTGCCATTTGGGGGGGGGGACACAGGCTCCAGTCCCCCATGCTGGGACCAGTAGGGCCAGCTGAGGGGGGGGCAGAGCTGAGTTGGAAGGAAAGCAGCCATCCCCTCACCTCCTGCCCACCCCCTCCTTCTGCCCCCACGCACCTACCATTCACCCTCCTTCCTGCAACACCTCCCTCCTGCCCCCCGCATCTGCCCTCCCCCCAATAATCTACTTCCCACACACACTACCCCCCCCAGCCTACCGCATTCCCCAAGGCACCTACCTCCCCTCCACACCCAACCTTCTCCCCTCTTCCCCCCACAGCACCGCTCAGGAGGGCGAGGCTCCTGCCCATGGTACAGAGAGAGAAACTGAGGCACTGCCAGGGAAAAGTCAGAGCGAGGCTGCAGCAAGGCTGAGGAGAAAAGTCAGGAGTCCTGGCCCCCAGTGCCCCTCTAACCACTAGCCCCCAGTCCCCTCCCAGGGCTGGGGAAGGAACCCAGGAGTCGCTCTGACCCCACGAGATGCAGTCAGAGAAGGGTCTCTCAGAAGGTACCGTGACATCTCGGGCCAAGGGTTTCCTTGGGCCTCATGGACCAGTACTGCTCATCCAGCCCTGGGGAGATGCAGCCACCTCTGGGGTGGAGCACAGCCTGGAGAACAGCTGGGCCGAATACCCTCCCATCCAGCTGTGGCTGGAGAACTCCTGAGGTCTCCTCCTGACTCTGGGAGGGGAGTGGGGTCTAGTGGTTGGGGTGGCGGGAGCTGGGAGCCAGGACTCCTGGGTTCCGCTGGTGGCCCCTGGCCTGCCCTGCGGGTACACACTTGCTCTCTAAGAAGTGGATGGTTTGGGGGCACAGCTCAGCTCCCAGCCACTCCCCTCCCCTCCCCGTGTGGGTTGGTGCCACCTGGGGCATGGAAGGGCCCCGCTCCTCCCGGCACCAGTCCCAGCCCCCGCACACCCATCCCTCAGGGGCCTCTTGGGCGGGGGGGAAGGTTGGCTGGGGGGAGAGCGCATCCCCTGCCCCCCAGCCACGCCACGGGGCCTCTGGCTCCCCATAACCAGGTGCGGGAGGGGGGCATCCCTGTGCACAGGTGTGTGTGGGGGGGACGCACCAGCCCCTGCCCCCCAGCCACGCGCCCCCTCCCCTCCTCGGCCCGGGCGCAGCGCGCAGGGTCCCCGCGCCCTCTCCAAGCCGGCGCCCTGCGCTCCCCCGCCGCTCACCTGGCTTTGGCCGAGCGCTCGTAGCTCCAGCCCGGGCCGGCGGCCAGCGGGTCCCCGAAGCCGGCGCTGGGGTAGTTCCTGTCCATGGGGCCGGCGGCGGGGGGGCGCAGGGCGCGCGCCCCGGGGGCCCCCAGGTGCCGCGCCTCGGCCTGTGCGCCCCGGCGCTTCCCCTGCAGGGGCGGGGGGGCTCGGCGGCGGGGAGGGGGCGGCGGAGAGAGGCGGGCGGGGGGGGGGCTGCCCGAGGAGGGGTCCCGCCGCGGCGCCCGCCGCTCCCCCCGGCCGGGGCCCGCCTGGCTGGCTCAGTCCCCGGGCTGGCGGCGCTGGCGCTGGGGCGGCGGGAGGCGGCGGCCGCTGGCGAGGCGGATCATGGTGCAGCCATGTTCGCTGGCTGTCTCTGTCCGCCCCGCTTCCTCCCACAATCCCGTGCTGGGGGGGAGGAGAAGGGGGGGGGAGAGAGACAGAGACGGGGGAGGAGGGAGAGAGACGGAGAGAGAAGGGGGGGATCGGGCTGCAGGCGGTGGGGCAGAGCTGGGGGGAGGGGAGTGGGGCAAAGCTGGGGGGAGGGGTCGGGGGGGCTGGGGCAGGAGCAGAGAGAGAAGAGGGGGTCGGGCTGTAGGCGGTGGGGCAGAGCTGGGGGGAATGGGGCAGAGACAGAGAGAGATAAGTGAAGGAGGGCTGGGGGAGGAAGTGGGGCAGGAGCAGAGGGGGTCAGGCTGGAGGGAGTAGGGCAGGAATAGAGGAGGGAGGGATCAGGCTGGAGGGAGTAGGGCAGGGATAGAGGGGGCTGTGGAGAGAGGGGCAGGAGCAGATGGGGTCAGGCTGGAGGGAATGAGGCAGGAATAGAGGAGAGAGGGGGCTGTGAAGAGAGGGGCAGGAGCAGAGGAGGAGGGAGGGGTGGGGCTGGGGGAATGGGGCAGGGACAGAGAAGGGAGGGGTGGGGACCATCTCTATGCAAGTGACACACACCCTGCCCCCCACCACACACACCACTCCCCCATGCCCGTGTTTGTGCACTGTGCTACCTACCCCCTCCCCTGTGTCTCGCATGACACCCCATCACACAGGCATGTGCACCACTCACACACGCATGCCATGTCAGACACCCAGCATAGAGCACTGGGGGAAACCCCCCACCCCAGACTCTGCCAGCCCCTGCCCTCCCCACAGATCAGCTGACTAAGGGCACCACCAGTGGCAGAGGTGGGGGGGGGACCCATGACTCATTGGTGCCTACTTGCCCAGGGACTGGCCTGGGCCTCAAAGACCTGAGAGTGGTGCCCAGAAAATGTGGGGGTGGGACCCACACATCTGGGGCAGAGGGGAGGAGTGAGGCCTGGGAAAAGCATTCTGGCTTCTACAAGGGGACTATTTTCTCTGAGCTGCTGGAAGGACACTGGGGTAGAGGAAGAGAGCAGTGAGACCCCAGGCAGGGTATAAATAGCTCTGGGGTTGGCCTGTGGCACTTCTCCTGTAAGGGGGGGCCAGCCCCAGGGTAGGGACTGGCTGGCTCAGGAGGTGTGCAAGGGGACAGGAGACCTGCCCCCTCCAGGGGTCGCTGGCTCTGGCCTGGGGACACGCTGGTGGGGCAGCGTTGGGAGGCAGATCTGCCATGGCTGCCCTGCCCCCTTACAAACAGGGTCCCAAGCTGGCCTCTCCTCTAGGCCAGGCCCCATGGTCTGCCTTGGCCTACAAGCAATAACGGGATATGGCAGCTGGGGGTGGGGGAGAAAGGGGGAACTACGAGTCCCATCATGCATCCGGAGGAAGGAAGGATGCAGGCTGCCACAAAGGAGCAGCATTGAATGCTGGGAGGTGTAGTTCCCAGGAGAGGAGCACTCTAGTAGTGCCTTCGCCATGCTCCTGTTCGAGGCCTCGCTCACTGGGCCAGTCTCCCCCCACCAATCCTCTCCAATGGAGGGGCGGGATCCCCGGCTGTAGAGGAATGATAGGCAGAGCAAGAGGCCAATCCGTGGCTTGCAACCTTCCCCCCTCCTAGCCCCCACAGAGTCTCAGTGCCCCTCATCCTGGGTTTTCACATGCATGCCGTGGCCTGGTGTGCACCAGCACCATGCGTGCCTCAGCTGCACGGGGTCGTGGCATGACTCATGAAGCTGTTTGCACGAATGCACCAGCTAGCTCATGTCCCCAGGACATGCCTCCTCCGTGGCGTCCCATGCACCCCAGCATCCCCGGAGCGTGGCTCCCCCGTGGCGGCGCATGCACCAGCATCCCCGGGGCGTGGCTCCCCTGTGGCAGCCTGTGCACCCCAGCATCCCTGGGATGTGGCTCCCCCGTGGCGGCACATGCACCAGCATCCCCGGGGCGTGGCTCCCCCGTGGTGGCGCGTCTCCCCCGTGGTGGCGCATGCACCCCAGCATCCTTGGGGCGTAGCTCCCCCTGGTGGCACATGCACCAGCATCCCCGTGGTGTGGCTCCCCCGTGGTGGCACATGCACCAGCATCCCCCGGACGTGGCTCCCCCGTGGCGGCACATGCCCAGCCTGGCAGGAGCAGCCCTTTGTGCCGGTACCATCGCCCCCGCTGGGGCTGGGTTTGCTCACCTGGGAGCAGAGGCGCCCGGACCCCAGATGCAGGACACAGGGTTGGAGCAAACGGCCGGCGCTTTATTTCCCTGACAACAAGCCTGGCCTGGGAGGCGGCGTCCCAGCTCCCAGGGGATGGTGGCCGGGTGGCCCCACAGGGCAGTGGAAAGGAGACAGCACTGACAAGGGT
Source organism: Pelochelys cantorii (assembly GCA_032595735.1). Taxonomy (NCBI): domain Eukaryota; kingdom Metazoa; phylum Chordata; order Testudines; family Trionychidae; genus Pelochelys; species Pelochelys cantorii. Next base: position 10,661,909 of record CM064358.1, on the reverse strand, counting down.
CTGGAAGTTGGCAGGGGGGCCACAGTGCCTCCTGCACCTCCTGGCCCTGCACACGCATGCACTTGTGCCTTTCACTGTGCTCCGTCCTCACACTCACCCCATCATGTGCACAGGCCGGCATGCTCATGCACACTCACCACTTGTGTCTTGCACAAGTGGAGGTGCTCACCCACCATCTCTCATCCACGCATCCCCCGGCACACACACCTCCGTGTCTGGCACACTCAGCCCCTCCGTTGCACGTGCCCCTGGCCTTACACACTCAGCCCACACCACACATGCCCCAATGTCTTGCACACTCGCTCTCTGTCCTCACGCCCTTGCCCCACATCACACTCACCCTCATGACTCACACACGCACTTTACTAGCACATGCCCCCTTGTGCCTCACATGGGTGGCCCCAAGAGGTGCAGCCCCTCCCCCCCAGCCTCGCACACTCGGCCCAGTTGCACATGCCCCCTGCTTTGCACCCTCTCTTTGCACGCCACCTTGTGCCTCGTGCATGCGCACTGGCCTCCCCCACTGCCCCGTACACATTCACCCCAGTTCACTTCACCCTTTGCACACTCACCATGTGGCTCGCACCATCATACACATACACTCGTGTCTCTCTCTCTCTCTCACACACACACACACACACACACACACACACACACACACACACACACAGAGCCATGATCCAGGGACTGATCAGCGGGGCTGGACAGACGCGCTGGGAGCCCTGGGGGAGAAGAAAACAAGGTCACACACTGGGTCCCAGCTGGAGCGGGAGGGGACATAAAAGTGCCCCCCTCCCCACTGCAAAGAGCCCCCAGTCCTGTAGCCTGGAGCCCTAGACTGGACGTCCACCAGCCCTGCCCGCAGCAGCCCCTCAGCGCCTGCACTGACGCCCATGGCAGGGCCCCAATCCCAGCGGGGGGGAGGCGGACGGGGGGGCTGTGTGACTGAGAACAGGCTGTTGGGGGCTGCACTGACACCCCCCTGGCCAAAGTTGGCAGCCCCATGACACCAGACGCAGCACAGACCCCAGGGAGACCCTCCCAGACCCAGGGAGCTGCCACTACACCACAGAGCATTTACTGACAGGGAAACTGAGGCACGGAGTGAGAACCCAGGCGTCCTGGCTCCCTTCCCAACCCCAGGGCACGCTGCCTCATCCCCGCGCCTGTCCCCTCCCTCCCCATTCCCAGGGCACCCTGCCCCTCCCCCAGCTCCATCCCTTCCCGCCCCTGGGGACACCTGCCCTCTCCCTTCCCACCCTCAGGGTCCCCTGCCCCTCCCCACGCCTGGGATAGGACCCAGGAATCCTGGCTCCCAGGCCCCCCTCTTCACCCCAGCCAGCCTGGCAGGCACAGACAGACAGAGCCCGGCCCGGCCCCTACCTGGGATAGGGCGGGGGCGGTGCGTCGTGAACCCCTGATGCCTGCAGCGCCTCCTGGTAGGAGGGCAGCCCGGGAGGGCCCAGCGGCTTGGGGTCCCCAGGGAGGCAGCTCAGGGTCACATCGGGGTTCAGGGGCATGTGGACACTGAGGGCAACAAGCGTGAGGGTTATTTGGGGGGCACTCCCCCTCCCCCTCCCCCGGCACATCCCTCAGGGGAGTCACCTCAGCACCTCCCCTCCCGCCCCCGGGGCGCCCTGCCCCTCCCCCAGCTCCCGCCTCTCCCCTCCATGCCCCTCCCCTCCTGCCCCCAGGGCACCCTGCCCCTCCCCCAGCTCCCGCCTCTCCCCTCCCGCCCCTGGGGCGCCCTGCCCTCCCCCAGCTCCCACCCCTTCCTTCCGCCCACCCAGCTCCTGCTCCTTCCCTCCCCACTCTGGGGGACACCCTGCCCCTCCCTCCCCTCCCCCCAGGGGGTGCCCTGCCCCTCATGTCTTTGGCCCCTCCCTCCAGACCCTGCTTGCCCCCCATTACCTGTGTTGCCTGCGCTCCCTGGCCCGGTACGTGACACAGTACATGGCAACGACACCCACCATGATGAGCAGAACCAGCCCGGCCACCAGCCCGGCCACCAGCCCGGCCACATCCACGCCGGAGCCGTCTACGTGGGGCACAAGGGTGGGTTAGCAGGCAGGAGTCGGGGCCTGTCCCCTTCAGGGGGTGCCAGCTCCCACCCGGCCCCAGGGCAGGGACTGGCTGCCTGGGGGGGGTGCCCCATACTCACCTGAGTTCCCCCCTTTCCCGTTGTGGGGATAAGTCTCCCAAAAGGCTTGCTGGGGGGGGACACAAAAACGGGTGGTTAATATGGGGTACAGCTGCTCTGTTCACCTATGTCTGCTTCCATCCTCCATTTACAGCCCCCTCACCACTAAGCCCAGGCCCCAGCCCCTCCTGCCCTAACCACTAGGCCCCCCTCCCTGGTTCCCATCCCCTGCTCCACCCCCTCCTGAAATGGAAAGGGGCAAATGCACTGCTCATCCCAACATGGCAACGGGGGGGGGGGGGGGGGGAGAGGGAGGGGAATGTGAGGGAGCTGGGGAACTCTCTGCCACAAGATTTCATGGCTGGTCCTGAGCTCTTTGGCCTCATTTGACCCCTAAATAAGTAGGCCTGGGGGAGGTGACTTCCCAGGGGGAGGGGAGGTTACCGGGTAACAACGTGGTTTATGATGCTGGGACTATACTGGTCAGAGATGGGATGATCTGGCAGGGGAGGATATCAGGCTGGCTGGGGGAAGCACAGAGACGTCTCACCCCTGCAAAACGAGGGAGAATCCCCCTCCCCCATGAGCAGTATAGGGAATAGGACTTAGCTGGCTCATGAGGGCAGAAGGGTTAACCACCTCCCCCAATGCCCCAGGGCCTTGGATCCACTCCGACCCAAACACCACACCTGGGTGACACACCCCCCGCCATGCCTGGGAGGGAATTCACCCCGTGTCCAGCCTAGCTGGGATCCTTCCCTGAGAGGTGGCTGCTCCCTGCTAGTTCTGGGGGAGCCTGCTCCCTCTAGATCCCCACTGCCCCATCGCCCCTGACCCCGCTGCCCTCCATGGGCCCTGCCCGGTACTCAGCTGTTACAGCGTCGTTCTCAAAGACCTCCCGGGCCTCCTCGTAGTTGCAAACCTCCTCCTTGCACTCCCGCTCGAGGTTCCCCGGCACCACTAGCTCGAAGTCCCAGTGATTGTAGAGGAGCCTGCGCCCCAAGAACCCCTGAGCCACGTCCGCAGCCAGGAACACTGGACAGTGGGGGGAGAAGGGGGATCAGGACACCTGGCTGTGCCAGGGCAGTGGGGGTTAGTGGTTAGAGCAGGGGGGCTGAGAGCCAGGGCACCTGGGTTCTCTCTCCTGGGTCTGCCAGGGCAGTGGGTCTTGTGGTTAGAGCAGGGGGGCTAGGAGCCAGGATGCCTGGGTTCTAGCCCTGGCTTTGCCAGGGCAGTGGGGTTAGTGGGTACAGACTTTAAGGTGTCTTCTCTCCTAATGGGCTGGCGGGGGGTGGAAGGAGGGATCCGGAGCAGCTTGCTCTCCCAGGGCCTGGGACCCCCATTGAAGCCCCCAACTTACCTTGTCCCCCCTGCAGCCCAGGGAGCTGCTGCCTGTGGCGGGCACTGGCAAAGGCCTGGCCCAGCAGGATCAGAAATGACACCTGCCACATGATGGTGAGACCTGCCATGGGAGGAGGGGGGCAGTGTCAGAGGGCTGGGGCAGCCCCCCCAGCACCTCTTTTCCATCACCCCCAGAGTAAGGCACCCCCCACCCCAGGATCCAGAACTGGTGCCTGGCTGGCACCCCTAAAACCCGCATTGTTACCCCAACCCCCTGCTGCTGCTGCAATGAACCCCAACTCCTACCCAATCCCTTTGGCACCCCCAAATCTACCCCAAACCCTGTCCCAGGCCCTCCTCCCCCAGCAGGGAAGTTCACCGGCTTCCCTAGTGCTGGTATCCCCCATGTCCACCAGGGTCCGGAGGCCGGGGGGGGGGGGAGGAAAAGGCTGCTAAAGGCACCTCAAGTAGCCAGCTCAGGCACAGGGCTGGAGACATCCAGAAGGAGGGGCCCTGGTCCCACCCCCACACCTCCAGCTTGTCTCACCCCCTTGTTTATAACAGGCCAGGCCAGGGGGGCTGGCAACCAGAACTCCTGGGTTCCATCCCTAGCCCTGGGACAGGAGTGGGGTCTAGTGGTTAGAGCAGGGTAGGGGGTGGGCGTCAGGACTCCCTGGTCCTGGGTGGGTAGTGGGGTCTAGGGGTTAGAGAGGACTGGGAGCTGGGACCCCTGGCTCTGGAAGGGGAGTGGGGTCAAGTGGTTAGAGCAGGGTAGGGGGTGGGAGCCAAGACGTCCTATCCTGGGAGAAGAGAGGGGTCTAGTGGTTAGAGGGGAGCAGGGAGCCAGGATGCCTGGGTTCTCTCCCCGGCCCCCCCAGAACAAGGCTCATTCCGGAGCCGGAGGGGAACTATGTTCCCGCGAGCAGGGAGGAGCCGGGACCAGACCGGACCCGCCCGGAGCAGGAGGGTCAGACCTACGGGGCAGTGACCCAGGCAAGCGGGGCCCAGCGGCGGGGGGGAAATCTGCCCCCTTCCACTTCTCTACCGCTCTCCGCTCCCAAGGGCTCCCTGGTCCAGCTCCTGGTGCCGAAGGACCCCGAGGAATCTCCCCCCCCAGCAAACTTCCCTGCTCACCTGCCGCCAGTCCAGGAACGGGGGGGAGGGGTCGCTCAGCCCCCGGGAACGGTCCAGGTGTGTGGGGGGCGGGGTACGGCTGATTTCAGGGGGGAGCGGCCACGCGCCCCAGTGCGGGAGGTGGGTGGTTCGAGGTTCCCGGGGTCCCGGACGCCTGTGTCCTTGTTTTGGCCAAAAGCGGCAGCTCCGGCCCAGACAGGTGAGGGCGGGGGAGGGTCCAAAGGTCACATGCCGGAGAAGGGAGGGGAGGGGCAGGTGCAGCCCGGACAGGTGGATGAGCCAGGTGTGGGGGAGGGAAGTTTCCAGGGAGTTCAGGGGGGGCAGGTGCCCGGGGGTAGGGTAGAGGGATGGGGAGCGGGCAGGAGATGGCATGTGCTGGGAGTGTCTGGGGGCATTCTAGGGGGGCTGCATGGTGGATCCCAGGGGGGTGCACAAATTGGGGGGATCTCAGGAGATAGGCGGGCACAGGGAGTGTGGAGAGATCTCAGAGGGGGGCAGGAGCCTGTGGGGTGGACTCGGAGGGGGTAGATGCCTGGAAGGGCTGCAGGGGGATTCTGGGGGGGGGCTTGTTGGCAGCCCCAGGAAATGCATGGGTGCTAGGAGTATAGGGAGCTTCCCAGGGGAGGCAGCTGCTGGGGGGCTTTGTGGGGGGGATCCCAGGGGTGCAGGGCTGGGACGGATGTGCAGGGGAGTCCTGGAGGACAGATGCAGGGGGGCTGAACGGGGGGAGGAGGAAAAGTTTCTGAGGGGGGGGATGAATCAGGGAGCAGGCAGTGGAGGACGGAGGTGAGGAGCACTGTACATGTTGCTAGTGGTGCTGGAACAGTTTGTAGCCCCCCCCCATCCATGTTGGTGCCTCTCAGTGCCCCCTAGATCTGGGGCTGGCAGCAGGCCTTTGGCTTTAGGACGGGGAAGCAGATGGGCATAAGGCAGCTGAGGTGGGGGCCATGGCCAGCGGTGGGAGTGGAGCAGAGCCCCTGCGTGTGGGGCTGGCAGCCAGAACCCTGTGCAAATCCTGCACCCCTAGTTCCCCCTGCCGATGCATGTTGCCACAGGGCTGGAGCTGCAGCCAGGTGAGGAGGCACCTGCCCCCTGCTTAGTGACCTTAACACCGAACAAGCCTGTTTGTGAGGGAATAAAATGGCGATTTGGCTAGGATTTGGAGAGAGGGGGTTCGAGCGGGGAGTTGGGGGGACTGGGAACCAGGACTCCTGGATTCTCCCCCCAGTTCTGGGACGGGAGTGGTGGCTAGTGGTTAGAGCTGGGAGCCAGCCCAGACACCTGGGTTCTCTCCCTGGCTCTGGGAGAGGAGTGGGGGCTAGTGGTTAGAGCAGGGGGGCTGGGAGCCAGGACTCCTGGGTTCTCTCTCTGTCTCATGTGGAGACTAACACAATACGGGAGCGGGGCAAGAGACTCCTGGCACCAAGTCTGAACCCGCCTCTTCCCCGCCCCAGGCTGGGGAACAATCCTCCCCCGGAACCCTCCTGCCGCGTCCCGTCTTCCGGCCGGTCTGATCTCCCCGATGCACCGCGCAGGGATACATGTGGACGCGGCATTTCCGGTTGGCCCCACTTCCTGTTTCCGGTGCGGTGGGAGAGGAGAGGAGAGGTGAGGTCGACCCGGGAGGGGTGCGGGTGGGGGACGGTAACTAGGCAACTGCGAGACGAGTCCCGCCCCCCGCTCCGGATATGGGGAGGGCCCTCTAAAAACGGCTCTCCCCCCGAAATGGGTTCCCCGCCCCTCCCCCACCCCCGGAGTGTGAGGTCCCCCCTGGAAATGGGTCCCCGCTCCTCCCCCCTTCCCGGCGGGGGGGTCCCACCGGAAATGGTCCCCCCCCACTCTTTCCTGGGACATGGGGTGTCCAGCCCATGAACCCCTTCTCCGCGTGGGGGTTGATACAAGCACCAAATCTCCCCTCCCGGATCTCCTGCCCCCCCCGGGCATGGTACCCCCTGACAGCCCCCCCCAAAGCGCTGTGTGGTCAGCCCGGCTTTGGGGAGGGCGTGGGGATGCCCCCCCCGCCAGCCCCGGTCCGCCCACCTGTGGGGTGGGGGCCCCCCCTCGCTGGAGCCGACCCGTGGGAGCAGCCGTGTCTTCGGCCCCGTGTTTAAACAGGGCGAAGGGGGCGCCCCTCTGGGGAGGGTCGGGCGGGCTGGCCTGGCGTGGGGCCAGCGACGCGCTGACGGAGGGACGCGGGATTGCAGCGAACGGGGAGCGTTGAGATCGGCGTTTGCCAAGATACCCCGGGGCGGCTCCAGGTAACGGCGCCCGTGGAGCAGGCGGTGCCGGGCGGGCGCGTGGTCACGGGCGAGGTTTTGCTCGGCAGGATTAGACCGGTCTCACGCTTGCCACGGCCCACGTGAGGTGGGCAGAAGCTGGCTGCCAGCCAAGTTACAGAGCGTAAGCAGGTCATCGGCATCCAGCCAGGGTTTCCAGTGGGGCCCGGCAGGGATCTGGGGGTGAATCCAGGAGGCCCTGTGCACTGGGTCAGACTCAGCCATGCGGCTTCACCATCTCCTGAGACTGGATCTTTGGGCCTGCAGCCCCCCCGTGTCCCACTGTGGGACCCCGAGCCCTGAAGGAGTCGTGGCGCTTTCCCAGTGCTTCAGAACACCCGCCCACATTAGGGCCTGCTCCGGGGGGGATGGGGGAAACTGAGGCATGCGCAACCTATCCCCACTTTGTCATCCCTGAAGCAAACACAGAATCGTGGCTGATAAAGTTTGCAGGTGACCCAAATATTGGGGGCGTGTGTCAGTGACACAGAGCGGTCTCGGCCGGCTGGATAAGCCAAGTGCAGGCAAACACCATGGGGTTTTAATTTGGTTAAACATCCGTGTAAGTGTCTGGGAGCAGAGGGCAATGGCTGTACGGATGGGCTGGGGAACTCCCCGCCCCAGGAAGCTGGGACCCTGGAAAAGTGGGGGAGGGACGTGAGGAAGTGGGAAATTGTGTAATGTTTTCTGTGAATGTGGCATGTGCCTCAGTTTCCCTGAGTGCTGCATGTTTGACAAGGTGTGGGGGGGGGCAGTTGTTTGATCTTTGGAGAGGACACAGTGGCTGGAGATGTGGTGGCGGCGAGTAGCCCCCCCAGCCAGGCCAGCTGGGCTGCGGGGCTCATGTCTTTTTGCCCAGAAGAGGAACAAAGGGAGGGGCAGGTTGAGCTAATGAAGCGTACCCTGCTAGAAGCACGGACAGCTCTGGCCTGGGGGTAGGGGGAGGGCTCCATCCGAGTAAATCCAGCCTTGCCCGTGGCTCTCCTGGTGTTCACCAGGCCTGGCGGTGACGCTACGGGGAGGGGGACTGCAGCCACAAGGGACGCTGAAGGGAGGGGTGGGGGTTAGCTGGCTTGGGGGTGGCCACGGCTGGGATCTGGGGGTTGGATCCAAGAAGGGTTCAAGGGCCAGCAAAGCTGCTGGCGGGCGAGTCCAGGAGCGGCGGCTATTTAGGCACAGGGGGAAGGGGCACTGGAGGCCGTCTGCCTGGGGGTGCACAGGCGGGTCTCTGGCCTGAGGGTTTGCCCCAGGGAAGGCTGGAAACGGCTGCCTGCCCTGGAGGTGGGGGGGCGGGTCTGAGGTGGGGTCCCCTTTCCCAGCAGAAGGGCTGCTTCCCCCCCTTCCCCCCCCCGCTGGATCTGGGGTCAGTGAGGTCCTGGGACATAATCAACTCCCTCCCCCAGGGGCGCTGAGTCAGGATGACGCGTCACGGGAAGAACTGCACGGCTGGCGCTGTGTACACCTACCACGAGAAAAAGAAGGACACAGGTGAGCCCCCTGCTGCAGGGAAGGGGGAGCCCAGAGCTGGGGGTGGGGAGGGAGGGGCACCGGCAGGGCTGGGGGGGTTCAGCTCCCCCATCCCTGACCCTTCTCCCGCCCCCCTCCAGCCGCCTCCGGGTACGGGACCCAGAATGTCCGTCTGAGCCGAGATGCTGTCAAGGACTTTGACTGCTGCTGCCTGTCCCTGCAGCCCTGCAAGGACCCCATGGTCACGTAGGTATCGGGGCTCCTGGCAGCCCCCACGTGGGCAGGAGCCTCTGGGGTCTCCCGCAGCTGTGTAGAGACCCCCTTTCTGCCCCCAGCCCTCTTGGGTGCTGGCAGCTGTGTGGAGAGATCCCTTTTCTCCCCCCCAGCCCTCTTGGGTCCTGGCAGCTGTGTGGAGAGATCCCCTTTCTGCCCCCAGCCCTCTTGGGTGCTGGCAGCTGTGTGGAGAGATCCCTTTTCTCCCCCCCAGCCCTCTTGGGTGCTGGCAGCTGTGTGGAGAGACCCCCTTTCTCCCCTCTCCCGCCCCCCCCCCCCGCTGGCCTCCTGGGTCCTGGCAGGGGTGTAGAGAGACACCCTAAAAGGGGAGACAGCTCTTCTGGGTCTTAGTAGCTGCATATTGCTCAGACCCCCTGGTGGTGCTTCAAACCCGCCCTCCCCCCCCCAGCCCCGTGGCCCCCACCCTGACAGCCTCTGAGCGGGCAGATAATCCCCAAGCCGATGCATCCCCAGTACCAAGACAAGCCCTGGATGTGTGTGGGGGGTCTGTCTCAGCCCCCCCCCCCCCCCGCCATCTCTTCCCCCGCCAGGCCTGACGGGTACCTGTACGAGAAGGAGGCCATCCTGGAGTACATCCTGCACCAGAAGAGGGAGATCGCCCGGCAGATGAAGGTAAAAACCCCACTGGATCCCCGCTGCCCCATTCCGGGGGGGCTGAATTCTCCTTGAGGGGTGTGGGTTGGACGTGGGGGGCAGCTGAGGGGCAGGGCTGGCTGGTTGTACTTCCTCTCCTGCCTGGGGGCTTGCTCCTCAGGGCTCAGTCTGGGGATTAGGCAGTGGCCCCCAAGGGGAGCTGAAGGCGCTCGGTTCAAGGCCTGTCACTGACAGCCCCGGGGTGGGGGAGGGGGCGTCTCTCCAGCACCCTGTTGAGGCTTCCCCCCCCTCCCCCCCCCCGCGCCACAGGCCTACGAGAAGCAGAAGAAGGAGAAGCGGACAGAGCTGGAGGAGCTGAGTCGGGCAGCCGAGGAAGCCAAGGTGAAGGGCTTCCTGGCCAAGGAGCAGAGCATCGTCAGCAAGCCCCTGGACCCCTTCGAGAGCAAGTCCGGTGCGGGGCGGGACTGAGGGGTACTGGCAGGGGGTTGGGGGTCAGGGCGGGGGGGTGACCGAGGGGTGGGGGCACACGGGTCAGGACTGAGGGGTGGGGGGGACTGGGGGGGGGGCACGGGTCAGGACTGAGGGGCGCTCTGTGTTCCAGGGGACCCCCAGCCCGGCCCAAGCAGCTCGGAGGAAGCCAAGCAGCTGCCCAGTTTCTGGATCCCATCACTCACTCCTGAGGCCAAAGCCAGCGGGGTGCAGAAGCCAGTAAGTGGGGCGTGTCCCTGCCTGGAGCCCCGCCCCTGCCCGGCCCATCATAGCAGGAGCCAGGCTCCCTCCCATTTCGGCTCCCCTAGAGCATTCTGGGAAAAGCTGGCACTCGACTCTTCCCCCCCCCCCCCCCCGGGCTCTAACCCCTGGCACCCAGCCCCATGTCCCCCACAGGACCGGTGCGTGTACTGCCCCATGAGCGGCCGGCCCTTGCGCCTCAGGGACCTGACGCCGGTGCACTTCACCCTGCTGGACCCGGCGGTGGATCGGGTCGGGCTCATCAACCGGCAGGACCGATACGTCTGCGCCGTCACCCGTGACATGCTGGGCAACTCGGTGCCCTGTGCCGTGCTGCGCCCTTCGTGAGTGGGGCTGTGGGGTGGGAGGGAGGGGCACCGGCAGGGCGGGGGGGCAGGGGCTGCGTAGCAGGAGGGAGGGGCACCAACAGGGATGGGGGGGGCAGGGGCTGTGGCGTGGGAGGCAGGGCCACCGACAGGGATGGGGGGGGCAGGGCTGGGCTGGGCTGGCAAGGCTGTGGGGCGGGAGGGAGGGGCACTGGAAGGGCGGGGGGGGCAGGGGCTGCTGGGCAGGAGTGAGGGGCACCGGCAGGGCGGGGGGGGCAAGGGCTGTGGGGTGGGAGTGGGGGGCACTTACAGGGCTGGGGGGCGGGCATGGGGAGCAGCAGCCAAGCTGGGGGGCTTGGATCCAGGCTCCCTGGGGCAGTCTGTCCAGGCAGTGCAGGTCCATGGGCCCCCCCACTCCCCCCAGGGGCTCGGTGGTCACCCTGGCATGTGTGGAGCGTCTGATCAAGAAGGACATGGTGGATCCGGTGAATGGGCAGAAGCTACGTGCAGACGACATCATTGTACTGCAGCGGGTGAGTGGGGGCACGTCCCTGCACAGCCCCCCCCCCCCTTAGCAACCTGGCAGTGTGGGGCAGCCCCCCCCCACTCCCCGCTCTTTGGCCCTCTCTTTTCCAGGGCGGCACGGGCTTCGCGGGATCTGGGGTGCGTCTGGAAGCCAAGAAGTCCCGCCCCGTCATGCAGGCCTAGCCCCACCTTCCCCCCCAGGATGGGGCTTGTCACAGCGCCGGGGAGTTCTTTTAACCTGGGTCTCCAGCGCTGCTGCCTGTCTTCCGGAGCGGGGAAACTGAGGCAGCCCGTCCCGGAGCTCAGCGTGGGTGGGGTGGGGGGAGGGCTCCAGCGGTGTGTGGAGCATGTCTGTAAATAAAGCAGCCTGTGGCTTGCAGCCAGTGTGGGACTGACGGCTGCTGTGTCTCAGCCTTCGTGCCCCGTCCCTTCGGCCTCGCCGACAGCCCTCAGACCGGCTCCGGCGCCGTCCCCCTCTCTGAGGCCTCCCTGCGCCCTGGTGGCCGTGCCTGGGCTCTGCCACCCCCCCCCCCCAGGCCGTCCACTCCCAGTTCTCAAGATCCCGCTGAACCGCAGCGCTGCCCCCCCAGCCAGGGCCTTGCAAAGCGGTGCACCTCCACCGGCCCCGGCCTGGCTCCTGCCCAAGCCCTCCCCACAGCCGTCCGCTCTGGGCCCACGTTTCGCCGACTCTGTGCCCGCTTCGGGATGCTGCCGCCCACCCTGCCTTCCTGCAGTGCCTCCGATCACCGGGGGGGGGGGGGGGAGAGCCTGTCCCAAGCCTTGCTGAGGTGTTCTTCCCCCCCTCCCCCCAATCGATCCAACCAGGGCCCCTGCCCCAGGAAATGGGGCTGGTTTGGCCCTTGGGTGCCCCCCAGCGGAGGGAAGGACTCAGGGCCAGTCAGCCTGTGCTGAGAGGCATAATCCCCGCCTCCAAGTGCCACATCTGCTGCCCTATAGCCCCTGGGCCCCCCAAGGACTGTGGGAGGCAGGGGGACTCCACCCGCTGCTGGCCTGGGGCTTGTTCTGCAGCACCCTGGCTCCCCGGGGTGAATGCAGCGGGATGGCGCTGTTGGAGGCTGAATGCGCTGGGGGGGGGGGGGAGGACCGGCCCCTCCCGTCTCGGAGGTGGGCAGAGCTATGGGCAGGTGGGTGCCTGGCTAGGGCCCATACAGCCCCCCCCCACACACACACGCTGGAGCAGTTCACGGGGGGGGGGGGGGCTGTGGAGGGAAAAACTGCCCAGCAGGATAGATTGGGGGGGGGGGCTGGCTTGTGTGGGGGATGGAGAAACCAAAATAGAGCTGCTGTCCGGCCCCCTCCCACCCCCTCCCCATGGGGCACTGGTGCCCCCAACTCAGCACTCAGGCTGCCAGAGGTGGGGGGGAATCCATTAGTGTTTATTGCCGTGTGTGCGCGTGTACAGCCCTGGCCCTGCCCCCCAGCAGCTCCCCCCACCGACCACAGACACCTGGCGTCCCATCCGCCCGCCCACCCCAGCGAGGACACACATTGAGCTCCTATGCCCACTGCAGCTGGGAGGGGGGCAGGGAACTGGGGCAGCCCTTGAGGTCACGGGGGGGGGGGGGGGGAGAGGCTCCTGGCCCTGGGTTAATACTGTTGCTTTTTACAGTGCATGTGTATGGCGGAGGAGCTCTGCCAGTGCCCCCCCAGGTAAACTGAGGCACAGGAATGATTCACAGGGAGCTGGAGCCAGACACCAGGAGTTGCTGGCCCTTCCCCCTGCTCCAACCCCTAGACCTCACTCCCCTCCCAGCGCCAGGGAGAAAACCCAGGAGTCCTGGCTCCCCAGCCAGGTTATCCCTCCAAATCTGAGTTGATGGCCAGCCCCCCAATAAATAAATCCCCTCCCCCAGGGTCCGTGCAGTGGTGTTTTGGTGGGGGGGGGGAGCCCAGCCCCTGTCACAGCTCGTCATGTTTGCGGGTCAGGTCCTCGCCGTAGTTGGTGGCCTGGCTGCCTACGAACATGTTCCAGTTGTCGAGGATTTCCTGCTTGGTCAGCCGCTCGTCCTGGGGGAGGGAGCCGGTTACAGGGCTGGGGGGGAGCCAGGCAGCCTGCTGCTCCCCGCCCTCCCCAGCTGGTCTGTTACAATTGCCCCCATGCAGGGGGGAGAATTCACCCCCCTCAGGGCTGTGTCCCCTTCCCGGGCGCTTGGGGGCGATTTGCAGGCAGGGTGCCCCCCTCTCCTGGGGGGGGGGGGGGGGAGATGTGGCCACGGCTCACCTTGTCCTTGTCCGACTCGTAGATGAGGTGCGTGGCCTCCACGTGGGGGTGGTCGTAGTCCTGGGGCAGGATCCAGTGGCCGATCTCGGCCCGGTCCAGCCGCCCGTCCCGGTCCAGGTCCCGGAAATCCAGGAACTGTTGCCGCTCACTCTGCACCCACTCGGGCTCTGGCTCGCCGGCCGTGGGGCTGTACATGTCACCTGGGGGGGGGGAGGGAGGGGGACGACTCAGGGCCTGGAGCAGCCCCACCATCCCCACTGTGGGCCAGGCTCCCCCTCTCCCCGCCCCTGCCCCCAGCCCCCACTCACCAATGTATTCCTCCACCTGCACAAACCCGTCCCCGTCCTTGTCGATGTCTTCAATCGTTTCCTGGGGGGCAGGAGTTAGGTGTCGTTGAGCATCATGGGAACAGCTGTGGGGTACACACCCCCTCCCCTGCCTTGGCTTCCGCGGGGGCTGGGCAAGGGAACGCAGGAGTCCAGGCGCCCAGCCACCCTGCTCTAACCACTAGCCCCCGCTCCCCCTCCCCAGAGCCGGGCCCCTCACCGTGACCACGATGTCCTTCATGTAGTCGAACTCCTCAGGGTGCAGGAAGGCGGTGAACTCCTCCCGCGTGGCGATCCCGTCCCCGTCCCGGTCGGCCGCTTTGAAGCGCCGCTCGTCCCTCGCCAGCATCTTGCGGTAGGACTGTTTGTCCTCCAGGTCGCTGAACTCCTCCCCTGGGGGCGCCCAGCGGTGAGCCCCCCCTGTCCGGCCCCGCTGCCTGCCCCTCCCGCTGCCCAGCCTCTCTTCCCCCCCCCCCCGGAGTCCAGGCCCCGCTGCCTGGCCCCCCTGTTCCCAGCCCCCCCTCTGTCCGGCCCCTGCTGCCTGGCTCCCCCGCCGTGCCCCGCTTCCTCACCCCCCCCCCCATGCCCAGCTCCCAATGCCTGGCCCTCCCCCCATGTCCGGCCCCCCCCACCTAGCCCCTCCATGTCCAGCCCCCCGTCTGGCCCCCACTGCCTAGCCTCACCCCCATCTGGCTCCCACTGCCCCCCTGTGCTGCACCCCCCATTCCCTAGCCCCCACTGCCTAGCACCCCCCCTGTGTCCAGCTCCCCCTGTCCACTCCCTCCATGTCCGCTCCCTCTGCATCCAGCCCCACTGCCTTCCCAGGGCTGGGGAGAGAACCAAGGAGTCTGGGCTGCCATCCCCCGCCGGGCCGGGCTAGAACTGCTGGGGGGCTCAAGGGGCTGGTCAGGGACTGGCTCGACAGTGGGTCTGGGGTTGGGCCTGGCTGCCCTGGGTGCTGGGCCGGGGCCTGCAGGCGGAGAGGGGCCCTCACCGGCGTAGTAGCCGTAGGTGGCGTTCTTGAACTCGGCCCAGGCGATGCGCCCGTCGCCGTCCCGGTCGTAGTCCTTCCAGTTCCTGTCCACGTTCTCGTAGATGTAGCGGTTCTGGGTGTGCTTGATCCAGTCCTTCAGCTCCGCGTGGGTCACCAAGCCGTCCTGGTCCCGGTCAATGCGCTCCACGATCTTCCTGGGGGGGGGTGGGCGGGCGTCAGACCCCTGGGCCCCCCCCCCCCCGGCCCCAAGCCCCCTGGGCTCCCCCCACTCCCTGAAGAGAACGGAGCCGAGTCTCCCACAAGCAGGGAGAGAACCCAGGTGTCCTGCGGGCCGGGGCCGGATGCCTGGGTTCTCTCCCAGCTGAGGGAGGGGAGTGGAGGCTAGTGGTTAGAGCAGGGCTGGTGGGGCAGGACACCTGGGCTCTCTCCCGGCTGAGGGAGGAGGGGGGGGGGCTAGTGGTTAGAGCAGGGCGGGGGGCCAGATGCCTGGGCTCTCTCCCGGCTGAGGGAGGAGGGGGGGGGGCTAGTGGTTAGAGCAGGGCGGGGGGCCAGATGCCTGGGCTCTCTCCTGGCTGAGGGAGGAGAGTAGGGGCTAGGGGTTAGAGCGGGCCTGGGTGGGGCCAGACGCCTGGGCTCTCTCCCGGCTGAGGGGGGGGGGCTAGTGGTTAGAGCAGGGCGGGGGGCCTGATGCCTGGGCTCTCTCCCGGCTGAGGGAGGAGAGTGGGGGCTAGGGGTTAGAGCGGGCCTGGGGGGGCCAGACGCCTGGGCTCTCTCCCGGCTGAGGGGGGGGGGCTAGTGTTTAGAGCAGGGTGGGGGGCCTGATGCCTGGGCTCTCTCCCGGCTGAGGGGGGGGGGCTAGTGGTTAGAGCAGGGCGGGGGGCCTGATGCCTGGGCTCTCTCCCGGCTGAGGGAGGAGAGTGGGGGCTAGCGGTTAGAGTGGGCCAGGCTCTTGCTCACCCCAGCCGCTCCCGGCTCTCCTCGGGCGTGAGCTGGTCGAAGGTCTTGGCCTGCTCCTTGCCCAGGAAGGCCTCGTGGTCGTACTGGAAGTCCTGGCGGTCGTCGTGCGGGTGGTCGCTCAGCTCCGGGGCGTGATGCACCCGCTCCCGCTTCTCGGGGGGCGGCTTGGCCAGCGCCAGGCCCAGGGCCAGGGCCAGCACCGCCCGGCCCCGCCACATCCTCCTCGTCCCCCTGCAGGACTGGGGGGGGCGGGCGGGTCAGCACTATGCCAGGACCCTGCCTCGGCCCCCTCTGCTCCAGCCCCCCCATGGCTCCCTCTGCTCCCTGTCCCCCCCCACAGGCCCCTCTGCTCCAGCCCTCCCCCCCCATGGGCTCCTCTGCTCCAGCCCCTGCCCCCCACAATCCCCTCTGCCCTGCCCCCCTCACGGGCCCCTCTGCTCCAGCCCATTAGGTCCCTGTCCCAGCTGGGCTGCCAGCCCTGACTCCCCTCTGCCCTTCCCTCTCCCCCCCCCAGCCAGCCTCCTGTGAGGGGGCCCCTCCTCGGCTATCAGTTGCTAGGTAGCCAGTGTCCCTCCTAGTGATGTCTTTGTGGCCCCACACAGCCCTGCTTGGCCTCTGAAGGGGGCCACCAGCCCTGGGCCACCGCCCCTCCAGTTACAGGCCTCCCCGCCCCCACTGCTCTAGCCCCTCCCCTGCCACTGCTCCTCCTCCCATAGACCCCCATGCTTCCAGCCCCCACCCCTCTTTGCCTCCGGACTAGCGATGGTCGGGTGTAGCTGTACATGCCCCCCACCCTTCTGTATTAGAGGTGGGGGGGTGGGAGCCGGGTAATAAGCCAACTCCCAGGGAGCCCCCCCCCCAGGCTCCCTACTTTGTATCAGAGGCAGCAGGGCAGAGTGCAGGGGGCTCCCGTGGAGTGGGACTGGGGGGGGCCACAGGCTGCTGGCCCCACATGTTAGTAACCCTGTAACTGAAGGATGAGCAAAATACCCAATATCCAACAGCCCTGCCTGCTGCCCCCCACGTCCCCCCAACCCCAGCCCCTCTTCCAACAGCCCCCCTGCATCTGGCCCTCCCCACCTCCTGCCCCAGCCCCCACCTCCAGCCTTCTTTCCTCAGTCCCCTACCTCCTGCCCCCCTGCCACAGCCCCCCACCTGCCAGAGCCCCTCAACGCCTTCTGCTCCCCCCCCGCCACGCGCCCTGTGCCCACAAGGCCAGTCTGGTTCCTACAGCGCCCTCCTGCCCCCAGTGCCCACCACCCTGCCCCACAGCGCCCCCCCCCCCGTTCCACAGAGACGGGAGACACTTGGGGGGCTGGGCGCTTCTGGGGGGAATCACAAAGCTGGGAGTCCAGTGACACCCCCAGAAAGCAGGGGTCCCCCAGCCCCTCCCTTCTTCTCCCCCACACCTCGCCCAGCCCCAGGGGTCCCCCCCAGCCCCCTCGCATCTCCCCCAGCGACCCCATACCTCGCTCAGCACCGCACCGTGTTCAGCTCCTGTCTCAAAAGGGAGGACCCGGCCCCCCCAACTCCGCCCCCACGGGGCCACGCCCCGCCCCAGTGCAGCCAATCGGAGGCCGGTATCGCTCCAAGGGTGGGGCCAGGCCGCTCGCTGATTGGCTGCCCGGCGCCACGTTGACACAAAGTATCTCCCGAGTTCTACAACTGTCCCGGGAAAAGGGGGACACGTGGGGGGTGGGGCTAGGGCGGGGGCAGCGCTGGGAGTCCGGGGGCCATGGGGCAGGCATCCCAGGACAAAGGAGTCCCCTGGCCGCACCCCCTCCCTGCTCAGGGTATGAAGGGCATCACCAGCGTGCCCAGGAAAACTGAGGCACGCACCCGGGGTCATTATAGGACAGTAGAGCTCACGTGCCAAGTACCAAGGGGGTCAAGCGAACCCCATTTGGGCACGGGGGGCAGCGCCGTGGGGTCGGGCGAGGGGGGGCAGCAGGCCATGCCAAGGGGGCAGGGGATAGGGAATGGGGCGCAGGACTTATGGGTTCTGACCCAATCCAAACAGGCTTCTTGCAGCATTGTAGGGGGCCCAGCCACCCCCCCCCGCAGCTCCCTCCCTGCCCCTCCCCCCTGGCTGCTGCCCCCTACCACCAGCTGCTTCCCCCCTGCCTGCTCTGGAGCCTGGCCTAGCAGTCACCCCATCTCCCACTCCGTCCCTGTCCCAGTTGCGGGGGCCAGCCCCAACGCTGACTCTCCTCTGCCCATTGCTCCCCCCCCCCAGCCAGTTGCTAGGTAGCCAAAGTCCCTCCTAGTGATGTCTTTGTGGCCCCAGGCAGCCCTGCCTGGCCTCTGCAGGGGGCCACCAGCCCTGGGCCACCCCCAGGGGCCAGTGCAGCACCTAGGGGAAACTGAGGCACACACCGTGTTCTACCAAATATTTCTGGAAAGTTCCCAGGCCCACCTGGTGGCCTCTCCCTGAAGGAATATCACCACTCACAGACATCGGCCTCAGCGCGCTCCCTGGACCATGGGCGGGCTTCTGGGGGGGGACAGCCGACCCACCCCCCCCCGAAAGGGGAACACCTTCCCCCCCCCCCCCCCCCCCCCCGCCTTCATGGACACAGATCTCTTGCCCCTGCCTCCATCCCAACTGCCCTCAGAGACCCACCCTCGACACGCGGCCCGCTCGGCTTCGCCCGGCTGCCTACCCCCATCAGGTCCTGCCTCCCCCAGAAATGAGTCCCTCTGTCTGCCTGTCCGTCTGTCCCCCACATCCCTCTCTGTCTGTCCCCCTCCCCCCATCTGCCCGACCGTCTGTCCCGCACACCCCCTCTGTCCGCCTGTCCCCCTCACCCCTCCCTGCCTGCCCTTCTGTCCCCCACACTCCCTGTCTGCTTGTCCATCTGTCCCCCTCACCCCCTCTGTCTGCCTGTCCCTCAGTCCCGGGGCCTTGCTGGATGTTTCTCCTGCGTTATTCCTTTCCCCCACCAGGGGGCAGCACGGCCCCAGTTTCCCCCGGGAGCGGGAGCGGGAGCGGAGGGGGGGGGGCTGTCTGGGTGGGTCGGGCTTTGGGTCGGAAGGGGAGAGGGAACTGGCCACTCACCCACCCCCGGGATCCAGGCACAAGTCCGCTGTGTGGGGCCCAGAGCCCCCCAGGATGGGGGCTGTGCAAAGAGGGAACTGAGGCAGCTGCCTTGCCCCAGGGGCTCGCAGCTGTGAACAGCCCCGGACCGTGCCCTGCAGCGGGGCGAATCCAGGCGCCTGGCGGCTGCTGGTCCCCAGCTGGGAGAGACCTGGAGTCGGGGCGCCCAGCCCGCAACCCGCACCCCAATCCCCTTCCACAGCCGGGAGAGAGCCCTGCCCCCTAGCCCTGCCCGGGCCCCTCACGCCCGCCCCGCGGCCCCTGCCCCCCAGCCCTGCCCGGGCCCCTCACGCCCGCCCCGCGGCCCCTGCCCCCCAGCCCTGCCCGGGCCCCTCACGCCCGCCCCGCGGCCCCTGCCCCCCAGCCCTGCCCGGGCCCCTCACGCCCGCCCCGCGGCCCCTGCCCCCCAGCCCTGCCCGGGCCCCTCACGCCCGCCCCGCGGCCCCTGCCCCCCAGCCCTGCCCGGGCCCCTCACGCCCGCCCCGCGGCCCCTGCCCCCCAGCCCTGCCCGGGCCCCTCACGCCCGCCCCGCGGCCCCTGCCCCCCAGCCCTGCCCGGGCCCCTCACGCCCGCCCCGCGGACCCTGCCCCCCAGCCCTGCCCGGGCCCCTCACGCCCGCCCCGCGGGCCGCGTGTTTCTCTGTGATCCGGGACTCCCAGCTCTGAAGTTTCTCCCTAACTCCGGTCTCGGCCCCTCCCCCCCATCTGGCTACTCCAGGCCCATGGCTTGGGGGGGGGGGGGGGACGGACCAGCTGCTCTACTTCTTCTGCCTGGCCTTCCCCCGGGCATCCGGAACGGAGCCAGAGGCATCCGTGTGCCCCCAGGCCGTGAGGCTGCCTTGCCCCCAGGCAGGGGCCCAGGGGCCTGGATCTCACAGCAGTGACACCCCCTGGGGGCGACAGAAAGGGAAAGGGATCGGCCGGGGCATGGGATGGGCACAGCCCGGAGCGAAGGGGTAGGGAGCCCAGGGCCGGGCTGGCAGGGGCTGGGGCGCGGGAGGGAGGGGCCCGGCAGCGGGGGGGGGGGGGCTACCAGGGCAGGGGGCAGGTCGGGGGGGGGGGCTCTCTCCCGCAATAGCAGCCCCTGCTGCAAGACACCAGCTCGGGCTCCGCCGATGTCTGAGCGGAGACCAAACAGGAGGCGGCTTCAGTTCCTGGCGCGTCGGGCGCCCATCGCAGACACAGGCCCCCCAGCCCCGCCGGTGCCCCTCCCTCCCTGCAGCTCCTGCCCCCCCTGCGCCTTCAGCCCTGTCCCAGCCCCCCCTGCGCCCCGGCCCCGCCGGTGCCCCTCCCTCCTTGCAGCCCCTGCCCCCCAGCCCTGCCGGTGCCCCTCCCTCCCTGCAGCTCCTGCCCCCCCTGCGCCTTCAGCCCTGCCCCAGCCCCCCCTGCGCCCCGGCCCCGCCGGTGCCCCTCCCTCCTTGCAGCCCCAGCCCCCCCTGCGCCCCCAGCCCTGCCGGTGCCCCTCCCTCCCTGCAGCTCCTGCCCCCCCTGCGCCTTCAGCCCTGCCCCAGCCCCCCCCTGCGCCCCAGCCCTGCCGGTGCCCCTCCCTCCCTGCAGCCCCTGCCCCCCAGCCCTGCCGGTGACCCTCCCTCCCTGCAGCCCCTGCCCCCCAGCCCTGCCGGTGACCCTCCCTCCCTCCAGCCCACAGCCCCCTTCCCTTGGCCACTCGCTTTTCCTGCTCTCCAGACTCCTGCCAGCTCTGCTGGGCCCAGCGGGCAGGAAGCAAAGAGGCTGAGAACCCAGGCGTCCGGGCGTGCGGTCGGCTTCCCGCTCTGTAAATCTGCCCCCCACCCCTGCTGTGTCATGGGGGGGCCACAAGGTCTGCTGGGGACATGGATCGCTGGGGGTGTCGATGCGGGGGGGTGAAAACAGCCCCCCCGGCACTTGCACACCAGCTTGCCCCCCTCCCCAATTAGCCAGATCAGGCTCCTGTCAGTCCTGGGGAGCTAATGGGATGCGATGGGGCCAGGCTGGGGGTTGCGGGGGGAGGGGCTCCTGACAGGTTCAAGGAAGGGGGACAGAGCCGCCCCCAATATCTCTCTGCCTTACTTGGGGCAAGATGTGAGCAGCAGGGTGGGCCCAGGGCGAAGGGTGCAGTTTGGGTGGGGAGGGGAAGAGCTTTGTCCCCATAGGAGGGGCTGCTCCATCTTGACCTGGCTGCGGGAGCTGGGTGGGGAAGGGGAATGGCTGACCCAAACCTGCCCCCTTTTTCTCTCCCATTCTACTCTGTGACCCCCCCCACTGCCCCCAGCTCTCTCCCACCCTCCACTCTCCTCCCCCCCCTCGTCCCTGGCAGAGCCCCCCTTCCCTCCTCCCCTTTCTCTCCCCCTTCCCACACCACTCACTCGCTTTGCATTTTTAATTGTGATTCTCTCAGCTACATGGATTTGTACTTAACCCCCCTGGCCCCCTGGGCCACCCCCAGCCCCCTGGCCCCGCCCCCAGCTCCCTGACCTCCCCTGGCACCCCCAGCACCGCCCCCATCTCCTCCTTGCCCCCCTTCGCCAGCACTGCAGCCCCAGCTCCCCACAGCTGGAGAAATCGGTGCGGGGGAGTTTAAGGAGTTGGGGGGGGCAATGGGGAGCCTGTTTGGGGGGTTGCGGAAGCATACGGGGTGGTTGCCCCATTTCTGGGGAATAAGCTGGGGTAGAGATTTCAGGGGGGCTGTGCATGGGGGAGGGGATGTCACCTCTTCTAGCCACTTTTCTGTCCTACGGGGGAGGGGGGGGCTCTGATAGCTTCCCCGCCACAGGATGAGGGATTTGGGGCCTGGAGGGGGAGGCGGCTGGCAGACAGGCGAGGATGGAGGGGGGAGGGGCTGGCAGAGGGGAGGAGGCTGCCAGGCTGGGGGGGTGCTGGGGGCTGCCAGGCAGGATCTGGTGTCAGACACAGGAGATGGGGCTCGGGGCTACGAAGAGTCAGAGCGCGGCCGGCTGCCCAACTGAGGGAATTGGGGGGGGGGCTGCGGCAATGCCAGTGGGGGTACAGAGTGAAGGCCATGGGGGGGGCTAGGCTGGAGGAGCGGGTGCTGTGGTTTGGGCCCGTCCATGCTACCCACCCCACAGCCACTATGGGGCAGGAAGGGGTAGGGATGGGGCTGGTTCAGTCCAGCTCCCTTGAGCTCAGCAACACCCCTCCCCCCCCAGCGACACAGAGACACAGCGACGTCACCCCCACACTGCCCCCTGCCTGTCTGCCCAGAGCTGTGCAGAGAACCCAGGAGTCCCGGCCTCCCAGCCGCCCCCCCCCCCCGCTCTAGCCACTAGGACCCCCTTGCCTCTCAGGTGCTGTTCCATGGGGCTCCAGCCCTGCCAACAGCCCAGCCAGTGCCCCTCACTCCCGACCTGCAGCCCCTACCCCCCAGCCCTGGGCCCCCCTCCCCCAGCAGTTTCTTACCTGCCCTGAGCTCACCTGTTCCCCCTGTCATCCTATCCTGCCTGGGCAGGGCCGCGGTTTGGGGGTGGGGCTGGCTTCTGCCAGTCATGTTTGGGGGTGCTAGAAACAGACACCCCCATTCCCCTGTCCCCCACTTCTCTGCCCCCTCCTTTTGGGCCTGGCAGCCCTCGCCCCCCCCCCTTTTCAACCACTGGAGCTTAGCCTGATACTCCAAGGCTGCTCCCCCGTTCCCCCCGCCTGCTCCTCCCCCTCCCCCCCCACCCATTGGAGGGAATTAAGTTCAAAGCTGACACTGCAGCTTAGTACAAATGTCACCACACGGTGGCCCCCCCACGCCCCCCCAGCGCCTGGGAACTTTATTTATTTCTCTATGTGCCCGGTTGGCAGCCAGACGCTGCACGGAGCTGGGCACAGAGACAGGAGGCAGCTGGGGGGCTCAGAGGTGGGGAAGAGGCAGGGGCAGGGGGGTGGGGCACCTGGGAGCAGCCAGGGGGCAGGGATAAGGGGTGGTGGGGCTCAGAGATAGGGGTGCAGCGCTGGTACAACAGGGAGCTAGATGCAGCCAACAAGAAGACCCCCTCCTTTGTCCAGGATGATGGGTAAGGTATGTGGGGGCCACATGGGGGGGCATGGTATGAACACAGGGGGCAGTGGGGGGGTCACGGTGCCAGCGAGAGGGACAGTGGGGGGGGTCGCAGTGCCAGGGGAGAGGGGCCGTGGGGGGGTTGCGGTGCTGGGGGTTGGGGCTGTGGGGGGGTCGCGGTGCTGGGGGTTGGGGCTGTGGGGGGGTCATGGTGCTGGGGAAGGGGCCAGTGGGAGGTTGTGGTGCAGGAGGGCAGTGGGGGGGCAGTGGATAGGTTGGGGGCTGTGCGGATAGGGAGACTGGGCTCCCCAGTGTCTCATCCCCACAAATCCCTGGTGGATTCCTTTTGGGAGGGGTCCCTTACCTGTGGGTCCCTACCCCCCTCCCTCATGGATCTTTCCTGGCCCCCCCCATGGACCTTTCCTGGCCCCCCCCATTAACCCAGTTATATCCATTAGCAGTGGCTCCCTGCTCTCCCCCCCCCCGCACTGGACAGAGGCTGGGGTGAGGGCAGGGGAATTTTCCATCCCGCCCCCTGCTGTTTTTTGTTCCCATGTCTCCTTTGCAGGTGGACAGACGGCGTTCACTGCGTTAGTACCTGGTACTGACTGAGACAGCGGCACCGACCGGATCTCCCTGGCACCAACCAGATCTCCCCGGCACCGACCGGATCTCCCCAGCACCGACCGGAACTCCCCGGCACCGACCGGATCTCCCCAGCACTGACTAGATCTCTCCAGCACCGACCGGATTTCCCTGGCACCAACCAGATCTTCCTGGCAATAACCGTATCCTCCCCCAGCACTGACCAGATCGCCCCAGCAACGACTTGACCCCCCAGCCACGACCCAGGTACCAGCATCAGGGGCCCGAGGGACTGGGGGGTGACAGGAGATAGAATGGGGCAGCTCTCCACGGGCCCTGCCCCCGCCGGTGCTCCTCACGCCCAGTCCTCAAGCTGTGTTCATGGGGGAGAGGGGGCTGCAGGGTTTTGGGGGACAGGGCAGGACAGCTGAGCCTTGCCAAAGGGCAGCTGAGAACTCACTGCCCCCAAGGGCTGGGGGGCTGACACGTCAGGGATAGCATGTGGAGAGAAAGGCACGAGAGACGGATGGAGGGGGGTGGGGTGGACGGACACATGCACACACGGATGGACAAATGGGCGGATGGATAGACAGATGGATGAGAGATCGACGGAGGGCTGGACAGACAGACAGCGAGATGGATGGACAGACGCAGAGGGGCGGAGGGCTGGACGGATGGACAGGGGACAGCCGATGCCGCTGTCATCTGCAGCAGCCTGTTTGCTCCCGCAGGTCTCCACTGAACTCACATCCATGCAGGAGCCATTCTGCTCCGTGCCTCAGTTTCCCCCTGTGCACTATAGGGCCGGGGGCCCGAGCTTCCTCGGGGTCAGGGAGAGCTGGGCCCAGCCCTCAACCCAGCTCCACTGCCCTTGGTCAGGGCCAGAAACCTGCCCCCGTCCCGGCCCCTCGCCCCCGCGCTGTGAGTCACATGGGCCCGCGCCAGGCCGGGGAGACTGCAGCTGGGTCCCCAAGCAGTGGAGTGGGGGGCAGGGCTGGGCTGGTAGGGGCTGCGGGGTGGGAGTGAGGGGCAAGGCCCCCCTGCGCCCCAGAGTGGCACTCTGGGGGGGCCAGGGAGGACGCTGCAGCACCTGGGCCCCGGTGACTTTGCGGCAGGGGCTTCTGGTTCCCCGGGCGAGGTCCCAGCCTGGTGCCGCGCTGGGCCCGGCGTTGGCAGCCCGTGGGGGTGGCGCGCGGCAGGGACCAGGGGGTGGCATTGTCCCCATATCGCTGGCCCGGTGCCCCGCCCCAGAGCCAGCCGCCCCGGTCACCGGGCGTCTGTCTGCTCCCGCTCTCCGCAGGCCCCATGCCCTGTGCCTAGGGGCGGTGCCCGACCCGGCCCCCCGCCGCCCTCCGGCCCCACCGCCCCGGCTGCGGCCCATGGGGGCGGATGGGATGTACGAGAAGATCAGGATGCTTAATATTCAGAACACGGGCTGGGGCGGCCGGCAGGACTGGTACCAGGACGGGCTGCTCCCCGGGCAGCCCAACCCAGGTAGGTGTGGGGCAAGGGCACCCAGACCGCCCCCCTTGCAGAGTCTCCCCACACACCCCTGGCCTGCATCTCCCCACACTGCCCCCCTGGCCTAAGTCCCCCCACACTGTCTCCCTGGCCTGAGTCCCCCCACACTTCCCCGCCCGACCGGCGCCTCCTCACGCTGTGCCCACTGGCCCCCACCACCGCCTCCTGCCTGGCCTGCGCCCCCCACCCCTCCACCCAGCCTGTGCTCCCCACACTGCCCCCCTGCCCAGCCTGCACTCCCCCACACCGTCCCTGGGCCTGTGCTTCCCCACACTGCCCGCCCCCCCCCCCATGGCCTCCCCTGGCTGCGCTCCCCACACCGCCCTGCTCCATCCCCTTCCTTCTCCACCCTCCCGCCGTCGCTGGGGTGTTTCTCACTGTGACCCCGGCACAGCCCTTCCCCGCGGAGCTGGGGGGGGGTGTGGTTTGGGGGCGATGGGGGGCTGGCAATGGTGGGCAGGAGGCAGCGCCCCTCCCCCCCTCCCTGGCACTGAGTGGCTGGCCTGTCACCTGCCCGGCGGGGGCTGGGAAGCGTTGCGGGGGGGTGGGGGGGGAGCCAGCCGGGGCTGTCGCTTCACATCAGGGTGGCCGGGCTGACGGGCGGTTTGTGTCCCCCCCGGGCGCTGGGTGCAGCGCGAGCTGACGCGCTGCAGGCAGGACTTGGGCAGCGCCGCGACGGGGGGGCAGCGAGGAGAGAGGGGGAGAATGTACCCCCCTCCCCCGTGCCGCGGTGCCCCCCACTGCGACCCCCAGCCCAGCCAGTGCCCCCCACGCTGACACTCAGCCCAGCCGGTGTCCCCCACTGTGACCCCCAGGCCCCTCAGCCCAGCTGGTGCCCCCCACACTGACCCCCACCCCAACCGGTGTCCCCCACTGCGACCCCCAGCCCCTCCAGCCCAGCCAGTGCTCGCCACACTGACCCCACCCCAACCAGTGCACCCCACTCTGACCCCCAATCCCCTCAGCCCAGCTGGTGCCCCCCACTGTGTCCCCCAGCCCTCCCAGCCCAGCCAGTGCTCCCCACATTGACCCCCACCCCAACCGGTGCCCCCCACTGTGCCCCCCAGCCCCTCCAGCCCAGCCGGTGTCCCCCACACTGACCCCCAGCCCAGGCAGTGCCCCTCACTCCAACCTACAGCCCCCAGAGCCCAGCTGGTGCCTCCCACTCCGACCCCCATCCCAGCTGGTGCCCCTCACTCCGACCCCCATCCCAGCTGGTGCCCCTCACTCCCAACCTGTAGCCCACAGCTAGGTTGGCCTTTCTCCCACTGGCGCCCGTTTGCACGCCCCTTGGGGCGCACCACAAAATGCATTCCGCACAGGGGAGGAACGGCAGAGCGGGACCATCGGAGGGGCGGGTCCGTGGAGGGTTGGGGTTAGAGGGACCATGGGGGGGGATGACAAATCTCCCCCTTTTACCTCCCCCCAGACAGCTGCCAGCAGCTGGAGGGGGGCCCGGAGCCGGAGCTGCCCCCTGGGGCCGGCGCTGACGACCCGGATGACTCGCAGCTCCGGCTGCAGCTGAAACGCAAACTGCAGCGGAACCGGACGTCCTTCAGCCAGGAGCAGATCGAGGCCCTGGAGAAAGGTGCCGGGGTGGGGAGGGGGTCGAGCCGGGGGGGCCCCGTCACAGCTCCTTGGCCCCTCGGTCCCCGGGCAGGACCCTCCCTCTCCAGTGCGGCAGCCGCTTCTCGGGGAGCCCCCTCCAGTCCAGTGGCCCTCTCTTGGGGGGGCCCACTCTCACCTGCGGGGGTCACCTCTCTGCCGCCAGGACAGCGCCTCTCAGGGCCTTCAGCCACCTGCCATGAGCTCCTCGGGGGGTCCCCCTCTCTGGCCCCCCAGGGCCCCATGCCCAGAGGGACTAGGGCAGCCCTGGTCTCCAGCTCAACGTCACTCTGCCGGCACCGAACAGGAGGGTTTATGGAGCGGTGAAGGCAGCAAAGGATCCCTCAGGCCTGTCGGCCTGGCCCCCCCGACCCCCGACGTCTGAGTCTGCCCTGCCACCCGGCGGGCCCTGCCTGCTCTGTCCTGAACAACCCCCCCCCCCCCCGTCTCCCAGCCAAGCCCCCAATACCCGCCCAACTGCCCCTCCCCGGCCAGCGTCTCTCCCCAGGTAACGGGGTCGCCTGGGCCCCTCTTCTTCCCCCCCCCGTCCGATGTTCTCCCCTCGCTGGGACCAGCTGGGCCGGTCGCCGGGGTCCCCCTCTGCCGCCCCTCGTCTGTCTGGCCAGACCCGGCCGTGTCCGCTGAGCAGGGTCTGCCGGGTCACCAGGGCCCCAGGCGCCGGGCTCCGGTTCTGGGCTGTTCTCTGCAGCGACAAACTCCCCCCCTTGTCACATTAAACCAGTAACATCCGGGCCCTGAGTGCCCCCCTGCCTGCAGTCCCCCCGACCCCCAAACTCCCCACTGCCTCACCGCCCCGAAGCAGGCCCTGCCCCCCAAGGCAGGGAGACTCACTCCCCCACTCAGCAGCCGCCCCAGCCCTGCAGCGGGGCCCTGCCATGGCCTTCCTCCAGCTTCCTGGGCAAGAGGTGTCCCCTGGCCAAACCCCTGCCTTTAGGTGGGGAGGGAGGCTGTCACAGCCAAAGCCCCACCCCCCCTAGGGACTGGTGCCCAGGGAAACTGAGGCACGCACCGGGGTGTGCCTGGGGTGGTCGGAGATGGGGGAGGTCCTGAGTGTATCCAGCTGTCCCAGGCCGGGAGCTCAGGAGCCGCTCTGAGTGAAGCCGGGGGGGAGGGGCTGGGGTGCAGGGCTCCCCTCAGGGACCCCCAGGGAGCATCCCATGCCCCCCAGGGCCCTGCCCCCTTACCCCGCAGCCAGCCAGGAGGCCCAACCAATGGGCACACAGCCAGGGTACTCACCAAGGGGCGCGTGGCTGGGGTACTCGTCAACAGGCACACAGCCGGGGTACTCGCCGACAGGCACACGGCCAGGGTACTCGTCAACAGGCACACAGCCGGGGTACTCGCCGACAGGCGCGCGGCCGGGGTATTCGCCGATGGGTGTGCGGCTGGGGTACTTGCTGACGGGCACGTGGCTGGGGTACCTGCCCTGCAGGGGTCGCTGCAGCGCTCACCCCTTGTGCAACACGGAGACACTTGTGCAACACACGAGGAAACCAAGGCCCACACTATTCATGAGAACACATTACAAATGTTCACACTTTGCCATGGGGGGGAGGAGCAATGTGGGGAGACCAGGGCGTGGGGGGCGCATCCAAGGACCCAGGGATACACGGGCGGACCAATAGACATATCAGGGGGCTGGTGATTTGGGGGGAGTGCGGAGTGGCTGGCATTTGGGGGCCGAACTTGTTGGGAGACCAGGGAGACCATGGCGTATTGAGGGGCCAGGGCTTGGGGGGCTAAGGAGCGGTGGGCCTCCTGGCAATGTGGGGCTGTTGGGATTCTGGGGGTTCAGTGGGCATGGGAGGCTCCAGGAAGGCCCTGGGGGCCAGGCAGTGTTGGGGGGCAGTGGGGCTTTGGGGGGTGACAGCGTGGGGGGGCTGTCTGTCTTGTAACCCAGTGTTCTCTCCGGGCTGTGTTGTCCCGGTGTTAACATCCAGGCTGGGCTGTGTGATTCCCGAGGACTCACCCCACACGTGTAGGGGCCCAGACACCTGGGCCCAGCCCGAGCAGATAAGGCGGCTGTTCCAAGAGGGAGACAACGGAAGGGAGGGGGAGCCGGGCACCTGACTGGGGGGCAGGGCCTGGGAGCTGGGTCAGTCTGGGCTGGGGGAAGCATGGGGAGAGGAGAGTAGGTCCAGGACAAGGGGGGGTCCGGGGCCTGTGAACCCCTCTCCCCCATGAGGACTAAGGCTCTACCCTGGCTCCTATGGCAACATCCACCCTAAGCTAGGCCGTGTCTCTGCGAACCAAGAAACCTTCCGCTCTACTGGCCGCCTGAGAGTCACATCTGGGGGTGCAGGGTCGGAGCCCCCCGACGCGACGTCACAGGGGGTGCGGGGAGGGCTCTAGGGCACGAGGGTGTCTCTGAGCGCTCTGTCCCCATGCAGAGTTCGAGCGCACCCACTACCCCGATGTCTTCGCCCGTGAGCGCCTGGCCGCCAAGATCGACCTGCCCGAGGCCCGGATCCAGGTGAGGGAGACCCCCCAAAGACCCCAGGGAGCCCCTGGCCCAGGGGAGACCCCCTTCCGACACCCCAGGTAGCCTCTGGCCCAGGGGAACCCCCCCGACACCCCAGGGAGCCCTTGGTCCAGGGGAGACCCCCCCAAGACCCCAGGGAGCCCCTGGCCCAGGGGAGCCCCCCCCCAACACCCCAGGGAGCCTCTGGCCCAGGGGAAACCCCCTCCTCCTAGGGTTACGTCTCTGCCCCCAGGTAACTCCTCGGCTCTCAATGGGGAGACAGCCCTGCAACCCCTCAGCGCTGCCTCGGGCCCTGCCTGCACAGGACCCTGACCCCGGCTCCCCGCAGGTCTGGTTCTCCAACCGACGGGCCAAGTGGCGGCGCGAGGAGAAGCTGCGGAACCAGCGGCGCCAGGCAGGCGGGTCGGGGCACCTGGTCCTGGGCAGCGCAGGCTTCCCTGGCGGCGGGGCCTTTCCGGGCACGCCCCCCGCCGGGTCAGGTACCCCCTGTGCCTCCCTGTGCCTGGTACCCCGCCACGTTCCCTCCCTGCCCGGTACCCCCCCCCCGCCGGGTCAGGTACGGCCTGGTACCCCCCTGTGCCCGGTATCCACCCCGCCGGGTCAGGTACCCCCCTGTGCCTGGTACCCCCCCGCGTTCCCTACCTGCCCGGTACCCCCCCCACCGGGTCAGGTGCGGCCTGGTACCCCCCTGTGCCCGGTATCCACCCCGCCGGGTCAGGTACCCCCCTGTGCCTGGTACCCCCCCACGTTCCCTACCTGCCCGGTACCCCCCCCACCGGGTCAGGTGCGGCCTGGTACCCCCCTGTGCCCGGTATCCCCCCGCCGGGTCAGGTACCCCCCTGTGCCTCCCTGTGCCTGGTACCCTCCCTTGTGTTTCCCCCCACCCGATACCCCCTCTCCCGCCGGGTCAGGTACGCCCGGTTCCCCCCCACAGGGTCAGGTACGGCCTGGTACCCCCCTGTGCCCGATATCCACCCCGCCGGTCAGGTACCCCCCTGTGCCTGGTACCCCCCCACGTTCCCTACCTGCCCGGTACCCCCCCCACCGGGTCAGGTGCGGCCTGGTACCCCCCTGTGCCCGGTATCCACCCCGCCGGGTCAGGTACCCCCCTGTGCCTGGTACCCCCCCACGTTCCCTACCTGCCCGGTACCCCCCCCACCGGGTCAGGTGCGGCCTGGTACCCCCCTGTGCCCGGTATCCCCCCGCCGGGTCAGGTACCCCCCTGTGCCTCCCTGTGCCTGGTACCCTCCCTTGTGTTTCCCCCCACCCGATACCCCCTCTCCCGCCGGGTCAGGTACGCCCGGTTCCCCCCCACAGGGTCAGGTACGGCCTGGTACCCCCCTGTGCCCGATATCCACCCCGCCGGTCAGGTACCCCCCTGTGCCTGGTACCCCCCCACGTTCCCTACCTGCCCGGTACCCCCCCACCGGGTCAGGTGCGGCCTGGTACCCCCCTGTGCCCGGTATCCACCCCGCCGGGTCAGGTACCCCCCTGTGCCTGGTACCCCCCCACGTTCCCTACCTGCCCGGTACCCCCCCCACCGGGTCAGGTGCGGCCTGGTACCCCCCTGTGCCCGGTATCCCCCCCGCCGGGTCAGGTACCCCCCTGTGCCTGGTACCCCCCCACGTTCCCTACCTGCCCGGTACCCCCCCCACCGGGTCAGGTGCGGCTTGGTACCCCCCTGTGCCCGGTATCCCCCCGCCGGGTCAGGTACCCCCCTGTGCCTCCCTGTGCCTGGTACCCTCCCTTGTGTTTCCCCCCACCCGATACCCCCTCTCCCGCCGGGTCAGGTACGCCCGGTTCCCCCCCACAGGGTCAGGTACGGCCTGGTACCCCCCTGTGCCCGATATCCACCCCGCCGGTCAGGTACCCCCCTGTGCCTGGTACCCCCCCACGTTCCCTACCTGCCCGGTACCCCCCCACCGGGTCAGGTGCGGCCTGGTACCCCCCTGTGCCCGGTATCCACCCCGCCGGGTCAGGTACCCCCCTGTGCCTGGTACCCCCCCACGTTCCCTACCTGCCCGGTACCCCCCCCCACCGGGTCAGGTGCGGCCTGGTACCCCCCTGTGCCCGGTATCCCCCCTGCCGGGTCAGGTACCCCCCTGTGCCTGGTACCCCCCACGTTCCCTCCCTGCCCGGTACCCCCCCCACCGGGTCAGGTACGGCCTGGTACCCCCCTGTGCCCGGTACCCCCCCCCCCCGCCGGGTCAGGTACGGCCTGGTACCCCCCTGTGCCCGGTACCCCCCCCCCCCGCCGGGTCAGGTGCGGCCTGGAACCCCCCTGTGCCCAGTATCCCCCCCCGCCGGGTCAGGTACCCCCCTGTGCCTCCCTGTGCCTGGTACCCTCCCTTGTGTTCCCCCCCACCCGATACCCCCTCTCCCGCCGGGTCAGGTACGCCCGGAACCCCCCTGTACCCAGTATCCCCCCCAGCCCCTTGTCTCCCTTCCCGGCCGGAGTTCTCCCCCCTGCCTGGCCCTCAGGTGTGCTGTCCAATTCGCCTCTGCAAGGAGCCAACCCCCGCTCCAGACAGTGTTCCCTGGGACAGCAGGAACCACACACAGCATACAAAGCAACACAACCCCCGCTACGTCCCATCCCCGCCGCACAACCCCCGCTACGTCCCATCCCCGTCGCACAACCCCCGCTACGTCCCATCCCCGCCGCACAACCCCCGCTACCTCCCATCCCCGTCGCACAACCCCCGCTACCTCCCATCCCCGCCGCACAACCTCCGCTACGTCCCATCCCCGCCGCACGACCCCCGCTACGTCCCATCCCCGTCGCACGACCCCCGCTACCTCCCATCCCCGTCGCACAACCCCCGCTACCTCCCATCCCCGTCGCACGACCCCCGCTACCTCCCATCCCCGCCGCACGACCTCCGCTACGTCCCATCCCCGCCGCACGACCCCCGCTACGTCCCATCCCCGTCGCACGACCCCCGCTACCTCCCATCCCCGCCGCACAACCCCCGCCGCCTCCCATCCCCGCCGCACAACCCCCGCTGCCTCCCATCCCTGCCGCACAACCCCCGCCACGTCCCATCCCCGCCGCACAACCCCCGCCACCTCACAGCTTGCTACTCTCTATGCCTCTCCCATCGGGTCAGGTGCTCCTGGTACCCCCCCATCCCTTGCCCCTACTGCTCCCTGCAAATCTCTGCTCTCCGGTAAATCCTGCTGGGCATTGGTCTCTTATTGCCCCCAGTTTTCCCACTCTCCTCTCCCCCAGTACCTGTAAATATCAGCCCCGCACTGCCCCCGCTCCCCAGCTGCAGCATGTCGGCCGGTCCCTGTGCCCAGGCTGCCCAGTGGCAGCATCACCCCTGCCCTGTGGGGCTCACCCCCTTGTCCCGCCGCAGAGACACTTGCACAGCACCCAGGGGAAACTGAGGCACACCCAGAGCGTTCAGAGTCCACACTCATTCCTGCTTCGTCACACCAGCACCCCGCCCCCCGCCATCCATCCCCCATCACACCTCTAAGGTCCACCACGTTTCCCCCCCGCATCCGCCCCACCATCACACCTCTCAGGGCTGCCACCTCCGCCCCCCTGCAGCCGGCGAGTGACTGTTCTCTCCCTGCAGGGGCCATGTTGGGGCGCAGCGAGGGGCCCCTCCCCAACAGCTACGGGGCCCTGCCCCCTCTGCCCAGCTTCTCCATGGCCAACAACCTCCCCATGCAGGTGAGGGGGCTGGGACCCACTGGGACGGAGGCCTGGAGGGGCATGGGGGCAGCATGGGGGAAGCTGGACATGGAATTGGCATGGGGGGCATTGGGCTTGGAGAGAAATGGGGAAGCCTGGGGCGGTCGCAGGGACCTCAGGCTGCGGACTATGGAGGGCTTGGCCCAGGATGGTTGGGGGAGTCGGCCCAAGGGGTCTGTGGGATCATAAGAGCAGCCAGACGGGGTCAGACCAAAGGTCCATCCAGCCCAGTGTCCTGTCGGCCGACAGTGGCCAAGGCCAGGTGCCCCAGAGGGAGGGAACAGAAACAGGGAATCCTCATGTGATCCCTCCCTGTCACCCACCTCCAGACAAACAGAGGCGAGGGACACCACTCCCACCCATCCTGCCTAATAGCCCTTGATAGACCTAACCTGAATGAATCTGTCTAGCTCTTTCTTGAACCCTGTTAAAGTCCTGGCCTTCACCACATCCTCTGGCAAGGAGTTCCACAGGTTGACTGTGCGCTGATCAGGGTGGGGCTCAGCCCAGGGGGGTCTGTGGGGTTGAGGGCCTTGGCCTGGGGGCTCTGGGGTGTGGAGGATTCAGACCGCAGGGGCCAGGGGGGCTCAGCACAGGCGTCTCACAGCCCTTCCCCTGCAGGCTGTCCAGCCAGTGGCCAACCAGGCCTCGTCCTACCCCTGCATGATCCCGGGCAGCTCTTCGGGGCGCGGCTACGACGCCTACGGCCCGGCCCAGCTCCCAGCCCACATGGGCAGCCAGAACCTCAGCGCCGGCACCAGCACCTCCACCGGTGAGGGGGGGCCCTCACCCCGGGCCCCCCACGTGGGCAGATGGGTCGGGGGCAGGGCTAATGCCAGAGGCCAAGCAAAGCCTTCTGGGAGCAACGCCAACTCTGGGTCCTGCCCCAGCCCAATGGGGCCCCTCCCCCAGCCTGTACGGACCAGCTCCCCCAGACACAGGCTACGAGGCCCAGCCCAACCTGTACGGACCAGCTCCCCTTCCACACAGGCTCCGAGGCCCGGCCCGGCCTGTACGGACCAGCTCCCCTTCCACACTGGCTCCAAGGTCCGGCCCGGCCTGTACGGACCAGCTCCCCTTCCACACTGGCTCCAAGGTCCGGCCCAGCCTGTACGGACCAGCTCCCCTTCTACACTGGCTCCAAGGTCCGGCCCGGCCTGTACGGACCAGCTCCCCTTCCACACTGGCTCCAAGGTCCGGCCCGGCCTGTACGGACCAGCTCCCCTTCCACACTGGCTCCAAGGTCCGGCCCGGCCTGTACGGACCAGCTCCCCCAGACACAGGCTCCGGGGCCCAGCCCCGCCTGTACGGACCAGCTCCCCTTCCACACAGGCTCCGAGGCCCGGCCCGGCCTGTACGGACCGGCTCCCCCAGACACAGGCTCCGGGGCCCAGCCCCGCCTGTACAGACCAGCTCCCCTTCCACACTGGCTATGAGGCCCGGCCTGACCTGTAAGGACCAGCACCCCTTCTACACTGGCTCCAAGGCCCAGCCCGGCCTGTACAGACCGGCTCCGAGACCCAGCCCAGCCGGTACGGACCAGCTCCCCTTCCACACTGGCTCCAAGGCCCAGCCCGGCCTGTACAGACCAGCTCCCCCGGACACAGGCGCCGAGGCCCAGCCCAGCCGATACGGATCAGCTCCCCTTCCACACTGGCTCCGAGGCCCGGCCCAACCTGTAAGGCCCAGCACCCCTTCCACACTGGCTCCAAGGCCCAGCCCAACCTGTAAGGACCAGCACCCCTTCTACGCTGGCTCCAAGGCCCAGCCCAACCTGTAAGGACCAGCACCCCTTCTACACTGGCTCCAAGGCCCAGCCCGGCCTGTACGGACCAGCTCCCCCAGACACAGGCTCCAAGGCCCAGCCCAGCCGGTACGGACCAGCTCCCCTTCCACACAGGCTCCGAGGCCCGGCCCGGCCTGTACGGACCGGCTCCCCCAGACACAGGCTCCGGGGCCCAGCCCCCCCTGTACGGACCAGCTCCCCTTCCACACTGGCTATGAGGCCCGGCCCGACCTGTAAGGACCAGCACCCCTTCTACACTGGCTCCAAGGCCCAGCCTGGCCTGTACAGACCGGCTCCGAGACCCAGCCCAGCCGGTACGGACCAGCTCCCCTTCCACACTGGCTCCGAGGCCCAGACCGGCCTCTACAGACCAGCTCCCGTTCCACACAGGCTCCGAGACCCAGCCCAGCCGGTACGGACCAGCTCCCCTTCCACACTGGCTCCAAGGCCCAGCCCGGCCTGTACAGACCAGCTCCCCCGGACACAGGCGCCGAGGCCCAGCCCAGCCGATACAGATCAGCTCCCCTTCCACACTGGCTCCGAGGCCCGGCCCAACCTGTAAGGCCCAGCACCCCTTCCACACAGGCTCCGAGGCCCAGCCCAGCTGATACGGACCAGCTCCCCTTCCACACTGGCTCTGAGGCCCGGCCCGACCTGTAAGGACCAGCACCTCTTCCACACTGGCTCCAAGGCCCAGCCCAGCCTGTACGGACCAGCTGCCCCAGACACAGGCTCCGAGGCCCGGCCCGGCCGGTACGGACCAGCTGCCCCAGACACAGGCTCCAAGGCCCAGCCCGGCCTGTACGGACCAGCTCCCCCGGACACAGGCTCTGAGGCCCAGCCCAGCCTGTATGGACCAGTAGTTTTGAGGCCTGTGTCACAGAGTGTGGGGGAGTCCCCGGGCCCGGCCCCCCCCAGCCAGACGGGACTCTCAGGAGGCAAGTAGAAGAGATTTATTGGCTGGCAGGGACCCAGCAGAGTCCAGACTTGTGGTGACAGGAGCCGGGAGCAGCCAGCCTGGGGAGGGCTCTGGGTCCCTGCCCGGCCCCCCACGCCCACTCGACTCCCCCCCACCCTCCCGAGCCAGCCCAAAACTAACTCACCCCAGCCACCAGCTCCAGCCCTCCAGGCAGCTCTGCCCCCTCCTCTGCCCTGCTTCCCAGGCCAAGTGTCACCTGACTGAATCCTCCACCTAACTCAGGTGACAGGAGGCCGGGGCCATTCCCTGCGTGCCCCCCCCTCAGGAGTGCTCCCCCAGAGATCCCACTCCCCGCTGGGCCCTGCATACACACACCCCCATACACACACACATGCAGTCACTACAGAGCAGCACAGGACAGTAGCATCGCACACAGCACAACAAAGCAGCCAGAGCGAATACCGTCCCCACTACGTCACAGCCTGGAACGGTCCATATGGACCAGCTGCCCCGGTCACAGGCGCCAAGGCCCGGCCCTGCCTGTATGGACCAGTAGCTTTGAGGCCTGGAACGGCCCGTATGGACCAGCTCCCCCGGTCACAGGCGCCGAGGCCCAGCCCTGCCTGTATGGACCAGTAGCTTTGAGGCCTGACATGGCCCGTATGGACCAGCTGCCCCTGGGCAGTAGTCCTGAGGCCGAGCATACCCTGTATGGCCTGGGGGAGGGGTACTTTGGGGCTCTGTCTCCTGCCTGCCTAACTCCCCATCTCTCTCTGCCCCCAGGTCTGATCTCCCCCGGCGTGTCAGTCCCCGTGCAGGTGCCTGGCGGGGACGCGGACCTCCCCCAGTATTGGCCCCGTCTCTAATGCTGGGAGCAAAGGGATTCTTCCCAGGGGAAGGGGCGGGGGTTGGCCGTGCCCACCCCTGGGAAGGGGGGGGAGCAACACCACGGCTGGGGGTGGGGATTCCCCCAGCTGCTCAGGCGAGATCCTAGCCAGGAAGGGGGAGCTTCCTGCCCCCCAGTCTCGGGTGTCCCCCCCACATCCCTGCATGTTGGTGTGTGTCTTTTAGAGCCACTGTGTCCCTGCTGGTGTCAGAATCTGCCCCTCCTCCCATGTGGTGTGTCCTGGGGGGGGCAGACCCCTCATTGCTGCACGTTCCCCTCCCCACTGGGGGGGGTGGCACCTCGTCTTGTGCTCTCCTCCCTCCCCCCCCCCCGAGAGGGATCAGTAATAACCAATGGGAGCTGGCAAAGGATTCTGGGAGCCATGCCCGGACTGCACGGACCCCGCAAAGGATTCTGGGATACACATCAACTCGTCCAGGCTGGCAAAGGATTCTGGGAGACCTGTCAGCTTCTTGTCCTCCAGGGGCATGATGGGATAGTGGGTGATCCCTCCTTGTCAAGAGGGGGGGGGCTGAGAGTCTGGGGGTTCCCTGCTCACTCCCTGCCCCCATCTTTCCCTGCATGGATGGACCCATCTGGGGCTGACAGATCCCAGGGTGGGAGGAAGGCCCCATTCGGCCTCCCCCCACCATGACACAGACCCCTGGCCTGTCCCCCCCCTCCCGCCATGGGCTCCGCCCCCTCATGACCTTACTCCCAGCCCCCCTCTGTGGTAGGTTGTCCAGTATGTCAATAAAGGCCGTCTGTAAATATCAACAGGCCCTGTGTGTGTCCGTCTGTCTGTCCATCCAGCTGTGTGGGATACACCCCCCCACAGGCCCTTTCAGCCCAGCCCCTCCCTGCTCTGAGTGGGGGAGACCCTACAATAACACCATGCTGGTGCAAGGCCCGGGCGCGCCCGGCTGCTGCAGGAAACAGCATTTGGCTGCCAAAGGCGGCGGTGGGCGGAGGGGGGGGGCCGGGGGAGGAAACACCTGGGACATCCGGGGTGGTTCATACCCCCTGCCCCCGCGCTGCCACACCAGGGTCTCCCACACACCCTAGGTCAGCAGGGCATGCTGTGGGGGGCACAGGCTGGGGGGGGAGCAGAGATACTCCCCAGCCTCATAATCCCACCCCCACCCCTGCTTCACCCACTGGGCCCATTATAGCACCCGTCCCAGACCGCTCCCAGCCTCCACTGCCCCCCATCGCCCGCTGCCCCCTCCAGCTGCCGCCCATCCCCCGCTGCTCTCTGCCCCCCTAGCAGGGCTGCAGCAAAGCTGGTGACAGGGATAACGTTGAGGCTCCCGGGGCGATGGGGGTGCAGGGGGGTGTCAGGACAGATCAGTGTCAGGCCAGGCCGGGCGAGGAGACTGGGGGGATGGGAGCCGAGGTAGAGGCAATGGAGAGGGAGCCCCAGCCCCATGGCCTCCCCCACGGGTCCCCTGTGCTGTGTGCCCACTGCTGCCCCCCACATGCATCTTCATGTGACCGCATCCCCACCCTGCTGTTCCCCAGCCCTCCTCACACAGGGGGCACAGCCCCAGCTGGGGGGCCCTGCTCAATTCCCCGGTCCTGGAGTCCTCGGATGCAGCAAAAACCAGCCCCCCATGTCCAATGTGGTCCCCCACATCCACGGCCCCTGCCCCTCCGCCCCTCACATCCACTGCCCCCTCCCCCATCCTGCCCCTCCCCCCCGCTCCGGCTTGGCTCCGTGTGATCTCTCTCTCGCCCGGTCACGTCGCATCAGCTCTGAGCGCGGCTCCCCTGGCTTGGGGCTGGCGGGGAAGGGGGGGGGGGGAGCTCGAGTAGCTCGCGGGTCCGACTCCTCGTGAAAGCGACTTCGCCCCCCCCGCAACCCCCACCTGCAGCGACCGACGGGCCAGGCTGGGGGGGGGGGTGCAGGGTCTGGAGGGATGAGAAAGGAGGTGGGAAACCCCGCAGCGTCCCCCAGAAGCGGAACAGCCCCCCAACCCTAGCAGCTCCCGACCCGCAGCCCCCCAGCCCGGCCCTGCCTCCCAGCCCTGCCGGTGCCCTTCACTCCCGCCCCGCAGCCCCTCTGTAGCTGAGATTTCTGACCCCACGATGGCCCCCCACGCCCTTGCCCGAGCTGTTTTCTTAACTCTTTCGGGGTGCGGCTGCCTCGCGGTTCCTGTTGCCGTTGCCCCCCCACCCTGCCCCAACGTGGGAACCACAGACCCACCCACCGGGCCCCCACCCCTGAAACCTCCCGAGGGAGGATGTGGTTGGAGGGCTTGGCGAAGGCGGGGGGCACCCGAGGGGCAGGCAGGCTGGAGGGGGAGGGGGCTTTCAAAAGATGTGGGGCTGAGAGGGCAGGTATCCCGCCCCGCCGGTGCCCCCCTTCCGCCCCCCCAGCCCTGCCGGGACCCTCACTCCCGCCCCCCACCCTGCCGCCCCGCAGCCCCTACCAGCCCGGCGCTGGGCTCCCCCCGCTTAGGGGCTTGGGGCCTGTGAGCTGGGGGGTGGGGAGGGGACTGGGAGATGCCCAAGCCAACTGCGGGGGGGCGGGTCCTACCCTTGGCCCGAGCGAGCCCCCACCGACCGGCTGCTGCGCCCTGCCCGAGCTGGGGGGTTGGACTCTCCCTGGCTAGGAAGGGGAAGGGGGGAGTGAGGGAGGGGGCTGCCCAGACGCCCGGGTTCTCTCCCCGGGCCTGAGAAGGGGGACGTGTAGGGGAGGGGCTGGAATCCAGGACTCCTGGCTTCTCCCTGCCTCAGTTTCCCCGCGGGCTGCCCCAGCAGGGCTGCGTGCGCGTGTTTATCTTTTGACCCCCCCGCAGCGCCTCTTCCTGTTTACGAGGCCCGAGCCGGAGCGCTCGGCGCTGCCTGCCCCGGCCCGGAAGCGGCACTTCCCGCCGCGCCCCATTGGCTGCGCCGCCGCGGGGGGGTTTAAAGGCTCGGCCCGCCCGGGCTGCGGGAGACGCGCTGCGCAGCCGGGACCGAGCGGCACAGGGTAAGTGGGGGGAGGGGCGGGGCCTCTCGGACGCCTGGGTTCCTCGGACCCCTCCGCTGCCCGGCCTGGGACCTGGCTCCTAGTGCCCCTGCGCTAACCACTAGCCCCGGCTCCCCTCCCGCAGCCAGGGAGCGACCCACCCCCCGGCCGTAACCACTAGCCCCGGCTCCCCTCCCGCAGCCAGGGAGCGACCCACCCCCCGGCGCTAACCACTAGCCCCGGCTCCCCTCCCGCAGCCAGGGAGCGACCCACCCCCCGGCGCTAACCACTAGCCCCGGCTCCCCTCCCGCAGCCAGGGAGCGACCCACCCCCCGGCGCTAACCACTAGCCCCGGCTCCCCTCCCGCAGCCAGGGAGCGACCCCCCCCCGGCGCTAACCACTAGCCCCGGCTCCCCTCCCGCAGCCAGGGAGCGACCCACCCCCCGGCGCTAACCACTAGCCCCGGCTCCTCTCCCGCAGCCAGGGAGCGACCCACCCCCGGCTCCCCTGCGCTAACCACTAGCTCCGGC
The DNA here is from genome assembly GCA_032595735.1 of Pelochelys cantorii. Taxonomy (NCBI): domain Eukaryota; kingdom Metazoa; phylum Chordata; order Testudines; family Trionychidae; genus Pelochelys; species Pelochelys cantorii. Next base: position 10,622,495 of record CM064358.1, on the reverse strand, counting down.
TCCCCTCCCGCAGCCAGGGAGCGACCCACCCCCGGCTCCCCTGCGCTAACCACTAGCTCCGGCTCCCCTCCCGCAGCCAGGGAGCGACCCACCCCCGGCTCCCCTGCGCTAACCACTAGCTCCGGCTCCCCTCCCGCAGCCAGGGAGCGACCCACCCCCGGTTCCCCTGCGCTAACCACTAGCCCCCGCTCCCATCCGGGAGCCAGGGAGAGACCCTAGGCCGGGCTGGGGGCTCCAGGTGCAGAGATACAGAGGGGGAGCCCTATGTGGCCCCCTAGGAATGCACCCAGCTGGAGCCCTGGGTTATTCGCTGGGGGAAACCCACCCCCTAACTCTGCCTAGGAAGCAGTGTTGCGAGGCAGGGCTGGGGGGGAAGGGCGGCAGGGGAGGGGGGGGGGTCGGTTGTTAACAAGATTCCAGCTCGCTGAACCCTGGTCTGGCTGTGTCGGGGGAGGCTCTTTACATTGGGAACTCCTCGGGGCAGGGCCACTCTCTCCCTGGGGAGCCTCCCCCAGAAGTGCTCCCCCTCCCCAGTTTCTTACACTCTCATCTGGTCTTCCCCTCCCATATCCCCGGGTGCCTGTGGGGTATCTGGGGGGCAGGGAGTGGAGAGAGACAGAGCAGACTGGGGGTGGTTACGGGGGAGGGTGTTGATGGGTGGCCGGAGGGGCTTACGTCTGGTTCTCTGGGGCCTGTCGGGCATTGGGGTGGCTATTGGTGGGGGGGGCCTGGTATCTGCTCCCCCGGGGGACCCCATCTGCTCCCCATTTCCCTGCCTGCCCCTCCCCCCAGATATTGTGCTTCCTCTTCCAAAATCTACAGGGAACCGAAACAGCTGGCAAAAGGGGAAGGACCTGGGGAGAATCCGGGGGGCTCAGAGGGGACCCCAGAATGCTGCCTTATCCCCCGTCTCCCCCAGTGTGTCTCTCTCCCACAGGTCATGCCAGCCAGCGATGGACTTGAGGAGCCCTGGAGGTGGCTTGGGGGGGCCCTGTCTCCGCTCCCCCCTCTCTCCCAACCCTTGTACCAGCGTCATGTTGCAGCCAACCCTGGTGCAGAGGATGGATGAGACGGAGGGGTGGGAACCCCCCGCGGCGCGCCCCCCCCCCCGTCTCCAGTGGCCTGGGACCCGAAGGCTGAAAAATACCCCAACAGGAACTGCCACCCTGCAGCCCCTGCCCCCCCCCCCCCCCCCCCCCCGAGCCCTGTCAGTGCCCCTCACTCCCGCCTTGCAGCCCCGGCCAGCCCAGCCCTGCCCCCCCCCCCCCAGCCCTGCCGGTGCCCCTCACTCCTGCCCTGCAACCCCCTGCCCCCACAGCCCTGCTAGTGCCCTTCCCTCCCGACCTGCAGCCACTGACCCCTCCAGCCCTGCCTGTGCCCCTCACTCCCGCCCCACAGCTCCTGCCTGCTACCCCTACCTCTGCCCCACATTCTTGCCCCGCAGCCCCCTCCCCCCCCCCAGCCCTACCTGTGCCCCTCACTCCAGACCTCCAGCCATCTCTGCCTTTTGCTCATTTACACAATAAAGGGTCTGGCAGAAGTTATTTGGTTTGTGTGAGATTTCTGGGGCTGCTGTTTATTTTTAGGGACTTAAAAAAAAAAAAAAACAAAAAAAAACCACAGCTGCAGGCACGGGGGAGATGGCTGGGCCAGGCCGCACTGGACCGGGCTGCGGGGGCCAGTCTACCTCAGGGAGGGTCACACCTGCAGGTCCCAGCCCCAGCCGTGCCCAGGGAAACTGAGGCACAGCCAGAGAAGTACAGCGGCGTGGAAATCCTATACAGCAGGACAAATGAGCAGCGAGGCTCCACTCCCCGCTTCACCCCGCAACCCTCGCTGGATTTTTACCCCTGGTCCCTCCCTGCCCTGGCCATGGAGGGGGCTGCCTGGGCTGGGGGAGGGGCTGCCTTGCTGGCAGGAGGGGGGGAGGTGCACAATGGAGTGTCACGGGGGGGGGGTAGAGCAAGGTGTGTGTGTGGGGGGGGGAGGAATGAGCTCTCTCAGTTGTGCTCCATGGGGGAGGCACCATGGCCTATCAGCCCCCCCCCAGCGCGGCCGCAGGCCCCCCCCTGCTGCTGCTCCCCCCCCACATCTCTCCCCCTCTCCCTCAGATCTCAGTGCTGCCCCTAGTAGGGGGTCACCTCCACATTACCCCCGGGGGTCCCTGCCCCACACATTACCCCCCCCTCCCCGTAAAAGAGAGATGTCCTCCATCCAGGAAGCATTTGTCACGTGCTGCCACCTACTGGCCACACCTGGTGCTGCACCCATGGACACCTGGCTCCCAGGGGGGCCTGGCGTGGAGGGGGCAGGGACCAGGTGAAAGGGGGGGGTGCATGGGCTGGGGGGAATTGGGCCTCAGCCTTTCCGGAGTATTCCCAGGGACAGGCCAATGGTTGGGGGCGGGGGCTGTCCCAGCCTGGCAGGTGATCAGCAGGGGGGGTTACAACCCCCACACCCAGCTGTGCCAGGGCTCTGCCCCCATGGGGAAGAGGGGGAGCTCACCCCTCCCCCAGGGCTGGGCCCCTTCATTGGTGGGGAGTGGGGTGGGTGTGAAGCGGGAGCAGACACCTGGCCAGGGGGCTGGTAGGGAAGCCAGCATGCAGGGCAGCCCAGCACCATGGGGCAGGGTCTCCAGAGCTGTGGGGGGGCCACAGTGGGGTTGGTGGAGGCCCTGGAATGAGGGCAGCTTGTGAATTGCTGTGGGGGTGGGGGCGGGGGGAGACAGTAGCGCCTCTGTGCCCAGGAGGGGCTCTTATTCCCCTTGGAGTGTTGCATGTGAGTTCCACTGGCCTGGAGTAACCCGGGGGAGCGTGCCTCAGTTTCCCTGGGCCCCGCACTGGAGCCTGGCTGGGGATGGAGGTTTCGGGGGCAGCTTTCACTCCTGTCCAGCCTCCTTTTACCAAGGGGTTTGAGCCCCTGCCGGGCTCAAACCTCCCCCAGCCCTGAGCCAGGCATGCAAAGGCCCTGACCTGGGGGCGGAGGGAGCAGCTGCCGGGCTAGCCCAGGATGGGGCAAAGGAGGCAAAGCCAGAGCTAGGCTGTGGGAAGGCACCAGACTCCTGGTTTGGGACTGGGGGGGGGCCCAGGGCTCTGTCCCCCCAGCTGGATTTGCTGCCAGACCCTGAGCCCTGTGCTGCCAGTGCCGTGTGCCTGTTGGCCAATGCCTGGCACGGTGGGGGGCAGGGCCCTTGGGGGCATGGGAGAGTCCCTGAGGGTCATGGGGGGGGCTGCTTCCCCAAGTCCAGCCTGGCTTTGCTCAGATCGGCTGAGATCCAGCCCTGTCCCAGGCCCCCCACTGGGCTTAGGCTAGGCTGGCCAGGGGGCTGGGCCGGTTCCCAGGGGGCAGGGTGATGCCTGGCACTGAGCCGCACCCCTCCAGTGGGAGGCCTGGGGGCTGCGCTGAGGGGTGATGGCTGCACAGCCATGGTCGCTGACCAAGCAGCTAGCAAAGGATGGAGGCCGTGGCCCTCCACGGCGCCCGCCGGCCTGGTGGGGAGGGGGCTCGGACTGCGTGGGGCTGGCCCCAGCGTTGCTGTGAGATCAGGGCTCAGCTGCCATGGCTCTGGTTTGCCTGCGTCTCTGCCCCCCGAGCCGGGGTCCCCGCGGATGCTCAACCTGCACCGGGGGGCAGCCCCCGACGCCGGACCGCGCTCCTGCCCCCCCAGCCCTGCCGGTGCCCCTCGCTCCTGCCCCGCAGCCCCTGCCCCCCCAGCCCTGCCGGTGCCCCTCGCTCCCGCCCCGCAGCCCCTGCCAGCCCAGCCCTGGCCCCCCCCCTCAGCCCTGCCGGTGCCCCTCACTCCCGCCCCGCAGCCCCTGCCCCCCCAGCCCTGCCGGTGCCCCTCGCTTCCGCCCCGCAGCCCCTGCCCCCCAAGCCCTGCCGGTGCCCCTCGCTCCCGCCCCGCAGCCCCTGCCCCCCCCCAGCCCTGGCCCCCCCCCTCAGCCCTGCTGGTGCCCCTCACTCTCACTGGGGACTCAGCACATGACTCATGGCTGCCACTTATGTCCCATGCTAAATATTTATTCCTGGGATCATTGTTCTGCTCTGGGGCCACTTCCTTGTTGTGCCGGGAAGGGCCGATGCCAACTAGTGCCAGTGGCCCAGGGCTTCCCTTCCATCCTGCATCCGCCCCAGGCAGCATTGGATTTCCCCTGCCCCCGGCCCTGCCAGTGCCCCTCACTCCCGCCTGCAGCCCCTTGTTAGCCCAGATGGGGAGGCTGGGCGTTGGGGGGGCAGCATTCACCCTCCCACCCCCAGTTTCCGCCTGTTTATCCTTCCAAATCACTTCCAAAGTTCAAGGAACTGAAGGGAAAATATAAATAAATTCTCAGCTCTGGAAATAGACTCCCCCCCCTCCGCAGTCTGACCCCCCCTCCCCCTCCCCCTCACCAGCCCCAGCCCTAGCCCCAGCCCTGGCCCCGGCAACGCAGGTGGTGTCTAAAAGCATCCAACAATCACCGGGCACTTCCTGCCCCACGTCCGGCTTCCCAGTCTGGCCCCACAGCCGCTCACTGGTGCGAGAGGGGGTGTCAGTGCCCCCCAAGGCAGAGCAGGACCTGCCAAGGGAGGGGGACACACACCCAGATCCCCCGGGCCTGTGCTCCCTGAATCCCAGCCCCTGCCCCCAGGCCTGGGCTCCCCAAATCCCATCCCCCCTCAGGTCCTAGGTCCCCCAAATCCCCTCCACAGCCTTGACTCCCTGAATCCCAAGCCCCCATGTCTGAGTCCCCCAGATCCCATGCCTCAGGCCTGGGTTACCTAATTCCCCCCACCTGGGCTCCCCAAATCCCATCTCCCCTCAGGTCTGGATCCCCCGAATCTTATCCCCTCCAAGTCTTGGGCTCCCCAAATCCCATCCCCCCCAGCCTGGGCTCCCCAGATCCCATCCTCCCCATGTCTGAGTCCCCCAGATCCCATCCCCCAGGCCTGGGTTACCTATTTTCCCCCCACCTGGGCTCCCCAGATCCCATCCTTCCCATGTCTGAGTCCCCCAGATCCCATCCCCCAGGCCTGGGTTACCTATTTTCCCCCCACCTGGGCTCCCCAGATCCCATCCTCCCCATGTCTGAGTCCCCCAGATCCCATCCCCCAGGCCTGGGTTACCTATTTTCCCCCCACCTGGGCTCCCCAGATCCCATCCTTCCCATGTCTGAGTCCCCCAGATCCCATCCCCCAGGCCTGGGTTACCTATTTTCCCCCCACCTGGGCTCCCCAGATCCCATCCTTCCCATGTCTGAGTCCCCCAGATCCCATCCCCCAGGCCTGGGTTACCTATTTTCCCCCCACCTGGGCTCCCCAGATCCCATCCTTCCCATGTCTGAGTCCCCCAGATCCCATCCCCCAGGCCTGGGTTACCTATTTTCCCCCCACCTGGGCTCCCCAAATCCCATCCTTCCCATGTCTGAGTCCCCCAGATCCCATCCCCCAGGCCTGGGTTACCTATTTTCCCCCCACCTGGGCTCCCCAGATCCCATCCTCCCCATGTCTGAGTCCCCCAGATCCCATCCCCCAGGCCTGGGTTACCTATTTTCCCCCCACCTGGGCTCCCCAGATCCCATCCTTCCCATGTCTGAGTCCCCCAGATCCCATCCCCCAGGCCTGGGTTACCTATTTTCCCCCCACCTGGGCTCCCCAGATCCCATCCTTCCCATGTCTGAGTCCCCCAGATCCCATCCCCCAGGCCTGGGTTACCTATTTTCCCCCCACCTGGGCTCCCCAGATCCCATCCTTACCATGTCTGAGTCCCCCAGATCCCATCCCCCAGGCCTGGGTTACCTATTTTCCCCCCACTTGGGCTCCCCAAATCCCATCTCCTCCCAGGCCTGGGCTCCCTGGATCTTCACCCCCCCATGCCCCGGGCCTGGCAGTTCCAGGACTCCTGGTTCCCAGAACAGGGTGTTTGGTGACTCTGCACCTGCATCCACCCCCCAGTGTCCCATGTCCCAGCCCCCTCCCCCCCCTGCATTGTTCTCAGCGTCCAAGGCCCCTGTTATTTCCTGTCCGGAGCTCGCCAGGTGCTGCGGAAAACCAGCCACGTCCAAGGGCTGGGAGGAGAATGAGCCAGCGCTGCCCCCCCTGGAGAACTGGCTCCTGGTGCCCCCTCTGCTCTAACCACTAGCCCCCACTCCCGTCCCAGAGCCGAATGGATAGACCCCAGGGAGGGATCCCTGGGGCTGGGTGGGGGGACTTGGGGTACATCTCCTACCCCCCTCTCTGGCAGAGCCTTGGGGGAGCCCTGAGTGGGCCCTCTTCCTGGAAATCAGGCCAGGTTGGGCCAAGTTAAATTTCCAATCAGTTGGCGGGGGAGGGGGAGCGGTGGGAATGGGGGAGGGGCACTGGGAGCATGGGGGGCAGGGGATGCTGGGGAGAGGGGTTGTGGTTTCACTCAGCCGAGGTGTCCATCCTAAGCCAGGAGGGGGGCCCAGCTGCCCCCCCGTGCCTCTGATAGACACCCCAAACTTGGCATGTCCCCTTGCCCCAGCACCCCCTGGGGGGCTGGTAACTGAGCCCCCCCCTGCCAGTTCTCCCCCGCAGGGCCTGGGAGCAGGGGGTTTCTAGCAGGGAATTTCCTGTCTCGGCCGGTGGGGGGGGGGGAATTCCGGCTCGTGGCGCTGTGGGGGGGCCACGAAATCTTCCTCCCCCATCCCAGACACGTGCCAGCCCCGCCGTATCCCCTTCCTGGGGGGGGAGCAGGAGCCATGAGTCAGCCCAGGAGACGTGAGAGTTTGCATCGGCTGCCCCCTGGATGTGTGGGGCCCGGCACGTGCCTTGCTGGGGGGGGTGTTGGGGGCGCTGGGAAGGGGTATTGGATGGGCCCATGAGCACCCCTGCCTCATATCCGGGGGGATCAGCCTTTAGCCCCCAACTGAGAGCCTCGGCAGGGGGATTATGGAGAGGCCATCCCCGCCTGAATCTCCGCCCGCCCCCTCCGGGAACAGCTGGCGGGAGCCCCCGCCCCGTAGCCGCAGGCAGGATATAAGGGACTGGCCGGGCTGCGAATCCAGACACACCGGCCGGCAGGTCCAGGGACAGACAGACAGACAGAGACACCTCGCGCCCGGACAGACAGACAGACTTCGGCACATACACACACCCTGACAGCCGGTAGGCACCGATCGACCCCCGGTCCCGCAGCCACTGGGATGGGGACTGGGACGCCTGGGTTCTCCCCCTGGCTCAGCGAGGGAGTGGGGGCTAGTGGTTGGAGCAGGGGGCGGGCTGGGTGCCGGGACGCCTGGGTTCTTGCTCTGGAAGGGCAGTGGGGGCTAGTGGCTGGAGCAGGGGGAGGGCTGGGTGCTGGGACGCCTGGGTTCTTGCTCTGGAAGGGCAGTGGGGGCTAGTGGTTGGAGCAGGGAGGGGCTGGGGCTCCTGGGTTCTCTGACCAGCTGTCTCTCTCCTAGGCTCCTGGCCATGGTGCCCCTGGAGTGGGTCTCGCTGCTGGTGGTGACTCTGGCGGCACTGTGCACATCGCAGCCGATCGGAGAGCCCCCGGCCAGGTGAGATGGGGGGGCAAGGACGGGGGCGCAGAGGGGAGAGGTGGGGAGGCAGTGGTGCGGGGGGAGGGGATGCTGAGCCGAAGGGGGCTGCGTGGGGGAGGGGCGAAAGGATTGGGAGCTGTGGGGGACCCTCCCTCCCCTGGGGGCAGTTTTCACCCTCCCCCTGCTCTCTGTCACAGGTGGCACCCCCCGCCGGTGGTCTCTGTCCTGCAGCGGTTGTGGGGGGCACAGCGGGAGGCAGCGCCCGCCCCTTGGGAACCCAGGCTAGCAGCCGGAGCCTGGCCCCCCCAGCATGCCCAGCTGGGGACTGCTGGGGAGGTGCTCGGCCTGCCCAGAAGGTACGTTTGGGAGGGCTTAGGGGCAGGGGATGGGGAGCAGTGGGGTGCTGCCCCCTTCCATGGGTCAGAACCCCTCCCCCACTTCCAAAGGGCGGGGGGGGAGGGGCTGGGCCCAGCTGTTCCCCCCTCAGAGCTGGGGAGGGAACCCAGGAATCCTGACTCTCTCTCCCCCCCCCGCCGCACAGCATCCCGCGCCGGCTCCCCCGCCAGCTTGCCCTGCAGGTCTCCGGACGTGGGTGCCAGCTGGGCACCTGTCAGACCCACAACCTCTTCAGCTGGCTGTACCACATCGGGGCCCGTGACCTCAAGGACGGCTCCCAGAAGGACATGGCTGACCCCATGGGGTACGGACGCCGGCGGCGTGGCACCTAGGGCTGGCGGCCCTGAGGAGACAGCGCCCGCTGCCTGCCGGGCTGGGCACGGCTGGGGCACACGGAGCCCCCCCCACCGCAGAGACATGGGCGGAGCCAGGGCAGCACCTCTGCCTGGAGACATGGGCACCGGCTGAGGGGCGGGCACAGTTGGGGGGCTGGCACCCTCTGGAATCTAGCCCCCCCCTCCGAGAGACGCTGGCACCAGCCAACACTGGCTCCGTGCTGCCCCCTGACAGCAGCATTGCACCCTGACCCAGCCCCCCTGCACAGAGGGCAGCCCGCCCCCCAGAGCTGGGGATTCACCAAGGACTGTGCCAGGCCGGGGGGGAATATGCCCCCCCCAGCAGTGCTCTCCCAGTGAGGGGGCAGCGCGGAAGCCCTCCGGGACCCCCAAGGGATGCTGTGGGGCAGGGAGGAGACAGACTGGGGGGCAGGAGGGTTCCTCCTGCTCCCCCATGTGTGATGGGGCCTGTGGGCCAAAGGGCAAATAAAGAGATTTATTTAAATGAACAGAGATGCCTCCTTCAATCTCGGGAGGGAGGGGAGCCAATAGGGGAATTGGCTTTGGGGTACAGTCATGCCCCCCCCCCCGGAGCTGGGAAGAGAACCCAGGAGTCCTGGCTCCCACCCATCCCCCTTCTTGGCATGCCTGTGGGGCAGGGATCAGTGGGGTGGGGAGCAGTAACAGAGCTCCACAGCAGGGTTGGTGGGTAGGGGGGTGTGTGGGGCGTTCTTGGGGCAGAGTGTGTGGGGGGCGTTGGAGAGGGGAGAGGTGTGGGGTCATTGTTGGGGCGGGGTGTGGGGGGCACTGGAGAGGGAAGCGGTGGGGGGGCGTTGGTGGGGGATGGCCTCACCAGGGCCCATCCGGCCCCACAACTCCCCCTCGCTTCACTGTCCTGGTGGCTGCATGTGTCCCCCTCCCCTAGGACCCCCTGGGGGCTGTGCCCCTTTCCCTGCCTCCCCCCCCACTCTTCCCCTAATCTTGCCCCTCCCCTCGCCCCACCCCTCCCCCACTTGCCCCTCCCCTCGCCCCACCCCTCCCCAATCTCTCTCTCTATCCCCCCTCCCTCCGGCTATGACGCTCCGCGCAGGCTCCGGACACGCATCTTCCGCCCCCCCGCCGCCTGCCCCCCCCTTCCCCGGGAGCACCGGCGCCGCGCGAGCTGCTGAGCGAGGGGCTGCGGGGGAGGAGGCGAGGAGGGGGATGAGCTAGCGGAGGGGGGGGGGAGGCGAGGGCTGGAGGCAGCCGGGGTGGGGGGGGCCCGGACGCTGCTGTCACTTCTAGCGGACACCCCGGCTTGGATCCGGGGGCAGAGAGGTGAGTGGGGGGGGAGCTGGGAGGGGACTGGGGGCGGGGCAGGGGGAGCCTAGTGTCGGCGGGGCGGGAGCCAGGACTCCTGGGTTCTCTGGCGGGGGAGGGGTTGGGGGGGAGCCAAGACTCCTGGGTTCCCTGGCGGGGGAGGGGGGTCGATGGGGGGGGCGGGCGGGAGCCAGGACTCCGGGGTTCTGGGGGGGGGGTGGGCGGGAGCCAGGACTCCTGGGTTCTGGGGGGGGGGTGGGCGGGAGCCAGGACTCCTGGGTTCCCTGGCGGGGGAGGGGGGTCGATGGGGGGGGCGGGCGGGAGCCAGGACTCCGGGGTTCTGGGGGGGGGGGTGGGCGGGAGCCAGGACTCCTGGGTTCTCTGGCTGGGGAGGGGTTGGGGGGGAGCCAAGACTCCTGGGTTCCCTGGCGGGGGAGGGGGGTCGATGGGGGGGGCGGGAGGGAGCCAGGACTCCTGGGTTCCCTGGCGGGGGAGGGGGGTCGATGGGGGGGGCGGGCGGGAGCCAGGACTCCGGGGTTCCCTGGCGGGGGAGGGGGGTCGATGGGGGGGGGCGGGCGGGAGCCAAGGACTCCTGGGTTCCCTGGCGGGGGAGGGGGGTCGATGGGGGGGGCGGGCGGGAGCCAAGGCTCCTGGGTTCCTTGGCGGGGGAGGGGGGTCGATGGGGGGGCGGGCGGGAGCCAAGGCTCCTGGGTTCCTTGGTGGGGGAGGGGGGTCGATGGGGGGGCGGGCGGGAGCCAAGGCTCCTGGGTTCCCTGGCGGGGGAGGGGGGTCGATGGGGGGGCGGGCGGGAGCCAAGACTCCTGGGTTCTGGGGGGGGGGGGGCGGGAGCCAGGACTCCTGGGTTCTCTGGCGGGGGAGAGGTTGACGGGGAGCCAAGACTCCTGGGTTCCCTGGCGGGGGAGGGGGGTCGATGGGGGGGGCGGGCGGGAGCCAGGACTCCTGGGTTCTCTGGCGGGGGGCAGGGCTCTGATGGGCGGTTTTTTTTTCCCAGCCCATTGATCCCTTTTAATGAGATTCCAGCCCTGGGGCGCCCCCAGTCAGGCTGGCCGACCCAGGCCTTCAGAGTAGGGGGGGGGGGATGGGGGTGCAGCTGGGGAGCGGGCTGGGAGCCAGGACTCCTGGGTCCTTTGGGAGTAACAAGGGCTCTAGTGGGTTGGAGCCAGGAGGCCAGTGGCCCCCCCCCAACCATTAGTCTCCACTCCTCCCCCCAGAGCCAGGGACCGGACCCAACCCAGGCGTCCTGCTCGCTCAGGTTCTGCTCCGGCCTGGGCCCAGAGGCTGCCCAGAGGGCAAAGGGAGACTGGCTTGGCCCCCCCGCCTGAGCGGGCAAAGGTCCCTGGCTGCGGAGGAGGGTGCTTGCCAGGCACAGCCCAGGGAGCTGGCCTCCGGACGCCTGGATTCTCTCCCCAGGGAGCTGGCCTGAACCTCCTTCAGCCTGCCCAGCCTCAGTTTCCCCACAGGTAGAGCTCGCCCAGCAAGCTGAAACTGTGAGGCCTGCGGGGCAGAGGCTGCATATAGCGGGGGGGCAGCTGGGGCAATGAGGGGCAGTCAGTGGGGTGGGGCTGTCAAGTGCAGGGGGTCCACGGCGGGGCTCCTAGGGTCTCTCCTTGGCTCTGGGAGGGGAGCGGGGGGCCTAGGGGTTAGAGCAGGAGGGTGGGGGGAAGGGAAGCTGGGGTCTCTTCCCAGGTCAGGGAAGGGAGCGGGGCCTAGGGGTTGGAGCCGGGGCGTGGGGCTGGGATCCAGAATCTCTTCCTCCCCCCTCCCTGTGGGTGTGAGGTGTCTGTGCCCCCCCCCGCCCCCCATGGCTGGATTGTGAGGTCAGCGGTGCGTCGGGGCCAGGTCATTGCAGAGCCGGGGCCGGCCTGGCGGCTGCTGGAAGGTCTGGGCCTGTTGGTAGCGCCCAGGTACGGCCGCACCCCTGCTACTCCGGGCCCAAGGGGGGGCTTGGACCATGGGGGGCACCGAGGCCGCCGGAAGGGGCAGGAAACCTACCCTGGAGCGTGGGGCCGGGCCTGCCGGTGGGTCCCTGGGCCAAGGGTGGCCCCGGGGCAGGTACCCGCCGGTGAGGTGGGTCTGGGATTTACCGGGGAGACATGTCCCGGCCTCCGGGGAGGGGCGATTGGTGAGTGCAGGGGCTGGGCACATGGGAGGGCCCCTCGCCTGGCGCTGGGGCAGGGCTGCGTAGCGGGACCCCTCTGGGGTGGGGGCTGAGGGGGAGGGTCAGTCTCGTGGCTCCAGCGGCGGGATGGGCCCAGGGGTCCTGGCTGCTGGCGGGCGGGCGGGTGCCCCACGCTCCATCTCTCTGCTCCAGCTGCCCACTAGTGCCCCCCGGAGATGGCGGAGGCGCACCAGGCCGTGGCTTTCCAGTTCACTGTCTCGCCCGAGGGCGTCGACGTGCGACTCAGCCATGCGGCCCTCAAGCAGGTCTACCTGGCCGGCCTGCGCTCCTGGAAGAAGAAAATCAGCCGCCTGCGGGTACATGGGGAGGCGGGGAAGGGACTGTGGGGTCAGACCATGGGGCAAGGATTGGGGGCTGGGGAGGACAAGGGGTTAGACTTTGAGGCGGGGAGCTGGGTGTGAATCTGGGGGGCAGGTTGCTGGGGGGGTGGGGAGCTGGGCAGTGGATCTGGGGATCTGGGAGCTGGGGAGGGTGGGGAGCTGTGGGGCGGGTCTGGGGGGAGCTGAGCGGTGGATCTGGGGGGCAGGTTGCTGGGGGGGTGGGGAGCTGTGGGATGGGGCTGGGGAAGCTGAGCGGTGGATCTGGGGGATGGGGAGCTGTGGGGCGGGGCTGGGGGGGCTGAGCGGTGGATCTGGGGGATGGGGAGCTGTGGGGCGGGGCTGGGGGGGCTGAGCGGTGGATCTGGGGGGCGGGGAGCTGTGGGGCGGGGCTGGGGGGGCTGGCGGTGGATCTGGGGGCGGGCTGTGGGGCGGGGCTGGGGGGCTGGGGGAGCTGTGGGGCGGGGCTGGGGGAGCTGGGCGGTGGATCTGGGGGGCGGGGAGCTGTGGGGCGGGGCTGGGGGAGCTGGGCGGTGGATCTGGGGGGCGGGGAGCTGTGGGGCGGGGCTGGGGGGAGCTGGGCGATGGATCTGGGCGGCGGGAGTGTGGCGTTGCTGGGGGGGGGGTGGGGAGCTGTTGGACGGAGCTGGGCGGTGGATCTGGGGGGCAGGTTGCTGGGCGGGTGGGGAGCTGTGGGGCGGGGCTGGGGGAGCTGGGCCGTGGATCTGGATGGCAGGTTCCCGGGGGGGGGGGGGGAGAAGCTGTGGGGCAGGGCTGGGCAGAGCTGGGTGGTGGATTGGGGGGGGGCTGGGCTGTGGATCTGGGGGGAGCTGTGGGGGGGGCTGGACGGTGGATCTGGAGGGGGGGAGCTGGGGGGGGGGCAGGGGGCAGGAGCCAGGCTCATCCCTGGCTCAGTGCTGCTCCGGCTGAGTCCCATCTGCCCCACAGAACAGCCTGGTGACGGGCGTGTTCCCCGCCAGCCCGGCCAGCTGGCTCGTCATGGCCGTGGCCATCCTGGCCAGCCAGGCCTCTCGCCTCGACCCCTCCATGGGCCTCATCGGCAAGATCAAGGAGCAGCTACCTGCCAGGTGGGGGCGGGGGCAGGGGCTGGGGTACAGGGGAAGGGCATGGGGGACAGGGACAGCTGTGTGGGGCAGGCCAGGGGGAGGGGGGGCACTAGGGGACATAGCTGGGGACAGGTTTCCTGGGGATGTGGGGGGCACTGGGGATGCAGGGGGTACTGGGGGCATAGCTGGGGCAGAGGTACTATGGATATGGGGGGCAGGGCGGGGGCCCCTGGGGACGGAGGAGGCCCGGGGGGGCAGGGCGGGGGGCCCAGGTGGTCCAGCCTGCCCCCCGCTGAGCCCCCGTCCCCCCGCAGCCCCTGGCTGTCAGAGCTGGCCCGGGCGGGGCTAGGCGCGCTGGCTTTCGCCACCCTGCTGTGGCTGGGGCTGGTGGTGACCATGCGGGGGGCCCTGCGAGCCCTGCTCTGCTACCACGGCTGGATGGAGGAGGAGCACGGCCGCACCTCCAACGCCACCAAGCTCTGGCTGGTACGTGCTGGGGCGCCCCGGGGGGCGGGGACATCCTGGGGCTGCGGTGAGGGGGCTGGTAGCTTTGGGGGGGGCAGGGGCTGGCACTTGCCACGAGGCCAGGGGCCACATGGGGGAGTGTGGGGGGCCCAGTGGCGTGTCCCCGGGGGAAGGGGGCTGACGCTCTCCGGGGGGCTGGGGCCAGGCTGGGGGGGATCCCTGTCCTAGGAAGCGAGCGCCCCCGGCTGTGGTGTCTGTAGGTGGGGGGCAGCTCTCTGCCCTGCCCCCTGGCTCTCTGCCCCCCAGGCACTGGTGAAGATCTTTGCTGGCCGCAGGCCCATGCTGTACAGCTACCAGGCCTCCCTGCCGCGCCTGCCCGTGCCCGCTGTGCGCAACACCCTGCAGCGGGTGAGCCTTGGGGTGGGGGGGCAGGCAGGAATCTTCAGGGGGGTTCTGGGGCTCTCTGGGGGCGGAAAGGGGATGTGGGGGGAGGTGCTGGAGGAAGGGGCCATGGGGAGGTGCTGGGGGGCTGGAAGGAGGGGCTGTGGAGAGGTTCTGGGGGGTTGGAGGGAGGAGTCATGGGGCTGTTCTGGGGGGCTGGAAGGAGGGGCCATGGGGAGGTGCTGGGGGCTGGAGGGAGAGGTCATGGGGAGGTGCTGGGGGGCTGGAGGAGGGGATGTGGAGGGCCCTGGGAAGAGGGGGTTTGGGGGCTCTGGGTGCTAGGGGAGTCCTGGGAGCTGGAGAGGTGGGCTGGGGGGGCTGGGGCGGTTCCACTGACCCCCAGCTCTGCCCCCAGTACCTGGAGTCGGTGCGCCCCCTGCTGTCGGACCTGCAGTTCCAGCGGGCGACCGCCCTGGCCCGGGACTTCGAGCGCTCGCTGGGCCCCCGGCTGCAGTGGTACCTCACCCTCAAGTCCTGGTGGGCCACCAACTACGTGAGTCAGGGGGCTGGGGGGCCCGGCTTCAGGGGAGGGGCTGGCAGGGGGTGCAGGGCCGGCAGAGGGTGGAATCGAGCAGCGAAGGGATCCGTGGGGGGGGGGGTCACTGGGTGGTGAGGGGTTGGGGGTCCAGCAGGGGGTGGAACCAAGCAGCAAGGGGGCTCGTGGGGGCCCATGGCTGTGCTGCAGGGGGCGGGGACACAGCGGGGGGGGCTCTGACTCTCTTTAGCCTCCCCCCCCAGGTGAGTGACTGGTGGGAGGAATATGTCTACCTGCGGGGCCGGAGCCCCCTCATGGTGAACAGCAACTATTATGCCATGGTGAGTCCCCTAACCCAGCTCCGGCCCTGTGGGGGGGGTGTATGGGGTCCCCATACCTGGCTCTGGCCCTGTGGGGGGGTCTATGGGTTCCCACATCTAGCTCCGTCCCTCACCCCCTTCTCCCCCCCGCTCCCCCAGGATTTCCTGTACGTCACCCCGACGCCCATCCAGGCGGCCCGGGCGGGGAACGTGGTTCACGCCATGCTGCTCTATCGGCGCGAGCTGAACCGCGAGGAGATCAAACCGGTGAGGGGGGCTGGGGGGTGCTCAACAGGATGGCGGGGGGGTGCAGTGCCGGGTGGGGGATGGGCACTGGCATCTCTCTGGAGGGGCTGGGGGGGGTCCATCCCTCTGGGGTGTAGCAGGGGGGCATGGCCCCCCAGATGTGGCCCCTTCCCTTTTGGGGGGCTGCGCCCCCTCCCTGCAGGGCGCCCGCTGCATTTTGCCCTTATGGGTTTTGAGCTCTAGACCCCAGGTATCTTGTTCTGCCCGAGATGCGCCTGCCCCCCAGACGCCAGAGGACAGCTCTAGGGGCAAGGGGGGCTCAAGGCTGGGCTGTCTCCCCATAACCCTGCCCAGCTGTGGCACAGGGAGCAGGAGGCCTGGGGGGCTGCATGGATGTGGGGCTGGAGGCTTTGCTGTGGGGGGCTGGGGAGTCTCGAGGGCATGGTTCTGTTTTAGCATGGGGCAGGGAGCTGCACCCTGGGGGGTCTCTGGGGGTCTGTGGGGTGAGTGACACCCCCCCCACCCCGCTACCCCCCAGCTGATGATCCAGGGCACGCTGCCCTTGTGCTCCGCGCAGTACGAACGCATGTTCAACACCACCCGCATCCCTGGAGTGGAGGCAGGTAGGAGCCCTGCTCCGAGCCCCGGATTAAATACCCCCGAGAGAGCTTGTATGTTGGGGGGCTCAGAGCGGGGGGACCCAGGGAGGGGGTGAGGGGACATGGGGGGGGGCTCAGAGCGGGGGGACCCAGGGAGGGGGTGAGGGGACATGGGGGGGGGGGCTCAGAGCGGGGGGACCCAGGGTGGGGATGGGGGGATGCAGTGGGGAGGATCCCTGGGGGGCTGGCTGTGGATATGGGCAGGGGGAGGGGGGAGTGTTTAGCCTGGGGAAGGGGCCAAGGTGCAGCCCTGCATGGCCCCACGCCCCCCCCCCTGCCCCCCCCCCAGACACCCTGCAGCACAGGCGGGACAGCCAGCACCTGGCCGTCTTCCACGCTGGCCGCTTCTACCGCCTGGACCTCTACCACGGGGGGCGGCTGCTGGGCCCCCGTGCGCTGCAGGCGCAGTTCCAGCGCATCCTGGACGACCCCACGCCCCCTGCGCCTGGCGAGGAGACCCTGGCTGCCCTGACCGCTGGGCCCCGGTGAGTGCCTGGGAGGCAGTGAAGGGATGGGGGAGGGGATGTGAGTTGGGGAGGGGCAGGGGAGGCAGTGACTGGAGGGGGCGGGGCAGGAGGGGGTGGGGGTGGGGAGGGGGGCAGTGAGTGGAGGGGGAGGGGAGGCGGGTGGTGTGGGGCAGGGGAGGCAGTGACTGGAGGGGGTGGGGCAGGTGGGGGGAGGGGATATGGGTGAGGGTGGGGCGGGGGGCAGTGACAGGAGGGGGTGGGGCAGGGGGGCAGTGACAGGAGGGGGCGGGGCAGGTGGGGGAGGGGGTGGGGGTGGGGCAGGGGGGCAGTGAGTGGAGGGGGCAGGGCAGGTGGCGGGAGGGGATATGGGTGGGGGTGGGGCAGGGGGGCAGTGACAGGAGGGGGCTGGGCCGCAGGCAGATTTGGGCTGACAGCCCCCCACCCCTCCCCTCCCCCGCAGGGAGCCGTGGGCCCGGGCTCGCCGGACGTACTTTGGGTCGGGCCGGAACCAGGAGTCGCTCCAGGCGGTAGAACGAGCCGCCTTCTTCGTCACGCTGGACAGCTCCGAGCAGGGGCTGCTGGGCCCCGAGTCGGGCCGGGCGCTGGACCGGTACTCCAAGGCCCTGCTGCACGGGCAGTGTCACGACAGGTGGGGACCCCCGGCCCTCCCAAGCTCCCCAGCCTCCGCCCTGCTGTACGATCCCCCAGCCCCGGGTATCTCTCAGCTCCTCCCCCACCCACTTCCCTGCCCCCCACCCCCAGGACCCTCAGGAGAAGGGGATGCAGCAGGAATCCCTCCCCTCTCGGCTCCTTCCTCCGTCTCCTGCAGGGCCCCCTCCACTGGGGAGGGGCTCTCACCCACGGCCCCCTTGCAGGTGGTTTGATAAAT
This sequence comes from Pelochelys cantorii, assembly GCA_032595735.1. NCBI lineage: Eukaryota > Metazoa > Chordata > Testudines > Trionychidae > Pelochelys > Pelochelys cantorii. Next base: position 10,605,441 of record CM064358.1, on the reverse strand, counting down.
CTTTCACCCTGATCGTCTTCCGCAACGGCAAGATGGGGCTGAATGCGGAGCACTCCTGGGCTGACGCCCCCGTCATGGGCCACCTCTGGGAGGTACGCCCGGATGCCTGGGGTCCCAGCCTGGGGGGGTAGGGCTAGGAGCCCTGAGGCCTTTGCTTCAGGAGGGGAGGAGGACCTAATGGTAAGGGTTGGGAGGGCCTGGGGTTCTATGCTGGCTGTGGGAGGGGAGAGGGGCCTAGTGGTTAGAGCTGAGGGGGAGCCAGGAGGCCTGGGTTCTGAGCTGGCTCCGGGAGGGGAGAGGGGCCTAGTGGTTAGAGCTGGCAGAGTGGGCTGGGGAGGAGCCAGGAGGCCTGGGTTCTGAGCTGGCTCCGGGAGGGGAGAGGGGCCTAGTGGTTAGAGCTGGCAGAGTGGGCTGGGGAGGAGCCAGGAGGCCTGGGTTCTGAGCTGGCTCTGGGAGGGGAGTGGGGCCTAATGGTTACAGCTGGCAGGGGTTGGGGGAGCCAGGATGCTTGGGTTCTGAGCTGCCTGCGTCCCCCGCCCCGCAGTACACGCTGGCCACAGACGTCTTCAAGCTGGGCTAGGGGTTGCGGACGGTCACTGCCAAGGATGCTTGGAGTTCTGGAGCCAGGCCTGCGTCCCCCGCCTCAGAAGCTACACGCTGGCCACAGACGTCTTCAAGCTGGGCTACAATGCGGACGGTCACTGCAAGGGGGAGCTGGAGCCAGGCCTCCCCCCGCCTCAGAAGCTGCAGTGGGAGATCCCGGAGGAGGTGGGAGCAGGGGAGGGGCTATGTGAACATGGGGCAGGCCCAAAGGAAAGGGGGAGTGGCTGGGTTGGAGGTGGAGCTAAAGGAAGGTGGGGGCGGGGCCAAAGGAAGGTGAGAGAGTGGCTGGGGTGGGGGCACGGCCAAAGGAAGGCGGGGGTGGAGCCTGGGGTCAGGCAGTGGGGGATACTTGGGGGCAGGTCACTGCTCTGACCCCGCCCCCCGTGCCAGCGAGTGATCCAGGGCTCCCTGCGGGTGGCGCGGGCGCTGGCGGACGACGTGGATTTTCACACCTTCGCCTTCAAGGACTTCGGCAAGGGGCTGATCAAGAAATGTCGCACCAGCCCCGACGGCTTCATCCAACTGGCCTTGCAGCTGGCCCACTACCGGGTATTGCCTCTGCCCCCAGTGGCCAGCGAGTGCCCCCCAGGGCTCCCTGACCACACGGGCTAACGGCGCGGGCAGCTGGTGCACGACGTGGCTGTGGCACACCAGTGGGACCGTGTCCAAGTGACTTCGGGAAGGGGTCCCCGTGTATCAAGCCCCCCCCAACCGTCGCACCAGCCCCCAGGACAAGGGCAAGTTCTGCCTGACCTACGAGGCGGCCATGACGCGGCTGTTCCGCGAAGGGCGCACGGAGACCGTCCGCTCCTGCTCCATCGAGTCGTGCAGTTTTGTCCGAGCCATGATGGACCCCGACCACACCGTGAGTGGGGGAACCGGCCCTGGCAGCTGGGGGGCTCCCACGTGGGGAGCTGGCTGCCTCTCGCCAGGTGCTTCCCGGGTGGCACCGGTGGCCGGGTGCAGTGCTGGGAAGGGGAGAGGCGTTGCTGTCCCGTGTACCAGCCCCCCCCAACCGTGCCCTGCCCCCCCAGGACAAGGGCAAGTTCTGCCTGACCTACGAGGCGGCCATGACGCGGCTGTTCCGCGAAGGGCGCACGGAGACCGTCCGCTCCTGCTCCATCGAGTCGTGCAGTTTTGTCCGAGCCATGATGGACCCCGCCCAGAGCGTGAGTGGGGGAAGGGCCCTGGGAGCTGGGGGGCTCCCTCGTGGGGGGAGCTGGCTGCCTCTCGCCAGGTTTGCTTCCCGGGGCCTGGCACGGTGCAGCCGGGTGCAGGGCTGGGGGAAGGGGGAGAGGACCGTTGCTGTTCCCTGACACCCCCCCCCGCGCATCCCCCAGGCCTCCCAGCGCCTGGCCCTGTTCCGTGTGGCGGCGGCCAAGCACCAGACCCTGTACCGCCGGGCCATGGTGGGCGCTGGCATTGACCGACACCTCTTCTGCCTCTACGTGGTCTCCAAGTACCTGGGCGTGGACTCCCCCTTCCTCAGGGAGGTGCGTGGGTGTACTTGGGGGATCACAGGGGCGGGGCTTAAGGGGGAGGAGCAATCTCCAGGAGGGGGAGGAGCTTGTGGGGAAAGGGGTGGGGTTTGAAGAGGCGGGTCTCAGGGCAGAACTTGGGGAGATGGGGCTTGGGAGGTGAGGGGGTGGGGCTTGGGGATCAGGCGAGGTGTGGGGAGGGGGCGGGGCTGGGCTGGGCCTTCACCCTGCCCTGCCCTGCAGGTGCTGTCGGAGCCGTGGGGCCTGTCCACCAGCCAGACGCCCATCCAGCAACTTGAGCTCTTCGACCTCCGCAGCCACGCCGACTACATCTCCTGCGGGGGTGGCTTCGGGCCGGTGAGCTCCCAGTTAGCAGGAGGGGGGCTGGGAGCCAGGAACTGGCTGGGGGATGGGAGGGGAGTGAGCGGGGGGAGGGGGGCTGGGAGCCAGGAACTGGGCTGGGGGACGGGAGGGGGGCTGAGACTCAGGGGAGGGGGGCTGGGAGCCAGGAACTGGGCTGGGGGATGGGAGGGGGGCTGAGACTCAGGGGAGGGGAGGGGAGGGGGGCTGGGAGCCAGGAACTGGGCTGGGGGATGGGACAGGGGTTGGTGGGGGGGGACTGAGCCCCAGGAAGCGGGTGGGGAAGAGGGGCTGACGGGGGGGGCTGGGAGCCAGGACTCCTGGGTTCTCTCTACCCTAGGTGGATGATAACGGCTATGGGGTGTCCTACATCGTTATTGGCGAGGACCTAATCACATTCCACGTCTCCTGCAAGTTTTCCAGCCCCGACACGGTGAGGGGAAGCCAGTTGGGGGAGGGGGTTCCTCCTTAATCCCCTCCCCCAGCTACAACCTCTTCCTGCCCCCCCCCACCCCCCAATAACTCGGCCCGTCTCTCCTCAGGATGCTCACCGGTTCGGGGCGAACATCCGCACAGCTCTGCTCGACCTCCGGGCTCTGTTCAGTCTGCCCCCCAAGTAGCCTGAGAGCTGGGGGTGGCTGTGGCTGGATTTCCTCTCCCCAATAAAGCCGTGGGGCACGCGGACCCCTGGAGGGGATGGGCTGTGTTTGTGTTCAGAGACGCCCCCCCCCCCATGCTGCATCTGCCAGAGGGGAAGGGGGGGGGCATTTCCTCATCCTGGCATGGGTTGGTACTACTGGGGGGCTTGCCTGGGCTGGGTGCCCCCTGCCTTCCCATGGCCCCTAGAAAATGGGGGGAATTTGCCACTCACCCTCCCCCGAGAAAAAGTGTTCAGGGGGCCTGTGGCCATGGGGGAATTTGGGGTTAGGGCCCCCCAAGGGGAGCAGAGTCCCCCTGCTACTTGGGGCAGGTTTTTAATTGTTTACAATGGGGGGGGGATTGTGATGGGGGCAGGACCCCCCCCTCCCCTTGGGTATAAGGGACACAGAGCCTGGAGTCACTGCTTGCAAACGCAGATGGGCAATAAAGGTCTGACAGCAAGGACCGTAAGCATCTTCTGTCATGGTGTGGGGGGTCATTAAATTTCCCTGCCCTCGTCCCCTGGGTATCTGCCCTAGAGCAGCATCCAACCCTCCCACCCCACAGAAGGGCCCTGGGTTGCTGCCCCAAACACACACACGCACGCACGCAGCAGGTGCTTTATTGGTGGCTGCAGTGGGATTTAGCGCTGCTGCATGGGAGGTGGCGCCGCATGCTGCGGCCCCCCATCCTGGGACAGCTGGGCCTGCAGGCAACTGAGCCGGGTGTGGAGTGGGTCCAGGCTGGGGGGTTTCTCTCTGTGGGGGCAGAAGGAGACCAATCATGCTTGGGTTCGCCGAGAGCCTTTGTGGGGTTCACCAGCCCTGCCCAACGCTGGGCTATGAACGCGCTGTTGCCGGAGGGCAGGACGCCCCTGTGCACAGTTCTCTGAATACAGCCTCTGAACATGCAGCTGCAGGCCCAGGAGCTCCCGGAGTGAGGAAAAGCCAGAAAATATCATCCTGCCGCCCTATACATCCCTGGCCTGCCCCCCAGCTCAGAAACAAGCTGTTGGAATTGGAAAAGAGGCAGAGACAAGTGATGGTGCAGGAGGGAGCATCTCCTGGGTCCCCCGCAGCTGCTAGGGGGGGATACAGCAGAGGCCAGCATGGCCGTGACCTGGGTGGAGCATGTGTTTGTTACCCCTTCGTGTGACATGAGAGCTGGGGGTCGTCCCCAGGATGCTACCAGGTAGTGGGTTTAACACACAAAGGCAAAAGAGATGGGGTTGCCCCTGTTGCTCCATGTCCTGGGGAAGCCTTGAGCCTCCACATTCCAGGGGCAGGGAGTTCCACCAGTTAACACTGCAGGCAGCAGCCCTGAGTGGCCCCAAACAGCGGGGAGGGAGGATGCCCCCTCTGGCAGGGGCCCCGTTACTCACTGGGGGTTGAGTCGGACCCGCTCCACATAGGTCTTGGCTCTCAGGGCTTCGTCCTGGGCCAGACGCAGGTTGGAGCTCAGGGTCTCCGCTCGGGCGTGAGTCTCAAGGGTGGCTTGCTCCAGCTCCTGCACCAGGGGAGGGGAAGGAACAGACCCATTAGGCGGGGGGCAGCTGGGGAGAATTAAGGAGGGGGTAGCATGGGGTGGGGTAGTGGGGCAATGGGGGAGGGGTGGACTGCATGGCCCCTGCTCCTATTGTGGGCAAGGGAGTGTCCCCCTGAAAGACTCCTCACCCCCCCCAGCCCTGCCGGTGCCCCACCCTCCCACCCGCAGCTCTTACCCCCCCCCCCAGCCCTGCCCCCCCACATACCAGAATCTTGTTCTGCAGCCGCTGGCAGGCAGGGCAGGGGGCTGGGGGCAGCCCACGTTGCCTCAGCTCGTCCAGCAGGGGCGCCACCGCACACTCCACCGCCTGCCTCAGGCTCTGGGCACTGACACAACCCTGGCTGGGGGGCGGAGGGGGGGGGGAGTCACAAGGCCTGCCGGTGCCCCCCACTCTCGCCCCACAGCCCCCACCTGCCCTGCCCTGCCAGTGCCCCCCACTCCTGCCCCACAACCCCTGCCAGCCCAGCTCCACCCCCCAGCCCTGCCAGTGCCCTGCACTCCTGCCCCCCCGCCCCCACCAGCCCTGCCCCCCCAGGCCTGTCGGTGCCCCCTATTCTCCCAGCTGCTGCTACCTGCCACAGCTGGTGGGGGGCCATTCGGGCAGCTCCAGGCCCCGCAGGTTCCCCAGCTGACGGGCCACGTCTTCCAGCAGGGGCCTGACCTGCCGCAGCCCCTCGATGTCGGCACGGAGCTGGCTCAGGGCCTGGGCCGTGTGGCTCGCGCTGCGGGGGGCGAGGGCCTGCCTGAGTCTGCCACCGGCCTGCGGCCGGGGTCGGGGGGCAGAGCTCGGAGCAGTGCTGGGGGGGCGGGGAGCTCCAGCCTGGGGGGAGGGGTGGAGAGGGGTCGGCGGCTGGGCTGGCCAAGCCAGCCTCTGCTTGGGAAGGGGGGGGTGTAAGTTTGCCCCCAGCCCACCTCCGGGTCCCCCTCCTGCTCCTATGTGATGAGCTGGCTGTGGAGGGGAAGTGGCAGGTGCCGCTGCACCCCGAGGCCAGGCTGAAACTGCGCTTATCGTCTGGGGGGGCTTCTGAGTCCCTGGGCCTGCCCTTCGGCCTCCAGGGCCCCCTGCGGAGGGCTCGGCCCTGGCTCACAGGGACACCGTTCGGGTCCTTAGCCAGATGGCTGGGCCGGCTGCAGGGGCCCGGGCTGACTCGGGAGGGCCCGGTGGGGATGGCCGAGGTGTCCCACCCAGCCCACGGGGTGGGGAGCGGCTGCCTCACGCCAGAGCCGGCCAAGGCGGAGGGGGTGGGCGACGGGCCAGCCCTCCCCTGGGCTGGCGGGGCGCTGCCAGAGGCTCGGGCCCCACTTGGGCTCCATCGCCACCCCCAGCCTGGCGCTGTGTGAGAAGCGGGGGGCCCGACGGGGTGGGCTGGACCACACCGGGCCGGGGGGGCTCTGTGCGCCGAAGGAGGCCAGGGCACCAGGGCCGGGAACCCAGCCTGTGACAAGCCCTTCCCGCCTTCCCCAGCGCCTCAGAGCCAGGCTGGGGTGGCGCTGAGGTGGGGGGCAGAAAGGGAGAGCAACACCCCGTAGCATGTGGGGGCAAGGAGCAGCCCCGTGCGCCCAGACAGACGGACGGCTGGCCCTGGGGCGGGCCCTGAGCAAGCTGCAGCCGGACCCGTCTGGGTGGCACCTCGCTGGGTGCCCGACCCCTCTGCCCTGCCCCACTGCGCCAGCGGGAAGGGGCCCCGGCCCAGCTACTGAGATGGAGCCTGCAGGGGGAGGACGGGGAGGGGTGGTCCATGTGACGGGGGGGAGGGGAAAGACACAGCTGGCGCTTTGCCCCGGAGCGGGGCCCCGAACTTCCCCAGGCCCCTGGCTAAGTGGCCCCCCTCCCTTCGGTCCCGTGGCAGGGGGGGGTGACGAAGGGGGGATTTTATTCCCCTTGGTATGTCGCATGTGAGGGCTACTGGCCTGTAGTAATCCTGGGCGTGCCTCAGTTTCCTGGGGCACGGCTCTGGTGCCTGGGTGGGGATGGGAACTTCAGTGAGAGTGTCTCCCCCACACACCCACCGAACCTGAGCCTGGCAGGGGGGCGATTGGGTGACACCTTATGCCGGGGAAGCAGGATAAAGGCCGGAGGAGGGGCCTGGTTGGGGGCTGGCACTGGGGGCTGGAATGGAGGCCGGGCTGGCTGGGGAGGGGACGAGGAGGGGGGGGCCAACTCACTAGCCCCCCCAACCTAGGCCCATCCCATCCCCTGCCCCCCTCACCTGGACTCCTCCAGCGCAGCGCCCGTCCCTCTGCCTTCTGGCCCCAGGCCCAGCGCCCGCTGCTGGTGTCCAGCGGCATCGGTGGGGCTGCCCCCGGCCTCTGCACTGCGTGTGGGGATCCCTGCGGCCACCTGCTGCTCCGGCTCCTGCCCCTGCCCGCCAAGCTCCCCGCCTTGCGCCTGCTGCTGCAGCATCCGCAGCTTCTCCTGGGGGCAGGGCTGTGAGCTTCCCCCCAGCAGTGCCCCGACCAGAGACCCCGGGGCTGTGAGCTTCCCCCCAGCAGTGCCCGGACCAGAGACCCTGAGGCTGTGAGCTTCCCCCCAGCAGTGCCCCGACCAAAGACCCCGGGGCTGTGAGCTTCCCCCCAGCAGTGCCCCCTGCCAGACACCCCGGTGCTGCGAGCTTCCCCCCAGCAGTGTCCCCAGCCAGTGACCCTGGGGCTGCGAGCTTTCCCCGAGCAGTGCCCCGACCAGAGACCCCGGGGCTGTGAGCTTCCTCCCAGCAGTGCCCCCTGCCAGACACCCCAGTGCTGCGAGCTGCCCCAAAGCAGTGCCCCCAGCCAGACACCCCAGTGCTGTGAGCTTCCCCCCAGCAGTGCCCCCTCCCAGACACCCCAGTGCTGTGAGCTGCCCCAAAGCAATGCCCCCAGCCAGAGACCCCAGTGCTGCGAGCTTCCCCCCAGCAGTGTCCCCAGCCAGAGACCCCAGTGCTGCGAGCTTCCCCCCAGCAGTGTCCCCAGCCAGTGACCCCGGGGCTGCGAGCTTCCCGGCGCAGTTCCCACCTGGGCCCCGCCCTCACCTCCAGCAGCATGGAGCTTTTCTTGAGTGCGTTGGTTTTGATCTCCGTGTCTTCCACTGACTGGCTGACCTTGCGGCAGCTTTCCTGGAGGTGGGGGAAAGGGTTAGCGACCCGGGGAGCTGGTCCCCCTTCCAGCACGGGGCCCGGGGCCCCCCTCACCTGGAGCTGGGTGCAGTACTCCTCCAGGTCCTCCGCCTCCCGCCGCCGGCGCTCCAGGGTGTCGCACAGCATGGAGCACTCGCTCTGGGGGGCAGAGGGGGGAGGGGTCACGGGCTGGGAATAGGAGAGCCACGGAGGGAAATCGGGGGGGCAGACGGCCCTGGGGGGCACCGACCTGGAGGCTCTGCACCCGCCGGTTGACGCGGGACGCCCGCTCCTTGAGGCTGGTGACGGAGTCCTTGGCACGCACCAGGCCACTGGTCACCATGTCCTGGGGCGGGGGGGGGAGATGGCAACAGCAGGTCAGGGGCCCCCACACCTGGGACCCCCCCCCCCACTGACACCCAAGGAGTAGATTCTACTGCCCCCATATAGGGAGGAGTCCCACTAGGGGAATTCCCGGGGGGGGGGCCCCACAAGGAGAGATTTGCTGATGGGTGAGGGCTGGGGGGGGTCTTTGCACATGGGGAGGGTGTTGGTGTCCCCAGACAGAATGGGAGGGGCCTGTGTCGAACCACCCAGGTGTGGGGGTCCCACCAGCCGGGTGTGGGGTTGGTATCTCCGGGGGGGGGTGGTGGGTGTTGGGGGGAATCTCACCAGGGGGGTGGGCGGGTCGGTGTCGTCCTCAGACCAGGCCGGGTCCCCGGGGGGCAGGGGCGGGCTCAGGGGGGCACTGCCCCGCCCGGCCCCGTCGTCCGTGGACTCGGAGTCGTCGCCCGTCAGGTTGAGCAGCGAGACGTTGGTGCAGGCTGAGGAGCGCTTCAGGTTCAGGCGGGGAGGGGGCTCGCCAGGCAGGGGGGGCTCCACCCTGCGGGGAAGGGGTGGGGTCAGCCACACCCACCCTGCCTGCTCCCCACAACTCCCTTACCCACCCGCCCAGTCAGGCCCAGCCCCTTTCTCTGCTCCCCACAGCCTGCCCCCTTTCCCCCCCATCCCGCTGGCCCCAGGCCCCACCCATGGAAGGACACGGCTTTCTTCTTTTTGGGGAGCCCCTTGGGGCTGGCTTTGCCCAGCAGGTCCCGGGTGCTCTGGGTTCGGGTCTCTGCCCCAGAGGGGGGGTCTCCGGCTTCGTTGATCTCCTTCGACTGCCAGATGGTTTTCACCACCACGTTGGCCATGATGCTGGCTGGGCCGGGCCCTTGGGGCTCCTCCGGCAGGGGCCAGGCCCTCGCGGCAAGGGCAAGGCTGCTGGTGCTCAGCAGTTCACTAGAGCAAGGGACTAGAGCTCGGTGAAGAGGGTGGGGGAGCTGGTGCCACCCCTCGTGCAAAGGGCTTTCGCCGTGAGCTGCCCCAGCCGCACCCCGTGACCTCACAAGCGCCACCGCGGCCACAGCTGTCAGGTGACACCCCCGCAAGGTTCTATGAGGTCATCGGGGTTCTTCAAGGGGAAGGGCCAGTGTGTGTGTCATAGACGCCGTACTGCTCCAAGGGAAGAGCCACTTCTCGTTGGCCCAAAGCGGGAGGGGGCAGAGGGGGAGCACTTTGCCCAAAGGCCTGATCTAGCAGTTGGGAACCCCTGGTCTGTTTACAGAGAAGGAAACTGAGGGGACGGGGTGGGGCCAGATGGGAAATAGAACCCAGGAGTCCTGGCTCCCTGCTTTGTGGTGCTGGGGGTGGGAGACACAAAACGGGGGAGGGCCCCAGCTTCCAGAGCCAGAAACACCCACACCCAGGTCACCCTATGGCTTCAGCACCCCCCCGCTTAAACTGGATCCTGGGCCTGCAGTGTCCAGCCTTACCCCCACGAGTGCAGTAGAGCAAGTCCTGCTGAGCCAGCACCAGAGGGAGCCTGCTACAACACTGGGAGCACTGGCTGGTGCTGGCACTTGGGCGCTCCGTGTCCTGGGGCAGGTATGAACTGAGCCTCAAACCCGGCCCACTCCGTGCCCCGGGGCAGGTATGATCTCAGAGCCCCACGCCCAGCCAGCTCTGTGCCCCGGGGCAGGTGTGAACTCAGAGCCCCACACCCAGCCCGCTCATCTTGGTGCCCCAGCTAGGCACCCAGAACCAGGCCAGCCAGACGAGGGGCGCTGTGTATCACAGACCCGGGCTTGGAGTTTTCTCGCTGACACGGGGCCTTCCTACCCCCGGTAACACTGCAGCACACGGGGGGGGGGAAACTGAGGCACATCCAGGCTTCCTGACACAGACGCCACCAATGCCCACTTGGGCATGTGAGCAAATGGCTGCCCCGGGGGGAGGGGCAGGGCAGTGTGGGGAGGAGGAAGGGCTGGCAGGAGCCTGCAGGTCAGCGATTTGGCAACCGGAGGGAGGCACCTTCCAGGCCAGGCACCGCCCCAGCGCCCGGGAGATGAGAAAAGGGGAAGCAAGATTAGGAGAGCAGAAGGGTGGGGGCGGGAAGAGCCCCACGGGCACCAAACCCAGGAGTCCGGGCTCCCAGCCCCCCTCACTGGTCCCCCTTCCCCCCAGAGAACCCAGGAGTCTGGGTTCCTAACCCCCCCACTAGTCCCCCGCCCCACACACTCCCAGAGAACCCAGGAGTCCAGGCTCCCAGCCCCCCCACTAGTCCCCCTTCCCCCCAGAGAACCCACGAGTCCAGGCTCCCAGCCCCCCTCACTGGTCCCCCTTCCCCCCAGAGAACCCAGGAGTCCAGGCTCCCAGCCCCCCCACTGGTCCCCCCAGAGAACCCAGGAGTCCAGGCTCCCAGCCCCCCCACTAGTCCCCCTTCCCCCCAGAGAACCCAGGAGTCCGGGCTCCCAGCCCCCCCACTGGTCCCCCTTCCCCCCAGAGAACCCAGGAGTCCGGGCTCCCAGCCCCCCCACTGGTCCCCCTTCCCCCCAGAGAACCCAGGAGTCCAGGCTCCCAGCCCCCCCACTGGTCCCCCCAGAGAACCCAGGAGTCCAGGCTCCCAGCCCCCCCACTAGTCCCCCTTCCCCCCAGAGAACCCAGGAGTCCGGGCTCCCAGCCCCCCCACTAGTCCCCCTTCCCCCCAGAGAACCCAGGAGTCCAGGCTCCCAGCCCCCCTCACTGGTCCCCCTTCCCCCCAGAGAACCCAGGAGTCCAGGCTCCCAGCCCCCCCACTGCCCGTCCCCCCAGAGAACCCAGGAGTCCAGGTCCCGCCCCTCCTGGCCCCCTCCCCTCAACCGTCAGGTTCCCGCCCCCCCGTCCCTCCAGAGAACCCAGGAGTCCGGGCTCGTAATCGCCTCCCCGACTCCCCTCCCCAGCTGCAGGCCCATTCACCAATCCCCTTCCCCAGTTGGGCCATGGGCCCGCCCCCTCCGCCTATGGGCTCGCGGGGCTGCAGGCTCAACCAATGCGGGCAGGGAAGGGGCGGGATTTAACGTTGATCGGCAGGGTGCTTGTCCAATGAGTGCGGAGCGTAGGCGGGACACAGCGGTAAATGACAGCGGCGGGGCTAGGGCTCAGGATTCATTGGCGGACTCGCGCTTAGCTGGGACAACGGGCACGAGGAAGGGGGGCGCTGAGAGGCCCGCCAATGGGGACGGGAAGTGGGCGGGGCCGGCCGTGAGCGATAGTGGGGCTGTCCAATGAGCGCTGGTAGGTGGGAGGGGCTGACGCGGAGTGGTTGCTGGCCGGCCAATGGGCGCGCAGCATAGGCGGGGTTGGCGCTGAGCAATGGGGAGGTCTGTCCAATGAGTGCTGACCGGTGGGAAGGGCTGACCCTGAGAGGCGGCTGTCAAGCCAATGGACACCGTTAAAGGGCGGGGCTGCTTCTGAGGGATAGTGGAGATGTCCAATGGGCGTGCGTCACGGGCGGGGCTAGTATTGAACGACAGTGGCTCTGTCCAATGAGCTCGGAGAGGTGGGAGGGGCTGACCCGGAGAGGTGGCCGTCATGCCAATTTGGGGTAGTGGGGCTGTCCAATGGGCGCGGTGCGCGGGCGGGGCTGGTTCCGAGGTTCAGCGAGTTCGTCCAATGGGCGCGGTGCGTGGGCGGGGCTGTCCAATGGGCGCGGGCGCGCTGTGAGCGGCGGGCGCGGCGGCCAATGGCCGGCCGTGAGCGGCGGGCGCGGCGGCCAATGGGGGCGGTGCGGGGGCAGGCGGCGCTGGGCCGGGCCCGGAGCTGCCGGAGGAGCCGTCGCGCGGGGAAGCGGGTCCCGCAGCCGCCAAGATGCCGGCCGTGTCCAAGGGGGACGGGATGCGGGGCCTGGCGGTCTTCATCTCCGACATCCGCAACTGTGAGCGGGGGCGGGGGCACAGTGAGGGGTTGGCGGGGGAGGGGGCACAGAGTGAGGGGAGTGGGGGAGGGGTGGGGGATGGGGCACAGAGTGAGGGCAGTGGGGGAGGGGCACAGTGAGGTTGGGGGGAGGGGGCACAGTGAGGGGTTGGTGGGGGGAGGGGGCACAGTGAGGGGTTGGTTGGGGCAGGGGTGGGGGATGGGGTACAGAGTGAGGGGAGTGGGGGAGGGGGCACAGAGTGAGGGGTTGGTGGGGGGAGGGGGTACAGAGTGAGGGGTTGGCGGGGGAGGAGTGGGGGAGGGGGCACAGAGTGAGGGGTTGGTGGGGGGAGGGGGCACAGTGAGGGGTTGGTTGGGGCAGGGGTGGGGGATGGGGTACAGAGTGAGGGGAGTGGGGGAGGGGGCACAGAGTGAGGGGTTGGTGGGGGGAGGGGGCACAGAGTGAGGGGAGTGGGGGAGGGTTGGCGGGGGGAGGGGGCACAGAGTGAGGGGAGTGGGGGAGGGGTTGGCGGGGGGAGGGGGGTACAGAGTGAGGGGGAGGCGGGGTGTCGTGAGGGGCAGAGATTGCAGGGCTCTGAGGAGGGAGAGCGCTTAGCAAGGGGCTGTGGGGGCCCCACAGAGGGGAAGAGCAGGGGCAGGGTGGGGGGTTGTCATTGGGGAGAGCAGGAGGCAGGGATGGGGATGGGGGGGAGGCAGAGGAGGAGTTGGCATCGGGGGAGGGGGCAGAGGGGGTGTGGAATGTGGGGAAGGGATTAAGGGCGATAGGGGGCATCCTGGGGGCCAGGGACCGAGGCCGCTGCGGAGAATAGGAGGGGCTGTGCAGGGGGCAGAGACCATGGGGGGGGCAGGCCGGGGAGGCGGGGAGAGATTGGGCTTGCGGGGAGACCCATGGGGGGGCAAGTGAGGGGAAGGGGTTAGACTGGAGTTGTCTGGGGAGTCGGGCCGTGGGGAGGGGGATAAGGATATTGTGTGTGGGAGAGGGGAATTGGGGCCAACCAGAGGAGACTGAGGCAGCCCTAAGTGGGGGATGTCTGCTTGGGGGGCTGTAATGGGAGGGGCAGGCAGCGGGTAATGACGGGGAGAAGCAGGGTGATGTTGGGGGCGGAGCTGGGGCATCTCTGGGGCGGGATGGGCCAGATGCTGGAGTGTGGGGCAGGGAGGAGGGAATGGGGAGAAGAGAGAGCGCATGGGGGGCTCTTGTTTGGAGGAGAGATGGGGGGTGAGGCGGCACATGCAGGAGAGAGATCAGGGCTGCTCGCGGGTCTTACTGTGGAGGTGAGGGAGGGTGGAAGACAGGAGAGACTGGGGAGGGGGCTGACTGAGGGAAGCAGGACCCACACGGGGCCCTGAGGACTGAGGCAGAACGGCTGGGGACCTGGCAGGGGCTATGAGGTAAGGGGGCTGGGCAGCTTTGAGGAGACTGGCATGGGGGCAGAGCCTGCTTCTGTGAAGTCATGTCTGTCTGGGGCCCCCCAATCCATCATCCAGACATGGGCAGAGAAAGGTGGGGCCCTGGTTTGTTGGGGGGCCTCCCTGGTGATGGGCACCTGGGGGTGAGGCAGTGGGTGGGGTTAGGGGTTTGAGTTTGGGGAGCCCCCAGGAGGTGCAGCAGCCTGGGGGTGCTGGTATTGATGAGTATCAGGGGGTCTAATGGAGGAGCTGGGGGGATTGGAGCATGGAGCCCCTGCCCCACCCCAAAGGGCTATGTCACCAGGCGAGGGGGCCTGAATCCCGTCAGAGGGCTCGGGGGCGGGACGCTCTCGTCCCATTGGAGAGGAGTTTCCTGTTGCTGGCGTGGCTGGGAAAGTGACTGACTAGGCTGCTCCCCCGCTTCCCCCCCCCCCCAAATGGGGCCCCATTTGTGGAGCTAGGCCCAGCTGCCCCTAGAGACCTGCTGTTTACGAGGCCTTTGGCTTGGTGCTCACGTGCCACATCTGTGAACGGTTCCTTCCCCACCCCACCCCAGGGCTGGCTGCTGCCCAAGCCTGTCTAGCTGGGTACCCAGCCCTGGCCCGCTGGGCAGCACTGGGGTGGCCCTCCAAGGTGCCACCTTTCCTCCCCATCCCACCCTCTTGTGTCTGGCAGGGGCTGCTCTGTCTCCTGCTGAGCACCCACGTTCCAGTGGCAGGGAGTTCCCCAGGCCAGTCGTTCTTTCAGCACCCCCTCGTCATGGGGCGAAGGTTTGCTCGGGCATGCTGGCCTGGGAATCTCACTCACTGAAGCTTTGCAGGGGTAGTGCTATAGCTTTGGACCAGCCTCAGGCGGTCCCTGCAGGGCCGGAGCCCCAGGGTCCCGCTCTGTGTTCAGGGCTAGGCACACAGCCCCCCTGGGAACCAGCCCCCCCCTCCACAACTGCCGGGACTGACCGAGCCAGCCATCCGGCAGAGCCAGGTTCGGTCTGCGGGCCCCAGCCCTACAGCCGGAGCCGTTGGTCCCTCCCCCTCTGCCTGTCTGTCTTCCAGAGCCAGTCCCAGCCATCTGGCCCGCTGGCCCCCCGCCGCTGCCCCACACTGAGCTCCCAAGCCCAGCTGGCCCCTCAGCTAGGCCCCCAGAGCGGCATCTTAACCCTTTCCTGCCTGCGGAGTAGCCACACAAAGCGCGGCGGGAAACTGAGGCAGGTGCAGCTGCCCTAAAAATCGAACAGGAAATTCCTGCTTTATCACGGAGGCTGAGCAGGACGCGCTGCCTCGGCTCCTGGGGGGAGACCAACCCCTGCGCCTGGCCCCAGAGGGGGTCACATCTCAGCACCAGGCTGGATAACCAGCCCCCCGAGTGTCTCCCAGCGCTCCTGTAAGGAAGCCTGGGGACTGTGGCCCAGGGAATTCTGGAGGAGAGATGGTGGATGGGGCTGGGTGGACACTGCGGTGGGGGGTTGAGGCCCGGGAGGGGAAGGGAGATGGCAGGGGGATAGTTGGGGAACTTGCTAGATCCCAGCACAGAGAGTGGAACACAGGGCCTGTCCCCTCCGGGGCATCAGCTCCATCCTGGCCCCAGGGCAGCGCCTGGCTGGCTCAGGAGTGGGGCAGGGCGGCCTGTCCGTCTCCCCTGAGTCTGCTTTTGCTGCCTCTATTTCAGGTAAAAGCAAAGAGGCCGAAATCAAGAGGATCAACAAGGAGCTGGCGAACATCCGCTCCAAGTTCAAGGGTGAGTACGACCTCCCCGTCTGCTGGGGTGTGGGGCAGGGGGGCTTCGGGCCGTGTTGTCCCTCTGCAGCCCCTCCCCTATCCGGACAAGCTCCCACCCCTTCCCTTGTCCCCCCACGCACCCTAGGGACAGCCCACCCCCCCGGAACCTCCTCCCGCTGCTCCTCAGGGTGATATCCCACCTCCCCGCCCCGTCACTGACCCTTCTTGCTCGGGTGCCCCCAGGGGACAAGGCCCTGGATGGCTACAGCAAGAAGAAGTACGTGTGCAAGCTGCTCTTCATCTTCCTGCTGGGCCATGACATCGACTTTGGGCACATGGAGGCCGTCAACCTGCTGAGCTCCAACAAGTACACGGAGAAGCAAATCGTGAGTGTGGTCGGGGCGGGGGTGTAGTGTGCGTGGGTGCTGCTGAGGTGGGACTGGGGGTGGTAGGGAGGGGGCGGAGCTGGGCTGGGGCAAGTAGGGGTGGGGCTAGGGAGGGGCCGGAGCTGGGCTGAGGAGAATAGGGGTGAGGCTAGGGAGGGGGCAGAGCTGGAAAGGAAAGGGGTGGAGCTGGGGAGGGAAAAGGAGGGTTTGGGAGGGGTGGAGCTGAGGGAAGGGTAGGGCTTAGAGAAGGGGCGGAGCTCGTGTTCCTATTGTAGTGCTGGGTGGCTGAGGGGTGATTTCTGCGGGTGTCCCCTCCTCTCCCCCCAGGGTTACCTGTTCATCTCGGTGCTGGTGAACTCCAATAGTGAACTGATCCGCCTCATCAACAACGCCATCAAGAATGACCTGGCGAGCCGCAACCCCACCTTCATGTGCCTGGCGCTGCACTGCATCGCCAACGTGGGCAGCCGCGAGATGGGCGAGGCCTTCGCCTCCGAGGTGCCCCGTGTCCTGGTGGCTGGGTAAGCGGGCCCCGCGCTGGGGGGGAGGGGAGGGAGACCCGCCTGCCCACCTGACCGGCCCACGTCTGCCTCTCCCCGCAGGGACACCATGGACAGCGTCAAGCAGAGCGCAGCCCTCTGCCTCCTGCGCCTCTACAAGACCTCGCCCGACCTAGTGCCCATGGGGGAGTGGACGTCCCGCGTGGTGCACCTGCTCAACGACCAGCACATGGTACATCCAGTCCCAGCCCCCCCCACGGCCAGCACGTGGTCCGTCCTGCCCCCCCCCAAAATGGCCAGCACGTGGTCCGTCCTGTCCCCCTCCTGCCAATGGCCAGCACATGGTCCGTCCTGCCCCCCCCCCCCAGAAATGGCCAGCACGTGGTGCGTCCTGTCCCCCTCCCGCTAACAGCCAGCACGCGGTGCGTCCTGTCCCCCTCCTGCCAACGGCCAGCACATGGTCTGTCCTGCCCCCCCAATGGCCAGCATGTGGTACTCCTGTCCCAGTGCACATGGTATGTCCTGCTTCAATTCCAGCCCTGCCCCATGACCAGCACAAGGTATGTCCTGCCTTAACAACATACATTCTGCCCCACCCGTGAACAGCACATGGTATGTCCCATTCCAGTTCCATCCCATGGTCCTGCCCTGGCAATAACCAGCACATGGTGTATCCCACCCAATCGCCCCCACGACAACCAGTACATGGTACGTCCTGTACCCCTCAGCACTGCCCCATGGTACAACTGAACTCCTCAGCCCTCCAGCCGCACTTGGTATGCCCCACGTGGTCTGACTCCTCCCCCCGCAGGGCGTGGTCACGGCTGCTGTCAGCCTCATCACCTGTCTCTGCAAGAAGAACCCCGACGACTTCAAGACGTGTGTCTCCCTGGCTGTGTCCAGGCTGAGCCGGGTCAGTGGGGCTGGGCGCTTGGCTTCAGGGTGGGGGATAGAGGGGGCCGGATGCCTGGCTTCCAGCTGGGGTGGACACCTGGGTTCTGGATCATTGCTGGGAGAGGGGGCTGGACACCTGGATTTCACCTGGCTGGAGGGGGTGGGTGAGAGTGGGGTCTAGTGGTTACAGTGGAAGGGGGCAGAGCTAGGAGCCAGGACTCCTGATTCTGTCCCCAGCTCAGGCTGGGCAGTGAGGCCAAGCAGTGGGGGTGGGGAGGGCACATGGCTGGGGGGCTGACCCCTCTTGTGGCCCCTGTGCAGATCGTCTCGTCGGCGTCCACGGACCTGCAGGATTACACCTACTACTTCGTGCCGGCCCCGTGGCTCTCGGTGAAACTCCTGCGCTTGCTGGAGTGCTACCCGCCGCCAGGTAGGTGGGGCTCCTCTCGGCTGGGCTTTGGGAGAGAGCGGAGCCGCGGGCCCCTGCGGCCGCTTGTGGGGGAGAGTGGGACTGGGCGCTGGGGTCTCTGTGGTCCGGGTGGGCAGGGAGATTGGGCGCCGGGGTCTCTGTGGGCCGGGAGGTGGGGGACTGGGTGCTGGGGTTTCTGCAGGCCTGGGAGGGGCAGGGGGACTGGGTGCCGGGGTTTCTGCAGGCCCGGGAGGGGCGGGGGGACTGGGCGCCGGGGTCTCTGTGGGCCGGGGGGTGCCCCGGCGCTCTCAGTCCCTGACGGTGCCCTGCGCAGAGGACGCGGCGGTGAAGGGGCGGCTGGTCGAGTGCCTGGAGACCGTCCTCAACAAGGCCCAGGAGCCCCCCAAGTCCAAGAAGGTTCAGCATTCCAACGCGAAGAACGCCGTCCTCTTTGAGTGCATCAGCCTCATCATCCACTACGACAGGTCGGCCTCACCGCCCCCCCCCCCCCCCCCCCGTGAACCCCACCCCAGCAGTCCCCACCTGGTGCCTCCGGCGTGTCCTGGCCCCCCAGCCCTGCCCCACATGGCCTCTCTCGCCAGACCCACAGTGCAGCTGCCGCCCCAAAGCCACTGACCTCCTGTTGTGTCCCTCCCCCGCCCCATAGCGAGCCCAACCTGCTTGTGCGGGCCTGTAACCAGCTGGGCCAGTTCCTGCAGCACCGGGAGACCAACCTGCGGTACCTGGCGCTGGAGAGCATGTGCACTCTGGCCAGCTCCGAATTCTCCCACGAGGCCGTCAAGACCCACATTGAGACGGTCATCAATGCACTAAAGGTCTGTGCGGGCGGGGCTGGGCCAGGGGGTGGAGCCAGGGGAGAGGGTGGGGCTTGGTAGGGCGGGGGGCAGAGTTGGGGAGGGACCGTGGGCGTGTCCCGCTTTGTGGGAGGGCCGGGATACCCCTGCGGCTGGCGCTGACACCCCCCCCCCCCGCCCCGCAGACGGAGCGCGACGTGAGTGTGCGGCAGCGGGCGGCCGACCTGCTCTACGCCATGTGTGATCGCACCAATGCCAAGCAGATTGTGTCCGAAATGCTTAGCTACCTGGAGACGGCCGACTACTCCATCCGTGAGGAGATTGTGAGTGGGGCGGGGCAGGGGTTGGGGGGAGGGCAGGGCGGGCGGGGAGCCCAGGCGCCGGGGTCCCCTCCAGGCTCTGGGGGCCGGGCAGGGTGGCTGGCGCGGGCGTGAGCTGGCCCGTGGTGCCCCCAGGTGCTGAAGGTGGCCATCCTGGCGGAGAAGTACGCGGTGGATTACAGCTGGTACGTGGACACGATCCTCAACCTGATCCGCATCGCGGGCGACTACGTGAGCGAGGAGGTCTGGTACCGCGTCATCCAAATCGTCATCAACCGGGACGATGTGCAGGGCTACGCCGCCAAGACCGTCTTCGAGGTGGGCTGGGAGGGGAGGAGGGGGCGAGGGGCACTGTGGGGGTGGGCGCAGGAGCCACCAGCTGCTGTACCCTCTAGCTCAGGGACCCACCCCCGTTCCCCGCACTCAGGCATCGCTCCTAGCCCCTCCCTCTGCCCTTTCCGGGCATTTGGGCCCTGGCGCCCCTCTGGGGTGGGTCCTCCCAGCGTGGGCTCACCTGACCCCTCCCCCCAGGCCCTGCAGGCCCCCGCCTGCCACGAGAACATGGTGAAGGTCGGGGGCTACATCCTGGGCGAATTTGGGAACCTCATCGCCGGAGACCCCCGCTCCAGGTACGAGGGAGGGAGCACTGGGAGGGAGGCACCCCATGGGGGAGGGGCATCAGAGGTTCCCGCTCCAGGTATGGGGGAGGGGAGTCGGAGACCCCTGGCTCTAGGTATGGGGAGGAGGGGCCCCTCAGGGGAGGGGCATCAGAGGTTCCCCCTTCAGGTGTGGGGGAGCAAGGGCTGGGGGTAGGGGCATCGGAGGTTCCTGCTCTAGGTACAGGGAGGAGGGGCTCTGTGGGGGAGGGCATCGGAGGTTCCGGCTCCCGGTATGGGGGAGGGAGTGCTGGGGGGTTCCCACTCCAGGCATGGGGGAGGGATGTTGGAGACCCCTGCTCCAGGTATGGGCTGGAGATGCCTGCGGGGGAAGGGCATCAGAGGTTCCCACTGTAGGTATGGGGGGGAGGGACACCGGAGGCCCCCCCACTCCAGGCCCGGGGCGAAGGGGCCCCGCGGGGGGGCCTGGGGCTGCCAGGAGGAGCCAGGGCCTCGGTGGGCCGCTCTGACGCCCGGCCCGGTGCCTGCAGCCCCCTGGTGCAGTTCAGCCTCTTGCACTGCAAGTTCCACCTGTGCAGCGTGGCCACGCGGGCCCTGCTCCTCTCCACCTACATCAAGTTCATCAACCTCTTCCCCGAGACCAAGGGCACCATCCAGGAGGTGCTGCGCTCCGACAGCCAGCTCCGCAATGCCGACGTGGAGCTGCAGCAGCGGGCCGTGGAGTACCTCAAGCTCAGCTCCATCGCTAGCACTGATGTCCTGGTGAGCGCCGGGCCTGGCCGAGGGGGGGGGGTGCCCTGGGGGGCGCCTGGGGGCGGCGGTGTGACCCAGCCCTCTCTCCCGCCAGGCTACGGTGCTGGAGGAGATGCCACCCTTCCCGGAGCGCGAGTCGTCCATCCTGGCCAAGCTGAAGAAGAAGAAAGGCCCCGGGGCTGGCAGCGAGCTGGACGAGGGGAAGAAGGAGCCAGGAGCCGAGCTCAACGGGGGCATGGAGCCTGCAGCCAGCACCACGGTGAGCAGCGCAGGGCAGCCGCCGGAGCCCGGGACCCGCTTGGCTCTCTGCAGGGTGCTGGGGTTTAGCCTGGGGGGGGGGGCCTGTGGCAGGGACACGGAGCCCCGAGGCCTGCGGTGCCCAGCAGGGTCACCCAGCGCCAGTGGGAGGAGTGCCCCCCCCCCCCCGGCAGGGTTTGGTTCTGGCCCCCCATTCGCTCAGCCGATCGATCTTACTCCTGCCCCTTTGCCCCCCCAGTCCACCCCCTCACCATCAGCTGACCTGCTGGGGCTCCGGGCGGCCCCCCCCGCCAGCTCCGCTGCCCCCTCCAGCACTGGGAACCTGCTGGTGGACGTCTTCTCCGACAGCAGCAACGCCACGCCTGGCCTGGCGCCCGCCACTGAGGACAACTTCCTCAGGTGAGGGGGGCCTGCCCCTCACCCCCTCCGTCTGGCCTGATCTGCCTGGCTTGGGGGGCAGGGAGCAGGGCTGGCTGGTTCATTCACAGGGTGGGGATGGGGCTTGTGACCTGGCTGGCTCAGGGTGGGGGGAATGGCTGCCTTAGGGGGCAGGAATGGAGCTCGGGGCCTGCCCCCTCCCCTCATTCTGTCAGCTTTTTCTGTGCCATGAAGTGTTTGGGTCTGGGAACCTGGCGCTGTGGGGCTCGTGTGGGGGTGTCTGTGCTCCTGGGGGGGTGGCATGAGCTCATTTGGGGGGGCGAGGAAGTCTGTGCTTGTGGCCTGCAGGGGCAATTTGTTCACATCTAGATAGGGTGCTGGGGGGGGGGGGGGGGCTCTGCCCCCGGCCTGCCGGTCTCCTCTCTGTCCCCTACCTCTTGCTGCCTTGGGATTGGGTGTCACTCTCGACTCGTGCTCTGCAGCTGCCCTGGGATTGGCCGATGCGGTGACTTGGAGCTGGGGTGGGTGCTGGGAAGGAGGGCTGTTGGGACGCCTGGTTCTCTCCCCAGCTCGAGGAGGGGAGTGGGTTGTAGTGGTTAGAGCAGGGACGCTGGGGTTCTCTGCCCAACCCTGCCTGCCTGGCTTTGCACCTGCCTGTCCGGGAGCTAACCCCTCGCCTGGTCCTTTCGGTGACGCCTCTTCTCTGCTCTCCCGCTGCCCCGCTCAGCTCGGCAGCGGCTGCCTCCGCCGACGACCCTGCTTTGCCTGTCGCTGAAGCTGACGAGCTGCTCAACAAGTAAGAGACGGGGGGGGGGGAGGGGGCTGAGCCCCCGGGGTGTGTGCGCTGCCGGTGGGAGCAGCCGCCCCTAGCTGACACTGGCCTCCTTTGCACCGCCCCCCGGACAGGACGGGGACTCTGCCTGTGGCTAGGGGCGTCTCGCGCTTGTCTGTCGCACACTGACCCTCGCACCAGCTCTCACGACTGCGACTCGCATCTGCCCGTTTGCTGGGGGGTTGGACCTCAGGAACACGGGGCGGAGGGGCTGGACTGGGTGAGGATTAAGGACTCAGGTCCTTTAGCTAAAGGCCAACAAGGTCGAGTTTGTTTGTCATATCGCTGGCTCTGGGCAGTGAGGTCTGCAGGGGTGGGAGGGAGGGGCACCGGCAGGGCTGGGGGGCACCGGCAGGGCCCAGCTCACTACCGCCCGTGGCAGGTTCGTGTGTAAGAACAACGGCGTGCTCTTTGAGAACCAGCTGCTGCAGATTGGCGTGAAATCAGAGTTCCGGCAGAACCTGGGTGAGTGGGGTCGCAGGGGCTGCCCGAGGACTATAGAATAGTCGACTAACCGATAAGAATTCATGAGGTTAATTGATTAATCTGTTCACCGATATTTAACATCCCTAGTGTAGGGACCTTGGGGTATTGGCTCCCCCCACTGCCACCTCAGACCTGGGTGAGAGTAGGAGGAGGGGCTCTGGGACTAGGCGTAGGAGAAGGGCGAGTGGGAGGGGACTCTGGGGGCAGGGTGTAGGGGTAAGGGGTTGGGAGGGCTTTGGGGGGCAGGGCATGGACCTGGGGGGGGCCTGTCAGGGCATGGGGGGAGCCGGCCCCCCTCACTCGCTCTTGTTCCAGGCCGGATGTACCTGTTCTATGGGAACAAGACGTCGGTTCAGTTCCAGAATTTCACCCCGACGGTCTCCTACCCTGGCGAGCTGCAGAGCCATATCCTCACAGGGGAGCAGGAGACGGGGGGGGGGGGGTTGTGGGGAGGAGGGCGGCTGAGGAGCAGGCATAGAGGGGACCTGGGGTGGCTGAGGAGGCTCCCGGGGGGCTGGCACTGAGGAAGCCTGGGGGGGGGGGCTGGCGCTGAGGGGCCCAGGGCGGCAGAGGAACATCCCAGGGGGGCTTTGGAGGATCTGGGGGGGCCTGGCGCTGTGGGATCCCAGGGGGCGGAGGTGGATCCCGGCAGGGGCTGGTGCTGAGGGGCCTGGGACGGCCGAGGGGGATCCCGGGGGCCCGGCCCCTCCTTAGCGGGCACACAGCTGAACATGCAGACGAAGGCCGTGGACCCGCTGGTGGAGGGCGGGGCCCAGGTGCAGCAGGTGCTGAACATCGAGTGTCTGAGCGACTTCACCCTTGCCCCGCTGCTCAACATCAAGTTCCGGTAGGACCGGGGATGGGGGCGGAGCTGCGTGTCCCTGGGGGAGGAGTCAGGGGTGGGGGCGGAACCAGAGAGGGGAGGAGCTTGGGGCAGAGCCCAGCACAGCTGTATGCTAGCAGCTGGACTTTGGGGGTGTTGGAGTGAGTCCCCAGGGGCTGGGTGAACCCCAGGGGCTCCCCCTGATGGCTCCCCCCTCCCCCCAGGTACGGGGGCACCCTGCAGAACATCACCCTGAAGCTGCCCATCACCCTGAACAAGTTCTTCCAGGCCACCGAGATGCTGTCGCAGGATTTCTTCCAGCGCTGGAAGCAGCTCAGCCAGTAGGTGGGGGGGGGGCCAGGCCAGGGCAGCCAGACATTGGTGGGATGGGCAGGGGGCGGCTGCTCCAGGCAGGGCCAGGGGGTGGGGGTGGGAGCGGGGGCTGAGGGGCACTGTGCCATTCCCAGAGTGTGTATCAGCCCCACTTCTCCCCCTGCTGCCCACAGGCCGCAGCAGGAAGCCCAGAAGATCTTCAAGGCAAATCACCCCATGGACTCCGAGGTGACCAAGGCCAAGGTGAGCAGCTGGGTGGGGGGTGAGGAGCCAGGACTCCTGGGTTCTCTCCCCAGCACTGGAAGGGGAGAGGGGTCTAGTGGCTAGAGTAGGGGGGCTGGGTTCTCTCCCTGGCTGTGACTGGCTGACTGTGGGGATCCTGGTGGGGGGCACAAGCCCCCTGGCCCCTCCCAAGACCCACTCTGGCTCTCCCCAGCTCCTGGGCTTCGGCTGTGCCCTGCTGGACAAGGTGGACCCCAACCCTGACAACTACGTGGGGGCCGGCATCATCCAGACCAAGTCACTGCAGGTCGGCTGCCTCCTGCGGCTGGAGCCCAACGCCCAGGCCCAGGTGCGGGGCCGGGGAAGCGGGCGGGCCGGCTGGGCTCTGGGGATGGGTGGGTTGGGGGGCAGGGGTGCTATGTAGGCTGGATGCAGGGAGTTATGGGAGAGGTTTTAGAGAACTGTTGGGGGGCACTTGGAGGTGAAGGAAGTTTGGAAGGGCTGAGGGGGGCAATTGGGAGCTGTGGGGTGGGGATGTGGGGGAGGCTTTGGGAGTTGGGGGGGGTGAAGGGAGGTTTGGGGGCCTGTCACGTTAGGGTTGGGGGGGCCAGTTTGGAGGGAAGTTCTGGGGGGCTGCTGGGCGGGGGCAGGATGCCAGTTGGGGTGGGGATTGGGGGAGGCTTTGGGGAGGGGGATAGAGTGGAAGTCTCGGGGGGGTGCTGCTGGGCAGGGTGCTGGTTAGGGGAGGCTTTGGGGGCTGGGTGAGTGGATGGAAGTTCAGGGGGGCTGCCGGGTGGGGGGCTGGTTGGCATGGAGATTGGGGGAGGCGTGGGGGGCTGTGGGGGAGGCTGCCGGGCAGGAGGCCGGGGTGGGGTTGGGTGCTCCTGACCCCTGGTCTCCCCTCCCCCAGATGTACCGCCTGACGCTGCGAACCAGCCGGGAGACGGTGTCGCGGCACCTCTGCGGGCTGCTGGCCGAGCAGTTCTGAGCGGCGCCGGCCCGGGGGCGTCTGCACCGCGCCCCCGCCTCGTCCTGTTGTCGTGGTAACCGTGTTTCATCGCCTGGCCCCAGGGCCCAGTGCTCGGGATGGACCAGCCGGCCCGGCCCGCGGGAGTCGCCTTTGCCCCGTTTTCTGGGCCTGGGGGAGCCGGAGTGTCTGTTTACATTAAGCCGCCACGCGAGCTCCGTGGCCCCCCCCGGCCCCGCCCGGAGAGGGGGCTCAGAGGGGGAGGGCTGACCCACCCCTGGCAGCTCAGAGCAGCTCGGGGGGGCTGCCAACAGCCCCTAGCCCTGCCCCCCCCAACCTGGGGCTGGACCATGGGTGGGGGAGGTGAGGGGTTGCCCCCCCAAAGGGAAGATGTTATGGGGGGGCTGCATCTCCTGCCTCCCCTCCCACGTGGGACCTGGCCCCATGTGGCCTGCGCCCCCCTGGAGGGGCGGGGGGACCATGTGACTTGCCGTTCTAGGTGTTTCTAGCGCCGCCCTGTGCGTCAGTGAGCGCGTGTTATCGATCTCCATGTGACTGTAATAAACGGGGGGTCGCCCCCCCACGCCACCCGGCTGCCTCCTGTGCTGCTGCCCCTGGGGGCCCAGGATACCGGGTGCCCTCTGGCAGGGGCTGGGTACATGGGGGCCCCTCAGACTGGTGGGGGCAGGGGCTCAGAACCCAGGTGCTGTCAGAGGAGGAAGCAGGGGCTCGTGCCTGGGGGGGGGGGAGAGATATACACAGGGAGCAGCCTTCTCCCCAGCGGGGGGGGGGGGGAATCCTTCAGTCGAGGGTCCCTACACCCCAAAACCTCCTGGGCTGGGGCAATGTGGAGTCCAGGTTCCCTGCATCTTGAGGTCTTTCCCTATTTCCCTGTTGGCCCTCGGTCGTCTTCCCCGCCAGTCCGTGCTTCGGCTGGGCTGCACGCTCCTGTCGCCTCTGCTTGTCCTCTAGGGCCGTGGGCCTCAGATTCCCCTGCAGGCCCCTCCTGGACAGGAAACCAGGGCTTGGGGAGGCCCTGCCCCCACTCCCAGGCTTTCTTGTGGCCTCCCAGGGGGCTGGAGCTGGCCTCTGAGTGATCATCCTTCTCCAGCCGGCCTTGCTAACAATCCCAGTGCTGCCACCACCTGTTGTGGGCTCAGTGTTCTGGAGGCGCTCAGAATGGGTGCTGGGCAGGCCCCTCTTGTGTGAGCACGTTCTTTGAGGGGTAACCCCCCTAGGCCTAGCACGGAGCCTTGCCCACCCCGTCTAGGCCGGCGGCGCCCCCGCCACCCCTGTGTGCAGTGCCTCTCGGCCAGTGTGGTAAACAGGCGGCTGTTAGTTTGGAAGTTAGCACGCAAGGCAGGCAGGGACAGCCAAGTCCAGCTGGATGAGTCATGAGCGCAGAGCTGTTCTGCCCCAGCCAGCAGCCCAGGCCTTGCAGGCTGCCCCCTCAGTCTTTTGTTTCTGGACAATGGAGGTTGGGGGGCAAGCAGGACCCCTTGATCTCCCCCCAGGAACTGCCCTTTCACAGTGGGCCACTGTTAATTGCTAGGAAACAAATGGCTGAATATTTGGAATCTTCTGCAAAGAAAACACCTCCCCCTGCCCCTCTCGTTAGTCACGTGCATAGGGGAAACGGAGGCACATGTGCCGAAATAGGGGTATGATTTTGATGCGGTAAAAGTCAATAAGGCCGAGGTGTTTGTGCCTCCCAAGACCCAGGGCTCACTCCATGGAATGAACAGGCAGCAGGTTTAAAAACAAACAGGACTGTATTTCTGCACCTGACGTGGAACTCCCTGCTGCAGGATGCTGTGCAGGCCAAGCGTATGCCAAGGTTCACAGCACAACTAGGGGGGACACGCTGCTGGCTCGTATGGGCGAACAGGACCCTGGCTTTCACGGCCCGTAGGTCTGGCCGTTCTCTGGTGTGTACAAGAGTCCTGCAAAAATCCCTGTAGCCCCCCAGGCATCAGTTCCTGGCCCTGTTGTGGCGCCACAGTGGAACCCAGGGCCTGGGCTGGCATGTCAGCAGGCGGCATCCCCCATGAGGTGCTGCAGGGTGCGGGTGGCCAGGGACCGCAGGCTGAAGGTGGGCACGTGTGATGCCAGGAGCAGGAAGAGCTGGTGCTGGGGGGCATGGATGGCATAGGCCTTGTGGGTGGTGCTCACCACGTAGCAGTGCCGGGCATGGTGTGGAAAGCCGGCCTGGAATGGCTCCTGAAGGGGGGCTGCCAGAAACAGTGTATTAGAGGGGGCAGGAGGGGACTGCAAGGCTCCAGGTGGGTCTGAGGCCCCCCTCCCCTGCTCCTCCCCTCCCCCACTCACCTGGGCTGCCCTCCCAGGGGAAGTAGTAGGTGGTGACCAAGGCATAGAAGTGGCGCAGGGCATGGGCTCGGCCCTTGGGGGACAGGCCTAGGGGGGAGGGGAGACATTGAAATAAGGTGCTGGGCCCCCCCCACCCCAAGATGTATCTTCCCCTCCCTGCTCCCCAGATGCACTTGTGATGTGGGATGGGGGAGAAGCAACCTGCCCTGGGGCTGGCTGGGGGGTCAGGACCTACCCTGGGTAGGGGGCACAACCTAGGGCTGGACGGAGGCACTGTTAGGTGATCAGGGACCAGGAAATACCCCCCTGGGCTGATCTGGGGGGCAGGTCATAGCCTTCCCCCCATAGGCTGGATTGAGGGGTAGGACATCCCCTCCCCCTGTGTGGACTCAAGTGGGGGGGGGGCAGGCGGTACCTCCCCATGGGCTGGATGGGGGGCAGGACATACCTTCCCCTGCCGATGCTGGGAGCTGCACTGAGCTCAGGCTGCTCCTCTGTTCCCGATTGATCAATAAAAACCTGAGAGAGACGAGAAATTGGGGGGGGTGCTGGGGGGCACTGCTGGCCAGGCCCTCTGGGGTGCCCAGCTGCAGCCCTGGCCATCCCACCTTCCCCTCAGCAACACTGGCCCCATCTCCCCAGTGCCTCCCCCAGCCCTGGGGCACTCACGCCAGGACTCCGGGGGGCAGCGAGGCGCCAGGGGGTGGGGGGCTCACGCAGGCCTGCAGTGGCTCCAGCAGTGGCTTCCAGAACCGTGGCACCAGCTGGGGGCACAGGGGAGAAGGGGTTAAACAGGGTGGGGGTCCGGGATCCTCCCCTTGGCCTGCCCGTACCCACCTCGGTCTCCACGGTGGGCAGGGCAGGGCTAGGCCCACAGAGCAAGCAGGCCTCCAGGCCGGGCAGCAGCTGGCAGGTGAGGAGCCGGTGGGGAACCTGGGGGGGGGGGCACAGTCAGAGAGATCCCTATCCCCCAGCCTCCCCACATCCACACCCGCCAGCCCCCAACCCTCCACTACCCCAGCCCCCCCCCACATGCAGACCCCAATCCCCTGGTCTCCACCCCTCCCATAACACTCCCTGCTTTGCCCCCCCGCACTCTCACCGTGGGGCTGCCGTGGGGCAGGTAGATGGGGTAGTCCCGTGTCGTGTGGGGGGGCAGTGAGCCCACCAGCCAGCTCAGCAACAACAGCTCCTGGGGGGCCAGCTGCCACCAGGGCTCCGTGGCCAGCGCCAGGCGCCCCCCAACCACCAGACAGCCAAAGCGGCTCTCGGCTGCGCCTGTGAAGGCCTCCAGGCACTCCTGGGCATGGGGACCAGAGACGGGTCAGCAGCATGGCCCCTCCCCGGGACCTTCCCCCCTGCATCCAGCTCACCCTATTCCCCACAGAGCTCAGCCCCAGAGAATCTGGGGGCAGAACCCAGCCCCATGAGGCCCGGCTGGCTCCCGGCCCTCCTCAGCATTCCCCCAGGCTGGGCAGGGCAAGCTGGGGTTGGTGGGGGTGTCTCCATGGGGTGCTCACCTGCAGAACTGCGCTGTGGGGCACAGGGACACACTCCACACACTGCGTCAGGTCCCCGCTCCGCTCCAGGGGCACCAGGAAGCTGTCAATCAGCTTGTAGCAGGCCTGGGGGCAGGGAAGGGGCTGGTGAGGCCGGGAGCCCTGTGGGTCAGCCCCATCACCTCCCATCTATCCCGAGGTAGGGGCAGGATGTGCCACCGTGGGCTGGGGCTGATCCCTCACAGCCTTACCCCCCCCCCCACACACACCCTGTGGGGCCTGGGCTGGGGGGGGGGGGGCAGCCCAGCCCCTCCTTCCCCAGACCCTGGGATTGAGAAGGACCCAGTCACACACCCCTTGGAGGGGGGGGAGGGTCCCAGTCTTCCCCCCAGTTCAGGGCCCAAGTTTTGGGGGACTCCAGTCCCTGCACGTACCCTCAAGTCCTTTTTGAGGCGTTCAATGTTGCGGACATTCACCAGCTCCTCCAAGCCCAGGATCAGCACCTGGAACAAGTTCCGCAGCCAGTCTGTCGCCCCTAAGCCCCCCTCACGGGGCCAGGCGGCCCACCGGGGAAATAGAGCATCGGGGGCAATTCCTGGTCTTGGGGCCAGTGTGTTCCAGGGCCCACTGGGCAAACCCAGGATCTGCTTGGGGGTTAACTGTCCTTCCCTCAGGCCAGCCCCAGTGGGGTGGGGTGAACATGCATGGGGGGCCTGGCTACCTGCATGTCTCAGTGGTTCTCTGGTGGCCAGACCAAGCTGGAGTCATCATGTCTTGGCTGCAAACCACCACCTCCCTTGTCCCCTGCTGTCCACTCACTGATGACTGGGCTGAGCAGCATTGGCCCCAGGGGACCTGCTGGTCATCTCCCTGCCAGTGTTCCCTCGAGGGCTTGGGGGGGCATCCAGGAGAGCTTCAGCTGCCCCCCCAGCCGATTAGCAGAGCGCCCCCAGCCGGCAGCCCGTGTTTCTCCTGGTGGTGCACATTGGCACATGCTTTGGTGCACAGAACAATATTTATTCTGCTCATGGATGGAAGCAAGTCGAGGGAACACGGCTCTCTCTGCTCTGCCGATTGGCCCTTGATTCCTCCCCTTTGTTTCCCTTCTTTCCACCGTTACTGACCCGTATCCCATGGCAGTCCACAGAGCTTAAGAGAGGAGAGGGGCCTAGTCAGAGATGTTCTCAAAGCCGAGGGCCCCGGATCCCCCTTGGGCATGGCCGCCAACCCCTCCAAGCAGGTCAGCTCTATTCTCCTCTTGGACCACTTGGCTCAGCCAGCAGGGCCTCTCCCGGGGGGGCTCCAGGGCTAGTGACCCCGGGCAGCAGCCCTGGGAAGTTTGCACTCTGCGTCCCCACCTGTCGGCTCCCTAGGGCAGCACTGGGTTTGGGACAGCTCTCTAATGTGTCAGCCCAGGATCGGAGCGTCCCTCGGACTGGCTGGGGGGCTGGGCCTCACCATGGCGCTGAAAGCGTTGTCCAGCAGGCGCCCCAGGGCAAAGTCGCTGGCTCCTTCCTCTGATGAGAGGACGATGAGGGTGATGCTGGAAAAATCAGAGTGATGCTGAGGTTCGTGGGGTGCAGCTGCTCCCTATTCCACCCCCCTGCCAATCCCCAGCCCCCCGAGGCAGCGTCTCCTGCTACCAGACATCTGCAGCCCTCAGCTCCCCGCCTGCTCCCTCCCCGCGGCTGCCCCCGGACCTGTTGTGGAAGACCCTCCAAGCCACACGGGTGTTGGTGGTACAGGCTGCCGTCAGCAGGACGTCCAGGTTCGCCCCAAACATGTGCACCCCATTCAGGGAGCCGATCACTGAGAAGGGCAGCTGGGGAGAGAGAGGGGGGAAGGGAGCGACACTCAAAGGAGGGGGCATAAGGGAGCCAGGACTCCTGGGTTCTCTCCTTGGCATGGTTGGCTCAGAGTTAATCAGCGCCCGCCCGCCCCACAGCACCTAATCTCTTTCCTCCCTATAACCCCTCATTCTAGGCCTAGCAGGCAATTGCCCATGGTGTGGGGCGGGTCAGGGGCCTCACCTGGTGCTTGGAGGATGCCCCCCTGCTGCGGCAGAACAGGGGGACGCCGCTGCTGGCGGTGAGGCAGAGCAGAGTGACAGAGCCTCCCTCCTCCCCCATGGTGCCCCAGCCAGTGGGGCCCAGCCCTGGCTACCCAACAGGCTGTTGGGGGAAAGAGAGGGGCCTGGTGACACCCAAAAGGCCTACAAGCCCTGCCCACTCACTGACCCCTCCCCTCCCCAGGCCCCACCCACTCACTGACCCCTCCTCTCCCCAGGCCCCACCCACTCACTGACCCCTCCCCTCCCCAGGCCCCACCCACTCACTGACCCCTCCTCTCCCCAGGCCCCACCCACTCACTGACCCCTCCCCTCCCCAGGCCCCACCCACTCACTGACCCCTCCCCTCTCCAGGCCCCACCCACTCACTGACCCCTCCTCTCCACAGGCCCCACCCACTCACTGACCCCTCCCCTCCCCAGGCCCCACCCACTCACTGACCCCTCCCCTCTCCAGGCCCCACCCACTCACTGACCCCTCCCCTCTCCAGGCCCCACCCACTCACTGACCCCTCCTCTCCCACAGGCCCCACCCACTCACTGACCCCTCCCCTCCCCAGGCCCCACCCACTCACTGACCCCTCCCCTCTCCAGGCCCCACCCACTCACTGACCCCTCCTCTCCACAGGCCCCACCCACTCACTGACCCCTCCCCTCCCCAGGCCCCACCCACTCACTGACCCCTCCTCTCCACAGGCCCCACCCACTCACTGACCCCTCCCCTCTCCAGGCCCCACCCACTCACTACCCCCTTCTCTGGCCCCGCCCACTGACCGACCCCTCCCCTCCTTCGGCCCCCCCCACAGTCCCCGCCCACTCCCTAACCCTCCTCTGACCTCACCTACTTACTGACCCCCTCCCCTACTCTGGCCCCGCCCACTCACCGACCCCTCCCCTCCTCCGCCCCCCGGGCGGTTCCGAACCCCCCGCCCCCGCCCCCTCTCTGCCCCGCACGCGCCGCCTCAGCCGCGCGCCGCAGCCATGTCGGAGCGCGGGGCCTGCCGGGAGCCGGAGCGCTGTTTCCATGGTGACAGGGGGCGGGGCCGCGGGCGCAGCTTCCGGCGGGGGCGGGGCGATGGTGGTGCCGGGGCCGGAGCGGCCCGCGCAGGCCCAGCCCGGGATGGTGGCCGACGTGGTGTTTGTCATCGAGGGCACCGCCAACCTGGGCCCCTACTTCGAGTCGCTGCGCAAGCACTACCTGCTGCCGGCCATCGAGTGCGTCTGCGCCTGCGCGAGCCCCCCCCCCCGGACTCTCCCGCCCCGGGCCCCCCCCCCATCGAGTGCGTCTGCACCTGCGCGAGCCCCCCCCCGGACTCTCCCGCCCCGGGCCCCCCCCCACCATCGAGTGCGTCTGCGCCTGCGCGAGCCCCCCCCCCGGACTCTCCCGCCCCGGGTCCCCCCCCCATTGAGTGCGTCTGCACCTGCGCGAGCCCCCCCCCCCCCCCCGGACTCTCCCGCCCCGGGCCCCCCCCACCATCGAGTGCGTCTGCGCCTGCGCGAGCCCCCCCCCCGGACTCTCCCGCCCCGGGCCCCCCCCCACCATCGAGTGCGTCTGCGCCTGCGCGAGCCCCCCCCCCCGGACTCTCCCGCCCCGGGTCCCCCCCCCATTGAGTGCGTCTGCACCTGCGCGAGCCCCCCCCCCCCGGACTCTCCCGCCCCGGGTCCCCCCCACCATCGAGTGCGTCTGCGCCTGCGCGAGCCCCCCCCCCGGACTCTCCCGCCCCGGGCCCCCCCCCCATCGAGTGCGTCTGCACCTGCGCGAGCCCCCCCCCCCGGACTCTCCCGCCCCGGGCCCCCCCCACCATCGAGTGCGTCTGCGCCTGCGCGAGCCCCCCCCCCGGACTCTCGCGCCCCGGGCCCCCCCCACCATCGAGTGCGTCTGCGTGAGCCCCCCCCCCCGGGTCCCCCCATCCTCCCCGCCATCGAGTGCGTCTGCACGAGCCCCCGGGCCCCCCCGCCCCGCCATCAAGTGCGTCTGCGCGAGCCACCCCCCCCCATGTGCCCTCTCGCCCCGTGCCCTCCGGTACCCCCCCCGAACGCCCCTTTGGGCCCCACCCCCAGGCTGAGGGGAGCGGGAGAGGGGGAAGGGCGGCCCGGTGGGCCCCCCCACCCGCTCTG
This sequence comes from Pelochelys cantorii, assembly GCA_032595735.1. Lineage (NCBI taxonomy): Eukaryota > Metazoa > Chordata > Testudines > Trionychidae > Pelochelys > Pelochelys cantorii. Next base: position 10,573,361 of record CM064358.1, on the reverse strand, counting down.
ACGGGCGCCCGTCCTGTTTCCGCAGATACTTCAACGGCGGGCCCCCTGCTGAGACCGACTTCGGGGGAGATGTGAGTGGGCGGCTGACGCGCTTGGGGCGGGCCCCGCCCCCCTGGGGCACGTGGCTGGGGGGCCCATCCGGCGGGTGGCGGCGCTGGAGGAGCTGGGGAGGCTTGCGGGTTGCCCCAGTCTCACCCCAGGCTGGTCCAGGTGACCGGGATGGGGGGGACTCCCCTGGGCCCCTGTGGCCAGTGGGGGTGGGAGGGCATCAGGCCCCCAATCTCACCCTCCTCTCCCTGGTAGTATGGGGGCACCCAGTACAGCCTGGTGGTGTTCAACACGGTGGACTGTGCCCCGGAGTCCTACGTGCAGTGCCACGCGCCCACCAGCAGTGCCTACGAGTTCGTCACCTGGCTGGACAGCATCCAGTGAGTGGGGCTGGGGCCAAGGGGACCTTCGGGAGGGGCCCCCAAGATTGAAAGTGGGCGAGGGGGGGAAATGTCTCCTTTGGGAGATGCAACCCTGGATGCCTGGGTTCTGGCCCTGGGAGGGGTGTGGGGTGTAGTGGTTAGAGCTGGGACTCCTGGGCTCTCCTCAGCATTGGGAAGGGAGCAGGGGCTAGTGGTGAGAGCTGGGAGCTAGGACTCCTGGGCGCTCTCCCCAGCCCAGGGAGGAGTGTGGAGTCCAGTGGTTAGAGCTGGGTTCTCTCCCTGGCCCTGGGAGGGGAGTGGGCTCCTGTGGGGTAGAGCACTTCGGGCTGGGAGCCCGTCCCCTGGGTCCCCTGCCCAGCTGCGTGAAGCCCATGGCCAGGGGGCCCTTTCTCAGCTCCCTGTTTCCCACGCAGGTTTGTGGGGGGCGGCGGCGAGAGCTGCAGCCTCATTGCCGAGGGGCTCAGCACAGCCCTGCAGCTCTTCGATGACTTCAAGAAGATGAGGGAGCAGATGTGAGTGTGGCGGGGGGGGGGGGGGGGAAGCCTGGAGGGAGCAATTCCAGCACGGCAGGGTGCTCGGGGGTGCAGGGTTGGGGTCTGGGCTGCATTCCCCAGCTTTCACCTTGCACCTGTGCCCCAGGCCAAAGCATGGCATGCTGGGAAACTGCAGCTCCGTCCCCTCCCCCATCTGCCTCTCCCCTCCCTCCCCTCCCCCAGAGGCCAGACCCACAAAGTCTGCATCCTGATCTGCAACTCGCCCCCCTACCTGCTGCCGGCCGTGGAGAGCACCACCTACTCCGGCTACACCACTGAGAACCTGGTGCAGAAAATCGGAGAGGTGAGGCGGGGCCGGGGGCCAGGATGCCTGGGTTCTCTTCCCGGCTGGGGAAGGGGAGTCTGGGAGCCAGGTGGCCTGGGTCTGCTCACCCCTGTCCCTCCCCTCCTCAGCGCGGGATCCACTTCTCCATCGTGTCCCCTCGCAAGCTGCCGGCGCTGCGCGCGCTCTTCGAGAAGGCCGTGCCCGGTGGCATGCTGGAGGCCCAGCCCAAAGACTTCAGCCAGGATCCCCGGCACATGATCCTCATCCGCGGCATGGTGCTGCCGGGTAAGGGGGCAGGGGAGCGAGCCACCAAGGGGGGCTGGGGCGCAGCTGCACCAGGGGAGGGCAGTTGGGCCCCTCCCTGCAGGGCTCAGGTCATGCCGGGGCAGAGACAAAGGTGAACGGCTGCGTGGGGCCCACCCAGCAGGGCCTCGGAGCTGCTGGTAACCCCTTGCGGGGGGTGTGGGTGGCAGCAGAGAGGGCCGGTGTGGGGCAGCTGCGTCCCTGGCGTGTCAGAGCCCCCATCCCTATGGAAGTCGTGACCTGGCCAGCACCAGGGTGGGGGGCTCGGCGGCCGGCTGGCGCCACCAGTGCCACTGCAGCGGAGAGAAACCCGGGCCGAAGCTCTGACCCGGCATGTGGCAGCCTGTGTCGGGGCTGGGCGCTGCCGTGGGACGGCCCAGCCTGGGAGCCAGCCAGCAGAGGGGTCCCTGGGACTTACCACGTGGGGATCGCGGGGTCCCGGCTGGGCTGCGACCTAGGACTGTGAAAGGCTCCAGAGGTCATGCCAGGTGGAGGGGGCGGTGGGGGGGGCTGAGGTCATGTTGCCGGCCCCCCCCCCCCCCAGCAAGGGCTTGGAGGTCCCACGGCCGAGGTTCCACTGCCGCACGTGGGGTACGGGGGGGGGGGGGGCGGCGAGGCGAGGCGAGGCCTCCAGGCTGCTGACCTGTCTCCTCTCCCCCAGTAGGTGGCAGCACAGCCTCCAGTACCATCCAGCCCAAACAGGTGGTGCCCCAGCCTCAGCTCCCCACGGCGCCTCCGCAGCACCCGCCGGCCCCACAGCCACCCCTGCCGCCCGTCTCCCAGCCCTACCAGGTACATCCGGGGGGGGATCCCAGCCCAGCCCGACCAGGTACATCCGGGGGGGGATCCCAGCCCAGCCCGACCAGGTACATCGGGGGGGGGATCCCAGCCCAGCCCGACCAGGTACATCGGGGGGGGGATCCCAGCCCAGCCCGACCAGGTACATCCGGGGGGGATCCCAGCCCAGCCCGACCAGGTACATCGGGGGGGGGATCCCAGCCCAGCCCAGCCCGACCAGGTACATCGGGGGGGGGATCCCAGCCCAGCCCAGCCTGACCAGGTACATCCGGGGGGGGATCCCAGCCCAGCCCTACCAGGTACATCCGGGGGGGATCCCAGCCCAGCCCGACCAGGTACATCCGGGGGGGGATCCCAGCCCAGCCCGACCAGGTACATCCGGGGGGGGATCCCAGCCCAGCCCTACCAGGTACATCCGGGGGGGGGATCCCAGCCCAGCCCGACCAGGTACATCCGGGGGGGATCCCAGCCCAGCCCAGCCCGACCAGGTACATCCGGGGGGGATCCCAGCCCAGCCCAGCCCGACCAGGTACATCGGGGGGGGGATCCCAGCCCAGCCCGACCAGGTACATCCGGGGGGGATCCCAGCCCAGCCCGACCAGGTACATCCGGGGGGGGATCCCAGCCCAGCCCGACCAGGTACATCCGGGGGGGGATCCCAGCCCAGCCCAGCCCGACCAGGTACATCGGGGGGGGATCCCAGCCCAGCCCAGCCCGACCAGGTACATCCGGGGAGGGGGATCCCAGCCCAGCCCGACCAGGTACATCCGGGGGGGATCCCAGCCCAGCCCAGCCCGACCAGGTACATCGGGGGGGGATCCCAGCCCAGCCCAGCCCGACCAGGTACATCCGGGGAGGGGGATCCCAGCCCAGCCCGACCAGGTACATCCGGGAGGGATCCCAGCCCAGCCCAGCCCAGCCCGACCAGGTACATCGGGGGGGGATCCCAGCCCAGCCCGACCAGGTACATCCGGGGAGGGGGATCCCAGCCCAGCCCGACCAGGTACATCCGGGGGGGGATCCCAGCCCAGCCCGACCAGGTACATCCGGGAGGGATCCCAGCCCAGCCCAGCCCAGCCCGACCAGGTACATCGGGGGGGGATCCCAGCCCAGCCCGACCAGGTACATCCGGGGAGGGGGATCCCAGCCCAGCCCGACCAGGTACATCCGGGGAGGGGGATCCCAGCCCAGCCCAGCCCAGCCCGACCAGGTACATCCGGGGAGGGGGATCCCAGCCCAGCCCAGCCCGACCAGGTACATCCGGGGAGGGGGATCCCAGCCCAGCCCAGCCCGACCAGGTACATCCGGGGAGGGGGATCCCAGCCCAGCCCAGCCCTACCAGGTACATCGGGGGGGGATCCCAGCCCAGCCCAGCCCGACCAGGTACATCCGGGGGGGATCCCAGCCCAGCCCAACCAGGTACATCCGGGAGGGGGATCCCAGCCCAGCCCGACCAGGTACATCCGGGGGGGGATCCCAGCCCAGCCCGACCAGGTACATCCGGGGGGGATCCCAGCCCAGCCCAGCCCGACCAGGTACATCGGGGGGGGGGATCCCAGCCCAGCCCGACCAGGTACATCCGGGGGGGGATCCCAGCCCAGCCCAGCCCAGCCCAGCCCTACCAGGTACATCGGGGGGGGATCCCAGCCCAGCCCGACCAGGTACATCCGGGGGGGGATCCCAGCCCAGCCCAGCCCGACCAGGTACATCCGGGGGGGGATCCCAGCCCAGCCCAGCCCGACCAGGTACATCCGGGGAGGGGGATCCCAGCCCAGCCCGACCAGGTACATCCGGGGAGGGGGATCCCAGCCCAGCCCGACCAGGTACATCCGGGGAGGGGGATCCCAGCCCAGCCCGACCCGGTACATCCCGCGTGGGGGGGGAAGCAAAGCCTAGCCCTGCCAGGTACATCCTGCAGGGAGTGGGATCCCATTCTTGGCCGGGAGTCCCAGCCTCTGCCACCTGTCTGCGTCCTGCGGGGGTTTGGGGGGAGAGAAATTCCAGCCTTACCAGGTAGGTCCGTTGCGGGGGGGAATCCCAGCCCTACCAGGTACATCCTGTGGGGGGGGGCGGCGGCGGACGGAATCCCAGCCCTTGCTCCCGTCTTCCATCTCTACCATCCCAGCCTGGCTCACTCCAGTTCCACCCGCAGGTCCCCCCGCCCAGCTCCCTCAACGCCGCCCAGGCTGCTGCGCAGTCTGCTGTGGAGGCTGCCAAGAACCAGAAAGCCACCATGGCCACACGCTGTGAGTGCTGGGGCGGAGGGAGGTGGGGGTCACGGGATGCAGTGGGGAGGGCGGCACCCCTGGGGTGAGGTCTCGAAGTGGGTGGGGGGAGCCTGGGAGCAGGGAGAGGTGTCAGGGGGGGGCCTGGAAGGTTCAGGGGAAGGGGAGGTGTCACGGGGGGGGAGAGGAGCCTGGCATCCTGACTGCTCTCCCCTCTCTCCCTGCAGTCTCCCCTCTGAACCCCATACAGACGCCCTTCAGCCAGGCGCCCGCGCAGCCGCTCTCCGCTGGCTCCGTCCCGGCCATGGCCCCCAAGCTGCCGCCCTCCTCCCAGCCCAGCCTGGTCTCCACAGTCACCACTGGCTCCAGCCTACTGGCCCAGCCACCCAGCCAGCCGCCCCCACCGCCCGGGGCCCCCGCCATGGTACGTACGGCCCCGTGGGGCCCCCTCTATCTGCCGGAGCGACCAGGCTGCCGGCCGCCCTGAGTCTGTACAGCTGGAGACCTGCTAGGAAAGGAGAGGAGAGGAGAACGTGAAACGCCAGAGTCCTCCCCAGCTCACTCTGCGTGAAACGCCCCTCCGCCCCCAGCTCACTCTGCATCTGAATCTCTCCTGGGCGGCCGCCCACCCAAGCCTGCAGCTTACAGGGGTCACTGGCGGAGCCTGTCCCTTCTAGGGGGTGCTGGCTTGGCTGGGCTTAACTGGCTTGGGGGGGGGGGAGGCAGGGAATGGGACCCAGGGCCCATAGGCAGGGGGCCTGAACCAGGTCTGACCCTGCTTGTGTCCCCCAGCCGAGTGCCGTGGCCCCCAGTGGTGTGAGCGTGGCCCCGCCGGCAGCCCCCCAGCTGGGGGCAGCTCAGCTGCCCGGGGCCCAGCAGTCGGTTACCAACAAGGTGCTGGCCTGGAACGGAGTGCTGGAGTGGCAGGAGGTGAGAGCCCGCCGCTGGGGTGATGAGGGGCGAGGGTCGGAGGGTCAGGAGCCCCCCCCAGTGTGGTGGGTGGCAAAGGCAGTGGGGCAGTGGCTGGGGGGCCCCACCCCCAGAGTCAGCCTTCCCCCCTCCTGGAGACGTGGCCTGCTCTGGCCCCAGCGGGGGAGGCTTGGGGAGGGGGCAGAGGCGGATGAGGGGGGTTGTCCTGGGCCCTGCAGTCCCAGGGATGTCCCTGCCCTGGGCTAAGGGTGGTGCAGGGAGTCTGGGGGGGAGTGTCACGTGGCTGGTGCCCCCTTGTTGCTGCTCACTAGAGGGGAGGGGAGGCTGTGACCCAGCCCCTCAGACCCCCAATCTCTGCAGAAGCCCAAACCGGCCTCGGTGGACTCCAGCACCAAACTGACCCGGTCACTGCCCTGCCAGGTCTACGTCAACCCCGGGGAGAACCTGTGAGTGCCTGGGGGTGGGGAGGAGTCCCGGGAGGGGGTTGAGGCTGTGGGGGGAGGGTGTGGCTGCAGATTTGGTGGGGGGAGTGCAGGTGTGGCGGGGGGCCAGCTACAGGGGAGGGGTGCAGATTTGGCTGGGGGGGTGCAGCCAGGGAGGGTGCGTCTACAAGGGAGGGGTGCAGCTGGGGGGGCCTTTCCCCAGTCGCTGATTCCCCCCCCCTTCTCCCCTGGCCAGGAAGACGGACCAGTGGCCCCAGAAGCTGATCATGCAGCTGATCCCGCAGCAGTTGCTGGTAAGGGGGGGGGCAGTGGTGGGGGCTGGGTCTCTGCCCCCCACTGGCGTCTCACCCCACTCTCCCCACAGACCACGCTGGGGCCCCTGTTCCGCAATTCCCGCATGGTGCAGTTCCACTTCACCAACAAGGACCTGGAGTCGCTCAAGGGGCTTTATCGCATCATGGGCAATGGCTTTGTAAGGCTGGGACCCCCATCCCCACGGCCCTGCCCCTGCCCCTGCCCCACCCCGGGCTCCCACCCACCCAGCCCCTCCAACCATGAGAGAGTCTTGTGGCTGGCCCCAGTTCCAGCCCTTCCCCCCCCCCCCCCCCCGTCTCCCTCTCCCCTTCCCGTGGGGTGGGCCCGGGAAGGGCGGGTCTGCACAGGGGGCGTGGCCTGACGACACTGTGCAGGGCCCTGGGCCTGGCGGGGGCGTGGCCTGACGCTCTGCCCCCCCCAGGCGGGCTGCGTGCACTTCCCCCACACGGCGCCCTGCGAGGTGCGCGTGCTGATGCTGCTCTACTCGTCCAAGAAGAAGATCTTCATGGGGCTGATCCCCTACGACCAGAGCGGCTTCGTCAACGGCATCCGCCAGGTCATCACCAACCACAAGCAGGTGCAGCAGCAGAAGATGGAGCAGCAGCGCAGTGTAAGGCCCTGCCCCCTGGGGCCCCCCGTGACCCCAGCCCCACCCTGGATCAGCCCCTCAGCAGCCTCTCTCCTCTCTCCCCAGCAGCTGGGGGGCTCCCAGGCCCTGGGCACTGCCCCCGTGCCCACCACCCAGCCCTTCCTGCCCAAGCAGCCGGCAGCCCTGCCTGGTGCACAAGGGGGGCAGCAGCAGGTAAGGGAGCAGTGGCGGGGGGGGGGGGGGTGGCTGGAGGGGGTGGGCAGAAGGGTCCTGGTGGGGCTTGGGGGTGCAGCCCCCCTGCTCTCAGCCCCCGTCTCTGCCAGCAGGTGAGTCCTGCCCTGCCCCCTGTCGCCATCATGGACGACCCGCAGCGGCAGCAGAGCCTGGTGAGTTTTGGCTTGATGTGGGTGGGGCCCCCTGCACCCCCTCCCCCCCCTCGAGGCACTGGCGGTGCCAGAGGGGATGGGTCAGCCCCAGTGCATGGCTCAGGGGGTGGGCCTGGGAATTGGCTGACCCCTTCCCTGCTCTCAGTTGCAGCTCCGGGTGCAGCAGCAGGCGGCAGCAGCCACACAGCAGCAGCAGGCCCCCCCGGCTGCTCCCCAGGCCCCCCCAGCTCCTGGCCCCCCCCAGCCTGGGTCCCAGCCTACGCAAGGGGGGGCCCTGCTGCGCCCCCAGAACCCCGGGGCCAACCCCCAGCTCCGCAGCCTCCTGCTCAGCCAGCAGCCGGTGAGTCGCTCCCCTCCCTAGGCAGCCCCCCCACTCCGACTGGCAGCTGCCAGTCAGACACTCCCTCCCCCCTTTGGTGCTGATGTGTCCGCTCCTCCCCTCTCTGCTCTGTTCCAGCCCCAGGCGGGCGTGCCACAATCCCAGCAGCCTTTGCACCACCTGCAGCAGTCGGCCCAGGGGCTGCTGCCCCATCAGTCCATGGGGCAGGCTATGGGGCAGCAGCCACTGCAGCTCCCTGGCCAGCAGCTCATGCACCAGGCCCCCGGGCAGCAATGGCCAGCACAGATGGGCCCACGGGCCCCACTGCCAGGTAAGCTGGGGCCATGCGTCAGCTCTGGGCCATGGCCCAGGGAGGAGTCAAGTCCCCCTGCCCCCCTTTCCTGCACAGCCCCCTCCAGTCTCCTGTTTCTTCTCCCCAGGCCAGATGCTACTGCCCCCCGGCCCCCGGGGCCCCCAGCCAGGCCTGCAGCCGGTCCAGGCGCCCAGCGTCATGGAAGACGACATCCTGATGGACCTGATCTGATCCTGCCGCCTTGTCAATAAACCTCCTTGTGCTCCCCCACTGGGTTGCTCAGGGGATGTTTGGGACGGGGGGACCCATGGACCTGCACTGATTGAGAGGGGAGAGCAGAGCACCTTACTCCCCCTCCCCCCCCAATTGTGTCTCCCTCCTTGGCCGGAGCAGGGCAAAGCCCCCAGGCCAACTGAGGCACGGCGCAGCCTCCCCCCCGAGGGAGCCAGCGAGGCGCAGTCCCTGCTCTGGCTTTATTGGGGGCCTCAGCCCTCAGAGAACAGGCGGTACAGGGCGGCCTGCCGGGCGTCCGCAAAGCTGGGCACGAAGTGCACCCGCAGGATCTGGGCGAAGCCCTCGCTCAGCGACGGCTCCACAAACTTGTTCCTGGGGGAGGAGATGGGAGGTTGGCAGGGCAGCTCCCCTGTAATAACCCCCCCCCAGCCCAGCCTGGCCCCTCCCCCATACTCACTTGTAGCTGTTCAGGACGACATCTGGGACGTGGCCTGTGGCCGTCACCTCCCGGAACTGGAACCAGAAACAAACTCCTATCACGGGGGGCAGGGCACAGGCCTGGCCCCCAGCTGGCACCCAGGGGTGGCGCAGGGCCTGTCAGCACCCTCAGGGCCACTCACCCGGTTGTTGTGCTTGGCCTGCTCCAGCGTGGTGGTGAAGAGGAAGCAGCGGCAGGGGACGCCGGCCGCCTGGGCACACTCGATGTACCTGGCAGGGAGGAGACCATGGGGAAGACAGCCCTTCACCTGGCCCCGCCCCTTCACCTGGCCCGGCCCGCCTACCTGCTGCGTGACTCCGGGTCTGGATTGGTGTTGTCCACGGCTGCGCTCTTCCCTTCGCGCAGTGCCGCCGCGCACAGCGCCACGCACTTCTGCCAGGAGCCCAGCGTGTCCTGCAGGGAGGGGCAGGTTAGCAGGGAGGGGTGGGCAACCCAGCCCCACAGGCAGGGAGGGCTGCAGGACCCAGGCCCCTTACCCGGTTGGCGTAGACATAGCCTCCTGGCACCAGGTGCTGCTTCAGGAAGGTGGACTTGCCGGCTGCGAGGGCGAGGGGGGGGTCAGGCCTGGAGGAGCAGGGAGGATGGGGGAGGGGGGCACGTCCGACTCACCAGCAGGGAAGCCCACTGCCACCACCAGCTCCTGTGAGGGGGACAGCAGGGGAGCGTCGGGGGGGTCGTAGAGACGTCCCTGGGAGTCCAGCTCCCGCTGCACAGAGAGATGGGGGGTTAGACAGACCTGGCCAGGGTGATTTGGGGGGGGGGGGGAGGAGGAAGGAGGCAAGGTCACTTACTGGGTCAAAGGAGGGCAACTGGTAGGGAGCAGGAGCCCAGCCCAGGAAAAACTCCTCAGGGGTGTAAAACGGCAGCCCTACGTTCAGGGCGAACTGGGGGGACAAAAGAGGCTGTCAAAGACCAGCGGTTGGGGGGACGGGGGGGAGCTGGGGCCAGTGGGGGGGGGGTACCAGACGGTCGCTGCAGGAGAAATCCTTTTTCTTATGCCCAGGGGCCCAGTTCGGGGGCCGCCCAGCCGCATCTGAAAGAACAAGGGGGGGGGGTTAATCAGTGTTGTACATGAAGATGGGTCATGCCTCAGTTTCCCCTGTGCAGTGTAACAGGCTGGCAGATGGGGGTCACTGCAGGGGACCTGGTGTGACCCCACCCAGCAGCAAGCAGCATCCCTAGAGCCTGGGGGTGTCACACCCACGTGGGGGGGTCAAATGGACCCTGAGGGGCCTGCAAAGTGGTGGGAGCCAGGCTGGACCCCAAGAGAGAGCAGCCCCTGGGCAGCATCCCTGCCAGGCCAGAGTGAGCCAGGAGGCCATGCCGCGGAGCCCCAACCTGCCACAGCCCCTCTCCCCCCACGGAGCCACACCACCGACTCCCCGCTCACCTCCCACGTAGAGGCTGTTCTTCAGTGTCACCGCCACAGCGCCGTTCTCCTGGGGAGAGGGGTCAGATATGGGGGGAGGAGCTGGCTGAGGCCCCGTCTCCTCCCTCTGCTCCCCCTGCCCCTATTGCTCCCCTCCCCCAACCTGGTACCTTCTCACATAGATGTTCCCACATGCCTAGCAGGGGTTTGCGGTAGATCCCAGAGCCAGTCGCCACCAACACCTGGGGGGGTAGAACGGGGAGGGGGGGGTCACTCCTGGGACAGGCATGGACATCCCCATCCCAGGAGGCACCTCCTGAGACTGGGGGGCTCTAAGCAGGGCCAGGGACACCTTCCCCCCCAGCTCCCGTACCTGCATGGGAACCCCCAGTTGCTCCAACACGGCCTCTGCCTTGGCCTTGAAGGCCTCAGGGCGCAGGCGGCCCTTGCTGATCCCCAGCTGGTTGGTGAAGATCACAATCTGGGGGGGAAGATACAGGTCAGGGACCAGGGGGGCTGGAAGGGCAGGTCGGGGGGGGGGGGGAGGAGAACAAACCTTATATCCCTCACTCTGTAGCTTCCTCAGCTTCTTGGCAACCTCGGGGTACAAAATCCTGAAAGGAGACACAGGTTACTTCCAAAACAGCCCCCCGCTTCCCCACCTGCACCCCCCCATGCCTTCCACCCCCTCCCCACCCACAGCCCCTCCCTCCAGCCTTGCCAGTGCCCCTGCCCCCCATCCCTCCCAGTGCCCCTCCCTCTCCACCCACAGCTCCTGCCAGTAACCCTCCCTCCCAACCCGCAGTCCCTGCTCCCCCCCCCGCCCTGCAGCTGCCATGCTGCCGGTGGTCCCCACTCTTGACCCCTGCTAACCGGCCCAGGCTCTGTGCTCACCTCCAGTCATCAGGGCTTGTGGCAAAAACCTTCCCAGACTTGGTTGTGATGATGGTTCCATCCAGGTCAAACCCAGCAACCTATGGAGGAAGCGAGGCATCCCCCCCGGTAGAGCAATGGATTCATCCACCCCCATCACATCAATGGTCCCACCCAGTGCCTCTCCACAGCCCCCCCGCCATCAGAGCAATGGATCCATCCACCACCCACCCTCACAGCCATGGACCCACCTGCCTCCTCCACTACAGCAATGGACCAATCTGCTTCCCCCCCATCAGAATAAATGGACCCTTCCAGGGCCCACACTCAATTGCCCCCCCCATCAGACCCATGGAACATCCCCACTCTGGGCCCAGCTGCCCCCCCCCAGCAGTGGCAGGCAGTTCCCCAGGCTAACTCCTACCTTGGTGCTGGGCACCACTCCCTGCTTGGTGAAGACCAGCAGCTTGCCATGCTCGTGCCAGGAGTCCCTGGGGTGAGGGGGCTGCTCCGAGGGCCCCCCCTGGGGAGGAGCTGGGGGCCTGGCCTTTGCCTGCTCCGCGCTGGCTGCCGTCTCCTGCAGCTGGCGCAGCTTTGCGACCACGGCAGGGTCCTCTTCTTCTTCCTCCCCCTCCTCCTCCTCGGTGAAGCTGGAGGTCTTTGGCCTCTTAGAGGCCGGCCCCTCACCACCCCCGGCCAGGGGCTGGCGCTTGGGGCTGAAGAAGTCCCGCAGGCTCCGGCGGGGGGCAGGCAGGAAGCGCAGCGTGTAGGGGTAGCGCCCATTGACCAGCCACAGCGTCTGCCCCTCCTGCAGCGTGCTGCTGTCGCCGGGCTGCAGCTGCAGCTCCTCCACCGATGTGGGGTTCACGCCCCGCTGCAAAACAGGGGGGCTGAGCGCAGGAACAGCCTCCCCCTGCTGGGCAATGGCCCCTCCTCTTTTCCATCGGTGTGCGGAATATGTTTTGTTCCATGCACCGAGGTGCGTGCAGAGGTGCACCACCAGGAGAAACACAGGCTGCTAGTCAGGGGCACTTTGCTAACCAGCTAGGCAGCGCCCGAATCTCTCTTGGGCGGCTGCCCAAGCACCAAGCTTACAGGAAACACTGCCTCTAAGCCCCACTCAGGGGAGGGGGCTGCACCTCAGAGCCAAGGGACGGGGCCCCATATAACCAGTCCTCGCACCCCTCCCCAGGGCTTGGAGCCCCGTATAACCGCTCCCCACCAACTTGCCCCTCACCTGGGTGACTCTCACAGCCTGGTGTTTGTAGTCAGCCAGTAACTCCACTGCAAGAGAGTGGGGGGGGGGGATATGAGTGAATGGAAAACTGGACCCCCCCCAATCTGCAGACTCAGATGGCCCCCCCTTCAACCCCCTCCCCGTCCACAGCCAGGGACCGAGGTAGGGCCCTATCCTGGCACAGGGCCACGAGCCTGGACTGGGGGGGGGCGGCGGCTTGCGGAGCCCCGGTACCCACCTTGCTTCCGGGAGCATTTCTTATCCACCACGCGGGTGCAAGGCCCCCTGCCTAGCACCACGGGGACCCCGTCGGGCAGGGCCACGGGGTCGTGCTGCCCGTCCTGGCTCACCAGCAAGCACTCCATGGCGCCGGCCCTGGGCACAGGACACATGGGGCAGGTCAGGGTCGGCCACCCAATGCCACCCTGAGCCCCACACCTCCCCCGGGCCGTGCCCTGAGACCCCCACACCACTGAGCCCATTGCCCCACACCTCCCTCCACGCCCTGAGCCCCCCCACTGCCCCACCCCTGAGCCCGTCGCCCCCCCGGGCTATGCCCTGAGCCCCCCATTACCCCCCTCCGCCCCAACCCACCCCTGAGCCCATCGCCCCCCTGGGCCGTGCCCTGAGCCCCCCATTACCCCACCCCTGAGCCCATCGCCCGACACCTCCCTCCGTGCCCTTGGCCTCCCATTGCCCCCCCACCCCACCCCTGAGCCCATCACCCCCCCGGGCCGTGCCCTGAGCCCCCCCCCATTACCCCCCCACTGCCCCACCCCGAGCCCATCGCCCCCCTGGGCCATGCCCTGAGCCCCCCATTACCCCACCCCTGAGCCCATCGCCCCACACCTCCCTCCGTGCCCTGAGCCCCCCCTCGGCCCCCCATTTCTCCCCCCCCGGCCGTGCCCTGAGTCCCCCCATTGTTCCCCCCTTTCCCGCCCCCCGGAAGTGGGCTCGCAGGCACGTGGGGGGGGGCCGGACCCCGTTTCCGGGGGCACCTCGGCGAGGGGGGGGAGGGGCGGTGCGCGGCCCCGGGCCGGTCACTGCGTCAAAGAAACCCCGGGAACTACCGCGGACAGCGGCATTTCCGGCGGGGGAGCGGCCACTTCCGGCCGCCCGGCGCCTGGCGCGCGGGTTCCGGGGAAATTTGGGTCCTAGGCGGGGCTGGAGGCGGGGCCTCGGGCCACGTGACAATCCCCCACCCACCCCCCCCAGCCTGGGGCCTCGGGGGGGGGGGGGCGTTCAGCCTCAGGTTTGGGGGTTGCAGGTCGAAGGGGGTGGGGATCGGAGGGTGCAGGGTTGGGGTGCAGTTCGGGGGGTCGGAAGGCTCAGGGTTTGGGGGTTGCAGGTCGAAGGGGGTGGGGATCGGAGGGTGCAGGGTTGGGGTGCAGTTCGGGGGGTCGGAAGGCTCAGGGTTTGGGGGTTGCAGGTCGAAGGGGGTGGGGATCGGAGGGTGCAGGGTTGGGGTGCAGTTTGGGGGGTTGGAAGGCTCAGGGTTTGGGGTTTGCAGGTCGAAGGGGGTGGGGATCGGAGGGTGCAGGGTTGGGGTGCAGTTTGGGGGGTTGGAAGGCTCAGGGTTTGGGGGTTGCAGGTCGAAGGGGGTGGGGATCGGAGGGTGCAGGGTTGGGGTGCAGTTTGGGGGGTTGGAAGGCTCAGGGTTTGGGGGTTGCAGGTCGAAGGGGGTGGGGATCGGAGGGTGCAGGGTTGGGGTGCAGTTTGGGGGGTTGGAAGGCTCAGGGTTTGGGGTTTGCAGGTCGAAGGGGGTGGGGATCGGAGGGTGCAGGGTTGGGGTGCAGTTTGGGGGGTTGGAAGGCTCAGGGTTTGGGGGTTGCAGGTCGAAGGGGGTGGGGATCGGAGGGTGCAGGGTTGGGGTGCAGTTTGGGGGGTTGGAAGGCTCAGGGTTTGGGGGTTGCAGGTCGAAGGGGGTGGGGATCGGAGGGTGCAGGTTTGGGGGTGCAGTTTGGGGGGTTGGAAGGCTCAGGGTTTGGGGGTTGCAGGTCAAAGGGGGTGGGGATCGGAGGGTGCAGGGGTGGGGTGCAGTGTGGGGGCTGGGAAGGCTCAGGGTTTGGGGGTTGCAGGTCGAAGGGGGTGGGGATCGGAGGGTGCAGGGTTGGGGTGCAGTTTGGGGGGTTGGAAGGCTCAGGGTTTGGGGGTTGCAGGTCGAAGGGGGTGGGGATCGGAGGGTGCAGGTTTGGGGGTGCAGTTTGGGGGGTTGGAAGGCTCAGGGTTTGGGGGTTGCAGGTCAAAGGGGGTGGGGATCGGAGGGTGCAGGGTTGGGGTGCAGTTTGGGGGGTTGGAAGGCTCAGGGTTTGGGGGTTGCAGGTCGAAGGGGGTGGGGATCGGAGGGTGCAGGGTTGGGGTGCAGTTTGGGGGGTTGGAAGGCTCAGGGTTTGGGGGTTGCAGGTCGAAGGGGGTGGGGATCGGAGGGTGCAGGTTTGGGGTGCAGTTTGGGGGGTTGGAAGGCTCAGGGTTTGGGGGTTGCAGGTCGAAGGGGGTGGGGATCGGAGGGTGCAGGTTTGGGGGTGCAGTTTGGGGGGTTGGAAGGTTCAGGGTTTGGGGGTTGCAGGTCGAAGGGGGTGGGGATCGGAGGGTGCAGGCTTTGCATTACAGGTTTTGGGGGGGGTGCCATTCAGGGGACTCCGACTTGGATGAGCGGGTATTGGGGGTTGCAGTACTGCGGAGGCCCAACTCGCTCCTCCCTGGCATTTTACCCAGTGAGTTGCAGCATGCTGGGAGGGCAACACAGTGGAGCCTCCCGCCTCCAGGGTCAGTAGGAGGTGGGGGGGTGAGGTGGCCCCTGGTATTACCCCATCAAGGGGGCAGAGCAGGAGCAGGCCTTGGGGGAAGGGGTGGAGTGGGGGGGGGCAAGCAGCCCCTCCCAGGGACAGCCCGGGCTGTGCTGCACCCATGGACAGAGCATCCGGCAGAGAGTGACCAGGGCGCAGTAGGAAGAAGGGGGACTAGGAAGAGCCAGGCGCGCTAAAGGCCAGTGAGGGGCGGTCCTAGGACGCAGAGGGGCCTACGGCTTAACCCCAAAGCGTGTGGGTCCCTGAGAAGGGGTGGCATCCCAAGGGACGTGGTCCCAGGAGCCAGTGGTAACTCACAGGAGGGGCCGTGACCTATAGGAGGCTGGCCCACTGAAGGGATTTTTCCTGGGAATCGTGGGGAACAGAGGGGGGTGCCCATGGAGCTGGGGAGATGAACTCTGCGACATGACCCCCAGTTTAGGGGGCAGGTCTAGGGGGTGCACTATTGAGGGGGGTGGCTTTGGGGGTCCTGGGTCGGGGGGCAGATCTAGGGGTGCCAGCTGGTGTCAGTCCTAGAGAGAATTCCCCCCCTCCCATGTGTATTTGGACTCCTGGCTTCTGGCCTCATGGCTTGCGGGGAGGGGGCAAATCCGCCTCGTAAGCTGCTCTGTTGTGTGGGGAGTGGAGCCCTGTCGGGAGAAGGGGTACCACCTATCCCCCACCCCCTGTACTCTACCTGCCCCATTCAACCTGCACTGGCCCCTTCCCCACATCCAGCACTTCTCCCTCCCTCGTCCCCAGGCTCCTGCACAGCCCCTTGGTACAGCCCCCGCATCCATCCACGGAGTGCAGTGCATCCCACTTCTGACACTACTGTGACGACAAGTCGGGGTTCCCCCAACACTGCACCCCCGTAGCAGCGAGAACAGACTCCGCCAGCCAGTAGAACAGGGAGGGTTTATTGCTTCTCTAGGATACAACCCAGCACAGACGTGATGTGTCTACAGGAGTCTGGGCCAGGATACCCCAGATCCCTTGAGATGGGGTCCCTGGGCCCCTAGATTCCAGCCCCTCAGTCTGTCCCCTTCATGGTTTCCCCCCCAAGACTCACCCTTCCCCCAGACACTCACTTCACTAGTTCCCTCACTGCCCCAACTCCTCTGACCAGTTGGGTCTTTGTCTATCTGACTTAGGCAGCCCACACGTCACAGCGCGGGGAGACCCCGGGATACAGAGCAGACAGCCCCCCCACTACGCCACACCCTGCATTATGACAAAGTGGGGATTTTTGTAGGATTTTAGCTGGATAGTGTCCGTGCCTCAGTTTCCCTGTGCACTGAGTGTGTAATGAGGGGGCGGGGGAGGGTTTGCTGTTGCACAGGACCTGGGGTGACCTTGCGTAGCAGCAGGGACCCCGAAACCCCAGCCTGCAGTGGGGGACCCAGTGACCGAGAGGCCCAGCCTAGCTCAGGTGGCACAGCCAGGTCTGGCCAGTAGGAGGCCAGTGGGAAGAGAGCACCTGCCCCCCGCCCCCCCCCCCTGCCCTGCCCAGTTGGTCCCAGTGAGGTGGGGGCAGGCACAGGAGGGAGGAGGTGGTGAATTGGAGAGGGGCCCAGGGACCTGGTTACCTGGGTCAGACAAAGGCGGCGGGGGGGGGGGGGGAGCTCCGCTAGAAGCCATGGGGGGGGGGGTGGCTGGGCTGGGGGAGGGGAGGGCTGCAGGACAGAGGGAGCCGCTGGTCCGAGGGGGCCAGGCCCGGGGCCAGGGGAGGTTCCTGCACTGGGGCCCGACGCTCACTGACCCTCCTGCCCGACGCCGGCCGAGTCACTCGGGCTGGAGCCCGGGGGCCTGGTCCCAGCCAGAGCCAGGGCTCCCTGAGGGGCCGGCAGAGCCAGGCCCTGCAGGGGCTGAGAATGGGGGGTGCCAGGAGGGGCTGCCCCCCCTGGGGAGGAGCCCCGAGAAGGGGTGTCGCACTGAAGGGGCCCCCCCAAGGACTGTTCGGGTCACAACCAGTGAGCCCCAACTCAGGCTCCCCCCAGCCCCTGCCTGCCCCCCAGCGCCCCCCCCAGGCCCGTCTCTCACTTCCACAGGGATCAGGTTTTATTAATAAAACAAAATTCATGTAACATGAAGTAAGAGGTTCTCGAGGACCCCCCCCTCCAAAGTCTGTAGCATCCAGGCATCGTGTTTCACAGCACGGACCTCTTGGGCTGCAGCCCTCGAGGACAGTCCATGGGGCCCGGGCGCCCGGGGTCGCAGCCGGAGGGTGGGGTGAATCTGTGGGGCTCGGGCGCCTGGGGTCGCAGCCGGAGGGGTGGTGAGTCCGTGGGGCCTGGGCGCCTGGGGTCGCAGCCGGAGGGTGGGTGAATCCGTGGGGCTCGGGCGCCTGGGGTCGCAGCTGGACGTCCATTCTCGGAGCGGACCTTTCTCGTTGGGGTGAGGGTGTCACTCTGGGGGAGTCAGGACAGACAATACCAGCATGAGTGGGGGGCACTGCCCCACTGCTACCAGCCAGCCCGGGGGGGGTGATTAACCCTTTCCTTACCCTTCCCCTCCCCCTGTGGCTTTGGCCTGTTTCTCAGTGGGGGCTCTGGGACGTGGAGGGGAGGGTCCATTGGGGGTCTAGGGAAGGGGGTGCCTGTGGGAAGGGATGCAGTGGAGCTGCAGAGTGAAGGGGCATCCCATGGGGGCCAAGGGAAGGGGGCGGCTAGTGCTGGGGGGTTGGGGGTTCACTCACCCTTTTTGAGTGTGGGGGGGGCGGGACGACTCTTTCCCAGCTCGCTCTGGGCCAGGGTGCCCACCATCCAGACGAGGGCACTGGTGCAGTACTCCATCTGGGGGGGCAGGGCAGGGGCTCAGGACCCCTACAGCTGCTCCCCCAGGAACCCCCCACCTCTGCCATGTCCCTTCAGCCTCCTCCCATTGCCCCTCCCACCCCCCACTCCTCCTGCCCCACCCCCAGATCCCCCCTCTGGTTACCCCACGTGCCCCTCCCCACGCCCCCACCTGCGTCTCCAATGTCTTCAGCCGTCGCTCCTGCTCTCTGACCTCGGCCAAATGCTTCAAGGCCTGGTCCACCCTGCGCGGGGAGATGGGGGTCACTTGGGGGCCCCTCATCTGATTCACCCCCTCATCCCCAGGCAACCCCCTGCTCCAATGCCTCCCACCCGCCCTCTGCACCCCAGGCCCCCCACCCCCCATTGCTCTGGGTGACCCCAATTCTAGTGTGCCCCTCCCCCCCCCACGCCTCTCACTTCTGGGATGTGCGCCGGAGCCGCTCCGAGTCGCTCTCCCGCTTCTGCCGGCCCAGGGCCACCAGGTGGTTCTCCCTCTGCACGGCCTCCCAGGTGAGCAGCGGGGCCTCCTGCTCCGGGCTCAGCTGCCGCGCTGGGACCCAGGCGTCCGGGCGCAGAGGAGACGAGAGGCAAGTGATACGCAGGCGAGACCGGCCCTGGCCCCTCCCCCAGCACTGCCCCCTCGTCCCTGCCCCCCCAGCGCCACCCCTGGCTTCTGCTCCCTGGCCCCTGCCCCCAGTGCTGCTCCTCATCCCTGACCACCCCCTGGCACCTGCCCCCAGCACCGCCCTGTGGTCCCTGTCCCCCAGTGCCACCCCCACGTCCCTGCCCCTCAGCGCTGGCTCCTGCCCCATAGGGAGTCCCCGCACTCACAGAAGTGGTGGCTCTTGGCAGAGCTCCCCGGGGTGCGGGTCCGCAACAGCTGGAGCAGATGGCTGATGAGGATGAAGGGGGGGGCCAGCGCAGGCCGGTTGTGATACTCCAGGATCAGGCTGTAGCGCTGTGACTTCCAATAGGTGTCGCTGTTGCCCTGCACCTTGGCGAAGGTGTAACTGGCGGGTGAGGGGGCTGTCAGCGGGGGTGGAGGGACACCAGGCTGCCCCCACCCCCACTGGGCCCTCGCACACTGGTCAGCTCGTCCTCCACACGTGCGAGTGCACTGGGGCCTCATACACTGATCACCTTGCCCTCCACATGCACTAGTGCACTGGAGCCTTGCACGCTGGTCAGCACACCCTCCGCACGTGCACTGGGGTCAGCTTGCCCTCCACATGCACGAGTGCACCAGGGCCTTGCACGCTCATCAGCTTTCCACAGATATGGGTGCACTGGCATGTCAACTCACTATGCACTCATTGATCACCAGGCACACCTGGCACGTGTCCTCGTGCCCCGGCCCCTCACACCCGTGTCAGGGCGCACCCGCGTGCACCGAGGCCCCCAGGCCCCCGGTACCTGAACATGGCGATGAGCAGGTTGAGCAGCACGATGTTGGCGACCAGCAGGAAGATGACGAGCAGAACCAGGACCAGCCAGTTGGCGTAGGTGTTGGTGCAGGGTTCCGCCTCCTCCATCAGGATGGCCCCAGAGTCGTCCGTGCAGTTCGACGCCTCCATGAGTGCCGCTGGGGGAGAGGCCATGAGCCCCCGGCCGGCCCCCTTGCTGCCTCCTGGCCAGCCGCATCCCCTTGCTGCCCCCCTGGCTGGCCCCCTTGCTGCCCCCCGGCCAGCCGCATCCCCTTGCTGCCCCCCGGCCGGCCCTCTTGCTGCCCCCTGGCCAGCCGCATCCCCTTGCTGCCCCCCGGCCAGCCCTCTTGCTGCCCCCCAGCCGGCTGCATCCCCTTGCTGCTCCCCCCGGCTGGCCGCATCCCCTTGTTGCCCCCTCAGCCGGCTGGCCACATCCCATTGCTGCCCCCCGGCCGGCCGGCCACATCCCATTGCTGCCCCCCCCAGCCGGCTCCCTTGCTGTCCCCAAGCCAGCCAGCCCCACTCCCCACCCCCCAGTTGGCCCCACCTCATTGCTGCCCCCGGCTGGCCGGCCCCATTCCCAAAACCCTGGACAGCTGGCCCCATTGCTGCCCCCCGGCCGGCTGACCCATTGCCGCCCCTTGGCCGGCCCCACCCCATTGCTGCCCCCAGCTGGCCAGCCCCATTCCCCCACCCCTCCGGCCGGCCACCCCATTGCTGCCCTCCTGAGCCAGCCAGGCCCTAGAAGAGAGAGCCCGCCTGCCCCCTGAGCTAGCCAGGCTCTGCTCTGGGGCCGGCGCCACCCACCATCGATCTTGTTGAGCGGGATCTGGCCGAAGATCTGCAGGTAGGGCCGGTAGAAGACGCGGCGGAAGATCCAGGGCAGCCGCTGGTCGCTGGGGTGCAGCAGCCCCTCGGTCGTCACCCCATAGGCCACCAGCCAGACGGCCAGGAAGAAGAGGAAGAGGAAAACGTCCTTCACCTGTTGGGGGGGAGGGGGGGGAAATGAGCTTCTGGAGGGGACCAGTTCCCCATGCCCCCCCCCTCCTGCTCAGACCCCCCACTACTCCCATGGGCCTTCCCATCCCCCCTCCTGCTCGGATCCCCCATGATCCTCCCTTCAGTGGCCCCCCTCCCCATCAGACTGCCCCCACCCCCAGCCCCTTTTCCCCTCCCCCTTGATCCCCCCCCCTCACCATCTTGCCCACAATGATCATCTTGGGGCCCAGCTGCTTGTTGACAGCGAAGATGTGGATGAGCCGCAGGGTGAAGACCATGAAGTCCAGGCAGAGCACAGTGCGCCCCAACTCGTAGGTGCCAGGGAACATCCTGGGGGGAGGGTGGGATGAAGGGGCCTTGTGGGGGTGCCCAGGGGTCCCCGTGCCCAAGGGATGGCTGTGCCCAGGGGCTTGCTGTGCCCGGGGGTCCCCGTGCCCAAGGGGTGGCTGTGCCCAGGGGCTTGCTGTGCCCAGGGGTTCCCCATCCCCAAGGAGCAGCTGTGCCCAAGGGGTGGCCATGCCCGGGGGTCCCCGTGCCCAAGGGGTGGCCATGCCCAAGGGCTTGCTGTGCCCAAGGGGTGGCCATGCCCAGGGTCTTGCTGTGCCCGGGGGTCCCCGTGCCCAAGGGGTGGCTGTGCCCAGGGGCTTGCTGTGCCCAGGGGTACCCCATCCCCAAGGGGCAGCTGTGCCCAAGGGGTGGCCATGCCCAGGGGCTAGCTCTGCCAAGGGGTGGCCGTGCTCAAGGGGTGGCCGTGCTCGGGGGTCCCCGGGCCCGGGGGCTTGCTGTGCCCGGGGGTCCCTGTGCCCAAGGGGTGGCCGTGCCCAGGAGCTTGCTGTTCCTGGGGGTCCCCATCCCCAAGGGGTGGCCATGCCCAGGGGCTTGCTGTGCCCAGGGGTTCCCCATCCCCAAGGGGTGGCTGTGCCCAGGGGCTTGCTGTGCCAAGGGGTGGCCATGCCCAGGGGCTTGCTGTGCCCAAGGGGTGGCCCGGATCCCCAAGCCAGGGTCTCACCGGCAGATGGCGCCCAGCAGGAAGAGCCCCAGGGCGGTGAGGTCGAACTGGTTCCAGGTGTCCTGCAGGTACGCACGGACGCGCTGGGCCAGCCGCTGGTGCCCACTGAAGCAGCCCTGGCGCAGCTCCTCGCAGAGCAGGGTGAAGACCCAGATATAGAGTAGGACCTCGGTGCCCCGGGGGCCGAGTGGCGGGGGGGGGGCGAAGTCCAGAAGCAGCACGTAGGAGAAGAGCAGCAGGAAGAGCAGGTACATCACCACGTTGCCCAGGAAGGATGTGATGGGCGCGCTCCAGAACTGGTGCCAGCGGTGCAGCCAGGCTGGGCCTGGCCGGGGGCGGGAGCAGCAGGAGGGCTCCAGCCTGCAGGGGAGGGGGGGGAGCTCTGTATGGGGGGGTCTGGTAGACAGGTCTCAGCATGGGCCGGGGGGGTGTAGAGGCACTAGATGTGGATGTGCCCAAGGGGGAGACGTTATTCCGCTCGGTATGGAGCATGTGATTTCTGCTGGCCTGGAGTAACCCCTGGTATGTGCCTCAGTTTCCCTGGGCACTGCCCCAATCTCTACCTGGGGGGTTGGCATTGGAATTCCACCCCAGCACATCTGAGGCAGTGAGTGTTACCTGGGGAAGCTTACGGCCCGATAAATCGGTGAGGCTCCAAGGGGCCCCAGGCCGCCTCAAGTGAGAATTTCGGTGTGACGGCCTCCCCCACGAACACAATGGCCAGGCCCTTCTCTGAGGACGTGGGGGAGTCTTGGGAGGTTCAAGGCGGGGGGCTCAGTGTCCCTGGGTGTCCCTGGTGTATCGGGGGGGGGGTTTACTGTTACAGTGGCCAGCCCAGAACTGGAGCCCCAGCGACTGGTGCCCTGGTGCCCAGCAGAACCAGCTCTGGCGGCACGGCCGGGTCTGGCCAGTGGGAGGCCAACAGGCTGCAGAGAGAGGCCCCCCACCCTGCCCAGCTGGTCCCAGCCAGAGGTGGGGAGGGGGACACAGGATGGGGGAGGGGGAGGCAGAGCAGAGAGGGGCCCAGGCAACCCAGGTTTCCTGGGACAGACAAAGGCAGGGGAGGGGGAGGAGCTGCTGGGGCAGATATGGGAGGCTGGGCTGGAGGTGGGGGGGGGCAGCTGGGCTGGGGGGAGGGAGCAGGCAGAGCCCTCCCCGCCATGCAGGACAGACCTAGACATGCTGGGTGGTGCGGGGGGGGGGGGGCAATAATCTTCCAAAGGCCACACTCACCCAGGATATTAATGGAGGGGGCCTGGGATGGGGGTGCAGAAGGGAGTTTGGGGTAAGGGAATGGGAGAGGGTTGTGATCTGGGGCAGGGGTGCAGGAAAGGACTCTAATGTGGAGGAGGGGTGCAGAAGGGGGGAAGGGTGCTAGAGGGGGAGGGGTGCAGGAGGAATGCAGGGGAGGGGTGCAGGGGGGGAAGGGAGAGGTCTAGGAGGGGGGAAGGTGCAGGAAAAGTGCGGGGGTGAAGGGCGCGGGAGCAGGGAGGGGTGCAGGAGCGTGGCTGAGATTTGGGTTGCAGGAGTGAGGGGGCAGAGGGTTTGGGTTACGTGGGATGGGTACAGGAGGGGGGCAGAGGCTGGGGGGAGGGAGGGGCTGAGGTGCAAGAGAGATGGGGCTGGGGAGAGGGGCTGATCTTGCAGAGTTCAGAACCCCTCAGCGCACTGGGACCCAATGGATGGGGCACCTTGACCCCAGGCCGCCCCCTTACCCTCTAGGGATCTCCTCCATGGGGTATTTCCCTTCAGTGTCCAGGCTTTCCAGGGTGGGGGGGGTCCCCTCCTGCAGATCCTCCTCTGGCGTTCTGAGGAGAAAGGGGGGAGATTGAGTTGGGGAGGGGTCTCTGGTGCTGCGAGCTTCCCCACAGCAGTGCTCCATTTGTAGCTGATCCCCTCCCTGGGGCCCCCAGCACCCACCTGAAGGTGATGAGGTTGGTGAAGATGAGGGGAGGGCAGAAGAAGGTGAGCAGCAGCTGCCAGACGGGCGTGGCCCCTTCCATCTCCCCCCACCAGTTCTGGGACAGCAGCGCCTGCGGACATGGGGGGTCGCGTCTCACCAGACTCTCCACAGCCCCCTTCCCCAGAACCTGCACCCCTCCCCCCACTGCAATATCCACCCCCTCGCGCACCTCACTTCCTGCACCCCACCCTCTGTCCCACCGCAGTACCTGCACCCCTCCCCCACCTCAATATCCACCCCCTCACGCACCTCACTTCCTGCACCCCTCCCCCACCTCAATATCCACCCCCTCGCGCACCTCACTTCCTGCACCCCACCCTCTGTCCCACCTCAGTACCTGCACCCCTCCCCCACCTCAATATCCACCCCCTCACGCACCTCACTTCCTGCACCCCTCCCCCCACTGCAATATCCACCCCCTCGCGCACCTCACTTCCTGCACCCCACCCTCTGTCCCACCGCAGTACCTGCACCCCTCCCCCCACCTCAATATCCACCCCCTCACGCACCTCACTTCCTGCACCCCACCCTCTGTCCCACCTCAGTACCTGCACCCCTCCGCCCACCTCAATATCCACCCCCTCACGCACCTCACTTCCTGCACCCCTCCCCCACCTCAATATCCACCCCCTCGCGCACCTCACTTCCTGCACCCCACCCTCTGTCCCACCTCAGTACCTGCACCCCTCCGCCCACCTCAATATCCACCCCCTCACGCACCTCACTTCCTGCACCCCACCCTCTGTCCCACCTCAGTACCTGCACCCCTCCGCCCACCTCAATATCCACCCCCTCACGCACCTCACTTCCTGCACCCCTCCCCCACCTCAATATCCACCCCCTCACGCACCTCACTTCCTGCACCCCTCCGCCCACCTCAATATCCACCCCCTCGCGCACCTCACTTCCTGCACCCCACCCTCTGTCCCACCTCAGTACCTGCACCCCTCCGCCCACCTCAATATCCACCCCCTCGCGTACCTCACTTCCTGCACCCCCCTCCCCCCCACCTCAATATCCACCCCCTCGCGCACCTCACTTCCTGCACCCCTCCGCCCACCTCAATATCCACCCCCTCACGCACCTCACTTCCTGCACCCCTCCGCCCACCTCAATATCCACCCCCTCCCGCACCTCACTTCCTGCACCCCACCCTCTGTCCCACCTCAGTACCTGCACCCCTCCCCCCACCTCAATATCCACCCCCTCACGCACCTCACTTCCTGCACCCCACCCTCTGTCCCACCTCAGTACCTGCACCCCTCCGCCCACCTCAATATCCACCCCCTCACGCACCTCACTTCCTGCACCCCTCCTCCACCTCAATATCCACCCCTTCGCACTTCCTACACCCCACCCACTCCCCCACCTCGGTACCTGCACCCCTGCCCCCACCTTAATATCCACGCCCTTCCCCACCTCACTTCCTGCACCCCACCCTGTCCCTCAGTACCTGCACCCCCTCCCCCACCTGAGTACCTGCTCCCATTCCCCAACAGTAACTCAGTACCCAGCCCTGCCCCCTCCCACACTTTGGCACCTGCCCCCATTCCATCAGTACCTGCCCCCTCAGCTACCCCAGTGCCCGCCCCCTCCCCCGTTGGGTACCTGCACCCCATCGTGGGCGAAGAAGCATCGGGCCTCGGCCAGCCAGGCCAGCTGCAGGCAGGTGACGTTGCACCAGAGGTGGGAGCGACGCACAAGGAGCTGGAAGGCCCGGTTCTCACTGTTCTGGTAGCACACACCAAACACGCCTGTGGGGCAGGGGGGTCACGCAGGTGCCCCAGGGACCGCCCAGCCCCTCGTGTGCCCCCGAGTGTCCACCCCCTGCACCCCATCCCCTTATTGCCCCTGCACCCCGTCCCCCTTACCAACCCCTGCACCCCATCCCCTTATCACACCCTGCACCCCAGCCCCCTTACCGACCCCTGCACCCCATCCCCTTATCACCCCCTGTACCCCATCCCCCTTATCACCTCTGCACCCCATCCCCTTATCACCCCCTGCACCCCACCCTCCTTATCACCTCCTGTACCCCATCCCCCTGAACTGCCCTCTGTGCTGCCCCCCTGAGTGTCCATCTCCCCAGAACCAGCATCTCCCCAGTACTCCTGCACCCCTGTATCACCCCCATAGCACCCTTATACTCCTGTATTAACCATGCAACCCCCCACACTGACCCTGAACTCCAGTATCACCCCCTGCCTCCCCCCCACTGTCCTCCGCATCCCATTCTGCACGCAGCTCCCGCCCCCTCTCACCACTGGCCAGGTTCTCGAACTTCATGGCCAGTTCCTTCATGTCCGTGGCCTCCTGTGCGTCCAGCTCGTGGTGCGAGAGCTCCCGCAGTATCCGGGCGGCCACCAGCGCCCCTGCCACCCCGTCTGGGACCTGGGGGGCCAAGAGTCACCCTGTGAGAGCTGCCCCGCCCAGGACCTTCGGGGAGGGGTTGGAGAGACACCCCTGGGTCTGTGCCCCCAGCGCCCACCACTCAGTCTGGGGCCGGGGGGGGGGGGGCAAGGTGGGAGACAGGGCCTCCCCTTCCCTGGGAATCCTTCATTTGCTCCTTTCCCCTCCCCAGGCTCCCATTCCCCCTCTGGGTCCCCCCCTGCCCCCCGGGGCCGCTCACCATCTCCCAGCAATAGGTGGCCATCTCCCCGCGGTTCAGCAGCAGGGCCCAGATGAAAAGGTCAGCCCAAGGGCTCCGGGCGCAGTCCGGGGGGGCCCCATCCAGCCGGGACCCCTTCTTCTGGGAGGATGAAAGGGGCAGGGTGAAAACCATGGGCTTGGGCAGCCCCCCATCTTCCTCCACCGCCCCCCCAAGTCCTCAGGGTCCCCGGCCCAATCCCAGCCTGCCCCCTCTGCCCCTATGGTCCTCCCAAGTACCTCTGCCCCCTTGTGCTCCCTCTTTCCACCCGCACACCCCAGCCTCCATCAGTTCTCAGCCCCTGGGGTCCCAGCAAGTAACCCAATCCCCTCAGCCCCAGGTGTGCCCCAGCCTGCACCCCACTTACCCCAGACAGCATGTATCCCTTCCTCCCACATCCCAGGCCACCCATATATCCTAGCCCCCCCCAGGCACCCCAGTCCCCTGGCCAGCCCCCCACATTCTCCCCCCTTGTGCGTCGTCCCATGTCCCTGCCCCCTGCCTGCCCCCCATGCCCCAGCCCCCATGTGCCCCATCCCATAGCCCTGCCCCCAACCCTCACTTACCCCAGCCTGCATGTACCCCATTCCACATCCCTCCCCCTCACTTACTCCAGCCCCCATGTGCCCCACCCATCCCACATCCCAGCCCCACACACCCCAGCCACCTTGCCATGAGGGGGGTGCAGCCCGGCGTAGAAGGGGGCACAGGTGTCGCCCAGCAGGTCGTGCAGCAGGCGGCCCACCAGCTGGAGCACAGGGTAGTCTGTGGAGTTCTTCACGGGCTGGTAGAGGGGGGCCTCGGCTCCCCCCCTGCGCCGCTCCAGCAGCTGGTGCAGCAGCGAGGCCTCGGGGATCCCCTGATACAGCTCCTCCAGGCACCCCCAGCTCAGGAACTCATCCAGGTCCAGCCCGTTCTCCACGAAGAGCCGCACCAGGGCTGGGCGGTCACCCAGCAGCGCGTCCCGCATGGGCCCCTGCAGCTGGCTGGGCTGTGGGGGAGGGAGATGCAAGGACCCCAGGTTAGTACCCGTCCTGTGCGCACCAGCTCCCCCCGACCCGCCCAGTCCTGTGCTGACTCCCAACCCCCCCTCAGCTCCCCACAGGGATCCCTCTGCCGCTGGTCCCCCTCTCAGCTCCTCCCCCTGGGGCCCACCCACCTTCTGGGATCCCTTGACTCCTTGGGGTCCCCCTCTCAGCTCCTCTCCCTGGGGTCCCCCCTCCCCCGGGCCCACCCACCCACCATCTGGGATCCCCTGACTCCTTGGGGTCCCCCTCTCAGCTCCTCCCCCTGGGGTTCCCCCCTCCCCCGGGCCCACCCACCCAGCATCTGGGATCCCCTGACTCCTTGGGGTCCCCCTCTCAGCTCCTCCCCCTGGGGTCCCCCCTCCCCCGGGCCCACCCACCCAGCGTCTGGGATCCCCTGACTCCTTGGGGTCCCCCCCCTCAGCTCCTCCCCCTGGGGTCCCCCCTCCCCCGGGCCCACCCACCCACCGTCTGGGATCCCCTGACTCCTTGGGGTCCCCCCCTCAGCTCCTCCCCCTGGGGTCCCCCCTCCCCCGGGCCCACCCACCCACCATCTGGGATCCCCTGACTCCTTGGGGTCCCCCTCTCAGCTCCTCCCCCTGGGGTCCCCCCTCCCCCGGGCCCACCCACCCACCGTCTGGGATCCCCTGACTCCTTGGGGTCCCCCCCTCAGCTCCTCCCCCTGGGATCTCCCCTCCCCTGGGCCCACCCACCCAGCGTCTGGGATCCCCTGACTCCTTGAGGTCCCCATCTCAGCTCCTCCCCCTGGGGTCTCCCCTCTCCCTGAGCTAGGAGCCCCCTCAGCTCCATTCTGGGATCCCCTGCCCCAAGGATTCCAAGCTCCCCCCTCTGGGATCCCCCCCCACCTCCCAGTGGATGTCTCCGCGGAAGAGCTCAGAGCTGGCGATGTCCACGCGGTTCCAGGCCACGGCCAGGCGCAGCTCATCCAGGTACTGGGTGGCCTCCACCGTCCGGTGGCAGCCTGTGGAGGGAAGGGGGGTGGCTTGTGGCACCGCATGACTCAGTTTCCCCACGGGGGCGGGCGGGGGGAATGGGCAGGGCTCATCCCAAAGCCATGTCAATGCAGAGTGAGTCTGTCCCACCCTGGGTTCTCCCCTGCGATGGGCCAGCCCAGGCTCCCCCTCCCCCAGACCAGGGGGACAGTCACTGATTGCACCCCAGCGACCAGCTGCCTGGGCCCACAGGCTGGGCGTGCAGCCAACCCCATAACTGTGATGACCATGGGGGAGGCCGGGGGCCAGGAGGGGCAGCAGGAGAGGTGCAGGATACCCTGGAGTGGGTGGGGAGGTCCCAGGGAGTCAGATGGGGGAGGAGCAGCATGGCCGGACCTGGGGGGACCCCACGGGGGACTGGAGGGCTCTTACCTTTGACCAGTGTTTTGAGCAGCACCGTCTCAAACTCCTCCAGCCCCTCCTGGTCTGAATAGACTGTGACCAAGTCCCTCAGCGCCAGGATCCGCTCCGCCTGGGGGGGCATGTCCCACATCCCGTTACCCCCCTGCACCCGCACCCCTCCCCCCAGCGCCAGGATCCGCTCCGCCTGGGGGGGCATGTCCCACATCCCGTTACCCCCTGCAGCCCCACCCCTCCCCCCAACGCCAGGATCCGCTCCGCCTGGGGGGGCATGTCCCACATCCCGTTACCCCCTGTACCCCCACCCTTCCCCCCAGCACCAGGATCCGCTCCGCCTGGGGGGGCATGTCCCACATCCCATTATCCCTTTCCCCCCCAGCGCCAGGATCCACTCTGCCTGGGCGGGGGGGGGCATGTCCCACATCCCGTTACCCCCCTGCAGCCCCACCCCTCTCCCCAGCGCCCGTATCCGCTCCGCCTGGGGGGGTTTCGTGGTACCTGCTCAGCCAGGCCTGGGACGTCATCGGGAGGGAAGCGTCCCTGCAGCTTCTCCTGCACCAGCACCCGGCTTGCCTCGCCCGGCTGCTTGTCCTCCAGGAGCTGGGCCAGGCAGTCGGCTGCCCCCCCCGAATCCCCGACCAGCAGGCAGGGGATGGCAGCCTCAGTGGCCTCACGCACACGCTGGGGGGGGGGGGTCAGCAAAAGTGTCAGGGTGTCCCCCCCCTCCAGAACCATCAACCACCCAGGCCCCATAATGCCCTCCATGGCCCCCCCTGTGTGTCCCTTCCCCACTCCCAGCTCCCCAATTGACCCCCACAGCAATTAACCCCCTATGTCCCTCCCCCACACCCCGCAGATCCCTGGCTCCCCCCTTAACTCCCCCTTGCCCAGCCCCTCCCCCCAGTCCTCCCAGGTCAGTGTGTGTCCCCCAGACTCCCCCCTTACCGTGAACACAGAGGCGTCACCCCCAATCACCATGACTAGCACAGGGATCTCGATGCTACCTGTTCCTGCGGGACGGGGCGGGTCAGTGCCAGTGGGTTGGGGGGTGATGGGTGTGGCCCCAGCAAGACTCAAAGATGATTGTGTGGGCGGAGGCTAAAGGGTGGAGCCCAAAGGGACCAGGATGCCTGGGTTCTCCCCCCCCCACACACACACACCTGTGCCAGAACGCCTGGGTTCTCCACCACACACACCTGGGCCAGAACACCTGGATCCTCCCCCCCGACCTGGGCCAGAACACCTGGGTTCTCCCCCCACACCTGGGACAGAACGCCTGGGGTCTCCCCCCACACCTGAACCAGGACACCTGGGTTCTCCCACACATACACCTGGGCCAGGACACCTGGGTTCTCCCCTCACCTGGGGCCAGGACACCTGGATTCTCTCTGGATGGGGAGACCATGACCAGCTCCGGGGAGCTCTGCTGGGGAGGGAAGGGGCAGCCTGTGTGTGTGTGTGGGGGGGGGGGTTGAGAGGAGGAACCAGAGGTAATGAGGGGGCAGAGGTAGTTAAGTGGGGAGGAAGGGTGACTAACCCTGGTGGTGTGTGTGTGTGTGTGTGTGTGTGTCTGTCTGTCCATGGTAACCTGGCAACGGGGGGGGGGTAACTGTGTTGTGATGATCAGGCTAGGAGAAACCATGGTAACCTGTGTGTGTGTGTGTGTGAGACTGTGATAACCGGGTTGGGGGGGCTTACCATGTAACTGGGCCGGGGGTAACCATGGTAACCAGGCAGGGGATGTGTGACTGTGGTAATTGGGCTGGAGGATAACCGGTGTAACCAGGCTGGGGGGGTGTTTGCAGGGATCACCAAGCTGGGGGTGGGTGACCATGGTAACCTGGCTGGGGGTAACCAAGCCAGGGGGTAACCGGGCCAGGAGAGTGTAACCTGGGTAACCAGGCCAGCAGTGTGTGACTGTGATAACTGGGAGAAACAGGCTAAGGAGTAACTGTAGTAACCAGACCAGGGGTGTGTGACCAGGGTGACAGGGCCAGGTGATAACCAGGGTATCCAGGCTGGGGCTGTATGACCGGGGTAACCCGGCTGGGAGTGTATGACTGGCCCAGGGGGTAACCAGACCACAGGGTCTCCTGGGTAACAGGGCCAGGCAGTAACCAGGGTAGCCTGGCTGGTGGTGTATGACCAGGGTGACAGGGCCAGGTGGTAACCAAGGTAACCAGGCTGGGGCTGTATGACTGGGGTAACCTGGCTGGGGGGTGTATGGCTGGGGTACTCACCACCAGCACCCACCCTCTGCTGGGCGATGTGCTTCTCCAGTTGGGCGCGGAAGCGGCTTTCGCCCCCCAGGTGCCCCCGGGAGCCGTCATCCACCAGGAAGAAGAGCGAGTGGTTACTGTCCAGGGGGCGGGCGGTGTCCGCCGGGGGCACCCGCACGTAGCGAGCCGGGAACGAGCCCTGGGGGTGGGGGGAAGCGGATGGGAGGCACTGGTGACCCCAGAGATGCGCCAGCACCCGGCCCAACTCCCCTACAGACTGCCCGGTACCCAGCTCAATCCTCCCCATAAACACCCCCAGTCCCCGCCTGCCCCACAGAGACCCCCAGATACCTGGCCTGACGCCATGGAAACGCCCCCAGCTCCCAGCCTGCCCCACAGAGACCCCCAGGTATCCAGACTGATGCCCCAATAAGACCCCCAGGGGAGACCCCCGGCTGTCACAACCCCCCCCCCCGGCGGTACCTTGGGGTTGATGAGGGCCTCGCGGTTGGCAACGACGCCCCAGGGCGCGATGCCCATGGCCACCACAGGGGCACAGGGGCTGGTGTTGGCTGTAGCATGGTCCCGGACGGCCTCCCCCACGTAGCGCCCAATCCCAGCCTGCAGCCCCCCAGTCATGATCCATGCGCCTGGAGGGGGCAGGCTAAGAGTGTAACAACCGTCCCAGTCCCCCCACAAACCCCGTCTTCCCACCCCAGCATCACACCCAGAGCCTGCTGGGAGACAGATACTCAATAGGGCTCGCCCGCAGGCTTCACCCCTCCCCCCGGTCTGGGTCACACACCTGTGGCAGGACCTCAGGGTGCGCCAAGCATGGCTCTGTGCACGGGGGTCAGCACAAAGCAGCATCTGTGCACAGTGGGGTCTCATGGGACGTGCAGAGGGCAGTGGGCTATGCGCCCGGGGTAGGGTGTGGCCTTTTGCACTTCCACATGCGAGACCAGGGTGCACGGTGGCGTTCGCACGGAGCGCGCGGTGTTTGCACAGAGCGTGCTGCCCTTTACACAGGACACCCTGCTGTTGCCACAGCGCGCACCAGCGGGAGCACGCGTGAGTGCGTTGCATGTCCAGCTTTCCACTGTGGGACAGGGATTCACCTGTGCTTTGTGCTGCTTTCACCAGGCCCTTCCGCAGCAGGTCCCGGAGCCAGGCCCGGACTGGGGCCTCCCCGTCACCCCCAACCACCGACACCACCAGGTTTGGTGGGGGGATTTTCCAGTGATCAGTCACCAGGCTGTAGGCAAGTGCAGGGTCCGAGGAATCCGACAGGCGGATGAACTGGCCAGGGGAAGGGGAAAAGTTTAAGCAGTGCCCCTCACTCCTGACCCCCCCCCAGCCCTGGCGGTGCCCCTCACTCCTGACTCACAGCCCCCCCCAGCCCTGATGCTGCCCCTCACTCCCAACCCATAGCCCCCCACAGCCCTGCCGCTGCCCCTCACTCCCGACCCACAGTCCCCCACAGCCTTGTCGCTGCGCCTCACTCCCGATCTGCAGCCCTTCACCTTGCTGGGTTTGCCACCAGCCCCCACAAAATCCAGCTCCCCGAAGGCGTCCGTGGGCCCCTCCGTGGTGTGCTGGGCCGAGTCCCATTTGCTGACAATAGCAGTTCCAAAGGCATCTTCCACCGCCACGGAGACATGGTCGGCCCGGGGGCTTCCACACTGGCACTGAGGGGGGACGCTAGGGAGCAGACAGTGGTCACGGGGGGATTCGGGGGCACTGGAGAGGGAAGAACTGGGGATGCTGGAAGGGGCAGGGACAGGGTGACTGGGATACTGGAGAGGACAAGGGGGTCACTGTGGGGAAGAGGGGGGGTCACAGGGGCTGCACCGGGGGGGGGGGGGGAGGACGCTACAGCATGTAATGAGACACACTCCGGTCTTCACAGGGCAAAAAATACTTGGGGTGCAGGGGGAAGGGCCTGGGGGCTCCCTGGACTCTGGGGAGCAATCTTAAGGCATCCCTGATGGGGGGGAGGGGGAGCTGGACCCCATTTACCCCGCGTCCCGTGGATCCTCGATGTAGGTTGTGCACGTTTTCTTTCTGAAGCGTTTGGGGATCCAGGCCTGGAGTGAGGGATGGGGATGGAGAAGCCAGATCAGGGGCTGAGAAAAGGAACGCCCCCAGAGCCACCCCCACCCCCAGGGAGAGGGGGGCTCTCAGACCCCCCCCCAACCCCAAGAATGGCCCAATCCCCCCAACCCCTCACTTCCGGAGAGGGGCCCCTCAGGGGCCCCCCTGCCCAGTCATGGTCCTCCTCAGATCGGGGCTACTCAGAGACCTGCCCCCCAACACCCAGAGCACCCCTCAAGCTTCAGCCCCATCAGTCTGGTGAGGGAGGACATTCAGAGCTCCCCGATTCCCTTACTCTGTCTCTGGCCTCTGGTGGCTCCTTCCAGAGCTTGCTGTCTGGAGGCCCCAGATTGTCCCTGCCCCACAGCGGGTGCCTATCCCAGCCCTGGGGCAGAGGCCCCGTTACCTGATCTTGCTGTTTGACGCTGGCCATGCTGCCTGGCTGAGGCTGTTGGACTCCCAGAGCCCTGTAAACCCGGCGTCTCACCTGGAAAAGGTGAGTCCAAACCTCTTCCTAGCGCCAAGTGGCCCCACCCAACCAGAAACCAGCCTGACCGGATCTGATACACCCACATGTGTGTATGTGTGTGCGTGTGTGTGTGTGTTTGGGTGGGGGGTGGGGGCCCAGTTGCCAGGCCACCCCCATTAATCTGGAGTCACCTCTGCCTACGGGGGGGGGGGGGGGCAGGTCAGTTGTGCTTTCAGCTGCACTGAGGTCAATCCGACATCACTCCTGTTTGCAAGGGGCAGTCATTGCAAGGGGGGATTCTGCTCTTAGCACCCAGGCTCAGTCTGGAGTCACTCCCGTTTGTGATGGGGGTCAGGGATGGATTCTGGTCTCAGCTCTAGCAGGGTCAATCCGGAATCATTCCTGTTTGCAATGGGGTCCAGGCTGGATTTGCTCTCAACGCCTGGGGCCAATCCGGAGCCACTGCGATGGGGATCAGGGCGTGATTCTGAGCTCAGCCCCCTGGTGAGGGGGTGTCAGTCTGGTGCCCCTCCACCTGCACTGGGGCAGGGCTACTCAGGCCTGTTGGGTCATAGGGGAGCAGGGCCCCGCCCTGGGGCAGAGTTCATAGCCCCCACGCCTTGAGCAAACAGCTGGTCTATTGGTGCCGCGCCCTGTATCCAGCCTGGAAGGAGCAGGGAGGGAAGTGAGGGGGGGGGGAATGTGCCAGGATACAGGGGTCCCAAGTGCTGAACCCTCTGCCCCCCCCCATGTGAGGGGGTTGCATTAGTGAGTCCCCTTCAAGTCAGGACCAGCGGTTGGGGGGGCTGGTAGAGAAGGGGGGTTTCCACCCCCCACTGCCTAGCCCGGGGCATTCAGGGCCCTGCTGGCCCAGGCCCCTGGACGGATGCCGGGGCTGGGAATGTGACACCCGACTTGGCTGCCGTGAGGCCGGGCAGCGGGCAGCCAGTATTTATAGTGCAGTCCCTGCGGTCGCTGTCCTCCCAGCCCATCAGCACATTCCTGCCCCCAATGCCGCTGCCCCCAGGAGGAGGGGCAATGGAGGGGGGGCTAGCTAAACCCCAGCATTCAGGTCCTTTCCCCTCCCCCTCCACGCTCACAGCGCCGAGAGAGAACCCAGGCGTCCTGGCTCCCAGCTCCCCCACCCCCACCCCCAGCCAGCAACAGAACCCAGGAATCCTGGCTCCCAGCCCCCCCCCGCTCTAACCACTAGACCCCCCCCCCCGAACTAGCAATAGAACCCAGGCGTCCTGGCTCCCAGCTCCTCCTCCACCCTAACCACTAGACATGCCCCCCCCCTCGCCATGAGCCTGCAGCAGAACCCAGGCATCCTGGCTCCCAGCCCTGCCCCCACTGCAGGACCCATACCCCAAGCTGGGTGAGCCAGCTGCCATTTATAGCCTGCCCTGACATTCGGGGGGGAGCGTTTCGTGTAAGGGCAGCGAGGGCCCCATGGGGCTGGGCCAGGCCACCATTGGCTGGGGGCCGGGGAAGCTGGGCAGCTGGGTCTGTCGCTCAGAGGAGCCCAGGGCAGCCGCAGCTCCACCACTGCTCCACTCAGTCCTGCACCCCATGGCCCCCCCCACAGCCTGGCTGCTGCTGGGCCTGCTCTGTGCCCTGCACCCCCCTGGAGCTCACGGCAACCATCACCACGGCGACGTGGAACCTCCCCAGCAGGGGCAGCTGCATCACCACGGCGACCCTCACCACGGCGATGTGGAGCAGCCACATCACCCTGGGGACCACCCTGGCAAGGCTGAGCAGCACCAGGATCGCCACGGCGACACAGCGCTCCCCCAGCAGGCCGAGGGGCAGCCATATCCTCACGAGGCCCCTAGGCCTGGCCACCACCATCGCCATGGTGACGTAGAACAGGGGTGGTCACATCACCCTGCAGACCACGATCACCATGGCAATGAGAAGCACCCTGAGGAGGAAGATGCCCCTGGGCACCATCGCCACGACGACAAGGACAAAGAGGCCCGACAGCACCATGATGACAAGGAAGATGCCCCTGGGCACCATCGCCACGACGACGAGGAGGAAGAGGCCCAATGGCACCATGACGATGGGGAAGATGCCCACGGGCACCATCGCCATGACGACGAGGAGGAAGATGCCCGGGGGCCCCATAAGGCTGACAGCCACAGGCAACCCCAGCCCAAGGAGGAGGAGGAAGCTACGGAGGGCCATCCCGGGCACAGCGATGAGTCCGAGGAGGGCGAAGAGGAGTCCGAGGAGAGGGACCTGAGGAAGCCTGGCAGGGAGGAGAAAGAGGAGAGACGGGCCAGGGAGAGGCATGTGGAGGAAGGCCAGACGGCCAAGCAGCGACACCCGAGGGAGGAAGACGAAGGTGAGAATGGGAGGGGGGAGGGGACCAGCCATGAACTGGGGCACGGCAGGGGATGGGGTGGTAGGGATTATCCAGGAGGCCCTGGCAGGAGAAGGGGGCACATGGGGGGCCCAGGCAGGTCATCACCCATCAGCCTGCCTGGGGGTCAGACGGAGGTCAGGCTGGGCTAAGTGTGCCAGCCCCATGGCTGGCCAGGAGCAGGGTGTGGGGCCCTCTTCCGAGCTGCTGTGCTGTGGGGAGAAAGGTGGCGGGGGGCAGAGGGAGAACCCAGGAGTCCTGGCTCCCAGCTGCCCCTTCTCTCCACCCCAACTGGGCTGGGCCCCAGGCATCCGGGTGGCAGCACTGTCTGTCCTTGCAGAAGGGGAGGAGGAGGAAGACGCAGAGGATGGCTACCAGCCGGGCTCCGTGTGCCAATACTGCGCCTTCTGCAAGGTAACCCCACTCCCCTCGGCTCTGCGTGGCGGGAGGGCCTGGGAACCAGGACGCCGGGGTCTCGCCGTGGCTTTGGGAGGGGGGGGAGGCTGGTTTGTGGTTCCTGCCCTAATAACGCCCCCTACGGTTCATTGCAGCATTGCGAGGAGTGTGAGAAATGCCCCTGCCAGCAGAGCGACACAAGCCAGCACTGCCGCGCCTGCCAGGTAGGGGTTGCGAGCTTCCCTGGCAGTGCCCCTGGTCCCGCGAGCTTCCCTGCCACAGTGCCCCTGGCTGGGGATCCCAGTGCTGTGAACTTCCCCGCTACAGCGTCCCTGGGTAGGGCTCCCGGTGCTGCGAGCTTCCCTGCTGCAGTGCCCCTGGCTGGGGATCCCGGTGCTGCGAGCTCCCCGCAGTAATGCCCCCAACACTGAGTTTCCCCACGGCAGTGGCCCCTGTGCTGTGAGCTTCCTGTGGCAGTGTCCCTGGCTGGGGATCCTGGCTCTGCAAACTTCCTGCAGCAGTGCCCCTGGTCCCACGAGCTTCCCTGCCACAGTGCCCCTGGCTGAGGATGCCAGTGCTGTGAACTTCCCCACCACAGTGCCCCTGGCTGGGGATCCCAGTGCTGTGAACTTCCCCGCTACAGTGTCCCTGGGTAGGGCTCCCGGTGCTGCAAGCTTCCCTGCTGCAGTGCCCCTGGCTGGGGATCCCGGTGCTGCGAGCTCCCCGCAGTAATGCCCCCAACACTGAGTTTCCCCACGGCAGTGGCCCCTGTGCTGTGAGCTTCCTGTGGCAGTGTCCCTGGCTGGGGATCCTGGCTCTGCAAACTTCCTGCAGCAGTGCCCCTGGTGCCATGAGCTTCCCTGCAGCAGTGCCCACGGTGATGCGAGCTACCCCAGGAAAATGCCGCCAGCTGGGGATCTTCCTCACAGCAGTGCCCCGGCGCTGTGAGCTTCTCCACAGAAGTGCCCCGGCCCTGCGAGCTTCCCCACAGCAGTGCCCCGGCTTCCCTGGGACAGTGCCCCACACTGGGGAATCCTCCCTGCAGCAGCAGATCCCAGGGCTTCAAGCTTCCCCATGGCAGTGCCTCTGGTGCCATGAGCTTCCTCCCAGCAGTACCCCAGGTGGAGATCCCAGTGCTGTGAGCTTCCCCGCAGCAGTGCCCTGATGGTAAATTAACTTCTCTTCCCTCCCCCCCCAAGTATTGCCAGTTCTGCTACATGTGCCCCATCCTCTGCGAGACAGCCTGCCAGCCAGGTAAGTGCCCCTCAAACCCAGCCCGGGGGGACAGGGCCCTGCTGAGGGTGTCAGGGCACTTGCCTGACCCCCCCCCCCACTTCTGTTTTGCAGGGAGTATCATGGATCAGCTCTCGGGGGCCTTGGTCCAGTAAGTGACACCCCTCTCATGCCAGGGTTTGATTTGAGAAAAGGCCTGGGGGAACAGGGCATGACCCCCCCCTTGTGGTGAGGAAGCACCAGTGTAACCCTTTTAGGGGGGCAGGGATCCCAATCCCACAGGAGGGATTGGAGCAGCATGATCCCAGTCCCAGGGGGAGGGGCTATGTGAGGGGGGGGGCGGGTCACCAGTTTAACCCTTTCCTCTCCCCCCGTCCCCAGGTCAGTCTCATCAATCTTTGACCGTGAAGAGCAGTGACCGGCTCCCGGGAAGAACTTGGGGAGACCCTGGCTGACCTCTGCCCCTCAGGGGTTAAAAGATGCCAAGCAGCAGGGATGGGGGGCACCCAAATCCAGCACCTCTCACCAGGCTCCTGGGGTCCCTGTCTACTTGGCCCCAGCCCCGGTGCCCAGCGGGGGTGGTGGGGTAGCTCTTCTCACAACTCAATGGGGGGGGGGGAGCGCCACTGACAATGCAGTCCCCCCCAGCGACGCTAGGCCCTGTGTGGAGTCTTTCCTGCTTACCTCCTCTGCTCAGCTTGCCCCAGCGGTTGTGGGAACACCCCCCCCTCCCCCTAGTTGTATGTTTTATTGGATTGTTTCCTGGGAATAAAATTTGCCCCCTTCCTTTCTGAGTTTATGGGGGGGGGGGAGTCAAAGCACTCCCGGGTAGCTGAGCATTATGGGCATGGCGGGGGTTATGCCAGGCATAGGCTCCCCCCTCAGCCCCAGCCACCTCTGGGCTGGGGCACGGAGCTGGGCCTGAGGGTGGATGGGGGTTAGGCACCCCCTAGGTGAGGATGCAGCTGCTTTCTCTCCCCCCCCCCCCCAGCCAGTCAGCCTCCAGCCCCCGACAGACAAAGACATATTTTTTCATAAACATTTTTCTTTTTTCTTTTTTTTAAACATTTCCAGCCCCCCCCCCCCCCAGCCCCCTGGGGAAGTGGGAGGGTCTGGCTCTCACGAACCATCCCAGGCAGCTTTTTTTTTTCTTTTTTTTTTTACATTTTTTTGTAAAGTTTTTCCTCCATTTTTCTCCCTCATGCAAAATCCCCTTGACCCCCCCCCCCCCGAAATAAAAACAGGGCCCCAAAAATAAACTTAAATTAACCTGGTGGGGGGGGGGGGACCTTAAACGAATGCTCGTTAGACGGCAGCAAAAGTCATTTCCACCAGCAGCCACACCACACGTATGCACAGAAAATACAACTCGTATGGTACAGCACCCAGGCCAGCCCCTCCCGGGCCGGCAGCCCCTCCCACATCCCAGGGCTATTCCAGAGCTCCTGGGCCAGGAACTCCTCTGGGCTAGCCCAGAGCCCCTCAGCACCAGGAACCCCCCCAGCCTGCCCTCCCCGGGCTAGCACCTGCAGTGCCCCCCTCCAGCCCCACTCCCTCGTGGCCATCTGGGGGGGCAAGGGAATCCCCCCCCCCACAGAGCAGCCTTTGCCTCAGGCTACTGTCCCACATGGGGTGATGCTACCCCAAGCTCCAGCCTGGGGAAAAGGGGGGTGTGGCCAGGAGGCAGCCCATAGGGCCATGGGTGTGTGTGTGGGGGTCAAATGGCCCCCTCTTTTAGCAGCAGACAGTTAACCCTTTGAGGGCAAGGGGGGAGGTACAGGATGCCAGGGCAGAGACACCAGGCTTGGGGGGGGGGGGCCTACAAATTCAGAGGGGGGGGTGAAGAGATAAAAAGGGGGAGGGAAACAAGGCTGGGGGGAGCCTTTAACCCCATTCACATTCTTGGAGCCCCCCACCCCATGACAGAACAACAACAAAGAAACTCCAAACACACTGGTGGGGGTCATGCCCCGGATCCCCCTTCTCGGGGGAGGGCTCTGTCCCCTGGCCCCTCCTCAGTGTCCACGGGGTGGGGGTGTCACCCCCCCCCACAGCAGCAGCAACGGCCCCTGCAGGCCGGGGCAGGAGTAGTTTTTGGGGGGAGGGGATAGATGCAAGTCCCTTCCCTTGTGGGGGGGGGCAGGCTCCCCCTCCAGCAGCAGCAGTGTCCTCCTTCGGCCTCTGGCACCTGGCAGAGAAGCAGAGAATGAGACTGGGTCCCCCTAGGCTCCCAGCCCTGCCCCCCTCAGGACAGGGCAGCTCCCTCCTCCCCCAGGCTTCCAGCAGCCCCCCCTGCAAAGGGCAGCCCCAGCCGGGACAGAACAGCTCCCCCCTCCCCTGCACTCACCGGGGCTAGCAGGAATAGGTTCGCACAGAGACCCCATCACCCCGCTGGCTGGGCAGGGAGTTTCCTGGGGAGGGGGGAAATAAGGGGTCAGAGGTCACACAACACCGCCCCACCCCAGAGGTAAATCAGAAATCCTACGGCAGAACTAAGCCAGCGCTGCAAGCTTCCTCATGACAGTGCCCTCAGCCAGGACACACACACACACACACACACACCCTATGTGCTGTGAGCTTCCCCACAGCAGTGCCCTCAGTCAGTACACAGCCCTTCCACACAACCCTTACAAGCTTGCGCCATGGGGCAGGAGCCCGCAGCCAGGGCGCTCACTTGCCCCTGGATGCTGCGAGCTCCCCTCGGGCAGTGCCACGGCCGTACCTTCGGGCTGCACCTTGCGGAGCTGCACAGTGGGAGGGGCGATGGCGCCGGAGCGAAAGTTGGGGGGCAGCATCTCAGCCGAGTCGGGGCTCACCCCCCGCAGGTCCTTCTCCCGGAACATCTTCCGCCATGACGGGGAGCGGCTGAAGGTCTTTGTGCTGTCCTGAGGGCCAGGGGTCAGAGGTCACAGAGCTGTGGGGGCCTGGGCATACCCTCCCCAGCCCATATAGAGCGGCAGGGTGTCATGGGTTATGTGGGGGCTGTTCTGTGGGGTCGGATGTCATGGGAGGGCTGGGCTGCACTTGGACCGGTTGGGAGGGGACCCAGGAGGCCAATTCCCAAGGGTTGGGGAGCACATTTGGGGGGGGGGGGAGGGGGCCTTACCTCATCCAGCCGCCGGTCCGTTCCCATGGCAATGAGATTTGCAAATTCCTTCTCCAGGAGTTGCCGTGCCTGGAGCCCAGAGAGAACCAGCATGGGGTGGGGGGAGGTGGGACAGAAGTCTCCTCAGTACCCACTGGGTCCCCTGATTGAACCTAGCTCTCCCCTTCCACACTGGCACCCCCAGCCCCTCTCCTGGAGCCCGGCCCCAGCCCCCAGGTCCTTCCCCTCCCCCACTCCCTGCCCCCGCCCGCGCTGACCTGGGTGTTCTGCGTGGGGATCTGCAGCAGCAGGGCCAGGTCGCTGCAGTCGAAGGTGTCGTCCAGGGCCAGCAGCGCCCCGTGCACCCCGCTCTCCACCAGGTTGTTGGCGAATTCCTTCAGCCCAATCAGCTGTACCCAGCACATCACCCGCTCGTTGGACCAGACCATCACGTCTGGGGGGGTGGGGGAAACAGGGTCACATGGGGCCCCTCACTCCTGACCCACACCCCTGCCAACCCAGCCCAGCCCCCCCCAGCCCTGCCAGTACCCCTCCCTCCTGCCCTGCAGCCCTGGGCTCCTCCAGCCCTGCCAATGCCCCTCAATCTCTCCCTGCAGCCCCTGCCAGCCCACCCCACTCCCGCCCCACAGCCCCTGCTGTGCAGTGTGGGGGTGCGGTGGGGGACCAGGCTCGGTACCTTTGATCTGGTTCTGACTTTCCTCTCGTCGCAGCTCCAGCTCCTTGCGGTCGTAGTTCAGGCGTTTCAGGCACATGATCCCGTAGTGGAGACTCACCCTGGGGGAAGGGGCAGCAACGGGCCCTTCAATGTTCGATGTGGGGACCCCCCCCTTCCCTGCCATTGTGTGGAGCAGCCTGCATCTACTGCCAGTCCCAAGGTATGCACCAGAGCCCCTCCCCCAGCCCTCTCCTAGGAGCCCCCACCCCCCACGACATCGCTCAGCAAAGCAGTGGGGGCTCAAGTCAGAGGGGTCCCTCAGATTCAGAAATGTGTGTGGGGGGCCACCTGAGCAAGTGGATTTGGGGGGGGGGGTGGCTGTGCCTGGCCAGGGATGGGGGTGGGGAGGAGATCAGGAGTTCAGGGGGTGGAAGATGGGATCAGGGAGAGGGGGCCGGCGTTCAGGGGGGCCCGTCCCTCACTGGGGGAAGCCGGGTGTGGGAGGGTCTGGGGGGGTAGCAGCCCTCTCCCCCGCATCTCTCACCGGTGGAAGCTGTCGACCATCTTGAGCTGGCCCCGCAGCTCCTTCTTGTTGAGGTGGTCGAGCATGCGGGCGTCCACCAGCGACTCCATGAAGTAGCTGCGGTACTGGGGCAGGCCCAGGCTGGGCAGCCAGTCATTCCCCACCCACTCGTGGTTCATGTCGCCGTAGGCCAGGATCTGCAGGGGGAAGGGCATGTCAGTGCCCTGGCACGACCTCCGCACTGCCCTGCGACCCCAGGCCCTCGTCTGCCCTCTGGCCCCCAGCTGTGGACCGTGACCTCCCTGCCTCCATCCCGCCCCGGTCCAGATCCACCCTGCAACCTCCCTGACCTACGACCCCGCCGCCCTTTGACACCTGCCCTGCCCATCCAACCTCCCTACCCTATGACCTGTGACCCCGCACCCAATTTGCCCTGCCCTATGACCCTTGACCTCTCACCCCTAACCCATGAACTTGGCCCAACCCCCAAATTCTCACCCTGCCCTACATCCCCCATGGCCTCCTGATCTCTTCAGCTTTTGACCCCTGACCTGGGACCTTCTGCTCCCTCCAAATCGCTAAACATCCCTGACCTCTGACCCCAGTCTGCTGCCAGAACAGCCCAATACCCATAATGCACTGCAAAGCCCATGGACTACAATCCACATTGCAGGAAAGGTCAATAGAGTACTGCAGCAAACCCCCCCCCCCCCCCCGAACACAGGCACAGGGAACAGTCCATCCCCCCCCCCCCCCCAAAAAAACACAGGTGCAATGGAATAGTCCACCCCTTCTTTCCCCTCCCCTCACGGACAGTGCATCATTCCTGCCTTCTCTCCCCACCGTCCCCAGGAATGTGGAACAGTCCACCCCTCCTTTCTCCACCCCCCATGACACAGGAACAGTGGGAGGGCCCGCGCCCAGACAGCTGTGATTGGCTGGGTGACAGGGCCAGCGCTAGAAACATGAATGGCATAAAACGTGTGTGTGTGTGTGTGTGTGTGTGTGTGTGTGTGTGAGAGAGAGCATGTAGCCCCACCCTCACCCA
The DNA here is from genome assembly GCA_032595735.1 of Pelochelys cantorii. Lineage (NCBI taxonomy): Eukaryota > Metazoa > Chordata > Testudines > Trionychidae > Pelochelys > Pelochelys cantorii. The sequence goes on along the minus strand of CM064358.1, from coordinate 10,531,140 downwards.
CCCAAGCCACGCCCACAACCAGCCTAGGCCCCGCCCCCAGTCAGCGCTGGGCTGGGAATTTGTCAGCTGCCAGAAAAACCACCGAGTCTGGGGTGTTGGTGCCACCTGGCTGTGAAGCTTTGTGCCCTCACCGCAACGCCCGAAGCTGCGGCCACAGCTCACCCGCTCCCAGATCACGACGGTGCAAAATGCAACAGCTGGCCGCCCCCTGCACGCGTGTGTGAGAGGGGTGACATCGCACGAGAGCAAAGAAACGTGCGAGGCGTATATAAAAGAATGGGTCAGGGTGATGGGGCGAGCGATCACACGACAGCCCCCGAAATGGTCACATCAGAACCAGCTCCTGGAATGACAGCTGGCTACAGGGAACCCAGGCAGATTTCAAAAGGGGTAACCCACCACAGGCCACGCCCACCCACCACAGGCCACACCCACCCGGTCCATACTCCCGCCCACCCTACCTGCTCCCAGCTGATCTCCTTGCTCTCCTGGGCGGGCGCAGCAGGAAGGAAGGTGGAGAGAGCTGTTAGTGCCCCAGCTGCGCCCCGCCCAGCTCCACGAACCCCCCTCCCCCACACCTCATGCTGCCCCCACTCACCAGCTTGGTCGTGACCGTGAGCGACTCCATCTCCTCGTGCGTCATCCACACATTGCTGGTGGACTGGGGGGGGGGGCAGTCCACAAGGGTGCAGGACATATGGGGGGACACACACAGAGATTTCACCCGTAAGTTGCTTTAGGAGGGGACCAGTCCCAGCTTCTCCCATGCTGTGGGGAGCAGGGAAAGAGCCCTGGGTGCAGGCATTGTTGGGGGGCAGGGGTGTGGGAGCACCTATAGGCCTGCACCATGCAGGAGCTAGGGGGGGGACAATGGGGAGATCCAAGGGGGCGGGCAGGGTGCCGCAGGGCTGAACCATACGGGAGGGGAGCCAGAGTGCTGTGGGGGGGACGCCCAGGGGATTGGGGCGTCATGGGGAGCCCTACCATACGGGAGCTGAGAGAGGAGGGAGCTGAGGGTTGGGGTGCCGTGGGGAGGCACCGTGGGGGGGACGCTCGGGGGAGTGGGGCGCCGCAGGGGAGGACGCTCGGGGGAGTGGGGCGCCACAGGGGAGGACGCTCGGGGGAGTGGGGCGCCGCAGGGGGGGCCCTACCGTGCGGGAGCTGGCGGGGGCCGAGGGGCTGGTGAGCGACACCATCTCCTGGATGGCCAGGCGCAGCTTGAGGCGGTGCAGGGGGTTGCTGATGCCGATTTCCCGCTGGATCTCCGTGTCCGACAGGTTGGCCATGATGGCCCCGCTCTTCACATTGGCACGGCAGGCGGCCACGTACCAGGCCGGCATCCCCACCCACAGCTGCCGGGGCAGGGGCGTTAGGGGCGGGGCTGCCCCGGGCGCCTAGGGTCCAACCCCTCTGCCCCCGCCCCCCAGATGCCTGGGTTCTGTCCCAGCCCCCACCCAGTCCAGTTCCACCCCCATCCTGGGCTCCAGACATGCCCCCTGTCTACAGAGCGGGGGGGAAGCATGGGCCCAGGCCCCCCCGCCCCCCACTGGACTCATGCCTCAGGCCCACCCCCAGGACACAGAGACAGATGGAGCCTCTCCTCTCTCCCCCCTGCCAGGTTCCTTGCCGCCCCCCACAACGCCATCACCTCCAGCCAGGACACCACGGTGGGTCCGTCCCAGGCAGCGAAGGGCAGGCCCTGGCGGCAGGCCTCCTCCAGCAGCTCGTGCCTGGGGGGGCAGAAATGGGGGAGGTGAGACAGTGAGGGGACTCCCTCCCAGAAACCCTGCCCCATGCCCCCTCCCCCAATCTCCTACCCCAGCCCCCCACCCCCCCACTCACTTCTTCTTGTTCCGTCGGTCCTTGTCCACCGGCCCGGCCAGCTTGGAGAGACCCAGGGGGTCCGCGGGGGACATCTCGTCCGAGGGGGTCCCGGCTTGGGGTGGGGGGGGGTGAGAGAGAACAGGTGAGCACCCCCCCCACACAGCCAAACATTCCACCGTGCCCAGCCACAGCGCCCGGCCGCCTGGGTTCTCCCAGGGGCAACTGAGCAGGGGGAGGTGCTGGGAGCCCGGCCGCCTGGGTCCCATGGGGGTGGGGGGGGCACCTACGCAGAGAGGGTGAGTCGCGGCCCGGAGGGCCCAGCCGCCCCTTCTCCTTCTTCCCGAAGAGGCGCCCGATGGACGACTTGATGCTTTTCTTCTTCGTGGCTTTGTGCAGCGAGTCCTGGCTGCTGGTTCCCTCGGGGCCCAGCCTGCAGGGGGCACACGGGCTGAATGGCACCCCCCAGATTCACCACCCTGCCTCCCAGCCCCCAGGCCTGCCGCCCCCACCCCCGCCCCGACTCCCCCTCCCCCCTCTTCCTTCAGCCCCACTCCCCACACCGACTCCCCCTCCTCCAGCCCCAGCCCCCAACCTGCAGCCCCCACCCCCGGCCCCGACTCCCCCTCCTCCAGCCCCGCCCCCCCAGGCCTGCCCCCCAAACCCTCCCCACAGGTCACTGTCCCCCGAACACCGCCCCCAGCTCACCCAGCCCTCAGGTCCCGGGCGTCCTCCAGGGCTCCAGCCTGCAGCGCCAGGGCCTGGCTCACCCGCTCCAACCGGGCAGTGCGGGGGGTGGCGGGGGGCGGCGTCTCACAGGGCACCAGGGCCTTGTCATCTGCCCCACGCCCCTCCTCCTTGGGCACATGGTTCTGGGGGTGGGGGGAGGGGAGAGCACAGGGCACCGCCTTAGGGAAGCTCGCAGCACTGGGACCTTGTCCGTGGTGTGGACATCATGAGGCGAGGGGGAGTTCACAGCACATGGGTGGAGGACACAGTGCCAGGGACCCCACTGAGAGGGGAGCCTGTAGCCACTGGGGGGGGGGGGGGGGATGGAGACACTAAGGGGTGTGCCGGTGGTGCTGGAAGGGGGGGGGAATGGATGGACAGACAACCCACTAAGGGGGGAGCCTGTAGCAACTGGGGGGGGGCAGATGGACACACTGAGGGGGGAGCCGGTGGTGCTGGAAGAGGGGGAATGGATGGACGGACAACCCACTGAGGGGGGAGCCCGTAGCCAACCATGGGGGGCAGATGAACACAGACTGAGGGGGAGCCGGTGGCGTGGGGGGAGGGACAGACGGGCATTGAGGGGGCCCGCTGCTGGGGCCACGCTCCCCAGAGGAAGGACTGGGCGTGCTCGGGGCCCACACTCACCATGCGGTCGCCCTCACGGGCGGGGCTGTGGGGCACCAGGCGGGGCGTCGAGTGCCCGCTGCTGGGGGGCGAGGGGCTGGCCAGGGTGGAGCTGGTGACAGACGGGGGGATGGAGGCGCTGGCCCGGTACCGGCCCAGGGACCCGTCCAGCGCGGAGCCGCTCACCCGGCTCTCGATCTCCTCGGCCCGCAGCTCCGTGCACTCCTTCTCCTCCTGGATCAGCCTGGGGGCACAGCCATGGGGATCCCTCAGCTGAAGGGGGGGTTGTGGGGCAGGGAGAGGGAGCTGAGGGATCCCCACCAGTGTTCCCCATAATTCGGGTGGCCGCCAGCTGGTGAGCAGAGGGCCCACCGCTCGATTTGTGTTGCTCCTGGTGGTGCACATCTGCATAGGCCTTGGCGCATGGAACAAAATTTATTCCACACATGGGTGGCAAAGAACCATGGAAACAGTGCTCCCCAGGGGTGATGTGGGGATTCCAGGGGTACTCAGAGGGGGTTCCAGGGCAGGAGGTGCACCCCAGCAGCTAGGGGCATGGGGGGGGGGCTTGAGGTCCCTGCGGGGGCTCACTTGATCTCCTTGTTGATGGCTTCCAGCTGCTCCTGCAGCATGATAGCCAGCGTGTGCACGTCCGTCTGGCCGCTGGGCGAGAGCAGGTCGGCCGAGCCGAAGAGGGGGTCGCGCTCCTCCTCGTCCGACCCGTCCAGGCCCCCCGCCTGCTGCGCCCGCTCCCACTCCTGGGGCCCTGCGGGGGGAGGGGGAGACATGAGGGAGACCCAAACCCCCCCTTTCCCCTGCAGCACGGTGCCCCCCACAATTCCTGCCCCCCAGCATCCCTCAAGCCAGGCTCTCCCATTCATGTACCCCAGGCACCCTACAGCTCCGCCCCTCAATTCCTGCCCCTCCCAGCCTTCCCATTCCTGCACCCCCATTCCCACCCCCCAGCCAGGCTCCCCCATTCCTGTCCCCAGCTTTCCTACAGCTCCACCCCCCAATTCCTGCCCCTTCCAGCCCCCCCCATTCCTGCATCCCAGCCCCCCCCAATTGCAGGAGGTGGCTGAGTACTCACCAGGGGGGAAAATCCAGGCCGGGGGGGGGGGGGAGATAAAAGACACAGTTAGTAACTGCCAGGCACTTGTCCCCCCACCAACCCCCACCCCATAGCCTGCCCCCCAGCCACCATCAATCTGCCCCACCGCCCCTCATCACCTTAGTGGCCTCATCCTTCACGGACCAGCGCCCCTTCTTGTGCCTCCGGGGGGCGTAGTGGTCCACTGGCAGGGCGGGGGCCTGGGAGTAGCGCAGCTCCAGGGCGCTGCCCGGCAGGGACCTGCGGGAACGGCACTGCGTTCGTGACACTGGTGCCTGCCTCAGTTTCCCCACATACCATGTAAGCCGCCCAGCCAGGGCTTCATCCACCCACATGGGGGGGAGGGGTTGCTGCAAGGGGTAAGACCAGGGGCAATTTTTTAGGCTCCACCCTCCCCATTTTTTCCCTGCACCTTTTCAGAGTGGCGCAAAGTTTGGGGGGGGAGGGAGTTGAGACTTTTCTCTCCCCCCCCCCCCCAATTTGGATCGATGCCAATTTTCACGGCTGTGGGAAAAGCCGGGCGGTGGCACACTGGGGTGGACCAGGAGCAGCAGACAGAAGCGGACACCAGCCGTGTCCCCCCACACACCGGGAAAGACCCTCCAGGGCGGGCCACGCGTTGCCCGCCCACCCCTCCTGAGAAGTCCCGCCTCGGCGCCCCCACATTCAACCAGCCCCCGCCAGGCAAGATGCTTCCTCTTCGAGGGCCACAGAAAAATCCCTGGGTTTCCCCAATGCTAATATTCGAGGGAAGGGGGCTTGGGGGCCTGTCCGTCAGGAAAATGGTTCCACCTGGCGGCTGCCGTTCCGTGCACAATAAAGCCAGCCTACGGGTAACCGGGAGACATGCTACAGCCAGACCAATGCGCGAGGCGTTAGCCACTTTTTTATGGCTCTCCTCTCTCCCACGGGCACCCTGCCACCTGCCCCAGGACACGTGAGTTCTTGATTTGGACCCTTCCCCGCCCCCGTTGATGTGACACACACAAATAAATCCCCAGAAACCTTTAAACCAAACCAGGAGGCCTAAGCTGTATCTAGCCAGGTGTGTTAAGTCAGTGTGTCTCAAGCAGTGGTCCGAGACCCCTCAGGGGTACGCGAGAGACGTCTGGGGGAGGGGGGGGAAATCAACACAACTGATATTTGGAGAAGACTGAATTTTTGTTTTCAGTTTTACAGCGCTTGATGATTTTTGTCCTTTTTACACCCAAAAATGTCATCGTCCGCCCGGCTGCGGTTCAGTTGTTTAAACAAATGTGTTGCAATGGTAGAAAAAATTGTGTGTGTCTGAAAACTGTAGGTCCTGGGGGTACTAATTTTTTTTTAAAGGGGTACTTTATTAAAAAAAAAAGGTTGAGAAACTTTGGGTTACGCCATTCCCCCGATTGGTCCAGATTCGCAATTAGTCTGCCTCACCCGCCCTTTGCAAACGCCGCACGCGGAAACTTGTGTGTTGTGTCAAGCGAGACGTGAAATGAAAATGCATTTAAAAGTGCCCCAAACCAGCTCTTGAGTTTTCCCAAATATAGCAACAGCAAAACGGCCTCCCGGGCCGGGTGCGGGAAGAATCCCTGGGTTTCCCCAAAGTTTGCTGGGAAACCAGCTGAAACGAACACTGAGTTATTAGCCAGCTGTGGTGACTGAATGCGTGTTAACGAGCCCTGGGCCGGTCCCGTGTTGGGAGCGAGCGGTTCCGCGTCCCGCACCGGGTTTTCAGGAGCGATCAGAAGAGGAAAACCAGCATCCTGCTTGGTTTCCTACCCTCGCCTGAGCGGGGTGCCGCAGGGACCCAGCTGGATCAACAGGGCCAACGGGAATTTTAACCTCTCCCTAGCGGAATTTCCCACGCTGGGGTTTTAATTCTTTTCCATAGTTCCAGCCGGTGGCGGTTTTTTAAAATAAACCTGGGTTTGGGGTTTTTTTGTGTGAAATCATCCACTTTTGTTCACCCTGCCCTCCCGTCCCCAGGAAACCAACCCCCCCGGGAAACGCCCCCCATGGGCCCCTTCTTTTAACCCCGCCCCCCAAAGAACATCTCCCCACAGGGATGGGGGCGGGGGTGAAAGTAACTTCTGTTTCTTCCAGGGAGGGTTGTGTTGCACTGTGGGGCTCCAGGGGCCGGCGTGGGGCTGGGGAAGACCTGGTCACAGACCTGCCCTGTGCTACTCCTGTTCCCAGCCAAAGGGGGGTTGTGGTTGTGGGGGACGGTTGGCAAAGCCCCCCCCTCCCCCCCGGCCACATGTGGCTGCTGCATCCCACCAGCGTGCGGCCCGGCTGGGAGCACATGCCTCCCACCACAGTACCCCCCAGCCCCTTTCTTACTGCTGTTGGGGGGGCAGGGACACCCCCAGACTGTCAGCCCCTTGCCTGGAGTAGGAGGAGACGGGACGGCCCCGGAGCTGGTCTATTTCCATCTGCATCCGGTCCATCTCGGCCAGCAGCTGCTCCTAGGGGGAAAAGGGGTGTGTGTGTGTGTGTCAGTGCAGAACCGTCGCCCCCACCCCGCCGAGACCCCCAGCCTGGGTCCCTGCTCTCCCTGCACAACAAGTATTGCCCAGCCCCTGTCTGAGCCCCCCCAACCTTATACCTTATTCAGCAGCAGCTCGTCCTGCAGCTTCTTCATGTCGGCGATCTCCTCGCTCAGCGTGTTCTGAGGGGGGTAGACGGGGTGAAAATATGGACCCCCACGCAGCCCCCCACTCCCGACCTGCAGCCCCCGCCCTCCAGCCCTGCCGGCGCCCCCCACTCCCGACCCGCAGCCCCCGCCCTCCAGCCCTGCCGGCGCCCCCCACTCCCGACCCACAGCCCCACCTTCTCCTCCAGCCCTGCCGGCGCCCCCCACTCCCGACCCACAGCCCCACCTTCTCCTCCAGCGCCCCCATCCGCTCCTTGAGGTGCAGCTGCAGCCGCTCGTTGGACTCCGAGAGCAGCTTGTCGACCGTCTCCGAGAGCCGCTTGTTGTGTTCGTCGTTCATCTTCTCCCGCTGCCGTGCCTGGGGGAGGGGAGGGGGGGGGGGTCATGGGGCTGCCCCTCCCACAGGCCCCAGAGCCCCCGTCCAGAGCTGGGGACAGTCCCTGCCCCCCATTGTCACACAGCCCCTCCCCCGCAGGGTCCGTCTCTCCCCCACCCAGCTCTCACTGTCCCTCCCCTCCCAAGCCTCTCAGGGAGGGGAACCCCCACCCCTCCCCCAGTCCAGGCCCCGCCAAACTCCCAGGGATCGGAGGGGGCCCAGCAGAGCCGGGCTTGGGACCCAGGAGTCCTGCAAACCCCGCCCCCCTCCCCCCCCCCCCGGGCACCCGCTCACCCGCTGCAGCTCCTGGTTCTTCTCCTCCAGCTGCGCCTCCAGCTGGCGCAGACGCTCCTCGAAGTTCCCGTGGCGTTCCTCAGCCTGCGCGGGGGGGACGGGTGGGTCAGCTCATTCCCTTCCCCTGACAAGGGCCCCTCCCTCCTGCCCCCAACATTGCCACGGCTCCTCCCCATGCTGCCTGCCCCCTCCCTCACCATAGCCCTGAATGCTGCCACAACTCCCCCATGGTGCCACCTGCCCAATCCCCACCACACCACCCACGCTGCCACGGCCCCCCCCCCCACGGCCCCCAAATGCTGCCACGGCTCCCCGCCGTACTTCCCCCTCTGCTGCCACAGTCCTTAATGCTGCCACAACTCCCCCATGGTGCCACCTGCCCAATCCCCACCACGCCACCCACGCTGCCACGTCCCCCCCCACGGCCCCCAAATGCTGCCACGGCTCCTCGCCGTACTCCCCCCTCTGCTGCCACAGTCCTTAATGCTGCCACAACTCCCCCATGGTGCCACCTGCCCAATCCCCACCACGCCACCCACGCTGCCACAGCCCCCTCCCCCGCGCCCCCCCACCTTGCTGAGGGCGGCCACGCGCTGGGCCAGTTGCGCCTCGATCTCGGGCAGCGTCTCGGCCCTTTGCAGCGTTTGCTGGAGCTTCGCCTTGGCATCCTCGAGCCATTCCTGCAGCTGGCGCCCCTTCTCCTCGCTCTGCGGGCATCAGGCGTCAGAGACCCCCCCAGCAGCCTCCCCACTGGCACCCCTTCTCCTCGCTCTGCAGGCATCAGGCGTCAGAGACCCCCCCCGCAGCCCCCACACTGGCACCCCTTCTCCACGCTCTGCGGGCACCGGGCATCAGAGACCCCCCTGGAACCACTCCACTGGTGCCGCTTCTTGCTCTGGGGGGCAGGGTGAAGTGCAGGGGTCCCAGGAAGGTTTGGGTCCAGGGGCAGTTTGGGGGCAGGGGTCCCTGACAGACGCTCTGACCTGGAGGTACAGCTGGGGGCTCCATGGAGGTTTGCGGGAGTCCATGGGGGGGGGCTCTGACCTGGCGGTACAGCGGGGGACTCCCAGGGGGGTTGGGAGGGTCCCAGGGGGGGCTCTGACCTGGCGGTACAGCGGGGGACTCCCAGGGGGGTTGGGGGGGTCCCGGGGGGGTTCTGACCTGGCGGTACAGTGGGGGACTCCCAGGGGGGTTGGGGGGGGTCCCGGGGGGGCTCTGACCTGGCGGTACAGCGACTCCTTGCAGGCCAGCTCGCTCTCCAGCTTGTCATTGGCATCGTGCAGGGACGTGGCCTCACGCTGGGCGCTCAGGTACCGTTTCTCCAGCGTGGTGATTCGCTCCTCCATGTCTTCCCGCTGCGCCAGCGCCTGGGGGGGGGGGAGGGGGAAGCAGCCAGTGGGGGGGGGGGGGCTGATGGACTCCCCCCACCTCGTGGAGTCCAGCCCCAGTGCCCCTCCTGAGCCAGGCCCAGCCCCAAGCCCACGGGGTGCCAGGCTGAGGGGAGCGGGACAAGGGGGCCAGCATAGGGTGGAGTGGGGAGGGCACGACAAGCCCTGGTGTGTGTGTGGGGGGCGGAGGGGCGCCACAGGGAAGGGGGCTGGCTGGCAGGGGCAGTAGGGGGCTGTGGCATGGGGCACAGAAGGCTCTGGGGTGTCCAGTGGCTAAAGGGGTCCCTGCCCCGGGGGGGGCACTCGGAGGGGGGTCCCCCTGCCCGTGGGGGGAGGGTGCTCAGGGGAGGTACCTCCTTGAGGTCACGCTGCAGTTTGGCGTTGCTCTCCTGGGCCTTGGCCAGGTCGCGCCGGGCGGCCCCCAGCTCCTCCTCCAGCTCCGCCAGTTGCCGGCACAGGACCCGGAGCCGCTCCCGCAGCTGGGCCAGTTCCCCCCGCTGGCTCTCCAGCGTCTCCTCCGGCTCCGGCGCCCGCCCGGCCCGCGCCTCCGGGGGCCCTGCCCCGTTGGCCACAGCCTGAGGGGGGAGACGTCAGGGATGCGGGGCCCCCAAAGAACCCCAGTGCCCCCAGATATCCCAGCACCCTTGGACCACCTCTCAGAACCCCTCACTCAGCCCCAGCATGCCCCTAATATCGCCCCCATGAGCTCCAGCACTGCCAGACCTTGCCCAGCCCCAGAACCCCCCTGTATATCCCCAGCACCCCCAGTATCCGCATGGAGCCCCAGTCCCCCCAGAGCCTCTCAGTCCCCCCCAAGTGCCTTCCCCAGAACCTCCCCCCAGCTACCCCAGCCGCTCTCACACAGGTCGGGGTGTCCCCGTCCTTCGGCACATCGTGGAGGCCAGACCGGCGCCGGGCGAGCTGCTCCCGCAACGACAGGGACTGAGGCCGGGGAGGGAAGGAGCCGGAGCTGTGAGATTCCTCGCAGCAGTGCCGCACCCCTCCTCCCCCTCAACCAGGGCGCTCCCGGGCACTGCAAGCTTCCCCGCAACAGTGCCGCACCCCTCCTCTCCCTCAGTCGCTCCCGGGTGCTGCGAGCTTCCCCGCAGCAGTGCCGCATCCCTCCTCCCCCTCAGTCGCTCCCGGGTGCTGCGAGCTTCCCCGCAGCAGTGCCGCATCCCTCCTCCCCCTCAGTCGCTCCCGGGTGCTGCGAGCTTCCCCGCAGCAGTGCCGCATCCCTCCTCCCCCTCAGTCGCTCCCGGGCACTGCGAGCTTCCCCGCAGCAGTGCCGCACCCCTTCTCCCTCTCAACCAGGGCGCTCCCGGGCACTGCAAGCTTCCCCGCAACAGTGCCGCACCCCTCCTCTCCCTCAGTCGCTCCCGGGTGCTGCGAGCTTCCCCGCAGCAGTGCTGCATCCCTCCTCCCCCTCAGTCGCTCCCGGGTGCTGCGAGCTTCCCCGCAGCAGTGCCGCATCCCTCCTCCCCCTCAGTCACTCCCGGGTGCTGCGAGCTTCCCCGCAACAGTGCCGCATCCCTCCTCCCCCTCAGTCGCTCCCGGGTGCTGCGAGCTTCCCCGCAGCAGTGCCGCATCCCTCCTCCCCCTCAGTCGCTCCCGGGCACTGCAAGCTTCCCCGCAGCAGTGCCGCACCCCTTCTCCCCCTCAACCAGGGCGCTCCCGGGCACTGCAAGCTTCCCCGCAACAGTGCCGCACCCCTCCTCTCCCTCAGTCGCTCCCGGGTGCTGCGAGCTTCCCCGCAGCAGTGCTGCATCCCTCCTCCCCCTCAGTCGCTCCCGGGTGCTGCGAGCTTCCCCGCAGCAGTGCCGCATCCCTCCTCCCCCTCAGTCACTCCCGGGTGCTGCGAGCTTCCCCGCAACAGTGCCGCATCCCTCCTCCCCCTCAGTCGCTCCCGGGTGCTGCGAGCTTCCCCGCAGCAGTGCCGCATCCCTCCTCCCCCTCAGTCGCTCCCGGGCACTGCAAGCTTCCCCGCAGCAGTGCCGCACCCCTTCTCCCCCTCAACCAGGGCGCTCCCGGGCACTGCAAGCTTCCCCGCAACAGTGCCGCACCCCTCCTCTCCCTCAGTCGCTCCCGGGTGCTGCGAGCTTCCCCGCAGCAGTGCCGCACTCCTCCTCCCCCTCAGTCACTCCCGGGTGCTGCGAGCTTCCCTGCAGCAGTGCTGCATCCCTCCTCCTCCTCAGTTGCTCCCAGGTGCTGAGAGCTTCTCCGCAGCAGTGCCGCACCCCTCTTCCCCCTCAGCCAGGGCGCTCCCGGGCGCTGCGAGCTTCCCCGCAACAGTGCCACACCTCTCCTCCCCCTCAGTGGCTCCTAGGTGCTGCGAGCTTCCTTGCAACAGTGCCGCATTCCTCCTCCCCCTCATCCAGGGCACTCCCAGGCACTGCGAGCTTCCCACAGCAGTGCCCTGGACTGGGAGTGCCCCCCCCACCCTCCCAACCGGCTCGTACCTCTTGGTTTGACATTTCCAGCTCCTCCTCCAGCACTGCAACCCGCTCCAGCGCCACCCGCAGCCGCTCCCGGACCTGCAAGGCGGGTCAGGTGGGGTGGGGTGGGGTGGGGTGGGGGGAGACATTGTGAATGGACCAGCCCTGAGACCAACTCCCCCCCCCCCAACCCCAGAGCGCCCCCCGGAGCCCTCCCCAGGCCCTTCTTGGCCCCCCACCTTCTCATCCAGCGCCTTGTGGTGCTCGAAAAGGGACTTGAGCGCTTTCAGGACCTCGACCTCGCTGGAGACGCCGGCCGGGGACTGGGCCTGGCGCTTCACCACCGTCATGCGTAGCGACCGCTCATGCCGTGACACCAGGCACTCCAGGTGCTCCAGCAGCAGCTGTGGGGGGTGGGGGACAGGGTAAGGGACGGACAGACAGATGCCCCACCCCCCCACCCCAGTCCAGCCCAGCTCAGCCCAGCCCAGCCAGGCGGACACAAACCTCCCCATCCCCCCCTGCCACGCGCCCAGAAAGGGACAAGGGGACGGACGGACGGACCGGGGGGGGGGGGGGGGGGCCCTCACCCGCGTGTTGTTGCGCTCGGCTTTCAGCTCCGAAATCTCCTCCTCCCGTTCCAGCAGCTGCTCCCGGCAGGCATTCAGCTCCTTGGTCAGCGCCGCAAACTCCTGGGGGGTCAGGGGGGTTAAAAACAGGCTTTACCCTGGGGAATCATGGACCCTCCTGCCCCTGCACCCCCTCCCCCGTCGGCTGGGAATCCCGCCCCTGCCTCCGCCCCCCATCAGCGGGGAATCACCCCCCAGCCCTCCCGCCCCTGCCCTTCCCATCAGCTGGGAATCCCCCCAGCCCTGCCTTGGCTCTCCCCGCCCCTCCTCTCCCAGCCCAGGAGTCCAACTGGCCCCCCTAGCTACAGGGAATAGCCAGAGGCTGGAGAGACCAAGCCCTGCCGGTTTGAAGGGGGGATCAAAACCGAAAGGGGGGGGGGCATGGAGCGCCCACCCCCAGGATCTGCACTGGGCTGGACATGGCCATTGACCCACAATTTCAGCATGGGCGGCAGGGGCCCACGGGCCTCAAACCCGGCTCTTAGACCCAACTCCCTGAGCCAGGTTGCTAACCACTAGGCCTGGCCATGCCTGGTCCCGGCAGCCTGCGCAAGTGGGGGGGTGTCCCCTGCCCAGCCACCCCTCGGGAGCAGCCGCGGCGCCAGAAACACTGCAAATCCTCACGCTCCGTCTGCTCGCCCCGTACGAAGCCTCCAGGAACCCGCCTGCCGGGGCGGTGACACACAGCAGAGCCCCCGCCCTGCACCCTCGGCATGACAGGGACCGTGGCCAGCCCAGGTTGTCCTGCTGAGACACAGGCAGCCGGCTTCGGCGCCAGTGGCAAGTCCTGGAGACAACAGGCCGGTGTCCTTGAACGCGCCGTCACCTCGTGCGCGGCGGAGCCAGCGGGAGAGCGAAGGCGCGACGGACCCAGAGTAAGCCACCGGACCCCTGGGACCGGGCGTCACTTGTGAGGTGCCGGGGCTGGGGTGTACAGGTCCGGCCATCCCAGAGACATGCTCACGGCTCCGGCAACCCACACCGGGCACTCAAGGGACCCACGGAGGCTCCGCTGAAGGCGTTTGCAAGCAGACACGGTGGGATCTAAGGACCGATCTCACACCCACCCCTTGGGGAGACATTCCCCGGGAACATCTCCAACGGGGACCTGCGCAGCGCCCCAGGCAGGACTCCGGCGAATGCGCCGAGAGCGTGCGGACGTGTTCGGCCAGACAAAGGCAGGTTTCCTCCCCGTGCCGGGCCTACCATCGCCTGAGAACACGGGTCCCCCTCGGGCGAATCGACACCAGCGCCCCAACGAGATTCTGTCCAAGCAAATCGAGCAGAGTCACCCGAGGGGGGGTGTGACGGCACGTCAGGGACCCCCAACCCTGCACCCCCGTCCGCAGCAAGACGTGACTCCGCCAGCCAGTAGACTAGAGAGGGTTTCTGGCTTCTCAGAGATACAGCACATGCTTGATGTAGGCGTAGGAGGACAGGCCGACAGCCCTAGTTCCCTTGGGGGGGAGGGGTTCCCTTGGGCCCCTGAAGCCCCTATACTGGTTTTAGTCGGCTTCCTCCATGCTTCCCCACACTCAGCCTGCCCCTTCTCCAAACCACCGAACACTCATCCCCCCAGGTAGCCACACCCCTTCGTTTAAACCCCTTTCTCTGGCCAGGTGTGAAGTTGCTAGTCATGGTCTATGTGCACTGGCCTCAGGGACACCCCCCCTCCCGACCCTGCTGGGCAGTGCTACAGACACAGGCCAGTAGGGGTCACCCACAGCACAACCCAGCAACCAGTGAATGCCAACCCGAGTGGGCCCAGGGCCACAAGAGTGTACAGCCCCCCCCCCCGCCCCCACTACGTCACAGGGTGAGGGACGGAGAACGGTGCTGAGGAGTTGTCACAGGCGGCGTCACGGTGCCGATGGGCCGAGCAGACGCCCCGGCCCCTTTCCAAGGAGACCTCAGCGATGCGCCCGCCGGCACGGCTTAGCCCAGCGCGGTTCTCTCGGACCACCCAGCGCGGCGGTTCCCACGTGTGCCCAGCCCGCGAGAGACCGACGAAAACTCACCTCTGACGGAGCCAGGTGAGAACACCTGGGCTTTCTCCTGAAGGACCAGACACAGCCCCACCACCTGCCACCTCTCCAGCCTGCTCCAGCTTCTGTTCTTGGTTCACCCTCAATTTCTCTCTCTCACGGTCCAGCTGCAGGAGCAGCCTTGGTTCCACCAGCCCCCTCTGCTGTCCAACCATCCAAGTCGGCCTTCGCCGTGGCCAGTGCTCCCGCTAATTGTTCCCAGCCATGTGCGGAATAATTTTTCCGTGCACCGAGGCCTGTGTAAATGGGCACCACCAGTAGAAACACAAAACGCAGCTGTGTGCGCTCTGTTAATCAGCGAGGTGGCCTCTGAATCTCTCCTGCAAGCGAACACCGGCCACGGCTCCATGTGGATTAGCCACAGAAACAGCCCTTGAAGGGACCCAGCTCCAGCCCCGGTTCTTCCCGATGCCGAAGATTTTGAGAACCGGCCCAAGGCTGGAGCATAGAGCCAGCCACCGATTTGGTGGGCCACGTTCTACCCCGTGGCCATGGCCACCATCCCGGGATGTGATGTGGCCAAGCCGGCACCTCCTCCCAAACGGGGCCCATGCAATGGGTCTGAGCCAGGAATCCCCTCGTGGACTGAAGCCCCAGAGTTTCCGGAAAGCCGGTTTCTTCTCCTTCTGCTTCAGGGGCATCGGATGAGGGAGACTCAGAGAGCAGGGTGGCTGGAGCTGGGTGTGGCTGGGAACAAGGACTCCCGGGGGAAAATCACAGCAGTGTGAGTGGTCCTTTGCCAAACAAGATACCCACAGATGATCCCCCCTGGCCACCGATCCTACCTGGCCACGGACTGCACTGGGAGGAAGAGGTTAACCTGTGATCTAGCACCACAATGGGCCTGCCGAGCTGGGATGGCCTCCGGCACCTCTCGAGCACCCTTCCGCACCCCACGCAGCGGCAACGTATGGAGGGAAACTGAGTCACGCCACGGTGTCATGCAGACATTACAGGAAACATTGTTGCTTTGGCCCAGCGGCTGGCCGGGGGGAGTAGCACCCACAATGCTCTGCCAGTCACTGCTCACAGTTCCCACCCTCACACCATGACACAGGCACTGCCTGCCCCAGGCCGCCTCCAGATGTTGCCCGCGTCCTTCACCAACTCAGCAGCATGGGACCGGGACCCACCTGCCCAGCAGACCCCAGGGCTGTGTCACACAGCCAAAGCGAGGGGATAAAAAGCCAGACAAGACCCGCACGCCAGCCAGGCCCCTGCAGGGACGGACCTGTCAGCCAAACCAGCCACCGGCTCCTGAGCGAATCTAAGGACAGATCAACCCCTTCCTGCCACCACCACCTGCCCCTGGGGTCCAGCCCTCGTGGGCCCACGTCCCAGATGCCACAGCCACGGTGTGAAACCCTCCAGCCAAGATTGCAATGGGAAGGGCAGGCCCAGAGCTCACAGCATCCCACAGACCCACCCCGAGCGGCACAAGACAGGGTCCTGGTCCCTGCTCCCGGCGGGCAGAGACAACAAACCCCAGGACCCCCTCCCACACACTCTGGCGCAGTTGGATCCCTTGCCCGGCCCTGGGGGAGGCGGGTCCAGCGCTGGGGAGACAACAGCATGGCTCAGGGGGGCAGTTATAGCCCAAGCTCTGCCCGCATCAGCCCCAGTGCAGACAGGTCTCTCCACCACCGGAGCCTGCCCGGCTTGGGGGTGGGGGGGGGGAAGGAAGGGCTGGTCTACGCTGCGCTGGGAACTGCCAGCCGGATCCCTGAGAAATCACAGACGGTGCCGGCGACGCCTCGCAGCCGGAGACGCCAATCGCAGCTGTACCAGCGCCCCAGGGGCTGAGCTGGTATAGAGAGCAGTGCTGCCCCTCACTCCTGCCCCACAGCCCCCGCCAGCCCGGCCCTGCCAGTGCCCCTCACTCCCGCCCCACAGCCCCTGCCAGCCCAGCCCTGCCGGTGCCCCTCACTCTTGCCCCACAGCCCCCGCCAGCCCGGCCCTGCCGGTGCCCCTCACTCCTGCCCCGCAGCGCCTGCCAGCCCAGCCCTGCCGGTGCCCATCACTCCTGCCCCACAGCCCCCGCCAGCCTGGCCCTGCCGGTGCCCATCACTCCTGCCCCACAGCCCCCGCCAGCCCAGCCCTGCCGGTGCCCATCACTCCTGCCCCACAGCCCCCGCCAGCCTGGCCCTGCCGGTGCCCCCCACTCCCGCCCCGCAGCCCTCGGAGGCGCTGACCTGGGGCAGGGCGATGTTGAGCTGTCTCTGCAGCGACTCCTTCTCGTGGGCCAGCTCACGGAGGCGGAGCTGGGCCGTGCCCAGGCTGTCCTGCGTGTCCCGCAGCGTCTCCAGCAGCCGCTCCCGCTCCGTCAGCATGTTCACCATCAGCTGCTCGAAGTTGGCGTCCTCGGCCCCGTAGGCCGAGCCCCGGCGGCTGTCCTCACTGATGGTGGGCATCACTTCGCACATCATGGTGCCGGGGGGGCGGGGCGGGCCCCAGGGGACGCCGCGGGGGGGGGGAGGTGGGCGGGGGGCTCAGAGCCCCGACCTATGGGTGGGGGGGGAGAAAGATTGAGACAGAACTCAGAGGCGTGGGTTCTGCCCCAGTTCTGTGAGGGAGTGGGAGCTAGTGGTTAGAGCGTGGGGGGGGGGGCGGTTGGCACCTGGACACCTGGGTTCTGCCCCAGTTCTGTGAGGGAGTGGGAGCTAGTGGTTAGAGCGTGGGGGAGGGCGGTTGGCACCTGGACACCTGGGTTCTGCCCCAGTTCTGTGAGGGAGTGGGAGCTAGTGGTTAGAGCGTGGGGGAGGGCGGTTGGCACCTGGACACCTGGGTTCTGCCCCAGTTCTGTGAGGGAGTGGGAGCTAGTGGTTAGAGCGTGGGGGAGGGCGGTTGGCACCTGGACACCTGGGTTCTGCCCCAGTTCTGTGAGGGAGTGGGAGCTAGTGGTTAGAGCGTGGGGGGGGGCGGTTGGCACCTGGACACCTGGGTTCTGCCCCAGTTCTGTGAGGGAGTGGGAGCTAGTGGTTAGAGCGTGGGGGGGGCAGTTGGCACCTGGACACCTGGGTTCTGCCCCAGTTCTGCGAGGGGAGTGGGGGCTAGTAGTTAAAGTGGGGGAGGGGCTGGGTGCCAGGACTGGGTGGAGGGTGGGGGGAGAAACCACATTAATGTCAAATAACCTCAGAAATCCCTATCAATGCCCCCCCCACACACACACACCCGCACCCCTGGCTAGCTCAAGGAGGGGTGGGGTGAGGTGTTAAGATGTAATTAACACCTTGGGTGGGGGGAGGTTTATTACATGGCATAAAAGCTGGGCCACTCCCCAAAAGCTGATGAACCCTCCCATTACAGGGCAGGTCATGGGGAGGGGGGAGAGAGGGAGGGGGTAAAAACCCTTTCCTGCCCCAGCTCCACAGGGTAGGAACTAGTCCAGAGGCAGCGCGGGGGGGGGGGGGGGAGAATGTCTTGGCAGGGTGCTGGGGGGGAGGATAAAACAGGTGATCTGCCCCCCCTGCCCTACCAGTGGTTCCCCCTCCCCACCCATCCTGCCCCGCTCCTTCCCTCCCCCGATACCATGCCCCAGCGCAGGGAGACATGCGTGTGCAGCCAGGACATGCACACACGGAGCCAGCAGCAAAGCCAGACAGACACTTCTGCTAGGAGCAGGACTCAGCCCCCCACGCAACACACACGGCGCCACACGCTCCCGACACAACGCAACACGGAGCGTCATGCACCCCCACCACGCAGCACTGCAACACAGCACTCACAGTGTCACGGGATACAGACACAACGCACCACAGCGCCCCAGTGCAACCCCGCAACACACACAACACACCATCCCAGTGCAACCCCACAACACACACAATGCACCACAGCGCCCCAGTGCAACCCCGCAACACACCATCCCAGTGCAACCCACACAACACAACACAGCGCCCCAGTGCAACCCCGCAACACACCATCCAGTGCAACCCCACAACACACACAACGCAACACAGCGCCCCAGTGCAACTCCGCAACACACACAACGCAACATACACAACACCACATGCTACAGGGACAATGCAACAGCCACACACAGTGCAACCCCACAACACACACAACAAACCCAACACACCACAGCACCCCAGTGCAACTCTGCGACACACACAACACACCATCCCAGTGCAACCGTGTGACACAAATGCCACAACATACATAACACAACATGCTACAGATAACGCAACACCTGCACATAAAGCACTAGTGTGAGAACGCAACACACAGCAACACATGCTACTAATACAATGCAATATACAAAATGTATGCCACAGCATGCCATCTACCCATAATGCAACAGTGAGACAACACCACACACATATGCACAGCAACATACACTACCAACACAATGCTACACACAGCCATGATGCAACAACCCACACCTGCAATACAACAACACAACACACACAGGCTACAGTTTACAGCACACTGCACTAGCAATACGTTGCAACACCTACCCATAATGCAACAGTGCAACACACACTACTGACAATGCAACACCCAGGCCCAGTGCAACACCCACCCACAATGCAAACACGCCCAGTGCTACACACAGCACAATGCTGCCTACAACGCAACACCTACCCACAATGCAACAAGTGCAACACGCAAAGACCCTGCAACACCCAGGCAAAGGGCAATACCCCAACACACACACACACACCCCCCTCCTCTCCGCAGGGCCTGCGCCTGCAGACACCTCCCTCGTCTGGGTTATTTATAGACAGCGACAAGACTGGTGCCCCTCACCCCCATGCCCAGACACACTCAGACGGTACCTGTGCACAGACACACGCCCCGACACGCCAACCCCCTACTCTCCCGTCCCCTATGGCCCCCACCTGGGGACACGGAGCCAGGTGCCCCCGGGGGTTCAGCCACACTGGGGTTCAGCCACACTCCCAGCCCCAGTGGAGGCTGCTGCGGCACACGCGTGTACGGTTACATGCCTGTCCCACACCAGCCTGGCTCACACGGGGCAGCCAGGCCAAGGGGGCACCGGCGACATCCGTGCATGGCAGGGCTGAAGAGGGCTGCATGGGCAGCGTTACATGTGTGTCTCCATGCCCGCCCGGAGACTGGACCTTGCAGCCCTGTTAAGCATCCGCTGGGAGGGGATCAGGAGATTTGTGCCCCCACAGACTTTGGGGTCACCGCCCCCCCACATAGTCCTGGGGGGCTGAGGCCCTCCCTGAGGATGGATCTGTGGAGGGGGGCAGCTCTGACCCAGCAGAGTGAAGAATCCAAGCGGGGGGCTCTCCCCACCCCACCCCCCAGGAACACAGTGCAGTTGGGGGAAGGGTGGAGGAGCTGTCCAGCCCCCTTGAAGCATGCCCCCCCACACAGAATCAGCTGGGATCGTCCCCCCCCCACACACAAGGTCCAGCTGCCTTGCCCCCTCCCTGTAGAATTCGGGATTGGGCTCCTGCAATAGGACAGAGGGTCCCCCAGAGAGCCAGCCCCCCATCCATGGAGGGAGACACAGGACCCCCGGGGGCAGTATGGGGGGCAGACCGAGACTGGAGGCTAGTGGGGGTCAGAGAAGGCAGCTGGAGGGGGGGCGCACACAGGAGGAGTGCTGCGTTGGGGGTCAGGGCAGGGGCTGGGGGAGGGCGCTAGGGAGCGGGGGGGAGGGCACAGACAGGGGCTGGGGAAAGTGGGGGGGCTAGGCAAGGGGGGAGGGCAGGGGCCGGGCAGGGGCTGGAGGGGGGGCAGCCCGGCTCCTACCTGCAGCGCCGCGAATCTGATGCTGCGGAGGCTAGTGGGGGAGGGGGGCTGGGAGCTGTCCCGGCTCCTACCGGCAGCAGCCGAGGGGTGCATGGGGGGGGGGGGGAACGCAGGTGCATGTCGGGGGATGGGGGCCGATGTGCGCTAGGGGAGGGGGACAGGCCATGGGAGAGGAGGGGAAGGGTGGAGATGTATGGCCAGGGTGGTTCAAGGGAGAGGGTGCGTGGCTGGGAGAGGGGAGATGGGCTGGGGGTGCAGATCGAGGGATGTATACAGGGGGAAGAGGCTTGACTTGCACCGTGGGGGGTGCCCGACTGGGGGGATGGGAGGAGATGAAGTGGGGTGGTGGAGGGAGATGGCTGGGCTTGGGGTGGGGGTTCATGCGGGGGAGGGGTGCAGATGCAGGCAGGGGATGGAGGGGGAGGGTGCAGGGCCGAGGGTGCATTGGGGAGGGGTGCAGATGCAGGCAGGGGATGGAGGGGGAGGGGTGCAGGGCCGAGGGTGCATTGGGGAGGGGTGCAGATGCAGGCAGGGGATGGAGGGGGAGGGGTGCAGGGCTGAGGGTGCATTGGGGAGGGGTGCAGATGCAGGCAGGGGATGGAGGGGGAGCGGTGCATGGCTAGGGGGGTGCATTGGGGGAGGAGGTGGAGATGCAGGGCAGGGATGGAGGGGGGGGGAGGGACGTACCTGCGGCGACCGGTGCCGATGCTGCGGAGCCGGCGGACGCCCGGGGGTCGCGCCCCTCCCCCGCCCCGCGCTGCCGGAGCCCGGCCGGACGCGGCTCCCGGCCCCTCCGCGCCGCCCCCCGCCCCGCCTCTCCGGCGCCGGCCCCTTTAAGGGAACCCTGAAGGACGGGCCGCCTCGCCAATGGACGGCCGCCAGAGCCCGGGGCGGCCGCAAAGTCCCGCCCAAGCACGGGGGTGGGAGGGGGCGGCTCCGAGCGCCGGGGCCCGACGGCCAATGGCTGAGGGGCTGCCGGGCGGGGGAGCCAATGAGGGAGGCTGGGAGGCGGGGCTCGCTTTTAGGATGATGTCATCCGGTGTGCGGCGGGCGGGAGGGGGAATGGGGGCAAATCAGACGCCGGAGAGTTGCCCCAACCCCGCCCCCTGGGGAAATGCACCCCTCCCTCCCCGGGAATTGCCCCAGTCCGCCGCTCTGGGAAATGCACCAACCCCCCCTTGGGAATTGCCCCAGCAAACTTGGGGCAGGCTGCCTGGGGGGGGGGGTGCAAAGATTGGAGGATGGTTCTAGGGTGGAGGCAAACAGGGGCAGGTGTCACCAGCCTGTCCAACCCCCCCCCAGGCACTTTGTGCCCACCGGAGCCAGCAGCCCTGGAAACACTGTGCCAGCCTGTCTCCGCAGGATCAGGTGAACAGTGGGTTGGGTTTCTCTCCGCCCTGCGGTGGGGAGGGCAGGGGGGGACCATGGAGGGAGGGCCCCCCCACTATGCCCTCTCCTTGTAACTCTATGAACCACAGAAACCTCCCCCTGCCTGGGGCCGGCTGGCTGTGGCCCTCACCACCCCAACCTCCCCCTGTCTGGGAAAAACGGCCCCCGCATTGGCTGCCTGAATCCCTCCTGCATCCACACTGGGGCCTGGGCTGGCGTTCGTCTGCCTGTGGCAGGGCTGACACAGCCTGGATCCAACATTCCTTCCCCCCACAGCGGGATCGGCTGCCCCACGCCCCTGCTCTTAGGCGAAAGGAGACATGTCAGAAGCCATGTGGCCCAGAGACACGCGCAAGGGAAAAGCCTGGATCCTGGCCATGGCTGCCCCACAGCCAGAGCTGGAAGTGAAATAACCTCTCTGCTCCCCCCGGCGCATCCCCGATTGTCCCCTGGGGGTGGCGCTCCGCGAGCAGGGGCTGTGGCCATCCCGGGATCGAGGCACAAAGGACACAGACATGCACACCCCAGACTCAGTCGCATCGTTTTATTCAGTCAGGGAACCCCCCCTTCCTCCAGCAGAGTCAGGAGCCGTGGCAAAGGCCCGAACATTCACGGGCGGAAGAGGGACAGACAGCAGGGACTGAGAGCGGGAGTCACCTGTTGGCTCCCCTTCCCTCCCACAGCCAGGCCAGAACCCAGGAGTCCTGGCTCTCAGCACCCCCCTGCTCTAACCACTAGCCTCCACTCCCCTCCCAGAGCCAAGAGAGAACCCAGGAGTCCTGGCTCCCAGCCGCACCCTCTGACTCCCTCCCTGGGAATCTCACCCTTGTATTTCCCCAGCAGACTCTGCAGCCAAACCAGAAAAACAGACTTGAGGGGGGTGACTCACTCCTGGGGGAGGGGCACATCCCTGATTCCCAAGCTCCATTTCCCACCCCCAGCTCACCTGGGGAGCAGGCGGGGAGCTCAGCCCCTCCTGCCCGGGGCAGGAGAAGGGAGATATGGGGGATGTCAGGGACCAGAAATGATGCTGCAGGTTGGGAGTGAGGGCACCAGCAGGGCTGGGGGGCCAGGGCTAGAGGGGCAGGGGCTGCTGGCAGTAGTGAGGGGTACCAGCAGGGGTGGGGGGCCAGGGCCAGGGCCGGGATAGGCCGGGCTGCTGATGGGAGAGAGGGACACCAACACCCTACACGCAACAAACCCCAGTGCTCCCCCACCCCCCAAGCAGCAAGTTTGCTACCTGGTGGCCACTCATTGAACTGCACCATAAACACATACTGGGCCAGGGCCCTTCTGGGGTGGGGTGGGGTGCAGGGACAGGGCAGACGTGGACCCCTTGCCCGGCCCTGGGACGCAGCCCCTCTGGGCCTGGGCTGGGCGTACGGGGACCCCTCGCCCGGCCCTGGGACGCAGCCCCTCTGGGCCTGGGCTGGGCGTACGGGGACCCCTCGCCCGGCATTGGGATGGGGTGAGGGGCAAAGATGCACAAGAATTTGGGACAGGAAGTGAAGGCGAATCCCGTATAGTGGGTGGTTTGGGGGCAGTGCATTTCTCCGGGATTCCCCCCCCTTTCCCTGCCCTAAGCAGAGGCCCCCCCCAACCACCAGAGTCTCGGCTGCCGGATTCCCACCGGCTCACGCACAAGGGGCAGTTTTAAATAGGGGAATAAATAAATACGGTTCACGGCAGGGCCGGCGTGGGCCCAATAAATAGACCCAGCTCCACAGAAAAACTGGGGGGAGATTTGGGAGGCCAGGCAGGGGCCCAGCCTCCCCAGCACGGGACCTGACGGGGGTTATCCCCGCGACTCCAGAGACCTGGGGAGAGAACAGAGGGAGACATGAGTCACAGCAGAAGCCGGGGGAGCAGCGAGATTTTTGGGGTGCTGGTACTAGGAGATTTGGGGGGCCCTTAGGTGTAGCAGGGTGCTGGCACCAGTGGTGGGGAATGTGGGGGGGCTCTTACGAGTAGCTGTGGTGCTGCTGGCGCCAGTGGGGAGGTTGGGGAGGATGTGGGGAGGAATCAGGGGTTTGGGGGGCTCAGGGAGCCCTTACAAGTAGCTGCGGTGCCACTGGTGATGTAGGGGGATTCGGGGGGTTTGGGGGGCTCTTATGAGTAGCTGTAGTGCTGCTGGCCCCTGCGGGGGTCAGGGGGCTGTGGGGGGCCCTTACGAGTAGCTGTGGTGCTGCTGGCGCCGGCGGGCCGTGCGCATCTTCTCGAACCGGGCCTCCATCTCCTCCAGCACCTTGGGTGTGTAGCGCACGACCAGCTTCACGGTGCCCTGCGCCGCTTTCAGCAGCTCCACCGCCTTCTCGTGCTGCTCCCCCTCCACGCTCTGTGCCGCCGGACAGACGGACACGCGGCAGGGTCAGGGGGGATGGACGCTCCTGCTGTGGACGCCCTCCCCCGCTTGCTGCCTCAGTTTCCCTGTGCGCTCAGTCCAGCCCCCCCCCGCCCCCGAGCCCTCCCCGGCAGCCCCCCCTGCTCACCACGCCGTTGACAGACAGCAGCTGGTCGCCCCGCTTGAGGCCCCCATGCCGGTCAGCCACACCGCCGGGGATGACGCGGGAGATGTAGATGGGCGAGTTCTGTTCCTTGCCGCCCATGATGTTGAACCCGAGCCCCTCGTCCGTCTTAGGCAGCTCCACCACCCGGGGGTGGGCGTGGCCCTCGCTCGCCGCGAACGCTGCCACCGTGGCCTGTGGGCAGAGACCCAGGGCGCTGGGGGGGGGCCAGGTGGAGGCGGGGGGGCCCTACGCCCTGTGCCTCTGCCCCCGCCCCTAAGGTTAGGCCCAGGCCTCAGGGGCAGCTCGGATCCCCGGGGGGCAGGACCTAGGCCCAGATCCCAGGGACCAGAGGGTCTCCAGTGGGGAGGAGTCAGGATTCCCAGGCGATTACTTAGGTCCAGATTTCAGGGGGTCCCAAAACTCAGGAGGCAGGGTTCCCGGGGGGGGGGGAGGGGGTTACCTTGGCCCACATCTTGGGGGTGTCCGGGGACAGTATCTTGGGCCAGGTATCAGGGGGAAGAGGGTCCCCAGGGCACACCTAGGCCCAGATCTGAAGAAGCAGAGGTCCTGCGGGGGGAGGGGGGTGGTACCTAGGCCCCGATCTCAGGGGGCAAAGGTCCCGGGGGAGCAGTACCTTGGCTGTGGCATGGGCCCGGATCTCGGCGCTGCCCGCGATCTCCAGCGTGTCATAGAGCTGCTCGTAAACCTGGTAGTGGAGACGAGGAGGAGGGGCTGTCAGGGCGAGTGCTAGGGATCCCAGGAGTCCGGGTAGTGACCGTCGAATGCCAGGGGAAGGGAGATGGGGGAGGCTAGGCCAAGGCACAGGGGCCCCAGTGTGGAGACAGGATTGCCGTAGGGGGCCCAGCAGGAGACGAAGCCCCTGGGGGTGCAAAATGGGGTGTGGGGAGGGGATCCCCAGGGTACAGGTCACGTGAGGTGGGGGTGGAATCCCCTGGAGGTGAAGGGAGGGGGGGCCGGGCAGGAGCCTCTGCAGGGACACGGTGCTGGGGACAGAGTAGGGGTTCAGGCAGCTGCAGCAGCTGTGCCGGGGGGGGGAGGGGGGAGATGCAGCATAGGGGTTGGGGTGCAGGGAGGCTGGGGTAGGTGCAGGGAATGCACAATGCACAGGTAGGATGCACAGGGGAAGGGGGAGGCTGCTGGGGACACTTGGGGGGCGGGGGAGGCACAGGGGAAGGGGGAGGCTGCTGGGGACACTTGGGGGGCGGGGGAGGCACAGGGGAAGGGGGAGGCTGCTGGGGACACTTGGGGGGCGGGGGAGGCACAGGGGAATGGGGAGGCTGCTGGGGACACTTGGGGGGCGGGGGAGGCACAGGGGAAGGGGGAGGCTGCTGGGGACACTTGGGGGGCGGGGGAGGCACAGGGGAATGGGGAGGCTGCCGGGGACACTTGGGGGGCAGGGGAGGCACAGGGGAATGGGGGGGCTGCCGGGGAGCGGGGGGGCGGGATGTCTCACCTCGCGGATGGCCAAGCAGAACTTGCTCTGCAGAACTCGCTGCAGGGTCTGCAGCTTGTGGGGCGGCAGCTCCCCGCTTCGCTGCAACCGCTCCAGCAGCTCCACCGCACGCGCCACGTCTGCATGGTATGGGGGGGGGTGTCACGGGGGGCAGAGACCCCCCCCAAAACCAACTGCCTGCCCCCCAGCGTCTCTCTGAGCCCCCCAGCCAATGCTAGCCCCAGCACCTACCCCCTCTACAGCCCCAGGCATGCAACCCAGCCCCCACCTGCCCTAGCGCCCCCCCCAGTTATCTACCCCCCCCCGGCAGAACGATCCCCCGTGCACCTGTCCTGGCCCCCGCCGCGGCCCCTCTGCACTCCCACCCCAGCCACATACCCCCGCCACTGCCGGCCCCCGTGCACCTGCCCCGGCCCCGCCACATTCCCGCCCCATGCACCTGCCCGCGGCCCCTTACCCCGCTCCAGCCCCAGCGGCTCGCTGCTCAGCGCTGCCATCTTCACGCACCGGCCCCGCCCCACGTTGCACCGGCGGGGGGGGGAGTCTCGGACTCACACCCGGCGGGGGGGGTGCCCTGCGCGCACGTGGGCGCGCGCATGTTCGGCCGCACACGCGGGCTCCGTGTCCGGGGTGGGGGGAGGAAAGAGGCGCACAAGGGTCCGGGCTTACGGCAGGCACGGGCGGTTTGCAGCCTAATAGCCTCTGCCCCTCCCCATGCTCCTAGGCGCTCACCTGGCCTGCCCCCAACCTTCCTCCCCCCCCCGGCCAGCTCTGGGGTCACCCCTGCCCCCAGCCCCCGCCTGCTGTGCCCTGCACCCAAACCAGCCCAGCGCTGAGCCCAGAGGTGTGTCCAGTGGCAGGGGGAAGCCAAAGGCACCACTCACCTGCCCTCCACCCCGCAATCAGGTTGCTCCCCGCACGGGGTGATCCAGCCCTTGCCTCTGTTCAGAGAGCAGCCAAGGGAGTTTGGGGGGAGAAAGAAGGGGGGGGCAGAGCCCACACCCCTCAGCAGCTGGGGGGTGGGAAAGGCCAGGCAGGAGCCTGGGACATCTTGACTCCCTCCAGCTCAGCGGCTGCAGCTGGGGCCATCCGTCCCCCCCCAGAAGCTGTTTGTGTGTGGCTGGGCCTCATGGTGTCGTCTGGCCTCAGAGCGAACGAGCCACTTGGGCGAATAGCAGGGCCCTGGGGGAAGCTACAATGCTCCACCCTTGGCACTGGGGGACAGCTGGGACCAGCGAGGCCCCCTCCAAGGCCCTGTGCTAGCTCCTAGCGCACGCACAGGCTGCAGAGAGGGCCCAGGAACGCCACGGGGATCAGGTCGGGGGACAGGTGAGGGGCATGGTGGAGCCAGCAGCATAACAGCTGGAGGGCAGAGCACCTAGTCATCCCCCCTGTGGGGAAACACGCCTGGGAGGCAGGGACCCTGGATGAGGTTGGGAGGGGAGGGGGGGAAATCGGCTGAGCTGCCTGCACCAGGGTGTGGGGGTGCACCAGGGTGTGGGGGTGACAGAGTCCTTGGCCCTGGTGTGACACGGCTGGATCGTCCACGTTGTTCTGTGTCCACAATTCAAGGCTGCTCCTTGAGGGCAGAGCTCCAGCCGCTGCCTGCCCGCAGGGCGGATGGAGGTGCTAGTGCCCACGGCCCTTTCCTGCCTAGCCCAGGCGCCCCCGCGTGAGACCCCAGCACAGCACAGAAACATCAAAACCCCTTTATTGTGGTTAAAGAAAAGCAGGTGCAGCCGCCCAGGGCTCTATACAGAAGTCGGGGTGGGGGAGTCACGCTACAGAAACGGGGGGACAAACTTACCCACCTAAAATAAAAAGGGGAGGGAGAGGCCAGGCCGGCCTGGGGGCTGCCCCGTCTCACTCCAGGGGGGGCTCCATCAGGTACCCGTTCTCTGTGGACATGTAGCCATCTCCGGACTGCATGGACTCCTGGTCCAGGAACATGTCCTGGCTGGTCTCCTCCAGCGGCTCAGCCATGCCGTTGTCCTGGCCGGGCCGCTCGTCCCGCTTCTCGGCGCCGCGCTCGCCCCGCTCACCCCGCTCCCGCTTGTGCTCCCGGTCCCGGTCCCGCCGGCGCTCCCGGTCCCGGTCCCGTTCCCGGTCGCGGTCCCGGTGGCTGCGCCGGCGGTCCCGCTCCCGCTCCCTGTCCCGCTCTCTGCCCTTCTCCTCGCCCTCCAGCTTCAGCTCCAGCCTGTCCATGCCCAGCTCGCCCAGCGGCACCTCCTCCGCCTGGGCATCCCCACCCTCGGGCAGCTCCTCCTTCTTCTCCCGCTCCCGCTCCCTCTCCCGCTTGCGCTCCCGGCTGCGGCTGCGCCGCTTGCGCTCCCGCTCCTTGTCCTTGTCCTTGCTGCGCTCCTGGCTCCGCTTCCGCTCCTCCTTCTCCCGGCTGCGGGTACGGCGCCGGCGCTCCCTGGACCGGCTGCGCCGACGCTCCCGCTCCTTGTCCCGCTCCCGGCTCCGGTCCCGCCTGTCACGCTCCCGTTCCCGCTCCCTGCAAGGAGAGGGGCCCCTGGGCGTTAACACAGCAGGCCCAGCCTGCATGCCACATCAGCTCTGCAGCCCCTCCGGCCTCCAGACAGGCCCACAGCACTCTACCCTCCCACAATGCACCTCGTCATCCCCACCCCTCCGGCCTGCAGGCGGCCCTCCACCCTCCCACAATGCACCTAGTCATCCCCACCCCTCCGGCCAGCGGGGGGCCCTCCACCCTCCCACAATGCACCTAGTCATCCCCACCCCTCCGGCCTGCAGGCGGCCCTCCACCCTCCCACAATGCACCTAGTCATCCCCACCCCTCCGGCCAGCGGGGGGCCCTCCACCCTCCCACAATGCACCTAGTCATCCCCACCCCTCCGGCCAGCGGGGGGCCCTCCACCCTCCCACAATGCACCTAGTCATCCCCACCCCTCCAGCCCGCAGGGGCACTGCAGACACTCCCACAGCCCTCCACACCCAATTGGGGCTGCCCCCCACTCACCGCTCATCGTATCTGGAGGTGTCGTCGCGGCCAGAATGCCTGATGTTGACGTCGGCACCGCCCCTCCGGGTGCCCCCCAAGCCACCACCTACGAAGAAAGCAGAGTTATCGAACGCCCTGTCCTGGGAGGGGCCTGCAGGACTCCCCACTCTGTAAACGGGACCAAATCAACACCTGCCCTGGCCTTGCCCAGTGGGGGGT
The DNA here is from genome assembly GCA_032595735.1 of Pelochelys cantorii. Classification (NCBI taxonomy): domain Eukaryota; kingdom Metazoa; phylum Chordata; order Testudines; family Trionychidae; genus Pelochelys; species Pelochelys cantorii. The sequence continues at coordinate 10,502,772 of CM064358.1, read as the reverse complement.
GCTGAGGGGAGCAGGGCAGGAGCAGTGGCAGCAGGTGCCATGGGGCAGACTCCTTACAGACTATGCACAGCGCCGCAGACCTGATCTGCAGTCCCCCCCGCCCCACCCCAGGTCCTGGCGGGGCCCTTACTCACCCAGCCTGCGGGGGCGCCAACCCTTGACTGTCCGGCCTCTCTCCACGTCCACCAGCACTCTCCTGCCATCAATTTTCTTGCCGTCTGCATGTTTGTATGCCGCTGTAACACATTGGGGTGTCCACAAGGGTGGAGGGGGCGCCACTGTTAGCACCAACCTCTCACACAAGCCCGCCCGCCCCCTCCTGGACACACACAGCTCCCCCCCCCCCCCCACCTGCCCCATGGCTCCCTAGAGCCAGCTGAGGGGCTGCCCCACCCTGCTGTAGGGTGGCTTGCCTTGAGGCCCCCCTCCCACAGCTTGCTGCCTAGACTTTGGCAGCCCAGGATGCCCCAACCCCATCGAGGCTGGACACCCACAAGCCACAGCTGCAGGGTGAATGGGGCAGCCCCTCGCCCCCCAGAGCTGCAAGGAAAGGAAGGTTACTGACACATCAGATACCTGCATTTGCCCCCTGCTCTTCCCCACGCCACGTTCACTGTGTGGGACCCCTGCAAGAGGGGGCACAGAAAGCCCACGGCTGCTATCCCCCACCCCAGCCAGCCAGCTAACCCCCAATCCGCCATGCAGCCCCCCCAAAGCAGGGGGTATTACACCTACAGGAAGGAGGGGGAGGAATCTGTGTACAACCGAGGGGCAGCACCGCGCAAAGGTTTTCCAGTCTGACACCTGGCTGGCACTCCCCCCGCTGCTCCCCGCCTGTCGTCACCAGAGGAACAGACTACAGATCGCTACGTGGCGGCTACAGGTGGCGCCAAGGCAACGGGGGGAGGAGGGGGCGCTAGGTGGGCACCGCTCACGAGAAGGAAATAAAAGCGTTTACCTGGAGAAACTACTTACAAAACATTTCAACTTAGCGCCTCAACTCAACGCGTCAGGCTGCTAGCGTGGGCGTGAGAGGCCGGGCTCCGCCCCGTGCCCCCGGCCGAGGCACTGGCATTTGGGGGCAGTGGCGTGGCTGCCCAGCGACACCTCGCTGCCTTACCTGTCCTGGCAGCGGCGTAGGTGCACCCCCAAGGGAGGTACAGTCCCCCGCCCTCCTCCTGCACCCCACAGGAGCTGAGGTGCGACAGCACTTAGGGGACACTTACCAGCCCCACATTGCTTCAGCGTGCAGCCCCCTCCCAGCCTGCCCGGGGGGCCGTGGCAGGATTCCTTCCCTGCCCTGGCCCCTCGTTGCCAGCTGGCTGGCTGGCAAGGGGACACAGCTGTTTGCTCAGCCTAGCAGAGCGCCCTAGCCATAGGGACAGACACCCCCCCCCCCCCGACCACCTCCTTCCAAGGCACTTGTGGGGAAACCCGGCCCCCGGGGAGTCCCCGATGCCAACACAGCACACCCCCAGGGGAGAGGGAGAACCTGTGCTGCCCTGGCTAGAGGCTCCTCGCTGGCCCGGTGCTCCCGAGCAGGCAAGGGTCCCGTCCCGGGGCTGTGTTCATCTGTGGTGCTGGTCCCGACCAGGAGAGGCCATGGCTTACCTGAGACCAACCTTACATTCACCTTTCTACCAAGACACCCTGACAGACCCTCTCCTCCTAGCCACTGAGCCTCGGCCGGCTGCTCCACCCCCCTGTGCTCACATCGCTCCGGGCTGGGCTCAAAGGGACACTGGATCCCTGAGATCCCTTGGCAGCGCCCGCCACAGATCCCTGGCCTTCCTCCCACAGGCCAGCTGGGAGCAAAGTTCAGCCTAGCCCTGCGCCCTCCCCCGGTCCAGAGGTCGGCAGCACAGCTGCTGGGGCCAGGACGTTAGAGCTCACGCGGGAATTGCAGCCCCATCCCCCTGCACAGTCTGATCCGGAGAGCCGAAGGGGCTGGAGCCCTTCGGGTTGCCCCTCAAGGCTGCTGGCTTTCATAGCTCCCCCCCTCCTCCCCGTGCTATCACCCCTCCAGGAGAGGCCGCCAGAGGACTCAGCAGCCAGCACCCAGGGCGGGTGGGTCCTCACAGCCCAGCCCCCAGTGCCCATGGGCAACATTACAGGGCGGGCAGGGCCCTGGCTAGGGAGTGTGATGTGACTACCATTAAGTGTACTGCCTGCCTGCATGCCAACCCTTCCAGTCCCTGGCAGGGGCCTGTCTCTGTGAGCTGCGGGGCACCAGTCCGAGGCTCAGCAGAGACTGAGGCCCCAACCGGGCCCCCACGCGAGGGCGCTGGAACGGCTGCCTGTGCCGGGGCAGTCGGAGGAGCTATTCTACCTCATCTCGTGGCTCATGGCAGGACTCGAATATTCCCCTCCCCGCTTGGATGTGACAAAGCTCACAGCACTTCAGGGGCTGCCGCAGGGCATGGGCCACTCCAGCCTGGGCAGTGAGACCCCCAAGGGAGATGGGGGAGCTGGGAGTTTCCAGCAGAGTGCGCCCCCAGCCGGAGAGGCGGCGCCCCGAGCTAGAGAGGCGGCGCCCGGATGGATAGGCCGGGACGGGGATTAGTACACTGCCTGGGTTCTGGTGGCATTGGGGGATTCAGAGTCAGACCGACGCAGCCAATGCTGTGAACTCCCGCTCAGCAGTGCCCCGGCGTGCGCCGACAAGGGGGCGGGACTGAAACCCAGCCCTGGGACGTATTCGAGTCCTGCTTCATCAGCCGCACGGAAGCAAAGGACACAGCTCTGCCCTGGCTGCCTTCACTACTTCTGATGGGAATTCGGAGCCTGCACCCCACCCTCCGGTCTCCGCCCGGCAAGAGAGCGGAAACCGGACGAGAGCGCAAGCATCTCCGGTCCCCTGCCCCGGCGGGAGCTGCTCTGAGCACGCAGGTGCCTACTGCTGCTGGGCCCTGGCTGGTGTGTAGGTGTAGGGGTGCTGTGAATTCTTACCAACATACAAACCCTTATACCAACCATACACTGAGGTGTTGTATGGGGGAGCATTACATCAGCTGCAAGCCAGCAGTGGCAATAGCCATCAGAAAGGTGGCTGCAGTGACAACAAGAACACAGAATTAATACACCCCTCCTCCCGACGCAGCGCTCACAACACAGTCGCTAGAGTCAAGACACAACCGTCACCGCAGCGCGGCCGCCTGCTTCCGCAACAGCTCGCGAGGGCCTGCCCCGGCCCCCCCCCCCTCGAGCCAAACTGCCCCCCCCCCCAGCTGCGCCGCTCCTGGGCTCAGCCCTGGGGTGGGGGCGGGTTCGTGAAGGCCAGTTGTTTGGGGGGGGCCCTGAGCATAACCACTGCCCACCGGAGCACACGCACCCTCTCACACGCACCACGACCAGCAGCACCCTGATTACATGAATCTGCAGTTATGGGAGGCAGGGGGACCCCGCAGGTGGGGATCGTCTCAGCATTAACCCTCGGATGGCCGACACCGCAAGCCCCCGGCCCTGCTGCTGTCATTGATGTCAAGCTCCGTGGGGGCAGGAGGCGCCCTAATGGCTGCTCTCGCCCCCCCAGGGAGCAGGTAGTGGAAGCTGGGTATGCGCCGGCCCCGTGCCGGCCCTGTGCTCCATTACTTACCTCCGGGAGCTTGAGGGCCGGGAACGGGATTGCATGGAGACGGAAAACATGCGCTTTAGGGAGAAGCAAAGAGGCCCAGGCTGGGGCGGTACTTACAGTGCATGTCTCGCTCGTGTTCGTACTCTATGAAGGCGTAGCCGCGCGGCTTCCCAGAACGCTTGCTGTACACCATGTAGATCTGGGGAGGGCGGGAAGCAAGTTAATGACCCAGAAACGGCTCCCCCGCACCCATACACACTGCTTAGCCTCAGCTTCAGTTTGACACAAGCCACTGCCCCATAGCACCTTCCGTCATCTTAGTTAACACCTGGCACACCAGCAGGGGGAACTCAGGCATCAACTGGGGTGTGGGGCACACCAACTTCATTACAGCCTTTGGGGAGGAGTGGTCCCAAAGGGCCCTGCCAACCAGACCAGGGAAGGGTGGGGGGGACTTCCCATCCCCAAGCACGCAAACAAGCCCCACAGCCCAGGCAGCAAGGGCTTTGGGGACCACCCCTGACCAGGGTCCTGCCCAGTGTCCCATCTCCAGATGCAGCTAATCCCCACTGTAGCCTTGCAGGTACCTGGCCAAAGCCTCACACATGAGAGTGCGTTATAGCCACTGTCTCAGCGCAGAGCTGCCGGAGTCCAGGAGCCCACTGAGGCTACGACCCAAAGGATTCGCAGACTCCCAGGTCAAGGGGACCACCCACCCCACCCTAGCATTCATCTGTGTTGGAGACCCCATCACCTCCCCAGGGCCAATCTGCCACACTGGGAACAAAGGGGCTTTGTAAGTGGACTCTGTCTGCCAGTGTTTTCCCACCAGGGCCTGGCACGTCTCCCTGGGCACAACTCAGACTGTGACCGACGGGCTACTTGAGGCTCACTGTAAGCGAGGCCTGTGGGCAGCAGCTTCTTACCCGCTTAATGGGGCCATAGACCTCGAACTCTCTTCTCAGCTTGGATTCTGTTGTGTCGTAGTTCTGTGGGGCAGAGCACAGGCTGAGACGGCTGCTGCCAGGGTTGGGGAAAAGCGGGCGCCCGTGGATGGGGTGGTGGGCAGTTAGAAGGAACTTACCACTCTGGCTACGAAGAGGGTTTTGAAGGCATCTCCCTGGGCATTGGGGTCATTGTGCGGGTCCCCTGGAGAGGGAAAGAACAGGAATAGGCACGTGGAACGGATAGCAGGGAAACAAACGGCTGCCACCCTGAGCCCAGGTTTACCCTCCCAGCTGCTGAGTCGCCCCTGAGGTGGAAGTGAGAGCAACCGCCCCCCCTCCCTCCCTCCAGGACAGGACCCTCCACTCACACATCTTCAACTCGTTTTCCACCTCCTGCTGCCTCCGCTCAATCTTCTCTCGTCTCTGCAGGAAGGAAAAGGAAGTAGTGACAGGCCCTGGACTCCACACAATAATGCTCCAGAGAGGGACCTCAGGATAGGATTCAAGGGAGGCTCTGAAGCGTTAGCCACGAGCACCCTCGAGACTCTCAAAGTGCTGCTGAATTCACTGCTTCATCCTCTCTGCTCTCCGCAGTGTTTTTCTTCCCAATTCACAGGATAGAACACCAGGCACTCCTCTCAAAGTCCTCACAGGCAATTAACAACAGAATGGCTAGGGAGAGGACCCAGGAGTCCTGGCTCCCAGCCCCAAGGTTCAATCGCCAAGCTATATTAGAGAAGAGATACCCAAGGGTGGCCAGAAGAGAAACTGGCAGCTCAGCTCACCCCTTCACCACACAGTGTGAAGCAGGTTATTTGTGGGGTGACCTAGATAACTTTCCCCTGCCTTGGGAAGGGTGGGGGTGACCCCTATGCTGGCAGGTGGCCATACCTTCCGCTCCATGCGCTCCTCACGGGTCTCGGCACGGGTGGGCGGAGGGGCATCGCGTGGGTCCTGGATGGGGGAGGATTGTGTTAGCAGGTCATTGAGTGGGTGGGTGGCACAGAGCTGGGCAGAAAGGGAGGAGCCAGGAAGCTCTGGAGCAGAGAAAGGGGGTTTGGAGGCAGCCAGCTCCTCTCCTCCCCACCCCATCACCGCTGCCCTACCGGGTGGCAAGCTCACCTCAAACTCCCGGATGTACGGTGCAATGCCACAATAGGGCTGATTGTGGTGTTTCTCATGAGGCAGCTTCTCCAGTGGGGGCAGGTAGGGGATGGGGTCCCGGGGGGCGAAAAGCGCCAGTAGGTTGGGGGGCAGGAACTGCGTCATCTTGGGAGATCTGCTGGAGGAAAGAGAGGCTGGATCATTAGATCCCACAACAAACACATTCCCTCCAGCCACGTGTGTCCTTCCCCCTCCCCTGCCATAACCCAGCAAGCTTAGGGACCAGCTAAACTCCTCATTTCCTGGGGTTCTGCTTCCCAGCTACACCCCCCCCTCCATCTCCTCCAGGAGAGAGCCAACGCCTCGGCAGCCCCTGTCCGTCCTCTGCCCCCTGCCCAACTGGTCCCCCCGCCCCCTGCTCTCCCACTGCCCCCCCGCCCCTCCTACTGACCCCCCCCGCCCCTATCCCCCTGCCCCTCCACCCCTCGCACTGCCCCCCGCCCCTATCCCCCTGCCCCTCCACCCCTCGCACTGCCCCCCCGCCCCTATCCCCCTGCCCCTCCACCCCTCGCACTGCCCCCCCGCCCCTATCCTACTGACCCCTCCAGCCCTCGCACTGCCCCCCCGCCCCATCCCCCTGCCCCTCCTACTGACCCCCCCCGCCCCTATCATACTGACCCCTCGCACTGCCCCCCGACCTTATCCCCCTGCCCCTCCTACTGGCCCCCCCGCCCCTATCCCACTGCCCCCCCGCCCCTCCTACTGACCCCTCGCACTGCCCCCCGACCTTATCCCCCTACACCTCCTACTGGCCCCCCCGCCCCTATCCCACTGCCCCCCGCCCCTCCTACTGACCCCTCGCACTGCCCCCCGACCTTATCCCCCTACACCTCCTACCGGCCCCCCCGCCCCATCCCCCTGCCCCTCCTACTGGCCCCCCCGCCCCTATCCCACTGCCCCCCCGCCCCTCCTACTGCCCCCCCCGCCCCTATCCCACTGCCCCCCCGCCCCTCCTACTGACCCCTCGCACTGCCCCCCGACCTTATCCCCCTACACCTCCTACTGGCCCCCCCGCCCCTATCCCACTGCCCCCCCGCCCCTCCTACTGCCCCCCCCGCCCCTATCCCACTGCCCCCCCGCCCCTCCTACTGACCCCTCGCACTGCCCCCCGACCTTATCCCCCTACACCTCCTACTGGCCCCCCCGCCCCTATCCCACTGCCCCCCGCCCCTCCTACTGACCCCTCGCACTGCCCCCCGACCTTATCCCCCTACACCTCCTACCGGCCCCCCCGCCCCATCCCCCTGCCCCTCCTACTGGCCCCCCCGCCCCTATCCCACTGCCCCCCCGCCCCTCCTACTGCCCCCCCCGCCCCTATCCCACTGCCCCCCCGCCCCTCCTACTGACCCCTCGCACTGCCCCCCGACCTTATCCCCCTACACCTCCTACTGGCCCCCCCGCCCCATCCCCCTACACCTCCTACTGGCCCCCCCGCCCCTATCCCACTGCCCCCCGCCCCTCCTACTGCCCCCCCCGCCCCTATCCTACTAACCCCTCCACCCCTCGCACTGCCCCCCGACCCTATCCCACTGCCCCTCCCACTGGTCCCCCCGCCCCTCCACCCCCACTGACCCCCTGAGCCGCCCCGCCCCAGTTCCCCCCCACTGGCCCCGCTGTCTGGGGGCCCCGCCTCCCACCCCGTGCTCCCCCCGCCCTCTGCGACCCCCCCCCCCTCACCGGCCGCGCCGCGCTCAGCTCTTCCCGCTGCCGCCTGCTCGGGGCCTGCTCCCTGCCCACTCTGCGCATGCGCGGCCCTGTCACCGCGTCCGAATCCCTGCGCGGCCGGGACTCGCTCGGGGCGGGGCAAGGAGGCGCGAGACCGCGCGCTGACGGAAGGGGCCGGAGATGGAATTTGATCCCTCCGCAGCCGCAGGGAAAGTAGCGCGCCAGGCAGACCATAATACTCGCTGCCGTCGGTGCTCTTGGCGCCGTGGTGTTGACCCCCGACCCGTACCATAGCAACCAGGCCATGACCTTTGACCTGCACCTTAGCAACCAGACGCTGACACGTGACATACACCATGGCAATTGGGCCATGACCCCTGACAACCAGACTGACCCCTGACCTATGCCATAGCAACCGTGCCATGACCCCTGACCTGCACCTTAGCAACCAGACTCTGACCCCTGACCTATGCCATAGCAACCGTGCCATGACCCCTGACCTGCACCTTAGCAACCAGACTCTGACCCCTGACCTATGCCATAGCAACCAGGCCATGACCCCTGACCTGCACCTTAGCAACCAGACTCTGACCCCTGACCTATGCCATAGCAACCAGGCCATGACCCCTGACCTGCACCTTAGCAACCAGACTCTGACCCCTGACCTATGCCATAGCAACCAGGCCATGACCCCTGACCTGCACCTTAGCAACCAGACTCTGACCCCTGACCTATGCCATAGCAACCAGGCCATGACCCCGACCTGTTATGGTGCTGTATGTCTGACAACAGCCATTTGTACCATTGTTGGTCTCACTACTCTACAATTACAACAAATCTTGTACAAAGTACCTGGTGTGGAGGTCAATGGAAAAGTTGCAATCTGTGGGGTGTACTAATCCCGGTTAAATCCACGGCTTGTGGCTGTAGCTGCAGATCTAACGATTGGCTACGTAATTGTAGCTAAACGTGTGCTTTGTTCCCAGATAGATTAACACCTCCACCATAGCAACCGGGCCATGACCCCCGACCTCCACCATAGCAACCGGGCCATGACCCCCGACCTCCACCATAGCAACCGGGCCATGACCCCCGACCTCCACCATAGCAACCGGGCCATGACCCCCAATCTGTGCCATAGCAACTGGGCCATGTCCCATAACCTATGCCATAGAAGCTGAGCCATGATCTCTGACCTGTACCATGGAAATGGGCCATAACCCCTGACCTGAATAATAGAAAGCAGGCCGTGACCCCTGACAGGACATGACATTCGACCTCCACCACAGCAACTGGGCCATGACCCCCAACATTCGCCATGGCAACCAAGCTCAGGACCCCGACCTGCACCATAGCAGCCAGCCCATGACCCCTAAACTCAGCCATAGCAACCAGGCCATGACCCCTAATTTACACCACATAAGGAGGCCATAACTGCGCCAGAACTTCACCCTAAGTTCCCCTGAACTTCACCATCACCACCAGGCCATGACCCTCTGTGATGAAGAGGGGACTGTGGGGATTTTATACCCCTTGTTATGTTGCATGTGATTCCTATTGGCTTGTAGTAACCCCATGTGTGCCTCAGTTTCCCTGGGCACCGCACCAATCCCTAGACAGGGATGGGAATTTCAGTGTGACAGCCTCCCCCACCTACACAATGGCTGATGCTTTGTGTAACCTGAGACTGGGAAAGGGGGTGGGGGTGACCAGGTGACATCTTTTGCCCAGGAAGCAGGACAAAAGCCGTTGGCGGGGCTGGCTGCAGGACGGAGTCCAGCTACTGGGTGTGTGGGTCAGTCTCAGCTGGCTTGGGGTGCAGGATTGGAGGTCAGGGCCCTTGGCTCAGGGGCCCCCCTCCCCAAACTGTACTGTACTGGCTGCTCCTGGTCCCTGTGCTGACAAGTCTGTGCTACGCTGTGTCCCTATCGCCCCCTTCTGTTCTCCCTGCTGGCTGAGAGTCACATCTGGCTGCAGAGCCCGGTGACTCCCCCCCCCACACACACCTTGGTGACATCCCTGATCTGCACTCTCACAACTGGGGTAAGGAGCTTGATCCCAGCTGGGGTACAGCCCTTCAGGCCAGAGCCCGGTACGCCCCAGGCTTGGCACTGCAAGGTTACCAGGGGAACCATATGCCCCGGGTCTAGAATCGCACATGGCTCTGCAGCAGAGAGGCCCACAGCAGAGCAGCAGATGGCGCTGGTAGACTGTGAGGGGCATCAGCCAGCCTTGAATAGAAACCTGGGAGCCAGGATGCCTGGGTTCACAGGGAGGGCAGTGGGGTCTAGCGGTTAGCGCGTGGTGTGTTGCTTACACCCAGGGAAGCCGGCACAGTGCCTATTGTGCAGGTAAAGTGCAGAAGCCACCCAATTAATTAATGAACCCTGTTTCTCACTCCCCCACTAGTCTGGGCAGGTTAATGCCAGCCATCGGTAGGCGACTTGTGTCATACCCATTAACAGATTATTTTATTATTACAACAATTATCTCTTGATCCCTGATGCTTTGTTACTTCACAGCACCTGGGTGTGATTACCCTCTCTGCTTGTTAGGCTAGATTAATTAACCCCATCTTGGTTAATGAGAGGCTGTTAGAATAGAGAGAGAGACACACACTCCCCAAAGGGAAGCATTCATCCCTTTGGCATTCACAGATCGGTTTTATGCTTGTTAATTAATCTCTGCATTTTATAGATGGTGGGAACAGAACCTGGCTGCCAGAACTCCCCTGCTCTAACCACTGCACCCTACCCTCTTCCAAAGCTGGGGAGAGACCCAAGCGTCCTAGCTCCCAGGCCCTCCCCTGACACCATCCCTAGAAGTTGTCTGCTCCCCTGTTATTTTTAGTGCCCTAGGAGCCGAAGGAGCAGCGGTGTGGAGGCGGGTGCTGGGGCTTGGCACAAGGGTGCTGGAAGTCAAAGCTGTCCTGAGAACATGACACCTCCCGGGCTGGGAACGTGTTTACAGCCAGTGATCCCAGCCCTTGGTATCGGGGCGGACGGACAGATCAGCAGGAGGGGGGACAGGAGTGAAAGGGGCTCAGGGGGTCCACAGAAGAGGGGCACAGGGAAAATCTCAGAGCAGAAGAGAGGAGTGGAAAAGTGGTGAGAGGGAAAGAGTGTGTATGGGGGGCAGAGGTGTGGCGTGAATGGGGCAGCAACTTGGGGCCGGAGAAGGAAAGGGTACGTGCGGGGCATGGGAAGGAAGGGAGGGAGCAAATCGAGGCTGAAGGAAGGGGCACGGGCTGCATTCAAGAAGGGGGCAGCAAATCGGAGTGGGTACGGGCTGCATTTGGGAAGGGGAGGAGGCAACTGTGGCTGGAAGAGAAGGGAGAGCAGGCTGAGTGTGGAAAGGGAGAGCAAAGAAGGAGGCACGGGCTGCATTTGGGAAGGGAAGGAGGCACCCAGGGCCAGAGGAGGGGGTACGGCCTGTGTTCAGGAAGGGGAGGAGGGACTCGGCCCAGAGGAGTAGAGGCCACAGGGAGCGCGGATCGGGGCCGGAGGAGGTGGGAGTGCAGTGCAAAGGAGGGAACGAATCAGGAGAGGGCGGTGAGCGAGGCGGGGCACCCACGGTGGGGAGCGCCCCCGTCGTGGCCCATGGCATCCGCCGCCAGGCCCTGACCTCCCGGGCCATGGAGAAGCTGGCGTTGGCCACTGGGGCGCCCGCCCCCTTTCCCCCGTGCCTGCGGCGGGACTGCTGCGAGCGGGTGGTGATCAACGTGGCGGGGCTGCGGTTCGAGACCCAGGCCAGGACCTTGCTCCGGTTCCCCAACACCCTTCTGGGCGACCCCCGGCGCCGGCTGCGCTACTACGACTCCCTGCGGGGCGAGTTCTTCTTCGACCGCAACCGGCCCTGCTTCGACTCCATCCTCTACTACTACCAGTCGGGTGGGCGGCTCCGGCGCCCCGCCAACGTGCCCCTCGACGTCTTCCTGGAGGAGCTGAAGTTCTACCAGCTGGGCGAGGAGGCGCTCAGCAAGTTCCGGGAGGACGAGGGCTTTGCCCAGGAGGAGCAGCGCCCGCTGCCCAGGCAGGAGTTTCTCAAGCAGGTCTGGCTGCTCTTTGAGTACCCGGAGAGCTCGCAGGCCGCCCGCATCATCGCCATCATCTCTGTGCTGGTCATCCTCATCTCCATCGTCATCTTCTGCCTGGAGACGCTGCCCGAGTTCCGGGACGAGCGGGACATGTCGCTGCCGGTGAGCGGGGGGGGGGGTGTGCCCAAGGTCCAGCCCTCTGACCTCGCCACGTAGCCCTGCACCCCTCTGTCCCTGCACCCCCACGGCCCATGCCTGCATCCCCACCATCCTGTCCCTGTCCCCTTCCACCCGTGGTGAGCCCCCCAGCCCACCCTGTGTCTCTGCCCCCTGCTATGTGCCCGCCACCTGTCCCTTTGTCCCTGTTTGTTCCCTTCCCCCACTGTGTGCCCCCAGCTCGTCCCTGCTCCCCTGCCATCCATCTCTGTGCCCCTGTTCGCTCCCCCCACTAGGTGCCCCCCAACCCGTCCCTGCTCCCCTGCTGCTTTGAGATCCTATGTGAGTTCTGGGACAAGGTCTGGATGCTAGGGGCGGGGTGTGGAGGGAAGGGGGATCCTCACAACAACACCACCAGTATCCCCTGTCCTGCAGCCCGCCCTGCCCCGCAGAGCTGGGCGAGAACCCAGGAGCCCTGGCTGCCTGCAGGGGGGCTGGTTCCTGGCCGGGTGGGCCAGGGATGGTGCTAACATGCTGACTTGGCCTCGCTGGGAGGGTCCCGCCGAGGAGTCGCTGGCAGATTAGCAGCCTTGTGTGGTGCCAGCCACCCAGCACCCTCCACCCCGCCCCCCGCTGGGTGATTGCCCGCCCCCACCCAGCTCCCAGGGTGATGGCGCCCAGCAGGGGCCGATAATTGATGTAAATTTACCAGCGGGCTTTGTAAGCCAGATACGCTGCTGGGGGGGGCGTGTTTTCCAGGGGGGATGGGGGGAGGCTGACTGTGCTGCATGCCACCTCCTCACTGCACCCTCACCCTGCTACCCCCTCCACTCAGAGACCGGCTGCACTAGGGCCTGCCCCCCCCCCGGCACCATGGGCCACCCCTCTGCAGTGCCAGGGCCTTTCCCCCTGCAGTGCCACGGGCTGCCCCTCTGTGGTTCCAAGGCCCGGCCTCCCTGACCCTCCCTCCGGCGCGTGTCCCCCGCCAGGTCCCCCATCACCGTGGCAACAGCAGCCATCCGCACCCCCCCAAGAGCCAGCTGGAGGACCCCTTCTTCATCGTGGAGACCATCTGCATCTGCTGGTTCTCCTTCGAGCTGGCAGTGCGGTTCCTGGCCAGCCCCAGCAAGCCGGCCTTCTTCAAGAACATCATGAACATGATCGACTTCGTGGCCATCATCCCGTACTTCGTGGCCCTGGGCACCGAGTTCGCCCGGCAGCGAGGGGTGGGCCAGCCGGCCATGTCGCTGGCCATTCTCCGCGTCATCCGGCTGGTCCGGGTCTTCCGCATCTTCAAGCTCTCGCGCCACTCCAAGGGGCTGCAGATCCTGGGCCAGACCCTCAAGGCCAGCATGCGGGAGCTGGGCCTGCTCATTTTCTTCCTCTTCATCGGCGTCATCCTCTTCTCCAGCGCCGTCTACTTCGCCGAGGCCGACCACGACGAGACCAACTTCACCAGCATCCCCGAGGCCTTCTGGTGGGCGGTGGTCACCATGACCACGGTGGGCTACGGGGACATGTCCCCCGTGACGGTGGGCGGGAAGATCGTGGGCTCGCTGTGCGCCATTGCCGGGGTGCTCACCATCTCCCTCCCCGTGCCTGTCATCGTCTCCAACTTCTCCTACTTCTATCACCGGGAGACGGAGGGCGAAGAGCAGGGCCAGTACACCCACATCACCAGCTGCCCCTGCCGCCCGTCCTCCCCGCTGCCTCCTGCCCGCCGGGAGAAAGCCCACAGCAAGGAGGAGACAAACTGCAGGGACGGGGCCTTGGCACCGCCCGGCTGCCAGTTCCTGGATGGGATGGTGCCCTCGATCAGCGGCCAGCAAGTCCCTTTGGGGCCCCAGCAAACCAACCGGCGCTTGGTGACCCAAGTGTGACCCTGCCGGGGCCTTTCCCCACCCAACTTCCAGCCTGCCACCCCCACCCCTCCTCGGTGCCTCCAACAGGAGGGTCAGCGCTGGTGCCAGCCCACCGCTTGGGCCATGGGAGACAGGTTTGGAGGGGAGATTTTGTCCTGGTTTCGGCCAGAGTGAGGCGGGAATGTGTGAGGGTTGTCTCCACGCTCGTGGGGAGCCTGGCAAGCAGCGACATGGAGACTACCCCCCTCGCCACCATCAGAAAACTCTGGATGTAGCCAGCCCGGTACCAACGCCTCCCCCCGCCCCGCAAGGCCTGTCTTGGGCGCCGTAACTGAGAGCAGCTGGCACCGGGGCATTCGCTGAGCTCACCTCAGCATGTTCTCAGGTTACATCTGCTGGAGGACGCATTGGAACATACCCCACGCAACCCGGCCCCAAATAGCAAGCGGGGGGATAAATGAGGGAAGGCGTCTTGCCAAGGTATCCGTGCGCACATGGCAGGGCAATACAATCCTGGCCGGTGGGGGGCCGGGGCCGGGGAAGCAGCCAGAGCGCTGGGGAGACCGTGACTATCTTTCATGCGCTGAACTGGGGCTGCCTCCCATTAAAGAGGCTAGCCCAGCTTGGCATCCCACCTCGGGAGCCATCCTTCCTGTTGGCTCCACAGCTCAACTAGAGACATGCCGAGACTCCCCAGACGTTCCCACGGTGGCACGTCCAAAACTGGTGCTGGGACGGTTGCTACAGCCGAGCACGTCTCCTTCCTTCCCTCAGGGACATCCCGGCTTCGCATCCTGGGCACGGGCAAGGACCCTCCATCCTCCTCCTCGTCCCCGCCGGGGGCAGGGCGGCTCTCCCCAGTGGATGCTTGCCTACAAAGCTGGGATCAAAAGCGGCAGCAATTTGGCAAAACTGGCAAAGCAACAAGGACAAAACAAGGCTCATGGTTTCCATAAGTGTGACTGCCACGCTGGTGCTCAGCTCAGCCTTAACTCAGCTAGCAGGTGACTCAGCTTGTCCCCTGACCCAACACAATCCAGACCCTCCCAACTCCCCAACTCAACGCAACTCAATCCCTTCACAATTCAACCAGCCTGTTCCCAACCCAACCCAACGCAGTCCTCCCTTACCCCAACCCTACACAACCCAATCCCCTCCCAACTCAACAAGCCTGTTCCCAACCCAACCCAACACAGTCCTCCCTTACCCCAACCCTACACAACTCAATCCCCTCCCAACTCAACCAGCCCGTTCCCAGCCCAACCCAACGCAGTCCTCCCTTATCCCAACCCTACACAACTCAATCCCCTCCCTACTCAACCCAGCCTGTTCCCAACCCAACTCAACACAGTCCTCCCTTTCCTCAACCCTACACAACTCAATCCCCTCCCAACTCAACCCAGCCCAGCCCATTCCCAGTGCAACCCAACCACATCCAGACCCTCCCAAATCCCCCAACCTTACACAACTCTATCCCTTCACAACTCAACCCAGCCTGTTCCTAACCCAACCCAACCCAACCCAACATAGTCCTCTTTTACCCCAATCCTACGCAACTCAATCCCCTCACAACCCAGCCCAACCCAGTCCTCCCTTACCCCAACCCTACACAACTCAATCTCCTCCCAACTCAACCCGGACCAGCCCATTCCCAACCCAACCCAACGCAGTCCTCCCTTACCCCAACCCTACACAACTCAATCCCCTCCCAACTCAACCAGCCCGTTCCCAGCCCAACCCAACGCAGTCCTCCCTTATCCCAACCCTACACAACTCAATCCCCTCCCTACTCAACCCAGCCTGTTCCCAACCCAACTCAACACAGTCCTCCCTTTCCTCAACCCTACACAACTCAATCCCCTCCCAACTCAACCCAGCCCAGCCCATTCCCAACGCAACCCAACCTCATCCAGACCCTCCCAAATCCCCCAACCTTACACAAACCTATCCCTTCACAACTCAACCCAGCCTGTTCCTAACCCAACCCAACCCAACCCAACATAGTCCTCTTTTACCCCAATCCTACGCAACTCAATCCCCTCACAACCCAGCCCAACCCAGTCCTCCCTTACCCCAACCCTACACAACTCAATCTCCTCCCAACTCAACCCAGACCAGCCCATTCCCAACCCAACCCAACGCAGTCCTCCCTTACCCCAACCCTACGCAACTCAATCCCCTCCCAACTCAACCCAGCCTGTTCCCAACCCAACCCAATGCCGTCCAGACCCTCCCAAACCCCCCAACCCTACGCAACTCAATCCCTTCACGACTCAACCCAGCCTGTTCCCCACTCAACACCATCTAGTCCCCCCTTATCCCAACTCTACACAACTCAATCTCCTTCCAACCCAACCCAACACAATCCAGTCCACCCAACCCCCACAACTCTATGAAACTCAGTCCCACCCGGCCCATTCCCAACCCAGCCCAGTCCTCCCAACCTCCCCAGCCCTACACAATTCAAACCCCTCCCAACTTGACCTAACCTAGTTCCAACCCAACCCAACCCACTGTAATCCAGTCCCCCTTACACAACTCAATCCCCTTCCGACTCAGTCCAGCCCGTTCCCAACCCAATGCCGTCCAGTCCACTCCCAATCCAACGTGATTCCATTCTATTTAATCCCAAACCAGATCCTCTCCATCCCACCCCACCTCAATCCCCCTCCAGGCCTTTTCCAACCCACTCCAAACCCCTTCCACTCACACATTTCCACCCAACCCCAAGGCCAACCCCTCTCTCAGCTCTTGGAGCGTGCAGCTGCACCCCGCCAGGAGGTTGGAGACCCTCCCAGGCATCTAGGAAGCCCTTGGCGTCCCACCAGAATCACATCCCTCTGGCTTGTCCCATGCTAACGGGCAAGCTGACACGGGGAAAGGGGAGCTCATGGGAGGCCCAAGTCTTAAACGTGGGTGTTTGCCACACACGGGGATGCCCAGCAAGCTGGAGGGCAGTGTCAAGTAGGAAAAGAGGGACATGGCATGGGGAGAGAGAAAACTCCATCCCCCCATCGCTATTGCCTTCCTGGCTACAGGCCACCTCCTTCATTCATTGTCTTAATTTTTGTGTGAATGGTCTTAAAAGCTGGTCAGGGAGGCCGGCAGTGCCAAGGACAGGCATGAGTGGGCATGTAAACGTGAGGGGGAAAGCCTGTGGTGGGTGGCTGAGGGGTGCAAGGGGTGGGCGGGAGCACAAGTCTGGGGCCTGTGAGTATATCCTGCGGGGCCCCTCCGTCTAGAGCATTGTCCAGGCGAGCAGTGCCCTGCAGGAGCTGCACCTCCTGGAGAGCAGCGTGGACCACGCCGCCCAGACCCACAACACAGCCAGCGCAGCCATGGGTCTCTCGCGTGGGAAGACAGGGCCATGGTGCCTCCCAGCGCAGAGCGGCTACTCCGGAGGGACCCCAGCCAGCACTCCCGGCCCAGTCCCCAATGTCCTGTGAACGGCTGCACCTCCCGGAGTCACTGAGCTCTCAGCCTGTTCGGCTCAGGACAGATACAGGAGCTCCTAGCCCGGAAGCTGCACCCTGGACTTCCCAGCCACTTTGCAAGGACCGGCTTCCGACGTTGCCCTTAACCTGCTTCTGGAAAGGAGCTCCAGACACAGCGGCCTGCACACAAAGGGCCCCCCGATGCCCCAGTGCCTCCAGGAATTTGCACGGGGGCCACCACCCTGAAAAACTCATGGCCTGAGCGAACGGAGGGGAAGCCTCTTTTCCCTCACTTTACAGAAGGGAAACTGAGGCACGGAACAGCGCAGTGAGGTCCCAACCCCACGGGGGCTTGGGCTGGGCCGAAGAGTTGCAGGAAGTGGGGGGAGGAGGGGGGAAGAAGGGCCAAATCCAGAGCTGACTGCATGTCACAGTGCGGGATTCTCCCCAGGCCGCCAGCCGCCTCCAGACCTCCCGCTGCTCCCCCCCCCCCCCCGGCCCGCGAGGCTTCCTTCTTCCGTGTGTCCCCGGCCCCGAGGAGCCTGTATCTTGCGTGTAAAGCCCCTGGTCCAATAAACCTGCCTGCCCTGTTATTTATTGCAAAGGAAGATGGGAGCGTCTGATATCTCAAAGCTCTGCCCCACAGCCTGTACCAGAGCTGACCCCCTTCCCACCTCTAGCAGGGGCAAACCGGCCAAGCTGCACTTCCTGCCCTGCTGCGATCGGAGGCCTGGGGCACGGGCGGGGAGGGGAGCAGAGGGCATTCAGGGTGAGCTGATCCCTCCCCTGCCCTTTGTAGGGGGCGGGGGTAGGGGAATCTGTCTGTCTGTCCTGCTGAGGTGGCAGGGTTTAAATTTAGGCTGGCAAAATAGCCAGGATGCCGGAGGCTGGAGGGAGGGGGTATTTAAAGGCACAGCAGTGTGTCCTAGCATGGAGGGGGCGGGGTGGGGGTTGCCCCAGGGGGCAAAGGCAGGCTGGGCACCGGGGCCAGTTTGCAGACAGGAGGGGGGCGGGAAATTGAGCACAGGAAGGAGGAGCAGCGCAGGTGTAGGGGTGAGCGGGCAGAGGCAGGGACAGACAGAAGGACAGGTGGATGGGGAGGGAGGCAGGCCAGGAGATGGGGTGATGGGCAGAGGGAGAGGAATCCTGCCAAGGGCCGTGGTAGCCCTGGGTCATGCCAGCCACCTGGCTCCCATCCCGACCCCAGGCCTAGGTGCATACATAGAGGGGTGGGCAGGGATAGATTAGATAGAGGGGGTGGGTAGCGATGGATAGATAGATAGATAGAGGGGGTGAGTGGGGATGGATAGAGGGGGGAGATCAATGGGGAACATATGGGGGGGATAGATGGATAGACGGGGTGTGAGGGGGGAGACCAATGGGGAACATGCGGGGGTGGGGGTGGGGAGATAGCTAGGTAGAGGCTGGAGTGGATCGAGGGAGGTGATTTACTGCCATGCCCATTTTGGTCCCTGTGGTGCCTTCCCCTGCCCCCCACCAGGAGCACTCTCAGAGGGGTGGGCAAGGTCCCCTGTGCTTGGGGGGGGGGTGTCCCTCAGCTGAGTCCTCCTCAGTCTCCACAGAAAACAAAGGGTGCCTCCAGGTGGCCAAAGGCTGCCTTGTCTGGGGCCGGGGGAGGGGGGGGGTGGTCCTGGCCTCTCTCCATGGGGATGCTCTGGGGAGCAGGGGAAGCAAATCCCCACGGGGGCAGCACAGGGTCTGGGGACCACACCCACAGGGCTGGCTAAGGACCCAGGAGCCCTGCTCCCAGCCCCTACTGTAACCACCAGCTCCCTCTCCCCTCCCTGGGCTGTGGGGAGAACCCGGCAATCCTGGCTCCTGGCTCCCCTGCGGCTGCCCCCCCCCCAGCCCCTATTCCCGCATCTGGTGCTTTTACTGCCCAGAATGTGATTTCCGGCCATAAAGACCCGACTTTCCTGGCCCCCCAACCCCTCCTCATGCCTGCCCGGCTGGGATGAAGTTCTCTATGGCGGGAGTATAACCAGCTGACTTGGGGGGTGGGAGAAAACTGGGGCCAGAGCAGTCTAAACCCAGAGCCACGGATTCCAGCAATGTCTAGTCAGGGGCCCCAGCGCTGCGAGCTTCCCCACAGCAGTGCCCCGATGCTGCAATCTCCCCACAGCAGTGTCCACGTTCCCTCCTCTGGCCCCAGCCTCCATTCTTCTCCCCAAACTCGGGGGCCAGTCTCCCCACACTGACCAGGGGTGGCAGCAGAGAAAGTCCTGGCTCCCATTCCCCCTGCTCTGACCTACCAGACCCTTCCCCTCCCCCCCACCCTCGCTTTGTGCCTAGGTTGGAGGGAGGGGAGGGACAGGCGGGGGAGGGGAGCGCCTGAGACAATGAGCAGGTTTGGGAGTCAGAGGTTTCTTGCAGCATCTGCAGAACATCTGGGCAGCCCCTGAGGTGAGCGGGAAACACATCTGGCTGGGAGGTACCATGGCGGGATTCCTCAGGCGGCTGGGATCAGAACTGTGTGTCTGAGACCCTGCAACCCTCCACCTGTGGGAGATTCCCTATCTAAGGCTCCTGCTGGCCCCCACCCTGCTCCCTGAAGTCCAGCGCCCCCTGCAGCCCCCGCCCCCTCCCTGCAGCCAAACACCCCCTGCCGGACCCCCCTCCCACTCCCTGCAGCCCAGCGCCTCCTGCTGGTGCAAGGGTCCCAGCCCTTCTTGCTGGAGGAGAGGCAGCCTGCTGGGGGCACTGTGTGGGGAAGCTATTAAATGGGGACCCTGGTGCCAGGACATGGCCCCTTTGGGAGAGGGGGAGTCCTGGGGGCTGCCGGGATCCCTAGGCCCCCCCCCCCCCCCCCGCTTACAGGGTGCTCTGGGTTTGGAAAGGGTCATAGGTCACAGTCTCCAGCTGCAGGGGCGAAACACTCATCCCAGGGGCTGTTTCTGCCCTGGATGGGGAAAGAAATTGACCTCATTCATCATGGTAACTGGGGGGGGCTCCATGGGGTGCCACGGAAACAGCCATTTACCTCCCCCCCCCATCCCCCTTCTGTTCTGAAATTTGATTTTCCCTTTTCATATTTGTTCATTTTTTTAATTGTATCCTTTGGTATATATGGTTGTGACAACTTTCTTCCACTATTTGATCTGAGGAAGTGGGTCTGGCCCATGAAAGCACATCACCTAATAAACCATCTTGTTAGTCTTTAAAGTGCTACATAGTCCTGTTTTTTGGATTCCCTAGGGTTAGGGTCCTTAGTCAGTGCCCCTCACTCCTGCCCCACAGCCCCTGCCAGCCCAGCTCTGCCCCCACCAGCCCTGCCAGTGCCCCCCGCTCCCGCTCCGCAGCCCTGCCCCACCCAGCCCTGCCGGGGCCCCTCACTCCTGCCCTGCAGCCCCCCCCAGCCCTGCCGATGCCCCTCACTCCTGCCCCACAGCCTCTGCCAGCCCACCCCTGGGCTCTCCCACCCCATGCGAATCCCAGCTCTGGCCCTGGCAGGGGGAGGGGGTGCTGGGGGACAGCGGGGGGGGGGGAGTCACAGGCAGTGTGGGTGCAGGGCTGTGCTGCATTCAGACTAGCTGGTCACGGTGACGCCAGAGGGTTACCCATAAATCAAATCCAGCTGCACTTCCCTGTAGACCAAAGGCCCTTGGTGGCTGGTCCAGCCTGCAGCTCGCAGGAGAAGCTGGCCCTCTCTCAGACTGGGGGGGCGGCCGCTGTGCCCCCGGCTGCAGTGGGGACTCAGCCAAGTGCAAAACCCCTGAGATGCCGGTTCTGTGAAAGGGGCTGGCAGGTGGCCGTCCCACTGTGGGGAGCCCATGTAGATCACCCTATACTGGGGGGGAGCCCGTTTGGCCCCCAGCCCCAATTCGTGGTTAGCGGCACTGAAATCTCCGCTCTTTGTGGGCCACCCTCTCTCGGGGCCATGGCTGGACATGTCCTCGGGCCATGGAGGCTCAGCCTGTTTGAAGCCAACGGCTTGGAAGCTTCGGAGGGAGGGGGCTGGGCGGAGCAACTGGGGCGCCAGTGTTCGGTGCGGCAAGTTTGCCAGGCCTTGGACAGTGTTACTGAACAGACGCCCTTGAGGGGTTCTCAGGGCCCCCCCATCCAACACCCAATACCGACGGCATCAGTGCTCACCCCCATCCCAACCACAGTCTGGCCACGGGGACGAAGTGGGGGTGGGAATTTTATTCCCCTTGTAATGCTGCGTGTGATTTCTACTGACCTGGAGTAACCCCGGTGTGTGCCTCAGTTTCCCCGGGCACCGCACCAATGCCTAGCTGGGGATGGGCATTTCAGTGTGACACCTTCCTGCCAGCTCCCCCACCCCCCCACTGAAATGCAACACTCCCAGCCCAGACCCACTGGGCCAGGGAAAGACCCCCAAGCAAAGACACACCCAGGGGCAGTGCAAAGGACCAGCAGGAAGATTAGGCCAGGCTAGACCCAGCCAAATAGATGGGTAGTTAACCAGCATCCTCCACGCTGCCGTTTCCTGGGGCTTGTCGCTTTGCAGCCTAAATCTTCTAACAAGGGGCTTGGCAGGGAATTTTCTTGCTTTTTTTGGTAAGAACGGCGGAATAAACGACTACAGAACGGCGCAGCTGAAATAAAACCCTGGCCGGAGGCTGGGAGATTTCACGGCAGGGTTCCTGGCGGCATGCGGCTGCTTTGAGGGTCCACTAACAACATCTGGGCCTCGCGATTTCCTAGGCTCTCCTGAAAAAAGAAAATCGGATGGAGAAAAAAACCCCAGAACATGTGGAGCGGCTGCAGGCCTGGCTGCCAGTCCCCTCCCCGTCTGCGCTCAGGCTGCTGCTCCCCCGGTCCTGTAAATGCTGTTGCGGGGTGTCCTGGGTTTTCTGAACACCCACCGGCAGCAGAAAGGCGGGCGTGTGCGCCCCTTCCGACGGCCTGGCGGCCGATTGGGCTTTCTAGTCCGGGAGCCCAGTGTTTGGCGGACTAGAGGGCGTCCGGTGGCAGGGCAAAAGGGACAAAACGCAGGCCCTCATGGGCTCTGGAAGGGCCGTGCCCGGATTTCCCGACGGCCGGGCATGACAAGGGTCTTTTCCCCGCCTTTGCTCTGGCGCCGAGGTGGGGTCCTTGTGACACTGGCAGCCGAAAAAGTTTCCCTCTCCGTCCCCTTTCCCCCCCGCTTCAGCCCCGCAGGGCACCCTTGGCAAGGCGGGTTGGACCCTGCTCAGGTTCTCCCAGCCTCCCTACAGTCATCAGAGGCCCCCGGGAACAGGGACGGGTGAGCAGGCCACACACGGGAGGTGAAGAGCTGGAATTGGGCAGGGTTGCAACCTTCAGGTAGGTGGCTGGGAAAGAAAGGAGGGGCTGCTTTGACAGCTGGCTGGGGAGGGCAGGGAATGGGGCAGGGCCCATCCCCTCTAGGGGGCACCAGCTCCCACCCAGTCCCTGGGGGGGCGGGCTGCTCTGGGAGGGGGTGGGGATACGCCAGCTTCCTTCACCGATGCCTCTTCCTTTTCCCTGACTGCATTTTTGCAACCTGAGCTAATCCTGAGGAGCCCCCCACCCCCCAGAGCTCCGCTCAAGCCCACCTGCCGCCGGCACAAAGCAGCCTCCCAAGAACGTGACTAGAACTGACTCCAGCGGCGCACGAGGGGCGGCAGGAAATGTGGGGGGAAGGACTCAGGGCTCAGGCGCACCCCGGCTGGGGTGACTCTGGGTTCCTCCGGGGAGCTGAGCTCTCCTAGCTCCCCCTGCTCTAACCACTAGGCCCCAGTCCCCTCTCTGGCCCCCTGGCAGACGGGGCTGAGTCTGGATTGGGGGGTGCTCTGCCCCTGCAGGCCCCCCTGGCCCAGGCTGGACCCTCACCCCCCATGTCTAGGTGGAGGGAGGGGGAATTCGTGAGGGGTGGTAATTAAAGCCAGACCTGGATCAGGTGAGATGTGAGGGGGGCGGCATGGGGAGGGCTCCCAGATGAGCCCCTGACCCAGCCAGGGGCCCTGGCGGCCTGCTCACTTTGGGGGGCCTGCCCTGTATCCTCCCATCTCTCTGATCCCCTCCCCCCTCCTTTTCCCCCAGGGGATTTCCACCATCCCCCCTTGCCGGCTGCCTGCTCGCTGTCTACCTGCCTCCTGCCCCCCTTCCCTGCACTCCCCGCCCGGCCCCTCACCCTCCCTGCCGGCGGTCCCCACCCCGCCAAGCCAAGCCCTAATAGCTCAGTGATGGAAGGGGGCGGTATCGTCCCCCCCCCCGCACGCGCCCACTCCCCCCCCACACCCCATCCTGCCATTCCCTGCCAGCCCGGAAACACAGATCCCAGCCCCGTGCTGACGGCTGATTAACTTCTCATGTGGAAACCCGAAGGCGCGTGGGGGGAGGATCGACGGCGCGGGAACCGGCTGGCCCCTCTCCGGCTCTCTGGCTGCACGGGGGGCATCACAGCGTGAGGTGGGTGGAACAGCAGGGGGCTGCTGGGCAGGCGTGAGGGGCAGCAGAAGGGCGGGGGGGGGCAAGGCCAGGCTAGTAGGGGCTGCAGGTGGGGAGGGAGGGGCCCTGGCAGGACTGGGGGCAGGGCTGGGCTGGCCTGGAAGGCATGGGCAGGGCTGGGGGGCAGGGACTGCGGGTTGGCAGGGAGGGGCACCAGCAGGGCTGGGAGGGGGGCAGGGCCGGGCTGGCAGGGGCTGTGGGTCGGGAGTGAGGGGCACCGGCAGGGCTGGTAGGAGCTGCAGGTGGGAAGACAGGGGCCCTGGCAGGACTGGGGGGCTGGGCTGGGAGACACCGGCAGAGCTGGGGGGGAGCTCAGGGCAGGGCTGGCAAGGGCTGTGGGTTGAGAGTGGGGGGCACCGGCAGTGGTTCTCTTCAGAGGTGGGGGGCTGCTTGTGCATGAAGAGGGGCCAGGGAGCCCCCAGGGCAGGGGAAAGCTGCCCCCTCCCCCCATTGCGGGGCAGGAGCCGCTGACAATGGGAAGCAGCCGGGGCCAGATGAAGGAGCCGGGATGTCTCCCAGGGAGACGCTGTGGGGCCTGGATTCCATTAGCTGAGAGTCGGGGCATGGCCCAGCCGCGCTGCCCACTCCCGGCCCCCAGCGCAGCCTGCTACTGCCTCCCTGCGGCAGGGCAGGACGCAGGACACCTGGGTTCTCTCTTCTGGCCCCTCCTGCTCTAACCACTAGGCCCCAGCCCCCGCCCTGAGCCTGAGCAGAAGGGACACTCTGCTGGGCCCTACTCAGAGCCAGAGCCTGGAAAGCGAGGATGCAGAATGGCGGGGGGGGAGGCTGCAGGGGGGCACGAGGGGCACAGGGGGAGGAATCACAGGCCCAGTTTTATTTGATCCTGCAAAGCAGAGACCCCCAGCCTGCCCCTTGAGGGAGCTTTGCTGTTAGACCAGGGCAGGGTTGCAGGGCAGGTGTGAGGGACAGGGCTGGGGGTTGCAGGGCAGGCACGAGGGGCAGAGGCTGGGGGGGCTGCAGGGGTCACGAGGAGCAGGGGGCAGGGCTGGGGGGTACGATGGGCAGGGGCAGGGCTGAGGGGAGTTGCAGGGGGGCACGAGGGGCAGGGCTGGGGGGCTGCAGGGGGCATATAGCTGGGAGGGTTGCAGGGTGGCACAAGGGGCACGGGCAGGGCTGGGGGGGCTGCAGGGAGTCGCGAGGGGCAGGGCTGGGGGGGTTGCAGGGGGCGCGAGGGCAGGGTTGGGGAGGCTGCAGGGGGGTGCGAGGGGCATGGGCAGGGCTGAGGGGGCTGCAGAGGGGCACATGGAGGTTGCAGGGGGTACAAGGGGCAGAGTTGGGGGGGGTTGCAGGGGGCAGGGCTGGGGGGCTGCAGGGGGGCGCGGGGGGCACAGGCCGGGCTGGGGCAGTTGCAGGGGGCATAGGGCAGGGCTGGGGGGTTGCAGGGGGGCGTGGGGGGCACAGGCAGGGCTGGGGGGGTTGCAGGGGGCAGGGCTGGGGGGCTGCAGGGGGCACGGGCAGGGCTGGGGGGGTTGCAGGGGGCATGAGGGGCAGGGCTGGGGGGGCGCAGGGGGCACGGGCAGGGCTGGGGGGGCTGCAGGGGGTGCGAGGGGCAGGGCTGGGGGGCTGCAGGGGGCGCAGGGGGGCAGGGCTGGGGGGGGTTGCAGGGGGTGCGAGGGGCAGGGTTGGGGGGCTGCAGGGGGCGCAGGGGGCAGGGCAGGGCTAGGGGGCTGCAGGGGGGCGTGGGGGGCACAGGCAGGGCTGGGGGGGTTGCAGGGGGCAGGGCTGGGGGGCTGCAGGGGGCACGGGCAGGGCTGGGGGGGTTGCAGGGGGCATGAGGGGCAGGGCTGGGGGGGCGCAGGGGCACGGGCAGGGCTGGGGGGGCTGCAGGGGGTGCGAGGGGCAGGGCTGGGGGGCAGGGCAGGGCTGGGGGGGGTTGCAGGGGGGCGAGGGGCAGGGCTGGGGGGGCTGCAGGGGTGCGAGGGGCAGGCTGGGGGGACAGGGGGGCGCAGGGGGCACGGGCAGGGCTGGGGGGCTGCAGGGGGTGCGAGGGGCAGGGCTGGGGGGGCTGCAGGGGGGCGCAGGGGGCACGGGCAGGGCTGGGGGGGCTGCAGGGGGGCACCGCTGCCCTGGCTGGCTTGCGCGCTGGCAGGTTGGCGCACGTCGGGCTGAGCGGCGCATACCTGCTCGCAGCGGGGGCTGGTTCCCGCACAGCGGGTCACGGTGCGGGGGATTGTGGGTAACACTTTATGCAAATAGCCTCAGGTCAGAATCTAATCTCTCTCCGAACTGGTTCTAATCTGCTAGCCCCGCCCCCACAACCGGGGGGGGGGGGGGAGAACCCAGGTGCCCTGGCGCCCGCCCCGATCTAACCACTAGACCCCACTCCCCTCCCAGTGCTGGGGGGAGAACCCAGGGGTCCAGGCGCCCAGCCCCTCCCCGGCCCTGCTGTTGCCTGGAGCCAGGGCCCAGCAGGATGGTGAGATGGGGAGGGGGGTAGGATGAGGGGGGGTTTCCTCAGGGGGAGGGGCCAGCAGGGAAGCAAAAATCTTCCTAGTTTCAAAGGAAGAGCATGAGCCCCTCCCCCTCTCCCGCTATTGCCACCCCTCCCCAAATTTCCTTTTAAAAATCCAGGGTCTAGAAAGAGCCAGTGGGTTCTAGAGCCCCAGACTTTGGCCAGGTTCTAGATCACACCCCACCCCCTCCCACAGCTGACCTAGGCCCTGGTGCAAACTGCGGTCTGGACTCCCGTCGGGAGGGGCGTGTGGGACTCTTCTCATGCCCCCCCCCCCGCCGTGGGCGCATGGGGGGGGCGACTGCTCAGGGCGTGTTCTAGACCCCAGTGAACGCTGGGGCACAGCCAGGAGGCCCTTTCTCGCGCCAGGACCGGCTCGGGGCACGTCCTAGAGCCAATGAACAGGCCGGGGCGAGTTCCAGGCTCTGTGTCAGGGTGTGTGCTCGAGCACCTTGGCACGGCATCTGGGCTCCGTCAGATTCCGCAATGAACCGGCATCCACTGGGGAGTAGTGTCTAGTGGTTAGAGTGGGGGCTGGGCGCCAGGACTCCCGGGGTCTCTCCATATTAACATGAATTTCTCTTTCCCCCTCAGGTCTTTTGAGCGAGTCCCTCTCTCCACCTGCTGTGACCTCCACCACCACCGGATGCCTCCAGCATGAGCACGGAGCCCCCCAGGGAGGGGTCCCCAGCCCTGCGCTGCCCCTGAGCCCCCCTCCCCTGCTGAGCCATGGTGTGGGGCTCCGGGCTGGGATCATGCCACACGGGCCCTGTGCTTGGTAGCAGTTGCTACGGGCTGTCGGCTGCCACAGGGTCATGAATCGAACCCAGGCCCGGCTCCGCAGGGAACCGGCCGCCCCACGCTGCAGGAGGTGCTGACGCTGCAGGTAACGGCCAGGGTGCCCCCCATTCCCGCCCCACAGCCCTGCCGGTGCCCCTCACTCCCATCCCTCAGCCCCTGCCAGCCCTGCCCCCCCCAGCCCTGCCGGTGCCCCTCACTCCCACCCCTCAGCCCGGCCCTGCCTGGGCCCCTCCATCACGAACCAGCCCCTGCCAGCCCAGCCCTGGGCTCCCCCTAGTGCCCCTCACTCCTGACCTGCGGAGGGGGCGCATCTTGGTGCTGGGGGGGCGATGTCATGGGGGAGGGGCAGGGCCTGTCAACTCTAACCCCCCTTCTTCCCCCAGGTCCCCGCGGTGATGCTCATTCGACTCCACGCCATGGTCACCTCGTTGCTTTGTGCCCTCCACGCTGCCCCCCTGCGCCTCCCCTCCCCCCGCAGCCCAGACGATGGGATCCCCTGGGACGGGACGCCCCCTTCCCCGAGCGACTGGGAGCTGTCGTCCCCCCGGGTGGCCCTGGCGAGCCAGGTCCCCGCCGGGCCCCCCCTGCTGCTGCTGCTGGAGGAGCCGGGCGTGCAGGCGGCGCCGGCCAACGGGACACGGCGGGCGCGGCGGGCCGAGGGGCCGGAGGCGGCGCGCCGGGGCGAGCTGTCCGTGTGCGACAGCGTCAGCATCTGGGTGACGGACAAGCGCACGGCCGTGGACATCCGGGGCCAGGCGGTGACGGTGCTGTCCGAGGTGCAGACGCTCACCGGGCCGCTCAAGCAGTATTTCTTCGAGACCAAGTGCAACCCAGCGGGCGGGACGGTGGGCGGGTGCCGGGGCGTGGACCGGCGCCACTGGCTGTCCGAGTGCAAGGCCAAGCAGTCCTACGTGCGGGCCCTCACCGCCGACGCCGAGAAGCTGGTGGGCTGGCGCTGGATCCGCATCGACACGGCCTGCGTCTGCACCCTGCTGAGCCGGGCTGGGCGGACATAGCGGTGCCGGGGAGGGGGCTGCCCTGGCCTGGCCCCACCGCTCGCCCCGCTGGGCTCTGCTCGGACACCAGAACTCATGGGTCGGCCCAGATGCTGGGGTCAGCCTCAGAGACTGAGCTGTGGGGCTGGGGGCACCAGGGGGTCAGCCTAGGTGCTGAGGTCAGGCTCGGAGACTGAGTTGTGGGGCTGGTGGTGCCGTGGGTCAGCCCAGGTGCTGAGGCCAGACTCAGAAGCTGAGCTATGGGGCTGTGGGCACCGGGGGTCAGCCTAGGTGCTGAGGTCAGGCTCAGAGACTGGGCTGGGGGCACCGTGGGTCAGCCCCGTGTCTGGGGTCAAGCTCGAAGACTAAGCTGTGGGGCTGGTGGTGCCGTGGGTCAGCCCAGGTGCTGAGGTCAGGCTCGGAGACTGAGTTGTAGGGCTGGGGGCGCCGTGGGTCAGCCCAGACTGGAGTCAGATTCAGAGAGTGAGCTCTGGGGCTGGGAGCGCCGTGGGTCAGCCCCGTGTCTGGGGTCAAGCTCGAAGACTAAGCTGTGGGGGTGGGGGCGCTGTGGGTCAGCCCAAGTGCTGGGGTCAGGCTCGGAGACTGAGCTGGGGGGGCTGGCGGTTTTGGCCTCCCGAGGGGGGTTCTGACTTTTGTGTCTTTGTTCACAGTTTTTCCCATATTTATTACCCCCTGGTTCTGATCCGACTCCGTCCCCCCCATTAAATTATTCCCCCCCGACCCTCCAGACGTTGCTTGTGCCCAGAAAAGACCCAAAGGAAACAAACCCGGCGACTCTGCGTTCTTCGTCAGGGTTAAGGCCTGGGGGAGGGGGGCGAACCCCAGAGAAACGACCCTCAGAGTCCACGGGTGGGTGCTGGGGGCCTGCGATTCCCATGGGACCCATGGCAAAGCATCAAAGCCCCCCCCCGTGCCCCTCACTCCCCCTGCTTCTGCTGCCCCCCCCTCCCGCCTGCTGCCCCCAACTGAGAGAGTGACACCACCCAAGTGACCCCCCCCCAGCTCCCTGTGGGTGGGGCTGGTGGCTTTGGCCTCCCAACAGTCAGTGACAGGCCTAGGCCCCCTGGGGGGGGAGGGTCTGGAGGCTTTGGGGGGGTTTTCAATGGTTTGGCTCCCCCTTGTGGCTGCACAAGGATATTCATGGGCTCGCAGGTCTGGTACCAACCCCCGCCCCCCCCCCCCCGTGGGGCCAACCCATCTGGTCTCGCAACCCCTTCTTCTCTGGGGGGGTGGAGGAGAGGAATCAGCCCCCAACCACCCCTGTGCAATCCTGACCTTGGATGGGGCATGTCCCGCTGGGGGGGCCCTAGGGGTTACCACTGGGGGGGGCAGTGTGGCACCCCCCAAATGGGACCCAACCATGCAGAAACTTCAGAGCCACCTCCCCGACACCCCAAAGGGGACAAATAACTGAGCTGGGGGAGGAGTAGCCAGTGGGGGGGGGGTCAGGTCCAGCTGCCCCCCACCCAGCAGCACAGGCTCCCACCTTTCTGCTCCAACCACCAGCTCCCCCCCATCTTCCAGCCGGCCCCGTTTCCCCTTCTCCATGGCCCCCTTTTATCTTTGGGTCTGACCCCCCCCCCCACCCTTAGCTGCCTGGCCAGACCCAGCTGCTCCCAAGCGCCAGTTTCCCCTTTCAGCAAAGACCCCCCCTACCCCGTGTTACACATGCAGCGCATAGGGGAAACTGAGGCATGCACCGAGTCCATGCAAAACACTATGCACTGCTACCTGCCTTTGTCACATACCCCTCCCTGACATGGGGAAGAGAACCCAGGAGTCCTGGCTCCCAGCTCACCCCTGTAACCACTAGCCCCCACTCCCCTCCCAGGGCCGGGGAGAACCCAGGCGTCCTGGCTGCCAGCTGCTCATGGGCCCATGCCAGGTCACACGTGCCAGGTTCCATCTCCAGGGTGACGTGCCACAAACATACCCCCCCTCCTCCCCACGGCAGGGCCTGGGCAGAGGCTGGCATGGCTGGCACCCTCCTGCCTACGACTGCGGGCACCGACATAGGCTGGAGCGTGGCAGGGGCCCAATGGTGCCACAGGCAGGACTGGCCCCTCTCCAGCAGCGGGGTGGGGCTGGAGAACCAGCCCCCCCAACCCTTCCCGCCCCCGGCGGCCTGCGTGAGTGCCAGCCGGCTGCCCCGGTTCGATGCCACCACTGGGAGGGGAGTGGGGCCTAGTGGTTGCAGGGAGGGGGAGGCAGCCAGGATGCCTGGGTCCCTGCCTGGCACAGGGAGAGGGAGGGGGGCTGTTTGGGTGGGTTCTCTCTTGGCTCTGGGGGGAGGGGAGGGGGGCAGGAGCAGGGCTGCCTGGGTTCTCTGCCCAGCTCTGTGGGACGGGGGTGATGGGCTCTCTCCCTTTCCCCCCAGTCTACGGTGGAGGAGCCCCTGCCCCCTGGCGCAGAGCGGCCCCTGCGGGAGCAGCTGGTCCAGCGCCTGGCCAGCACCACCGGGCTCTACCATGACGTGAAAACCCACGGAGGGGTCCTGGGGCAGCCTGGCGCCCCCCTGCCCGCACCCCTGCCCAAAGTGCACTACAACAAGGACCTGCAGGACAAGGCAGGGGGCCGGGCGCCAGGATTCTTACCCCGGCTCTGGGAGGGGAGTCGATGCGGGGGGGGGCTGGGAACTAGGATGCCTGGGTTCTCGCCCCGACTCTAGGAAGGTAGTGGAGGCTAGTGGTTACAGTGGGGGGGGGCTGGGAGCTTGGGTCCCTACTCAGGGGGAGGAGGTGGGGGAGTTCAGGGGTCACCACACAGCTCACCCCCCCCAGGTGATTTTGGGGATCTGCTCTGAGGGAATGGGGGGAGGCTGTAGATTGGGGGCTGTTTGGAACATGGGGGGGCCCAGCGGCCCTGCACTGATCCCCACCCCCTGGCGCTCTGCCCCCAGCTGCAGCTCCGTGCCTGGTGGGTCCCGCTGAGCCCAGGGGGCCGCTCCAGCGAGACCCGGCTCCAGTTCTGTGGCTGGCCCAACCTGCCCCCTGTGCCAGCCCAGCACCCTGGCCCTCAGCCCTTCGCCCTGGCTGCCCACCATGCCGACGGCCCCTCCAAGGTAGGGACCCGGAGACTGGGGCTCCCTGGCGTCCCTTGTGGATGAGTGGGACAGCTGGGGGTGCATGTGGATGGGGTGGGAGGATCCTGAGGGGGGCTGCTGGTGGACGGGCAGGAGCTCCTGCGGGGTGTGGGCAGGTGAGGTGGGAGGCTCCGGGGGGGCACAGGGTGTGGGCAGGTGAGGTGGGAGGCTCCGGGGGGGCCACTGCTAATGGGGCATTGGGGGCAGGCTCCCCAGAGGGGGCTGAAACTAATTTCCATTTCCCCGGCACCCCCAGTCCATGGTGCCCAGCACGGAGAACAAGGCCCTGGCAGGGTCCGTGTTCTACATCTGCGATGGGGCGGTTCTGCGGCGCCTGGACCCCAACATCTCTGTCACCACCAGGGACCTCCGTGCCTTCACCCCGTGAGACCTCAGTGGGGGTGGGGGGGGGGAGAGGAGTGGAGAGCCAGGACACCTTGGTTCCCTCCTGGCTCGGAGAGGGGAGTGGGGTTAGTGGTTAGAGCAGGGGGCTGGGAGGCAGGATGTCTGCAGCCAGTTCCAAGAGGGAGGATGGGGTGGGTGTGGCTGACGGCGTTGGGGGGCAGGACCCGTGGTCTGACCCCCCATTTCTCTCTCAGGCAGGAGCTGCAGGGCTACGCCCGGAAGGACGCTCTCACCTACTGGCAGTGGGAGGGGCACCCGAAGGCCTGGGGGCATGGTCTGAGGGAGCCCCCCTGGGGCAGGGACGCTGAGCTCCTCATCCGGGCAGCTGCCTGCCCCAGGCCACCCCGCCTGCCCATGCTGGTGCCCGCTGTGCCGCACCGCGGGGCGCTGAGCCTGGCGCAGCAGTCCTACGGGCCCCCCCGCCAGGCCCCCCGTGGACTAGCCCGCCTGGCCCAGCCCCCCACTGTCTGCCCCCCTGCGGCCACGCCCCAGATCCTGGCTGTGCCCCTGATGTACTGCACGGAGAGCCAGTCTTATGGGAGCAACAAGCCGGGCCCGGTCTGAGGGCCCCCCCCCCGTGTGTGCCCCTCCCTGTGCCCTCCAACATGCTGCGAACGGCACCATGTTCTCGGCTCTGTGCTGCTTGGGGGCATGGGGCCCAGCCCTTTCTCTGCAGTGGGGTGAGTCCCCCAGCAGGACAGCTGGGCTCAAAGGGGGGGGGCTGCCAGGTAGAGAACCCAGGTGTTGTGCCCAGCCGCCCTGTGGGGGGGGGGCGGGGGATTTGCCCAGGGCCGAGGCAGGCGAGGCCACCGGGCCATGGAGATTTCTCACCTGGCAACACAGCTGGCGCCAGCCCCCGGCTTCCGGGGAGCCCGGCCTGCCCTTGGCAAAGGAGACGCGAGCCCAGCCCCCTTCCTGGAGCCAGGGAGAGGAGGCAGGAGTACCTGCTACCCCCCCCCCCGAACCAGGGAGAGGACCCAGAAGTCCCTGCTACCCCCCGCCCCCCCCCAGCTCCTCTGCCAAACCAGGGAGAGAACCCAGGAGTCGCTGCCCCCCCCCCCCGAACCAAGGAGAGGACCCAGAAGTCCCTGCTACCCGGCCCCCGCCGCCAAACCAGGGAGAACCCAGAAGTCCCTACCCACCCTTCTCTAACTCTCCCCCCCCCCGCCCCAGCCAGGATCCATGCCCCCCCGCTTTAATACCCTCCCCCCCCCGTGAGGGAGAGAAACCAGCAGTCCTGGCTCCCAATCCCCAGTGGCTATGGCGGGGGGGGGGGGGGGCGCGAGAAAGAAGCATGCTGGTGACATTGGCCTTGAAGCCACCCCCTCCCTGTGCTGGGTGGGGGGTGGCCTTGGCTCCCTGCTGCTGACAGCTGGGGGGGGGGGGAAGCTGCTGGTATAAGAGGGGCAGCAGGAAGGGCTGGTGCTGACTCCCCGACGCACCTACGCCAGGATGGACCCCCCTCAGGTGAGAGCTCGGCGGGGTGGGGGGAGCGGGGCAGGGCAGAGGCCACTGCCTGGGGGGACGCCGCCCCCTGCAGGCAATGGGCTCAGCCCCGGCCCACTCTGCCCAGCTGCATGCTGTCCCCCAGTGCGGGCTGCAGGCTCGGACGCTGCTGCTCCTGCTGCTGGCCGGGGGGGCCCTGGGAGCCCCCCGCGGGCGCCGCTTCTGCCGCCCCGTCAACGCCACCATCGCGGCTGAGAAGGACGACTGCCCTGTCTGCATGACCTTCGCCACGGCCATCTGCAGCGGGTACTGCCAGACCAAGGTGAGGGCCAGGCCGGGCGCAGGGGGCTGGCCGTGGGGCTGGCTGCTACCTGCCCCCCTGCCCTACCTCTCTCTCCCCAGGAGCCGGTGTACAAGAGCGCGCTCTCGCCCGTCTCCCAGCACGTCTGCACCTACCGGGCCGTGCGCTACGAGACGCTGTCGCTGCCCGGCTGCCCGCCCGGCGTGGACCCGACCTTCACGTTCCCCGTGGCGCTCAGCTGCCACTGCAACCTCTGCCCCATGGCCTCTAGCGACTGCACTGTGCAGAGCATCGGGCCCGACTTCTGCAGTGCCCCGGGCGGCTTTGCCTAGGGGCCGGGCAATAAACGCTGTGTGCCGCCAGCCGGCTCCGCCTGGGTCTGTGCGCCGAGGGGGGGGGGGGGGGGGGGAGTGGCTCCCGGCCCCTCAGACCAGCGGCAGATTTGTCCAAAACGTTTATTTTACAAAACCAGAAACCAAAGACGCAGGTCAGCAGGCAGGGGGAGGGGAGGGGGTGTCATGACGTGTCCATGGTGTCTCCCTCTGCAAGAAACAAGGAAGGTTAGAACAGTGGGGGAAGGGGGAGGGAGAGTCAGTGTGGGGCAGGGCTTTGGGGGAAGATGCCCAGTGAGAGCCCCTGAGCGGCAGATGGGGAGGACCCCAGTGCCTGCCCCCTTGAGCTGGGGGAGCCCCACACCTGGGCATTGGGGCAGAGGGGTCCCTGGGCGCCCCCCCCCCACTCACTCAGCTCGTTGAAGAGGAAGGCATCCTGGTACTCCTTCATGTACTGTGTGGAGCGCGACTCGTCCAGGAACAGTGAGTACACCCGCTTCACATCCTCCACCTGCACCTCCGTGCCCTGGGGGCAGAGGGCAACCTCACTCAGGGCCTGGCACCAGGGCCCCCCAGGACCCGCCCCCCGCGCCAGAGCCGGGAGGGAACCCAGGCGTCCGGGTTCTCAGCCCCACCCCTCTAACCATCTCCCTCCACCCCACAGCCAGGAGAGAACCCAGGCGCCGTGCCCAGCCCAGCCCAGCCCAGCCCAGCCCCCTGGGGCCCGCCCACACCCCCCCCCCCTCCCACCAAAGCCTGGAGTGAACCCAGGTGTCCGGATTCCCCCCCCGCCCCCCAGAGCCAGGAGAGAACCCAGGCATCAGGACTCCCCCCGGCGAGAACCCAGGCATGCGGGCTGCCCCGCCTGGCGGCACCTTTCTCTTGCGGCACACCAGGCTGGCGGCGGTGATGAGCTGGATGGCGTAGCGCAGGGAGGTCTCCAACCCAATGCGCGTCAGCACCGTGTAGGCGTCTTCGTTCATCTCCACGTCCTCCTCCTCGCACCTGGGGCAGAGACAGGGCCAGGGCACTGCTGGGGGGCAGCTCGCAGCACCGGAAGGCAGCCCTGGCTGGGGGCACCCAGGGGTGTGGTCTGGGGCAGGGGTTGCTGGCTGTACAAGCCCAGGTGCATCCTACCACAGCTAGCTGGGCCTGGCCCCCCAAGTCCAAGGAGGGGCCCATGTGACAATGGCCCTTTGGCACCCAGCAGCTAACCCCCATGGGCGCCCTGGGCAGGGAGCTAGCCAGGTGGGACCAGCTGGAGGACAAAGGGCTGGGAGGGGCCAGGGAGCTGTTCTGTGCAGGGCTGCTGAGGGGAGCTGGCATCCAGGAGTCGGGGGGCTCTGGCCTTGGCTCAGACTGGGCTGGAATTTCTGTTCTCAGTGTTAACCCAGGACTCCCTGCGCTGGGCCTGGACCCCCGTAACACCCCTGGCTCGTCCCGCTGGCCAAGTCAGAGCCAGGAGCTGGGGGGCTCCCCCTGGGGGTGTCCAGCTTCCCTGGCGCACTTGCTGCAGGCTCCAAGGGTCAGAAAGCCAAGAGGTTCTCCCCAGGGAGAACGCGACCCTGGGGGGGGCGGTGCGGGGTCCTGCCCAGGCCTGTGGCTGAGGCAGTGCAGGGCGGGGGCACTCGCAGCCCCCCTCACCGTATCTTGAGGATCTGCTTGGTCTCCTTGTCGCTGTAGGGCGAGGTGGAGATGATCAGCAGCCGGTCCAGCAGGTCGATGGGGATCCCATGGGGGCTCTGGTAGCTGGTGCCGCGGATCCTGGGGGGAGCAAGGTCTCAGGAATGGGGGGCTCTAGCCCTCCCCGACAGCCCCGCCCGGCCTGCCCCTGCCCTGGCGCCCACCTGGTGATGCCGCGGTTGGTGGCCATGATGAGCACAGGCGCCATGTCGCTCTCCAGCGCCCGGTTCAGGAAGGAAAAGCACTCGATGTCCAGCATGTGAACCTCGTCGATAAACAGCACCTGGGGGCATAGCTGACTCACCCTGCTGCCCTCTCAGGGTCACCCCGCCGGCCCCCCCCGGCGATCTCCCCTCCCAATGCTCCTGCTCATTTCTTGCACCCATGTGCGGATTAAATGCTGTTCTGTGCACTGAGTCATGTGGATGTGCACCCCCAGGAGACACACAGGCTGCCCGTTGGACTCTCTCTTGGCTGGTCGCCGCGCCAGGGTTAGCCCTTTTGCTTTGCCCCTGCACTTGCCTCCCCACAGGATCACCCAGACAGTGACACCCCCCCAGGACCCTCATGGGATCACCCAACCAGTCCCCAAGTCCTCCCCTGCAGGATCACCCAGTCAGCCCCCACTGTCCCTCTCGCAGGATCATCCAACCAGTGCCCCCCTCAGGAATCACCCAACCAGTGCTCAGCTCCCCCCGGGATCCCCCAGCCAGCACCTCCCCCTGCTAACCCCCCGGGTGGATCACCCCCACTCACCCCCGGGATGACCTCGGCCTTGCCCTCCTCACGCCATTCAGCCACCTTGGCGTTGATCTGCTCCCGCACCTCCGCCTTGATTTCCCCGGTGTCGCCTGGGGGCACAGACAGGAGCTGTGGCCGGCCTCTGCCCACCGAGCCCTGGCAGGGACCTCGACCCCGACGCCCCAGCACACATGCTCCAAATGCTTCTGACACAGGGACCCAGCTTCTGGGGGCTCAAGCATTTGATGGTGGGGGTAGAGTCTGTGCCCGCGGGGGCCAGGAAAAGGGCAGGGAGCCCTGGAAGTGGGTGGCAATGGGGACTGTGGGGAAGTGGTGGGGGGGGGTGTTGTGTTTTACCTGGATAGTGTGTCTGCACCTCAGTTTCCCCGTGTGCTGAGTGTGTAACCGGGGGTTGGGGGGGGTGAGAGTACACACCGGCTGACACCAAGCCCAGGAAGGGGGCGGCCAGGTGACGCCCTTTGCCCGGGAAGCAGGACAAAGATCCGAGGGGGGCTGGCTGGGGACAGGGACCAGGAGTTGGGAGTGGGGCAGGCTGGGGAGGCAGGGCCTGGCTCTGGGCCCTTCTCCCCAAGCT
Source organism: Pelochelys cantorii (assembly GCA_032595735.1). Lineage (NCBI taxonomy): Eukaryota > Metazoa > Chordata > Testudines > Trionychidae > Pelochelys > Pelochelys cantorii. The sequence goes on along the minus strand of CM064358.1, from coordinate 10,466,624 downwards.
GGGCTGCGCTTGGTCCCTGCGCTGACCGGGTCCCTATCGCCTCGGACCCTCCCGCTCTCCCTGCCGGCTGGGAGTCCCCTCTGGCTGCGGGTGGGGCAGGGGCAGGGCCCAGGACTCCCCCGCCCCTCTGTGACACGGGGGGCGTAGGAGACACAGTTCATGTGGCATAGCCGGTCCGGCCAGTGGGGGGACAATGGACTGTACAGGGGACACAGGACGGCGGAGCGGAGAGGGGCCCAGGTTACCTGGGTCAGACAAAGGCCAGGGGAGGAGCTGCTGGAGGGAAGGGGAGAACTCAGACAGAAGCCATGGGGGTGGGCGGGGGGGCTGGGCTGGGGGAGAGGAGCCAGAGCCCCCGGCTGCAGGACAGGTTCCTGTGTTGGGGCCAGATGCTCACTAACTCTCCTGCCTGGTGGTGACTGAGTCACTTGGGCCGGAGCCTAGGGGTCCCTAAGGGGCCCGCAGAGCCAGGCCTGCAGGGGCTGAGAACCCGGGGGGGGGGGTGTTACTAGGAGGAGCTGCACCCTGGGAGAGGGTGTGATGAAGTGGGGGATTCGGGGATCCCTGGTGTATCGAGGGGGGGGGGCGGTTGCTGGTACAGGGCCCAGCACAGAATTGGAGCCCGGCAGACCCAGCTCGGGCAGCACAGCCAGGTCTGGCTAGTGGGAAGGCCAATGGGGTGCAGAGAGAGGTCCCGGGTGCCCTGCCCAGTTGGGTCCAGCTTGGGCGGGGGGGTAGGACAGAGGAGGAGAGAGGGGCCCTGGGGACAGACAAAGGCCAGGGTGGGGCTGCTGGCGAAGGACACGCTGGCCGAGGGAGGCGAGGCCTGCAGGCTCCCGTGCTGGGTTCAAAGTTCAATAGATCTGCCTGTTTTGAGCTGGAGAACAGGGCTGCACCCTCCCCTCTGGGCGTGGGGTCCAGAGCGAGGGGCCCATGGCACAGACAGGCTGGGGGCTCCAAGGGGGCAGTCCCAGGAGGTGGAGGGCCTGAACTGTACTCTGTGGCACTCAAGGGGGTTCCCCCAGGGACCCCATGGAGCACAGGAGTTCTGTGAGTCTGTGACGGGCGGGGGGGCACAAGGGGATGAGGGTGTGATGGGGCACCCGAGAAGAGGGCCAGGAAACCCTCGGTGGGACAGTTGGGAGGCAGTGGGGTACCTGAGAAGAGGGCCAGGAAGCCCTGGGTGCGGCTGTTGATGACGTCGATCTCGTGCAATGACACGGTGTGGACGACCTCCTTGCGCTTCTGCAGCTCCCCGTCCGGACACTGCACAAACTTGGTCTGGGGGAAGGGACAACTCAGATCCCATCCCCTGCAGCCTCCCACTACCCCTGCCCCAAGCAGCTCCCCACCACTGCATTCCCCAACGGGTGGGGGGTTCAGAGCCCAGCACGTACCTGGGCGCCCATAGCATCATAGTCCCGCGCCCGGGTGAAGGAGCGCCCCAGCTTGCTGATCTTGCCGGTGGCTTTGTCAATGGTGATGACGTCCCTGCAGGGAGAGGTGTGGTCAGGCGCGGCCAGCGGGAGCGGGGAGGGGTGGTCGTCATAGCCCAGGCCTGCAAGAACACTGGGGGCCATTGTACGGACCCCTCAAGCGGAGCCACAACTCGCACAGGGCCCCCTCCCTACCCGTCAGCCCCCCACTCACCCCGCCTGCACTTTCTCCTTGGTCAGCGACTCGATCATCTTGCTGCCCAGGTCGTAGATCGTTTCCATCTCCGTGGTCTTCAGCGTCAGCTTCCCCACCTTGGCGCCCTGCGCATGGGGGTGTAGGGTGTGTGGTCAGACACCGCCCCCTCCCCCACCGTCCCCTGCAGAGAGCAAGGGGGGGATGGGCACCGGCCCACTGGCCATGGGCAGGCTTGCTGGGGGCTGGAGTAGAGAATGGGAGGTTCCCATTCTGGGGGGGAAGAGGCCAGTTCCTGCAGAGGGGAGGCAGGGAATGGGGGCTAAGTTCACCCTAAGCTGCGTGGCCATGGGGCAGCCCCATAACCCCCCGGTGTAGGGGCTCAGGGCCTTAGAGCTGCCACGGTGGGCAGACACACGCCCCGCACCTGGCCCGGAGCTGCTGCAGTGAGAGAGGCCTGGCAGAGCCTATACCCAAAACCCCTCAGCCTCAGCCTCAGCCCCAGCCCCACCCCAGATCCCACACCCCCAGTCAGAGCCTGCTCCCACCCGCCGAACCCTTTGGCCCCAGCCCGGCCACAGACTGTCCATGCACAGAATGAAAGTTACGTGCGCCAATATGGAGGGGATGGGTCACACATCGCCACCCTGCTTGCGCACGTAAAATTCATTCTGCACGTGGACATCAAAAGTGAGGGACTGGTGAGTGGGAAGGGCCTGTTCTGGGGGAGGGGCCAGGTAGGGGCAGGGAATGGGAGGGGACCTGTTCTGAGGGGCACAAGATGGGGGCGGGGGCATGGCAGTTCTGTCTCGTCCCTAGCTCAGCCAGCCAGCCCCACCACCCTGGCCCCTGCCCTACTCACGGTGCCGGTGGCTGGCCGGTCGATCTGGATCTCCACCACCTCCCCCTCAATGATCTCTGTCTCCTCCCTGTGGGGAAGGAGAAGGCCAAGCTCAGTCCTCCCCCGACATCTTGCCAGTGGCCCCCAGGGACACTGGAACAGCTTCCCCCATCACTCCCCATGGGCAGGCAGCTCTGTGCCCAGTATGGCACCCGCCTGGCTCCCAGCCCTGCTGCTCTACCCACCCCCCTCCCAGAGCCAGGATGAGAATCCCCCAGCCCAGGCTCCCAAGCCCCTACTGTTACCCCCCCCCCCCAGCGCTGAGCCAGAACCCTGGGGTCCAGGCCCTGCCCCTCACTTGATGCGCACGCCGATGGAGCGCCGAAAGGCCTGGGTCAGCGCCTCAGTCTTGCTCATCTCCAGGGAGAAGATCTCGCTGCCTGCGATGGCCGTGAAGGGCGTGTCCAGCCCCAGTGCCTGCGCCATGCCTGGGGGTAGGGGGGGGAACCTAGTTACATGGGGGGAGAGGCCAGCCGAGGATCCCTGCTCCTGAGCCACCACTCAGGGCAGGGCAACTCCCTCGAGGGGTCCAGACATCTATAGCAGAGTGCCAGGGCGGGAGGGATTCCGGGGGAGGGGGATGATTTCCTGGGTGGGGGGCAGGGACCCCGTGAGAGTATTCCCCAGATGGGGCAGGGACTCTAAGGCAAGAGGGGGGGTGTGTGATGTGGATTCCTGGATGGGGGAGGGATCCGATGAGGAGGGACTCAAGTGCCCTGGAGGGCCCCACTGGCACAGTACCCATGGCGATAGCCGTCTTGCCGGTGCCCGGTTGGCCAGCGATGAGGACAGCCCGGCCCGCGATCTTCCCTTCCTTTATCATCTCCAGGATGACGCCAGCGGCGCGGCGGGCAGCCAGCTGGCCCACCATGCCCTGCGAGACCTGGGGAGAGCCAGGGTGGGTGCTGGCAAGGGGAGGGCCCAGCCAGCCCCTGCAACCTAACCACCTCCCCACACACTCAGCCTCCCCATCTGCCCCACACCTACAGCCCTGCCCTTCTACCCCCACTCACGTGCAGCCTCTCCCCCATACAGGACCCCCCCTTCCTGCCAGACCTGCCCAGCTCCATCCCCCCCAGTACCCAGGCCCTCCCTTCCCCTCACCAAGGCGCCCATAACCCTGCAGAGCCCCTGACCCCCGCCCCACGCGACGGCGCCACAGCCCCACTCACCGCCCCCCCCCCGCTTTACGGGGCCCTGCCCCCCCCACGGAAGGTTCCCCCTGCCCCGCCCCACCCGGGTACCTGTCTGGGCTCCAGGGCATCGTCCAGGCCCAGCCCGCGGATGTGGGAGTGGGCGCCTGCGGACAGAAGGGAGGCGCCGTCAGCTGCTGCTGCCCCCCCCCGCCCCGCCCCCCAGCGCGCCCCGCCCCGGCCCCAGCGCCCCCCCCCCCCGCCCCGCCCCGCCCCAGCGCCCCCCCCCGGCCCCCAGCGCCCCCCCCGCCCCGCCCCCCAGCGCGCCCCCCCCGGCCCCAGCGCCCCCCCCCCGCGCGAGGGGCACCCCGTTGCCGTGGAGACGGAGCTCGGCCCGGGGGGGGGCGCGGGGGGGCCTCACCGATGCGCTCGATGCGAGTCACATCCCGAACCTCGGGCACCTTCGTGCTCTGCGGGGAGACAAGAGACCAGTCAGGGGGGGTCGCGGGGGGGGGGCCGCGGGGGGCGCGGGGGGGGGGGGGGGGCCGCTCTCACCGCCGTTGCCATGTTGCTCAGAGACCGCAACGAGCCGCCGGCGCTGACCGGAAACCGGAAGTGGCCCCTCGCCGCCACGCGCCGAACGGAGGGAGCCACTCCCGCCGCCGCTCGATGGCCCGCGGTCCTCCAGCTCCGCCCCCTCCCGCCTAGCCCCTCCCTGACCCCGCCCCCCGACTCTGGCCCCGCCCTTCTCCCTTCCTGATCCCCTGCCCTGCCTGGCGGCCCCTTCCTCACTCCGCCCCGCCCCCTCCTACGCAGCCTCTGACCCCGCCCCTCCCTTTCGACCTCTCCCCGCCCGCCACTTCCTCTCGCCTTGCGTCCCTCCCGAGGAATTGGTGACACTTCCCCTTTAAGACCTTGAAGCACGTACCGTCCCCTCCCCCACGTGTCCCTCCCCTGCCGGTCACCGGCCACGTTGGCCAATCAGAGCCCTCGGGCGCCTGCGCGCTCCACTCAGAATCAGGCGGAGTGCTTGGGGCGGGGCGGCGGGGCGCGCAGGCCACGCCCATGGTGGGCGGGGCTCCGGTGCAGCAGAGCCCGGCGGGGGAGGGGCGGGGTCAGTCTGAGAGCAGCGCTGCGAAGTGGCCGAAGGCGCTGGGGGGAGGTGAGTTGGGGGGGGGGGGGAGACTCCGCGAGCCCCGCGTGTCCCCCCCGCCCCCACCCGGCCTCCCCTCCCCTGCATCCGGCCCCCCATCTCCCTCCAGACGCGCTGGGCGGGCGCCTGGCATCCAAGCCCCCCATATGGCGGGCCCGCCCAGTCCTGCGGGGGGGCGGGCTCCCCTGCATGCCGAGCCCCCGGGGGAGTCTCCGGGGGGGGGGGCTCCAGACCCCCCCCTGCATCCAACCCCCCATATCCCCCCCAGTCCTCCCTCCCTCCCCTGCATCCGGCCCCCCATCTCCCTCCAGACCCCCCCGTATCCAACCCCCCATATCCCCCCCAGCCCTCCCTCCCCTGCATCCGGCCCCCCATCTCCCTCCAGCCTCCCCCCCTCCCCTGCATCCGGCCCCCCATCTCCCTCCAGACCCCCCCGTATCCAACCCCCCATATCCCCCCCAGCCCTCCCTCCCCTGCATCCGGCCCCCCATCTCCCTCCAGACCCCCCCCTGTATCCAACCCCCCATATCCCCCCCCAGCCCTCCCTCCCCTGCATCCGGCCCCCCATCTCCCTCCAGCCTCCCCTCCCCTGCATCCGGCCCCCCATCTCCCTCCAGCCTCCCCTCCCCTGCATCCGCCCCCCATCTCCCTCCAGCCTCTCCCCCCCTGCATCCGGCCCCCCATCTCCCTCCAGCCTCCCCTCCCCTGCATCCGCCCCCCATTCCCTCCAGCCTCCCCTCCCCTGCATCCGGCCCCCCATCTCCCTCCAGAATCCCTCGCCCTGCATCCACCCCATGCGCCCTCGCAGTCCTCCCGGGTCGCTAGAGCCCCTGCAATGCCGGCCCAGTCTCCGCTCCCGAGCCCCCCACCCTCGCATCAGTCCCCCATAACCCCCCCAGTCCTCGCCTCCCTCCCCTGCATCCGGCCCCCCATCTCCCTCCAGACCCCCCCTGCATCCAACCCCCCATAACCCCCCAGTCCTCCCTCCCCTGCATCCGGCCCCCATCTCCCTCCAGACCCCCCCCTGCATCCAACCCCCCATATCCCCCCCAGTCCTCCCTCCCTCCCTGCATCCGGCCCCCCATCTCCCTCCAGACCCCCCCTGTATCCAACCCCCCATATCCCCCCCAGTCCCTCCCTCCCCTGCATCCGGCCCCCCATCTCCCTCCAGACCCCCCCGTATCCAACCCCCCATATCCCCCCCAGTCCTCCCTCCCCTGCATCCGGCCCCCCATTCCCCAGCCTCCCTCCCCTGCATCCGGCCCCCCATCTCCCTCCAGACCCCCCCGCATCCAACCCCCCATATCCCCCCAGTCCTCCCTCCCCTGCATCCGGCCCCCATATCCCCCAGCCCTCCCTCCCCTGCATCCGGCCCCCATCTCCCTCGAGACCCCCCCCTGTATCCAACCCCCCATATCCCCCCAGTCCTCCCTCCCTCCCCTGCATCCGGCCCCCATCTCCCTCCAGACCCCCCCTGCATCCAACCCCCCATATCCCCCCCATTTCTCCCCTCCCTCCCCTGCATCCGGCCCCCCATCTCCCTCCAGACCCCCCCCCCGTATCCAACCCTCCATATCCCCCCCAGTCCTCCCTCCCCTGCATCCGGCCCCCCATCTCCCTCCAGACCCCCCCGTATCCAACCCCCCATATCCCCCCAGTCCTCCCTCCCTCCCCTGCATCCGGCCCCCCATCTCCCTCCAGACCCCCCCCTGTATCCAACCCCCCATATCTCCCCAGCCTCCCCTCCCCTGCATCCGGCCCCCATCTCCTCCAGACCCCCCCCCTGCATCGCCCCCCATATCCCCCCAGTCCTCCCTCCCTCCCCTGCATCCGGCCCCCCATCTCCCTCCAGACCCCCCCCCGTACCAATCCGCCCCATATCCCCCCCAGTCCTCCCTCCCCTGCATCCGGCCCCCATCTCCCTCCAGACCCCCCCTGCATCCAACCCCCCATATCCCCCCCAGTCCTCCCTCCCTCCCCTGCATCCGGCCCCCCATCTCCCTCCAGACCCCCCCCTGCATCCAACCCCCCATATCCCCCCAGCCCTCCCTCCCTCCCCTGCATCCGGCCCCCATCTCCCTCCAGACCCCCCCTGTATCCAACCCCCCATCTCACCCCCAGCCCTCCCTCCCTCCCCTGCATCTGGCCCCCATATCCCCCAGCCCTCCCCCCCTGCATCTGGCCCCCCCCCATCTCTCCTCAGCTCCCTCCCCTGCATCGGGCCCCCCATGTCCCCCCAAGCGCTGTCTCCATCTAGCCCCCCATGTCCTCCCAGTCTCCTCCCCTGCATCCAACCCCCCCATGTCTCCCCAGCTCCCTCCCCTGTATCTGGCCCCCTATGTCTCCCCAGCCCCCTCACTTGCATCCAGCGCCCCATGTCCCCCCAACCCCCTTACCTGCACCATGCCCCCATGTCCCTCCCAGCCCCAACCAGCCACAGCTGTGCCGCCTCTTTCCTGTGGGTCTGGTAGGTGGGGGTGTCCCAGGCCTGGATCCCCCCTCCCGTGGGCCTGTGCTGCAAAGTAGCAGGGCTGTGGCCTCCTGTCTGTCCCCCCAGCCCAGCAACTGGATCTGGCTCCTGCAGCGCTGCCCCCCAGCCTCAGCCGCCATGCCCCTGGCTCGCAGCCTCTCCGTCACCTCCCTGACGGGGCTGGAGGACTGGGAGGATGAGATTGACCTGGAGAACGCCATCCTCTTCGAGGTGGCCTGGGAGGTGGCCAACAAGGGTGAGCTAGATGCCTGGGTTCTCTCCGGGGTCAACTTCAGCCTGGCTCCAGGTGGGCGGGGAGGGGGGGCTGGGAGCCAGGACTCCTAGGTTCTGCCCTGGCTCTGGGAAGGGGAGTAAGGACTAGTGGTTAGAGGCAGGAGGGGCTGGGAACTCCGACTCCTGGGTTCTGCCCTGGTTCCGGGAGGGGGAGTGGGGCCCAGTGGCAGTCAGGCTGGGAGCCCGGGAGGTCGGGTTGTGAGCTGCTGGGGGCAGAGCGTAGTGGCCTATGGGGTACGTGCCCCCTGGGGTGGGGGCAGAAGCATTAAGCCTGGGGGACGAGCAGGGGGCAGGGCAATGGGGGTCTGACTCAGTGCCCCTGCTGGGGGCACGGGGCAGAGATGGGCCCGTCCCAGCTCAGCCCCCCCTGCCAGCACTGGGGCATTAGGGCTGGCACTGCCAGTCGGGGGACACCGGGCTGAAGGGGTAGGGATCAGTGGGAGGGGCTCTGTCCCGACAGACTGCCCCCCTCCTAGCCCCCCGCTTCCCTTCCTTCAGTGCTGGTCTGGGGGGGGGGCCAGGGGGTCAACAGAAGGCAGTATATTGCTGACCCCAGTGCAGCGCCAGGGGGCAGTATCTGTGGGGGGTCCTGGCCTGGTTTCCTGCTTCACGTCCTGTCCTAAACTCTTTTGGGCCTGCTCTACAGGGCCGCCCGGGCGAGGGATCCCCATATCCTCAGCCCCCATCCTACACAGAGGCCCAAGTCCTGACGTTGGGGGGCCGAGTGGAGCCAGTCTGAGTTGGGGGGGGGCATTGTGCAGTGGGGGGGTAGGGGCAGGCTAGGAGCGAGGGGGCCCGGGCCAGGGGTACAGACTGGGAGGGTTTGACCGTTGGGGGGGGGTATCACTGGTTTTGGGACCTGGGGAGGCTGAAAGCCCTGCTGGGGTGTGGGGCAAGGGAGTCAGGGAGGGGCCCTGCTGCTGGGGGCCCCACAGTGCACTGGGGCTGTGGTCTGCCTAGGCCAGTGCCTCGAGGGGGCAGGGTCTGTGTCGAGGGGGTCCCACCCCCGGGCAGTGGGGTGGAGGTCCGGGGGGGGCCCGGGGGGCCAGAGGCTGTGTCTAACCCCTCCCCCCCGCAGTGGGGGGTATCTACACGGTGCTGCAGACCAAGGCCAAGATCACTGCGGACGAGTGGGGGGAGAATTACTTCCTGCTGGGGCCCTACCTGGAGCAGAACGTGCGCACCCAGGTGGAGCTCATCGAGCCCCCCCACCCCGCCGTGCGGCGCACCATCGACTCCATGAACGCCAAGGGCTGCAAGGTGCGAGCTGCGGGGCCAGGTGCCCACTGCGGGGGGGGGGAAGAGGGGTCCCAGGCGGCCAGGATACCAGCCCCTGCAAGGGGAGAGCCCTGCGGGGAGGGGACAGGGCCCAGGTGTCAAGGGGAGGCCTTGCACGCTCAGAGCACCAACGGGGGTGGGGTTTGGGGGCCTCCTTGCCCTCTGTGGGAGGGGCCTGAAGTGACCCTGTTGCTCCTCCTGATCCAAGGGGGGCCCCCACCCACCTCTGCATCCGGGTCCCCCTCTTCTTGTTCTGAATGATTCTTCCACCCGCCCTCCTGAGCTGGGGAGTGAACCCAGGTGCCCTGGCTCCCAGCTTCTTGCTCTAACCATTAGCCCCCGCTCCCGGAGCCCCGATCCCTCTGTGCACCCAGAAATCCTGTCTCCTATTCGAACAGTCCCTGGTGTTTTGGGGGCAGCTCCCCCCCCACCCCTCCACAGTGGGCACCATGGGGATGCCCAACCCCCTCCCTTGGCCCGGTGCCCTGAGGGGGCTATCTTTAGCAGCCAGGCTCACGTTGCTCCCCAGCAAAGGTCACCCCCCCCCCACGTGTTGTTTTTCTCTGGTGCTCAAAATATCTGCCCTGAAGTCCCCTCTAACCTGTCCGGGGGAGGCAGGGATGGGGGGGGCGGAGGAGGCTGGGATCTGGAGCGGATGGGGGGGGCTGGGATCTGGAGCGGATGGGGGAGGGCTACGTGAGGGGCAGGAATAGGCTAACAGCATCCAGGCCCCAACCCTCTTCTTGGGGGGACTTCCCCAAGGGGACAGATGGGGTCCCAGCTGGGAGTGTGCAGGGCAGGGGCTTGGTGCATGTGCGGGGGCCCCTGGGGAAGCGGGTTTGGAGCTGGGGGACCTGGGGTCGGGGTGCTGGGGGGGGCCGGGAGTTCCATCTCACCCCAGCCCCCCCAGGTGTACTTCGGGCGCTGGCTCATTGAGGGGGGCCCCTACGTGGTGCTGCTGGACGTGGGGGCCACGGCGTGGAGCCTGGACCGCTGGAAGACGGAGCTGTGGGACAGCTGCACCATCGGGGTGCCCTGGTACGACCGGGAGGCCAACGACGCCGTGCTCTTCGGCTTCCTCACCGCCTGGTTCCTGGGCGAGGTGCGGGGGGGGCGGGGTGCTGCCCTGAGTCCCCAACTGACCCAGTGCCCCTGAGCCCAGCCAGCCCTGCCCTCGATGCCTGGTGGATCAGTCACAGAACCCAGGTGTCCTGGCTCCCAGCCCCCTGCTGTAGCCACTAGTCACCACTGCTCCCCCAGAGCTGGGGAGAAAACCCAGGCATCCTAGCTCCAAGCCCCCCCTGCTGTAACCACTAGCCCCCACTGCCCTCCCAGAGTGAGGGAGAGAACCCAGGCATTCTGGCTCCCAGCCCCCCCTGCTCTAACCACTAGACACCACTGCTCTCCGAGAGCCAGGGAGAAAGCCCAGGCGTTCTGTCTCCAAGCCTCCCCTTGCTCTAACCACTAGCTCCCACTGCCCTCCCAGAGCCAGGGAGAGAATCCAGGCATCCTGGCTGCCCTGCTTTAACCACTAGCCCCTACTCCCGTCCCAGAGCCAGGGAGAGACCCAGCCCGCGCCCTGCATGTGGCTGGCAGCCCGGCGTCCGGACGGGCGCTCACTTGCTCGCTCGCTCTCTCCCCCAGTTCGTGGCGCAGTGCGATGAGAAGCCGTTCGTCATCGGCCATTTCCATGAGTGGCTATCCGGCGTCGGGCTCGTCCTCTGCCGCACCCGCAAGCTGCCTGTGGCCACCATCTTCACCACCCACGCCACCCTGCTGGGGCGCTACCTGTGCGCAGGCAGCGTCGACTTCTACAACAACCTGCACAACGTGAGTGAGGGCACGGCCCCTGTCAGAGCCAGGAGAGAGCCCCGGAGACTTGGCTCCCCGCCCTCCTCCCGGCTCTAACCACTAGACCCCACTCCCTGTGTAGAGCCGGGAGAGAACCCTGAAGTCCTACCTGCCCCCACCCTGCTCCAACTGCTGGGCGTTACCGCTCGCTCCTCTCTCGCCCTCCTGCCCCAGTTTAACGTGGACAAGGAGGCGGGGGACCGGCAGATTTACCACCGCTATTGCATGGAGCGTGCCGCCGTGCACTGTACCCACTGTCTTCACCACCGTGTCCCAGATCACAGCCGTGGAAGCCGAGCACCTGCTCAAGAGAAAGCCCGGTGAGGAGGTGGTGGGGGGGTGGGTTCAGGGGGACCCCTCGCCTGGCGCCGAGATGCGGCCCCTCTGGGGTGGAGCACAGGCGCAGCTGCATAGAATGCCCGGGGCGGGGGCGGGAGTGGGAGCGGGAGGTCCCAGGCTCAGCTGTTTCCCACTAACGGCTGCTCCTCCCCGGTCCCTCCCTTTTCCTGGCCCCCCTCCCCCAGACCTAGTGACCCCCAATGGCCTGAATGTCAAGAAATTCTCGGCCATGCACGAGTTCCAGAACCTCCACGCGCAGAGCAAGGCCCGGATCCAGGAGTTCGTCCGGGGACACTTCTACGGGTGAGTTCCCGACGGCTCGGGCCTCTGGCGCCCACAGGGTCCCCCAGGTCCCGGGGAGAGAACCCAGGAGAGAGAGCCCAGGCGTCCTGGTGCTTAGCCCCTGCCCCCAGCCCTGGGCCCTGCTCCTTTCTGCTGGGTTGCCCGTCATCGCCCCCTGCTGGCTGGCTGTGATATTGCAGTCGCTGGCTCTTCCCTGCTCCTTGGGGGAGTTGTGCTCAGACGCCCCTCTTCATCCCAGCGCTAGGCCATTGGCCTCCTCCTGGCTGGGGGTGCAGCTGGGTCTGGGGTGGAGTGCGGGGATCTGGGGACCCCTCGCCTGGCAATGGGCACATGGGGGGCCCCCCCCCCCAGGGCAGGCTGCAGGGGCTGGGAACTCGGGGGAGCCCCCGTTGGGGGGCTGGGCATTCAGGGGTTTCTCTCCCCCAGGAATCTGGACTTCAACCTGGACAAGACCCTGTTCTTCTTTATCGCCGGTCGTTACGAGTTCTCCAACAAGGGAGCCGACATCTTCCTGGAGGCGCTGGCCCGGCTCAATTACCTGCTCCGGGTACTGGGGGCTCCCCGCCCAGTGGGGGTGGGGAGGCGTCTGTGCTGCGGGTGCCTTGTCCCCCCGCGCCCTGGGGAGGGGCCTGGCGCTGCTCTGCAGTGGGGGCCTGGCGGGCCGCAAGCCCTTCCCGGGGAGGTGTCCTGGGCCCAGTTCTGTGCCCCCAGCCTGGCGTAGGCTGTGGCAGGCGCCAGGCTGGGAGTGTGTGGGGGGGGCTGGCCGGGTGGGGGCGCGGTGGGAGCCCCCTTGGGGCGCAGTGATGGGTTGCCGGGACAGGAAGGGGATGGGAGGCGTGAGCGGGACACAGGCCTCGGACTCCTCGGCTTGGTGTCCCATTCGCAAGGGGTCCGACGCACCCCCAGCAGCAGAGACTCTGGGGGTCTGTGTGGGAGATTCCTAGCTGGGCTGAGAGCAGTGGAGGCAGGGGGTCCTGGGGTGGGACTTGAGCTGTTCCAAAATCCCCCTCCCCGCCCCACATCTCTGCTGTGGGCTGAGGAATGGCCCAAAAGGCCCCGTACCCAAGGACTGGAAGACCGCTAACATAACGCCAATATTTAAAAAGAGCTCTAGAGGCAACCCCGGCAATTACAGACTGGTAAGTCTAACGTCAGTACCGGGCAAATTAGTTGAAACAATAGTAAAGAATAAAATTGTCAGACACATAGAAGAACATAATTTGTTGGGCAAAAGTCAACATGGTTTCTGTAAAGGGAAATCCTGTTTTACTAATCTATGAGAGTTCAACAAACATGTGGACAAGGGGGATTCAGTAGATATAGTGTACTTCGATTTCCAGAAGGCCTTTGACAAAGTCCCTCACCAAAGGCTCTTGTGTAAATTAGGTTGTCATGGGATAAGAGGGAAGGTCCTTTCATGGATTGAGAACTGGTTAAAAGACAGGAAACAAAGGGTAGGAATAATCGGTAAATTTTCAGAATGGAGAGGGGTAACTTGTGGTGTTCCCCAAGGGTCAGTTCTAGGACCAATCCTGTTCAATTAATTCATAAACCGTCTAGAGAAAGGGGTGAGCAGTGAGGTGGCAAAGTTTGTGGACGACACTAAACCGCTCAAGGTAGTTAAGACCAAAGCAGACTGTGAAGAACGTCAAAAAGATCTCACCAAACTGAGTGATTGGGCAACAAAATGGCAAATGAAATTTAATGTGGATAAGTGTAAAGTAACGCACATTGGAAAAAATAACCCCAACTATACGTACAGTATGATGGGGGCTAATTTAGCTACAACTAACCAGGAAAGAGATCTTGGAGTTAGCGTGGATAGTTCTCTGAAAACGTCCACCCAGTGGCAGCAGCAGTCAAAAAGCAAATAGGATGCTAAGAATTATTAAAAAAGGGATAGAAAATAAGATGAAGAATATCTTACTGCCCCTATGTAAAACTATGGTACGCCCACATCTTGAATACTGCATGCAGATGTGGTGGTCTCACCTGAAAAAAGATATTTTGGCATTAGAAAAGGTTCAGAAAAGAGCAACTAAAATGATTAGGGGTTTGGAACGGGTCCCATATGAGGAGAGGCTAAAGAGACTGGGACTTTTCAGTTTAGAAGAGAGGAGACTGAGGGAGGATATGATAGAGGGATATAAAATCATGAGTGGTGTGGAGAGGGCGAATAAAAAAAAGTTATTTACTTGTTCCCATAATATAAGAACTAGAGGACACCAAATGAAATTAATGGGTAGCAGGTTTAAAACTAATAAAAGAAAGTTCTTCTTCACACAGCGCACAGTCAACCTGTGGAACTCCTTGCCAGAGGAGGCTGTGAAGGCTAGGACTATAACAGAGTTTAAAAAAGAGCTAGATAAATTCATGGAGCTTAGGTCCATAAGGCTACTAGCCGGGGAGTAAGGAATGGTGTCCCTGGCCTCTGTTTGTCAGAGGCTGGAGAGGGATGGCAGGAGACAAACTGCTTGATCATTGTCTTCGGTCCACCCCTCTGGGGCACCTGGCACTGGCCACTGTCGGCCGACAGGATTCTGGGCTAGATGGACCTTTGGTCTGACCCAGTGTGGCTGTTCTTCTGTTCCCCCACTGACACCCGTCCCCCGGCACCCCCCAGGTGAACGGCAGCCAAGTGACCATCGTGGCCTTCTTTATCATGCCAGCTCGGACCAACAACTTCAACGTGGAGACCCTCAAGGGGCAGGCCGTGCGCAAGCAGCTCTGGTGAGCCCTCCCCACCCCCGCTCTGGCCACTAGGTGCCACTCCCCTCTGCTCTAACCACTGCTCTAGCCCTCCCTCCCCCCACGTGAGTTCCAGGGGCCCGCCGAGAGAGTCATGTCAGGACAAATTGCCTAGAATCAGGGCTACTTACAGCCCCGGCCTGGGGGGGGGGCCTTGCTCTAAGGCCCCAAGCCAGCCACAAAGAGATGCTGTTTGCCACCCTGGCCAGCACAAAGACACACACAACCCCCTTAGGCCCTCGGGTTCTCCTGGGCCGCCCACCAGCCCCCTCTTGCCACAGGCAAGGGGCTCCGGAAACCCATCTCGCCCACCCCGAGCAGGCCCTGCCCACCCCAAAGTCCCAGCTCCGTTTGCGCTTCAGCTCTGAGCCCGCTGGGCCGGCCCATCCGAGCCAGCGTCTCGGATTATTTGCCGTGGGGAGCAGGGCGCTTAGAGAAACCGCGTTGTGGGTCCCGGGACGGGCTCGTGGCAGAGATGAACCAAAGCACTGGCTTCTCAATCTCTGGAGCCCATCCCCGGGCAGGCTGGGTCCCCTGGCACGCCGGGCCCAGCTGCCCCGAAGGCAAATGCAGGAGTCTCCGGGGCCCTTTTCATCCCCTTGCCCCGGGGAGGGGACGTTCTGCCTGTTCGTGTTAAACATCCAATAAGGGCACCGGCCCCACCCCCCAGAGCCGAGGACAGAACCCAGGCGTCCCGGTTCCTAGCCCCTCTTCTCCAGCCACTAGGCTCCCTTCCCCTCCCAGGGACAGAACCCAGGTGTCTGGCCTCCCAGCAAGGTCTGTCCCCCCGCTCTAACCACTAGGCCGCACTCCGCTCCCAGGGACAGAACCCAGGCATCCGGGCTCCCAGCCTCCCTTACTCTAACCACGAGGCCTCACTCCCCTCCCAGGGACAGAACCCAGGCGTCCGGGCTCCCAGCACCTCACCCCCCCCCCCCCCCGCTCTAACCACTAGGCCCAACTCCCCTCCCAGGGACAGAACCCAGGCGTCGGGACTCCCAGCTCCCCGTGCTCTAGCCACTAGGCCCCACTGCCCTCCAAGGGACAGAACTCCTTCCCCCCCCCCCTTCTAACCGCTAGGCCCCACTCCCCTCCATCTCTCTCTCTCTCTCGGCAGGGACACGGCCAACGCTGTGAAGGAGAAGTTTGGGAAGAAGCTCTATGAGTCGCTGCTGATGTGAGTGTGTCGTGTCCCCCCCCCCCCCCCCAGACATCAGCAGCCTGGAGGCAGCGCAGTGGAGGGTGGGGGTGCCAGCCTTTTGGCTTTCCTGTGGTGGGCAGCCCTGGGGGGGAGCCAGGGGCAGAGGGATGCATGGGGAGGCCTGAGGGGGCTCTGGGCTTTGGATGGGGGCTGCAGGGACTGGGAATTTGGAGGCGCCAGTGCTGCGCTCTGCTCCCCCCCCCCATTAATACTCCTCCCTCCCCCAGCGGGAACCTGCCAGACATGAACAAGATGCTGGACAGGGAGGATTTTACCATGATGAAGAGGGCGATCTTCGCCACCCAGGTACCCGGACGCCTGGGTTCTCCTGGCTCGGCTGGGGTGGGGTCTAATAGACGGAGGGGCCGGGAGCCAGGACTCCTCGGTCTAAGCCCCCAGCTCTGGGAGGGGAGAGTGGTCTAGTGGTTAGAGCAGGGCGGTGGGGGCTGCGCACCCGGCCCCCTGGCCTGACAGGCGTCTGTCTGTCTGTCCCAGCGTCAGTCCTTCCCCCCGATCTGTACCCACAACATGCTGGACGACTCCACGGACGCCATCCTCAACACCATCCGGCGCATCGGCCTCTTCAACAGCAGCGCCGACCGCGTCAAGGTGAGCTGGGGAGGGGCCGCTGGGGGGCGGGGCTGCCCTGGCCAGGGGTAACCCTCCCCCCTCTGCGCCCCAGGTCATCTTCCACCCCGAGTTCCTGTCCTCCACCAGCCCCCTGCTGCCCTTGGACTATGAGGAGTTCGTCCGAGGCTGCCACCTGGGAGTTTTCCCCTCCTACTACGAGCCATGGGGCTACACGCCAGGCAAGGGACCGGGCGCCCAGGCCCATGCTGGGGGGGGGGGGGAGCGGGCAGACAGGACCCACTGCTGGGAAGGAAGGGGGCCGGTGGGTTAGAGGAGGGAGGGGGGAAGGGCAAGAGTCAAAATGTCTGGGTTGGGTTTTCATCTGCAGTGATTTGCCCCTGCCTCAGAGAGGCTGTGTCCGGGACTAGGCGGGGGGCAGGCCCTGGATACCCAGCCCCCCTGCCAGCGAGGGGGGGCCCTGGATACCCAGCCCCCATGCCCCAGCTGGTGGGTATCCATGAGCCATCATGTTCCGGGGGGCGGGGGGGGGTTGTGGGTTGGGCAGGGCAAGTGGTATCCAGTTGCCCCACCCCCACCGCTCTAACTCTCCCTCCCGCGCCCCCCCCCCCCCAGCTGAGTGCACGGTGATGGGCATTCCCAGCATCTCCACCAACCTCTCTGGATTCGGCTGCTTCATGGAGGAGCACATCGCCGACCCATCTGCCTACGGTGAGCCCCGGGCCCTGCCCCACGGCGTGAGCAGAGTCACTCCGCCTGTGCTCCCCCTCCTCGCCCCCCCGGGCAGCCCACCTTAATTTGTTCCTGCGTGGCCTGGGGCAGGCTGGCCTTTGCCTCATTTCCCACGCCCCCCGGGTTTGCGTCACCTGCAAATGTTATCAGTGAGGATTTGATGTTTTCCCTGCGGTCGCTGGTCAAAATGTTCAATAGCAAAAGGCCTGTGAGACCGCCCAGCCCCTGAAATCCCCCCGCTCCATGGCAGGTCCCCGTTCACAGTCCCTGTCAGCTACCCGGTTCGCACTAGGAATTCTGCCTGCGAATATGCACCCTTAATTGGATGGGCTCCCTTTTCCCCAATCCCATACTGAACGCTTCGATCTTTTTTGCATTGCTATTAACAGGTCTGCCATTTCCATCTGGTAATGGACCAATTCCATTGCTAGGGCTGATTTTCTTCCTAAGAACGCTTTAAAAAACCCCCACAGCAAACCCTCCTCGTTATCCTTCACTCTGCTGGCTTTAGAGTTCACCTTGTGTCCTTTCGCTTCCCTTATCAATTTTCTACAGCCCCTCCTTTTTGAGAAATGTCACCTTCCTGTTGCTCCCACTTGTTTTATATTCTCTTTGGTTGTAGAGCTGCCATTATTTCTCCTCCCCCTCCGCCCCACAGGGATCTACATCTTGGACCGGCGGTTCCGGGCGCTGGACGACTCCTGCACCCAGCTGACGTCCTTCCTGTACAGCTTCTGCCAGCAGAGCCGGCGGCAGCGCATCATCCAGCGCAACCGGACTGAGCGCCTCTCCGACCTGCTGGACTGGAAGTACCTGGGCCGGGTGAGCAGTGGGCAGGGCTAGGGGACGGGGGAGGGGGCACTGTAACGGGGCGTGGAAGTCGAGAAGCCTGGGGGAGGGAGGATGGAGGCAGGGCCAAGTGACTGGGGGCAGGGCCAGGTCAGTAGGGAAGAGAGGGGGACCGCAGCGACAAGGGGACGTGGGCCTGGCTGGGGGTTATGGGGCAGTGGGGGTCTGGACTCAGGGATGGGCCCCCCAAGTGCAGCCCCCCCATGGTGAGGCAGGACCAGTGACCCCGGCGGGCTGTCAGGGTGGGAGATCCCTGGCCGAGCCATATGGGGGAAGAGCTGGGGTGGGAGGGAACTCTCCCTTCCAGCTCTGTGGGAACAGAGCCCCCGGGGGGAGAATCGGCTGCTGTCAGAGAGCGGGGGGTGGGGGGGGCAGAAGGGAGCCATGGGGTGGGTGGAAAGGGGCGGGGGAGGCCCGGCCCAGCTCCCCATAACCCGCCCTGTCTCCCTGCCACAGTATTACATGTACGCCCGCCACATGGCACTCGCCAAGGCGTTCCCCGACAACTTCACCTACGAGCCCCCGGAGCAGACGGCGGTGAGTGTGAGACACACCCCCCCCCGAGGGGCCCCCTTCCCCCCCAAGACACCCCCGTGTACCCGCTCCCTCAGGACCCTGTCCATCTGGCCCCTGCCCCGCCCCAGAGGGCGTGTCTGTGCCAGGGAAATGCTCAGTCCCTGATTCTCCCAAGTGCCGGGGGGGGCGGGGGCATGTCCCCATCTCCATGTGCCCTACCTCCCCCGAGGGGTCCCCGTGTCCCCAGCCCCAGGTTCTGCCTCGTGTGGCCGCGTCTGGGTGCTACCGGGTGTGTGTGTCTCCTTGCAGGCGCAGGGATTCCGCTACCCCCGCCCGGCCTCCGTGCCGCCCTCCCCCTCCATCTCCCGCCACTCCAGCCCCCACCACAGCGAGACGGAGGACGATGACGAGCGGTATGACGAGGAGGAGGAGGCGGAGAAGGACCGGCAGAATATCAAGCCCCCGGCCACCATGGGCTCCATCCCCGAGTGGCGCAAACCCAAGAAAGGCTCCAGTGAGGCCAGCACCTCATCCAATGCGTCCAATGCCTCCACCCCCACCCTGCCCTCCAGCCCCAGCGACCTCAGCAGCCCCACCAGCTCCATCATCGAGGAGAGGAACTAGTGGGGTTCTAGACCGGTCTAGAACAAGGGGTACAACAAATGGGTTCTAGGTGGGTCTAGCACTGGGGCACCCCTCCCAGGCACAACGGTTACAAGCACTCCCTCCCGTCCCCTGCTTCCGGCTCTTCCCTCTAGAACCCATCTTGCCCTTTGATGGGTTCTAGATCATTGGTTCTAGGTTGTCCAAAAGCAAGAGGCAACCCTCATGTGAAATGGACCTAAGTACCCCCCTCCCACCTTCCATCACCCACTTCTGGCTCTCCCTCGGGACCCCCCAAATGATGGGGTGTTTGTGTTCTAGATCAGCAGGTGGGAGTTCTAGAGTCTGTTCTCCAAGTACACTTATATACTACAGGCTGTGGCCTGCTCCTCTAAACTATCTAGAATGACCTCCGGGTTGCCTGCAGCATTCTGGATCCTTCTAGTCTTTGCAGCTGCCACCCTTTGGCTTCAGCTGTTGTCTAGAAAGAAGGCCGGTCAGGAACAGGACCTGACTTCCCAAGTTGCGGGGTTGGTCTGGATCATGTAAGAAGGCCTCTTCCTCAAGCAGGCAGGGCAGCCCTGGGTTTTCACGTTGGGAGATCTGGATTGTTTCAGAATGTGTGAAAATGGGGGGGCCCTGTGAGGTGTTATCTAGACTACAGGGAAAGGTCGAAAGGTTCCGATCTCACTTTCGAAAGCAGAGCTTTCAAAAGTTAAAGTAATTAAGACGCGGCTTTTTTGGCGTCCCCCTCCCCTTTGTCGAAAATCGGCATAAACCTCCTTTTTTGAGGAAGTGTGGCTTTTCGATGAAGCCGCGTCTTAATGACTGTCACTTTTGACTGTTCCGCGTAGTCTAGATCCGCCCGTGATGTCTAGAAGGGGCAGTGGGATCCATCAGCGATGTAGGGTACCCGGGCATGGTTCTTGGATGCAGCATTTGGTGACAGATGGGGCTCGAGCAGTCTAGAGTGGGGCCTGGGATAGCATGATTGGATTGTCCCAGAGCGATGTGCTGGAGCTGTTTAAGAGGGACAGTCCAGAATTGGGACCTCCAGGGGAGTGCTGTGAAGTCTAGACTGTTCTGGATCCCTCTAGAACTCAGTGCAATACAGGGATGTGTGTTGGAGCCATATGTACAGGTTGATGATGTGGTCTAGATCAGTCCAGAAGGGTCATGAGATGTCGGGTGGTGGTGCGTGTTCTGGGAAAGGTGTCTGGAATGGCATCTCCGGGAACAGAGCGCGCCAGTGGGTGCTGGGAACGAATGGAGAGGGGCTGGTTCCTGAGCTCCAGAAGGCAGGTCAAGCTAGAATATTCTAGAGCTGCGTGGGCTGGATACATTCTGCGGCACGCCGGCAGTGAGCGCAGCATGGCCACGGTTTTCTGGATCACATTGGAGCTTGCTCCCGAGCCGGGTGTGTAGGGTGGAAAGAGGCCTACAGGGCTGTGGTTCTAGATCGTTCTAGGAGGGTCAGTGGGGCTGCTAGTGCCCCCATCTGCCTGGAACATGGGTCTGGAGCACACGCTCTAGGTTCTTGCGAGTCACTTGCCATATTTGAGCTGATAGTGTTAGCTCATTCAAGGCTCGGCATTGAGTCACAGAGTTCTAGATCACCCGCACTGCTCTAGACCCTGGCAGGCTCCGGGCTGGAGGCGGCGTGGGGGTTGCAGTCTGGTTGCCAGCCTAGCTGACAGCCCAGCCCGGCTGCATGAGCTCTAGTCTACAACCCACACCCTGCCCCACAGCTGGCCCTGCTGCAGCCTTCTCCCCCCCCGGCTGCCAATTTCCCCGCACCCCCAACACAAAGAAAATCAGGTTTCCAAGCGGTTCAGGCTGCTAGCCCCTACCCCCTCCACTGTGCCTGGGCCGGGAGGGCCCCCTCACTGGTGATGGGGGAGGTGCTGTGGGATGAGCCCCACCTCTGCAGCTCGTCTTTATATTTATGGCTGTTGCAAATGTCGTTGCTTGGGTTCAGTTTTGTCTCTCCCTGGCCAGAGAGCTGGGCGGCCCTGCCCAAATAAACATCGAGCTAAGCTCCAGGCGGCAGCTGTAATCCAGGGGGAGGCGCCCTGCCCGCTCATGCCGTGTGGCCCCTGCTGGAGGGGGGCAGGGCACATGGGAGCCCCCTTGCCTGGTCCTGGGACCTGGCCCCTCACTGGGGGGGGCTGGGGATCCCTCCAGCTGGAGACATAGCCGGGGGGGTGCTTTGGAATATGGGGACCCCTTGGGATGGGGTGTTAGGCAGATGGGGACCCCCCCACCTGCTGCTGGGACCTGACACACACACCCCATCCCTCTGCTGAGGTTGGGGCCAGGCTAGGTGGAGGGGGGGGGAGAGATGCCTCTGCAAAGCTTGGGGCGCTAAGTCCCAGCCAGCCAGGCCTCCAGGTGCCCCTCCCAGCACTGGCCCCACCCCACAGCCTCTCAGCCCCTGGCTTGCCCTGTGAAGGAGGAGTAGGCCCAGGGACATTCCCCTCCCCCAGGCCTCTGCCCCACCCCAAGGGGGTAGGGACAGCAGCTGCCTCCAGCACTGCCTAGCTGGAGTGGGGGACATACACCCTCAGCTGGGGAGACAGAGCCAAGACCCCGGGGGCCCCAGACAGACACACGGACCCTACAGTGCAGATGCCAAGCCTTTATTCAATGCCAGTTACAGATGTTGTGGGGGAGGGGGACAGGCAGGTGACTCGAGCATGGGGGGGGGTTGAGTACCCCCCCCCCCGCCAGCCAGGCAGCAGGATTTAAAGGGCCGGTGCGGGGCGGCTGGTGGGGGGCAGGTCGCTCAGCTGCTCTCGTGCAGGGTGAGCCGGTCGAAGAGGTACTCGCCCAGCCCCGCCTCGGGCACCCCCACACGCCGCAGGTTGGTCACGTGGTCACCCAGCTTCTTGATGAGCTTTACCTCCTTGTCCAGGAAGTGGGTCTCCAGGAAGTCACACATCTGGGGGGGCAAGGGGACTGTAAGAGGCAGCCCCTACCTGCCCCCCTGGGTTCTCTCCCCCATCCCAGCTCCAGGGGGCACCTGTGATTGGAGTTGGAGGGCACTGGGAGCCAGGATTCCTGGGCTCTCTCTCCAGCTCTGGGAGCAGAGTGGGGCCTAGGGGTGAGAGCCAAGGGGAGGCTGGGAGCCAGGACCCCTGGCTTCTCTTTAGCTCAGGGGAGGGGAGTGGGGCCTAGTGGTGAGAGCCAGGGGGAGGCTGGTTGCTGGGTCACTCACGTGTGGGTCCGTGTGGCGCATGGCCACCTCATGCAGGTCCAGCAGGGCCTGATTGACGCTTTTCTCCAGCTTCAGCGCAAAGTCCATGGCAGCTGCGCCATTCCCCCACTCGTCCTGCTCCGGTTTCTGGGGGGGGAGGGAAGGGTTAGGGCTGCATGGGGGGGAGGAGATGGGGTTCCTCCCTTGTTCCCCCCATACCTGCTGCCCCCTCACCTGGATGTCCTGCAGGAGGACGCGCCCTCCACGCCGGTTCTGGAAGCCCAGCAGCTGCTCCGCCTGCTCCCGCTTCTCGCCCGACAGGTGTTGGAAGAACTCGGCGAAATGGGCCAGCGCCACATCGTCCCGGCCGAAGAAATAGCCCTGGGGGGAGAGAGACAGTGAAGCCCCCAGATCCAGGCACCCCTCCCCCCAACCCCAGCCCCCCTGCCCCCCGATTCAGGGACCCCCCAGCCCAGCAGCCCTGCCCCCCCACAGCCAGGGACCCCCTCAAACCCAGCAGCCCTGCCCCCCCACAGCCAGGGACCCCCTCAAACCCAGCAACCCTGCCCACCCATCCCAGCAACCCCACCTCCCCCGGAACCAGGGGACACCCCCCCCCCAGCCCTGCAGCTCCATCCCCAGGGGGGAGCTCAGCCTCCAGATCCAAGGCTCCCGCAACCCAGAAGCCCCGCCCCCCAGGGAGAGACTTGCCCTTTGGGCTGGGCAATTATAAGTTGGGGGGGGGGGGGGAGAGCCGGGCTGGACTCTGCCCTGTGAGCGGCTGGTAAACACCGGCGGGGGTCAGGGACCTACGCGGGGCGGGGGGAGATGTCCCTGCGCTGGGGCGGACACCGAGGCTCTCTCCGGCGCGGGGCTGCTGCGGGGGAAGGGGGGGGGGGATGTCCCGGGCTCTCTCCGGCGCGGGGCTGCTGCGGGGGAAGGGGGGGGGGGGATGTCCCGGGCTCTCTCCGGCGCGGGGCTGCTGCGGGGGAAGGGGGGGGGGGATGTCCCGGGCTCTCTCCGGCGCGGGGCTGCTGCGGGGGAAGGGGGGGGGGGGATGTCCCGGGCTCTCTCCGGCGCGGGGCTGCTGCGGGGGAAGGGGGGGGGGGATGTCCCGGGCTCTCTCCGGCGCGGGGCTGCTGCGGGGGAAGGGGGGGGGGGATGTCCCGGGCTCTCTCCGGCGCGGGGCTGCTGCGGGGGAAGGGGGGGGTGTCCCGGGCTCTCTCCGGCGCGGGGCTGCTGCGGGGGAAGGGGGGGGGGTGTCCCGGGCTCTCTCCGGCGCGGGGCTGCTGCGGGGGAAGGGGGGGGGTGTCCCGGGCTCTCTCCGGCGCGGGGCTGCTGCGGGGAAAGGGGGGGTCCCGGGCTCTCTCCGGCGCGGGGCTGCTGCGGGGAAAGGGGGGGGTCCCGGGCTCTCTCCGGCGCGGGGCTGCTGCGGGAGAAGGGGGGGTCCCGGGCTCTCTCCGGCGCGGGGCTGCTGCGGGGGAAGGGGGGGGGGTGTCCCGGGCTCTCTCCGGCGCGGGGCTGCTGCGGGGGAAGGGGGGGGGGTGTCCCGGGCTCTCTCCGGCGCGGGGCTGCTGCGAGGGAAGGGGGGGGGTGTCCCGGGCTCTCTCCGGCGCGGGGCTGCTGCGGGAGAAGGGGGGTCCCGGGCTCTCTCCGGCGCGGGGCTGCTGCGGGGGAAGGGGGGGGCGGGGTCCCGGGCTCTCTCCGGCGCGGGGCTGCTGCGGGGGAAGGGGGGGGGGGGATGTCCCGGGCTCTCTCCGGCGCGGGGCTGCTGCGGGGGAAGGGGGGGGGGATGTCCCGGGCTCTCTCCGGCGCGGGGCTGCTGCGGGAGAAGGGGGGGGGGATGTCCCGGGCTCTCTCCGGCGCGGGGCTGCTGCGGGGGAAGGGGGGGGGGGAGATGTCCCGGGCTCTCTCCGGCTCGGGGCTGCTGCGGGGAAAGGGGGGGTCCCGGGCTCTCTCCGGCGCGGGGCTGCTGCGGGGAAAGGGGGGGTCCCGGGCTCTCTCCGGCGCGGGGCTGCTGCGGGAGAAGGGGGGGGGGATGTCCCGGGCTCTCTCCGGCGCGGGGCTGCTGCGGGGGAAGGGGGGGGGGGTGTCCCGGGCTCTCTCCGGCGCGGGGCTGCTGCGGGGCTGGCGGGGGGGCTCACCAGGGACACGTAGCTGTAGCTGGCCCGCAGCAGCTGGTTCACCAGGCGGTTGGTGCCCGCCTCGCTCTCGGAGTGGTAGTTCTGGCGGATCTGGGAGCTCATGGTGCCTGGGGTGCGGTGCTCGGGGCGGGATGCGGGGTGCTCGGTGCGGGGCGGGACGCGATGCGGAGGCTCCGTTCAAACACTGTTGAAGCAAGAGCCGGGGAGCGGATGGGGGCTCTGGGGCTGGCGAGGCCCTTTATAGCCCCACGGTGGCTCCTCCCCCCCCAGCTGTGCAGCCCCAGGCACGCCCCACACACGGCGGGGGGGAAGGGGCTGGGAGCCCGGATGCCTGGGCTCTCTCCCAGCTGGGAGTGGGGGGGGGGCAGGATGCAGACCCCCCGCCCCCCAATCTGGGAAAACCAGGCTGATTGGAGAGACAGAGAAGCCCCTCCCCCCAGCTGCCCCCACCGTGACTCAGCACAAACCTTCCCAGCGCCCCACCCCCCGGGTGAGCTCAGCATGACTCAGCAACCCCCCCCCCCCCGGCATGTGACGCACCCACTGGCCCCCAGGAGTCCTGGCTCCTCGCCCCTACCCCCTTCCCTGGGGTCAGGGCCTCTGGGTTCCTGTTTTCGGGACCCAGCCGCTCCGAGCCGGTTCCCTGGGGCTGGGCATGGGGCAGGGGAGGGGGTATGACGGAGGGAACGGGCTGGGGGTCAGTGAGTTCGGGGTGGGGCACTGGACGAGGGAGCCTCTTAAAAGGACCAGCTGGGGCTGGCTGGCCCCTTGGGAGGGGCCTGGATCCATATGGGGGGTTAGGAGAAGCTAGGCCCTGTTGGGGGTCCCTGGGAGCTACTAGCTGGGTGGGATGGGGGGGGCTGAGAGTGTCTAGGGGTGGCAGGTGGGGCCTGGGGAAGCTGGGGGGCAGGTGGGGTCTGAGGGGGGCAGGGAGGTCTGGGGGCGGGTGGGGTCTGAGTGAGGTCGGTGGTCTGGGGAGGCAGGGGCAGGTGGGGTTTGGTGGGTGAGGGGCAGGCAGGGGGGCGGGGGATGGTTTTCTGCTGAGCTCGGGTTTCACGGGGTCAGGCGGGTGAGGAGCCGGGTGCAGCAATGGGGAAATGGGAGTCAAGTGGGACAGAGCAGGGCGGGGGCGGGGAGCCAGGATGTCTGGGTTCTCTCACTGGGAGGGGGTGGGGGCTGGCAGCCCCTGCCGGTGCCCCTCACTCCCGCCCCGCAGCCCCCTGTATCACTGAGCTGTCGGGGAGTCAGAGGGCCCAGCGCCCCCACCCGCAGCCAGAGGGGAGTCCCAGCCCCCCGGCGGGGAGCACAAGAAGGTCTGAGCACAGGCCGGTCAGAGCAGGGACCAGGCGCAGCCAGGACAGCCCAGCTTGGGGAGAGGGGCCCAGAGCCAGCCCCCCTCCCCGGCCTCCCCTCCACCTGCCTCTTCAGCCAGCCCAGCCTGTCCCACTCCTAGCCTGCCCCCCCACCCGGGCTCAGGTTGCATAGGGTGGGGGCCGGGTGTTCCCGTGGGCGGCTGGGGAAGCCTCCCTCCGTGGGCTGCCCTGTTAGTCTGAACGGGCCTGTGGCACCTTGGAGAGGCGCCAATGGAGTCGGGCTTCCTGGGCAAACCCATGTCCTCGGTGGGGCTGGAGTGGAAGTAACAGGCGCCAGGAGCCGTAGGTAGCGGCAGAAGCACCTGTCATGTAGGACCCGGGTTCATGAGGCTCGCTAAGAGGGCTGGGTGAGCTTGCTTTGTGGAAAGGCGGATGTTAAAGGCAGGGGAAATCGGCTTTGTAACGTGCCAGCCAGTGAATGTCTATTCAAGGCCAGGGTAAGGGTGGGAGTCACACCTGAAATTCCCATCCCCAGCCAGGCACCAGTGCCGTGCCCAGGGAAACTGAGGCACACACCCGGGATTACTATAGGACAGTAGAACTCACATACAACATACCAAGGGGAATAAAATCCCATCGTCACCTCCCGCTGCGGGGCAAAGCGCTGGCTGTGACATTCCCCCTGTCCTCCCCCTGCAGGGGCAGGCTCCATCTCAGCAGCTGGGCTGGGGCCCCTTCCCGCTGGAGCAGCGGGGCAGGAGAGAGGGGTCGGGCGCCCAGCGAGGTGCCGCCCAGACGGGTCTGGCTGCAGCTTGTTCAGGGCCCGCCCCAGGGCCGGACGTCCGTCTGTCTGGGCGTGCGGGGCTGCGGCTCCTTGCCCCCGTACCTCACGGGGTGTTGCTCCCCCTTTCCGCCCCCCTGCCCAGCCTGGCTCTGGGGTGCTGGGGAAGGCCAGGAAGGGCTTGTCACAGGCTGGGTTCCCAGCAGCAGATGATCCCACCTACATGTGGCGTGAGGCTTTAAAGTGGTGCCGGACTATTGGTTGTTTTGTAAGTTTGTCCTGTTCCAGACTCGTTCGGCACCCCCCTGAAGCTTTGGACACAAACACTGTCCGTGTGAACCAGGGCCAAGCCCTCCACACTGGGACCCAGGCGCTGGAAGGCGCCTGGCGCCCCCTGGAGGCCGAAGGGCAGGCCCAGGGACTCAGCCCCACGGGCGATAAACGCAGGTTTCGGCCTGACCTCGGGGTGCAGCGGCACCCGCCAGTAACCCTTGGGGAGGGCCATGGCGGTGACGCAGCGAGCGCCCCCCAGCTTGGCTAGGACCTCGTCCAGCTCAGGCATGGGGGGGGGGTCGGACACGGGGATGACACCGAGCTCTGATGGAACCGGTGGGGGCGCAGCTTTTCTCGGATCTCTGCCTGCTGGGCTGAGAGGAGGCGAGGTCCCAGCCAGGGATCAGCCCCGGCCCCAGGGAACAGCCCCACCGGGGGGGCCTCTCCCTGCCCCTCCCAGCGTCCATACCCGGCCAGACCCAACTCTCCCCGCCCCAGTGGGGTCCATCGCACTGACACGGTGCGCCCGGCTGGGGACCTCCCCTCCCTGGAGTCACCTCGTTCGGCCGCCCAGCAACCTTGAAGGGGCCGTCCCAGGCCGCTCGCAGCTTGTGCCTCTGCCCGGGGCTGAGACCCGTCCCCTGGTCCCCAGTGGCGTGGGCCCGTGCAGTGCATTCGTCCCAGCCCGTCTGCTTCCCTGGGGCCTGGCCCAGGAGCACAGCAAGCCAGCACGTCCTGCACCCCCGACTCCCCATCCGGGCAGGCCTCCCCCCAACTCATCTCTCAGCAAGTCCAGGGTCCCCTTCCCCTTCTCCCATGCAGCAGCTGGACTCCCGGGGGCCCCCCTCTGAGAGCAAACGGCAGGAGGGGGAAGTGCTTGTTCCAGGCCTGTGGGTGCTGGTGCATGAAGGTCTTTAGCATCTGCTTCGGGGTCCCCCGGAACCTCCCCATGGGCCCGTGGGACTGGGGGCGAGACGCTGAGGCCCGCGCTTCTCCCCATGCACCGGTGCAGGGCGGACGTGAAGCTGCACCCCTGGTCCATGAGGACTCCTCGGGGCGCCCCCCCCAAAAATGGCCAGCAGTGCGTGGGCCACAGCATCTGCCATGGCCTCCCCCCGGCCCCATAGAACACCTGGGGGGGATGGGGGGGAGCATGATTGTGCATCCCAGCTCCGGCAGCACCGCCAGAGACCCACGGGCCCCAGGGCCAGGCTGCTTCCCGTTCCTAATGGCTTGTGAACACACGATAATTAGCCCTGGGGTTGGCTTATCTGGCACCTGGGTGCTAACGAGCTCTGTGGCGGGGGGGGGGGGCGGAAGGGGGGGGCCCCTGCGGGGGCGTTGCTAGGAGGGCCACACGCTCTCTGGATTCACCCAGCCGGTAACGAGCCTCAGGGGGGCAGCCTCAGTCTGCAGCCGCAAAAATCACCGGCCCCGTGCCCGGGGCTAACGCAGCTGGTCACTGGAAACCCGGGATGCCTGGAGGGGGCCAGGGCCTCGGCCGTCGCTCCAGCCACCCTTGGCCTCACGCCCGGAACGGGCCGGGCCCAGACCAAGTCACAGGCCGAGCTGGAGGCGGAGGGCACATGGTGGTGCTGACTCGCAGGCCTGGCGCTCTGGCGGGCTCGGGGAGACCAGCTGGGCGGGGTGAGTTTCTTTTCCGGCCCGTTGTGAGCTGTGTGGCCCGGGGGGGCCAGCCCTAGGGCCTGTGACAAAGTGGCGAGCGGGTTCCTTGTCACATCGCGTGTGAGTTCTACTGGCCTGGGCTAACCCCGGCTGCGTGCCTCAGTTTCCCCGGGCATGGCCCCAATTCCTAGCTGGGGGCAGGAATTCCCCTGGGTCAGGCACCAGATGGCTGATGCGTTCTGTTCTGTAACCTGAGCCTGGGAAGGGGTGGATCCAGGTGACACCTTTTGCCCCTGGGAGCTGGAAAACAGCCAGAGGCAGGACTGGCTACGGAGTGTGTGTTTGTCTCCCTGGCTTAGGGGGCAGGGAGGGGAGCCAGGGCCTGGCTCTGGGCCCCTCTCCCCAAGCTGGCTTGGACTGGCTGCTCCTGGTTCCTGCGCTGACAAGTCTGTTCTACACTGTGTCCCTGTCGCCAACTAAACCTGTTCTCCCAGCCGGCGGGGAGTCATCTCTGGTGGCACATTGGGGGGGGGGGGGGGGGGCGGAGGCCGGGCCTGTGACTCCCCCGCCCTTCGGTGACACGGAGCCAGCACCCGGCCGAGCCCAAGCCGATGTACCCAGGACATTGTGACCATCCTCACCCCAGACACTAGGGGTGATGTGAGCTGGAAGGATCAAAGGTCCCCACCTGTCCCCCAGAAGCAGCCGCTGCCTGGGTGCCATGTAGGGGTAACCCCTCCCCCAGATCTGCTGCGGTCAGCATGGGCGGGGGGCTGGGCAGGGGCCCTGGCAGTAGGGGAGGGGCAGTGTGGGGTGTGCAGGCTGGTGGGGAGGGGGCAGCTGCCAGGGAGAGGAGTCAGGGTAGAGGAGGCAGTGTGTGTGTGTGTGGGGGGGAACCGTGCCACGAACCCACCTGGCTGGAGGCCTCCCTGTCAGACCCACCACAGGCCCGGGCGCCCACGTTCTCCTCTTATGGCTGGTTACAAACGCTTGCCCTGGTGAAACGTGTGAACCCACGTGAGTGCAGCCGCCAAGCCGGAGCAGGCTTGCAATGCCAGTGGCCACAGCGCCCTGGGACCGAACTCACAGTCCATTCTCGTCCATTTCACAGCTGGGGGATTTGGAAATTAGTCAGCTGCATCATTTCAGGTGTTTCCCTATGAGGAAGGGGGGTTCACAAACCTCCTGCAGGGGGTGAGCCATACTGTCACCCTCACTTCTGTGCTGCCTTCATGGCTGGTGCTCCCCGCAGTACGGGGAGAGTGGTTTTCATAGAGAAGGGCTTATTTCACCACCGTGACACATTTTTCACGGCTGTGAAACTGGCAGCGCCCAATGAATTAGAAGTGGGCAGCATTATTGGCCATAGATGTGAGCAGACATTTACCTGTGCCAGGAAAGATAATGGAGCAAGTAATTAAGGAATTCATCTGCAAACACCTGGAAGATAATAAGGTGATAGGCAACAGGCAGCATGGATTTGTAAAGAACAAATCATGTCAAACTAATCTGATAGCTTTCTTTGATAGGATAATGAGTCTGGTGGATAAGGGAGAAGTGGTGGATGTGGTTTATCTAAACTTTAGCAAGGGATATGATAAGGTCTCGCATGATCTTCTTATCAATAATCTAGGCAAATACAACTTAGATGGGGCTACTCTAAGGTGGGTGCATAACTGGCTGGATAACCGTTCTCAGAGAGTAGTTATTAATGGTTCACAATCCTGCTGGAAGGGCATAACAAGTGGGGTTCTGCAGGGGTCTCTTTTGGGACCAGTTCTGTTCACTATCTTCATCAATGATTTAGATATTGGCATAGAGAGGACGCTTATTAAGTTTGCAGATGATACCAAGCTGGGAGGGGTTGCAACTGCTTTGGAGGACAGGGTCATATTTCAAAATGATCTGGACAAACTGGAAAAATGGTCTGAGGTAAACAGGATGAAGTTTAATAAAGACACATGCAAAATACTCCACTTAGGAAGGAACAATCCGTCTCACCCATACAGTATGGGAAGCGACTGTCTAGGAAGGAGTCCTGCAGAAAGGGATCTAGGGGTCATAGTGGACCACAAGTTAAATATGAGCCAACAGTGTGACGCTGTTGCAAAAAAAGCAAACATGATTCTGGGATGTATTAACAGGAGTATTGTGAGCGAGACACGAGAAGTTATTCTTCCGCTCTACTCTGCGCTGATTAGGCCTCAATTGGAGGATTGTGTCCAGTTCTGGGCACCACATTTCAAGAAAGATGAGGAGAAATTGGAGACGGTCCAGAGAAGAGCAACAAGAATGATCAAAGGTCTAGAGAACATGACCTATGAGGGAAGACTGAAAGAATTGGGCTTGTTTAGTTTGGAAAAGAGAAGACTGAGAGGGGACATGATAGCGGTTTTCAGGTATCTAAAAGGGTGTCACAAGGAGGAGGGAGAAAAATTGTTCTCCTTGGCCTCTGCAGATAGGATAAGAAGCAATGGGCTTAAACTGCAGCAAGGGAGGTTTAGGTTGGACATTAGGAAAAGCTTCCTGTCAGGGGGTTAAACACGAATAAGTTGCCCAGGGAGGTTGTGGAATCCCCATCTCCGGAGATACTTAAGAGCAGGTTGAATAGACATCTATCAGGGATGGTCTGACGGTGCTGGGACCTGCCGTGAGGGCAGGGGGCTGGACTCGATGACTCTCGAGGTCCCTTCCCGTTCTAGCGTTCTAGGATTCTATGATCGAGTGGGCCTGTCAGCGCGGTTTGGTTTTTGCGGTAACAAAATTAAAAAAATCCATACGTGTAAGTTGCACGTTCCGGATAAGCAGCTTGCACGACAGCACTTGTGCGAGACGGACTGGAAAATACGATTTCTTGTGTTTATCTTTTTTTCTTTCCAGTGTAAGTATTTCTCTCCAAGGAGGCCCAGAGGAAGTGCTGCCCAGGGCGTTGGGTTGCCTTCGGAAACAACACTTGGGGAGAGGCAGAACACCCCAGACCAGTGTCGGTAGCACGTGCCAGGGGGGCCTGTTCTCGTGAACAGCCCCTTACAATGGCAATTCGTTGTGGCCAATTGTTTCGATCGAGGTTCTTGGTTCTGAGTCCATCCCGTGAGTAACTGTGATTCAGTGACAGCCCTGGGTATTTGGTTATTTTTCTTTTCCATTCGTGATTTTTTTGGGGAGGGGAGATACGCACGTCCCCTCCAGGCCTTCATCCCTGCAGAGTGGAGGGCATTGGGTAGTGCCCCTCCCGTCCATACACTGGGGTCTCTGCTGCAGAGGGGGGCGGTGGCTCTGTTCCAGACGGGGGGGGTCCTCTTCCCCCCTAGGTGGAGGAGGGGAGGTAGCTGAGGATGGAGTCCTGTCAAACAGAGGTGGGGGGGGGGTTAGTGACAGAGGTCTGTGACCCCCCCCACCCACAGAGCCCCCAGCACCCACATGAGGGGGGTAGATGGTGGAGGAAGGCAGGGGGTTGTGGGTGGAGGGAGGCGGTCTCTGCAGGGTGGGGGGGAGGGGTCTCCACACTCACCCAGCCCCCCTGGTGTTGGATCCAGGGGGTGATTCGTTCCCATAGGAAGTTCAAGGCCCAGTCGACCAAGGACCGGATACAGTCAGACCTGCTCAGAGCCTGGGGGAGTGATGGGGGGAGGGGGAGTGAGCAGCAAGCTGGGATCCCAGCCCCCCTGCCCTGCTCCTGCCCTACAGCTGGGAGAGAACTCAGGGGTCCTGGCTCCCAGCCTCCCCTTGCCCCCCCTCTTACTCCTCCCAGCATCCTGGCACCAGCCCCCACTGCAACCCCCCCCTCAGCATCTGGCACCAGCCCCCGGCTCACCTGGGCGATGACTCGGTAGGTGAAGTAGAAGAAGACCACGACTCTCCCCCAGTTGATGCCATCAGCAAACACCTGCTCTGAGACTGCAGCCAGCGCAGGCAGGGGGCACTGTCCCGCCACACACCGCACCAGGCTGCAGGGACAGGGCATCAGCTGTGGGTCAGAGTGAGGGGTGCTGGTGGGCTGGGGGGGGGCTGCCTGGGCTGGGGGGGGCTGCGGGTTGGGGTGAAGGCGCTGCCTGGGCTGGGGGGGGGGGGCTGCAGGTTGGAGTGAGGGCGCTGACCGGGCTGTGGGTCAGGAGTGAAGGATGCTGCCCGGGCTGTGGGGGGGCTGTGGGTCGGAATAAGGGGCACTGCCTAGGCTGTGGGGGGGCTGCGGGTTGGGGTGAGGGCGCTGCCCAGGCTGTGGGTCAGGAGTGAAGGATGCTGCCCGGGCTGTGGGGGCCTGTGGGTCGGAATAAGGGGCACTGCCTAGGCTGGGGGGGGGGGGCTGCGGGTTGGGGTGAGGAGTGCTGACTGGGCTGGAGGGGCTGCAGGTCAGGAGTGTGGGCGCTGCCCTGGCTAGAGGGGGCTGTGGGTTGGAGTGAGGGGCACTGCCCAGGTTGGGGGGCTGTGGGTTGGAGTGAGGGGCACTGCCTGGGCTGGGGGGGGGCTGAGGGTTGGAGAGAGGGGCACTGCCCAGGCTGGGGGGCTGCGGGTTGGAGTGAGGGGCACTGCCTGGGCTGGGGGGGGGCTGAGGGTTGGGGTGAGGGGCGCTGCCTGGGCTGGGGGGGGCTGCGGGTTGGAGTGAGGGTCACTGCCCAGGTTGGGGGGCTGCGGGTTGGGGTGAGGGGGCTGCCTGGGCTGGGGGGGGCTGCAGGTTGGAGTGAGGGGCACTGCCCAGGCTGGGGGGCTGAGGGTTGGGGTGAGGGGGCTGCCTGGGCTGGGGGGGGCTGTGGGTTGGGGTGAGGGGCACTGCCCGGGCTGGGGGGGCTGCGGGTTGGGGGAGGGGCACTGCCCGGGTTGGGGGGCTGCGGGTTGGAGTGAGGGGCACTGCCTGGGCTGGGGGGGGGGCTGCGGGTCGGGGTCCTCTCACCTGTCAATCTCAGGGTTCTGGCTCAGGCTCCCCCATATCCGGTGCAGACACTCGCGCAGGGAGGTGACCTGGGGCCCGTCGGGCGCGTCCTCGCCCCCCAGCTGCTCCATGGTGAGCGGGGGGCTGGGGCGGGACCCCGGGCTCTGCTGCTGGAGCAGCGACAGGACGAAGCTGGAACGGAAGCAGCGGGGTGGTTACCGGGCCGTGTGTGGGGCTGTGTGTGAGAAGGATGTTAGGGGAGGGGCTCAGGGGGAGGAGGTGCAGGGGGGACTGGTGGGGGAGGGGCGCGGGGGGACACCGGCAGAGAAGGGGTGCAGGGGACACTGATGGGGAGGACGGCGGAGCTGGCGGAGGAGGGGCCCTGCGGAGGGCGGGGCGAGGATTTGGGGGCGGAGCTCAGGGAACCCGTTCCCGGGGGGGGTCCCCACTTACCCGCGGAGCAGGGACGCCCCGATGCGCTTGATGCAGGAAACGCTCGCGGCGGCACCTCAAAGGGGGAGAAACTTCGTGGGTCTCCCCGCGCAGAACCCAGGCGGCCGGACTCCCCCCCCCCCCCGCTGGAATAGAACCCAGGCGGCCGGACTCCCCCCCCCCCCGCTGGAATAGAACCCAGGCGGCCGGACTCCCCCCCCCGCTGGAATAGAACCCAGGCGGCCGGACTCCCCCCCCCCCCCCGCTGGAATAGAACCCGGGCGGCCGGACTCCCCCCCCCCGCTGGAATAGAACCCGGGCGGCCGGACTCCCCCCCCCCCGCTGGAATAGAACCCAGGAGGCCGGACTCCCCCCCCCCCGCTGGAATAGAACCCGGGCGGCCGGACTCCCCCCCCCCCCGCTGGAATAGAACCCAGGCGGCCGGACTCCCCCCCCCGCTGGAATAGAACCCGGGCGGCCGGACTCCCCCCCCCCCCCGCTGGAATAGAACCCGGGCGGCCGGACTCCCCCCCCCCCGCTGGAATAGAACCCAGGCGGCCGGACTCCCCCCCCCCCGCTGGAATAGAACCCAGGCGGCCGGGCTCCCCCCCCCCCCGCTGGAATAGAACCCAGGCGGCCGGGCTCCCCCCCCCCGCTGGAATAGAAACCAGGCGGCTGGACTCCCCCCCCGCTGGAATAGAACCCAGGCGGCCGGGCTCCCCCCCCCGCTGGAATAGAACCCAGGCGGCCGGGCTCCCCCCCCCGCTGGAATAGAACCCAGGCGGCCGGACTCCCCCCCCCGGGATAGAACCCAGGCGGCCGGGCTCCCCCCCCGCTGGAATAGAACCCAGGCGGCCGGGCTCCCAGCCCTTCCCCCCCAAGTTTTCGGACTTCCCGGCGTTAAGTGAAAGCTCCGCCCCGGCTCCTACCGGTGGGGGAGGCGCGAGCAGGGACAGGAGCAACCGGGGGGGCCCCCGCTTGGTGCGTCTCCATCCCGCCGTCTCTCCTGCCGCCCCCCCCCACCCGGACGTTGCAGGGCAGGATCCGCCCAGCGCTGCACGTGTCCTGTCCCGGGCCAGGCGCCAGGATTCCTGGGTTCCCGGCCCGCGGGGGGGGGGAATTGGGGCAGCGGGGCTGGGAGCTTGGACTCCTGGGTTCTCTCCTGTTCGGTATGGGGGCCAGGTGACAGCCCCGGGTTGGAGGGGCGCTGTGGGGCGGGCTGCAGGTCGGGAACCAGAGGGGAAAACGACAGCTGAAGTCCTGGGTTCCCACCCTCCGTCCCCTCTCTGGTCCTTGGCAGATTCCCATAGGAAATGCCCCCCGCGCTGGGTGAGTGGAGGGGGATGAATTCTCGGTGGGGCAGGACCAGGCCTGTGGGCACCCAGGAGCCTGGGAACAGAGCAAAGCGCCATCGTGCCAACCTCGTGCGTCGCACAGTAGTGAACAGGGCCTGGGGACCCAGGGCGCTTCCGCGGACCCGGCCTGGCCTGTGCCGCTGTCAGCACACCCTGCCCCACCCCCCTGACCGGGCTGGTTCTGTGTTGCTCTCCAGGCCGGGAGGCGAGGGCCAGGTGATTTAGTTTACACCAACATGGTCAAACCGTGACAGGCTGCCCTCTGCCAGGCCCAGGTGCGTTTGGGCGGCTGAGTGTGCACGGGAGAAACGTGGGGATGCCGAGAGGAACAACGCCCAGCGGCAGAAAGAAAAGGACCCACGTGCTTGATTCCACAGAGCAGTTAGCATCATGCCCAGTAAACCAGGGCCCCAAAGCCACCACCCCCAGCTGGGTGGCAGTGATTAGGCCCCAGTGGTGACCAATGCAGGGGGGAGACCCGCTGCTGCACAGGGGACAGGAGAAAAGAGAAACAGAAGCCGGCCCTGTCTGCCAAGCACCACTGCAGGGAATTTCACCACTTGGGTGCCCTCTGGCCCCTGGCCTGGGGGGGTCTAGGCCCCTGGGGTGCCAGGCTCAGGGGCCACGTTAGCGCCAAAAGGGGAATCCAAGCGTTGGAAGGAAGACACGGCCGGTGTTGCGCTCAGCCCGTGCCAATTAGTCCAACAAATAAACCACTGTAGAGGACATGGATGATTGGCTCGTCTGTGGAGCAGCTTAGCCCCGTGGGCACACAGAGCAGAATCACGCCTGCAAATTGGGATGACGCAGCCGTGAAACCGGCAACCAATGCAGTCACACACAAGGCACTAGGAAGGCCAACAGGAGAGAATGCCTATCAGCCTAGGGCTGGCCCTAGGGGAAGCCAGGACTCCTGGATCTGGGAGGGGTTGAGCAATGGGGCCCCAGTCTGAGCAGGGTGACTGGCACTAGCATGCTGCTGCAGCTGTGGCGTTCACCCTTTCTTAGCTCTCTGCTCCCCCATATTGTGGTGCTGGGCTCCAGGGGCCTGCGGAACTACCTGCTACCAGCTCCTTCTGGGACCAAAAAACCAGCCCCAGCTTCGGCGCAGAGAAATTCCCATTCACTTGCTGTGCTGAAGGGGGGCCCTGCCCCACCCCCAGATGTGGGGGGCCAGGATACTGGGGTTGATGGGTCCACGTGTGACCCATTGCAGGGGACCCCAGGGTGAAGTCATGTCCTGCCAGCTGGGGCCACTGCCCAGGGGAAGCTCGCAGCATGTGTCTGTCTCGTTCCCCACCCTCCACACAAGAGCCGACCAGCTCCCCCAGCTTTGTCCTTAGAGTTTATTGACTTTACACACAACCCAACACCCTGGTATCAAAACAGCCACCCTACAAAAAGTTACAAAGGAGGGATTTTGAATGAAGAGACCCCAGTGATGGGAGAGAGGAGACAACGGACGCGGAGGGGGGGGAGGGGGCAGGTGTTGAATAGAAATACAAAAGGGATATAAAAAAAATCAAGAGTCCAGAGGCACCAGCAGCCAAGGCCCCCAGCTCCCCAGGCACCCCCCCATTCTGATCCAGGGAGCACAGCCACTAGTCAGGGTCGGGGGGGACCGGGACAGCCTGTGGATACAGGAGAGCTCTGGGCAGAAAGTCAGTGCATGCGGCTGGGGGGGCAGGGATTGGAATGAGGTCAAAAATACATCATTTCCCTCAAATTCATTACATCACCTATTAGCCCCACCCCACTTGTGACATCATCCACCCAACCCATAACCATTACATCACCTCTCCCAAATAGCCACGCCCCACGACATCATGTCTCACCCCATCAATCCTGCCATTAGCCCCACCCCCCACCGTGACATCACCTACTCCTTCCCGCCCCCTAATTATTTCAAGTACAGCCCCCCACCCGCACCCCCACCCCCAGCAGTTCAAGCAGTGTGAGCTGCCCCAAGCCCCCAGGGAGGCAGCTCCACTCCAGGCTGTGGGGCACCTGCAACCCCTGAGCTCCCAGGGCCGGGCACGGCACAGAGACTCCGGCCTGGTGTGCGCAAGGGGGCAGCTCCAGATGTGCCAGAAACCCGTGATGGGGGAGGGCGTCACACCAGCTGCTCGCCTTACCACATATCAGCCTCTCTCAGGAATTGGGCTCCGCCCCCCCCCCAACCGCAGCTGGGAGCAGCATGCCCCCAAACCCTCCAGGTGACTCCCCCAAACCAGCAGCTGCCGGCGGGGTGCACAGGGGCAATCCGGCCAAATCAGGGAGTCACTCCCTGCCCCCCCAAGTTCACCCCACTAGTTAAGAGGGGCAGGGCTGCTTGGGAAGGGGGCCAGCCCCCATATAAGCCCTTGCCCCCCCATACCTGAGAACACACATTGTTTTACAAACAGTATTAAGTTAGTTACAGGACAAAGGTGCAGGGGGCGGGACTCCCAGCCCCCCCCCGCCTCCTGGAAGCCATGGGGGGGGTTATGGCAGCCCCCCAGGGGGTAGTGGTGGGAGAGGGGAAAGAGAGCCAGTCCCCTCCCCCATTACAGTACTGCTTTGAGTGCTCTATAAAAGAATTCCCCCACCCCCCCAACGAGCCACCAGCAGGACTCTGATGGGGCCCTAAGGCTGCTGTGGCAGGCGGGGGGCAGCTGGGTTTCTGTTTATGCCCCGAGGAGGGGCTGTGCACTGCGGGCGGGAGGGGGGGCGCAGGAGGCCAGAGGCACCCTGGTAGAACTGCCAGGCTGGGGAAAAGCCCGGGGAGGGGTGACCCTGCCCACCCGGGGCCCTGGCAGCAGAGGGGAATTCAGAAGGGGGGCCCCCAGGTGGGTGTTTTGGGGACGGAAGGAGAGTCTGCCAGGCCCCCCCGGGACAACTCTAGCCCCGGCAGCTTATGGGCTGTGAGGCCACAGCCCCGCGCAGAACACATCTCGCTGCAGGAATCAGGCCAGCCCCCAGCCCGGGAGCTAAACACCCACACACCCTGGGGCGATCAAGGCCTCAAGTCTCTGCCCCCAATGCAGGGGGGTGTCCTGCCCCATGGAGCAGCTGTGCCACCCCCCAGCAAGTCAGTCCAGATCCAGGAGGTGCAGGCCAGGCTGGGGAGTCCGATGCGCGGTCCCAAGAGGTTTGTTTGAGTGGAGCACAAGGCACGAGGAGCTGCGAGAGCGTGCAGCCTGGGCCAGGGAGCCCAGCACAGTCCGGCCGGACGTGGGGTGCCGTGGAGCGCACCCCACCCCACCCTAGGACATCTTCCAGATGGTGAGGGAGGCGGTGAGGACCCCGGCGGCGAAGATGGTGATAGTCTGCCAGGTGGGCGTGCCGAAGTAGGAGAGGAGGCCGTCCTAGGGGGCGGGGGGAGCAAAGGGACTTGCTGAACCATTACACACGAGACGGACGTGCGGCTGGCTCTAGCGCCGGCCGTTGGGGGATGGTTGGGGGCAGCAGAGCCTGGTATGTTTGGAATCGGGCTGGGAGCCAGGACTCCTGGGTTCTCTCCCTGGCTCTGGGAGGGGAGTGGCTCTGGGAGGGCACTGGGGGCTAGCGATTAGAGCAGGAGGGGGGGCTGGGAACCCTGATGCCTGGGTTCTCTGCTGGGCTCTGGGAGGGGAGTGGGGGCTGGGAGCCAGAACTCCTGGGTTCTCTCCCTGGCTCTGGGTTTTCCCCTTGGCTCTGGGAGGGGAGGGGAGGGGAGTGGTGTCTAGTGGTTAGAACAGGGGGGTTGGGAGCCAGGACTCCTGGGTTCTCTCCCTGGCTCTGGGAGGGGAGCGGGGGCTAGCAGTTAGAGCAGGGGGGACTGGGAACCAGGACTCCAGGGTTCTGTCCCCAGCTTTGGGAAGCCATGGGGCTGTATGGGGGCAGGGCAGGGGTCTCAAGGCCCAGGGGGGCGTTTCACAGTGGTGGGGCAGGGGAGAAGTAGCGCCTGGGTTAGAAGACACACTAGCATGTAGCCTAGGAAGCATCAGAGGGAGGGAGGGGCGCCGGCCGGACTCACCCATCCTCCTTGGGCCTGGATCCAGGCCAGCACATGGTCCCGCAGGTACTCCAACGTCCAGCCCACGATGGTTCGCACCAGCTCCGGGACTTTGGTGCAGAGAGCCTGGGGGGAGAAGGGGAGGGGATCAGGGTGGCTGGTGTACCAGTGAGGGGAGGGATCTGGGAGGAGCAGCAGAGGGATGGGACTCACAGCTTGGGGAGCCATAGCAGAGGAGATGGGGGGCAGCAGTCTCATAGCTGGGGGGGGGGGAGAAGGGAAACAATGGGGCTGTATGAGTGGTAGGGCAGGGGTCTCAAGGCTGAGGGAGGGTTTCATGGGGCAGAGCAGAGGGTCTCACAGCTGGGGGCAGAGAAGGAGCTTCATGGCTGGGGGAGGGGGTAGCATTGGGGCTGTAGAGAAGTAGAGATCTCAAGACGGGGTTTCATAGTAAGGGACCCAGGAGGAATCTCACAGGTGGGGAAGGTGTGGCAGTGAGGCTGTAGGGGGATGGGATGGCATGGCAGAGGTAGCAGCAGGGCATTATGGGGCAGGGGTTTCACACCTAGGGAGAAGGGGGGGGTCCTCCCAGCCGCCCCACCTTGAGCACCAGCTTGCAGGCGAAGTAGAAAAGCGCCACCACGCGGCCCCAGTTGAAGGTCCCATCGGAGAACATCTCGGCCGCCACACGGAAGAAGACTTCCTTGGGGGCGTGCGCCCCCACTCGGTCAATCATACTGCAGGGGATGGATAGTTAGAGTTGGAGGGAGGGGGCAAACAAACCCAGGGGCAGGTGTTACCCCTCGACAGGAGGCGTGGATCACGATCATGAGGGTGGGAACAACTCTGCCCACCGCAGGGGGAAGAGGGATTGGAGACAGGGACAAGGGCGAAAAGTCTGCCTCAGTTTCCCCACAAGGAGATGGGGATACTGTGGCTGGGACCAGCCACATGCAGGGAGGGTCCAGACGTGGGGCGGGGGGGGGGGGGAAGCAGCAGGGATCCTAGGAGGCAGACAGACGAGATCTGAGACTGCCCAGGGCGAAGCGGACCAAGGAGAGACCCAGAGGGGGGCTCCCCAGGGCCTGGCTGGAACAGGAGGGGTCCCGCCCCCACCTCTGCAGCTCAGCGTTGCTGTCCAGCTCGTCCCCGATGCGCCGCAAGCACTCGCTGAGCCGCTTGGTGTTCTCGTCGCAGGGGGGGGGCTCCGGCCCCCCCAGCTCCGCCCGGCTCAGCTCCACGGCCTGCGAGTCCCCGCAGCGCTGGACCCGGTCCCGGATGAACCTGCGGGGGGGGGGGGGGGGCACAGTCAGGGGGGTGCCTGGCACCGAGATACAGCCCCCCCCCGGCCACCGGCCACCGACCACGCCCCCCCCGCCCCGCTCACCCCTGCAGCAGCACCGCGCCCGTCTGCAGGATCTGGTCCGACGTCGCCCCTGCAGGGAGAGACCCTGGATCAGAGCCCGGCCCAGGGGCTCGCAGCGCCGGGCCGGGCCCCTCCCCCCGCTGCCGGGACGGGGCCGAGCCCCGCCCCCACTCACCGCCGCTGCCGCTGCTGCTCACCCCGCCCAGGGCTGCCGCCGCCATCGCTGCGCCCACGTGACCGCGCGGCCACCGGGCTCACGTGACCCGGCGCGCGGGAGGGGAGGGGGAACCCGGAAGTGACGTCACCTGCGAGGGCGCTGGAGAGCACAGAGGCACGTGGGGATCCGACCGCCTGTGACCTCTGACCCAGGCCCTCCGTGACCCGATGCTGCCCTGCCCCTTGTGACCTCTGACCCCACCCGGAACCCTTCGTGACCCTCCATTCCCCCCCCCCCACTGCCTGCTTCCAGGGGAGACACCCAGGGGCTCCGGCTGCCCGCAGGCAGTGGGCACAGACCTGCCCGGCTTGGCCTCACACCCCGGGGAGACCCGCCCCGCTCCAGGCCGCCGGGCCCAAACCTGCCCAGCTCTGCCGCCCTGGGGGCGCCCGGTGTCCGGGTTGGAACCGGACAGCCCAGTATTCGAGCTTTCTGTCCGGGAAACAAATTGAGAGAATACAAACGTCCGGTGTGGTCTCCATCAGACGTCATGGGGATGGGGATGGGGATGTAATGGCAAGCGTGGCCGGTATTTCTGTTGAAACCATCGGCAACCCTACTGCCAGACCTCCAGGGATGAGACTGGCCCTGCTCCCAGGCAAGACCCTGCTGTGGGCAGCAAGAGCCTCCGCCACACACCCCTGAGTTGTGAGAGGCAGGCGCTGCCCCCTCTCTCGCCTAGCTGGTGCGATGGAGTCAAGGCTATGCCGAGCAAAGGCGGTGCCAGGCACACAGGGCTGGTGTCACACACGTGCCACGGTGCATTGTGGGGAACAGCCATCCCCCTGGCCCTACCTCCACCCAGGGCCACTCTGCCCCCACTCTAGCCAGGCCCTGCACCCAGCCCAGGCTGGTGAAGGAGGCCCATGTCCATGCTCTGCTCCCTGTGGGCATACAATCACCACCTTGCTCTGAATAACAAAAGCACCTTTATTCACGCAAGAGCAGCACTGTGAAAACAATACAACTCGCCCCCAAAGAGCTCCATCCCATCCCTGGCTCCCCCAGGCCAGAGAGCTCCCAAAGAACAGGCAAGAGAGTCCCACATCCCTGCCACCACCTGAGATCACCCTGCTCAAAGACATCTACAATGTAAACATCAAGGACGTATGACCATTTTATAGGAAAGGGAAACTGGGCCCAGCAAGGCCGGGAGCTGGTCCAAGAACTGAACCCAGGAATCCGAAGGTCTGGCCCAGCCTGCATGTACCATTGTGATCCCATGGCAAGTCTGGCAGTGAATCTTCTTGCTCCAGGCCCTGCGGGTCAGTGCACATCTCAGGAGGCCGGTCGGGGTGGGAGAAGGGGAATGGAGGGGGTGGATGAATGGTGGGAGGGATGGGGAAGGGTTAGATAATAATACAAGGATTCTGGAGGTCTCAGCCCCCCTCTGTTCAGAGTCCGGGGCTCTATGGAGTGAAACCCTCCGTTAGCAGGAGGGGGAACAAGA
The DNA here is from genome assembly GCA_032595735.1 of Pelochelys cantorii. Classification (NCBI taxonomy): domain Eukaryota; kingdom Metazoa; phylum Chordata; order Testudines; family Trionychidae; genus Pelochelys; species Pelochelys cantorii. Next base: position 10,425,040 of record CM064358.1, on the reverse strand, counting down.
CCCCCCCCCCCCAAATGAGCAGCTGTATGACAACTTTCCCTTTCAAAAGAAGTCCCCTGTCCAAGGGCTGCTCCTTCAAGTTCAGACCTGTTCCATGCAGGCAGCAGGCCAGCCCACCCCTTCGGACCCTGCTCTCCCAGTGCTACCATTAGTGCAGGCACCAGCTGCTCTGCGCCCAACACAGTGGCTGGATCCACAGTGGGCATCGCTCTCCACATTGTTGCAACAGCTGGTGTAGATGGCAGCTGGCCCCACTGGGCCCCCCATGCTAGTGGGCTGAGTTTACATTGGACTTGCTCCCACAGTTGCAAGCCCCTGGGGACTGTGTTCCCACCCACGTGCCACATGGCAGACCTCCTTTGTTAATGGGCATCCTGCTGCACTCGATCCAGGGCTGGCACCACCCCACAGCTGATGGCCTGGGGTTGTGGGGACACCAGGAGACAGGTGGCACTGGCAAGAAGATAAAATGACACAGTAGCAAGATGGCCATCTCAGCTGGTAGCAGCAGTAGGTTGTTCTCCTCTATATGGAGCGGCCCTAAGGCCTGATGCCACCCCACAAGAGGACTCCAGTGAGGGGTTTCAATTAGTCTCTCGCACAGAGGGCTGACCCCACGTACACAGAGCTGCCCTAAATTCTTTTCCAGGGTCCCCCCATCCTCTGGCCTGGGTGCTGCTGGCTTCCCAGCAGGCTGAACCTGCCCAGCAGCCCTGCTTGGTGAGACCAGCTTGCGGCCAGGAGGGGGTGGTGCTGGGACAGGCTGGCACCAGGTCTCAGGGGCCCATCTCCTAGCCGCGGATGACCGTCTGCCCTGGAGGCGCAGGCACTTGGGTGGCCCCGTGAGGCCGGGCTTTGGCTCCCAGCGGCCAGGGGACGGGCGTGATAGCAGCGTGTTTCAGAGAAGGCCCCAATGCGGGGGCTGAGGCGGGCCCCAGGACCATGGGCGAAAGGAAGAGGGAGGAGTGCAGGCTGCTCCTGTCCCCTCCCCCCATCTCCTCCATTGGAAGAGGGAGAAGAAATCCTCCTCAGTCAACCAATCAGAGCTCACAGTCTTTTGCTCCACCAATCAGAGGCCACTGAGCTGCTCTGGTCCACCAATCGGGTTGCTTCGTTCTTCCTTCCCCTTATTGGTTCCTGTGGCTCTGGGTGCCAAGCCACCGGCATCTGCCTCTTCACCACTCAAAGACGCCTTCTTCTGACCTACCAATGGGAGTTCTTCCCTCTCTCCCAGCTCCACCAATCCGGCCGCCCGCCCGCCCGCCCCAGTGGGGGGCACATGCCACGTGGAGCCAGGCCCACTCACAGCATAAGGGGGAGGGGTTCACAGATGCTCTCCTCTGCCCTCTGACGCCTCCCCCTTAGTTCACCCCCCAGGGGGCTACTCAGTGCGGACAGGCAGGTACCCATTGACCATGCACTCGGGGTCGGCCGGGCTCTCCTCCTCCCCTTCCCCCAGCTCCGTGACGGGGGGCGCCCCCTGCCGATGGCGCCGCGCCTGCCGCTCCTGCACCCACTGCCAGAGGTAGAGCACGGGGATGGGCAGGGTGGCCACGATGATGAGCAAGATCAGCATGGCCTGTGCCCAGCGCGGGTACGACAGCCACATCTCCGTCGCCTGCAAGAGAAGCCACGGTCAGAGCTGCTGGGCTCCCCTGCCCTGGCACCCTGGCTCGCCCACCCTCGGACCGACCCCATCGGCCCGGATCCCCCCCCAGCTCCTCCGTCACCCCCCGACTGGCCCCTCAGCTCCTCCACACACACACCCCGACCAGCCCCATCAGCCTGGATCCCCCAGGCCCCCAGCTCCTCCACACACCCCGACCAGCCCCATCAGCCTGGATCCCCCCTGCCCCCCAGCTCCCCCATTACCCGTTGCCCGACCAGCCCCATCAGCCCAGATCCCCCCTGCTCCCCAGCTCCTCCACCACCACCCCCAGACCTGCCCCCAGTATCCCAGCTCCCCCACCCCCCTGCCCTTAGACCTGCCCCATCAGCCCGGATCCCCTTTGCTCCTGGCATCCTGACTCTTCCCCCCACCCCACCCCCACCCCGTAGGCCCATCAGCCCCAGCATCCCGCCCAGCGTCTCACCAGCTTCTGGCTCCAGGCCTGGTAGACGGGGGCGCTGCGGCAGATCTGCCCCAGGCTGGCCAGCAGCAGTCCCAGCATGGCCAGCAGGCTCCCATAGCGCCACATGTAGCTGTAGAGCCGCCAGGGCCGCCAGCCCAGCATGGCCTCTACATCCCCCAGGAACCTGCAGGGGAGTGGGGGGGGAGGGGTGTCAGCCACAGGGAAGGGGTGAATCTGGGGCTCCCCCCAACAGAGCTAGGGCACTGGAGGGGTCCAGAGGAGGGTCCCATCTGCCCAATAGACCCTGGTCATGGGGGAGGGGCCAGGACACAGGGCCAGGGGGCTGGTACCTGTCTGCCGGGTAGAGCTAGGCCCCAGGGGGAGGAGGGGCGTGGGTCCCCTCTGCCCCTTACAGCCAGAACCTGCGGGGTTGGAAGAGGCCCCAGGGGATGGGGAGCAGGTACCTGGCAATCTCATAGAGCCAGGCCATGGCCTCACAGGCCACAGGACAGGGGCCGGGGGTCTCAGGGACCCTGTGGGGAGAGAGGCGGGTACCTGTTGGCCTCGCGGGCCATAGGGGAGGGGTGCGTACCTGTCGGCCCCGTAGACCCAGGCCACGGCCACGGCCTCGAAGGCCACCACGACGATCAGGGGCAGGGTGGCCGAGTAGTCGTCAAACATGGAGACGAAGTAGCTGCCAGAGCGCTGCACGAACATCAGCCCCAGCAGGAACCCGCCGGTGCAGCACAGCACTGGGGGGGCAGAGAGAGCCTGGCACCTGCTGTCCTGCTCCTCCCCGGCAGCCTGGCACCCACTACCCTGCCCCCTCCCCCACAGCCTGGCACCCGCTGCCCTGCCCCCTCCCCTGCAGCCTAGCACCTGCTGCTGTCCCCAGCAACACTGGGGGGCAGAGAAATCTTCCCCCATCCACGTGTAATTACCCCCCAAAGTCACACGTGTCCCTGCTTCTTATGTACCCCACATGACGCCCCCCCCACCATGCAGCTCTTTGCCCCACGTGACACGGCCCCCCCCGCCCGCGTACCAGTGAAGAGGGCGGCACGGCGCTGCAGGGGCGGGTACCGGTCCAGCAGCGGGGTGAGGATGCCCTGCATGTTGCCCAGCATGGTACTGAGCCCAAGGTTTAGCAGCATGAGGAAGAAGAGGACAGACCAGAACGGGGAGGCCGGGAAGAGGGTCATGGCTTCCGTGAAGGTGATGAAGGCCAGGCCGGTGCCCTCTACGCCCTGCCGGGAGAGAGATGGGTCACACACTGGGATGCAGCTGGATTGCGGGGAGGAGGAGAATGCAGGGGCTGGTTATACAGGAACCCCTCACCCGGCACTGGGATGCGGCTGGTTCTGGGGGGTACAGGGGCTGGTTATACAGGGACCCGGCACTGGGATGCGGCTGGCTCTGGGGGGGTGCAGTGGCTGGTTATACAGGGACCCCTCACCCAGCGCTGGGATGCGGCTGGCTCTGGGGGGTACCGGGGCTGGTTATACAGGGACCCCTCGCCTAGCGCTGGGATGCGGCTGGCTCTGGGGCGGGGCAGGGGGGGCTGGTTATGCAGGGACCCGTCCCATCTGGGATGGGGCACGCTGGCTGGTGCCCAGCACTGGCAGGCGGCGCCTGTGGGGTAGAGTGTGGGGTCAGTTATACAGGCCCCAGATCAGGGCACTGGAGAGTATTCAGGGGCGTCCCCAGCAGGGCGCAGGAGGCTGGGTACTTGGGGGACCAGATACACGGGGCCCTCCCCCTGCCCCATGGCACCTTATTCATCTCTTCCTCCAGCTGGCAGTCGCCGATGCCGTTCCTCTGCAGCTCCGTGGCCATGGTGTCCGAGAGCCCGTGGAACCAGACACTGTATTGCCGCGGGGGCAGCACCACTAGGTCCTCGGGGAGCAGCAGGCCAGGCAGCCTCCCATCCCTCTGCAGCCCGGCCAGCTTCTCTGCATTCCTGGGAGGGCGGCGGTGTCAGTGGTGCTCTGCCTGGGCTGGGCGCACAGGGGGAGGGCAGCCATGTCTGGGGCAGGGCAGGGCACATTTGGGAGAGCAGCCATGCCCGGGGCGGGGCAGATGGGGAGAGGGCGTGCATGCCCAGGGCACACAACAGGAGGGCAGCCGTGCCCAGGGAGGGAAGGGGGCCAGCGGCTCACCTCTTCACGCAGATCTTAGTGATGCTGCTGGCCCGGAAGCCCAGCACGGCGAAGACAACGGTGGTGGCCAGCAGTGAGGTGAGGAAGTTGATGAAGGCCACGAGCAGCGCGTCGGCGTGGCAGTTGTTGCGGCGCCCGTTGTAACTGGAGTAGGCGATGACGCTGCCAAAGCCCAGCCCCAGTGCGAAGAACACCTGGGTGGCTGCCTGGCGCCAGACGTGCACATCGCCCCACATCGTCAGCTGTGGGCAGCCAGAGGTGAGTGGTGGCCCAGGGGGGCAGCCATGGGGACCCGACCAGAGCAGGGCTGGGGTGGGATCTGGCACTTGTGCATCGGGGGGGACTGGCTGGGGGCCTTTGTAGGGGAGGAGTCTGGCCGAGGGGGTGTGGGGGAGCTGGGCTGGAGGGGACAAAGTTAGACTGTGGGGGCGCTCAGCTGGAGCAGGGGAGAGGGGGACCCAGCAGGGGAGGAAGGATCTGACTTTGGAGGAGGGGGGTTGCGGGGAGGGAGGGATCGGAGGAATGGGGTTCAGGGCAGGGGGGGCTGGGAAAGGTAGGGGTATCCAGCTGCTGGGAGGCCTGGGCTGTGGAGTAGGGGGGCGGGATCCACAAGTGGGGCGGGGCTGGGCTGGAGAGCTTGCGGGGGGGGCGGGGTGAATGCAGCTAGGGGAAGGGAACTGGGTGAGGAGAAGGATCCTGCAGCAGGGGGGAACTGGGCGAGGAGGGGGAAGGAACTGGGTGGGGAGAGGGATCCGGGGGGGGGGGGGGGACTGGGCAGGACAGGGGATCCGGCAGTGGTGGAAGGAACTGGGCAGGACAGGGGATCCGGCAGTGGTGGAAGGAACTGGGCAGAGTGGGGGGGATCCAGTGGGGGGAGGGAACTGGGCAGGGAACTGGGAGGGGAAGGGAACTGGGAAGGGAGAGGGATCCGGTGGGAGGATCCAGGGGAGGAATCTGGCAGTGGTGGAAGGAACTGGGCAGGGCAGGGGTTCTGGTGTGGGGGGAGGGAACTGGGCAGGGCAGGGGTTCTGGCAGGGGGGGAGGGAACTGGGCGGGGAGGGGGGAATCCAGCAGGGAGAGCTCTCACCTTGGGAGTGAACATGATGCGGATGCCATCAGCCGCGCCATCCAGCAGCAACCCCCGCACCAGGAAGCAGAAGAGCACCACGTAGGGGAAGAGGGAACTGAAATACAGCACCTGGGGGGGGAGGGTAGTGAGTGCAGCTCTTGCCCTGTGCCCCAAAGCCCCCCTCGCCCTGTGGGGCTCCGGCCCTAAATTCCCCCTGACCTGGGGCTGTGGGTTAGTCCCCCCTACCCACCTCAGACAGCCAGGAGAGGAGGGGCAAAGGGGGGTGGGGGCAGCGGTGGGCCAGGAGAGGAATTGGGGTGGCAAAGGGTTGGGCAGCACAGAGGAGACCATAGAGAATGCAGGGCGGCGTGGCAGGGAGGCCCGTTGCAGGAGGAGACTGTAGAGAACGCAGGGCGGCGTGGCAGGGAGGCCGCGTGGGGGGGGGCAAGCGAGGAGACCATAGAGAATGCAGGGCAGCGTGGCAGGGAGGCCCGTGGTGGGAGGAGACCGTAGAGAACACAGGGCAGCGTGGCAGGGAGGCCCGCAGGGGGGGGGGGGCTGGCAGTGAGGAGACCGTAGAGAACACAGGGCGGCGTGGCAGGGAGGCCCGCGGGGGGGGGGGGGCAGTGAGGAGACCGCAGAGAACACAGGGCGGCGTGGCAGGGAGGCCCGCGGGGGGGGGGGGGGCAGTGAGGAGACCGCAGAGAACACAGGGCGGCGTGGCACGGGAGGCCCCGGGGGGGGGGGCAGTGAGGAGACCGTAGAGAACACAGAGCAGGCGTGGCAGGGAGGCCTGGGGGGGGGGGGGGCGGGCAGCGAGGAGACCGTAGAGAACGCAGAGCGGCATGGCAGGGAGGCCCGTGGTGGGAGGAGACCGTAGAGAACACAGGGCGGCGTGGCAGGGAGGCCCGCGGGGGGGGGGCGGGCAGTGAGGAGACCGCAGAGAACACAGGGCGGCGTGGCAGGGAGGCCCGCGGGGGGGGGGGGCGGGCAGTGAGGAGACCGTAGAGAACACAGAGCGGCGTGGCAGGGAGGCCCGGGGGAGGGGGCGGGGGCGGGCAGCGGAGGAGACCATAGAGAACACAGGGCGGCGTGGCAGGGAGGCCCGCGGGGGGGGGGGGGGGGGGGGTTGAGGAGACCGTAGAGAACACAGGGCGGCGTGGCAGGGAGGCCTGGGGGGGGGGGGCGGGCAGCGAGGAGACCGTAGAGAACACAGAGCGGCGTGGCAGGGAGGCCCGTGGTAGGAGGAGACCGTAGAGAACACAGAGCGGCGTGGCAGGGAGGCCCGTGGTAGGAGGAGACCGTAGAGAACACAGAGCGGCGTGGCAGGGAGGCCCGTGGTAGGAGGAGACCGTAGAGAACACAGGGCGGCGTGGCAGGGAGGCCCACGGGGGGGGGGGGGGCAGTGAGGAGACCATAGAGAACACAGGGCGGCGTGGCAGGGAGGCCTGGGGGGGGGGGGCGGCAGCGAGGAGACCGTAGAGAAGACAGAGCGGCGTGGCAGGGAGGCCCGTGGTAGGAGGAGACCGTAGAGAACACAGGGCGGCGTGGCAGGGAGGCCTGGGGGGGGGGGGCGGGCAGCGAGGAGACCGTAGAGAACACAGAGCGGCGTGGCAGGGAGGCCCGTGGTACGAGGAGACCGTAGAGAACGCAGGGCGGCGTGGCAGGGAGGCCCGGGGGGGGGGGGCGGGCAGCGAGGAGAGCGTAGAGAACACAGAGCGGCGTGGCAGGGAGGCCCGTGGTAGGAGGAGACCGTAGAGAACACAGGGCGGCGTGGCAGGGAGGCCTGGGGGGGGGGGGCGGGCAGCGAGGAGACCGTAGAGAACACAGAGCGGCGTGGCAGGGAGGCCCGTGGTACGGAGGAGACCGTAGAGAACACAGGGCGGCGTGGCAGGGAGGCCCGGGGGGGTGGGGCGCAGGAGGAGACCGTAGAGAACACAGGGCGGCGTGGCAGGGAGGCCGGGGGGGGGGGGGCGGGCAGCGAGGAGACCGTAGAGAACACAGGGCGGCGTGGCAGGGAGGCCCGGGAGGGGGGGGCGGGCAGCGAGGAGACCGTAGAGAACACAGGGCGGCGTGGCAGGGAGGCCCGTGGTAGGAGGAGACCGCTAGAGAACACAGGGCGGCATGGCAGGGAGGCCCGCGGGAGGGGGGGGGCGGGCAGTGAGGAGACCGCAGAGAACACAGGGCGGCGTGGCAGGGAGGCCCGTGGTAGGAGGAGACCGTAGAGAACACAGGGCGGCGTGGCAGGGAGGCCCGGGGGGGGGGGCGGGGGGGGGGGCAGCGTGAGGAGACCGTAGAGAACACAGGGCGGCGTGGCAGGGAGGCCCGTGGTAGGAGGAGGCAGAGAACACAGGGCGCTGGCAGGGAGGCCACGGGGGGGGGGGGCAGTGAGGAGACCGTAGAGAACACAGAGCGGCGTGGCAGGGAGGCCCGTGGTAGGAGGAGACCGTAGAGAACACAGGGCGGCGTGGCAGGGAGGCCCACGGGGGGGGGGGGGCAGTGAGGAGACCGTAGAGAACACAGGGCGGCGTGGCAGGGAGGCCTGGGGGGGGGGGCGGGCAGCGAGGAGACCGTAGAGAACGCAGGGCGGCGTGGCAGGGAGGCCCGGGGGGGGTGGGGGGGCGTGGCAGGGAGGCCAGGGGGGGGGCGGAGGAGACCGTAGAGAACGCAGGGCGGCGTGGCAGGGAGGCCCACGGGGGGGGGGGGGGGCGGAGGAGGAGACCGTAGAGAACACAGGGTGGCGTGGCAGGGAGGCCTGGGGGGGGGGGGCGGGCAGCGAGGAGACCGTAGAGAACGCAGGGCGGCGTGGCGGGAGGGGGAGGGGGGGCAGCGAGGAGACCGTAGAGAACGCAGGGCGGCGTGGCGGGAGGGGGAGGGGGGGCAACGAGGAAATGTCACCTTGCCAGAGGACTTGATGCCCTTGATGAGGGCGGCACAGACGAGCGCCCAGGCAGCCAGCAGGCAGCCAGCCAGGGGTAGGTTCAGCCCCCCGCTGGTATTGATCGACTCGCTCACGTCCAGCGCCTTCCGGTACCAGAAGTAGGTGGTGGAGGAGCTCATGTCACATTCAGGTTCTGCCAACACAGGGCCCAGCTGGGTCAGAAGCAGGCAAAGCACAGCCCCTCCCCTCCAGCCGGGTCAGAACCAGGCAAAGCACCACCCCTCCCCCCACAGGCCAGCTGCATCAGAACCGGACAGCACCACCCTACCAGGTCAGAACTGGACAGTCCCCCCCTCCATCTGTAGCTGGATCAACACAGGGCTTGGGGACTAGGGCTGTTAAGTATCAGTTAATTGACTAGTCGATTAACCTCATGAATTCTTATCAGTTAGTCGACTCTTCTGTAGTCCCCGGGGGGGCGGCAGCCAGTGCGCTCTGCCCCCACCCCCACCTCTCCACGCTGCTGCTGTATCAGAGGCAGCAGTGCAGGAGGCCAGGTGGGAGCTGGACTGTGAGGGGAGCCAATTTAAAAACCAGCTCCCCTCGCAGACTGGCTGCCTATCACCCTGTGCTACTGCCTCTGACACAGCAGCCCCTGTCTGGGGTGGGGGAGAGTCTGAGCTCCGAGACCCGGTGCAAGCTGGAACTGTGCCAGGCTGCCCGCCCGCCCGGCTCCTAATACCCTTTGAATGCACAGCCACAGCAGGGGTAGGTCCCGGACCTGGCGCAAGCCAGGACTGAGCTGGGCTGCTGACCAGCCTGCTAAAAAAATGTACTGGCTGGCGGGAGGGGGGGGAAATGTGTGTACCCTACAGCATTAACCTATACGCTTTGCGTCTCAGTTAATCGACTGGACTATTACACCCCCAGTGGGGACAGGCCAGAGCTGGGGGGCCAGGGAGCTGAGGCGCAGCCTGGGCTGGGGGAGGATGGTGCCCCCCCAGTGGCAGGCAGGGGCCAGGCCCAGCACGCACCTGGCTGACTGTGATTGGAGCCCTGGGGGCAGCTGGTCCAGGGCAGAGGGGAGTAGAAGGAGTTCACGAGGTAGAAGATACTCCAGGCGATGATCACGTTGTAATAGAGAGAAACAAACCCGCAGACCTGACATGGAAACAGGGGTGAGCCTGCCTGTGCACCCAGGGACCCTTTGCCGAGCTAAGGCAGGGCACCTGGGAGGGGGCCTGGGGACAGGATGCCGGGGGGGGGGCACCCAGGGACCCTTTGCTGGGCTAAGGCAGGGCACCTGGAAGGGTTTGACAAAAGCAGGGATTTTATTCACCTTGTTATGCTACATGTGAGTTCTACTCTCCTATAGTAACCCCAGTGTGCCTCAGTTTCCCTGGGCCCCGCACCACTATCTAGACGGTGATGGGACTTTCTGGGGTGATCTCATTTCTCCCGCACGTACACGCTGGCCGACACCCTTTGTAAGCTGAGCCCAAGAGGGGGTGACCAGATGAAATCAGGAAGCAGGACAAAGGCCAAGGAGGGGCCTAGCTCGGGGCTGGCACCAGGCGCCTGAGAGTGGGAAGGGAGCCCTGGCCCTGGTCCCCCTCTCTCCAAGCAGGGTTGTCCTGACGGCTCCTGGCTTCTGTGCTGAGCAGTCTGTCCTACGCTGTGTCCCTGTCACCTGAGGCGGTGTCCACACTGGGAGGGTTTGGTGATAAAAGTCACCAAAAGTGAAAATCGGTCAAATCGGTTTTTCTGCCTCCCAGTCACATTTCCTGGCCACATAGCTCGCGCCCTGTCAACAGACAGAACAAAGCACTGTGGGTAAGCAGCCCGCAGGGCAGCATGGTGGGAAGGTGGAGCTGATCCCTGCTTCTTAGGATTCCCTCGTAGCTCTGGGAGCACGCCGTGCTGAGGAATGTCAAAGCGGCAATGCAGCCTGTGCCTGCCCCCCTGCAGCAGCAGCCTGGCAGCCACTGTGCTCCTAGCAGGGCAGGGCAGGAGCGCTCCAATGAATTGCTCTTTGTTCCCCAAACCGAGCAGCTCACTCAGCTGCCAGACACTTCCTCGAGCTTTGAAAGAGAAGGGGGTGCAGCCCTGTAGGACAGCAGAGATCACAAAACACTGGGCACAGCCACCAGGGCAGGCATTGTGGGATACTAGCGGAAGCCAGTTCTCTGGACAAAGCAAACAGCAGAGTCCATCGTGGCTTTTTACTGTTGCCAATAAAAGGAGGGGAAAGAGAAAGTCTCTCACGGGGCTGGTAGTTTTTTGTTGCCAAAACTGGGTGTTTTTCCAACAGAAGTCACAGGGCAGCGTGAACGCTCTCAGTTTTGTTGCCAATAGGCAGTTTTTGGCAACAAAATGTGACAGCATAGACAAGCCCTAATAAACCTTCTGTTCTGTCTGCCGGCTGGGAGTCGCATCTAGCTGCGGATGGTGGTGCTGGCCCCAGTGACTTCCCCAAACTTCAGTGACACTGGTGGCAGCAGTGGAACGTGCTGCACCCGTGGACAGAGCATCCGGCAGTGAGTGACCAGGGCGCAGTAGGAAGAAGGGGGACTAGGAAGAGCCAGGCGTGCTAAAGGCCAGTGAGGGGCGGTTCTAGGACGCAAAGGGGCCTACGGCTTAACCGCAAAGAGTGTGGATCCCCGAGAAGGGGTCCCTCCTGGGGACTGTGGGACATGCTCCCAGGAGTCAGAGGGGCTGGGACCTCAGGGAGGCTGGCACACTGAAGGGGCTCTCCCTGGTAATCGTGGGGCTCTGCAAGCACCGGCCTGCGAGTCCACGACCCCTTGGGGACAGCAGGGAGCTGGCCTAGACCCATCTCCATGAGAAGGATGTTGTGGAGAGGGCTGCGCATTGGGATGCTGACCAAGGCCCGGCTGGCAGAGAACGATCGCTCCACGGGGCTGGGTCTTGTCCCTGAGCTCCCACCCGACTGAGGTGGGGGGGGGGGGGGGCTGAAGTGTGGCTGTTAACTAACAATTAATTTACTAGTTGAGTAGTCGATGGAATTTCCATCGACTACTCGACTAGCGGATAGGCACTCCCGCTGGGGCTCCTGTACATTTCAAAGGAGGAATGGGGAACTGGGAAGTCCCGCTGACTCCAGGCTGCAGGGGGGAGCCTGCTTTGAAATGTACAAGAGTCCCCAGCGGGGGCTCTTGTGCATTTCAAAGCAGAAACGCCCTCATGGAGCCTGGGGTCAGCGGGGGACTCAGAGTCCCTGGCTGATCCCAAGCTCCAAGCTGCGCTGCCGCTTTGAAATACCACACGGAGCCCGGGCTCAGCAGCCGCTTTGAAATACCACACGGAGCCCGGGCTCAGCAGCCGCTTTGAAGTGCCCCCTCTTCCCCCCCCCCCACTTTGCTGCCTCTATCTGACAGAGGCAGCAAGGGGGGGGAATTGACTAGTGGACTGGACTATCCTATAAGCATTTGCTTATCCGATAGTTGACTAGTCCTTAACATCTTTAGGTTGATGGCAGCCAGACAAACCCACGGACCACTAGGAGCTACTCGCAAGCAGGGGCTTGTCATGGCCGGGTTCCCCGTTGCAAGTGGAGCTGGAGCAGCTATACGAACGCTGCCCCCCTTGTCTGAGGATGGGGCTGATAGACAACAAGCCGAGTGACCTGCACAGCGCAGGGCAGCTGGCTGACAAGTCTGGGGACAGCCGGTCTGGGGAAGCCCACAGGGACAAGCCCACCACAGTGCCCATGTTATAGCCAATGCCCTGCTGCAGAGAGAGGGGTCTGAACTTCCCAGGGTCATGGCTAAAGTGACCCCGCTCAGTTCGGTGTCGAAGGGAGAGAGATGTGACCAAGCAGGGGTTTTAGTCACCTTGGTATGTTGCATGCGAGTTCTACTGTCCTATAGTACTCCCGTGCGTGTGCCTCAGTTTCCCTGGACACTGCACCAATACTTAGACGGTGAGGGGAATTTCAGTTGTGACAGCCAACTGGGCTAGGACCGAGCTGCTGGGAGTGGGTCAGTCTCAGCTGGCTGGGGAGGCAGGGTCCTGCTCTGGGCTCCCCTGTCCCCATACTGGATTGTACTGACTGGAGGGCAGGGCCCGGTGACTCCCCGAGACTTCGGTGTCAGAGGGCTAGGGATAAGGAGCTGGGACAGGGCACTCAGGAAGCCCTCACCCAGCTAAAGTAGGGAACCTGGGGGGAGCAGGGGACAGGGTGCCGGGAATGGGGCAGGGGGACTTGGCAGTACGAGGACAGGTGCCCAATCCGCCGCTCACCACACAGCTGGCGAAGCCAATGCCGACCAAGCGGGGGCTGAGGTGTTGCCAGACCCCGATGCTGCCCTGGCGCACACTCTGCCCGGCTGCCAGCTCCAGGAAGAACAGCGGGATGCCCACCACCAGCAGGAGCAGGAAGTAGAGGAGCAGGAAGGCTCCTGCGGAGAGGGGAAACTGTTACAGGCCTGAAGCCGCCCACAGAGACAGAGTCCTGATGTCCCCTAGAGCTCCCAGCCCACACCCAGCCCCTTCCCCATCAGCTCCACTGATCAGCCCCAGAGCCTCCAGCCCCCTCAACCCTCCAGATCCCCCAAATGTCCTGGAGCCACCGGCCCTCTCCAGCCTCCCAGCCAGAGTCCAACTGGCTTTTTGTCAGCAATAAGAGGAGGGGAAGTGTCTCTTGCAGGGCTGGAAGGTTTTTGTCACCAAAACAGGGTGTTTTTCCTGACCAAAGTTGCACTGCCGTGTGAACGCGCTCGCCGTTTTGTCCAGTTTTTGGTGACAAAATGTGCCAGCGCAGAAGGCTTAATAAACCTTCTGTTCTCCCTGCTGGCTGGGATTCATGTCTGGCTCAGCTGGGCCCGGTGACGCCCACACACTTCAGGGACGCTGGTGGCAGTGGTGGGTTGTGCTGCACCCCCGAATGTCCCTTACAGCCCACAGCCCCCTCCCACTCCCAATCCCTGACTCCCAGCCCTCCACTCACCTCCCCCATTCTGGTGGCACAGGTAGGGGAAGCGCCAGATGTTCCCGAGTCCCACGGAGAAGCCAACCTGGGCTAGAATGTACTCAGCCTTGTTACTCCAGGCCGGGCGGGCCGGAGGCTCCTCTGGCAGCCCCTCCTGGCTGGGCTCCTCAGCACTCAAACCCTCCAGTTCTGGCTTCACCTTCTCCATGGTGGGAGGAGGCCGGGGCCACACACACGTGAACACACACTGGGGGACACGTGCACACTGACAGGGGAACAGCCCACACCTGGACACTTGCTCGCACACTTATTCACACCAACTCCCCCTCACCCTCTCAGGAACTGCCCAGCTGCACACACTTCCAAACACAGCCCTCCCTGCTTAAGCACCAGACACACACAACTGCTCCCCCCACCCCCCACCCCTGTCTCACTCACTCACGGGCCCCCAGACCTCAAACAAAAATCTGCAAGAAAAAGACCCAAGAGACTGATCAGGCCAGGGGGACGCTCCCGTTCCCCCAGCACTCTTTGCAAGGTGGCCCCTCTGGGTGTGGTGGGGGTACCCCTCACCCACTGCCAGGACTGGGGTCCCAGGCACCCTCACCCCAGCCCCAGGGTCAGAGCCCATCGGGTCCATTCACCCAGCTATGCCCAGCACCTAGAGTCCAGACCCCAATCCATAAAGGTTCCCACCAAGAAGCTGCACATGCCCAGATCACCCGCTTCAGACCAGCTGCAGGGTCTCAGCAGCGGTGTGGCCAGGGCCAGACTCTTCCCGCCCAGGGGCAGTGCCAGCCCCAGCACAAGGTCATGCCAAGCAGAGCCACCCGGGGCCCGGCTCCCACGCCTCGCACAAAGGACTCTCAGTGCCACAGGGGAGGGGGTCTGGGCGCACTCCAGCATGTGGGGTGAGCCAGGGGGCAGCACTAATTGGGGGACCAGTACTCGCCTGCACTCCTCAGGCAGGGGACCAGGGAAGCCAGTAATGGGGGGGAGCTCTTTAAATGTACCAGGCCCAAGACCAATGTACTAAGCCCAAAGTCTAATTGCTTTGGGGCTGCCACCTTCCCTGCAGCAGTCCCCCAGCCTGCCCTGAAGGGCTCCTCCATCCCAGCATCCTTTGTCACAGGAGGGCCCCCTCCCCCATGTAGCCCCAAGGAGACATCACCCTTTCTGGGATCCTATGGCAGGATCTGTGCTGTGAGTCACCCCAGCTCGGCCCAGCCTGCCCCCCAGGCGCTGAGGGGTGCAGCAGGTGCACCACCCCTCAGCGCGAAACCCACAGCCCTCCCCGCACCCCGCCCAAGGCAGCCCCGTCCTGCCCCCCCGCGCCCCGTCCCAGAGGCAGCCCCATCCCGCGCCCCGTCCCAGAGGCAGCCCCGTCCTGCCCCCCCGCGCCCTGCCAGGGGTCCCAGAGGATCAAGAACTGGGGAGAAAGATGCAACATTAGGAGGAAGTTAAACAGCCCCACTCACTGCACAGGGCTCCAGCTCCCCCCCCCCCCCACCAGCTGGGTCCAGGCCCCATGGAACCGGTCACCCTGGGAGCAGGGCGCAGCCCAGGGGGCGGGGGGCCTGAATCTAGGTGCAGGCACCAAAAGCGGGAGCTAAACGGCCTCATGTGGAACCCCCCCAATGATCCCCTCCCCCCCCCACGAGCCCCCCCCAACGGCCCCTCCCCCCCACGAGCCCCCCCAAAACTCCCTCCCCGTGCCACGAGCCCCCCCACCAGCGGCCCCCTCCCCGTGCCACCTCCACGAGCCCCCCACCAGCGGCCCATCCCCCCACCAGCGGCCCCCTCCCCGTGCCACCTCCACGAGCCCCCCACCAGCGGCCCGTCCCCCCACCAGCGGCCCCCTCCCCGTGCCACCTCCACGAGCCCCCCACCAGCGGCCCGTCCCCCCACCAGCGGCCCCCTCCCTGTGCCACCTCCACGAGCCCCCCACCAGCGGCCCCCTCCCACCTGCGGCCCCCTCCCCGTGCCACCTCCACGAGCCCCCCACCAGCGGTCCCCTCCCACCTGCGGCCCCCTCCCCGTGCCACCTCCACGAGCCCCCCCCTCCCCGTGCCACCTCCACGAGCCCCCCACCAGCGGCCCCCTCCCACCTGCGGCCCCCTCCCCGTGCCACCTCCACGAGCCCCCCACCAGCGGCCCCCTCCCACCTGCGGCCCCCTCCCCGTGCCACCTCCACGAGCCCCCCACCAGCGGCCCTCCCACCTGCGGCCCCCTCCCCGTGCCACCTCCACGAGCCCCCCACCTGCGGCCCCCTCCCCGTGCCACCTCCACGAGCCCCCCACCAGCGGCCCCCTCCCCGTGCCACCTCCACGAGCCCCCCACCTGCGGCCCCCTCCCCGTGCCACCTCCACGAGCCCCCCAGCGGCCCCCTCCCACCTGCGCCTCCGCCACCTCCACGAGCCCCCCACCAGCGGCCCCCTCCCACCTGCGGCCGCCAGCGTGGAGGGAGCCTCGATTGCATCAGGCAGGAACAGCAACTCAGCGCGCGACTCCCCGGCCCCGGCCCCGCCCCCTGCCTGGCCCCGCCCAGGTCTGTTCTGACAGACAGTTGGGGGCGGGGCATTGATGCAAGGGCTGATCCAGGCGGGCCTCTTCCCCCCTCCCCCTTCTATCGCCCCCCCCGCTTCCCCTCCCCCAATGCCCCTTCTGCCTTCCCCCCTTAGCGCTTCCTTCTGCAACGCCCCTCCCCAATGCTTCCTCCTGCCCCCCGCGTCCCCTCCCCGCTACTGCACTCCTAGCGCCCCTGCCCCATCACAAGGCGACTAGAAATCCACCTTAAGCGGATCCACCTTAAATCGGGGGAAATGAAATATCGGGGGGGGGGTAATTTTTAACGCCCAGGCGCCGATTGGACCAATCAGCTGCGAGCGAGGGCGGCCGGGGTGGGGGAAGGGACGGGTCCAAGTTTCGGAACTTTGCTGCAGGGAGCAGAGAGACGGAGCGACACGGAGCCTCTGCTCCCCTGCTGGTCCCGGGGGCCCCCAGCTCCCCATCGCGGTGAGTGACCCCCCCAGGGTGCGTGGGCTGCAGTTGTTAGCAGGGACTGGGGGAAATGGGGTGGGGGCAGCCCTGGTGGGGGGAAGAAGCCTAAAGAAGAATGTGCTTGAGGGTGAATTCTGCGGGGGGGGGCAATCGGGGAGCTGGGGGGGCCATGCACGGAGGTGGGGGAGGAGGTGACCATGGCCGTGAGTTGGCGAGGGTCCTGCAAAGAGCGGGGGAGAGCTTGGGGAGCATAGGGGAAGGACATGATGGTGGGGGTGAAGGGGAGGCTGGGGGGGAAGGGAAGCAAACCCATCCCCTGACCCTGTCAGCCCTGCCTCACCCCCAAACAGCAGCCGGGGCGGGGGGGGGGGGAGGGCAGAGGACGAAACGGAGCTCAGCAGCGGCGTGGGGGGCAGAGTCAAGCGGATCCCAGCAGCAGGGCGGGGGGGAGACAGAGTCGAGCGGATCCCGGCAGCGAGGGAAGGGGGGCTGCTGTGGCCCAGGTAGGAGAGTTTGGGGGCTCCTGGCCATGCGGAATTGGCGGGCGGCACCAGCTCGCCCCCGTCGGGCCCCAAGTTCGCCTGGGCCGGGGGGAGAGGGAGGACACCCGAGCCCTCCCTCTGCTCCCCGCCACGCCCGGACGCCTGGGTCCGCCTGATTCTACAGGGCTGAGTAGGATCTAGACAGACAGGAAACTAGAACCAGATCGGTTCCTGGGAGCGCCAGGGGGTGAGGGGCACCAGCAGGGCTGGACTGGGGGGGGGCAGTGGGGGTTGGGAGTGAGGGGCACCAGCGGGGGGGGGCTGGGCTGGCAGGGGCTGTGGGTGGGAGTGAGGGGCACGGGCAGGGATTGCGGGTTGGGGGTGAGGGGCACTGGCAGGGCTGGACTGGGGGGGTGCGTGGGGGTTGGGAGTGAGGGGCATCAGTGGCGGGGGGCAGCACTGGGCTGGGCTGACAGGGGACTGTGGGTGGGAGTGAGGGGACTGGCGGGGCTGGGGGAGCCCAGGGCTAAGATAATGGGGGTCTGTGGGCCAGGAATGGGGGCCCCCGGTACAGCGGCCCAGAGGAGTTAGGAGCACATGGGACCGTGTGGTTTCCTGGCTGGGGAAACAGCAGAGGATGTGGGGACAGAGACGGGGCGATGGGGAGGGAAGTTGCTTTATCAGCCTGAGCCAACAGCTGCTGCATTTTATCAGCCCCCATCCTCCCCTCCCCCCCATCCTCCAGCTGGCCTGGGCCCGGAGCTGGGGGCTGCTGTGTCCCATCCCCCGCATTGTGACATCGTCCCCAGAATCCTGGGGTCTGTGTGGGGTTGGGTAGGCAGCAGCTGCCTCTGCTCCAAGGCGTGTGGAGGGATCTGCATCTGGGGGGCTGAAGTCTCTCCAACTGAGCACTAACCCATCCTTTTGCCCCACAGGTTCCGCCATGTCCCCCGAGGGCTGTCTGAGCATTACCAAATATTTCCTCTTCCTCTTCAACCTCCTCTTCTTTGTGAGTGGGGGGGTCTGGGACTGGGAGGGGGGCAGGCAGGGCCTGTGGAGTTGGGGGAGGGAAAAACAGGGCCCATAGGTCTCAGGAGGGGGGCAGGATGGGCCCATGGGGCTGTCGATGGGAGAGAAGGTTGAGCCTGTAGAGCTGTCGGGGGAGGAGGGTTGGCTGGGCCCATGGAGGAGGCTGGGCTGTGGGGTGTTTTAGTATCACCTGTGCCTCTATGGATGGGACCTGCCCTGGGAGGGAGGTTGAAGGGGGAGGCTGCAGCTGAGGCCCTGTGTGGGGAATGGAGGCCTCTCTGGATTGGGGCCAGCCACCAACTAGCTTATTAATTCCTCGTGCCCCCGGGTGGGGGAGCCATGCCAAGGTGACTCCCCCTTCAGCTCTGGAGGATTAGATGTAACCCCCCCCTTCCCCGTCCCCTCCCCCGCTGCAGCTGCTGGGCACCCTCTTCCTCAGCTTCGGTCTCTGGATCCTCATCGACCAGCACAGCTTTGCTGCCATCCTAGGTGAGCTCCCCCCTGGCACCTTGCCGGTGCCCCTCACGCCCCTGCTAGCCCAGCCCTGGGCTCTGGCCAAGCCCCGCTGGTGCCCCTCCCTCCCGACCTGCAGCCCCTGCCGGCCCAGCCCTGCTCTGAGCTCTGCCTGTGTCCCTTCCAGGTTCCTCAGTGTATGCCCTGAAGGTTTGGTCCTACGTCCTGTCCGGAGTCGGCATCATCACCATGCTGATGGGTTTCCTTGGATGCCTGGGTTCCCTCAAGGAGATCAAGTGTATGCTGGGATTTGTAAGTGCACAGAAGAGCCAGGACGCCTGGGTTCTCTCCCTGGCTCTGGGAGGGAAGTGGGGTCTAGTGGTTAGAAGGGGAGGTGGGGAGCCAGGACTCCTGGGCTCACTGGTATGGTGTCACGATGGGTTCATGGGGAGCTGATGTGGGAAGTCTCCTCCTCCCTTGTGAGCTCAGGGCTTATTGCAATTTCCCATCTGGCCCCATGTGACCCCAGCCACATCCTTTTAGGGCTGTGTCCCCATGGCCCCCCTCATGCACCCCAGGAATGGGAGGGGCCAGGCCCTGGTCCAGGCTGTTGCGGGGAGGGGGGAGCATGAAAGAGAAAGTGACAAAAGGAGAAGTGCTGCAGCTGTTTCAGGGTGGGGGAGTTGTTGTGGCTGGGGCGGGGCCAGTGCAGGTGTTGAGGGATGTTGATCTCCCCAGGGTGGGGGCAGGGTTTCTGGCGCAAATGATGGGAGCGGTGTGTCCATGTATGGGGGAGGGAGAACTATGGTGGTGGTGCCTGTTGGTTTCCCAGTGGGGGGGGGGGCCCTGAGGGTGAGAGGATCCTCTGACCCCCTTTCTCCCTCCTCCACCAGTATTTCGGTTTCCTCTTTCTCCTCTTTGCCGCCCAGATCACCATTGGAGTGCTGCTGTACACGCAGCGTGCCACGGTGAGTGCAGTGCGCTGGGGGGGCTGCCAGCAGGGGGGTGAAACTCGGCCTGGAGTGCTGCTGGGGGTGGGCAAGCCTTGGCCAGGGGCGCAGCCAGGGGGAGCATGAGGACGGGAGCGCTAGGCTCAGCCGGGGGAGGGAGCGCGAGGCTCCACTGGGGAGGGGGAAGCATGAGGCTCAGCTGTGGGGGGATGGAGACACAAGGCTCAGCCAGGGGCGCAGCCAGGGAGAGCACGAGGAGGGGAGCTTGAGGCTTGGCTGGGGAGGGGAAGTGCAAGGCTCGGCCGGGGGGGAGTGTCAGGCTTGGCCGGAGGTGCTGCTAGGGGAGCTCACCATGCCGGGTGAGGCACTGGGGAGGAAGCTCACAGCGACGGGCATGGCTGGGAGGTCATCTCCCCCTTCCCCCTCCCAGCTCGGCCCCAAGGTGGGGAAGTTCGTGGAGGACATGCTGGTGACCTATGCAGTGGAAGGACACTCCCATGACAAGCACCAGAGCTGGGACTTCATTCAGGAGCAGGTGAGAGCCCCAGCACCCAGCCCCTCCCCCCCACCTCCGCCATTGTGTTGCCCTCCTCTTGGCTGCCAAGCCGTGCCAGGTGCCCCCTGGAGGGGCCATAGCCCTTTGCCCAGGCAGGACACCCCATCTGACTGTCCTCCCCAGGCCCTTCCGCTCTGCTTGTGGCTCAGTTAGCTGGGCTGGTCACGCCACGAGCGACAAAACCCTCGGCTCCCTGGTGGAGCCTCATTAGCCATCCTGGGACCCACCCCAGTAGGAGACACCAGCCTCGGAGCAGGAGGCCCCCTCCCCACCCCACGCCATGCAAGGAGCAGCACTAACCCTTTCTCCCACATGGGGTGTGTGGGCATTATGGGGGGGGGGGGAACTGAGGCACAGAATCATGACCAACAATTCCTGCTTTTCCATGGACCTGCTTAAATCTAGGCCCACGGCCACCTGGTGCCAACAGCGTGTTCCTGGCTGTGTGTGTGGGGGGGGGGGTGACCGTACGGGCTGCCTCTGGGTGCCCAGCTATGTGGACATCAGGCCCCAGGGGTCCTGTGAACCCTCCCCCCATGCTTCTGCTGGTTGGCAGCAAGTCCCTGGGTCGTACACGGCTCCCCCCCCCCATCTCCACTCTCATCTCCTGGCAGTTCCGGTGCTGCGGCTGGAACTCCTTCCAGGACTGGCACCAGAACCCCATCGTGGCCAACTCCTCCTACAGCCTGTACCCCTGCTCCTGTCGCAACAGCTCCAGCCCTGACGAGCACAGCGCCAACGCCACCCACGCCCCAGCGGTGCAGGGCACCAGGTTCTGCACTGCCAGCGGGGACTGGCCAGTCTACAGGCAGGTGAGTGCCACCTGGGGCAGTGCTGCGGGGAAGCTCGCAGGGCCTGGGGTCCCTAGCTGGGGGGCACTGCTGCCAGGAAGCCCGCAGCATTGGTGAGGCTGGTGGGGTTATGGGTGGGAAAAGATTTTGTAGTAGGAGCCCATGTTCTGACCCTGCCCCTTTTCCCTTCCAATCAGGGCTGTGTGAACGCTGTCCAGGACTGGCTGACCAATAACATCGTCAGCATTGTGGGCATTTGCCTGGGCATCGCCCTGTTGGAGGTAATGGGACCTGGCAAGGAGGGGCCACCCCCAGGGTTGGGGGCCCAACACCAAGGGGTACCGAGGGGGCTGGCTGATCCCTAGCTGAGCCTGTGGGGGCTTTGGGATCTCCCACCGTCACCCATGACTAGATTTTCCCCCCCCTCCCCCACCCAAGCTCCTGCAGCTGCTGTGTCTGGCACTGGCTGGTAGCCTGGAGTGCAGGGGACTCACCAGTGGCTCCCAGGAAATCCTGCTCTTCCCCAGCAGAGGGCGCCAGAGAGGGAGGGGGTGTGTGCGTGTGCGTGTGCGCGTGTGTGTGTGCGCGTGCGCGCTGCTGCTGCTGCTGCTGCAGGGGTATTGGGGACTGCATTTCTGCCCACCCTGCATACCTGTGTGTGGCAGCATGCGCCCTATTCTCACACACATTCCTGCAGGTGCGGTTTGTGCATGTGTGTTGGTGTGCATAAGTAAGGGGCTTGTGCACGTGGTTCCACGTTTGGTGGTGTGCATGAGGGGTTTGTGCATGTGTGTGTGTTGGTGCATGTAAGGGGCTTGTGCATGTTGTCATGGTGTGCGCATGTTACCCCCTGTGCATCCCCACCCATATGTCGTGCCCAGATGCTAACACACGTCTGTGTGTGTGTCCGGGCTGTCCCCTCCCCGTGCCTCTCCCCCCTCAGCCATGTGTCTGCTCCACACTCACCCCGTTAACCCTTTCCCTTCTGCCACACCAGAGCCATGTCTAAGGAATACTGGCAAGGTAACTTACCCAGGGAGGAGGAGAGTCTGGGGGGGGCTAGTTTAGAGCCCCCCATCAGCCCCGTTTCCTCCCCCCAGATCCACACCATGTCCATGGTGTTCTCCCTGCTCCGAGACGAATCGTTCGGCGCCCCCCAAGAGCCAGAGCAGGAGACACAGCAGCTCCCGGGCAGCCCCCGGCCCAGGGGCCTGGCCTATCGCTGGGGGGGTCGGCCGCGCATCGCCTGAGACTCATGGGGGCCCCATAGACAGGAGATGGGGAAACTTCCCCCCTCCCCTAACAATAAAATATCTGTGGAAAGAATGAGGGAGTTAGGAGAAGTGGTTATTCCAGTGGGGGGTGCTCTCCTCTGGCTGGCAGGCCTGGCCCCAAAACCCCAGGGTGGCACTAGGGGGTGCTGTGCTGCAGGGAGCGGGGTGGGGAGATCAGGCTGATTTCAGGGAGTCATCAGACCTAGGGGATTGAACACCAAATGACTTAGGTGCTGACTCTACCCCATGACCTGCTTTATCCCCAACTTCTTCCCAGCCCCCACAACACTGATGTTGCGTCTTTTTGCAGAGAAGTGTGGTTGCATTAGAAGGGCAGTGGGGAGGCTGTGCAGGGAATGGGATCTCACAACTCCCTCCATAACTCTGCGGAGGTGGTTGGCAATAGCAGTGAGATCCCTCGGTTAAGGTGGGGCCCCTCCATTAACTCTGCCGTACCCTGGTCTCCAGAGGGTGTTGATGGGAGAACTGGGATGGTTGGTGGCAGGGGTTCCTCCAGTAACTCTCTCTCTTTCTCCCCCCAGCTCTGTCTCATGATGTTATCGATGTTTCTGTTTAGAAACATGGGCCAGAACTACGACAAGCTGACCCGATACTCCTAGGAAGCCCCTCCTGCCCTAGGGGGTGGAGGGAGAGCGGATGGGTATGAGCCACTGCCCTCCAACTGGGACCATCCATCCAGCATGGGCCGAAGCAGCTTTCTTTCCCTGTCTGAGTGTTCTTGGCATGGGGCAGGGCCCCTAGTCTATTCCCCCAACCTTGATGTGCCCCTCCCCCCTTGCCTGGTCCCTGGCTTGAGCTGCGCTCACTCTTAGGGGCAGTGGCATGGGGACAGGGGTGCTGTTTCTTTCTTCCTCTGAGGATATATTGGTGGGGTTTGCTGCAGTAGGGAGGGGAGATGCAGGGTGGTGGGAGGGGGGAGAGGGCCTGGAAGTTGGGATATGTGACTATTTCTATGTGCCATCGAATGTTGTTCTCCCCTGCGGAGAGGATGGTGGAGACCAAGTCGGGAGAAGGGAGCAAATCGGTCCTTTCCACTACCTGCCACTGGGGGGAAGCAATCCCACTCCTGAGCAGGGGTCCCGGATTGGACAAGCTAGGAGGATATTTTCCTCCTATGTGAGCTGACCCCACCCCCACCCCCACATTCCCCTGCCCCAAGAATTTGCAACTTTTGTTAAATCCACTTTGTAAATAAAATAAAAAATTGGGGTCCAAACCTGAAAAATTGGTCCATTTTGTTATCTGCAAGGAACACTGGAAGAAAATGAACCAAGAGGATGTGTCCCCAGCTTACCCCTTTCTCCCTCCCTCCCTCTCTCTCTCTCTCCTTCCCTGGTCAGCGATGATTAGGCCCCTATGGCGAGTGCTACCCCCAGTGGGGCTATGTGGTATTGCAGCCCTCACTAAATGTTCATTGCAAAAGGGATAACACCCCCCCCCCCCATATAAGCGCTCACAGTCTGGCCTGACCAGCGCTGGCTCCCGTCAGTGTACCTGTGCGCATCACACTCTCTGTGGATTTTGTCTAGCCAGCGCTAGATTCTCATTGGTTGCAGGTGGCAAATGTCAGTTCTGCAGCATACAAACCCTCGGGGAAAATCTTTCCAGCATAAATAGGCGACAGGCCCAGCCCACGCCATGCCCCTAGTGAAGCGGGAGAGGTCAGTGTCATGCTGGTGGCCTGCAGGGGAACATAACAAAGCGGGATGCTTTGGGAGTGCTGCAGTCATTGGCTTCACCGATGTTTTGCAACCCCCCACCTGCAGTGGTGAGCCCTGACACGAACACAAAAAAAGTGCTTCTTGATTAGGGCTCTGCCAAATTCACCATCCTTTTTGGTTACTTTCATGGCCAGAGGATTTTAAAACTGGTCAATTTCACAACTTCAGCTCTAAAATTTTAGTGTTGGAACAGTGCAGGCATGGGGGTCGTAATGCTGGTGTGCAGGGGCAGCCCGTCCATATATAGGTGAACTAGGCGGTCGCCTAGGGTGCCAAGTTAAATGGGGCGCCAAATGGTGGCACAATATCATTGAGGGGTTTGGAGGTGGGGGCGCCAATTGCATGGTTCGCCTAGACCGCCAGTTGCTGGCAGCTAGTCTAGGGCCGCCCATGCTGGGGGGCGGGTGTGTGTGTGTGTGTGTGAGAGCTCCCGCTGCTGGGAGCACCTCAGCCAAAGCTGCTAATCCTTGCCAGTGCTGCATTAATGCACAGGCCACAAGGCTGTGCCCAGGGGCCCTGGCCAGCTGGGGGGCCCCCCTGGAAAAATGGGTGCCCCAAACCTCAACAGGAGCTGCGGGTCACAGAAGCTCAGCTGTGGAGCTGCTGCAGCCCAGAAGTGAAGATGCACCACTCTCAGTCCTGCACTGCCTCTGGAGGTGGGTCTGATCTCCCCACACAGGGCTAGTCCTGTCCCTCCTCAGCCCAGCCTGGCCTAGCAGCCAGAGCCCCTGGCTGGGCAGTACAAGCAGATCAGACCTCATGGCAAAGGGCTTATTTCACATCCAGGGACACATTTTTCACAGTTGTGAGATGGTCAGGGCCCTGTTCATAAGCCTGGAGCGCATCCATCAACTGCATGAAATATAAACAGCTTTCTCCTTATCCCTTCTCCATAGGGCAGGCCAGGGTGGTCCTCCCTGCTCTATGGGAAAACTGAGGCACTGAGGAACTCTGCAGCAAAGCTGCGCATTGCTCTACGACCACAGAAATGGCATGGCTTTGCCCCACTGCCCAAGCCTCTGCCCTGCCCAGCTGCTGACATGGCAGGGGGAGTCTCCCAGAGTGCAGGACACTCCCTGAAGCAGAGCCCCACCATGCCAGTGCTGGTGCCCCGAGCCTCCCACTGGCTGGTTCTGGAATCAGAATCCTGTTCGAATCAGCGCCCTGAGTGAAACAGGCCAGTACGGATCCCTGGGAGGTGGCTAGTCGGTGACGGGGAAGAGAAACTGGGGCAGTGGGAGGCAGGTCAGGGTGGGGGGCAGAGAGCTCTGGGAGGACCGAAGGAGGTGGCAGTTCTAAGGGGGAAGGAAGGTTGATCAGGAAGTGGCCGGGGTCACAGTACAATGGGGCAGGATCTCATGGGTGTGCAGAAATTGGGGCAGCATTGGTCAGAAGGGGAAATAGGATGGAGTAATTATGGGGGGAGGGCTGGTCAAAGGTGGGGGGCAGCTGCATGTGGAAGAAAAGGGAGAGGGATCCCCAAAGGGAGAAAGGTGTATAGGAGGGAGGGAGGGAGAGCAGATTGATGGTGTGGGGGGGAGGATAGAAGGATGTGGGGTGGGTAGATGGAGGGGGATGTGGGGGAGGGAAGGAGCAGGAAGAAAGGGAGGGGTGTGGGGGAAAGCAAAGGGTGTGGTTGAAGGGGGCTGTGCCCAGGCTGAGGCACCCACCCCAGCTCACCTGCTCTGTGCCTCCGCAGATCCACTCTGACGTGATGCGAGCATGCTGGCTGCTGCTCTGCGCCCTGGTCATGCTGCTGGCTGGGGCCAAGGGCTCCCTCTTGTCGCCTGCTGCCCGCCGCCTGCTGGGCCACTTCCAACGTCTGCTGGGGCGTAGCCAGGTGAGACTGAACAAGCCCCACTCCCCAGGGGCCCCACACACCTCTGTCCCCTGGCATCCCCATGGACCCCCCACATCCCTGTCCCCAGGTACCCCAACCACACCCAAAGGATCCTCCCTCCCCTGGCACCACCAGAGTTCCTCTCCCATTCCTGCCTACAGTCACTCTCACCTGCCCCTCTATCCTGCCCCTAGTCCCCCATCCCCAAATAGCCCTAGGCCCCCCTCTTCCCTGCTTAGAGACCCTCAGCCATCCCCTCTGCCCCTCCCCAGGCACCCCCCCATCTCTCCAGCTCCCAACACCCACCTACCTGCTCCTGTAGCCCCATCTGTCCCCATCCCCCTTACCTTTGAGTCTCTGTCCCCATGCACATGCCCTGTCTGTATCTCTGTCCAGCCCATGGCTAGCTATTGCCCCACCCACAATTTCTGCTGCGGGGAGTGCAGGAGGTATAGTGTGTGTGGACTGGAACTGGCCAGGGACTGGAAGCCAAGACTCCTGGGTTCTCTGCCTCGCTCTGGGAGGGCCATGGGGGATTGTAACTCCCAGGACTCACTGGAGGTGGGTTGTTGCAGGCAGAGTTGGGGGAGGGACGCTTTGAGGCCCCCGTTGATTTCAGCAAGCTTCCCCCCAACTACCACACTGAGGAGAAAGCGCAGCGCAGGGTGGGGAATGCCACAGTGTACAGCCACCGCGAGATCAACAAGGTGAGCAGGAACTGGGAGGTAGTGATGCCCCCTCCCCCACCACGGCTCCCCCAGCAACATCCAAATCACAAGGGATCGGTGCACCTGTCCCTGGGACCGGAAATCTCTGTGCGCCTCTTCACCCCCGCCCAGTATGCCCTGTAAGCTGGGTGCTTGTGCGGTTGCCCAGGAGAGATTCCAATGCTGCCCTGCTGAGCAGAGCACCCACAGCTCCGTTTGTGTTTCTACTACACATGTATCCTGCACATGGATGGAAAAAATCCACACATGAATGACAAAAGATTAGAGGGAACCTTGCCCTTGGCCCCAGCTCCCTGGATGCTGGGCGGGTGAGTGGAGTAATGTCCTCCCCAGCACCTACTGGGGGCATGGCTGGGGTACCCTGTGCTGTGGCTATTCCCTGCCCCCCCTCCGGGCCCATAGGGGATGCACTGTGGCTTTCTTGCTCAGACTCAGGGACTTTCCCGAGCCTCCTGCTTGGGCTGAGCTGCTCCTGTTCCGGTGCAGGTGACAGACAACCAGACGGGTGCGATGCTGTTCTCTGACAGGATGGTGACCTCCATCGAGCGGGACCTGGCGGAGAGATGGAGGGTGAGCGCGGAGGGACTGAGTCCAGCGCCAGCATTTGCATGCTAATCCAGAGCAGCTATGAAGGGTGTTGTGCACCCCGAGTGACCCCAATGAGGGCACAGACAGCTCTCCTGCAGCAAGGACTTAACCTCTAGGGACTGGGGATGTGAAATCCTGCCTAACTGGTTAACCAGTTAGATGTATTGTTTAACAGGTTAACTGATTAAAGGAGGGTGGAGGGGGCTGCTCCAGCCTGATTCTGGGAAGGGAGTGGAGGCTGGGGATGAGAGTAAGGGTGGGGGGGCCTGTCAGCCAGGATTCCTGGATTCTTCCCTGGCTGTTGGGAGGGGAGGGGGTCTAGTGGCTAGAGCAGGAGGGTACCTGGGAGCCAGGACTCCTGGATTCTCTCCATCTCCATCAGTTACTATAGACAACCCCACATACACACATCCCCATGTGGACCCCTCTCCCTCCCCACCTGGCTCCTTTAACATCCAGGAACCAGAAGCTAGTCAGTATATCTGCAGGCCTGTGACACTGTTGCTAGGCTCCGTGCACGAGCGCCTGGCACCCGTATCTCCTGAGAAACATGAGGGTCGGGGCTGCAGCCAGGTGTGGAAAGAAGTGTCAGTGGGAGAAACATGCCCTCTCACCCACACTTCACTTTTTGGTCTCCTCCTGCCCCACCTGCTAGAACCAGGTTCCAGGCCGGGGGACAGTGTAACAGACCAAAGGAGGCGCACGCTGGGACCCAAGGCTACGCTGCTGAATATTACCCTCCCTGAAGCAGCTCTAGGGCCCCCACTCACCATCGCTGTCATCACTCTTCCATTAGTAACAGGTTGAGTCCCTTGTAGGGAAGGGGAAACTGAGGCACAGAGCAAGGCAGGGACTGTCCATACCCAAAGGGCACCCAGGGAGATAGGGATACAAATGGCAACAAAACTCAAGAGAGCAGGCTCCCAGCCCCTTGTTCTAACTCACTAGACCACACTCCCCGCCCAGAGCTGGGGAGAGAACCCAGGAGTCCTGGTTCCCACCCCCTGCTGCTCTAAACCTCACACCCTTCTCCTATGAGCATCTCCTCCCCAGTACAGTCCCAGGTACAGTGTCAAACATTCTCCATTTACCTATGTCTCCTCCAGGGAAGCCAAGCAGAGTCTAGTGAGGAAGGAGCAGGTGGCGGGGCAGAAGCAGAGCCTGTCGTAGAGAGACGTGTCCTGCCGATCCCACGCCACAGGCTCGCCTTCCTTATCATCAACTTACCGCGCAGAGCTAGGCCTGAGAAGGCCTCTGATTCCAGCTGGTTGGATGGCTCGTCCCTTAGTGACAGGAGGCACAGGCTGCTAGCCATCCGGGATGGGCTGATGGAAGCCCCCCACCCTCTGAAGAAAGCTTCCCCCATTACCCTGGCCCAGCACAAAGCTGTAGTAAGGAGGCCCCAATTTTTCTTCTTCTTCAGAAAGCTGTAGCAAATAGAGAGAGAGTGGGCAGGCGATGGAGAGCATACCCTCCCTCGGGAAGGTCTGAGCCACGTTGGTGGAGCTGTGTAATCAGTCCTGCTCCTTGGTCTTTCTTGCAATAAAGGTTATCCCTCCAGTGGGAGGTATAATGGAGAAATTACATTCTAAACTCATCTGCTTTTATGGAGGGCTGTACGAATTACCCCACTAGATCCATCCAGACCCCCAGTGCCCCTGGCACCGTACAGACATGGCAGATAAACAAGGTGCCTTCCCGAAGCATTCATGTTGGATAGTCTGCTCAACACTTAGCCTCAAGAATGAGCCATTGGCAATGAGTTCCATGGGTTAACGGTAGATTTTCTCTGCTCAGTTTTCAGTTCACCCTGTTCAATTTAGGTGAAGGTCCCTGTGGTTCAGGATCTTTAGACAGGGTGGCACAGTGCCTAAGGTGACCTCTAACCCTTGTGGCATCTCACTCCGATTTCAGGCTTCCAGTTATCCCCGTTTGTGGGGAATACTCTCCTGTGATTCTCAGTAGCACCCACAGCCCTGTTCTCTCTGAGATGCCTCTGAGCCGCCAACTTCATAAAGCAAAGGCATTCCAAAGAGCTAACCAATGTACAGCTTCTATGCAAACCTGGCTTAGTCAGGGACACCCGTCTTCCACATCAGCACCCTGGCAGGTTTGAAAGGTACTTCTAGGTCTACTGGGGATCAAAGTTACTGATCCCACCTTGTTGCTGGCTGTATCCTCTAACAGAGGCCCTCATGTTCCTCTCCCTGTTGTTTCCTGATGTTCTTCATGGGAGAGGTTTCCCAACTCCCTTGTAGTTGTCACCCATCACTGAACACCCTTGTAAGGGGATGTTTAAGTGTAAGTGAAAGAGTGGTCCCACTATTGAGTGATATTTTCCTGTCTTCTACACTGCCCCAGTGGCATGGGCCAGCAACAGGAGCTGAATCTCTGCTTCCACTTCCTTTACCCAGAGACCTCCCTGACCTTGAGGGCTACCCCTTCCGCTTCCCTGTGTTCTTGTAACCTCAACAAGGCTGGACCTAGGATTCCTGGGAGTTTGACCCCCAAACTTGTGGCCACCTAAGGCAGGGGCTCAGGTGTCCCTGCTCCAGGGTGCTCTCTTCACACTGGACGTTTCCCTGACCTACTGATGATTACATGCAACTCAAGCAAATGTATGTCTGAACCTGGATGGTAGCCTATTGAGCCTGATGGCTTGGAGGAGACATGGGAAGTCTAAGCGATCCTGTCCGTGTGCCCCAGGACTGGTGCTGGAGTGATGGGTAAGAAAGGCTTGGGGATCACCTCGACCTCATAGGAAAGAGGGAACCTTGTGATGTCTTGGATTATCGGAGGCTTGGGAAGTGGCCTCCGGTCACTCTTTGCCACCATTTTGTTTCTCTCCTGATTCAGCACCATGGCTAAGAGGCCAGAGGGCAACATGGATTTGAGAGGCTTGGGCCAACAGCTGCCTTTCCCTCAGCCAAGCCCGGCACATAGGGATAAGGAGGTGGCATATGACAGTGCCAACTCTCTGCCAGATAGTCGCTGCAAGATGACCATGGGGCAGTAGCAGCCCACTTCTTTCCCTCCACCCCATACCTGGGCACTCTGCTTCTTCCCCTCCCCCCATACCCTTCTGTGGAGGACAATGGTCAAGCCAAGAGTCTGGGTGAAGATCTAGTGGATGGCTACAATGGGGAGAGCCTGCCTTTAGACATGGACACAGATAGATGATCCTGACCAATTCCAGCCATTGGCCAATCAGTTGGGACAGTACTTTGGGTCTGGCTTTACTGAGGCCTCATGCTAAATCATGGCATTAAAAAAACAAGAAGTCCTGCAGCACCTGAGAGACTAACTAAAATATACATATAGTATCATGAGCTTCTTCTCCGAGGAATCTCCCCGTGGGTGCTCCACCTTAGGTGCTTCAGCGCCACTGAACCCGAGATCAGAGATTTGTGACAGCAGTGCCCCCGGCCGGCTGCACGTGCGAGGAGCCGGTGTGCGTTCTAAGGAGGCTATTGCGCATGCGCAGCTGCCCCCCCTCCCCGTAGTTCCTTCTCAACCACTGCCAGCTACGGTCACAGATCAGCAGTCTCCCTTTCACCTCATGCAATAAACCGCACAAGGACAATAAAGAAGCAGCTTTCCATACCCTGGATGTCTGCAGAGCACTGGCATTCTACCTACAGCGAACAAAGCCCTTTCAGCTGTTTGTTTCATCAACAGAAAGGTCTCAGGGGTTGTCTATATCAAAACAAAGACTGTCAAAATGGGTATCTAGTTGCACTAAACTAGCGTATGCCATAGGCCAGAGAAAGCCTCCACCCACTGTGCGGTCTCACTCGACAAGGGCAATGGTAGCCACAACGGCATTCCTTCGGGGTGTCCCAACAGAACATATCTGCAGGGCCGCCACATGGGCGTCCACACATACATTCACGCAACATTATGCGATACAGACATTCGCTGAGTCAGAAACAAGATTTGGCCACACAATACTCTCAGCCACACAGGCTCAGCATTCAAAGCTCCCACCTCCTCCTACGAATACTGCTTCATAATCACCTAAGGTGGAGCACCCATGGGGACACTCCTCGAAGAAAAAGGGAAGGTGACTCACCTGTGCAGTAACTGGAGTTCTTCGAGATGGTTGTCCCCATGGGTGCTCCACCACCCACCCTCCTGTCCTCTGCTTCGGAATACAAGTCTGGTTCAGAGAAGGAACTGAGGGCGGGGGCTGGCTCCTTGCACGCGTGGTCGGCCAGAGGCACTGCTGTCACAAATCTCCGATCTCGGGCTCAGCGGCGCTGAAGCACCTAAGGTGGAGCACCCACAGGGACAGCCATCTCGAAGAAGGTGAGTAACCTTCCCTTTTGTGTGCAAAACCCAGTTCCTCAGATGGGGGGAGTGGAGAGTACTCATCTTTGGAAATGGGTTTTGCCCACAAAAAGCGCATGATACTGCGTGTGTATGTGTGTGTGTCTACACGACCAAGCCTGTTATTTCAAAATAAGGGGCTGGTTATTTTGAAATAATAATTCCTGCTTTCCACGAGGAAAAACGCTTATTTCGAAATAGTTATTTTGAAATAGAGGTAGTGTGGACACTCCACTGCTACTATTTCAAAATAACTGCTCCCCATACTCTTTCAAAGTAATCACTCTCCAGTGTTTCCTGGGGCTCTAAGTCAAAGTAGCATGTCCACATTAAGGGAGCCCGCCTCAGACTAATTTCGAGGCTTCCTTGTAGTGTGGACACGCTATTTCGAAATAGTTATTTTGGGAGTTATTATTTCGAAGTAAGTTATTTTAAAATAATTTCCTAGTGTCGACATGCCCTAAGGCGCTACAGGACTACTCATTTTTTTTAAAGTTACGGACTAATATGGCTATGCCTCAGACTTTTAAATCATAGCTGTTAACAATTGACGAGGTTTGTCCATCCCTTCTCTCTTTCTCTTTCACCTTGTCCACATCTTCATAGTTTTCCACCAAAATTGGCCAGCCAAATATCCTGACCGTGACCGATTTCCAGCCACTTGACAGCAAATCAGCCTCAACTATTTGATTTAAATTAAGTAATTGGCCCATTCCCAGTTTCTATTTGCCAGAAGCTGGGAATAGGTGACAGGAATTGACTGTTCTATTCATTCCCTCTGGGGCACCTGGCATTGGCCACTGTCAGAGGACAGGATACTGGGCTAGATGGACCTTTTTTGGTTTGACCTAGTTGGGCCATTCTTTGGGTCTTAGTCACACAGCAGATTCGTATTATCCCTGTGTAATGGCTTCAAAGTTCATGCAATAATTGTAGTTTTATTTCTTCAGGAGGCTAGAATCCTGTTTTGTACAGCAATCTATATAAAATCCTGGGCTGCTTTAATTAATCCTCACACTATCCTATTGGCTTTAGCTCTGTTTGGGGCTATATTAATGTTTTCCTTATTGTCAGTGACAGCACTACTGTAATGTGACGTTTGTGCATGAGATCAGATTGTGTGTGTACGTGTCAGAGAGGGAATGCGTGTGAGAGAGAACAAACTCGGGCACCTGGTGCTCCTATCATGTTATAGCTCTGTAGGCAAAGCTGTATTTCTGGAGTTTTGGTTTCATTATGTGTGCACTTGTGGTTTGGTTCATTATGCTGACACTTCTGCCTGCCACTTGCTGCTCAGATCCACAGGCTACAAAAAGAGTGTGTGAGGATGGAGGGAGCAAAATGATGCATAAAACTGATGCTCATGGCACTTTTTGCAAGAGTAACATTAGGCTGCTGGTGCAATTTGGAACCAGTTCCATTCAGCCTATTATAAGTTCTGTCGTCATTGCTAAAGCATCGGAAGTGGGTTTGTTACTCTCCCCTTCCTGTGCTAAACTGCTGCGTACTGCAATGATTATTATCCACCTCACAATTTGCTCTAGATCAGAGTAGTGACCCCACTCTATGGTCGCTGGATGCAGTACTCAAACCAGAGGACCGAGTTGCTCATCCCTCAGAAACTATTTGGGGCTGTTCCTCTGTTTGAAATCCTCACCCACACTCGGAAGAGTCTCTACAGGTGTGAAATGTATCTGTGAAGAGACAGCAGTGGTTCATGCCTGTCTTGTTTGTGCAAGTACGAAGGTCTTGGATGGTTACACATCTCCCATGCCCATGACATGTCTTGGCACTGCATACTGTCTGTTCTTCCAGGGCTAGGCTGAGAACACAGAGCAATCCCCTCAATGTGGACGAGCTGGGTCCCACAGCCCTGAGAAAGACACCCCACTTTACAGCCGCTTTCCATTGAGGTGTGCCCCTGGGAGGTGTAGAAGCAGGTGTGACCTCCTGGGGCACAAAGTTACCCATTTTCAGGGGTTATTTGCGGGGGACAGAGGGCATGATTGGACTAGGTCATACTATGCATGGCACTTTTTTGGTGGGTGGGGTGGGGTGGGGGAGAATTAATTTTCCAGGGAAAAGCCTTGTGTCACAACAGCACCCCCAGCCTTGCCATTCATGGCCCACATGGAAAGTTTATTCAGATATGTAGGAGAATTAATCAGGTTTTATTCTGTAGGGGGACTTTCATGGGGGGGGGGGACTGCCTGCATGGTTAAAGGTCATAATGCCACAGCAAACCCATGTTGTACGCCCTATGGGGCAAAGTAGAGCACACTGATTTCAATTTTGCAGGGGGGATTAATCCCCTTTAGTTTGGGGAAACCCCTCACTCCGGAATATCCCTGGGCCACAGGTCCCAGTGGCATGGCAGCTCCTTGCCCTACAGATTCATTGCCCCCATAAGCCTCCAAACCCCTCTGCCTGCCGCATTCACTTCATGTGCATTTGGGGACTTAATCTACCTAATTTGGGGGGAGACCCTAATTTAAGAAGAGGCCATTCATGGGGTGTGAAGGGTCATTTTGTTGTTGTGACCTCTGACCTGTCCCTAAATTGCCATTGTGATTTCCAACCCAGCAGGTACCCTCAAACCCTCAAAGAAGACCCCCCAATATGGCCGAAATAAGCATCTTTAGCTACATCGAGACTGCAAGCCTCTTTCGAAAGAGGCTTTTTCGAAAGATACTTTCGAAAAAGCCTCTTTTGAAAAAGAGCATCTAGACTACAACCAGTACTTTTGATAAAGCAAGCCGCTTTTTCAAAAGAGAGCACCCAGGCAGTCTGGATGCTGCTCTCTTTCGAAAAAGCACGGTTTGCATTACATAGCACCTTTTTTCGAAAGAGCACTTTCGAAAAAAGGCATTATTCCTCATAAAATGAGGTTTTCCGCAGTCAAAAAAACTGCCGCCTTCTTCTGATTTACTTTTGAAAGAACGCGGCAGCAGTCTAGACGCAGGGGAAGTTTTTTCGAAAAAAGGCCACTTTTTCTGAAAAAAACCTGTAGTCTAGACACACCCAAAGGGCCTAGCAAATAGACCCTCCCACATGCGGAGCCTGGGCATGTCATTTTGCCACTCTGTGCCTCAGTTTCCCCATCTCACGAGGCTGGTTGGTGGGAACATGCTCAGAGGGCCCTGGGCACTAGCCTTCAGCCTGAGCCCGTTTAGGGGTCCCCCTCTCATGTTTGCAGCCGCCCTTGCCATGCAGTGTTTGTTTCACTTGGGGGTGTCACTTTTTGGGGGGGGGTTGCCCACGTTGAGGGGGGGTGCCCTGTCCATGGGGCAGCCTCTCCACCCCCCTCCTCTACTTAATGCCTGTTGAGGGTGATTAGCCAGGTTTATTTGGGGGATCCCGCTCTCCCGCCCCCCCCCGTCTGTGAAGTCACTGGTGCCATTGACCCGCCCCTCCCCCCGCCGCGCGCGCCGAAGGGGCTCGAGCCCCGACCGTTGCTGCCGCCCCCAACCGCCGCCCGGCCCCAAGTTTGAATTTTCCCGCCTTTTCTGGGGCCGGGGGGCAGCGTTCTGAGGCTCGCGCAAGCCCCTCCCGCCCCTCCCCCCGGGCAGCGCCCTGCGAGCGGGCTGCCCTGGGCGGGGGGAGGAGGTACCCCGCCCCCCCCACGCGGGAGGGAATTACTGTTGGGGGCACTTTAAATCCGCCCATAGACCCACAAGGAGCCTCCCCAGCCCCCCTCCTCCCCACAGAGCCCTGGGGAACAAACGCCCCCCCTCAGCGCCCTGCCCCCACACTCACGCCAGTGCCCCACACACCCACTGTCCTTGTCAGCCCCCAAATCCCCCATTTTGCCCCCCAGCACTCACACCAGCCCCAGGGAGCCCCAAATCCCCCTTTCCCCTATACTCATGCCAGCCCCAGAGCCCCTAACCCAAAATCCCCCCTCACCTCCCAACACTCACCCAGAGAGCCCCACAGGCCTATTGCCTCCATAAGTCCCCCAACCACCCCAAATCCCCTCTGGTCCCCCCACATTCATGCCAGCCTCAGAGTGCCCCAAAGACCCACTGCCCCGAAAGCCACTGAACCCCAAATCCCCCCTTGTTCCCGAGCACTCACACCAGCCCCAAAGACCCACTTGCCCCAAGCCACTGAACCCCAAATCCCCCCTTGCCCTTCAGCACTCACACTAGCCGCAGAGAGGCCCAAAGACCTGCTGCCCCCCTGTAATCCCCAACCCCAAATCTCCCCTGCCCACCACAGTCACACCAGCTCCAGAGAACCCCACAGACCCACTGCCCCCATAAACCACAAAAGAGGTTGGTATCATTAGCCCCTGATGGGGAAACTGAGGCACAAGGTGAGGCAGGGACTTGCTCAAAGTCACCAAGCAAGCCAATGGCTGATTCAGAATAAAACCCATTCATGCTAAATAAATATGCTCTTCTCCCTAAATACACCCTCATGTAGGCCAGACATCCCAGGTAATGCCCCCAGGCCACCTGGCCCATTGGTTCATCACATCCCATTTCACCCCATTTTTACAGACTTGTGGGGGCTGCCCTGAGCCCAGGACCCTGGTACAACTGTCCCCGCTTCTTTCAGCACCACTCCCAAACACCCCTCTCAGATAGGCTGTCTACCCTAAATCCATCCCCTCAGGTAGAGAGGGCAGCGCCAGCTGACCCCGCAAATAAGCTTTTAATGGGCATGGGAGTTGTCTTGACCCCCACATTGCCCTCTGCTCCTTGGATGCCCAAACTAATTAGACAAGACAGATTCCAGTCTAAGCAGGGGAGGGGTTCCTGAGGCCTCTTCCAAAAGCGAACAGTTTGGGGCCGAGTGCTGATGGCATTGGGCCAAAACCAGCTCCTAGAATGATACATCTGGGGAAATCTGAGGGTCTGGCTGTCCTGGTGTAACTACACCAATACAGCTACCCCTGTAGAGTGAGTCCCTCCATACCCGCTCTAACCTTTATTCTTGTCTAGTTGAATACGATCGATCAATCAATTTGCTGCAGTTTAATCAGATGTCCCTTGATTAGTACTTATGAGGACAGCATTGGGAAGGCTGGTCCCTTTGCTACCCCCAGCAGAGAGCTTCCTTTGGGAAGGAGGACAGTGAGCATCATACTATCTGTTTTATTGCAGGGCTAGTTAATGTGGCAGGAGACATGGCCTCAGGAGACATGCTTTCCCCACAGGCGGTCACTTCCCCCTGGATCTCGGATGAAGCCAACTTCTGTGGAGAAACAGATCAGCCAGCGAACATGGAGACCCTGTCTCACAACCATGCAGCAGCTGTAGAATTGCATATGGTCCAGTCATCAGAGGGTATGTAGCACCAGTTTGGGGTCTGTCTATCTACTAGGGATGTAAAATCCCATTTAATTGGCTAACCGGTTACACATTATTTAACTGGTTAACCAATTTAAGGGGGGGGGCAAGCAGGGTGGGAGCGTCCTCGGGCCTCCCCCTTGCTGCAGGCAGAGGCTGCTTCAGTCTTGCCAGAGAAGCCCCTGCCTGCATCCCCCCTGCCACAGGCAGGAGCTGCACTAGCTGGGTTGGAGCAGTCCCAGCCAGAGCAGCCTCTGCCTGCAAGGCACCCGGGGGCTTGCCGTGGGGCTGGAGCAGCCCCCTGCCCATAGCAGGTGGGGAGCTGCTCCAGTCCCTACTGGTTAACCCGTTAAACTTTTACATCCTTACTGTCTACTATATCCCCCCTCCCTTACTGTAGTAGCTAAGCACCATTTTTAATGCTACCCTTATGAGGGGCACTCAGAGGGTCCTTAAGTGCTTTGCTGAATAGCTACATTTCTAAGCCACATGGTTGCAAGTGAAAACACGATCCAAGGGTAAACTGAGCAGCATGGTCTACCTAAATCTGCAGTACTAGCTCTGGAGATGAGATCCACCCCATTCCTCCAAATGGCTCTGAATCCTATGGACTTCAGGGGGTAGCCAAGCTAGTCTGTTACAGAAAAGAACAACAAATGGTCTGGTAGCACTTTATAGACTAACGAAACATGTAGATGGTATTCAGGGTGTTCAGAATGCCTAGCCTGGTACTCCGCCTGTTAGACCATGCTGCCTTCCGGGTTAGGCTCTGATTCTGCAATCAGATCAGTAGAGGAGCCCCAATGGTGCAGACTGGATTTCAGGATTGGGGCCTTTCTGTGAGAGGTTAAGTGTGAAGAGGAAAAGCAAGAAGCACATTTGCTATGTAGCCCATTCACACACAGCTTCGGGGTGTGGTGTATTGTCCCATCTAGTGGCATCTAGTCTGCTCTGCAGTCTTAGGGTATGTCTACACTACCACCCTAGTTCGAACTAGGGTGGTTAATGTAGGCATTCGAAGTTGCAAATGAAGCCCGGGATTTAAATATCCCGGGCCTCATTTGCATCTTGCCGGGCGGGCGCCATTTTTAAATCCCCTTAGGTCGAACTCCGTGCCCGCGGCTACACGCGGCACGGAGTAGGTAGTTCGAATTAGGATCTCTAAGCTGTTCGGGTAAGAGATCAAAGAAAGCATGGGTACCATGGCGATTGCTGCCTGACAGATAGATGGGGTGTGGAGGAGTGCATGGGGATGGAAACATACAAACATACATGTATACTGTGGCTACTCATATCAGGCTTTGTGAACTCAATTCTCCTCTGACTCACGTCCTGTGATCTGACCTGTCAAACCAAGTTCTTCTCTTAGTTACGTCAGCATAAATCCAGAATAACTCAATTTAAGCCTAAGGGAATTAGTCCAGATGTGGGCTGGTATAAGCAGAATTTGGTCTATTGCTATCCCTGGGCATAAGCATGGGATTTTTGTGGTGTGTGTGTGAATCATCATGGCATTTTAAAAGTTAGCGCAGGAAAAGAACCTATAGTATTAGATTCCTGGGAGATCGTTCCCCACATTCCTGCCCCTCAGACAGGCCAACATCGTTCCTTCTAGTGTAATTACGAAGGCCATATTCAAGCAAGTTGTCCACTATCCCACAGCACAGTAATGGGATCATAGGACGTTCCAGAAGGGGTGTGTGTTTGCTTGCAGGTAATTACGTCTGGAACCAGACATGCAGTGCTCTGGTAACATTCACTCGATGTGCAGTGGCTCAGGGTGTGTTAGAAACCATTAAGAAAGAGATTGAGATAGTAAGACAGAAAATACCCTGGTGCCACTATATAAATCCATGGCACACCCACACCTCGGAATACTGCGTCCAGTTCTGGTCACTGCATCTCAAAACCATTATATCAGGAGTGGAAAAGATGCAGAGAAGGGTAACAACAACAGTATGGTGCATGGAACAGCTTGCATATGAGGAGACTAGGTCTGTTCAGCAAGGGTGGGATATGATTGAGGTCTATAATATGAATGGAGTGGAGAAAGTGAAGGGACGTGTAATTGACCCTTTCATGTGACACTAGAACCAGAGGTCATACAGTGAACTTAACAGGCAGTGAGTTTAAAACAGAGACAAGGAAATACATCTTCACACGATGCACAGTCAGCTAGTGGAACTCATTGCCAGGGGATGCTGTGAAGGCCAAATCAATAACTGGATTAAAAAAAAAGAATGAGAGAAGTTCATGGAGGGTAGGTCCATCAGTAGCTATTAGCCAGGGTAGTCAGGGACGCAGCCCCATGCTCGGGGTGTCCCAGGGCTCTCACTGCCAGAAGCTGGGACTGGCGGATGCGGATGGATCATTTGATAACGGCTCTGTTCTGTTCATTCCCTCTGTAGCATCTGACACTGGTCACTGTCAAAGACAGGAAACTGGGCTAGATGGACTATTGCAGTGTTTCTCAAACTTTGGGAAAGCCATTAGTGGGCCCACACCAATTGACTTACTTAAAGGTTCTGTAGCCACAGAGCCTCACATCTCCCTTTGGCTCCAGTCACCATTTCCAGCCAAGGGGAGCCACAGGAAGCCACAATGCTCCCTGTCTAGTAAGGCTGTAAAATCCCATTTAATTGGTTAACTGGTGGGCCCTCTCCCTCTGTCTATGGTGGGCCCTTTCAGGGCTGGAGCAGCCCCCTGCCTTTGGCAGGCAGGGAGCTGCTCCAGGCCCTACCAGTTAACCTTAACCTGTAAGCCTCACCCATTAAGGGTGGAGCTTACCAGTTAACCAGTTAAACATTCGCATCCCTAGTGGCTACAGATCCTTTAGGTATACAAAGCAGCGCGGGCCTGTTAGCAGCTTTCCCAAAGCCAGTCTGCGGCCCACCTTGAGAAACGCTGGACTATTGGGTCAACCCAGCATGGCTGTTCTTATATTCTTAGCTTGTAAGTGTTACGTCTCTCCTCCTTTTCCTTAGGAGAGTCATGGGAGAGCTCTACAGAAAGCAGCAAGAACCGATGCTCTGAGGAGCACGTATTGACCTGCACGTTTGATGCCTGTGACCTGGAACAAACAGGTAGAAAGCTTTCTAATGTCAGCTGGAAATGCACAGCCCTGGCAGAGTTCCAGCCACTTTAGTGCTATCAGGAAACCAACTGTGTGTTAGATTCAAAGGTTCCTTTCAGAGTGGAATCAGTCAGTGAGTGTTCAGCCCTTACGCCTACCCTCCCATTCCCGAAACCTTTGAAAAAATAAGACTGTGCCTGGGATCTACCAGTCTCCTAGGAGTTAATGAACAAGGCTAAGTGGAAAGTGGACAGCAGGTGCATGATCAACTTCTTGAGAGGAGCTATACTACTATGAAGAAGAGGGTGTGATGTAGTGGGGGTGCTGTCTGCTCTGTAACTGGTAACCGGTGTTCCCCTGCGCTGTGATGTGTGATTCCCATTGACTCACCCACATGTGTATTGGCCCAGACACCTAGGCCCAGCCTGAGCAGATAACAAGGCTCTTCCCAGAGGGACAGACAAAGGAAGGGAGGTGGAGACGAACACCTGGCTGGGGGCAGAGTCTGGGAGGGAGGCAGTTGCTGGCTGGGAAACATGAAGGGAACAGACTAAGCTGGGGGCTGAGGTTTGAGGGGGGTGATGGACCCCCTAACCCAAGGGGTCTAAGGCTGCCTGGCCCTGACTCCTGTAACCACATCACGTCTATGCTGTGCTGAATTCTGGAGAAGCAATAAACCCTCTCTATTCTACTGGCTGGCGGAGTCTGTTCATGCTGCTACGGGGGTGCAGGATCGGGGAAACCCTGACGCGCTGTCACAGAGGGGACATAGATTTCCATGAGAGAGGGCCCACCTGTTAATTAGAGGTTGCAGTGAGTCACTTTGAAAACAAAGTCACTTTATTTAAATGCCTTGAGGTGGCTCTAGGAGTGTATCTAGCGCACAAATCCATACAACTACTCAGAGATTGCAGCAACTCAAACACCTAAATATCTTTGCGGATAAGGGCCTAACTCCCACTGATTTCACTGATCTGCAGACTCCCAGGCCATCTTTGTAATCACATGACCAACCTTCCATCTCTAGCTATGTTTGTGTTTTGCTGGGAGGTTATTATTGGTGTGCCTGAATTTCTGGTTGCAGGACAGGTGTCTGTTTTCCGTATTATCGAGTACTTACAGTCTGTGACAGGGCAAAGCTGCGAGGAAGGGAGACTGCAGATGCTTTACAAAATGCTGGACCCAGAAGAAAGGGGAGCTGCAGTGGATTTACCAACCTTCCGTGCCATCATGAAGACCTGGATTGCAAATTGTCGGCAGGATGGGTCAGTAGATAATTTAGGAACAGCTGTGACTCAGGTGTCACAACCCCAGAGCAAGAGAGGGTAAGACGGTCATCCACAGAAAGGGAAGCTGAGGCACAGAGAGGTGAAAGGCCAGATGTTCAAAGGTACTTTAAAAAAAATGGAAATGAGTGGGTATTTGGCACCTAAGGCCTTGTGAGAATCCTGCTATGCAGCCATCTGATCTGCCAAGCAACTTGGCCTTCCAGGGTTATATAGCAGCTTAACCCTGTGACTCCAATTCCCTCCTGCTCCAGCTCCCTAGACAACACCACACCATAGAGCAGTAAATAGAAGCCAGGAGTTCTGCTCTGCCCACCTAGTCTATATTCTCTCCAAGAGCTGGGAGTGGAACCTGACTCCCACACCCCTGCAGGGACTTGATATACATCTCTGAGAGCTGTTTTAGGAGTCCCCTGCTCTTACCGCATGCCCACACTGCTGAAAGAATCCCACTCCCTGTGCCATCCAGCTGTGTGTCTATGTCATATGTGCTTCTTAGTTTTTTTTAAAAAAGGTTTCCAGAATCAGTTTTGTTAGTAATATTAATAGTTATTAGCTCTGGGTCCTTCTAACAAAAACAGTCAGGGAAATGCATAATATAACCCTTCCCTTGGCCTTAGTATCACAGCTTTATCTGGGACAGCCCTAAGGCCTCACCTGTTGCGTGCATAGCTTTTCTGACTTTATCATTAAAGAGACCTGAGCAATTCTTATCCCAACTAATTAAGCGACTTAATTAGTGTTGGTTGGCATAACACCCCGCACTAAACTTAAGGAACTATTCTCATTCTTAAGTTTATTAAGAAGCGGGTGGTGAATTGGGAATATGCACAGAGCACATGATTCAATTAATATGGATGGTGATCAAGTGGAAATTATGATTATTAATTTATATTTCATCCAGGGGATTAGACAGCACAAAGGAAGGAGACAAGTTTGTGGACAATATGCGCCTGTGGCCATCTGGTAGGTTGTGCTGAAAGGGATAATAAAAAGAACTGTGTATTTAATTCTAAATATAGATGGCTCGGTAGTGCAGCCTGATGTGCTATTGATTGGCCTGACTGAGGCGTCTGTCCTCACTCTTTCTGCTGAGGACACAGGAACCCACCCAAGTTTTGAAATACACTCATAATTAATCCTTGCATAGCCCCTCTGCTGCTGTAGCATCTGGGTGCTTCCTGAGGGTTTAGACGTAGAAAAATCAACAGCAGTCTCTCTTCCTGCCTTGTCTGTAGGAAAAAGAGCTTGATTAGTTTCTAGGGCAGAGGTTGTGTCTGATTGGGCTTGTCTGCATGTGAGGTGTGTGACTCAGGGTCTTCTGAGAACCACTCCTGGGGATCTGCCAAGCAGTGGGAAAGCTAGCGGAGCACACATCCTGGGAGCTCTTAGGGCAATCTTCATGTGATGGGACCCAGGAGTCCAGACCCCAGTGAGAAATCAGTGGGGGCTAGGTGCCTAAATGCCCTGGGCTTTGAGAATTTGATCCTAAGTCGCTTTCCCTGCCCTCATTTCTGCAGTGCTTGGACGATTTGGGTGCACTGCAGTGAGGGTGTGGTATAAGAACCTAGATTTGAGGGAGAGCTTTGTATGAAGAGAGACTGAGTCGGCCTGCCCTGTCAGGACTCCCCCCACTCCCCAGGCTCTGGCACAGGAAAGCAGGGGCATTGCCAGAGTATCTCTGCATTCCAGTTATCCCAGCCACTGTAACAACCTCTAAGGGCTGCTAGCAGCCACAGGTAAGTTAAAACAACCTTTGGGCTGCTTTAGCTTATGCTGAGGACTCAGGTGTTGTCTGGATAGCCCCAGGACTGTGGAAATATTCAGCCACCTTTGTGCCCCCCAATGCAGCTGAGAGGCTGTGATGTCCTGCCATGGCACATCTCTGGTCAGCCCAGAAGGGGCCAGTGGCCTTTCACAGACACGTGGAAGACTCTTAAAGGTCAGTTACAACTTCTCCCTTGAGTTTACTACCCCTCCTGGCCAGCTAGTGGGAGACTCTGAGCAGGTGTCCTGGGCATAATTTGATATCGCTCTTCAGGTTCCTGTTCACTTTTCCTACTCCTGACAGCAGCGAGTATAACGACCAGAAACCCCCTGCAAGGCTGCAGCCCTGAAATCGTTCTCTGTCTTTCCTCTTCAGGGAGGTGGCAGAAGGCTGTCTCTAGTGCTGCGCAGTTAGAGGGGTATGGCGGTGATATCGGCAGTGTAAACCCGTAAGTACCAATTTCTAATAGTCTGCCGGATCAGGAAGGCTGGGGACGTAATTGACCCATGCTGTAGGATGTTGGGGGCTCATACCTGTGTAAATTCCCAGAAAAGGATTAGATGCTTTAGTAGCAGCAGCCACAGGGCCAGGACCTAGGAGGAGAGTTATAAGGACCATTTATATGCTGCAGGGAGTCAGGAAAGGATAACCCTCCTAGGTATGCAGTGTTCAGTAATGAGATGCATTACTGGGGGGGGTCACAATAATGCCCTTCTCCCAACCACCCAGCACCAGCCACTCTTAGAATCCAAATGCTGGCTTCGATGGACCACAACCGCAATCTGGAGTGGCCAATGATCCAGCACAGTGGTATGTGGGATGCTGGATTAGATAGTCCACTGTGACGCGGCAGAAAGGGGAATGCTACATGGCTATCATTTTCCCCATTGTGATAATTTCAAGGGGCCAGCGGCTGTCTGTGGGGTTGAATAGTACTGCCGCTGCCTTGCAGTATGCAGTCTGGGTTCAGTCACGCTCTGAGTCTCTGCCGTGTAGGGTGCTGAACTAGAGTTACTGGTGGGGGCTGCTCATCTAGGTCCCCTTTAGCAACCCATCAGCAATGCTGACTGCCATCAAGCTGGGTATGATATGTGCTAGGGGTCGGGTGTCTCAGTCCATTTCCTAGTGGGGCTGAGACAAAAATGTCAGCCTCTCAGTGATGGAATGCGCCCCCTCTCCATGCTGGGCCTGTTGTGTGGAGACTGTGGTTAGGCAAGTGGCACTGTGGGGTGTGATGGTAGTGCCAGAGAGGAGCAATCTCCCAACCAACTGCCCTCTTACCCTTGCTCATGCCGGCCTCCAAGGGAAGAGGCTGCCGCCTTGATGAGCAGCATTGAAGACCTGGAGTATGGCCGCAAAAAGCTGGCCATGCAGAATGCCAAGCTGCAGAGGACCATCGAGGCAGCTGAGGAACACAGCTCCCGCCTCACTGAAGAGATCTCCCAGCTGAAGGGCAGACTGAGAAGGTAAGTGAGATGGAAGGCAGCCAAGGGTGTTGCCAGGAGCAGGCTCAAGGGCCCTGTCCTCTCTGGTTAGTGCCGACACCCCAACGTGCTAGGAGGCAGTGTGCTTCAAAGAACTGTGTGTGACGCTCACTGGCGGGGCTCTCTTCAGGCAGACAGTGCTGGCCCCAGTGTGCTGCAAGGAGCCTGAGATGCTGGGAGCGGGGTGGGAGCTGAGCAGAGGGTTCTTGGCTGTCAGTACTGGCCCCTGTACTCCAGTGTGGTGTTTGGAGGTGATAGGGCAAGGTCTACAGTAAACACTTGGATTTTGCACAGTCTCTGAGACCCTGAATCATGCTCACTGCAGGACAGGGCACGCTCTCCCAGCTGTTCTGGTGACATCCCAGCATGGTTAATTCCATTCTGTCTCCCTGAATTCCCCTGCCTGAGGTGTGGACCAGGTACAGGATTCACCTTGCCTTCCCATGCCCAGCTGTTGTGCAACCCTGCTGCATGTTGAGGCATGGCCCTCATGTTCCATCCCTGCGTGGGTGGATTTAAACTGCTGATGAAGTGCTTGGTGATTATTATCTATTCTGTTCATTATTTCACAAGGCTTGAGCAGTCTCACTCTTCTGGGCATTGGATATGTTAAACTAAGTAGCTGCTGTGTGGGTGCATGGG
Organism: Pelochelys cantorii; assembly: GCA_032595735.1. Lineage (NCBI taxonomy): Eukaryota > Metazoa > Chordata > Testudines > Trionychidae > Pelochelys > Pelochelys cantorii. The sequence goes on along the minus strand of CM064358.1, from coordinate 10,380,596 downwards.
GGAATTTAGCAGCTGTATTCATTGCTCAGACTGGAAGTTTGTGCAGCACCTCCCCACTAGGGCCCTAATCTATGACTGGCCCTTTAGGGATTATTGAAATGCAAAGAGTAATAAATATGTCCATCCTCTGCATCAACTATTGTGACTCCTGAGGTTTCCAAGGAAATTCAGGGCATGTCTACACTTGCCATTTAAAGTGGAAAAAGTCTCTTTTTTTTGCGCAAAAAACATGGGAGTATCTATACTTGCCAATGGCTTTGCAGTGAAACTCAGAAGTTTCACTGCCAAAAGAAAACCACCTTCACAAGAGCTCTTACGGTTAATGCTTTTGCAGTGATGTGCAAGTGGAGACACATTCTTGCTGTTTACAGAGCATTTAGCCTGCGCAGGGTATCCCACAGTGCCTAGGTGACCACTCTGGCCAGCAGCTCTACTGCTCCAATGCCCGTAAACAGATATCTGCCCCTCCCCCCATAACCTCCCCGCTCCCTGGGAACTTTGAAACGCCCCTTCCTGTTTTCTTGGCAAGTGCTCACTTATCCTCTTGCCAGGTGACAATGCCTGCTCCAGGGAGCAAATGAACCCCTGCTTGGAGCACTGCTAAGCTACTGGAACTGATCAGGATTTGGAGAGAGGAGGCTGTGTAGGTACCAGGATGCCCCGTGATCACCCCCCACAAGACCTATTTTCAAAATAGGGGGAGTTGCATTGTGAGACAGCTGCCATCGGCGTGCTGTTCCCATCAGCGATGGAAGTGCTGCAAATGTGAACACTCTTTGATGGCTGTGGAACTAAGTGAGAACACAAACTAGAACTTTTCTTTTACCAGTTCACTATCTCTGGTGAAACTGACAGTACAAAAACTCTGCAAGTGTAGACCTAGCCTCAGACTTCTTATTCAGTGGCATTTGGTCCTGTACTGCTGTTATCTCAGGCTACCTTGATCATTGCTAATTAAGAAGCTTTTGAATCACTGTCCTTTCCTAACTGGCTGTTTTCCTTGGTAGCTCACAGCAGGCCCTGGAACAGGCTAAATCAGTGTCTAACGAACTAGAAGATTTGAAGGTTGTTGCAAAAAGTCTAGAAGAGGAGAATGGCAAACTTCACTCACAAGCCCGGCAGCTGGTAGGTGCTTGTGCGTCTGTTTCAGCAACATTTTCCTGGCTGGAGGTTCAAAGGCAGGCAGTCGGTATTTCCTAGAGGCTAGAGAAGTGGGGCTAAGACTCCTGGAGCCAATTACTGTCAGGAAAGGGGAGGGGGAAGAGAATCAGGTTAGAGCAAGGAGGGTTGGGAGCCAGGACTCCTGGGTTCACTATCTGAAGCTGAAGATGATTTACCATGTGACTTTGCACAGGTCACATATTCTCTCTGCAGCTGTTTGCCCACATGCAGAGCTATGAGTATGGCTGTGTCTATACTGGCACAATCTTGCGCAAAAGCAGCCGCTCTTGCGCAAAAACTTGCTGCCTGTCTACACTGGCCACGTGTTCTTGCGCAAGTAAACTGACGTTCTAATGTACGAAATCAGGGCTTCTTGTGCCAGAACTCTGACACTCCCACTCAGGAATAAGCCCTTTTGCACAACTGTTCTTGTGCAAGAGGCCAGTGTAGACAGGCAATATGAATTTCTTGCGCAAGAAAGCCCTATGGTTAAAATGACCATCAGAGCTTTCTTGCTCAAGAGAGCGTCTACACTGGCATGGATGCTCTTGCGCAAAAGCACATCTCTTGCGGAAAAGCACATGCCAGTGTAGACACTCTCTTCTGGAAGAGTTTTTGCAGAAGAACTCTTCTGCAAAAGAGTTTTTGCGTGAGAACGCGCCAGTGTAGACGTAGTCATTATATGTAACCACCCAAGAAAACCTCAACTTCTTGCCTTCTCTTTGCTGAGAGCCTCAGAAAGTGGCCATGGGAAACTGGCACTTCCCTAACATGTAACAAGTTCATGGGGCTCAGCATCATTCTTAGTGGGACATTCCTTCGCATTATAAACCCACTGTTCCACCTGGCTCCAGGTAGCAAAGAGATCCGGTCTGGAATGGTCTCTAATGCTTAGGGCAGGGGTGGGGAACCTTCTGTAGGTCAGAGGCCACTGATTCTCAGAAAAATAAGTCGGGGTCCATACACAAGTGAGAAGCCAAAAAAAACCCCAAACCCTCAGTGATGTGGTCCCTGGCTGAGCAGGAGAAAGACACTTCCCACATTCCCCTTGCGCACCAGAGCCTAGTGGGGCTCAGGCTAGTAGACTTTGTGTGCTCCAGTCCCTCAGTAGGCGCAGGCTCCCCAATGCTAAGAGGGGAGCCCTGAGCTTCGGGGGCTGGATCGAGGCAAGCCAGGGGCCACATCTGGCCCCCCGGCCTGTGGTTCTCCACCCCTGGCCTAGGGCTTGTTTAGGCAGTGTGGATCGGCAGAGGTGTGCTGATTTACACCAAATGAAAATTTAGCAGTGGAGTGCTGAGGAAAATCAGCAGGGGGCAGCATGTGAGACAGCAAAAGCTTTCCCTCCGGACTTCCCATAGTGTACCCATTTTGTGGGATAAAGAGAGGATTTCCGCCCTTCAATCTGGTGCTTTTTGGCAATATTGAGTTCACTTACATTTTTGTTGTCTTTCTGGAAACCCATGGGCATTTCAAAGTTCCCATCTGCTGCTGCCATGAGTGGTTTATAGGCCTTGCACAGCTGTTGTCTGTGGGGCACATGGCTCTTAATGCAAATTCACCACGGGGATTTTAGGGGGATGTAAAAATAAATGTGTGTTGATGACAAATAACAACGGTAACCAAGTTACTGCAATTTATTAAACCAAAACCCAAGATGAGGCTGTTTCCTGAATAATGTCATAGCCAAACTCTAGGGCATACTGCTTAGGTCCATGTTTGTTTTATGTTTTAAACTTATAGGAGAAGGAACAGCAGTGCCTCTCTTTACAAGTGAACAGTCTTCAAGAGGAGGTGAGGAGGGCTATGGAGATTGGAGCTGTCTTTATGAAGTTGACCACATATGTACTTTAATGCCAAATCTCCAAGAAATATACAGGGGAAGCTGCAAGAGTAGGTGGGAGGTAGTCTCCCCTCTGAGTCAGTAGTGAATTGAGAAAGAGCACAGAGGAGGTCTGTGAAATATAATCTACTTAGCTCATCACAGAGAAGGTCAAAAGGTGACTAACGGGTCTTTAAGTATCTAGATTTCTAGAGCATTTAGCAGACAAAAGCAGAACAGAAAGACTCCAGTGCCTGCCAACTAAGGCTAGATACATTCAGGCTGGAAATAAGGCAGGGATTTTTAAGAGTGAGGATTATTAGACATTGGAATGATTTGCTAAGGGATAGGGTGGGTGCTGTAGGATTTAGGAGTATTTAAATCAAGTCTGGATGTCTTTCAGAAGCAGACATTCTACCTCAACCACTGGATATAGGGCAGGCGGTGGGAATTTCTGGCTAAAATACTCAGTGTTCTGCCAGAGATCAAGCTATTTTAACTAGGGATGTTAAATATCGGTTAATTGAATAGTTGAGTAACCTCATGAATTCTTATCGGCTAGTCGACTATTCTATAGTCTCTGGGGGCGAGGCCAGCAGCCAATGTGCTCCAGCCTCACTCATGAGAAGACCCCTGCCACTGAGCGCTGCTGCCACTGTATCAGACAGCTGTACGGGGTGCCAGGTGGAAGCTGGTCTGTGAGGGGAATCAGTTTAAAAACTAGCTCCTCTTGTGGAAAAAGAGGCAGTGGTGCAGGGTGGCGGCAGCCTCTGTCTAAGGGGTGGTCTGAGCTCCCGGACCTGGCGCAAGCCAAAACTGAGCTAGGATGCCTTCCCACCTGGCTCTTAATATGCTTTAAATGCAGAGCCGCAGTGAGAGTAGGTCTCGGACCCATCACTGAGCTGGGCTGCTGGCCAGCCTGCTAAAAAATTTACTGGCAAGTGGGGAGGGGAGCAGGGAAATGCGTGTAGTCTAGCATTAACCTATAAGCTTTTGCTTATCGGTTAACCGGTTTGTCGACAACACTTTTACATCCCTAATTTTAACCTGTGTCCATTGTCCCAGTATTGTGCTAGAGGGCAGGGGGCTCCGTGGGGACACTCTCCAGCCTCAGTCAGAGGGGGGCGCTGTGCTGCTGAAGCTGCCATCCTTCTGGGGAGATATAAAATTGTGCTTCTGACTCTGTGTGGCCTGGCATTTTGTAATAGGAGCAGGAATTATTGACCTCTGTGTCCTGATCAGTTGCAGTGTGGCAAAAATCCATATCCTCCGAGCTAGTTAGGCTCCAAACTTCCACTGATATCAGTGGAAGATGTGACCCTAACTGCATTTAAAATGCCTTAATTGTGCCTGCAATTTTGGCTGGATGTGGAGTTAATTTTCACTTCCTATGGTAAGCTGCTTGTGTGTCTCACCTCAGCAGCAGCAGCTGCATTTCATTGGTGAAGGGGCCCAGGAGGAGCTGCTCATGTCTCTTTGCTATGGTTTGTTAATTAACACTAAGCTTGACCTCTGGCTGCTTTACAGAACAGAAGGCTGCTTACAGAGAGAGACAGAGTGAAGCAGAAGGTTGCAGGGCTGGCTTCTGAGAAGTCAGATTTGAAGGTACTAATAACCAAGGCAAACGTGTGTGTCACTTAAATCAGTTGCTAGGTTCTAAGTACCCCAGCAGCAGCAGTGTTGAGAACCCACAGCTTCTGTTGGCTTCCTTATAAAGCTTGCAGGCAAGCATGTGAAGTGTGGCTAAAACTTTTACACATGTACAGCAGGGGGTGTTGAAAATTTTCCGATAGAAAATGCTGATATGATAAAATCTAAACATTTTTGCAAGATCATCTCTCTCGCAACAGGAAATGTACCAAAATGTTCCATTTAGACTATTCTGTTCTAAATCATTTTTATATAAAATACATGAATTTTTTTAATACTTTGTTTTGTGAAAAAAAATCTATTTAAAGTTTGGACTTTCCCATGGGGTGGGAAAGCATCATTTTGGCCTGTATCATGCAGTGGTTTAGAGCAGCTGAGTGGGATGTCAGGACGTGCTGACTCCACCATTGACTTGTGTTATCTTGGGGGGGGAACCACACGTCTCTTTCCCCACACCATGCCTATTACCCCTGCTGCAAAATGAGGTTAATGCCATATTGCAGGGGGCTGGACTTGGGGGCTTCTTGAGGAAGATCTGACAGTTCTTCATTTCTATAACCCTATGCTATCCCACTTTCCCACTGGAGTTCAAAAGCTTACCAATGAACATCAGGCATTTTGAGACCCTTAATGATAGGCAAGGGTTAAGCATCTATTTCCTTTCTCTAGATGCAGCTCTGTGAATATGAAACTCTCCTCTCCTGCAAAGACACTGCCCTTACTGAGGTGAGCAATCTTTTGTGACTGAGAACAGCATGTGTGTTGCTATTTCTAGTACTTCTTTTCTTGTTTGTTTGTTTGTTTGCTGGACTGCTGGGTGACCTTGGATCAGGCACTTTGCTGTTCTGTGACTCAGTTTCCTCACTTATACAGTGGCTGTAACTATACTCACCTCCTTTTGTAAAGCACTTTGAGATCTAGTAGAATCCTAGAACACTAGAACTGGAAGGGACCTTAAGAGTTCATCAGGTCCAGTCCCCTGCCCTCATGGCAGGATCAAGTACCTTCTAAATCATCCCTGACAGATGTCTATTTAACCTGCTCTTAAATATCTCCAGGGAGGGAGATTCCACAACCTCCCTAGGCAGTTTATTCCGGTGTTTAACCACCCTGACCAGTAGGAAATTTTTCCTAACGTCCAACCTAAACTTCCCTTGCTGCAGTTGAAGCCCATTGCTTCTTATCCTATCGTCAGAGGCCAAGGAGAACAAATCTCCCTACCCCACCCCAATTACACCCTTTTAGATACTTTCAAACTCCTATCCTGTCCCCTCTCAGTCTTCTCTTTTCTAAACTAAACAAGCCCAGTTCTTTCAGTCTTCCCTCATAGCTCCTGTTTTCTAGACCTTTCATAATTTTTGCTGCTCTTCTCTGGACCTTCTCTAATTTCTCCACATCTTAAGGCATGAAAAGCCTTAAGAGCTAGGTGTTATTAGTGTCACCGATGTGTATTTACACACCCAGTCAGCAGAAGTTAGGGCTCCATGCAGGGGAAGTGCTCTGGCCTGTGTCATGTGGGAAATCTAGCTAGATCAGTGGTCTCCAACCTTTTTAAGCACAAGATCACTTTTTGAATGTCAGTCCAGGATCTACCTCAAACCCAAATGCCCCTGCTCCACTCCTTTGCTGAGGCCCTGCCCTCCTCACTCTGTGAATATGGGGTACAAGTGAGAGGGACAGAGTGACATCAATGCCCCCCTGCCTCTGTTTCCCCCACCCTGCACAACAAGCAGGAAGCTCTCAGGGGCACCTCTGAGGCTCTGGGCAGGAGCAGACAGGCAATGGTAGGAGGGGCAGCTGAAGTGCCAGCACTTGATAGTCTCCCAGCCAAACCTGTCAGGATCACCTGTCAGAGGCTTCAAGATCTACCGGTAGATCCTGATCTACTGGTTGGTGACCACTGAGCTAGATGAATACAATGGTCCTTGATGGCCTTAAACCTATGCAAATTGTGGTCCTGGTTGTGCTGCCAGTGCTCCTAATGACCAGCGGGTGTCATTGCAGCCTCACGATTAAGATCAAAGTCAGACATGTCTAATAAGCAGCTGGTGGCGATAATCTATCAGAGTCCCCTTTGAAGCAATAGAAGTCACTGTGATAGAGTGAAGCTGTTTTTTTGCTTTTTACAGACAACAAATCATGCCGAAGAGCTGACAGCCATGCTGGCAGAGTACAAAACAGTAGTACAGGTAATGAACACCCAGTCCCTACCATGCTACTGCCTATCTGCTCTGTTGATCTCTCCACCTGATTCACCAAAGAGCTTGGATCTTCCCTGCCCAGCCCTGTGTGCACTCTCTTTATCCTCCTCCTTGAGCAGTGGACCATGGAGGAGACAGGTAGCCTAGGCTTATTCACACTCTTGTGCAAGGCACCAGTGAGACCTCATTGGGAATACTGTGTCCAGTGCTGGCCACCTGAGTTCAACAAATGGGGCAAACTGGCCAGGAATGAGTTTAAGCTGGAAACTAGAAGCAGGTTTCTAACCATCAGAGCAGGGAGTTCCCACAACAGCCTCCCAGGAGGAGTGGTGGGGACAAACACGCGTTTGATGTTGGAGCTTGGTAAGTTTATGGTGCAACAGGGTGACCTGTGATAGCAAGGGGATTAGATTCAATGACCCAGGAAGTCCTGAAGGTTCTGCTGGGCCTGAATCTCACTTACTCTGCTCCTGCACCAGGCCCAGGAGGGGGTGGTGCGTGAGAGGGGCAAGGTTAAGGTGGTTTTAAGCCAGTGGTCTGCAACCTTTTTGTGCCTAGGATCACTTTTTTGAATTTAAGGGCAATCCAGGATCTGCCCTATCCAACTCATTCCAAACCCCCCCCCCATTGCTTACCCTTCCCCACCCTCACTCACTTTCACTGGTCTGGGGCAAGGGTTCAGGAGGGTGTGTAGACTCTGGGCTGGGGCTGAGGGGTTCAGGTGCAAGAGGAGGTGAGGGGCGTGAGTTGGGGTGCAGGAAGGGCTCTGGGCTGGGCAGAGTGTTGGGGTAGAGGAGGGGATCCAGGGTGCTGGCTCTGAGAGGGAGCAGGGGCATGGGGAGGGGGATGTGGGGTACTTGCTGTGAGAGGAGGGTCTGGTCTGAGGCAGGAGGGAAGATGGGATGTTGGCTCTGAGAGAAGGCAGTTTCCCGTTCATGGCCAATGGGCACCGCCAGTAGAAACCAAAAACCAAGATATGAGATATATTTGTTAAAAGATACCATGGGTATTATTACTCCAGTCAGGACAGGTTTGGCATTTTAGAACTCACTCCTCAAATAATTACATTTAAGTGTAAGAGAAATAAACATGAAAATGAAATGCACAGAGCAGTCAACACGCTTGAAATGACATACTTAGAAAGAATAAATTACAGAGAATATCTGCAATGCAGGAAGTACAGAGCAGTAACCATGATACAAGTGTGTGTTGGGACGTGAGTGTGAAAGGGATTGTGTGTAATCCAGATAGTGTGTGTGTGAGAGAGAGAGAGAGAGAGAGAGAGAGAGTGAGAGGAGCTATGAGCTGGCTGCTAGGAACATCTCAGAAACAGTGCACTGCCTCTGGCACTCACCATTCAGAGTAGACCTCAGACCACAGCTGCTTTCAGTCCTGTCCTGACCCAGGCTGTGTCTCCTGTGCCCTGCTTTGCAGAGATGGGGTACAGAGATGGGAAGGGGAAGAGGGAGAGAGTGTGTACACACATGAGAGACAGTGAGGGCTGGCTGCTGAGGAAATCTCAGAAAGAGGGCACTGGGTCTGCATTTCTTAAAGAAAACCTCACACGCTCAGGGTATGTCTACACTAGCCCCCTAGTTTGAACTAGGGAGGCTAATGAGGGCGACCGAAATTGCAAATGAAGTGCGGGATTTAAATATCCCACGCTTCATTAGCATGTTCCCGGGCGGTTGCCATTTTGGAAACTGACTAGCCCGGAATAACTGCCTGCGTCATTCCACGAGGTTTAACTGTTAATTCGAACTAAGGGGTTTATATCGGAATCGCGCTTCTCTGCCTCATGTAGTCACGGCATGCTAATGAAGCGCGGGATATTTAAATCCCGTGCTTCATTTGCAATTTTGGTTGCCCTCATTAGCCTCCCTAGTTCGAACTAGGGGGCAAGCGTAGACATACCCTCAGGGAATGCTCTGAGTCCAAGCCAGTCAGACTGGCCTCCCTCTTCCCTGCTCCAAGGAGATGGGGTACAGGAGCAGGGGGACACCCTGACATCAATGCCCCTCCCCCTTCCTGCTGTGCAAAGGCAGCCGCCCAGGAGCAGCTGCAAGCGGGAGAAACATGGCGGGGGGAAGAGCACCTCAACACAAGCTGCTGGCTGTGGAGCTCTGCTTATCAGCAAGCCTGCCTTCCTGCCAAAGATTGCTATCAGCTGGGAGAGTCTCCAGGCTCGAGGGGTTGGTGATCACTGCTTTAAGCCATCTTTGCGCTCCTTGTGTTCAGGGGCTGTGGATGGGGTGTCCTGGCATAGGTTAGTGTGACCTCCGGGCTGCTCTAACTTAAAGCCTGCTTCCCGTGGTCTCCTCTGGCCACGCCTCCAATCTGGCCCCTTGTGAGGCATGGGTAGTGGAGAACAGCCACAATGCCATGTATTCTGGTCATGCCCCTAACCGACCCTCTATGAGGGAGCTGAGCCATTATGCACCTTGCACAGGGCCACAGTCTCAGAGGGCCATTTCTGCCCCACTTTAAGGATGCTTTACTGTCCCAGGGCCACTAAGAGGGGTGCAAGTGTAAGAAGAACTAGGCCCATTGGCTGAAGCAATGCCTGGTGATCTGGGTGCTTTGGGAGAACACAGCCATCACCCTGGCTTGTGTGACAGAGGAAGTTCCAGAGGGTCTGTCCTTCCTTCACAGGAGCTGAGACTGGAAACAAGCCAGCTGCAGGAGCAGCTGAGCCAAACCTACGAAGACCTGGCTATGTAAGTGCTCCTGAGCAGTCCCTCATAGATACACAGCCCTGTTCATCATCTGTGCACCAGCCAGGTTGGCACAAAGGGCAAGGAGAAAGTGTCAGAAACCAGGGTGTGGGCGGTCAGGCCTAAAGGTTAGAGCCAGAGCCCATAGCTAGGAATAGGTCAGGGCCAAAGACAGAAAGTGGCGCCGAGGTCACAGCTCGTTATCTGGACTGAGGTGAAGTAGGAGCAGGGCTGGGTTCAAGGCCTGGGACAAGCAAGAGCTATCACAGACTTCCATGAGGCTACCAGAGCATAGATGTTACTGAGAGCAGCCCTTAGAGGGCACCTTCAGCCCCTGAAGAAGTAAGGCAGCAGCTGCATTGGTAAATCCAGCTGAGTGGGAGCTCTGCAGCATACACCCTGAGGTCAAAAGCCTGTAGCTTCCTGCTCAGAGTGCTGGGCGTTTCTGGGCTGCAGTTCACGCACAGCTGCATGCCACTGGCTCCCCAAAAGGAGCTTCCTAGGGTCCCCTCTGGCCATGCCTCCACTCTGCCCCTGTGGGGCTTGGGTGCCTGGTGAACACTGTATGTACTGTACAGGAATTGCCAGGCCAAACCAGCCCCGTGCCCTGACTCCTCTCACAGCCAGCTGCTTCCCAGGGAAGAAGGGTCAGTCCTGGAATAACCTGCTCAGAAGGGACCTTCGGGCAGATGAAGTCATGGTTTGTTCCCTGAGCTATGAACTATCCTGTCTAATCTGTCAGTGTCTGTCTAATGCGGGCAGACACACATGCACTCTGAGGCATGGGTTAGCTCACTCCAGAGCCAAGCTGAAGCCAGACAAATTCAGACTAGAAATGAGAGACAAATCTTAACAGAGTGTAACAAACCAGTGGAACAACACACCTCAGGGACAGGCAGGTCTCTCCGCCGGTCTTTAATCAAGGCAGTGTGTCTTCATGAAAGACCTGTCTTAGCGCAGCCAGGAGTGAAGAACTCAGTTCAGGAATCCCTTCTTGCGTGTTCTGAATGATGGTGAGATGATCCAGCAGGTGAGATGATCCGGCAGGCGTGTGCCCGGTGCCGATGTCCTCATTTTTAAAAAGATGTTGCAAAGTTGGAGGGGGTGCAGAGAAGAGCTGCAGAAACGATTCACAGGCTGAAAAAACAATGCCTTGCAGCGAGAGACACAAGGAGTTCAGTCTGTTTAATGGATCCAAAAAGAAGGGGGAGAGATGGCTTGATTAGTGTCTGGGGAGAAAATCCTGGATAGTAAAGGCTCTCTAATCTCGTGAAGAAAGGCAGAATAAGAGCCAGACGGACAGACTTAGATTAGATAAGTGGCAAAACGACACAGGAGTTGTAACTGGGATCTTGTCCTGTCATGCTCCATACCAGAGCTCTGTTTATAAAGGGGAATCAGCGATCAGTACATCTAATAAACATGGCAGCCAGGCGCAGTGTGAGAGATGGTTCTAAACCCCACAGCACAAGGTGTTATGGACAGTCCTAAGGCACTTCCTGGGCTATTGGGCTCTAATGACAGGCTAGTCATTCATTAAAACTTCAGCATGTCCTTTTTATATAGAACTGTAATGTAATGCATGAGCCAAGCGCCATACAGCGCTCTGGGACTGCTTTAACAATTTGTGGGGGAGGGGTCTGGGCACTGGTCATTACTTGGCAGGGGTGTGGGAAAGGTGGGAGGAGGGGAGAGAGCATCTGACAAACAGGAAGGGGAGCTCTTGCTGCTATCACAGGGCGGGATGCTGACCCCAAAAAACCAGCGAGAGTTGCCAACTTTCCAGGATTGTCCTGGAATCTCCCAAAACTGAAGGTTAATTCTTTAATTAAAGATGATGTCATGTGATGAAACTTCCAGGAATGTGTTTAGCCACAGCAGGCAGCCCTATCTCCAGCAGCACCTGCGGACAGCCAGCTCTGAGACCTGACATTTCCCATCTAGCCCATCCCTGCACCGTAGGGTGGGGCAGGATTGTTCACAGGAGCTTCTTCCTCAGAGCTACTTTGAAACTCAGCTTCCCTCCTTGCTAAATCTCAAGGCAGCTGTGTAATGTGAGCTCCCTGTTTTGCCTCTGTGACCTCCACTCAGACCCCAGTGTGTGATATGAAACTGAGTCACATGGCACATGTGTGTCAGAGACACACATCCACTAAGGGCCAGGCCGGGGACAGAACAGATTTCACCAGGACTGCATCTGCTCAGAAACGGCTCTGGTCCAAAAGCTGCATGCAGAAACACTCTCCTCTCTTTCCATCCTGAGACTCATGATCTTTATCCAGCGATTGTCGGGCTCAGGCTGGCCTGTCTGGTAACTCAGTAAGAGCGCTGCAGGCACTTCACGCCCTGCAGAGGTGAGATGTGCGGTTTAAGCAAGGTTTCTTCCTGCCTTGTGCTCAAGAGGAAGCTCTGGGGCTAGGAGGCCACATGAAGAAATGTTGGGGGTGGGGAGTCAGTTCAGTTTGTTTAGCAGCCCTTCCACATTGGGGGTGGGATCCTTCCAGACCCAGAAGAATCAGGTTTCTGAGCTCTTCTCTGGCCCTACTGCTGTTGCATCAACAATAATAAAGGCTCAGAGTTAGGAAGGACTGTGGCTACGGTACTGAATTTGAGATCTGGCTTAGTTCCCAGCTCTGCCAAAATTACCTTCATCTCTCTCTGCCTCAGTTTCCCCATCAAAAGATAATAATCCTTCTCTTGGCAGTTTAGATCAGTGTTTCTCAACCAGTGGTACGAATACCCTTAGGGGTACTCAAGAGAAATCGGGGGGGGTACATCGACACAACTGAAATTTGGAGAAAACTGATTTTTTGTTTTAAGTTTTACAGTGTTTTATTATTTTTGTCCTTTTTATACCCGCCCAGCTACGATTAAATTGTTTAAACAAATGTGTTGCAATGGTAGAAAAAAAATGTGTGTGTCTGAAAACTGTAGGTACCTGGGCTACTTATAATTTTTTTTAAAAGGGGTACTTTATAAAAAAAAAGGTTGAGAAACACTGGTTTAGACAACTCTTGCTGTGCATAGGTACAGCATCCACAACATGGGGGACCCTGATCTAGTTCAGTGGGGCACTGGTGCTGCTGCCACACTGCTTAAGAACACTTGGATGAGTTTTCCCCATCTTCGCTCACCTAAGGCCCATTTTCAATGAAGCAAACTGCTCTCAGATGACAGCTGTCAGTGATGGAAAAGTCACTTCCAGCCCATCTTCAGTGCAAGGGAGTGGCACCTGGCTTATCACAATGTTCATACTGTATCCAAGGCACCATGTGGTAGTGTTCAATCCATTGCAGATAGCTAGCAAAAAGAACTTGACAGTCTGTGGCAGATCTGCCAGAGGTTGTGTGTTCCCAGCTGTGTTCCTGCTTACCCAAGGCAAACAATTCCCACCCTCACTGTGCTCAGTGCTATACAAACAATGAACATAAAGACCCTCCCTGCCCTGCAATTTTGAATTCAGAGCTGATTGCAGGGAATTTAATTGGCCTTAACTCTAATTAAACCACCCAGACTTCAAATGGTAAAGGTTAAAAAATAACCAAGAACTCCGGAAGAGCTTTAAACTTGCCTGAGTGTGGCCAGGAGCTGACCTCTTTGAACTCCTGGGGACAAGACTGTGAAACTCATAGCCACATGATTCTGCTGGGGCCAAGAATTTAGTACAATTCAAAGAGAGGTTGGCTATTCATATGGAAAGCCAGGATACCCCAGAGGTTAAACGACTTAATGCTGAGGTCTGAAAAGGAAAGAGAACTGACTATGTTTATACAGGCTGCTGAAGGAGCTGCCCCATGAGCTTAAACCCCACTGTCAACTTCCTGCACAGCCACTCTGCATGGAGATAGAAGAAATCCAGCAGGTAGGGGGAAGGGAAGCTTGACCTGGCAAGCCCAATTAGCCTTGTGCTTTGATCCTGTGGCAGAATTCACAAGTCAGGCCAGGTTACGCCTGCTCTGTCCCAGATGGGAGGCCTCACAGGAACAGCCAAGTAGTAGTGTTGGTGGTGTCATAGGGGGCACTGTGTTCTCAGAAGCAGGCTAGTCCCCAGGCGCTAACAGACTGAGGGGAATTAACTGCTGGAATGGCTGTGATTGATCCGCTGTTTTTCTGAAAACAAGGGATCACTTCTGGCCTTAGAAACTATGAATCAAGGCTGCTCACTTGTTTACTGGTATGACTACCAGGGAAACATCTCCCCCAAAGCAGCTTTTCACATCCCTTCTAGCCTGCGTGCAACGCTCGATTGTGCCGTGCTCAGTTGGGCTGCTCCCTCGGACCTGGACAGCACCACCCCTTTGTCCCAGGGACAAGGAACTCCCCACTCCAGCATCAGCAGTCCTAGAGCGTCTGTGGGGCAGGGCTGATACATGGAACCAGAGAGGGATTGTATTCGAAACACCCCAAGGAGCTCTGAGCTGGGAGGAAACAGCCTGGGACTCAGGATTGGAATGATAGGGAATAACCATGCAGGGCACTCTCATCTACAGTTTTCACAGTGCTTAATAAAGTGCAAATCAGGGTCCTCATATGCAGTATGCCTGGGGGTAAACTGAGGCACGGGGCAGTTTCATTCCTGGTTTTCATAGGCAGCCAGTTATTCTGGGTGCCTCAGCCAGTTTCAAGCACCAAACACCTCAGTTTTAGAAGCCACATGGGCTAGGCAGAGCAGGACTTTGCTGCAGACTCCCTGGGCTCGGCTAGGACTTGTCCTGTTGCCCAGGAACAGTTCACACGAGGATAAATCACTGTTGCATGTATACTGCCCCCTGCCCTGTTCTCCCTGCAGGGAGGAAAAGTGGAGGCCAGTCTGCCCAGCCCATTGTGTGGGGTGTTGCCAGCCTCAGGAGGTCCTGCACTGGTGCAGCTGCTTGTGGGGAGGAGCCCAGTGGCTGTCAGGGCTGGAGCAGAGGAGCAGGTGAGGGTAAGAGCCATGGATGAAGAGGGAAACAGTATTCAAGCTCTCACCAGCTGGAGCCCTGCCCCTTTACTTGACCCTGAGAGCTGCCATGCCCTGGCCAGATGCTGGGCTAAATACTGAGATTAGTGAAATCTTGCCTAGTTGAACACAGCACTGGGCACTAGCTGGGAAGGAAATGTTCAGGAAAATCCTAGCTAAGGCCTCAGGATGTGATTGCGCTTCTGTGCTCTCCCTTATTTGTGCTGACGCCAATGCTCTTGGGAGCTGCAGGGGCGCTCTCCCCTCAGTGCTGGTGCCAATGCCATGCCAGGGGGCTTGTGCTGCAGGGTGTGGGGCGGGGACTTAGTAGGAGGCATACTTCATTTGCAGGGGGGATTAAACACTCATGGGGGCTCCATTTCTATGAGTAAGAAGAGTCTAGAGGTTAGGAGGGTGAGGCCTGGGCATCAGGACGCCTGAGGCCTATAGTCCCTGTGGTAGAAGGGAATGTGGTCCAGGGAGATAGCGCCAGGATATTTTGTTCCTGAGTCCAGGAGAGAGTGAGGGCTGGTGGTTACAGCGGGGGAGAGTGAACACATGTCAGGACTCCTGGGTTCTATTCCCGCCAATGCCCCTCATTCAATGCATGAGCATGAGTACGAATCTTCTCTCATGGGTGGCTTGAAAGAGAGCCAGTCACACTCACATGGGAACTCCCCAGGAAGTGCTCTGGGGACTTGGGGCAACAGCCACCAGATGTTTGCCTTAACCAGCTGTTGGTCACACTGACTCAGGGACTTGTTTCTCCAGGCGGTGACCATGGCCGACTGTACCCCAGCATGGCTGGCTCAGACGAGCCCCACCGGGGAAGGCAAAGCCCTAGCTGAGCAGCAGCAGCGACTGATGCCAGAAAGGTACAAACAGTAGGAGGGATGTGGAAGCTGCTTTCTACCCCAGTTCCATTCTGCCGGCTCTTCCCCCAGTTCCATCGGGTACGTGCACAGCCCAGGCAGCTGCCTGGAGCTCGCCCTGCAAGGCTGTCAAACCACAGGGGGACTGGAGTCCTTCAAGGGGAGGAAGCCCAAGTCTGACCATCTACCCAGCCACTTTATAGCCCTGCAGCCTCAGCCAGCTGGCCCGGGCTAGCTGTGGGCCTTTTATTGCAGTGTGGACACAATAACTGACATAATTTGCATCTACTTCAGTACCACTGGGTCTAGCCTTGGCCCTGCATCATTGTCTGAATCACAGAATCATAGGACACTAGAACTGGAAAGGACCTTGAGAGGTCGTCGAGTCCAGTCCCCTGCCCTCACGGCAGGACCCAATACCATCTAGACCAGTGGTTCTTAATCTTACTGCAGCCTGCACCCCTTTGGTTCTCAAAATATGTTTTCACACTCCTTATTAAAAATCGTTGAAGTCAGTTTTAAACCTAAGATATATCAAAAAAATCTGGCATGTCTCGCACACCCAGAGGGTGCGTGCACCCCAGGTTAAGAACCACTGATCTAGATCATCCCTGATAGATGTCTATTCAACCTGCTCTTAAATATCTCCAGAGATGGAGATTCCACAACCTCCCTAGGCAACTTATTCCAGTGTTTAACCACCCTGACAGGAAGTTTTTCCTAATGTCCAACCTAAACCTTCCTTGCTGCAGTTTAAGCCCATTGCTTCTTGTCCTATCTGCAGAGGCCAAGGAGAACAATTTTTCTCCCTCCTCCTTGTGACACCCTTTTAGATACCTGAAAACCGCTATCATGTCCCCTCTCAGTCTTCTCCTTTCCAAACTAAACAAGCCCAATTCTTACAGTCTTCCTTCATAGCTCATGTTCTCTAGACCTTTGATCGTTCTTGTTGCTCTTCTTTGGACCTTCTCCAATTTCTCCTCATCTTTCTTGAAATGTGGTATCCAGAATTGGACACAATCCTCCAACTGAGGCCTAATCAGCACAGAGTAGAGTGGAAGAATAACTTCTCGTGTCTCGCTCTCAATACTCCTGTTAATACATCCCAGAATCATGTTTGCTTTTCTTGCAACAGCGTCACACTGTTGGCTCATATTTAGCCTGTGGTCCACTATGACCCCTAGATCCCTTTCTGCAGGACTCCTTCCTAGACAGTTGCTTCCCATACTGTATGGGTGAAACGGATTGTTCCTTCCTAAGTGGAGTACTTTGCGTTTGTCCTTATTAAACTTCATCCTATTTACCTCAGACCATTTCTCAGTTTGTCAAGATCATTTTGAATTATGACCCTATCCTCCAAAGCAGTTGCAACCCCTCCCAGCTTGGTATCATCTGCAAACTTAATAAGCGTCCTCTCTATGCCAATATCTAAATCATTGATGAAGATAGCGAACAGAACTGGTCCCAAAAGAGACCCCTGAAGAACCCCACTTGTTATGCCCTTCCAGCAGGATTGTGAACCATTAATAACTACTCTCTGAGAACGGTTATCCAGCCAGTTATGCACCCACCTTAGAGTAGCCCCATCTAAGTTGTATTTGCCTAGATTATTGATAAGATCAAGCGAGAACTTATCATATCCCTTGCTAAAGTTTAGATAAACCACATCCACCACTTCTCCCTTATCCACCAGACTCATTATCCTATCAAAGAAAGCTATCAGATTAGTTTGACATGATTTATTCTTTACAGATCCATGCTGCCTGATGCTTATCACCTTATTATCTTCCAGGTGTTTGCAGATGAATTCCTTAATTACTTGCTCCATTATCTTTCCTGGCACAGAAGTTAAACTGACTGGTCTGTAGTTTCCTGTGTTGTTCTTATTTTCCTTTTTATAGATGGGCACTATATTTGCCCTTTTCCAGTATTCTGGAATCTCTCCTGTCTTCCATGATTTTTCGGAGATGATACCTAAAGGCTCAGATACCTCCTCTATCAGCTCCTTGAGTATTCTAGGGTGCATTTCATCAGGCCCTGGTGACTTGCAGACATCTAACTTTTCTAAGTGATTTTTAACTTGTTCTTTTTTTATTTTATCTTCTAAAACTACCCCTTTCCCACTAGTATTCACTACATTAGGCATCCCTTCATCATCAGACTTCTTGGTGAAGACCCAAACAAAGAAGTAATTAAGCACCTCTGCCATTTCCAAGTTTCCTATTACTGTTTCTCCCTCCTCACTGAGCAGTGGGCCTACCCTGTCCTTGGTCTTCCTCTTGCTTCTAATATATTTATAGAAAGTCTTCTTGTTTCCCTTTATGTCTGTAGCTAGTTTGAGCTCATTTTGTGCCTTTGCAATCTTGCCCCTGCATACCTGTATTGTTTGCTTATATTCATCCTTTGTAATTTGTCCTAGTTTCCACTTTTTATATGACTCCTTTTTAATTTTTAGATCAAGCAAGATCTCCTGGTTAAGCCAAGGAGGTCTTTTGCCATACTTTCTATCTTTCCTGTGGAGTGGAATAGCTTGTTTTTGGGCCTTTAATAATGTCTCTTTGAAAAACTGCCAACTCTCTTCAGTTGTTTTTCCCCTTAGTCTTGCTTCCTATGGGACCTTACCTCCCAGCTCCCTGAGCTTACCAAAATCTGCCTCCCTGAAATCCATTGTCTCTATTTTGCTCTTCTCCCTTCTACCATTCCCTAGAATCATTAACTCTGTGATTTCATGATCACTTTCACCCAAGTTGCCTTACACTTTCAAATTCTCAACCAGGTCCTCTCTATTTGTTAAAATCAAATCTAGAACAGCTTCTCCCCTAGTAGCTTTTTCAACCTTCTGAAATAAAAAAATTGTCTTGTTAATACCTGTGCCGACCACATGCCTAATTACTAGCTGAGGCCTGCAGCGTATGCAGATAGGTTCGTGCTCTGATTAGCTTATCCTGCAATTGGCACAAAGTGTCACACCAAACTTGGCATCTGCCTTTTTGGAGCACATAGTGCTTTGGGTCTGGGTGCCTGGGCACTAGCATGAATAGGTGAAGCCACCCAGAACCATCCTTGCTTGGCTTTGGCAGTGTTTACAGCAGAGCTGGCAGAGGGTACCTCCCTCATCCCTTTAACACTGTGTGCGGAGAGCTGAGCAGCAGCTTTTTCTTCATAGCCCCTCCTGGCAGATAACCTCACTTGTTCTGTGCTGCACCCTTCCCCCGAGATGGGAGGTTGTATACACCTGCAGCACACCAGGACCCTGATCCTTAATTGGGATTGTTAAATGCTTCTGCAACACAAACAATTAATAAATAACAACATTCCCCACGCTGCCAGCCAAGCTATCCGACAAGCTCCCAGCAGACCCAGAGCAGCGGGGCATGTGTTCCACAGCTGTGGTCTCTCAGGAATTGTGTGGAGTCTGGTTGTTCTTGGTGTGCTTAAAACCAGATTTTAACTTCTTTCCCCAGCAGACAGATCTGTTATTGACCTTGGAGGGCACTGGGTTAGGAGACAGGTGACCTGCATGCTAGTCCTAATGCTGCTGCTGATCTGGTGCAAGTCCCTGCTTTGTTCAGTGCCTCAGTTTCCCCTCCCACCCTTTGTCTTGTCTTTTTAGCTTGTAATCCAGGGGTGGGCAATAATTTTTGATGGGGAAGGGCCACTCCAAGAATTTGGTAAGTGGTCAAGGGCCGCACTTTTCCATTATAATAATGAAGGAGGTGCAGGGGTCTGGGATAAGGATGTTAAGTATTGGGTAATTGACTAACTGAATAGTCGATGCATTTTTGCATCGAGTATTGGGCACCTCCACCTTTGAAGTGTAGCAACAGCCCTAGGGCTGTTGCTACACTTCAAAGGCAAAAGTGCTGAAGCCCAGGGTCAGCTGGAGACTCTCTCTCATTGACCCTTGGCTCCTCCGTGCGGCACTGCCACTTTGAAATGGCACAAGGATCCTGATGCTCCACACAGCATTTCAAAGCAGCAGTGCTGCACGGAGCCTGGATCCCGGCTGCTGCTTTGAAGTACCCTCCTCTTCTCTGATAGAGGCAACAAGGGGGAGAGGGAAGTGACTTGTTAACTATTCTGTCAACTATCCGATAAGCATTTGTGACCTGAGGTAGGGGTGCAGGGGCTCAGGTTGCGACTGGTTCCGGGGATTGGAGTGCAGGAGAGGATTCTGGCCTGGGGAAGGGGTGTACAAGGAGTGAGTGCAGGGTCTGGGAGGGATTTGTAAGCTGGGGCAGGAGTGCAGGAGGGGGTGCAGGGATCTGGGCTGTGACCAGGGACAGCAGATTGGTCTGTGAGGGGGCTGTGACCTGAGGAGGAGGCTGGTCGTAGGGGATGCAGTGTCTGGGAAGATGCAGGGAGTTTGAGCGGGCATACAGAAGGTTTGGGTTACAAGGAGTAGAGGGAGGGAGGGGCTGGGGTGCCAGAGGTAGGCTCTGGCTGGGAGACCTTACCTGGGTGGCTCCCAGCCAGCAGCCCAGCGGGCTCCTTAACCAGGGTCCTGCACTCCCATGCCCCTGTACTGCTCACAGCAGCTCCAGGGACCATGTTCGCTATTGCAAACACTTGTGAGCCTGGGTATGGGGGGAAGGGCACTTCAGATGCTGCCGGTCCTGCAAACAGGCAGCTGCTCTTGGCCAGAAACCGGCCAGTGGGAGCTACTGGGGTGGGAGGAGTGTGAGATGCCTCTGCCCCCTCCCCTGGGCTCTCAGCATTCAGAGATGCATGTGGCCCTGAAGAAGCCAGCTGCACTGAGTGCTGAGCGGGGGCAGCGCAGGCAAAGAGCCAGCTGAGGCTCTTGCGGGCTGCATGTGGCCCGCAGATCATATTTAGCCCAGCCCTGTTGTAATCAGTTTGGTCTCCCCCATGTGTATTTGTACAGCACCTCGCACCAATCTCTGTCAGGGCACAGCTGCGATGGTAAACAATCTCCTCTCTTCCCACCTAGCACAGAGGAGCGGAGAGAGTGGGACTGCCCAGCCAAGGAAGAGTTGTGTGAGCATGGCGGAGAGAAGCAGCTTAGGCTAGCCAAGGGGACCGCTGAAGAGCACAGCTCTTTATCCTGCATGGAGACCCATGTGTTTCCTTGGCCGGAAGGAAAGGTACAGATCTTAGCTAATATGGGCTTGCTAAATCCAGCCACCTTTCGACTCAGGGTAATGCCTTTAGCCTGATTTCAGCTGGATGAGTACAGCTTTGGCAGGAGTCCACTCTCTGTCGGGCCCCCTAGCTGCCACAGAGCTATAAATAATAATGGCGCTGTCCGACTCGGGCGCAAGTGTCTCCATGCTCTTTCCACGCTCCGGCCAGCTCTTGCCCGGGTGTCAGCTCCCCCAGTGCAGAGCTAGCCTTGTTTGTACAGGCAGCATCCCCCGGCACACCCAATAGCAGAGAGCACCGATTTGCTCTCCTCCCCCCGCTGGCCAGAACAAGGCAAAGACCTATAGGATTTCATCCCACAGTGGCAATCCGGGCTCGGTTACAAAGTGGCGCCAGCAGTAGGGAAATTGAGAGTGATGAATGCACCTGCTGAAAATGATCACCCAGCGAGGAGGCACTGGCAACTAATCCTCCCCCTCCCCCCACCCCGCTGTGGGCACCAGGCATGGGAATAATAGGTTTCTGAGATAGTTAGTGTTCCTGGAGCTGGTCATTTTCACTCCTCTGAAAAATATTAAACACACATCTGGGCAAGGGGGACACCTGTAGCATTACAGTAGCACTCAGCTACAATCTGGGCCTCATTGCACTAGGTGTGCTGTGCATGCACACAGCAAAAGACAGCGCTTGCCCTGATGAACTTAGAATCAAAATAGCCCAGGAGAGAAAGGAAGGGATTATCCCCATTTTACAGGGGGGGGGGAAACTAAGGCCCAGAGAGACTAAGACCAAGATTCAAGAAGAGCCAATTCAAGAAGGATGTTGATAAAGCGGAGAGGGCTCAAAGAAGAGCCACAAGAATGATACAGGCCTGGAAAACCTGTCT
The DNA here is from genome assembly GCA_032595735.1 of Pelochelys cantorii. Taxonomy (NCBI): domain Eukaryota; kingdom Metazoa; phylum Chordata; order Testudines; family Trionychidae; genus Pelochelys; species Pelochelys cantorii. The sequence goes on along the minus strand of CM064358.1, from coordinate 10,359,251 downwards.
TGTAGCGAGTGTCCAAGGGCTTAATCTGTTTATTTTAACAAAGTGAAGGTTCAGGTGTGCCTCGATCCCAGTCTGTAGATACTCACATGGGGAACAGAAATTAGCTAATAGAGGGGCTCTCCAATCTGGCAGGCAGCAGTCTAACATGGTCCAAAGGTGGAAACTGAAATGAGACAAATTCAGGCACAAACTTCTAACAACTGCCCAAGGGCTGTGGGTGATTCTCCATCCCTGGCAATTACATGGGCTGTTTTTCTAAAACTCCTGCTCAAGTCCCATCCAAGCTCCCTCTAATTGTTTCCATCCATGTGCGGAATACATTTTCATGTGCACCGAGGCATGTGCGGATGTGCACCACCAGTAGAAACAAAACCGAGCTGTGGGCACTTTGCTAACCAGCGGGGAAGCACTGGAATCTCTCCTGAGCAGTTGCAGGGCACACTCGTCCCGTCCCCCTGCCTTCCTCCATGCAGTGAGTTCAGGGCAATCCCATGGCTGGGTTTTACAGGTCAGATGGCATGACCCTTGGGCTGCCTTCTGGCTTTAACATCTACAAGATTGTCGTAAGTGGTTAGCGCTTTTGAGACGCCATAAAGGCACAAATAGGGCACAAGTGCAGCTGCACGGGGCTATTTTGCACAAGGTGGGCAGTGCACTGGTACAGTGCCCATCTGGCTGTCATCTTGTCAAACAAGCTGAAGACATGGGCCTAGATCCTCAAAGGTTATTTAGCCACAGAACTATGGGAGTTAGGCACCTAAGTATCTTTGGGAATCTAGCTCATAGCCTTAAGGATTCTAGCAGGAGCACGAGTTGTCTGCAATAGGGCTTCCCCCATTCTGGAGGAGCTGCAGCTGCGCTAGCACCAGCAGAGAAGACTAGAAAGAGCTGAGCTCCCCTTTGCCTTGCCCCTTGTGCAGTCATTTACACTAGTGCACAGTGCTTCCCATGACTGCAGGTGAATTGTACCTCAAGGAAGCACAGGCTGTTGTGAGATCTGGCCAGTCTCTAGGACTTTACCCTTTAAATGCCTTTATAACCCTTCCCCTGTCCTCCCCCACTTACAGAAATGAACATATATCTCTTCTCAAGGGGCTAATCTCCCCCATTGTGCTTGCTAATTACCCCCTTCCTGCTAAGAGCTTCTTATCAGCACAAAGTGGGGAGGGATGGTAAGAGGTTCCTTTGAAAGAAGATTGTTTTCTGCTAGGGAAAAGGGAATGAAAAGCCCACGTGGCCCTTCACATGTATATGTTTGCCTCACAATTACTGGCTGGACAGAGTATTTCCCGTAAGGAACTGTTTATCTGAACAGCCCCCACCTTCAGGCAGGCCACTGCTGCAGTCTTGCCGTGGCAATGGGGAATGGATTGCAACAAAAAACTCTTACTTCCCTGCTAGAGCACAGGGTTACCGTCCGACCAGGCACTGGGGCTCACTTGCCAATGAGGTGCTTTGAAAATGCATTTAATTAAGGGCCCGTTTTGTCTCCCGCAGGACTGATGCCTGGGTTCACTATTGATCTTAGACTGTATCTACACTGCACACTCTATGGCCAGCACAGGTGCGGCCTGCACCCACAGAAGGTGGAGTTCTGCTGGGGTAGAAACACCATCTCTTCAACTGGCATTAGCTAGATGGCTGCCAGCAGTGGTGTCTTTGTTGGCAGTGTAAGCAGAGGTGTGTTTTTGTCACACCCCTGACCAACACAGCTGTGCCAGTGTAAGTGTAGGCCAGGATGCACAGCATGCCTTTAAGTGCAAGCCATTTTTGTGCTTGGGTCACTGCCCATAACAACCCTGCCAGACCTCCCCGGGAGACAGGACTTGTGCTCGGCAGCAGAACAAGCCTTCTAGATGGGCAAGTGGTTGCCGCACAGACCCCTCTGCTTTGGGCCTGGCTCAGTAGAGCCCTCAGCCAATAGAAGTGCCACCTGTCCCTACCCCAGACCAGCTGCAATGCCTGCTGTAGGAGAACTGCCAGGCTGGATCAGACCAGTCACCAGTGGAGCCAGCAGCCCTACAGTTACGGCATATCCCACCCTACACTGGGGGGGAGCAGGGTCCCTGCACCTTTACATCCCTGCTAAACCAGAAAAGATGAATGCCCTGTGGCTTGCACCCTAGTTTAGAGGTTTGGCAAGGGGGGTTTGTAGTCTTGCTCTGTATGGGGGAGAACAGCCTTTCCTCTCCCTCCATGGGTGTCATGAGGAGACATCTGTTTACAAGGTGCTCAGATAAAACTCCTGGTTAACTTTTTAAAATAATCTTTTTACCCGAGATATTATTGCCTGTCTAAATGTTCAGCCCCTTTAGAAAACCTGCCCGGCTTCCACTAGGTCATGGAGCAAAGAGCTCCCCAGGCAAATGATGCATTAGGTGAAAGAATACATGTTATGTTTGCCCCCTGGCAATCCTGTTCCAAAAGGAGCAGCTGGCAGCTCTTGGAGCTACACAGAAAAGAGACCACAGCTCCCTGCTGGGATGATCTGAGGAGCACCCTCTGCAAACCCTCTCCTGCTGCCACTGCTACTGTGTATCAGCACAGGCCTCAGCAGCTGAGCTCTGCTGGGTGGGGAGGGAACAATAGCTTCAGGGACATCCTCATTGTGTCTGATTGTCTCCCTCAGGTAGCAAGGTCTCTCTGCCTGGATCCCCAGCTCGCAGGCTCACCACTGTCCAGTGCAACAGAGAGGTGAGTGCCAGTCAGCCAAAGCTGCTGCAGGAAGCAGCAAAGCTGGCATGTTAACCCTGGCGGAGAGGTGTTAGGGGGTTGGGTAGAACAACCCCACAGCCCACACACAGAGCTCTGCTGGCTTCCCGCTAGTTAAGATCATTCCTACCAACTGAGGATCTGGCTTGGTGCCACAGAAGGGACAGCCAGCGGTCATCTACACCCCTCCCTCCTACACACACACACTGAGGCGGGACCAAGCCTCATTTTAGACCACCCCGCCAAGAGTTTGTCCAATCTGGTCTTAAAGACCTCCCATGATGGGTTTCCACAGCCTCCCTTGCTCACTCGTTCCCTTGCTGAGCTAGCCTTAAACCTAGAAGGCTTTTCCTAACAGCCCACCCAACTGACTCCCTGCAGATAAAACCACTTCCCACTTGTCTTACCCTCCGTGGACAGAGAACCAATTGCCATCCTCCTTAGAACAACCTCATGCAGATTTGAAGACTATTCATCCCCCCTCCATATCCAGTTCTTTTAGCCCAGGGGTGCCCAACCATGTGGCTAGTGGTTAACATGCTGGACACCACAGTTTTAGCCTTTCCCCAGAGGTCATGTTTTTTAGCCTCTGATCCTTTTTGGTGCTCACCTGGACTCCAGCAAAGGCACGATTTGTCGCTTAGAAGTGGTGGGGAGTTTGCCATGCCCCAGCAGCTAGAGCACAGCATGAAGCCCATGTCTAGAATGATCTTCGTTGTCTGGGCAGGCTGGGTCTCCGCAACCTCTTCCCACTACTCCTAATAGCTCTGTGACTGGCTCCACGTGGGAGCAGGCGAGTGGCGATATATCTGCCTGGGTCAACTGTGCTGCAGGTAGAGAAGACCTGTGGCATGGCCGTGACAGGCCTGCTGGGTGCACAGGGCTTGGGGCCTACAACTGCAACGTCTGGGCTTGGGCTGGAGTCCATGTCTCATAACTCAGGCTCCAGTTTGGGCCCAAACCTGTTACAGCCCCACAGCCCAAGTCAGTTAACCCAAGCTGTAGCCCCAGGTTTGCCACAGACATACTGTGAGGTGGAGTGCATAGCCTCAAGCTGTCCCTCTCCACAGCCCTCAGCTAAAGGCCTTGTGTCATGTTGTTCATCACGGTCATGCAGCTTTACCTCTCTTTCAGGAGCTCCAGAGGCCTGCAGGAACAGGCACTCATCCCCGTGCAGAATCAGCTCTCCCCTGTCAAACAGAAGCAGCTGCCTCACTCCTGGTTTGAAACCACAGTGCCACGGTAGGTAGCCCTCTGCCAAGTTCCCAGTCCTCCATTGCACCACCCTTCCACATCCCCACTGTCGTACCCAGCAGAGGAGCCGCCTGGCCAGCAGCAGGGATATCCCAGAGGATACGGGGGAGTGTACAACAGTTTTCCTGCTGTATCAAACTCAGAACAGGGATGTATAGATAGGAGAAACCCCAGGAGGAATTAGGAGGTTATGCTCCGGCTGGAATCCTGTGCCCAGTTCTGGTGTCTGCAGCCCAAGGCTGTTGATAAATTGGAGAGGTGTCAGAGAAGAGCCCCGCAAATGGCTGGAGGATTGGAAAGGGCTAAGTTTATGTAGTTCACAAAGATGGTTCAGGGGTGGCTTGATCATGCTCTGCCAGCTTCTATCTGGGGGAACAAATATTTGCTCAGGGTCTCCTCAGGCTAGCAGACCAGGTCTGACACAGCCCATGGCTGGAAGCTGAGGCTAGACAAACCCATACGGAAATGGCACAAATATTTAACAGTGAGGAGAATTAACCAGCCGCTCAACATCCCAGGGCTGGGGTCAGTTCTTCATCACTGCCAATATTTAAATCAAGTCTGGCTGTTTCTCTCAAGAGGCCTGATCTACTGCAGCCACTAGTGCATAGTCACCCTGCAGGCAGCTCACACAGGTCAAAACAACTCAGAGGGGTCCTGCTGGCCTTGCAGTGTAGGAGCCCAGGTGCAAAGGGAGCCAGAGTGACTCTCAATCCGTTTAGATAGGTGCAAACTTTTACAGTAGCTTCAATTCTTCAGGAAGCATCTCGAGCTGAAGTGAAATGAGCCTGGTCTAAAGTGAAATGAAATCCACCTGGGGTCAATAGAAAGCACCAAGTGTGTGCAGAGGGGTGTTTTCCATCCCTGGTTAATTCCCTCTGGGACAGGTGTAAATCAGATTTGAGGGCAGCAGCAAGAGACTTTGACCCGTTTTATCTTGGCTGGTGTGAGCTTTCTTCCAAAGGGATTGATTTCCCCCCCCCCCCTCCACATTGTGAATGGGGCGGGGGGCAAAGCCGCAGCCTCCCTCCTGTGTAAAACCAACATGTTTCTTTGTGCAGGTTTCCCCCTCTGCAGCGGCCACAGCCCCATGTCCTCCCCAGCCACCTGCTGCTGGGCCTGCTCCTCACACTCCTCCTGCTGCCAGCACTGTGCTACCTGGGACTGCCCTGCAGACAGCAGCCTGGCTGGACCATGCCCCACCTCCAGCTGCGGTACCTCAGGCCCCCACCTGTGTGAGCCCTTCCCACCCAGCAGAGGGGGAAAAGGCAGCAGTGCTAAGCTGCTACTGATCTCTCCCCCCCACCACCACCCTGGGAGCAGCCCAACTTGAAGGCAAATAAAGGCAGCTCACACCAATGAAACAGAGCAGGAGCACAGCTTTCAGTGCAGGCTCAGCCCTTTCTCCACACCTAGCCCTTGTTTTCCCTCCCATAGCAAGGGGAGTAGGTGTGAACAACCCCATGTGTCCCCTCCCCCACTCAGACCAGAGCTGGCCTAAAGGCCTTGCTGCCAGCCCAGAACTGGGTGTGGCCAGAGCAGTCTGCACAGGGACTATTACCTGTCCCCCATACAGGGCAGGGCAGAGCAGGCTTGGCTGAGCACACTGTGGGCTCCCACAGGCCCCCTATGGGGCAGATCTGGGGCATGCCTGGGTGGCACTGAGCTGCATAGGGCAAAGCAGGGTGCACCATACAGTGGCTATTCTTTACTCCTTAGGGAACTGGAGTAAGATGGAGCAGCCCTGGATCTATTGAGCATAGGAACCAGGCAGGCCCCCCAGTGCAGGAATCACACAGGTGGCTTTAAACGCCACACCCCTCCCTGGCCTAAGCAGCTCAACCCTGAGCCAGACCCTACCCCTACAGCCATGGTCACACTCTTGGCACCTCCTCTGCTAGAGCGCCAAAGCTGCCCCATGCCTCAGATAGGCCCCAAAGCAGTAGTCTGGGTTACCCCCTCACCCCAGAGCCCTGGCGCTGAGCTCCAGCCCCAGCACACACTGGTCCCGCAGGCCTGGCACAGTCACAGCATGCCCCCTGTGAGCAAGGTAAGACTCACATGTTTAAGATTCAGCTACCCAGGGACTCTGAGCAACAGAACCGTGAACTTAAGCTGTGCTGGACTCAAGTCTGTCTACCCAGGATCCCAAATCCAGGAACTGAACCAGCAGGTCTTCCTCCCTCTGAAATCAAGCCAGGCTGTGGCAGCAGCTCACCATGAACACCAATTACAAGTATTCAGACTGAGCCATAGGGATTGGGAAACATAGACTACATGGGCACCTGTGTGCCTGGGATAATTTCTTCACTGGTTTATTTGTAGCTCCCACTTGTTTGCCCAGTGCACTGGGGAAGAAATGCCTTTCTAGATCTTAACACAGAGGGAGGCCCAGAAGCAGAGCATATTCACCATTTCCACATGGGATCTCTGTCCCTCATAAAACATGAATTTCTGAGGAACAGTCAAAACACTGGGAGAGAAACAATCTGTCACCCTCCTCAAAACACAGCTACTGCCCATCCCTGCTCCAATCAACACCCCACCACATTTCCTGGCTTTCTACCCACCAGGTCTGCCAGTCAGTGGTGTGGGGCCATCCCCAGAACCTGGCAACTTCTTGACTGCAGGACTTAAACCTCCAGCCGCTGCAAAACTGCATTTGGCCTGGATACTCTTATTCCTCTGGTGAGCAAATTACCCTCTCTCTCTCCATTGTGGCAACAGGTTGTGTGCTAAGGTGGCACAGCTGTTCTTGGCCCAGAAAAGACCTGCTCTCCAACTGGAGAGCAAACTAGAGGGATGCGGAGATCTGCTAATGGGGCCAGAGATTAAATCCCACTAGGAATACACTGTGTCATCACAGCCTGGTTTCTGATCAGACAGGAAGGAGTTACAACCTCACAGCTCATCTGATTTTGCTGCCCTCGTTTCTGTCCTCAGTTGTTCCAGGGGATGCTTCCTTCTTCCATCAAAAACAGCCGGCAAAATGAAGGGTGTCTCTCTCTGGGCCATCATCAGGGGTTAGGGGAGTTTGTTTTTTAAACTTGTTTTTAGTTGGAACTTCAAGGATAAACTGAACCATAAAACCAAATGAAAGTCACATCCTAGTCTCTGATGCCTTCTCCTCCCGGCACCTCCAAAGCCACCAGCCATCAGGATGTGGCTGGATGCTGTGCTGCTGGAGTTTACAAACCAAAAGGGCTCGGGAGTGGCAAGGATCCTTGCCAATCCAGCATCAGTCACTCTCAGAGGATCACACACTTTTTCTTGGAGCATTTCTTCTTGCGTCCATTGCTGATCTTCTCCTTGTGCTTCCGGATCTCCCGTACCAGTGTGTAGAAAGCATCTTCCACTCCCTGGCATGACAAGAACAGAAACATGCACAGCTGAACAGCAGTTTAGACAAACGCCCTGCCCAAAACCAGGCCTGGCAAAAATTAAGGAGCTCTAGCACAGAAAACAAAGTGCCAGAACACAGCAGTGCACAGACGCTGGCATTTACCGCAAATGCTACGTCTCCTCCTAGGTCTGATGCTCAAGGTGTTTCAATTCCCTCCCAAAATGCATTAGAACACGAACAGCCAAAAGTCTCAGATCACTTTTGGAACTGAGCTATATTTGTAGCCTCAATGTCATCTTGTGGCAGTGAGTTCCACTGGCTTATTATGGCTGGCACAGAACAGAGACTGATCAGTTTTGAATCTGTCACCTTTTTAAAAAGGTCATGAAGCAGGCATCTTGGGAGATGGAGACCACCCAGGGGACCCCGAGAAGCAGCCTTTGCCAATGGAAAAAGTCATTTTCTGGCCAACTCTGGAGACAGGTGGGAGTCACTTTGCCTCGCCTCCCCTCTCCCAGCAGTGTCCCCTACACACCTGCCTGGTTTTGGCTGAGGTCTCAATGAAAGGGATCCCGTAGTTCTTTGCCAGCTCCTGAGCTTGTTTGGTGTCCACTGTCCGAGAGGGCAGGTCGCACTTGTTACCAACTAAGACCATGGGGACATCATCCGAATCTTTCACCCTGCTGATCTGCTCCCTGGGGTGGAAGGACACAGCTGGGATCTGGAGAGAAGACTGATCCCACCCCATCCCACAGCTTCAGAAGGGACTAAAGGTCACCACGCACACTCAGCCAAAGAGGTTTGGGTCAGGTGGGTTGTGGGCTCCCAAGAGGCCACTGGCTAAAGGCTTCAGTACAGAGCTAGACCCTGCACTCGCTGGTGCCAGTGGGTTCTGAATCAGTAAACAAACGCTCAGCCACAAAACGGGGGTACAGTGTGCTCTGTGGCCAGGTGTACGAAAGTCTGCTGGTGCCCCCCACTCCCGACACGCAGCCCCTGCTCACTCAGCCCTGGCCCCCCAGCCCTTCTGGTGCCCCTCACTCCCGACCTGCAGCCCCTGCTAGCCCAGCCCTATTCATGTGCCATCTGGGCTAGGGAAGGACCCCGCTGACCTGTAGTGGTGCACGTCCTCGAAGGACTTGGCGTTGTTGATGGCGAAGACACAGAGGAAGCCCTCACCCGTGCGCATGTACTGGTCGCGCATGGCGCTGTACTCCTCCTGCCCGGCTGTATCCAGGATGTCCAGCAGGCACGTCTCCCCGTCAATCACCACCTGCTTCCGGTACGAGTCCTGCAAGTGGACAAGAAAGGCTGAGTGCGCCTTGCCCAGTGCCCAGCAGCCCCTCTACCCCCAGGGGCCCACCCTGCCCCAGAGGGAGCAGGGAGACCGGGCACACGCACAGGGCTCCTTGGGGATACCTCTCACCTCAATGGTGGGATCGTACTCATCCACAAAGTGGTTCTGGATGAGCTGGATGGTCAGGGCACTCTTGCCAACGCCACCAGCCCCCACCACCACCAGCTTGTACTCAGTCATGGCGCGGGGATCAAACGGCCCCCCCGGGGATCCCAGCTCCGAGCATCCCTTGAGACTGGCCCTGGAACCAAGGAAAGTGTTAGAGCCAGGATGCCTGGGTTCCCTCCTTCACCACCACTGGTGTAACACCCCCCACATCCCGCCTGGCCCCAAAGCTACACCCAACACTCAGAGCCCCTCTGTACACACCCTGGCTGTGCTATCCCCCCTACCCCCAACAGCTCCCACAAACTGGCCCAAGAGCTACACCCTGCACTCGGGGTTTCTCTGCACCCCCCCACCTGTGCTATCCCCCCACAACAGCTTCCCCAACCTAGGCCCCTCTTCCCCCGCTACCAAGGGCCTCACCCCCCCAAACAAAACCCCTCACCACAACAGCAGTTTCCCTCCAGCCCTCCAACAACTATCCTGCAGCCCCACTGCACCCCCATTTCAGTACAGCATCTCCCCCTGACCCAGAGCTCACTCCCCAATGTGGCCACCTCCTTTCTGCCCAGCCCCCTGCAACACAGTGTGAGGCAGATCCCCCTCCCCACTTCTACACCTCACACCCCCATACTACCTGCTCCTCCCCCACACTTCCCTGCTCTTTCACCCATAACCCCGTGATACCCCTCCCCCACACCTCCCATTACTGAGCCTCCCCTCCAGAGTCCTAGGACTCCATCCCCGACACTGCAACGCCCCCCTCCAACCTCCCCCAGCGCAGCCTCCACTGCAATGCGCCCCTCAATGCACCGCCCCCTCCCCGCACCTGCAGCCGGCTCCGGGAATCGCTCCCCCCTGCGGCCCCGCCCTACAGCCGGGTCCAGCAACGGGACAGGCCTCGCGCCGGCCACCTCCCGCCGCAGCCAATGGCAGCGCCGCCCCTTCCCCCACGCCAAGCAGCAGCCAATCAGCGCCCTCTGGTGGGGGGGGCACCATGGAGTGGGTGGGGCTAGAGAGGCTGCGCGTGCGCGGAAGGGAGACCAGCCAGCGCCCCCTAGAGTGACGGGAGTCGCCCCGCCCAGACGCTGCTCCTCGGTCCCGCTCTGCGGCCCCGCCTGGGGTCCTGGCGCGTGACGCGGGCCGGATTCGCGCCGAGGCGCTAATTGTGCTGCTGGGCCGGGGCCCGAGGCTCCCTAATGAGGCTGAAGGGGCGGGGGCCCGGGCTGCTGGGCTCGCTCCCCTGCTCCGGGGGGGGGATTCCTAGCTGCTAAAAGGGATTGGAGGGCGGGCTCAATGCTGGGGAAACTGAGGCACGGCGAGACCAGTTTCCCCCCCCCCCCCCGGTATAATCCATCAGCACAGCAGCATCCAGCAGCGAACCCCCCGCCCTCGTGCAGGACTCAGCTCTAATTATGCCAATTTTCGGGCCCATGTTGTGCCTAAGTGGAGAAGAGAAATTAGAGGGAAAATAAATTAACTAGCCCCCCCCAGTTCGTGGGGGGCGATTAACGTCAATTTCTCCTACACCCCCCCATATGACGCACCCATTCCCCCCCCCCAAGTCCCTGCTGTGTATAAATCTGGCTCCTCTTGCCCCAGCCGCTACCAGAGCAGGGCAGAATTCGAGGTGAGATTCCCCCAGACCACCCGAATCAGACACTGTCACTAAGGGGGCTGAGGGGCACTGGGGGGTAGAGCTGGGCTGGCAGGGGCTGTGAGTCGGGAGTGAGGGGCACCAGCAAGGCTGGGGGGAGCCCAGGGCTGGGCGGGTAGGGAGCGAGGGGCACTGGCAGGGTTGAGGGGTCAGGGCTGGGCCGGCAGGGGCTGCAGGACAGGAGTGAGGGGCACCAGCAGGGCTAGGGGAGCCCAGTGCTGGATCTGTGGGGTGGAAGGTTTTGGGGGGACAGGACAGAAATATCCTGCAGCATTGGGCCGGGGATGTTGCCAGGTGTGTGGGATAAGCAGTGAGTTTGGGGGGCAGAGGCAGAAGGAGCCTGGATGCCCAGGTTTAATCCTGTTTCTGTGAGGGAGAGGAGGGGCTAGCGGTTAGAGCAGGCGGGGGCCCAGACTCCTGGGTTTTCTCTCTCACAGATGGGGACCCCTGTTCTGCTCTGCCTCTCTCTGTTGCTGTGGGGGCTGCTGGGCGAATGTGCCGCGATTCCTCTGATGGTGAGAGCTCCCCCATGGCCTTTGGCCAGCCCCTCCCCCTCCGGCCACAGAAGCCTGGCCCCCCCCCCAGGGCCTGCTGAGTTGTTCCATTCCCCCCACACACACACATCATGGGGGGGGTCCCTGCAGTGGGCAGGGGGGCAAAGCTCCTTGTTTAACGGGGATTTTTCTCTGCAGCTCAAAGACAAACGTGGCTGGACCCTGAACAGTGCGGGCTACTTGCTGGGCCCCCGTGAGTATCCCCCCCCTCCCCCGCCAGCAGAGAACCCGGGCACCCTTCCCCCCTTCATGCTGCACCCCTCCCCTGCCAGCAGAGAACCCAGGGGTCCTGGCTCCCCGCCCCCCTCACTCTCTCTCCCCACAGATGCCCACCGCCCGCTGATGGACAAGGGGGCCTTGGCTGGGAAGCGGGAGGCTGTGGAGGAGCAGATGCAGCTGGGAGCGGAGTTTGAGGGTGAGTCCTGGCCCCAACCCCCTCGGGTTCCCTCTCTGCAGCCCCTTCACCCGCCCCTTTCTCCTCCAGGTGCCTCCCTGCGAGCCCCGGCTGAGCGCGGCTTCCAGCCCCTGCTGGATTTCCAGCCCTCCCTGTGTCTTCCAGGTGAGTGCCAGGGCCAGAGGGAGCAGAGTGGGAGGGGGTTTAGTGGCTAGAGCAGGGGATGGGCTGGGGGCCAGGACACCTGGTTTTCTTCCTGACTCCAACAGGGCAATATGGTCTAATGGTTAGAGGGGAGGGGCGGGAAGGCACCTGGGGTTTCTTCTGGCTCTGGGTGGGTCTGTGGCTTAGAGCCAGGTGGGGGAGGGCTGGGAACCAGGGTGCCTGGATTCTCTCCCTGGCTCTTCTAGGGGAGTGGGTCGGGGGGGAGGAGTCCATGGAGCTAATCCAGGGGTCTCTCACCTTATCTCGGTTTCTCATTCCCACTGCAGAGCTGGGGGCCCTGGATCGTTTGCCCCTGCCTGAAGCCGCCGGCCAGACCTAGCCCTCCTCAACACCCACTGAGCGGCCTGTGTGCGGAGCCCCCCCAGCGACGGGCTACCCCCCACCTGACAGCAGTGCCCATGAGCTGTCCAGGCCCAGTGTGGACATGCTCAGCCCTCCCCCACTGGCCCCCCGCCCCTCACTGAGGCCTGCCCACCACCCACACCCTTACTCTGCCCCTAGTCCCCTCGAGTGCCCCCCCCAGCCAAGCAGGGGCAATTAGCCCTCCCAGTGCCCCATTTCAATTCCTGTTTCCCTGCATCCACCCCCCCAAAACACTATTGGCTCAGAGGGTGGGGGCAGAAAGGACACCAAAGTGCCCTGAGTGTTATAATGGGAGGGGAGTAGGGGCTAGTGGCTAGAGCAGTGGGGCTAGGAACCAGGACTCCTGGGTTCTCTCCCCTCCCCTCCCCTGCAACTGCCTCCCCCTGTGTCGGGGGGAGGGGAGGGGTTGTTACATCCCTTCTCTGTCATTCACTGCCTCAGTTTCCCCTCCCATGGCATCTCGGAATGCCCTACACATCATGTTCTATGGGGGAACAGGGCCAGGGCAGTGGCCCCATTCCCATGTGCCTCCGGTCCCCCAGGAGACTCCCCCACCGCAGTACAGGACACTTGACACAACCGCAGCCAGCGACTCGCTGAGGAGCTCTGCTAACCGGACACTCCCTGAGCCTGGCGGCTGGTGACCCCTGTGGCGCGGGGGGCACAGACATGGCTGGGGGGGGAACAGCTGCCCCAGCCTTGGGAACAGGTGGGGTGGGGGGTGGCTGCCCTGAGCATCCAACCAATAAATATTTTGCTGCTTGATATTCCTGTGTGGTGTTTGGCTTGGGGCAGGGAGGTGGGGGGGGAGCAGGAGCCAGGATGCCCATCTCCCCCCCCATCCCGCCTCGCCCCCCCCCCCCCCCCCGAGCCCTCTCTACTCTTTGCCCTCCAGCTGGTCCCACCCACCTAGCTCCCTGCCGGGGGCAGCCATGGGCCTGTTGTGGACATACTCAGCCTGGCCCCCGGGGAGAGGAGCCCCCCATGGGCAGAAATGGGGGACCCCCTGACTGGGGGGGGAGCTTGGGGGTCACAGCAAGGGCACTCCTGGCATGTCTGCTCACCACAGCAGAAGGAGAGAATGGGGGTCTGTCCTGTCAGCCCCCAACCCCCCCTCCCTGGGGAAGAGGGTATGGAAGGGGGCTGGGTTTGGGGGGCCTTGGATGAGAGGGGAGCAGGTACCAGCTATGGGGGGAGACCCAGGGCAGGGGAGAAGGGGCTCGGGGGTGGGGGTAGAGGCCTGGAGGAGGGGAAGGAGCCTTATGGGGTCCCTGCCCCTCCAATCCCATCACACCCCTCAAAGCTCTGACCCCCGCCTCGGACTCCTGGGAGACTGCTGCTAGGATTGCCCCAGCATCGGGGGGGAGGGGGGAGGAGGAGGGGGGTCAGGGCAGGGGGGCCAAGCAGAGGGTGGTGCCCAGCAAAGGTAATGGACCTGATGGGAGCTAGCGCCCCCTGGAGGGGACAGGCCCCTGCCCCAGTCCCTGCCCCCCTTGAGCCAGCTGCTCTCCAGTTACTTGCTCTGAACCTCAGGGGGCTGGAAATTGCTCCTCACCTAATGAGCAGCCTGCGAAGAGCAGGTGCTAATGAGCAATTAGCCTGCTGCTCGTTAGGTTGGGGTCCGGCTGGGGAGCCCTCCCATTTTTCACCATCCCTGTGCATGCCCCAGACCCCCCACCCCAGTCTGTGTCCTGGGCAGGGCCCATGGGGGCAGCATTGCGCTGGGGGGGCCACCCAGCTGCACAGGAGGGTTAGGGGAGAGGGACCCCCCCAACAGCCTAGGTGGGGCTGCTCCCCGTGGAGTGAGGGGGGAGCTCGGCCTTTCTGGCTGAGGGATGGGTAGATGGGTGCCCGTTCGCCTGCCCATCTGTGTGTCCATCTGCCCCCGAGCCCAGCACCTCCCACAGCCCAGCACCGCCAAACTCCCCAGAGTCCCAAACCCCTCAATGCCCCAGCACCCCGACCTCCAGTGCCTCCAAATCTTCCCGCATCCCTGAATCCCTGAGACCAGTGCCACAAAAACTGAGCACCCCAACCCATCAGCGCCTCCCAAGGCCAGCACCCTGAACCCTCTAGCACCCCTGAAATGCCACTGAACCCAATCCCTAGTGCCCTCGAGCCCTCCAGCACCTCCCAAATATCCCAGGGCTTCTTGAAACTCTCAACAGCCCTGAACCTAGTGCCCCCAAACCTCCCAGTGCCCCTCTGAGCCAGTCCCCCTGAATGCCCCCCAAGCTAAGTGCCACCAAAAACCACCAGCACCTCCCATTCCTCCAAAGAAGATGGGCTCATGGTTTGGGGGCTGTCAGGCAACAGAAAGCAAAGATCCTTTATTGCGGGGTGCGAGACCCCCGGGGGACCAATGGAGACCCCCCCCTCAGTCGGGGTTCACCACCAGCAGCTTTTGCAGGTAGGCGTTGAGCCATTTCTGGCGCTCCATGGCCATCAGCATCTTGCTGCGCTCCCGGAAGGCTTCATCGTCTGCCACCACAATGCTTCTCTTCCCGCCCCAGCCCAAGCCAGGGCCCAGCTCTGCAGGCGGGACTTCCTGTCTTGGCGTGCTCCAGAGGTGGGACTTCCTTCTTTGCCCTTCTCCAGCCAGCACCCCAAGGCTCCAGTCCCACAGGGTGATGGGCAGCTGCTGGAGGTCCCAAGCTGGGCTGGGTTTGGCGGGGTCCTGTGGGACCTCTCGTGTCCACAGCCTTGGGAGAGACCAAGACACCTGGGTTCTTTCCTGGCTTGGGAAGGGGAGTGGGGTCTAGTGGTTAGAGCAGGCCCGGCCAAAGAGTTCATGGGGCCCAAGGCAGCATGCTGTGTTTGGCTGGGCCGCACGGCTCCCAGTCAGGGCAGGGAGTGAGCGGCGGGGTGGGTGGGGCCGGGAGCTGGGTGGCGCGGGACCCGAGGCAACCCCCTCGCTCGCCTTGCCCAAAGGCCGGGCCTGGGTTAGAGCAGGGGGGCTGGGAGCCTGGACTCCTGGGTTCTTTCCCCAGCTCTGGGAGGGTTCTCGTGGTTAGAGCAGGTGGCTGGGAGCCAGGACTCCTGGGCTCTCTCCCAAGCTGGGGGGGGGTTGTTTTGGGGGGGGTTGGTACCTGTTGGGGGGAAGCCGCGCCCCTGAACACAGCAGCAAAGCGCAGCTCAGGAGGAAGGTAAGGGGACCAAGCCTCTTGCAGCACCAGGCAAGATGTCCATCGCCGGCGCTGGGGGGGACAGGAAGAGTGTCAGAGCCCCGCTGGACACAGACCCCTCCCCTGACACAGACGGACCCTGCCCCGCCCCCCCACCGGCCAGGCCCCACATCTCCTCTGCTCCCGCCTTCCCTGGCTTGGCCGGTACCAGCACTTCCCCCAGCCCAGAGACCCCAGCTGAGACCAGACCAGTGCTGCCCCCCGCAGGTTACCTGTGATTCCCGAAGCACCCCAGCTCTGGCGGCGCTTTATACCCGCCGGCCCCCTCGTTCTTGGCGTGACGCAGGCACCGGCGGGGGCGGGGGGGGTCGCGGATCAACGGCACCCATGCTGAGCTGAGGGTCCCTGACCCTGGGCGCAGACCCAGGCGCTATTGAGCTGGGGGGCCCCTGGGACACCCGAGTCTGACACCCATAGGGGGTGCAGGCCCTGAGTTGACAGGACAGACGGCCAGCCCCATGACCCTTGGTTCCTAATTGCTCTCCCCTCCCCCCCAAAGGCTTCATTAGACGGCGACACTAACGAACCCCCCCCCGGCCCCCGCCCGTGATTCACTGCCAGCCTGGCCGTCTGTCAATGACGAGTGGGTGGTTCCAGGAATGGGGGATATCTTGCTCTCCAGGGCTCATTAGTGCCGGACTCGTTAGCCAGCACCCTAATGAGCTGGTGGGGAAAGTGGGGCTGGGCTGTGTCTCCCAGCTGGGGGGAGAAGACCCCTGTAGGATGTGGGCCTGAGGCAAGCCCCCCATTGTGCCCAGTTGGGGGGGCACAATAGGAGTCGGGGCAGCTGGGGGAGGGGCTGATTGGGCCCTGGGGATCTATGGGGACCCCATATGACTCCCACTCTAGGCCCATGTCACACAGGCCCCAGGGCACAGCTGGCAGCCCCAGGAAAACACTTCTGCCCCCCACTCACAGGCACCTCAACCCCCTTTTCCCATTCTGGGGGCCCCCTTGGCCCCAAAACCTGTGCATCCCCTTGACTTGGAGAAGGGAGCAGAGTCTATAGGTTAGAGCGGTGAGGGCTGGGACCCAGGACTCCTGGGTTCCCTCCCTGGCTCTGGGAGGGGTGTGGGGGCTAGTGGTTAGAGCAGGGAGGGGTCTGACTGCAGAAGCCGCTGGGTTATTCCCAGAGAGGCTGGAGCAGGGCGGGAAGACAAGAAGATGAGGGTGGCCCCTGCAGACACGTGGGATCAATCGCTCGGTGCTCGGCCCCACAGCTAATTGGGGGGGGGGGAACCAGATGGGAAAATCGTTTCACTAAATGAACGGAGCGAGACAGCAGCCAGAGAGACAGAGATGGGGGGGGGCTGCTGGGAAGGGGAGATGGGGTTACTCCCCCAGGACTCACATAAGGATGAGGGGGCAGGGGGATTCGCCCCCCCCCCGAACACACAGGGGGGTGGGAGGCAGGGGGATCTCCCCCAGGACACACACAGGGGTGCGAGGCAGGGGGATCTGTCCCCCCCGACACACACAGGGTGGGAGGCAGGGGGATCCCCCCCAGGACACTCACGGGGGTGGGATGCAGGGGGATCCATCCCCCGACACACATGGGGTGGGAGGCAGGGGGATCTGTCCCCCGACACACATGGGGTGGGAGGCAGGGGGATCTCCCCCAGGACACACACAGGGGTGCGAGGCAGGGGGATCTGTCCCCCCCGACACACACAGGGTGGGAGGCAGGGGGATCCCCCCCAGGACACTCACGGGGGTGGGATGCAGGGGGATCCATCCCCCGACACACATGGGGTGGGAGGCAGGGGGATCTCCCCCAGGACACACACAGGGGTGCGAGGCAGGGGGATCTGTCCCCCGACACACATGGGGTGGGAGGCAGGGGGATCTCCCCCAGGACACACACAGGGGTGCGAGGCAGGGGGATCTGTCCCCCGACACACATGGGGTGGGAGGCAGGGGGATCCCCTCAGGACACACATGGGGGTGGGAGGCAGGGAGCTCTGCCCCATGGTTCACAAGCAGCAGGATTGTATGGGGGGGGGGTCTCTTCCCCTTTAAATCCCAGCCCAGGACCCCGCCCTTCCCACCTGCCGCTGAGGGGTGGGAGCCATTTAAGCCCCAGCCCTGTGACTCTTACCTGTAGCTGCTGGGGTGGCTAGACAGCCATGGGGAGCCAGTGTTGGGGAACCCTTCTCCTGTCCTTCCCCCTTTGGCTGGGTCTGGGGGCTGCTGTGCTGTCTCCCCTGGGTGAGTTGGGCTTACCAATGGGTGGGGGGCTGATTTCTGCTGAGCCCTGGCTGGGATGCCTAGGTTCTTTCCTGGCTCTGGGAGGGGAGTGGGGACTAGTGGATAGAGCTGGGAGCCAGGACTCTTGGGTGTCTCCTGGCCTGGGGTGGGTGGCGACTTGGGCTGCTCTGATCAGGGGAGATTCTCACTTGTGCCTCTATCTTTCCTTCCCCCCCGTCCCCCAGATCACCCTGTGAGCCTTTACTCTGAGGCGTCTCGCCTCTCCACCATCCTGCGGCTGCGCCCGGCCTACTGCCTCTACGAGCAATGGCGCCAGGCGAGTGTGGACCCCAGCCAAGTGCCCCGGGCCTCGGCTACCATCCAGGTGCACGTGCAGCCTGCAGGTAGTGGGGGGGGGGGGGGGGGTAGTGGGGGCTAGTGGTTAGAGGGGGTGTTTTCTGGGCAGCGGCTCCATGTTGCTATCTCCCGCAGGGGACAACACCACCTACAAGGTGCCCCAGGGCTTCCCAGTGCCCCCCTGCAGTCCCCTGTTTGAGGAGCCCCCCTCCCCACGGGAGTTTGCTTACGATGTGGGGCCGGGCCTGGCCTGTTTGAACAACACCTGCACCCGGGATGTGCTCCCAGGCCAGAGCTACAGGTACTGGGGGTGAGGGATTGGTTTGCTGGGGTTGGGGAGGTGCCTGGGAGGGTGGAAACTGTGGGGTGGGTGGTGGGAAGCGGGAAGCATAAA
The DNA here is from genome assembly GCA_032595735.1 of Pelochelys cantorii. NCBI lineage: Eukaryota > Metazoa > Chordata > Testudines > Trionychidae > Pelochelys > Pelochelys cantorii. The sequence continues at coordinate 10,341,164 of CM064358.1, read as the reverse complement.
GGAGTGGGGGGGAAGGGAGGGCTAGTGGTTAGAGCAGAAGGGGCAGGAGCCAGGCTGGGTTTGATCCCTGGGGGGGGGGGGCAGGACTCCTCTGTTCCCATCCTTCTAAGTCGCCGATGCCTGGATCTCTGCAGGGTGCGGTTTGCTCTGTCCAGCCTGGCCAGGAGCCCGGTGGCTGTGACCAACTGGTCCCGACCCTTCGAGACCAGAGGTAAGAGCCGGGGGGGGGGGGAGGAGATCTGGGTCCTGGGGGTTTCCTCTTCCAGAGGCCTGGCTCTGATCTGGCCCCAGAGCCATGCCCCCTGCCCCTGCTGCAGCACTAAGCCCCATCTCTTTTCCCAGGTCTGCCCCGGAGCTTCCGAACCATCGATCCCAGCCCAGGGGGTCGCTCGGGGGGCATGGTGCTTGTCACCGTCCTGCTCAGCGCCTCCGTCCTGCTGCTCCTGGTGGCCACGGGACTGCTCCTGGTTCTTGGGCACCGCTGACCCTGCTGGCCGCAGAGATGCACTGTCCCCTCGGGGGGGCCTGCCTGGCACAAGAACCCCCCCCCCCCCGCCATGTATCCTGTGGACTTCCCCCATCACAGCTTCATTAAAGGCTCTGCTTTCTACCTGCTGGTGTGTCCATCTGTCTGAGCCTTGGGAAGGAACCCCCCAGCCCTGTCTGCCCCTGTGGTCCGGGGACAACTAGCGAGGGATCTCTTCCCCTGGCTGGCAGCAGCTCCGGGATGGAGAACATGGCCAGCTCCCTGCCTGCCAGAGCTCTGAACCCTGCTATAGTTTTTTGGGCTTCATGGCATCCCCAGGCAGGGAGTTCCACCCCCTGCCCTGTGTGGGAGGGGGCATCCTTCCCATTGCCTGTGAATGTCACTGTAACTCCCCCCCCTTGGTTCTTGTGGGGTGTAACAGGATAAAGAACACTTCCCTTCCTACCCCCCAGCTGGGTATTACAGACCCTTATTCCACCACCCCAGGTCCCCTCTTCCCAGACCTCATCTGCAGAGACTGTCCGAAGACACTAATTGTTCCATCCTCTGGTTATTTGTGGGGCCCGCCTTAGTGTTTCTTTCAGCCTTCCTGGGTCTGCCGACAGGCCGTGAGCTGAATGGCTTGTTCCCCCTTATTGGGGGGGGGGGCGGGATTTCCCTGGCAGCAGGAGGACATTGCCTGTCCCTTCTCTGGGGGGGGGGTCTTGCTGTAGCTTTCACTGCATGGTGAGCTACCCAGGAGCAGTCTGGGGTCTCTTGCTTGTGGGGTAACAGTGAATGCAGCCCTGTCTGCAGCCACCCCGGGCTCCAACTCAGCCTTGCCTGACCCCTACAGGGCTCTCAGTAGGGGAGCCCCTTACCATCCCACCCCTGGGATCCATCCTCAGTCTGCACCTCTGCCCCCTCCCCAATGGGACACCCGTGGGTGTTAGCAGCCTCTGTCTTGTGGGTCTCCCTGGGCATGGAGGGGCTGGGCCCCATAAGCTAGTGGGGTCACCCCTTGGTCTGTGCAACAAGTGGACAGCATCTTTCCACCTCCCCTGTGGCTGTGCAGCATGTGGGGAAACTGAGGCACCTGCCATCGCTCAGGTCTGCGTGACCTCCTTGTAATGCGTCCCACTTCACTGGCCCCTGTAACTGTGTCCACTGCATGCTGTGGTCCCCGGGCTTGGGCTATGCTGGGCCCCTGTGCACCCTGGGGGAGCTGCTATTCACCTTTCCCCAGCCTGAGAACTGCCCCATTATTTATCCCCTGCCCTGTGCCTAGTCAGAACTGTGGGGACCGTTTTTCCCCATCCCAGGCCTGCTTGGCTGGCTTAGTGCCTCCCGGGAGCAACCTGGGCCCAGACTTGCCTGCTAGTAGAGGGAGGAGGTGTGTGGGTTTGTGTTTGGTGTGTGGTTTTTTTTTTTTTTTTTTTTTTTTTTTTTTTTTTTTCCTCTCCTCTTCTCCTTCCCCCCCCTTCCCCAGCAGCTGTGCAAAATTCCTGGAGAAGAAACTCCCTGACCTCGTCTGCCTCCAGCTGCCAGCCCTGCTGGCTCGGGGCCAGGCTGCTGCTGGGCTTGTGGGGTGGCTTCCAGCTGGTGGCACCAGGAGAGCTTTTATCCTGCCTGAGCTGCTGTTAGGGGGTGCCCTGCCCCGCCCTGGCTGTAGGAGTGGGCTGAGTCCTTAGACGAGGGGTGTATCAGTCGGGGGGGCTTTGTCCTCAGACAGTGCTGGGAGTCCTGTTACCCACTCACCCCTGGTTCCCTGTGACAGTCTCCTTCCCCCACCCTGGAGCTGCTCTCTAGCCCCAGAGGTGGCAGCCCAGCCCTGGTTGTTATGGCTGAGTTCCTAGCTGTGCCCCCCCATGGGACAGGCATGTCATCCTGCCACCCCCATATCCCAGGGGGCCTGCTAGGGAGCAGCTGCCCCCCCCACCTGGCTCATTGTGTGTCTCTCCTGCCCGGAGGCAGCTGAGTCTCCTCTGCTCCCCCACCCAGGTGAGTCAGACATGGGGTATCACAGAGCCCTTCCCATGTGGGCTGGCTTGGGGGTGGGGGCCAGAGAGGGGATCCCCCAACATTTTTGCCTTGGGTATTAAAAAGGGTAGTGGCCTTATTCCTGTCAGGAGGTAATTCTGTCTGGGGGGGTGCACCCCTTAGCTGTGTGGGGGAAGGGCTGATCACTCCTTCCCCCATCACTACTTAATGGGGCAGTGCCCCATTTTGGGGGTGTATGCATATCCCTTCAAACTCCAAAAACTGCTTCCCACCCTCCTTGTTAAAAGGGCAGCGCCCAATTCCAGCAGGCAGAGACATCCACCCAGTTTCCTTTTCTGGAGGTGTGTGGTGGCCGGGGGGGGGGGTATTTAAGGGAGTGTCTGCCCCTTTAAATACCCACAGCCCCTTATTTTTCTCCAAGTTCTGGGGGCAGAGTACATCTCTTTCTCTCCTCCCTTCTTCCCCCTCCCCCCCCCCCCCCGGAAGTTTAAAGGGACAGGACCTTGGGTGCAAAGGAGGAGGGGGTGCAAACCCCTTTAAATAACTAGTCTCCCCACACATCTTTGAAGGCAGCTGTGACCCCCCCTTGTCTGGGTATTTAAAGGGGCAGATGAGCAAGTGTGGGAGCGGTGGGTAAGGGGAGAGAGGGTGTAGTTATCCCAAAGTGGGGGGGCTGGCCCCAAAAAGCAGCTGTAATTCCTGCACCCATGGGGGGGGGGGGAGAAACCAGGACTGTTTCTTCCCCCACCCCTACCCGACAAGGGGCCCAGGGCTAGGTGGGGGAGGGGGTTGCATTTCCAGCCAGGGGAGGAGCCATAAGAGCAGGGGGGGGCAGGAAGAACTTCATGGACCCCCATCTCCATGGGAGGCAGGGAGCCGAGCATCCCCCACTTCTTGCCCGGGGACGGGAAGGGGGGGTGTCTGTGCTGGGGCAGCTGCTGGCGTGAGGTTGCCAACAACAGTCTCTGGTAACCAGGAGCGGGGGGGGGGGGGTCCCAGCGGGGGGGGGGGCAGTTTCCCTGCTGTTGCTAGGTTACAGCTGCATGTGCAGGGGGGTGCTAGGGGCTGGGCTGGCCACGCCCTGGGTGTCGCCTGCCACCAGCCAGAGCCTCCTGCACCCAAACCAGGGGATTTTAGGCTGCCCCCCGTGGCCCCCCCCTCCACAGCACCCATTGGCTGAGAGCCACAGCCAATGGGAGCTGGGGGGTGTGGCCTGTGGGCAGTGGCAGTGCAGGGCACCCCCTGCCATCCCCACAAGTGCCACCAGGACCTGCTGGATTCTTGCAGCAGTGGGGCCAGGGTAGGCAGGGAGCTGCCTTCGCCCCCTTGTGCCCCAAACAGGGGCTGCCCACAGCTAGTGCTGCCTGGTAGGAGCCTGCACCCCGATCCCGTGCCCTGAGCCCCTCCCAGAGCTTGCCCCCCACATCCAGTCCCCTGCCCATTCCAGTGAAAGTAAGGGAGGGTGGGGGAGACAGGGTGAGGGGGTGGGACAGGGCTATTTGGGCTTGTGAGCTGAGACAATCAGCAACTCTAGCTGTGGGTGCTGGGGGGTGCTGGGTCTAGGGAGGCTAGCAGAGGGTGCTCTCTCCAAGCACTCAGGGCTGCTCCCCTTAACTCCCCAACTTACCCCCCCCTTCTTACCCCCACAGGTGCCAGGCAATGCTGCCCCAGGGCTCCCCCTGGCTCCCAGTGGCCCTGCTGGCCCTCGGGGCCTGTCTCTCTGCCAGAGCCTCCCACTTCCCCTCTCCTACTGCCCCTTGGTCTGACCCCACCCCCCTGTCTGATGGGGCACCCCTCTCCCTGCCCACCCCTGCCCCCTCACCTGACACTGGCGGGTCTCCCAAGCCCCCCCTTCCCTCTATCTCCTCTAGCCCCACGGGGCTGCTCCCCGCTACCCCTAGCCCCTCCCTGCCCCCCAGCCTGGCCCACCCCATGGTGACACTGGGCCAGGGGACCCCAGGTGACAGCCGGCCCCAGAGGACCCCGGGGGCCGTGGCAGGAGATGCCAGCCAGCAGGGGGCCCCGGGGCCCCGAGGGGTGGAGATGGTTCTGCTGGTGGAGCGTGTGGAGCGAAGAAGAGGTGAAGGGGCTTTGGGCGGGCAGGGGGTTGGGGAGTGGGGATGCCAGGGGGAGGTGCTGGTGTTAGCATGTGGGCAGCAAGGGGGGTTCATGGGGTGCCTTAAGGGGGGAAGGAGTGTGCAGGTGGGGGTGCACTGAGGCACTAAAAGGGGATGCATGGGGAGTGGGGGTGCAGGAGGGTGGGGTGCAGCAAGGGGGAGCAGGAGGGATGTGGGAGGTGTTAGGCAGGCTGGGTAGAGCAGATGGCGTGAATGGGGGGGGCTATAGGAGTGCAGGGGGCAGGAGCAGGAGTAGGGTGTGTGTGTGGAGTGCGGATGCGGGAGCTGTGGGGTGCATGGGGCAGGTGGGAGAGCGGGGGGGACAAAGGAGGCACTGGCACGGGGGGGGGGGGGAAGGTGGTGCAGAACCCGAGGGGAGGGGCAGGCGAGCCGGATGCCTGGGTCCCACCGCAGTGCTCTCCCTGCAGACCGGCCGGCCGAGCCGCCACGGGCTGGAGGGGCGCATGCCATGGCCCTGTTCCTCGCTGCCTGTGCCCTCCTGCTCTGCCTCTTTGCCGGGATCTACTGCGCCTACCGCCGGGGGGCCAAGGGGGCGTCCTTCACGCACCAGCGCCTGCAGGACGGGCCCTTCGATGACCTCGGTGAGTGGGGCCCGCACGCCTGGATTCTGTTCCTGGCTTGGGGGAAGGAGTGTCCAGTGGTTAGAGCGGGGGGGCTGGAGACCCTGAGGCTTGGGTTCTATCCTGGCTTGGGGGGGGGTGGTGTAGTGGTTAGAGCAGGAGATGGGTTGGGGGGGCTGGATGCCTGGGTTCTATTCCTGGCTTGGGGGAAGGGGTGTCTAGTGGTTAGAGCAGGGGAGGGGCTGGGTTCCACCCCTAACTCTCATCTCCCTCCCCCAGCTCTGCACCTGGACAGCCCCAAGGGCTCCTATGAATGGTTCTTCTATGAGACGGAGGAAGAAAAGTTCCCGCCGCTGCAGCCGACTAGCCAGGCCCCTCCCTGGCCCTACTCCCCACCACAACCCCCTCTCCCTGCCCCACCCACGCCCTGTGGGGACCTGCCCCCCACCTGCTCCGCGCAGCCCAAGCCAAGTCCCCCAAAGCTGGAGTGTCTGTCCCCAGCTAACCTCCCCACGGGGAACTTCCTCTGACGTGCGCCCCCCCCCCCGGAAAAAACTCAACAGTCCAGCTCTCAGTCCCCCCCATTCTCTATCCCCCCCGCTGCCCATGGGGGGGAGCTGGGACATGTAATTAGGGCCCTGCCCCCACCCCACAGGCTGGGGTTATTTCTGGCACAGGGAAGGGCTGGCACTGCCCCCCCAGGGGCTCAGGCTGCGCTGGGGTTGGCTCTGCAGCTGCTCTTAGACCTAATGTGACTTGTGAGGTTCAATAAATGTGGTTCTTCTCCCCTCGGCCTTCTGTTGTTATTGGTCAGGAAAGGAGGGAGACCCTACAAAAACAAACCCCCAGCCTGGCCTTGGCTTCCTCTCCCCCACCCGCCTGTGGCTGCCTCAGCCCAATACTGCAATGTGACCCCCCCCCCCCACCTGCAGCAGCTGCCAACAGTGGTCCAGTGCCCCGGCCCCAGCGGCTCCAGCCAGCCAGCCAGATGTGCAGCTCCCAGTGCAGTTGGTGGGGGAATCAACTCCTCCGTGCGCCGCCCCCCCCCAGCAGCTGACCCACCCCCTGCTTTGCAGCTCCTTCAGCAAACCCGCTGGCGGGGCAGAACGTACCCCTCCCCGGAGCTGGGCGCAGGGGCTGGGGTAGGAGGCCCAGGGGCAGCTCTGCACAGGTGCCTTCCTGTAAAAACCCATGGGTGCAAAGCGCGCGCGCCCCCCCCCCGGGCATCCTGTGTTCAGCCGGAGCCAGTCCCACAGGGGCAAGTCCACCCCCAGACTGTACCCAACCCAGCTCTGCCGCCTGGGCCTCTGGAGAGCCTGCACCTCCTGCCCCCATGGGCAAGCTGTGAGGGGGCGGGGTCTAAGGGCAGGGCCTGCTTTGTAGGCGGAGCTTGGAAAAGGCCCCCTCCCCCAATTCATTCCCTTCCCCCCGCTGCTCATCAGGGCCAAGCCAGAATATGCCAGCAGGTTCCAGTAGTTTATTAGAAATAAAGCCCCCCCCCCCAAGGTTGTATGGGGTTGATGGGGGCGGGGCCATGTGTCCTGCTACGCCCCCCCCCCCAGGGGATGAGAGGGCATAGCCAGACCTTTGCTGAGAGCAATGGGGGAGGGCAGGGGGACAAGGCCGTTTGGGGGGGGCAGCTGGGCCTTGGGGGGGGCCCAGGAGGGTGGGCAAATGAAGCAACTCCCAGCTGGGCATGTGCTGGAGGCCAGACCCACAGCCCAAAGAAACCCCAGCTCGACGGGGGGGGGGGGCGGAGGGGGGCTCAGTGACCTGCTTACCTGGGACAGACTAAGGCTGGGGGAGGGGCTGCTGGGGGGGGCAGCCAGAGCCCCCTTGGTGCAGGACAGACCGAGGCCGGGGGAGGTTCCTGTGCTGCTGACAGATGGACGAGGGGATACCAGAGCTGGACAGGCAGGGGGAGTGCTCAGGGAGCTGGTTCAATTAGTTCTAATTTCTCCATGAATTTCCTTTCCCCCCCCCCCCCCATGTAGGTCCCATCCCCCAGATGGGTCACAGGCCCCCAGTGGGGGGGTGGAAAATCTAGGGCTGTCCCTCTTCTTGCTCCCCCCGTTGTACCCCCTCAGCAGGGCAGGCAGAAGCTGGGGGGGGTGAGATGGGGGGCTGGGTATACAGGGACCCCCCCCATGTCCTGGGTACCGAGCTTCTGAGGGGCCCCAAGGGGGGCCAACCCAGTGATTTGGGGCTGAACGGAATGCAGAGAATTAATGCCCCTCCCTCCCCCACCCCCACCCCCGGCCAGTCTCAGCGGCTCTGATGAGGGGCTGGGTTATTTCTCTTCCTCCTCCGCAGCCTCCTCTTCCTCCTGTCCACTTCCCAGGGACCCCTCGGTGCCCTCGTCCTCTGCCCCCGCCGGCTCCGCCTGCAGGGATAGGCAGCAAATCAGCCAGGGCACTGTCGAGGGGAAGCTCGTGGCGCCGGGGCACTGTCGCGGGGAAGCTCGCAGCGGGGCAGCCTCACCTGCTCCTCCTCCTCGCTGTCAGCGGCGGGCAGGGCCGTGTACCCTGCCTCAGCACCCTCGGGGGGGCCCTGGTGGTTGGGCAGCGGCAGCTTGGGGCTGGGGGGCTCGGGCAGGTGGCCCTCGGCCCGGGCGTCGATGGCAGCCAGCTCCCCCTGGGAGAGGTAATGGACGATGCCTGCCCCGAACGAGTCTCCCACCACGTTAATGGAGGTGCGGAGGCGGTCCCTGGGGGGGGAGGGGCATCAGCACTGGGGGCAGGGACATGGGGTGACCGCTCCCTGCCCCCTCCCCTCCCAGCCCCCCTCTCCCCTTCTACCCCCTCCCTGGCCCTTCCCTGCCCCCTCCTCTCCTCTCCCCTCCCAAACTCCCCCTGCCCCCGCCCGGCCCTCACAGAAGCCAGTCCACGGCGATGAGCAGGCTGATGTCCTGGGTGGGCAGCCCCACGGCGGTCAGGATGAGCAGCATGGTGACCAGCCCGGCGCTGGGGATGCTGGCCGCGCCCACGCTGGCCAGGGTGGCTGTCAGGCTGGGGGCAGAGAGCGGGGCGGGGGTCAACGCCAGGGGCCGAGGCACCGGCTCCCATCCGTCCCAGGCTGGGCATCAGCTGGGCTTGGGGGGAGAAGGGGTCAGAGCAGGGAGGCTGGGGGGCCTGGGCTGGGTCACTAGGGCTTGGGGTAGGGGGTATGGTGTTCTGGGTACTGGTTTGGGTTGAGGGGCCAGGGGTAGGGAGTGGGGGATCTGGGGGCCGGGGGTGGGGGCGGGAGAGGGGCCGGGCTGACCTGACGGTGGCGATCTGCCCCGTGTCCAGGGCGATGCTGTTCATCTGGGCGATGAAGATGGCCGCCACGGCCTCGTACAGCGCCGTGCCGTCCATGTTGATGGTGGCGCCGATGGGCAGCACCAGCCGGGTCACGCGCCGGTCCAGCCCCAGGTTCTCCTCCAGGCAGCGGAACGTCACGGGCAGCGTCCCCGCGCTGGGGGGAGAGGCCCACGGAGCCCTGATGCGGCCCCTGGATCCCCCAGCCCTTGGCATCCCAACATCCCCCAACACCCCTCGGCCCTGCACTGGGGGCAAGACGCCCCTGGAGCCCCCGTGACAAAGTGGCACCTCGTTACGTTGCCTGTGAGTTCTACTGTCCTGTCCTGTGACCCCGGGGGCGTGCCTCAGTTTCCCTGGGGCCTGCCTCAGTTTCCCTGGGCCCTGCACCGATCCCTAGCACAGAGGTGGGCCCCAAAACCGTGGCACTTTGCCCGGCTGGGCCCCTGCCAGGCTGCCGCCGCGCGATTTCCCTGCGCCTCCGCAGGTCCCGGGGACTGCAGTTCCCATTGGCCGCAGATCGCTGTTCCAGCTGCTCCCATTGGCCGGGAACGGTGAGCCGTGGCCAATGGGAGCTGTGGAGGTGCAGGTGAATAGAGCCGGGGGGGGCCGGGGGGGGGGGAGGGCTGCTGGCCCGGATCTGGCCCGTGGGCCGGTATTTGGCCAGCCCTGACCTAGCTGGGGTGTGGGGATTGCGGGTGCGACTCCTGCTGCGGGGGGGCTGCCCCAGCTACTGGGACGTAGACAGCGGCCGACAACCCCCGTGCCCTCTGCCCGGGAGCCCCGACACCCCCAGGCTCTCTTGGGCTCCCCCCCAGCCCCATGCTGGGGGCGAGGCTCCCGGAGCCCATGGAGGCTGGACACCCCCGGCCCCCCGATCCTCCTGACACCCCTGGCGAGACACGCAGGGAGACCCCAGACCCTCAGCCCCCCCAGTGTCAGCCCAAGCTGCCCCCCCCCACCTGGCGGCCGTGCTCCCGCGGTGCCCCGCCCCTGCCCACCTGGAGGCGGTGCCCAGGGCGGTGAGCCAGGCCTGGAAGATGCCGGCGTAGAAGGCGAAAGGGTTCTGGCGCGTCACCCCGAAGAAGATGAGGGGCAGCACCAGGGCGCCATGCAGCAGCAGCCCCAACGCCACCGTCACCATGTACATGCCCAGCTGCCGGGCCACCAGCTCCAGGTCCTGCAGCCCGGCCAGCTTGCCGCAGATCAGCGAGGCGATGCCGAAGGGCGAGTACCTGGGGGTCCAGACCGTGAGGGGCGGGGCCCAGGAGCCAGAGACCCTCGGGGGCAGGGCTGGAGATGGTAGGGGGTGGGGCCAGGGGAGACCTGAGGGGCGGGGCTGGGGATTGTAAGGGGTGGAGCCAGGAAATACCATGAGGGGTGGGGCCAGGGGGACACACCACAGAGCAAATACCTGGGGGACCAGGGTGAGACTGTGAGGGGCGGGGCCAGGGGGAGATGCCAAAGGGTGAATATCTGGGGGTCAGGACCGTGAGGGGCAGGATGGGGCCAGCTGGGAGACTGGGAGAAGGGAATCACGGGGGAGGCTTTGAAGAGGGGGATCTGTGAGGGGAGGGGCTGGGGGAGACTGTGGGCATGGGATGTAGCCCCCCCCCGTCCTTCCTCCTGCCTCCCTGGGCTCCCCCTGCCCCCTCCTACCACATGATCATGGACACCAGCTGCATGATGATCTCGTTGAGGATGCAGAAGAAGTCGGCCATGGGCTTGGCCTGCTCCCCCATCTGCCCCATGACCACCCCGAAGGCAATGAAGAACCCAATCAGCCCTGTGGGGAGGGAGTAGGCGGTCAGGGCCGTGGGGGGCTGCGAGCCTCCCCTCCCAGCCGTGCCCTATTGCTGCGAGCTGCCCCAGAACAGTGCCCTCAGATGGGCCCTCAGCTACTGCAAGCTTCCCCATAGTGCACCCAGCTGGGGACTCCAAGGCTGTGAACTTCCCCCCAGCAGTGCCCTCGGCCAGGCACGCCGCAGCAGCCGGCCCCCAGGACGCACCGAGCACGTTCATGCCGGCCTTGAACTCCAGCCGCTTCTGGGTGACGGTGCTGGGCCCCAGGCTGATCTCAGTGAGGGTGGCGTTGAGCAGGGACAGGTTCCCCGGGAGCAGCCGGCTGATGTTTTCCTGCCGCACAATCTGGGGCGCAACAGGGACCTTCTGGGACACTGTCTGGACCTGGGAGGGGAACCAGGGTCGGTACAGACTGAGGGGAGAGTGCCCCCGCCCCGCCCTCTGCAGCCCAGCGCCCCCTCCTGAGCCCCCGCCCCGCCCCCTGCAGCCCACCCCCCCTGCCCGGCCCCTGCCCCGCCCTCTGCAGCCCAGCGCCCCCTCCTGAGCCCCCGCCCCGCCCCCTGCAGCCCACCCCCCCTGCCCGGCCCCCGCCCCGCTCCCTGCAGCCCAACCCTCTGCCAGGCCCCCACCCTGCCCTCTGCAGCCCAGCACCCCCTGCTGGACCCCTGCCCCTCCCCCCTGCAGCCCAGCACCCCCTGCCGGGCCCCTACCCCACCCTCTGCAGCCCAACCAACCCCCCTGCCGGGCCCCTGCCCTGCTCCCTGCAGCCCAGCGCCCCCTGCTGGGCCCCTGCCCCGCTTCCTGCCTGCCGGGGGAGGACGCCCCCTACCTGTTGGAAACAGGCCTGCACCAAATTCTCAGGGAAGAGGTTCCGGATGAGGTCCAGGAAGGCATCTAGGCTCGACACTTGCTCGGTCGTCTCCGCCACGGCCGTGGCCGACTTCAGCTTGGGATTGCCCGGGTGGATGGACAGCACCAGGATGACGCCCAGGATGGCGGCCAGCACCGTGGTGGACATGTAATACACCATGGCCCGGGTGCCCATGTGCCCGCTGGACCTGGCATCCAGCCCCGCCAGACCTGCCCGAGCACAGGGCAAAAGCTACACAAGGGCACTGCCTCTCTGGGGCAGGGTGGGGCTGGGCACGTGGGGACCCTGGGGCAGGGTGGGGGTTGGGCAACTGGGGAACCGCTCTAGGACAGGGGCTGAGCATGGGGGGGCCCTCTTAGGTGGGGACGGCGCCTCCCACCGATGTCCCCCCCCTCCCCGGTGGCTAGGCTGGGCAGCGTGGCCTGCGCCACGCCCAAGGGCTGTGAGTTCAGGGCCCAGCTGGGCCTTCCGGGGGCTGCACTGGGATTCAGCTCAAAACGGGGCAGGTGGCTTGGGCTCTGCCCGCCCCCCCGCACCTGAGATGAGGCTGGAGATGACCAGGGGCAAGATGAGCATCTTCAGCATGCGCATCAGGAGGTCTCCGGGGAAGGAGATGAGCACAAGCAGGTCTCCGTCCGGCGGGGCGAGCAGCCGCAGCAGGGCCCCGAGCACCACGCCCAGAATCACCCCTAGACACCAGGGCAGGGACTCAGCACCACCCAGTTAGACCCCCTGGCAGGGAAATGCGGCTGGCTCTGGGGTGGGGCACAATGGCAGGGTACATAGGGACCCGTTGCCCGGCACAGCGAGGCGGCTGGCTCTGGGGTGGGGCACAATGGCAGGGTACATAGGGACCCGTTGCCCGGCACAGCGATGCGGCTGGCTCTGGGGTGGGGCACAATGGCAGGGCATATAGGGACCCATTGCCCGGCACAGCGTGGCGGTTGGCTCTGGGGTGGGGCACAATGGCAGGGCATATAGGGACCCGTTGCCCGGCACAGCGAGGCGGCTGGCTCTGGGGTGGGGCACAATGGCAGGGCACATAGGGACCCGTTGCCCGGCACAGCGAGGCGGCTGGCTCTGGGGTGGGGCACAATGGCAGGGTACATAGGGACCCGTTGCCCGGCACAGCGATGCGGCTGGCTCTGGGGTGGGGCACAATGGCAGGGCATATAGGGACCCGTTGCCCGGCACAGCGAGGCGGCTGGCTCTGGGGTGGGGCACAATGGCAGGGTACATAGGGACCCGTTGCCCGGCACAGCGAGGCGGCTGGCTCTGGGGTGGGGCACAATGGCAGGGCACATAGGGACCCGTTGCCCGGCACAGCGAGGCGGCTGGCTCTGGGGTGGGGCACAATGGCAGGGTACATAGGGACCCGTTGCCCGGCACAGCGATGCGGCTGGCTCTGGGGTGGGGCACAATGGCAGGGCATATAGGGACCCATTGCCCGGCACAGCGTGGCGGTTGGCTCTGGGGTGGGGCACAATGGCAGGGCACATAGGGACCCGTTGCCCGGCACAGCGATGCGGCTGGCTCTGGGGTGGGGCACAATGGCAGGGCATATAGGGACCCATTGCCCGGCACAGCGTGGCGGTTGGCTCTGGGGTGGGGCACAATGGCAGGGCACATAGGGACCCGTTGCCCAGCACAGCGAGGCGGCTGGCTCTGGGGTGGGGCACAATGGCAGGGCACATAGGGACCCATTGCCCGGCACAGCGATGCGGCTGGCTCTGGGGTGGGGCACAATGGCAGGGCATATAGGGACCCGTTGCCCGGCACAGCGATGCGGCTGGCTCTGGGGTGGGGCACTTGGGCCAGGTATACAGGGACCCATTGCCCGCCACAGAGATGTGGCTGGCTCTGGGGTGGGGTGCAGTGGCTGGGCCATTGGTGGCTGGCTAGGGAGCATGCCCCCCTACTGAACCTCCGTCCCTCTCCCTGCAGCACAGTGCCCCACAGGGCTCAGAATGAGCCCACATGTCAACCCGCTAACTTGGGGGGGGAGGTGGCCACGTGGGTGGGGGGGATTAGCCTGTTTAATTTTCTTCTTCCCGGGTAGTGACGTAAAAGACACAAGGAGATGTTAATCACATGCCAGCCCTGCCCCTGCCCTGGCCTGGCTGGGGGGAGGAGCAGGGAAGGGGGGGCACATCTGCTGCTCCCCCCATTGGTCACCTGCTGGCATCTAATTACAGAGAGGCCACGAGGGTGGGCAGATGTGGGGAAAGGGGGGGGAGGGGGAGATGCCCTCCTGCCCCCTAGCACCTCAGCTTTCTGGCCAGTAACCCCCACCTCTATCACCCAGCATGGAAAGTCCCCCTGCCTGCCGGGGCATGGCCTCTGCCACTGGGGGGGCAGGAAGGGACACACCTTGGGGCAGGACCTGGGGGTGGGCTAGGAGCCACCATCCTCTCAGCCCTGCTCCCTGCAACCCAGCGCCCCCTGCCGGGCCCCCGCCCCGCCAAAAGCCCAGCGCCCCCTGCCGGGCCCCTGCCCCCCCGGAAGTCCAGCACCCCCTGCCAGGCCCCCACCCCTCTGAAGCCTAGTGCCCCAGCACCCCCTGCTCAGCCCCGGCCCCCCCATCCCCCTGCAGCCCAGTGCCCCCCTGCTGGGCCCTGCCCCACCTACCCAGGATGGTGAGCGTCAGCAGCAGGTTGTGGGTGAGCCAGCGGCAGCGTTTCTCTAGGCAGGGCTTGGGCAGCGAGTCCAGGCTGAGGTGGGGCCCATCCCCCATGGCCAGCTCCACCTGGTTGGTCATGGCTGCGGGGGGGGTCCCAGGCCCCGTCTGTGGGGGAGGTGAGAGCGAACCCTGAGCAGAGAAGAGAACCCAGGCGTCCTGGACCCCCCCACACCGAGCTCCACTCAGACGGCCCTGACCCCGTTCCTGGGGGCTGCAGTGGGAGGCGGGGCAGCCACAGGCTGGGGGTTCACCAGGACACCTGGGTTCCTGGCCTGAGCCGGGGGACAGCGCTTGCTTCCTCATCTTCGCCTTCCCCCCTCCAGAGAGTCCAAGGCCTGTCCCCTCCACGGGGCACGGGCTCCCATCTGGCCCCAAGGCCTGGCTGGCTCAGAGGGGCAGGGAAGGGGGCACGGGGCCTGTCCCCTCTAGGGGTTGGAGCCATGCTGTGCTCCTACCTCACCGCCTCCTCCTGCCCTGCAGCAGTGATAGGCGTCCATGCGTCAAAGCCCCACTACGGCACCTCCTCGCCCAGGCGACCCGAGCATGGCATAGACAGAGCCCTGCTCCAAACAGCTTCCACGCCACAGTCTGGTGATTATATAGGTGGGGAAACTGAGTCCCAGAGGGACACAGGGAGTCCAGGAGCCAGTCAAGGAAAGGACCCAGGTGTCCTGCTTCCCCTGCCCCCCATCCCGGACCCAGGTCTGGGACCCAGGAGTCCGGGGCCTAGCAGGAGGAAATGGGGGATTTTGCGCAGAACTTTTCCCAGTGTGTGCTAAGTTTCCGTCTGGCCTGGCCGGCAGCTGGGCACCCCCCCGCCTCCGTAGTTAATCCATATTAACACGGAGGATTTTTCAATTCCTTTTGTGCGGCATTAAATCATCTTCACAATAAAATAACCCTTCAGGAGCCGGCTGGGCGCATAATCTGCCCAGGAGAATGTCCGGGCCAGGGTTGGGCCCGAGAGGACAGGAGAAAGGAAAATAGATCTTAGTAGAATGGGAATGTGCTGGGCCGGGTGCAGGCCGGTGCCCCCTGGAGGGGACAGGCTCCTGCCCCATTCCCTTCCCCTCTGAGCTGGCCAGGCCCTGCCCTGGGGAGAGCCAGTGCCCCCAGAGGAGAAACTACTTGCAGTAGTCCCCCTTCCGTGCATTGTTGCACCCTGCTGGATGAGGAGAGACCTGCCCCCTCTAACCACTAGCCCCCACTCCCCTCTCAGAACCAGGGAGAGAACCCAGGAGCCCTGGCTCTGACCTCTAACCACTAGCCCCCATTCTCCTCCCAGAGGAGAGGAGAGAACCCCACACCTGGCACCCTCCTGCCCCCTGGACGGGCCTTACCCGGGGCTGGCGTCCGTCTGGTCCGGCGGCGCTAGGGGAACTGGTGCCAGCGGAGGCTAGGGGTGTCCGGCTCCCCTCCGCCCCCCCCCCCAAGGGCTTAGTGGCCCCCGTCAGGCAGCGACGTCAAGCAGACAAGGAACAAGTCCGCGCGGGGATTAGTGGGAGGGAGAGGGAATGAATGGGGGGGGGCTGGGGGAGCCAGACGGTGCCCCCCCCCCATGCCAAGGTTTAATCAACGGACTTGGGAGCAAGGGGGGGTGTAACAGGATTAAGGGGAGGGGCGGGGTGATGGGGAGGTGGCTGCAGAGAAGGGGGGGGTCAGTCATGGGACTGGGGGGGCATGAAGGCGTGGGCGGCTTTTTTTGGTTGTTGTTGCTGTAAATAGAACCCAGGAGTCCTGGCTCCCAAACCCCGGCTCTAACCACCAGCCTTCACTGCCCTCCCAGAGCTGGGGAGAGAACCCAGGAGTCCTGGCTCCGCCCCCTCCCAGCTCTTTCCAACACCACTTGGCCAGGAGTAATTTCAGGGAGCCCCAGGGGTCGATCTGGGGGCAAGAATCCCCAGCCCCATAACCGGGGCTCCCCTTACCAGCCCCACAGCACAGGGGAAGGCTCCTGCATGGGACCCCTAACCTGGCTCAAAGGGGCAGCAGACCCCCCCCCCAGTCCAATTGGTGGGGCCCACTGCAGGCTGGGTGGGGTCCCTGTAGAATCCCAGAGGGGTGGTCACAGGTCCAGGGCTCTGGCCTGGTCCCTGCAGCGTGGCAGCTCCTCCCCTTCTGGGGTGAGCCCCTCAGCTCCCCCACCCACCAGGACCAATGCTCAGAGCCTGCAGACACCACCCCCCCGGGTCAGGCTGGGAGCCCCCTGCAAGAGCCCCCCAGCTCCTGGCTCTGACTTGGTCAGTGGGGTGAGCTAGGGGGTTATTGAGGGGGGGTCCAGACCCAGCATGAGGAGTCCTGGGTTAGTGCCAAGAACAGAAATTACAGCCCAGCCTGGGCCAAGCCCAGAGCCCCCCGATCCCTGGGTGCCAGCACCCTTAGTGCCAGCACCCCCAACCCCTTGGTGCCGTCCCCCCAACCCCTTAGTGCCAGCGCCCCCCCGACTCCTTGGTGCTGTCCCCCTGACCCCTTAGCGCCAGCACCCCCCTGACCCCTTAGTGCCAGCACCCCCGACCCCTTGGTGCCGTCACCCCAACCCCTTAGTGCCAGCGCCCCCCCGACCCCTTGGTGCTGTCCCCCTGACCCCTTAGCGCCAGCACCCCCCTGACCCCTTAGCGCCAGCACCCCCCTGACCCCTTGGTGCCGTCCCCCTGACCCCTTGGTGCCAGCACCCCCCTGACCCCTTGGTGCCAGTGCCCTTGACCCCTGGGAGCCAGCATCCCCCTGACCCACCAGTGCCCAGCTCCCCCCAGCAGTGCCCCTCTTCCTAGCCCTCTGTCTTCCAGATGGTCCCACTCCGTGGGCTCTCATCTGCTGGGTGCCAAAGGGCGGGCAATGGGTAGAACCCCAGGTCACATCTGGGTCCGCGCAGCCAGCAGAGAGCACCCCCTGCTGGTGACCATGCCGCACATGGGGAAACTGAGGCACACACCGTATTCATACAAAATATTATGAATCTTTCCCACTCGGCCACAGTATTCCTTCCCCCCCAGAGTCAAACCAGGACAAGCCCCGCCCAGGCGAGGAGCCCTCTGAACCCCAGCCCCGGCCTCCTGCCCCGCAGGAAAATCCATTTGTTTCCAGACACATGCTGGGTGTCCCAGGAAGGGCTGCTGTCTCTTCTGTCTCCACAAAACACCCCTGCTTCCTGCTGCAGAGCGGCCCCACCCCGCCTTTCCCGGGTCCGGCCAGTGGGAGCTGGGGGGCTGGGCTGGGCAGACGCTGGCCCTGCAATCCACGCCAGGCCAGCCACGGAGGTTAGCCACGGTCCACGCCCGGCACAGCGACTCCTGGGGGCAGGCGCCGGCACCATGCCCCGCAGGAGCCCAGCCACAGGCCTCAGCTTGGCCTGCGGCAGGGAGGTGGGGAAAGCAGCCTCTGGCCCCGGCCCGCACCGGCGCTGGCCGCCCACGCCCTGGAATCTGTAGCAGCAGGACCGATGGAGGCTCTGGAAGGAAATGGAGCAGAGAGAAATGAAACCCGGCTCCCTGCCCGCCCCTGCACTAACCACTAGACCCCACACTCACCCCAGAGCCAAGGAGAAACCTCAGCATCCCGGCTCCCTGCCCACCCCTGCACTAACCACTAGATCCCACACTCACCCCAGAGCCCAGGAGAGAACCCAGGTGTCCTGGCTCCCTGCCTGCCCCTGCACTAACCACTAGACCCCACACCCATCCCAGAGCCCAGGAGAGAACCCGGGTGTCCTGGCTCCCTGCCTGCCCCTGCATTAACCACTAGACCCCACACCCATCCCAGAGCCAAGGAGAGAACCCAGGCGTCCCGGTTCCCAGCCTCCCTCTGCCACTCCTGCTCTAACCACTAAGCCCCACTCCCCTCCTACAGCCAGGGAGAGAACCCAGGAGTCCTAGCTCTAAACACTAGTCCCGCCTTTCCTGAGACTGTCCCCCACCACAGGGCCCGCACCCCACATGTCGGAGGGGGTGGTTTATACCTGAGCCATCTTCCTATCTGCTCCTCTGACTGGCTGGTTCAGGTGTCTGCCCGCTGGGACTCCTGGGCCCCCTGGGGAGAGAGAGGGAAGACTCAGCTGCAGGAGCCCGGGATAGGCCCCCCCCCCAGCTCCTGCCCCCTACCTGGCTGCGGAGCCGCCTCTGCCAGTGCCACAGGCTGACGAAGGCCAGGTACCCCACGAGGGGCCCCAGCAGGGCCAGCAGGTGGCTCCGGTGCACGGAGCTGGCCCCGGACGCCTGGGTCCCTGTCTGCTTCTGGCTGGAGAGGCTGGGCTGCGGGAGAGCCGGGCCTGCTGGGACACAGAGAGCGTAGGGAGAGGGGGGTTTGGGGCCAGGGGGTGGAGGGGAGAGCGGCGGGGGGGGGGCGGTTCAGAAGAGGTGCCAGGCTGCCAGCAAATGCAGCGACTGTGGGGTGTGGGGAGGGGAGGGGTGACCAGGCTGGCAGCAATGGGGGCCGGGGACAGCAGGGGAAGGTCAGGGAGGCTGGGGGGGCTGAGGGGGATTGGGAGAAACACAGGGTTATGGGGGGGTTGGCGGCAGGGGGCTCAAGGGAGCCAGTGGTTCAGGGGGCTGGAGGCTCAGGGGGCAGGGAGTTGGGGGGCTTGGGAGGCCAGGGGCTCAGGGGGCTGGGGGTCCGGGGGTTCAGGGACCAGAGGGGGAACTCAGGGGGCCGGGGGTACCTGGCTGGCAGCGGACGCGGCTGCAGTTGCTGAAGTCCTGCTCCAGCTGAAATTTGCTCTTCAGCTCCTCCATGTGGCCGTTCAGGGCGTTCAGCATCCGCGACACGTTGGCCTGTTCCAGCCCCACGCAGCTCTCGGGGTCCTAGGGGGCAGGGGGGGCGAGGGGGTGTCACTGTGCTGCAGGGGAGTGGCCCAGAACCTGGCCCCTCTGTGCAATATCCCCCCGGGCCACACCTGGGGGGCCAGGGCCCGTTCCCCACCCCGACCCCTGAGCTAGCCAGTCCCTGCCCTGGGGGAGCCAGCATGCTGGAGGGGCGACAGGCCCCACCCCCAGATGGACAGGCTCCGCCCAATCACCACCCCAGAGGGGAAGCCCCAGCCTGCCCTGCCCCACAAGGGAACAGACCCTGCCCCCAAGTCCCAAGCCCACAGGGGACAGACCCCACCCCACCCCCCACAGGAGACAGGCCCCACCCCCAGAGGGACAGGCTCCGCCCCCAGCGCTTACAGAGATGGTGCAGTTCTTGATGAAGTGGGTCTCTCTGGCCACCTCATCCAGCAGGGGCTTCAGGGCTGTGCCCGCCACACCCCCCATGCGCCCCAGCTCTGCAGCCAGGAAATGGATCATCCACAGCTCGGTGCACCGGGCATCCTGGGGAGACACGGGGGTCAGAGGGCTGGGGGCAGCGTTGGTGATGGAGGAGGGGCTGGAGGAAAGGGCAGAACCCCCTGTCTCTCACCGGTTCCAGGTTCGCGGGCATCATGACGGGATAATCCAGGAGCAGGTACTTGGTCTGGGTGCAAGAAGGAGGTGGGGGTGAGGCGGGGGCAGGGCCAGGCTTAGCGGGGGAGGGGGGGATGCGGGGGGGGGGATATCACTCACCAACTCACTGGTGGCCCTGGTGAAGGTGCTGGTCACGGGGTTGTAAGGGAAGACACAGCCTTGGGCTGGGGAGACCAGGGCAAGCAGCAGCAGGAGGAGGACCTGGGGAGGGGGCAGAGGTCAGTACAGAAGCTCCCCCCGCCCAGTTCCCTTTGCCAGCCCTGCCCCCATTGTCAGTCCAGCCCCCTGGCCCTCTCCTGCTGGTCCAGCCCCCCCACCAGCCCCAATCCCCCCAGTCAGTCCTGCCCCCAGCTCGTTCCCCCCCAGCCCGCCCAGCCTCCTACCCCCCAGTTCTTGCCCCCTGGCTTCCCTGTACCAGCCCAGCCCCCCACGCCCCAGTGCCCAGCTGCCAGCCCAGCCCAGCCCCTCCCAAACCAAGTAACCAAACTTGCTCTAGCCCTGGCTCTAAGGCCCCCTGCCCCCCACTCACCACGGCAGCTCTGGGTGGGGGTGGGGCATTTGGGGGTGCAGGGCGCCAAGTCATCTCCTCGTTGGGGGGTGGGCGACCCGCATGCTGGAGGACGCACTCCGGGAGGGGAGCTTAAAGTACAAGAAAGGGCAGCGGTGAGACCTGGCGTGTAGGGGGCTGCAGGGCAGGGCTGTGGGGTGAGGGGGGGCAGGGCTGGCAGGGCTGCAGGTCGGGAGTGAGGGACACCGGCTGGGCTGGGCTGGAGGGGAGGGCAGGGCAGGGCAGGGCATTGCCCAGCGTCTTTGGGGCGGCGATTGGCGCAGGATCGGTGCCAACTCCCCACCCCCGGGCACCCACGCTAGTTACCGGGCATGGGACGCACGTGGGTCACCAGCGCAGGGCCCCCGTCTGTGCCCGGGGGGGGGCCGGTCCCTCCTCGGCCTGTGTCGCCCCCTCACCTCCGCGGGGGTCGTGCGGGGGGCCCGGCTCAGACCCCCCGAAACGCCGCCGCGTCCCGCTGCCAGCCCGGGCCGCCCGCACCAGCCTCGCAAGGGATCGAAAGTGAAAGAAAGTCTCTGCTCCGGGGGCGGGGGGGGGGCGCGGGAGGGGCCGGGGCAGGGCGGCGGGCACCCAGGGGGGGACTGCGGGGGAAGGGGCGCCGGGACTCAGAGGGGCTGCGGGGGAACCCCGGGGGAACCCCAGGGGACCCCGGGGGGGAGGGGCTCCGAGCGGTGGGGGTGGCGTCGGAGGGACCCCCGGGGTCGGGGCGGGGAGTTGCTGGGGGGCCAAGGCGGGGCCCGCAGGGGCGGGGCGGAGCGGGGAGGTGTGAGCCCCCCCCCCACCGCCACCTCGCCGCCCGCGCCCTGCCCGGCCCGGCCCGGCCCGCAGCCCAGCTCGGCAAATATTGACCCAAGTCCTGGCTGCGAGCCAAAGGGAGGGGCGCCCCTTACAGCCGGCCCGCCCCCACACCCCCGCGCCCCGCAGCCGCCCCCCACCGCTCCCCTCACGCCCCCGCATCCCCCCGCCCGCTCGTCCCGCATCCCCGCCGCCGCGCCCCTCACGCCCCCCGCATCCTCCCCCCTGCGCCCTCACTGCCAGCCCCGCCCCCTGCATTTCCCCCCCGCTGTGCCCCTCCCAACCCCCCCGTGCAGCCCAGCGCCCCCTGCTGGCCGGCCCGAGAGCAGTACTAGCGAGTCTGGGACACTGGACTGGGCAGGACTTGATGCCCCCGTCTGTGAGGTGGCACCAAACCGGAGTCTTTGGGCCCCTCCTTTGCGGGGCCTTGCCAGACCCTCCCCCGACAGACTCGCCCCGGAGCCGCTGACCTGGTGTCGGAGCCAGGCCATGGCCTTGGGCAGTTCGGGGCCTGACGGAGGGGCCAGCAGCCCATTGGGCTGGGGAACCCCTGTCTGCGTTGCAGGGGGCCCTGAAAAGCAGCAAGAGCCTCCCCACCCAGCAAATGGGGTGAACACCCAGCCCCCTCCACGCACCCTTGTCTGACACATCCCCCTGGTTTGCTCCACCCAGGCGGTCACTCAGGAAGCTGCGGTCGGATGTCTCCCCTGCAGGGCAGCTCGCTCGCACGCCGCCAGCAACCTGGCCTGAGGAACACAGGCGGGGTGGAGGAGGCGGGGGCGGGGGCCTGAAGGGTCCAGTGCCCAACAATCGGCCACTTCCTTCTCTCTTCTGCCTCCATTCCCCTCCCCCCTTTCTCTAACCACACACTGTTCCTCTCTGCCCCCTTCCCTTTCTATTCACCCCCCCCGCCCCTTCTCTCCCCGGGCCAGAACCTCCTCTCAGCACCGCTGAGAGCCATGATGGCCCCGGTCACCTGGGCCCCCTCCCGCTTGCTGCCCCAGGTCTGCCTCTTCCTGATGGTCCTCGTGGTCCTGGTGATCCTCTACCACCCAAGTGACTGGTTCCCCACCATGGAATGGACGCTCCCCTTCCTGAACGCCACAGAGGGCCCCCCAGCCACAATGCTTGCCACGGATCTGGGCATGTGGACCGTGAACTCCGCAGGGCGCCTGGGGAACCAGATGGGGGAATACGCCACCCTCTACGCCCTGGCCAAGATGAACGGGCGCCAGGCCTACATCCTGCCAGAGATGCACCAGCAGCTGGCCCCGCTCTTCCGCATCACCCTGCCTGTGCTCTCCAGATATGAGGTCTGGAGCATCCCCTGGAGGGATTACGAGCTCCATGACTGGATGTCAGAGGAGTACAGGCACATCGAGGGGAAATACGTCCGGCTCACGGGCTACCCCTGCTCCTGGACCTTCTACCACCACCTCCGGCAGGAGATCCGCCAGGAATTCTCCTTTCACGACCACATCAGGGAAGAGGCCAACTGGTACCTGGCCGGGCTGCGTCGGCAGCGCCAGAACGTGACCTATGTGGGCGTCCACGTCCGGAGGGGGGACTACGTCTGGGAGATGCCCCAGCGTTGGAAAGGGGTGGTGGCGGACAAGGCCTACCTGGACAAGGCCATGGGCTACTTCCGGGCCAGGTACCAGGAGCCGGTCTTCGTGGTGACCAGCAACGGGATGGACTGGTGCCGGGAGAACATTGACGCCTCACGGGGGGACGTGTATTTCTCGGGGGACGGGAAGGAGTTGTCACCGGGGAGGGATTTCGCTCTCTTGGCCCATTGCAACCACACGATCATGACCATCGGGACCTTCGGCATCGGGACCGTCTACCTGGCTGGGGGGGAGACCATCTACTTGGCCAACTACACCCTCCCCGATTCCCCCTTCCTCCGCCTCTTCAAGCCGGAAGCCGCCTTCCTGCCCGAGTGGATCCGGATTGAGGCCGACCTCTCCCCACTGCGGGGCGGGACGTCTGGCTAACGGAGCTCGGCCACGGGCTGCCAACGGGATCCACCCGCCGTGGCTTGGCCGTGGGCTGAGGACAGGGCACCTGGGATGCCCAGCTGGGATGAGCTGGGCTGCAGAGATCAGGGCAGACTGGAGCTGGGTTGGTGTGGTCAGAGGCCCTGACGGAGGAGCCAAAGACTTACAATGGACAGTTCTTTCGGGTGTTGGGGGGGGGGGCGGGTCCTTGGTTCTATCCTGGGCTCTGAGAGGGGAGTGGGACCTAGCAGTTAGAGCGGGAGGGGGGGCGTTTGCATTAAAAGGTTCTGAAGTTTGATTGCTTAACGCAAGCCGTTGGACTGCGGTAGCTGCAACAACTGTAATCAGTGAGTGCAGCTGCCAGCAAGGCAGGAGGAGGGGGGAACTCAAACCCCTCTAGGTCCCTACCTCCCACAGCCCGTCAGCAAGGGTCCCATTCCCACCCAGCTGCATTTGAGAATCGCGGCCCTTTATCTGGCCTCCCGGCCACAGCTCTTCCCCCAGCGCCCCTCTAGGAGGCAGCCCGCCAAGCCAGACTTCCCCAGAGCCACAGCTGGAGAATCCACCGGGACCCTTGCGGCTCATTCCCTGCACTGTGAAAACCCTGCTCTGCCTGCCGGTCATGGGAGTGGGATCCGCCAACCTTGGGGCCACGGTGGAGCCTGGTGTGGAATATCCGTTCCCCACGTCGGGAGCCAGCGCCAGGGAGCACGTGTCCCCCCCCCCCAAAACCGTCTCCACCCAGTGAAACGCTCCTGGCGTCTCGCGCGCTCCGGATCCAGAGGCCAAACAACCTCTCCCCCAGCCCCGCCCCGAGTGGCTTTGTCTCAGGGTCCCATTAGCCCTTCGGCCGCAGTGCCGCCCGGGTGCCCAGCGATGACCGGTTCCCCACCACAACCCCAAATCCTTCCCCGAGTCCGGGCTGCCCCAGAGGGCGACCCCCGGTCTGTGCGTGCAGCCGGCGTTCTCAGGTCTGGCCCAGCCATGCTGACGCAGCCGTGTGAAAATGCAGGCTGGTTTAATCCCCACACACCCAGCCTGCATCATAAAAGCGTCAGACTGGATCAGACTAAAGGTTCATCCAGCCCAGTGTCCTGTCTGCCCACAGCAGCCAATGCCAGGTGCCCCAGAGGGAGTGAACAGAAACAGGGAATCATCAAGTGATCCCTCCCCTGTCGCCCATTTCCAGCCTCTGACAGAGGCTGGGGACACCATTCCTGCCCAGCCTGGCTAAGTATGGATGGACCTGTCTTCAATGAATCTATCTAGCTCTTTTTTTAACTCTGTTCAAGTCGTGGTCTTCACCACATCCTCTGGCAAGGAGTTCCACAGGTTGGCTGCGCACTGCATGAAGAAAACTTCCTTTGATTTGTTTTAAACCTGCTGCCTATTCACTTCATTTGGTGACCCCTAGTTCTTGTGGTATGGGAACAAGTCAATCACTTTTCCTTATTCACTTTATCCACACCCATCATGATTTTATAGACCTCGATCCTATCCCCCCCCTTAGTCTCATTTCTGAGTGGAAAAGTCCGAGTCTCTTTGATCTCTCATCCTATGGGACCCGTTTCAAACCCCACATCACTTTTGTTGCCCTTTTCGGAACCTTTTCCAATGCCAAGCGATCTTTTTTGAGATGAGGCAACCACATCTGTACACAGTATTCAAGCTATGGGCGTCCCATGGTTTTATATAGAGGCCATAAGATATTCTCGGTCTTATTCTCAGTCCCTTTTTTAATGATTCCCAACATTCGGTTTGCTTGTTTGATTGCCACTGCCCACTGCGTGGACATCTTCAGAGAACTCTCCACGATGACTCCAAGATCTCTCTCAAGTGGTTGTAGCTAAATTAGTCCCCATCACATTGCACGCATAGTTGGGATTATTTTTTCCCATGTGCATTCCTTTGTATTGACCAACATGAAATTTCATTTGCCATTTTGTTGCCCAATTCATTTGCCATTTTGTTGCCCGGGACCAACGGTATCCGGGACGATTTTACCGTTTCCCCAGGGATCGATACACCGCTAACTTGCTGCCAATCCCCGCATGCTGGTGCGGCCCCGTTCACAGGCAGGTTTGACAACCCATGTTAGCCAGTGTGTAATCCACTTAAAGTGGGCCGTGGTCAATTTTACAGCCTCTCTGAACTTGAATTGTCCTATCGTGTGGGGCCCAGACGTCTGAGCTGCTCCCTTTGTCACCCCCACCCGCTGTCTCACCCGAAACAGCTACCGGGTTAGTCTGACACCCATGTGGCTCAGGCTAATCAAGTTCCCTTCCCTTATGTCTTTATTAAGTAAGTCCCAGAACAGCTGCTCCATGAACTTGCCTGGGACCGATGTCTGTGGGGCATGCCTAGCATTGTGGAGTGGGCTACAGGAGGCTGACAGTCACTTTCAGCCAGACTTCTTGGCTTGCCCCAGTGCTCCAAAACATTGAAAATCAAAGCCCTCGGCCTGCTCTTTGAACACTCCTGGATGCCAGCTGTCCAGATCGGCTGATTTACCAGAGTCTGGAACGTTAGTAGTTGTCGTACTAGTGGAATGGAAAAGAGGGCTAGCACCACCAGCTGCTGAGACTGCTTCAGCTGCTTTTTTATCCCAGGTACAGAACAGAAATATATATTACCTTGCCTCCTTATTAGTGATAATTCTTCCATTTCCATCTAGCAATGGACTCATATCACTGGCACAGTTCTTTCTGTTCCCAAAAGACTTAAAATAATGCTTTGTCTAACTCTGGAGGCCATATATTTCTCCTTGTGTCCTTTGGCTTCCCTTATCAGTTTTCTACAATTCCTATCGTCCGATTTATCTTTGCTACTACCAGTTTCCTCTGACTTCCAATTTGCTATTTTCTATAGCTGCCTTCACTTCTCCTCTAACCTCAGCCAGTTTGTAACCTGAATGGTCTGGTGTTTTGGGACTCTAGTAAAATGTTCTTAGATCATTCCAATGTATCATTCTCGTTTCTGTGATTAATTTCTGATCTGTCGTAATTGCTTTCAGCTTTGCAAAATCAACCCTTTCCAAGCACCATGTCTGTGCATGACTGGTCAGGATTCAAGTCCCTGCTGCATGCAAATCCACTCCAGTGGGTGAGGATGAGGGGCTGGGAGCCAGGGTTCTGTCTCCTGCTCTGGGGCGGATGCAAGAGGACAGGGTGCGTACAAGAGACAATAAAACTTGAGGTTTGTAACTACTCACCCCCATCCTTTCACACAAGGCTCAGCCATGAGACACCAGGCAGGGGATTTACCCCTCACCCCCTAGACCCCACTCCCAGGAAGCCTGGCTCTCAGCCCCCCCACTTGACCCCTCTCCCAGAGCCTGGGTGAGAACTCCAGAGTCCTGCACCTGTCACTTAAGGCCTGGGAGTGGAGTGGGGTGTACCAGTTAGAATGGGGGCGGGGGGAGCCAAGAGTCCAGAGTTCTACCCCTCCCCCCAGCTCGTGCCTCAGTTTCCCCACTGGGGCAGTGACATGCAAGAGGAGACAGACCCCTGCAGCAGGGGCAGGGTTAAACAAGAGGAGGCCTTTTTATTATTGCTCTTGGACTGCGTGGTTCCGGGGTGGGGTGGGACCCCCAGCTTCAGTTGGCAAAAATCTCCCCCATGGGGATCCAGATGTTCTTACACTGGGTGGCCTGGCAGAGAAACTCCTCACCTGCCCCCTGGGCCAGGTCCTCCCACTGCCGGGGGGCGCCGTGGCTCACCCAGGTCCGCTTCAGGTTCCCGGCCGAGGCCCATTCCACAAACTGGGAGCCCTGCCAAGGAGGAAGGGTTAAGAGGGGAAGTAGGGTGGAGGGGAGACTTCTCCCCTCCAGGGGGCACCAGCTCCCACGCAGGGCAGGGACCAGCTGGCTCAGGGGGCCGGCCGCTCCCCTCTAGGGGGCGCTGGCTCCCGCCCAGGCCCAGGCCAGGGGCTGGCAGGATCAGGGGAACGGTGGGGGGGGGGGTATCCCCACTCTCACCTGCGTGGTCCCAAAGTACCACATGGCCTGAACATCCTGGTGCTGGGCCAGCGTCCAGCTCAGATGGTCCCGATTCCCGGTCACAACATTCACCACCCCACCGGGGACATCCGAAGTGTCGAAGATCTGCCAGGGGTGGGGGGGAGAGCAGAAAGGGGGCCCATTAGTAGCCAGAACTGGGCGAGTGATGGGGGGGGGGGAAGTTAGTATGCCTGGGTTCTCTCCCTGGTGCTGGGAGGGGGGTCTAGTGGTTAGAGCAGGTGGAGCTGGGAGCCAGGACTCCTGGGTTCTCTCCCTGGCACTGGGGGGGAATGGGGTCTAGTGGTTAGAGCAGGTGGAGCTGGGAGCCAGGACACCCGGGTTCTCTCCCTGGCGCTGGGGGGGGGAGTGGGGTCTAGTGGTTAGAGCAGGCGGAGCTGGGAGCCAGGACTCCCGGGTTCTCTCTCTGGCGCTGGGCACTCCTGGCTAGTAGTTAGAGCAGGGGAGGGGGCATAATGGGCGGAGGCAAGAGACGTTTTCACACTGTGAGGCAGCTGAGCCAAAGGGAACATGTGGCTGGGAACAGGGCAGCTGGGCCAGCGTGGCCCCCATGGACCCGCGCTAATTGTTCCTAACTCTTAGCCAGGGGAATGTAGTTAACGGGCTCCTTAACGAGGAGGCAAATGGAAACGTGCCTGTCAGAGCGCCCGGGCTTTGTGCTGTAACATCGCTGCATTTGTGCGATGCCTTCCCCCCGCTGCCCCCCATGTGCCGCAGTTTCCCCTGCCACTCAGCCCAGCTGCCCAGTGGGTGCAAAAGTGTTAAAGCTGCTGCGTGCCGGAGACTGAACGGCCTGCCCTGCCCAACTGACAGCTGTGAGAACCACGCAGCACATTGTGAAATCCGGCTAGCAGAGGGGATTTCACAGAACTGGCTGGCTGGAGAGCGGCAGCTGCTGGCTGGAAGCCCAACTCTGAAGGCAGCACTGCTGAACTGAGGGTGGCAAGGCGTGGGTGCTTGCTATTGGGGGGGGGGGGCAGGCAGGACCCGCCTTGCGAGCGGGCAAGGGCCCCACGGTTCCCCCCCCAAAAAAAAACCCAGCCGTTTCACTCTGAGCGCTAAGGCTGGGACATATTGTACACCCAGCTCCAGTCCCAGCTGAGTGGGGGAAGGACACAACCTCCTTCTCCACACGGGCCCCTTCCAGAGCTGGGTGTGACCCAGGGCCATCCTACCCCCGGGAATGGCTCTGCAGGCAGCAGCACAGAAGAGAGAGAGGCAATTCCCCCCCCCTCCCCCCGGTTCCCCTACAATAGCCCTGCTGCCCCCTCCTTTTGAGGTGGGGTCCCCCCTCCAGTGGCAACCCTGACACTGTCGCTTTCCCGAATCTGACAAGGACGAAATTGAGCAACTCGGGGTGGGGCCGGGCCACATTGGCATGGAACTAATCACTGGCTCGTACTGACAAGCCTCAAAAACCCTCCCTCACACAGCCCAGCCACTATGCACACGACCGTGTTCACCGAGCCACACGGGCGGCCGTGCCAACCCCCCCCCCGATACCCCCACCCTCTGTGGCTTCCCAGCGCTGGGGTTAAGGGCTGACTGGCTGGTTGCCAGAGGGGGACGCCGGGGGACGTCAAAGTGGCAGGCCAGTGGGCGCCAGGCCGAGAACGCCCCCGGGCGCGGTGTGGCTTGATCCCCCGCCGGCCAGCTGCGATGTATGCGGGAAAAGCTGCAGCCAGGGACAGAGATCTCCGTGCGGCCTCTTGGCAGCGGCTCCCTGGCTTGGAGCCGGCTGGGAGCCTTCCAGAGAGATGGGCGAGCCAGCCGGGAGGCTGGAATAATTCTGAGCTAAGGGCGACAGCTCACTGCTAAGGCAGGCGGCTCTTCCCCCTAGCGACTCTCCGCTGCTCCATCTCATGCCCAATAAACCCCTGGGACCACGTGGGGGATCTGGGGGGTCAAAGGGGGGTTACATGCGGGGGGGGGGCGCTCAGTGTCCCTGGGTGTCCCTGGTGTATTGGGCGGGGGGGGTTGCTGTAACAGGGCCCAGCCCAGAACTGGAGCCCCAGCGACTGGTGCCTGGCAGACCCAGCTCTGGCAGCACAGCTGGGTCTGGCCAGTGGGAGGCCAACAGGCTGCAGAGAGAGGCCCCGGGTGCCCTGCCCTGCTGGGGGGGACACAGGACGGTGGAGAAGGGAGGGGCTCACGACAGGAGACAGAGGCGGGGCAGGGGCTGCTGGGGGTGTCGGGGGCTCAGCTGGAAGGGGGGGCTGCTGGGCAGGGTGGCGGGGCAGACTCAGACAGTCTGGGCGGGGGGAGGCCGTCAGGGCCGAGGGCTCCTGTGCTGGGTTCAGAGCTCCATAAACCCTCCCGTGTGACGCTGGCTGGGAGTTGCTCTGGGCTGGAGAACAGGGCTGAACCCCCCCTCTGGGCGTGGGGACTAGGGGCCCAGAGCGAGGGGCCCACGGCAGGGCCGGGGGCTGAGAGAAGGGCGGTCCCAGGAGGCAGAGGGGCTGAACCCCTGAGAGTGAGGGGGTCCCCCCAGGACCTGTGCAGGCCAAATGTGGGCGTGACCAGTGAGCTGTTGTGTGTGGTGGGGGAACACACCTGCGTAGGAGCTGAAACGGGGGGGAGAGGGGGACCTGTTGGGACTGGCAGAGCCTCGGCTACGGAGAACTGGGGTTTCAGCCGCCTCTCGGCATGCGGACCAGCGGGGTGGACAGGGACTCGGGGGGCTGGAAACGCCCAACAGGGACCATGGCTAGAGGAGGGGAGGGGGGTTGGGAGCCTGGGGTCCTGGGTTCTCCCCCCAGGTGGAGCTTCTCAGGCCCCGGTGGCCTCTTTTCCATCAGCCTCGTCTTCCAGAGGGCAGGGTGATGTGGGGAAACTGAGGCACGGGGGGAGGGGCTAGCCCCGTGCGTCACCAAGAGGGGATACCTGGCAGAGGTCCAGGGAGGGCAGTGGGTAGCGCGGGCTGGGGACCATCACCACGGCGTTACCCCGGGCGATGGCGGGGGCCAGCAGGCTCAGGAAGCTAAGCAGGGGGCGCTCGTCTGGGCAGGCGACACCCACCACGCCCAGGGGCTGCCGGAGCTGCAGGGTGGTGCCATGTAGGGGGGTCTCCTGCGGGGAGGGGGGGAGAAAGCAGGGGATGATTCCCCCACCTGACCCCTCCCATTCCTGACTGCAGGTCCCACTCCCTTTTGGGCCCGCCCCCTGACTCTGCCCCTCTCCTGCCCCCACCCCTATTCCTGTCCCCCATACTCCGCCCCCTTCTGGGACCGCCTCCCCCATCTTCTCCACTTCCCCAAACCCCACCCCCACCTCAAAACTCCCCCCCATCTTCTCCACCACACCCCGCCCCCCAAACTCTGCCCCCTCCCCCCCCCCCAGCTGCAGCTCACCCCTTCCCCCACATTACCCTTCTGGTACCTCTGGCCACCCCGTGTCATAAGGGGTGCTCTGGGCCTCCCCGCCCCCTCCCGGGCGCTGCCCACCTGCACGGTGCCCCCGGATTTATCGCAATAGGCCGCCCAGTGGAAGAGGCGTTCCAGGCCCAGGTCCACCTCCTGCCGGGCCTCCTCGGGGGTGGCCCCCGTCAGCGCCCCCAGGCGCGCCGCCACCTCCTCCCGCCGCAGCTCCAGGTTCTCCGCCACGTAGTACAGCACTTGGGCCCGGGCGTGGCCCGTCCGCTTCGCCCACCTGCCAGGGACAGCGAGCTGGGGAGAGAACCCAGGAGCCCCGGCCCCTGCCATCTAGCCATGCCCCAGGCCCCACACCTGCACCATCCTCCTGGCCCCTCCCCACCAGACCCGAAGGGAAATCCCTGGTTTCAGGGGCCGTGCGGATTTGGGGGGCTGCTCAGGGGGTGTCAGAGTCGGGTGGGGGAAGGGAACGTGTGCAGGTCAGAGCATGTGGAGTCTTGGGGAGGGGCGGGGTTTGGCTCCCTGCCAGGGGAGCTGTAGTCCAGGAAGGACTATAGACTAGAATAGAGCAGGAAGTCCCTAAACTACAACTCCCATGATGCACCACTGCCAAAGGTTCCCATGACGCAACCCCCTCCCCACTCCTAGACCGCGGCGGGAGAGCTGGGGGGCATTATGGCCTACGGTGCGCAGCCTGTGGTGGAAAAGGCTGGAACTACAACTCCCATGAAGCACTGCAGCATCTCCGAAAGAGGGGTAACTGTAGTGCATGATGGGAGATGCAGTGCACACAAGAAGCCCTAGAGGAACATGGGGCAAGTGAACCACAATTCCCAGGGTGCACCACAGCCAAGGGAGGTATGCCTTTGAGTCTCCTCCATTCACCAACAGGGGAGACCTGTGGTGCATCATGGGAAACGTAGTTCCGCCACACAGCTCAGCCTATAAAGATGAATGGGACCATGATGCAACTGCCTCCTCTGTCCAAGGGGGGAGATTGTGGTGCATTATGGGAGATGGGCTCCCATAATTTCCCCTCCCCTAGAGGCGAGACCATGGTGCATCATGGGAGATGTAGTCCAGCCGAGGAACCTGGCCCCTAGGAGCACGGGGCACCATCTCCCATGAGGCCAGGGGCTCCCATAAGGTTGAGCAGCGCCAGCTCCGGATCTGAACTGTCCCTTTCTGGGTAGAGGGGGGAGGGAAACTGTCCGGTTTGGGGGCAAAACCGCCCCAACTTTCCCCCAAAACAAGAAAAGTCACGTTGTCCCAGGCAAATTTTGGTAGGAACTATTTTCCCCCATTCGGTCAGATCCTGGCCTGCGCCCAGATCTCCAGGGACGTCTCGACATTCCCCCCCCCCAGCTCCCCGAGCAGCAGCAACGCTCCCAGCCGGGCGGCTCTCAGCCACCTCACTCAAAGTCCAGCCGTGATAAGCCAGGGGCTCGCCAGTGCTCTGGGGACAATGTGTGCTCGCACTGCCAGGCAGTGATAAGAGGGGCAAGGCAGGGGAGCATGGGGGGGAGAGGCTACTGGGGCCAGAGAGGGCGTGACACTTTGCTCTGGCAACTCAGGGAGTTCCCGTCCCTGGGGAAACTGAGGCACGGAGTTTAAATAGTGAGTGGGGGTGCAAAGCCACGGAGAGAACCCAGACCCCCCTCTTCTCTAACCACTAGACTCCCCCACCCTGCCACCAAGCCAGGGAGAGAACCCAGGCAGCTTGGGAGCTGCTGGCCGTCTCACCCTGGTGCAGCCTTATGAGCAGCCTCCACCGCGTTGCGGATGTCCTTGGCGGTGCCCGCCGCGACGTACGCCAGCACTTTGCCGGCGGGGTCGAGGACGGGAAGCGAGGCCATTCCCTCGGGGCGTTTCTGAGCCCCTCCGTAGTACAGCTTGTAGGTCCTGTCCACCCTGCAGGCACACAACGGGCTCAGGGGACCCCGGGACACTTCACGCTCTTGGGGGAGTCCCCTGCACCCCATCCCAGAGGGGCCACGTCCCGGCGCCCGGCAAGGGGTCCCTGGATACCCAGCCCCACCCCACCCCAGAGGGGCTGCGTCCCGGTGCCCGGCAAGGGGTCCCCGGATACCCACCCCACCCCACCCCAGAGGGGCTGTGTCCCAGTGCCAGGCGAGGGGCCCCTGGATACCCAGCCCCGCCCCACCCCAGAGGGGCGGTGTCCCGGCGCCCGGTAAGGTGTCCCCGGATATCCACCCCCGCCCCACACCAGAGGGTCTGTGTCCCAGCGCCAGGCGAGGGGTCCCCGGATACCCAGCCCCACCCTACCCCAGAGGGGCGGTGTCCTAGTGCCAGGCGAGGGGTCCCTGGATACCCAGCCCCGCCCCACCCCAGAGGGGCGGTGGCCCAGTGCCAGGTGAGGGGTCCCCGGATACCCAGCCCCGCCCTACCCCAGAGGGGCGGTGTCCTAGCGCCAGGCAAGGGGTCCCCGGATACCCAGCCCCGCCCCACCCCAGAGGGTCTGTGTCCCAGCGCCAGGCGAGGGGTCCCCGGATACCCAGCCCCACCCTACCCCAGAGGGGCGGTGTCCTAGTGCCAGGCGAGGGGTCCCTGGATACCCAGCCCCGCCCCACCCCAGAGGGGCGGTGGCCCAGTGCCAGGTGAGGGGTCCCCGGATACCCAGCCCCGCCCTACCCCAGAGGGGCGGTGTCCTAGTGCCAGGCGAGGGGTCCCCGGATACCCAGCCCCGCCCCACCCAAGAGGGGCGGTGGCCCAGTGCCAGGTGAGGGGTCCCCGGATACCCAGCCCCGCCCTACCCCAGAGGGGTTGTGTCCCGGCTCCCGGCAAGGGGCCCCCGGATACCCAGCCCCGCCCCACCCCAGAGGGGCGGTGTCCTAGTGCCAGGCGAGGGGTCCCCGGATACCCAGCCCCGCCCCACCCAAGAGGGGCGGTGGCCCAGTGCCAGGTGAGGGGTCCCCAGATACCCAGCCCCACCCTACCCCAGAGGGGCGGTGTCCCGGCGCCCAGCAAGGGGTCCCTGGATACCCAGCCCCGCCCCACCTCAGAGGGGTTGTGTCCCGGCAAGGGGTCCCCGGATACCCAGCCCCGCCCCACCCCAGAGGGGAGGTGTCCCAGTGCCAGGTGAGGGGTCCCCGGATACCCAGCCCCGCCCTACTCCAGAGGGGCGGTATCCGGCGCCCGGCAAGGGGTCCCTGGATACCCAGCCCCGCCCCACCTCAGAGGGGTTGTGTCCCAGCGCCCGGCAAGGGGTCCCCGGATACCCAGCCCCGCCCCACCCCAGAGGGGCGGTGTCCCAGTGCCAGGCGAGGGGCCCCTGGATACCCAGCCCCGCCCCACCCCAGAGGGGCGGTGTCCCGGCGCCCGGTAAGGTGTCCCCGGATATCCACCCCCGCCCCACACCAGAGGGGCTGTGTCCTAGCGCCAGGCAAGGGGTCCCCGGATACCGAGCCCCGCCCCACCCCAGAGGGTCTGTGTCCCAGCGCCAGGCGAGGGGTCCCCGGATACCCAGCCCCACCCTACCCCAGAGGGGCGGTGTCCTAGTGCCAGGCGAGGGGTCCCCGGATACCCAGCCCCGCCCCACCCAAGAGGGGCGGTGGCCCAGTGCCAGGTGAGGGGTCCCCGGATACCCAGCCCCGCCCTACCCCAGAGGGGCGGTGTCCTAGTGCCAGGCGAGGGGTCCCCGGATACCCAGCCCCGCCCTACCCCAGAGGGGTTGTGTCCCGGCTCCCGGCAAGGGGCCCCCGGATACCCAGCCCCGCCCCACCCCAGAGGGGCGGTGTCCTAGTGCCAGGCGAGGGGTCCCCGGATACCCAGCCCCGCCCCACCCAAGAGGGGCGGTGGCCCAGTGCCAGGTGAGGGGTCCCCAGATACCCAGCCCCGCCCTACCCCAGAGGGGCGGTGTCCCGGCGCCCAGCAAGGGGTCCCTGGATACCCAGCCCCGCCCCACCTCAGAGGGGTTGTGTCCCGGCAAGGGGTCCCCGGATACCCAGCCCCGCCCCACCCCAGAGGGGAGGTGTCCCAGTGCCAGGTGAGGGGTCCCCGGATACCCAGCCCCGCCCTACTCCAGAGGGGCGGTATCCCGGCGCCCGGCAAGGGGTCCCTGGATACCCAGCCCCGCCCCACCTCAGAGGGGTTGTGTCCCAGCGCCCGGCAAGGGGTCCCCGGATACCCAGCCCCGCCCCACCCCAGAGGGGCGGTGTCCCAGTGCCAGACGAGGGGTCCCCGGATACCCAGCCCCGCCCCACCCCAGAGGGGCGGTGTCCCAGTGCCAGGCGAGGGGCCCCTGGATACCCAGCCCCGCCCCACCCCAGAGGGGCGGTGTCCCGGCGCCCGGTAAGGTGTCCCCGGATATCCACCCCCGCCCCACACCAGAGGGGCTGTGTCCTAGCGCCAGGCAAGGGGTCCCCGGATACCCAGCCCCGCCCCACCCCAGAGGGTCTGTGTCCCAGCGCCAGGCGAGGGGTCCCCGGATACCCAGCCCCACCCTACCCCAGAGGGGCGGTGTCCTAGTGCCAGGCGAGGGGTCCCTGGATACCCAGCCCCGCCCCACCCCAGAGGGGCGGTGGCCCAGTGCCAGGTGAGGGGTCCCTGGATACCCAGCCCCGCCCTACCCCAGAGGGGCGGTGTCCTAGTGCCAGGCGAGGGGTCCCCGGATACCCAGCCCCGCCCTACCCCAGAGGGGTTGTGTCCCGGCTCCCGGCAAGGGGCCCCCGGATACCCAGCCCCGCCCCACCCCAGAGGGGCGGTGTCCTAGTGCCAGGCGAGGGGTCCCCGGATACCCAGCCCCGCCCCACCCAAGAGGGGCGGTGGCCCAGTGCCAGGTGAGGGGTCCCCAGATACCCAGCCCCGCCCTACCCCAGAGGGGCGGTGTCCCGGCGCCCAGCAAGGGGTCCCTGGATACCCAGCCCCGCCCCACCTCAGAGGGGTTGTGTCCCGGCAAGGGGTCCCCGGATACCCAGCCCCGCCCCACCCCAGAGGGGCGGTGTCCCAGTGCCAGGTGAGGGGTCCCCGGATACCAGCCCCGCCCTACTCCAGAGGGGCGGTATCCCGGCGCCCGGCAAGGGGTCCCTGGATACCCAGCCCCGCCCCACCTCAGAGGGGTTGTGTCCCAGCGCCCGGCAAGGGGTCCCTGGATACCCAGCCCCGCCCCACCTCAGAGGGGTTGTGTCCCAGCGCCCGGCAAGGGGTCCCCGGATACCCAGCCCCGCCCCACCCCAGAGGGGCGGTGTCCCAGTGCCAGACGAGGGGTCCCCGGATACCCAGCCCTGCCCCACCCCAGAGGGGCTGTCCCCCAGTGGAAGGTGAGGAGTCCCCGGATACCCAGCCCCACCCCACCCCAGAGCAGCCATGTCCCAGTGCCCAGCAAGGGGTCCCAGTGCCTGGCAAGGGGGTCCCCGTATACCCAGCCCTGCCCCACCCCAGAAGGGCTGCGGCCCTACACTGAGGGGGCCGTGAGGCGTTAGCACCTTGGCGTGTTTTCCTCCCGTTCGGGCCCCATGAGGCCGGGCGCGGGGGGCAACTCGGCGCTGCAGGAGGCTGCGAAGGTTTTGTAGTCCAGCTCGGTGGGGCCGGGCCGGGCCCGGCTCTCCCAGCTCGGTCTCAGGTACTCAAACAAGCCCTGGAAGGAGGGGGCAGGACAAGTCAGGCCCAAGGGGCCCTGCACCCTGGTGCCTCCCTCCTTCTGCCTCAGTCTCCCCCTGCCCCCCCAGCTTGCCCAGCCTCACTCACCTCCTTGCCCCCATCCCGGCTGCTCCCGCTCTCCTTGCTGCCCCCGAGGCCCGCGGCCGCGTCCACAAAGCTTTGCCCGTTGACCCAGACGGTGCCGACCTGCAGGCTGTGGTGAGACAGGGGTGACAGAGCCTTCCCTTGCACGGGTTTCCCCCCTCTCTGCCCCACAGGGCCCTGGCAGAACTGGCTGCTTGCCTGTGCCCCCCCGCGGGTGTCTCCGAGCGACCGCGGCAGCGATCGGCCCGGGTGCTGCTCCGACAGGGACTCCCTGCTGTCCTGCTCCCGAGAGGCGATTGGCAGCGCCGCCAGCCCAGAAACGAAGCTTAGACCCCGGGGGACGCTCGCTCACCTCCGGACTGGGGGGGCCGTGGGAGCGGATCCCCGCCCGGGAGGTCGGACGAACCCCCGTCGGACCCTGCCTCAGGGCTGGGGATGGACAGGCTGCCCCCCAGGATTCTAGGGGGGCATCTTTCCGGCCAGCCTTGTGCTCGCCTGACACGGGGGGGGGCCCGACGGAGCGAACGGAAGTTCAGATACTGAACCCAGGGCTCAGCAGGCGGCGCTCAGACCCGGGAAGGCCGGAATGAAGACATTGGTTTCTCTCAGTGACTCTGATTGTGGGGCTCGGGGTGGGGAGGGGGGGGTGTTTCTCTGTCCCAGCCCTTTAGAAATCCAGCCTGGCTGTTTCTCTAACCGAGCTCTGCCCTCGGGACCCGTCTCCAGCCAGCCAAGGGTCCTCTCTTGCACGACGGGCCCCGGACTGACCCTCGGGGGCCAATTGCCCCGGCTAACGAGCGCACAGGCAGGTGGGGGAGGACGGATTCTCATCTGCAGGCGTCACTGGGGCCGCACGCACAAACCCCTGGGAAATGCTGCCCTGCCGTCGCCGCACGGGGCCAGGCCCCAGGCGAAAAGCCTTGCAGGGGAATTTGTGCCGGGGGCTGGTTCCGGCGCAGGCGCAGCTGCCAACGGGCTTTCCTACAGGCGTCAGGCATGAACTCCTTGGATCTCACCAGCTGGGGGCAATAAACCCAGCCCATCCGGCTCCAGCCACTGCACTTGGCTTCGCGTTTCCAGTGGGGATGCCCAAACTCCGGGCGAGGGCTGAGCGTGAATGAAAATGGCGGGGGGAGGCGCTGGGTGCTCAAGCGTAATGAAGGGTGGGGGGGAAGGGGGCAGAAACCTGAGTTGGTCCCAGCGGCTCGGAGAGCAGATTCGGGGGATGTGGGGGGGGTGAAGCAGGAGCCGGACCACAGGCTCTGAACCGACCTTCGGGCCACCTCCATGGCCAGCGGTAGGTTTTCGGTCCACACGCTGGCTGCCAGCCCGGACGGGCGGTGGTTCCCCAGCGTCACGGCCTCCTTGGCGGTCCGGAAGGGCAGGACCACCAGCACCGGCCCAAGGATCTGCAGGACAGGGCAAGACAAGTCTGAGAAGACAGCGGGTGCCAGCAGGAGGCAGGGAGGGGCCCGGCAGGAGGTTGGGGGGGGGTCCTGGCAGGGCGCGCCAGGTGGCAGGGGCCCGGCAGGAGGCAGGGCGGGGGTCCCAGCAGGGTGCGTCGGGTGGCAGGGGCCTGGCAGGAGGTGGGAAGGTCCTGGCAGCAGGCAGGGAGGGGCCCAGCAGGAGGTGGGAGGGTCCCAGCAGGGCGCGCCAGGTGGCAGGGGCCCGGCAGGAGGTGGGGGGGGTCCTGGCAGGGTGTGCCAGGGGCCCGGCAGGAGGTGGGGGGGGTCCTGGCAGGGTGTGCCAGGGGCCCGGCAGGAGGCAGGGTGGGGGTCCCGGCAGGGTGTGCCAGGTGGCAGGGGCCTGGCAGGAGGCGGGAAGGTCCCGGCAGGGCACGTTGGGTGGCAGGGGCCCGGCAGGAGGTGGGGGGGGGGGGTCCTGGCAGCAGGCAGGGAGGGGCCCGGCAGGAGGCAGGGTGGGGGTCCCAGCAGGGCGTGCCAGGTGGCAGGGGCTCGGCAGGAGGTGGGAAGGTCCTGGCAGCAGGCGGGGGGGGGGGGGGCTCGGCCAGGAGGGGTGGGGAGGGGGGGGGGTCCCGGCAGGGCGTGCCAGGTGGCAGGGGCTCGGCAGGAGGTGGGAAGGTCCTGGCAGCAGGCGGGGGGGGGGGGGTCCAGCAGGGCGGGCCAGGTGGCAGGGGCACCATCCTGTGGTAAGGAGGGCTGGGGGGAAACCACTAAAAAAGCAAAGAGCTGAAAAGTGGATCACGACCACCAGAGGTCACTGCTTCCCCGCACGGGGCCCAGGCGGCGGCAGGTCCCCCTTACTTGGAGAAACAGTCTGAGATCAATCGGACGAGGTTCAATAAGGACAAATGCAACGTGCCCCACTGAGGAGGGAACAACCGGGTTCCCATGGGAAGCGACTGTCCAGGAAGGAGTCCTGCAGGAAGGGGGCTAGGGGTCAGGGTGGACCACAAGTCACCGGTGCGACACTGGCGAAACCAGCAGACACAGTTCTGGGAGGCATGAACAGGAGCGCGGGGAGCCAGACACGAGGAGTCCTTCTCCCGCTCTGCTCGGTGCAGATGAAGCCTCTGTTGGAGGACTGTGTCCAGTTCTGGGCACCGCACTCCTCAGGGAAGAGGTGGAGAAATTGGAGACGGTCCAGAGAAGAGCAACACAACTGATGAGAGGTCTGGAGAACAGGAGCTAGGAGGGCAGACTGAGAGAACTGGGCTCCTTTAGTTTGGAAAGGAGAAGACCGAGAGGGGACATGAGAGCGGTTTTCAGGTATCTAAAAGGGTGTCACAGGGAGGAAATTGTTCTCCTAGACCTCTGAGGATAGGATAAGGAGCAACGGGCTTAAACTGCAGCAAGGGAGGTTGAGGCTGGACATTAGGAAAAACTTCCTGCCTGTCAGGGGGTTAAACACTGGGAGGTTGTGGAATCTCCATCCCTGGAGATATTTGCGAGCAGGCGGGACAGATGCCTGTCCAGGATGGTTTAGAACAGGGCCGAGGAACCGGTTTTGGCTCGGGGGCCACTGATTCGCAGAATAATCAGTCGGGGACCGTACAAAGTGAGAAAAAAACCCTCACTGACGTGACCCCCAAGAAAGACCCCTCGCACACCAGAGCCTGGGGGGGGGACCAGTCTCGGAGGCCGGATCCAATCAAGCCGAGGGCCACATCCGGCCCCTGGGCCTGAGGTTCCCCACCCCTGGAGGAGAA
Source organism: Pelochelys cantorii (assembly GCA_032595735.1). NCBI lineage: Eukaryota > Metazoa > Chordata > Testudines > Trionychidae > Pelochelys > Pelochelys cantorii. Next base: position 10,302,287 of record CM064358.1, on the reverse strand, counting down.
GATGGTGCTCGGTCCTGTCCTGAGGGCAGGGGATGGGACAGGACGGCCTCTCGGGGGCCCTTCGGGTTCTAGGGTATCTGACTCTACCTGCTCTCGGACACAGCGCGAGGTGGTGCTCACGCCGGTGATCAGGGTCGGAGGGTAGAACGGGCCCCGGACCGGGAGCGCAGCCCACGCCTGGAAGATCTGAGAGTGGGGAGACAGCAGCACATGAGCCCAAAGACACGCTCCTCCCGAGCCGGGAGGGGACCCAGAAGACCTGGCTTCGCCCTGCCCCTCCTGCTCGAACCACTACACCCCACTCCCCTCCGACAGCCAGGGAGAGAACCCAGGCGTCCTGGCTCCCAGCCCCTGCTGCTCAAACCACTAGCCCCCACTCTCCTTCCACAGCCAGCGAGAGAACCCAGGCGTCCTGGCTCCCAGCCCCTGCTGCTCTAACCACTAGCCCCCACTCTCCTCCCACAGCCAGCGAGAGAACCCAGGCATCCTGGATCCCAGCCCCCCCTGCTGCCCCCTAGACCCAGCCCCTCACCTCAGCCCCCTCTGCCCGGGCCTCCTCCACGTAGGCCTTTATGGCTGCTTGCTGGGCTTCGTCCGCCAGGGCTCCCCCGTCCATGGCCTTGTCCAGCGGGTCCCCCACACGCAGCTTCCCCAGCCTCGACTTCAGCCGCTGCAGCAGCGCCCCGGCCGCAGCCTCCTGCACCAGCAGCAGTGCCCCGGCAGCCTGGCGGGAAAGGGGGTCAGCGCAGCCGGGGGGGGATGTCCCATGCGACGCAGGCTGCAGTCTCCAGGGGGTGAGGGGTCACCCTCCAGAGGAGCCCGTTCCCTGCCCCCGAGCCAGGCCCTGCCCTGGGGCCAGGTGGGAACCGGTGCCCCCTAGAGGGGAAATTCCTCTGCCCCATTCCCTGCCCTGGAGCCGGGTGGGAGCCAGTGCCCACTAGAGGGGACAGGCCCCTGCGCCCCGAACCAGCCCGGCCCTGCATGGGAGCCCAATGGGGCCGGCTGCGCTCCCGCCTCACCTGGCCCCGCTGGCAGCTCACGGCGTCGCTCAGCCCCACAGCGGCGCCGTCCAGGTCGGCCGAGTCGAAGACGATGCCCAGGGTGTTGCCGCCCAGGTGCAGCGAGAGCCTGGTGCCTGTGCCGGCCGTGGCGCGGCGCAGCGCCCGCCCCCCCTGGGGGGAGAGGGAGAGCTGGGAACGGGGCCGGGACCGCTCCCCTGCCAGCCACAGCAACCTCCTCCCCCTACGCCCCTGGACCCTCTGAGTCACAGCAGCTCCCTCCCTTCATGGCCCCCCAGAGCCCTCCCAACCTATGGCTGCTCTGCCCCCAAAATATCAGCTGCCCCCACTCCTCACAGCTCAGGCAAAGGCATCTCTGACACCCCTCCCTCGCTGCCGGGCAGCACCTACCTCCACAGAGCCGGCCACAGCCACCGCGGCCACCCCCGGGTGGGCAGCCAGCCCCCCGGCCAGCGCCTCCTCCCCCGTCAGCACGTTCAGAACCCCGGGGGGCAGCCCGGCCTGGGCCCCCAGCTCAGCCAGCAGCAGGGCAGAGAGCCGGGCGTGGGGGGGTGGGAGGAGAACCACCGTGTTCCCTGGGGGGAGAGATGGGGGTCAAGAAGGGGATGCCTCAGAGGGGAGGGGCAGGGGGCTCAGAGCCCACAGAGGCTCCACATATGTGGGTGCAGGGGGCCCAGAGAAGCAGCCCCCGCCCTTGCTTTATGAAAATCGGCTTATGAATATGCATAACTTGAAGACGCTTTATGCAAAATGCATCCTGTACCAGGTCCCGTTCAGTGACAATCTGCTGAGTGGGCACATCCCATTTCTGTGCCTGGGTCGTTCTTGTCATGGAGTGAGACACAGGAGGTGCGACTCCGGTTTGAATTCTGATTGTGCGCATGAGGGAACCTTTAGGAACTTAATGGCTCTGGACTCAAACCAAAGACCCATGAATGGCCATGTTTGCCCTGTGAGCCCTCACCGTGATTGTTCCTGGAGAGACACAAGACCAAGCCACCTGGGACTAGAATCCATCTTGAATCTGGTATTTTTCCATGGGGGAGGGGGGATTAAGCAAAGGGTTCCCGCCCTGGGGGAAAGTCTACTGAAAGGAACAGAAACAATCCGGTCTTTGTCTTTCGCTGGCCTTTGAAACTGCCACGCCCACCCTGAGAAGCCCCACGTGAAGGACCGGAAAGAACTCTTGAAAAAGCTGCAGTCAGGCCAGAGTAAAGATCAACTCCGGCTGGAAGCATTTTGCCCGCGATAAGAACAGCCGTCGAGGGTAAGAATTTGTACCTAACAAGTTTCATGGCCCAGGTTCGCTGACCGGTCTTGTGTATTTTCCCTCGGTAACTTACACTCATCAGTTGTCACTTGCAGTCAGGTAGATCCTGCTTTCATACTTCATGAAAACACTTTTGTGTATGTTCAAGCCCAATATAAATAATGGTTAACAGGGGGAGCAACCAGTGTGCATATCTCTCCTCCCTTGATAAAAGGGGGCAGAGCTTATGAGCTTTCTCGGGGTAAAAGTTTTACACAGAGTAAGAAGGGTTTATTTGGGGGTTCAGTCCCTTTTGGGGGGTTAGTTTCTTGGGTGCTGCCAATGAGCCTTTATAGCTGAGTCCTCCTAGGGATGAGCTGTGTTGCTCTTCTGGGGGTCTGTTACCTCAACTCTGTGCCTTGACTAGGGGGAAACCAGAGAGAGGAGGGGGTCTCAGAGGGGACCACATGGGGCAGGTGCAGGGGGCTCAGAGAAGGGGACTCCCGCAGAGGGACCACATTGGGACGCAGGGGGCTCCAAAGAGAGGGACAATCACATGGGGGATCCCAGCTGGCTGACTCCCTCGCCTTAGAAGGGGGCCAGTGGGAAGCTTGGGGGAGATACAGAAGCTAGGGGGGACTCGGAACCACATGAGACTCTCCCAGGGGGAACAGTTGAGACAGACACATGGAGGCTGGGGGGGGGGGTGAGGCCCCCCCACACTTACCCATAGCCAGAGCTGGGCAGATTTTCCAGGCCAGCGGCAGCAAGGGGGAATTCCAGGTAACCACACAAGCGACCACACCTGGGGAAGAGACAGAGGTCACCTGGGTTGCCCCGACTCTGGGATGGGAGTGGGGTCTAGTGGTTAGAGGCGGGGGGGATGAAGGGGGGAGCCAGGAGTCCTGGGTTCTTTCCCAGGCTCTGGGATGGGAGCAGTCTGGGGGTGGGTTTGGTGAAAGTCGGGGGGGGGGGCAGTCAAGTAGAGGAGGGAGCCAGGATGCCCGGGCTCTGTGCTGAGCTCTGCTGCCTCAGTTTCCCCCATGCCAAGGAGGCAGATGAGTCCAGCTTGGGCTGGGGGATGCAGTCCCTGGTCTCTGGGTGCGATACTCACCTAGGGATTTCCAGCCCCGCAGCTCAGTACCCATGAGCTGGGCCCAGCCGGCGTGATGGTAGAAATGTCGGACGACCAGGGGCAGGTCCCGGGCCCGGGCCTCCCCAATGGGCTTCCCAGTCTCCAGGCTCTCCAGGAGTGCAAGCAGGTGCAGGTGTTTTTGGATGGTGCGGGCCATGCTGGCGGGAGGGGAGGAAGGGAGGGGGTCAGGCCGGGGTTCGCACCCCCTACCCCGCAGCGCAGGCTGCGGCCAGCATGTGGCGCGCTGCACGTCCCAAGCAGCAGGGGGAGCCTAGCAGTGCCAGGCGGGCTGCAGCCACTAGGGGGCGAGGTGGCCGCACACCCAAAGCAGCTGTGTTTCTTCCACCCCCTGGCGGCCAGCGCTCACTTATGCAGGTGCCGGGCCCGGGCGTGGCATGGCAGGCAGCTCCAGGGTTCAAAGGCTCTCACGGCGGCTTGGACGGCAGCCTCCACGTCCTCTGGCTCCCCCTGCAGGCTGGAGGCCAGCAGCTCACCTGGGGTGGGGACAGGGGTTAGCGCAAGGAGGCTGGTTGGCTGCAGTGTGAGGGAGAGAGACACACCCCCCACCCCGACTTACCCACGGCCGCCCCCAAACTCCTTCCGCCCCATGGAGTGATCTTCCGGCTTCCCCCCAGCCCCTCGGAACTGAGCTGAGACCCAGTGACTTGGTTCATAGATGGGATAGGAGCTGGCGCCCCCAAGAGGGGACAGGCCCCTGCCCCATTCCCTGACCCAGCCAGGCCCTGCCCTGGGGCCGGGTGGGAGCCAGTGCCCCCTGGAGGGGAGAGGCCCCTGCCCCATTTCCCACCCGCAAGATCTAAGGTCCCTCTGTGGAGCCCGCATGGGGGCTGGGCTTGTACCTGTAGCTGGGTTGGTGCAGCTGGCAGCTTCTCGGCCTTCCGGCTTCACCCACTTGCCGTCCACGAAATGCCCAAAGCTTCGCCCGTGAGTCTCCAGCCAGGCCTGGGGAGGGGGAAATACACCTGGTACCAGCCAGTCATTGCCTTGGCGATACACCGCACAGCCAACAGGGAGCAACTGGCCCCACCAGGCCCTCTACTGCAGGGCTCTCAGACTCACGGACCAGCTGTGGTCTGAGCACACCCCCACACCGGCCCACGCGTGGCTGCTGGCAGGCGAGTCCCTGCGGCCCCGGGAGTGGCGGTGTCCATACCCCTCTCCCCAGCCCAGACCCTCCCCTGCCCTTTTCCCAAGCCCTGTCCCTGAGGGACGCGGCCACAGGGATTACCGGGGGGCCTGGTGCAGTGTAAGCAGAGCACCCGGGCTGGCATGGGATAGCATCAAAGCAGAGCAGGCTGCTGCAGCCACGGTGAGCGCAGCAGGTGGGGAGATCCCGGGGGGGGGGGTTCCTGCCCCCTGCCGCTGGCCCCAGCCTGCCCAGACCTCAATATGGGGGAAAAGTCTCGGGGGAAGGAGTCACTGTGTTAAGTCTGTAACGTTAAAAACAGCAAGCAGTCCTGCGGCCCCTTCAAGACTAAGAAATATGATCATGACCTTTCAGGGATTAAACCCACTTCCTCAGATGGGCTAGAGCGGAAATAAGAGAATCCAGAGCGTACATAACAGCAAAAGCGGGTTACCTGTCAGTTGTAGGACCCGTGTTAATGACACTAATGGAGTCAGGCTGGCTATGTCCCATTCGTGTAAATGCGAATTTCAAAGGCAGGAGAAATTGCCTTTGTAGTGTGTTAGCTAGTTAATAGCTTTATTCGAGCTCAGGCTGATAGTGTCAAATTTGTCAATGACTTCTAGTTCAGCCGCCTTCCATAGAAAGCTGCCGTGGGCCACCCCCCAAAATGCAGGAACCCCGGTGACCACCCTGAACCGTTCTATAGGTGGGATGGCTCTAGACATACCTCCCCAAGCCACAGGGCCATGCCGGCAGTGATGCAGAGCTAGGAGACAGATGCTGCGCTGCTGGTGGTGCTGGGGGGCCCCCTGGGGTGTTTTAAATAGCCCAGGCAGGTGGGGCTGGGAGACGCGGGGGAGTTCCACTCCCCATAGCTGCTGCCAGAGGGGGGTGCCCACTAGGAGGGTGTCAGGACTGGACTGGACCAAAGGAAATTAAGTTTGAGACTCCTGCTCTAGTGGCCAGAAGCAGAATGAGGCCATCACGAGTCCTAAGCCCTATACTGTAAAAGGGATTCTCCACAGACTAGGATGTGGTAAGCGAGGAGTCCTGCAGTGGTGGGGGCAGAGGCTGTTCCAAGCAGGATTGCTCCCCAGCATAACAGATGTACTCCCGTGAGCAAAACACTCAGTGTTTCATTAAACACGGGGGGAAACTGAGGTACAGGAAGATGGAATGGACCTGCCCTAGGGCACACAGCCACAGAGGGTCAGAAGGCGAGAATCTGGGCTCCCAGCCCCCCACAGCTGTAACCACTAGACCCCACTCAGCTCCCAGAACCAGGGAGAGAACCCAGGGCTCTGGGCTGTCAATCGATGGACCCCAGCTCTTCGCAAGCCCATTGTGCGGTGTTTTAACGGGTGTGTGTGTGGGGGGGGAGGGGTGTTTTCAGTACTGGAAATTAGGACTCCTGGGTTCTGCCCCCAGCTCTGGGAGGGTCTAGTGATTAGAGTGGGGAAGGGGGGGCTAGGAGCCCAGACTCCTGGGTTCTATTTCCAGTCATGGGAGGGGAGCAGGGTCCAGGTGGGAAGTGACCGGGGAGCAGGACCCCAAAGTTCTATTCCTGTACAGCCCCCACCCCCAAAGGGAAGAGCTCCGCACTCGGGGTGCGGTGTCAGCGCAGCAGGGCCATAGAGCTGGGTCTGCAATGGAAAAACCCAGGTGGGACAGGCCCCAGGCCCGGCCCTCAGTGCAGTGCAGGCATCCCCCCTCCCTGCCACCCTGCTCCAGTGCTGGCTCAGCTCTGCCAAGGTCAGGGCTGTGGGTGGGGGCAGGGAAGGGGAAGTGTACTTTCCGCTGTCTCTGCAATTCTGCCCTTGGCCCAGGGCCAATCAGGCCCTATCATCTGAATCCCCACAGCCCCCTAGAAGCCAGTGGGACTGCCACCGCCCATGGCAGGCACGGGGAAACTGAGGCATGGAACCCCCGAAACACCAGCAGGGCTGCCACCGCCCAAGGCATGCATGGGGAAACTGAGGCATAGAGCCCCTGAGGAGCTAGCAGAGCTGCCACCGCCCAAGGCATGCATGGGGAAACTGAGGCATAGCGCCCCTGAGGAGCTAGCAGAGCTGCCACTGCCCAAGGCATGAATAGAGACACTGAGGCACAGAGAGATTTTTTGGGGGGTGAGGGGCAGGGACTCAGCTAAGTTAATGCATCCTGAAGCATAGCTGGGGATAGAGCCCGGGTTCCTGCCCCCCCCCCCAGCCACTAGACCCCGCTTCCCCCCCCCAGAGAGAACCCTGGGGGGGAAGGGAGTCGGGGGGGGGCTTACCTGGGCAGGCCCCGCCCCCTCTGGGGCAGGCCCGTACTCCATGGAGCTGTAGATGCCCCACACAGAGGGGCGCCCCCCCGCCGCCCCAGCCATCGACTCCCCGGCGGACTCTGCCCCCAGCCAGCCCGCTCGCCCAGCCCACGGGAGGGACCAGCGCCACTTCCGGCCTCCGGGGCACCATAGAGACTAGGGTTTCAAGGACGGGCCATGACCTCCCCCCCCCCCCGCGACTTCCGCCGGAAGAAGGGCAGAACCGCTTCGCGGCGAGAACCATACCCCGGAAGCGATACTGTCCTCACCGGAAGGGACCCGCCAGGCACCGGAAGTTGACCTAAACGCTCCCGGAAGTGGGTCTTGCAGCGTTGGGGCCGCTGTTGCCAATAGCAGCGGGGGGCAAAGGGCTGGGGTCAGTGCCCGGGGGGGGGGGGGGGCGGGTCTCCTGGGTTCCCTCCCCGGCTCTGGGGGGGCCCGTGGGGCTGGAGGACACGGGGGGGGGGCGTTGCCAGCTGGGGGAGCCCCAGGTCTCTTAGGCTGCCAGGTACCCGCCCCTAGGGTCCCCCTCGCTCCTTCCCGCTTGCTCCCGCCCTGCTGGCGGGGACCCGGCCTGTCTTGGGAGGCCAAGGGCCCCTGTGCCCATGGGGGTGGGGGCAGTTCTGGGGGCTGTTTGGTGACTCATCGCCCTTATGAGCCCCTGTGGCCCTCCCCCACTAGTGCCCCCCCCGCCCGCACCGTGGGCGGTGCTCCATTGGCCTCAAGTTGTGTCCTGTCTCTGCAGCCCATGGCCTCCCAGACGGACAAGTCCCTGCTGTCGGCGGAGCTGGAGGAGGAGGACGATGAGTTCAGACAGCTGCTGCTCCGGGTGTGTGAGACCCGCAGCCTCGCTGCCCGGCTCCCTCCGCCTCACAAGGCGGTGCTGGGGGGTCCTGTGCGGGGGGCGTGCTGGCTATGTTTGTGGGGTCCTCGAAGCTGGCAGGGCTGGGTCTCAGGAGGCACCTCATGGCATTGCATGGACCTGGTGGGCTCTGCCCCTGCCCTGCCTGTAGGCTTTGTGGCACACTGATGGCTGTAGATGGCGGAGAGATGAAGGAGTTAGCCCCCAGGGCAGGGGGCTGGTGGGATCTTGGCAAGGGGGAATAGCCCCCTTACTCCCCATGGAATCATTCTCATTAGAAAGAATGTGGGGAGGAGAGGGGTTCTCATGGCTGGAATCTGTGGGGAGGATGACGGGGGAGTTGTGGGTTCATTTGCCAAGATCTGCCTGTGCTGGGGGTTTATTCCAGGCTAGTGATGTTAGATATTGGGTAATGAAATAATCGATTGACTGTGTGAATTCTTAGCAGTCAGCCAACTATTGTACAGCCCCCAGGGCCAGCAACCAATCTGTATGGCCCCCTTCCCAGGGACCCCCCCTGCCATCCCACGCTGCTGCCTCTGTATCAGAGACAGTAGTGCAGGGTGCCAGGCAGGAGCCGATCTGCAAGGGGAGCCTGTTTAAACATCAGCTCCCCTCGCAGACCAACTTCGTGTTGGCCCGTGCTGCAGGCAGACAAAAGCTGCTGGGGGCGGGGAGGCTGCTGCTGCAAAGCAGCCTATGTCCACGGCCAGCCCAGGGCCCCGTGGACAGAGGCTGCTGCTGCCAAACAGCCTCTGCCTATGGCCGGCGCAGGCTCACTGTGGGCAGAGGCTACCGTCCCTGCGCTGCTGCCTCTGATAGAGGCAGCAGCGTGGGGGGGGGGGGGAGGCAGCATTGCAGAGCCAGTGCTGGGGGGAATCAGCTTTTAAGCCAACTGCCCCCAGCACTGGCTTATGCTTCTTCCCACCCCCGGCTGCCTCTGATACAGAGGCAGCAAGGGGGTGGGGAATGCGAATAGTTGACTAGATTTACTGACGAACTGAGGCTTATTGGTTAATCGTACAGGTGACTACTCGTTCACATCCCTACCTCAGGCATGTGGGCTTGGCAGCACTGAGGTGGGTCTTCTCCCTCTTTCTCTCCAGGCCACACAGAAAATCCAGAACACGATGCCCTCAGTGCCTGCCTCGAAACCCATCCAGCCCCAGCCTGGTATGAGTCTGGGGGAGGGGAAGGGGGGAGCCCAGGGCTGGGCTGGGAGAGGGGGACATCCTAATCCTCTCCGTTCCTTTCCCTCCAGGCTTCTGCATTAAGACCCACACGGGCTCGCAGGAGAAGGTGTTTGTGAACATCTGCCGGTCGATGCACATCCCGCCGCCCCCCGACCTCAGCCGCCAGGAGCTGGAGTGTCTGATCGAGTCGGACAGTGCCTCGTCCTTCCGCATCCCCATGAGCCTGGGGGAGCCCCATGCCGAGCTGGACAACAGTGAGCACCCCCCCCTTGACCCCTGGCTCCCCAGCATGCAAACACACTGACGTCTATGACCCCTGACCCACAGCAAGGACCCTTCTCCCTTTCCTCTCTAGGGGGCCCCAGGGCAGGGACTGACTGGCTCAGGCGATGGGGAATGGGCCACCGGGCCTTTCCCCTCTAGGGTGCACCAGCTCCCATGCAATCCCAGAGCAGGGGACAGGCTCAGGGGGTGGGGAATGGAGCCTGGGGCCTGTCCCTTCTGTGGGACTCTGGCCCTGATTCGATCCCGGCGCTCAGGGTTATGCTGGGTCTGACGTGGGGGGGGAGGGGGTTCAGAGGCTGCCCGCTGGGCTGAGTTTTCGCAGTCATTCTGCATTGCAGGTGGGAACGGCTGCACCACCTATGATGTCGTCATCAACTCCGGCTTCTTCACCAAACTGGAGGTGAGCGCCCCCTGCTGGACCGGGGTATCTCACGGCCCCGTGAGCCCTGCAGCTAGGGGTTCTGCCAGATTCGGGGGCGGGGATGTGTTAATGTGTGTGGGACTTGGGGGGATAGAGACCTAAAGGGACCCTCAGGCTGAATCTGACCTTCCTCTCTGTGCCAGGCTGATCCCTTCTTCAAAGAGTTCTTCATCACTGTCGCCTTGGAGGGGCTGGCAGACAAGTACAATATGGACATTAATCACCCAGGTACTGTCCAGCCCAAGGCTGGGGGTATTTTGGGCTGTAGGCCAGGCGTGAGGGGCACCAATAGGGCTGGGGGGATGAGGGCTGGGCTGGGCTGGCAAGGGCTGCAGATTGGGAGTGAGGGGCACCGGCTGGGGTGGGGGGCATGGCCGGGCTGGCAGGGGCTGCGGGTCAGGAGTGAGGGGTACCGGCAGGGCTGGGGGGAGCCCAGGGCTGCAGGTGGGGAGTGAGGGGCACTGGCAGGGCTGGCGGGGAGGCAGGGCTGGGCTGTCAGGGGTTGTGGGTCAGGAATGAAGGGCACCAGCAGGCCTGGGGGAGGTGGCGAGCTATTACTTCCCATTTGTCCCCTCCCCATTAATCCCTTCCCTGCCACTGCACAGAATGGCGAATGCTAAAGAACCGTAAGTTTATGGGCTCCGTCTCAGAACAGACCATCCGCACCAAGTCCAGCCCTGTCATACAGGAGATGGACGTCAGGTGAGTGGGTTGGGGGGTATCTGATTTACACACACCCCATTTTAGAAGGATGCTAGACTCTGCCCCATGTATGTCTGGTGCTAGCGGATGCTGTGACACCTCTACCCCCCACGCCCGAGCTGCTGTTCTGATTGCTGACTGCTGCTCTGGAAATCCAGTGGCGAAGAGTTCCACTGGCTCTATATGAATTGAAAAACATGCCAGTGTGTTTGAATCCCTTAGTCCTGCCCTTTCTCATTCCCCCCATCTCATCCTTGGGAGTGCAGTGGGTTCTCCCCCATTGGACGTGCACCCGGGGGGTGGGAAATGCAGCTGATCCAAGCCGATCGAGCCCAGATGCCTTGGGGCATGTCTACACAGCAGGGCAAAACTCGAATTAAGCTGCTCAGCTTCAGCTCTGTCGATTGCGTCGCTGAAGTCGAAATAGCTTAATCCGGCTTTGGGGCGCTGTCTCCGCAGCTGGAAGTCAAAGGAAGAACGCTTTTCCTTCGACTTCCCGAACTCCTCGTGACATGAGGGTTACCGGAGTTGGAATAAGATGTCCTCCCGCTCGCCAGGATTTCGAAATCACGGCTTGCTGTGTAGACGCGCCCAAAATTTGTTAATTCGGAATAACGTCAGTTACGCCGAAATACTGCTGCTGTGTAGACGGAGTCGGGGGAGCATGTAACAGCGGGTATCTTGTCATCTAGGGCCTGCCTACCCCAGGAAATAACTTATTTTGAAATAACTCCCGAAATAACTCTTTCGAGAGAGCGCATCCACGCTTCAGGGAAGCCTGGAAACGAGTCCCAGGCAGGCTCCTGGAATGTGGATGCGTTACCTCGACTTAGAGCCCAGGAAGCACCAGAGAGTGGTCACTTTGAGTGAGTCTGGGGAGTTGTTCTTTTGAAATAGCAGCAGTGGAGCGTCCACGCTCCTGCGGTCGCGAAAGCAGCGTCATTCCTCGTGGGAAGCGGGCGTCCCTCCTTTCGCACTCACGGGCTTGGCGGTGTGGACGTGCCGTGTGTCGGTTCGAAATAACTCCCTAGTGGAGACCAGAGGGGCTAGGAAGGACTTTGCCCCCCCCCACCACCACCACAGGAAGCCCAGCATCCCAGCTGTGCGACGGGGTCAGGCCCGGGGGCTCCAGGCGGCAGGGTGGGAAGGTTGAGGCGATGACATGACGTGGTCTGGGGGGGGCTGCGGAATAGGAATCGGAGTGGCAGGACTGCAAGAACCTGGTTGAAATGGAGCCCTGGCTGGGGCAGGGGGCCATGGGTGTGGGAGGGGCTGTTAAAAGCCCCCCCCCCCATAAGAGAAGCAGATGGGGAAGCACAGGCCCAGACGTGTCCTGTGTGCATCTAGCAGCGACGATGGCGGAGAGATGAGCAGAGACCCACAGGGTCTGTAGCCAGGCCTGGGGACAAAGGACGAATATTGGGGGACAGGCAGGGATTATTACTGGGTGCTGAAATTCCCTCCCCCACGTAGCCCCTTCCTCTGCCACTCCCCCGCTGCCCTGCAGAGCCCTCTCCCCCTCCTGGTGTGGCACCCCCCCAGGGCTGTGCTGGCTGTTGCTTAGGAGCTGTTGGGGGTGCTCAGGCCTCCTCCCCCTCTGAGCGCCTGCTCTCCCCACCCCTGTTTCTTTCTGCAGCTCCCCCATGGTACCCAAATTCACCATCTTGGCAGGAGCCGGCGGGAAGGCCTCCCGAATTCCTGCTGGCTGAGGTCCACCTGCCCAAAGTGGTGAGTTCTGCAGAGGGGAGCTCCCGGCAGCTCCAGCCCGGGTCTGTGGCAGCAGGGAGATGCGGGCGGCCATGGGGCGGGTCTCTCCAAATGAGGGGCACGGTGGGGCGCGGCAGGGGCCCTGGCCATACAGCGGGTCTGTCCCACTGGACCATGCTGTGGGGTGGGTCCATTCCAGTGGGGGGTGCTGGCCGTAGGGTGGGTCTGTTTGAGCAGAGGGCGATGTGGGGCAGAGGGTGCTGGCCATGGGGTAGGAGGTGCCAGCCAGTGTTTGGATCTGTCCCAGTGGGGGATGCTGTGGGGTATGGGATGCTGGCTGTGTGGCGGGGCTGTCCCCGCTGTGGGTTCTGTGGGGCGAGGGTGCCAGCCATGGGCCGTCTCTCTGCCAGGGGGGCACTGTCTGTGGGGGGGTGCCAGCCATGGTGCAGGTCTGTCCCAGCCACGGGGTCCCAATGGGGTGGGGGTGCTGGCCTTGGGGCAGGTCTGTCCCAATGGAGGGTGCTGTGGGGTGGGGATGCTGGGGTCTGTCCCCCCAGGTTCTCATGACCCTCCTGCAGGGCTCAGCGCTGGAGTTGTCCCTGGAGCTGGGGCAGGACCGGGTCGTGCTGCGGGGGGGCCCAGACCCCTATGTCCTCGACATCTACATCCCTCACGACATCGTCCCAGAGCGCAGCCATGCCCGCTTCCACCGGGGCACGAGGGTGAGCCGCCCCTTGGGGGGCCCTGCCTTCCCAGGGGAACCCCCCCAGGAATCCCGCCCTTTGGGGGACCCTGCCTCCCCAGGGAAGCCCCCTGGGAATTCCGCCCTTTAGGGGACCCTACTTCCCCAGGAGGCCCCCCCCCCAGAATCCTGCCCCTTGGGGGACCCTACCTTCCCCCTCGGGGAATCCCACCTGTCTGCCTCAGGGTGCGGTGATCACATATCCCTTAAGGCAGCGTTTTTCAAACCCGGCCCTGCAGCCGAACTGATCAGCTCCTGCCTCGGTCCCTCAGCGCGTCCCCCTCCTGGGGCTAGGCCAGGCCCTGGCCCTGCACGACTCCCGCACGTGGGCGCCGGCTCCCTGGGGCCCCTCCGCGCAGGGAGGCTCCATATCCTGCTCCCGCCCGAGCACTAGGACCGTGACCAGTGGGAGCCGTGATAAGCGCCACCAGGACCCACTCCCCAAGCCTTGCCCCAGCCCAGAGCCCCCTCCCGTGCCCCCAAACAACTCACCCCGGGGTCCCCTCAGCCCCCCAATCGCCTGCGCAGCCCGCTGAGAGTGAGTGAGGGCGGGGCAGGGCGAGTGACAGGAGCGAGCAGGGGGCGGGGCCTTGGAGAAGGGGCGGGGTAGGAGTGGGGCTTCAGTGAGGGGGCACTACAGGGGCTCCCTGAAAAGTTTTAAATCAAAATGGGGGGGGGGCTAAAAATTGAGAACCGCTGCCCCCAGGCAAAAACGCCCAGCCCCTAAGACAGTGACCCTCGCCCTCAAGCTGTGGCCCCTCCCCTTCTGATGTGACTCCTCCCCCTCTGGCTGGGGCTCCTTTCTGTTGGGCTCCTTCCTGCCCATCTGACTCCTCCTCCTTCTCACTGGCCCCTCCCCTAGCCCCATGAGCAGGCGCTGCCCCACAGCTCTGCCGTGGCTCTGACGCCCCCGCCACGGTTTCCCCCACGCTCACCACCCCCTCCTCTCCTCACAGGTGCTGACTGTCAAGATGCCCATCCAGTCCCAGCTGGGGCCCCCTTGAGCCAAGCCCCCTCTGCTGAGAAGCCAGGATCCAGAGTGGGGGCCCCCACCAGACTGTCCGGGGGGGGGGGGTCAGTGCTGTGATTCCCAGCAGCAGGGGGCGGCAGAACGCCAGGATTCCTGGGGTCTCTCCCGGCTCTGGGAGGAGAGTAGGGTCTAGTGGGTAGAGTGGGGCAGGGCGTGGAGCCAGGACGCCTGGGTTTTTCCTTCCAGCTCTTGCTCCTGTCCTGCCCAGAGATCAGCTCCTGTGGGGAGGCCGGGACGCTGCCGCCCTGGTGCTAGGATGGGGGGGCGGGGGGCAGCTGGCTTGTCAGGGGCTGGGTTGTGCCATTTCCATCTGCATCCGGAGGGGTGCAATAAACAGTGTGAAGGAAACGTGGTGTCACCTGTCTGCGTGCGGCTGCTCCAGCCTCGCCCGCCAGGGGCCGCTGTGGGGAGGAGTGCCCACCGGGGGGTAGTGCCTGGCCTCGCCCAGCAGGGGGCGCTGGGGGCAGGGATCCCAGCTGGAAGGGGTAGTGCCTGTCCTCGCCCAGCAGGGGGCGCTGGGGGGAGGGGGGGGTGTGCCAGCCAGGGGTAGTGCCTGTCCTCGCCCAGCAGGGGGCGCTGGGGGGGGGGGGGTGCCAGCCAGGGGTAGTGCCTGTCCTCGCCCAGCAGGGGGCGCTGGGGGGGGTGCCAGCCAGGGGTAGTGCCTGTCCTCGCCCAGCAGGGGGCGCTGGGGGGGGGGTGCCAGCCAGGGGTAGTGCCTGTCCTCGCCCAGCAGGGGGCGCTGGGGGGAGGGGTGCCAGCCAGGGGTAGTGCCTGTCCTCGCCCAGCAGGGGGCGCTGGGGGGGGGTGCCAGCCAGGGGTAGTGCCTGTCCTCGCCCAGCAGGGGGCGCTGGGGGGGGGGGGGTGCCAGCCAGGGGTAGTGCCTGTCCTCGCCCAGCAGGGGGCGCTGGGGGGCGGGGGGGGTGTGCCAGCCAGGGGTAGTGCCTGTCCTCGCCCAGCAGGGGGCGCTGGGGGGGGGGCCAGCCAGGGGTAGTGCCTGTCCTCGCCCAGCTGGGGGGGGGGGGTGCCAGCCAGGGGTAGTGCCTGTCCTCGCCCAGCAGGGGGCGCATTGTGCTTGTCTGTTGGCTTCTGTCCCTGTCCAGGCCCTCCCCCCCCCCCCCGCTCCCCCTCCCTTCCTTTCTGGCTCCTTCCCCTGTACAGCCTGTTCCCTTCGCAGCAGCCCCCTCCGCCGCCCTCCAGCCATCTGCCGCCAGCCGCCCCGGCCCGGAGCCGGCTCCGCCGCCCCCCCGCGGGCCCTTCCCCTCCAGCCGGCACTGACAGGGACTGGCTCGGGGGCAGGGAGTGAGGCAGGGGAATTTCCCCTCCAGGGGGCGCTGGCTCCCACCCAGCCCCAGGGCAGGGCCTCGCTGGCTCCGGGGGTAGGGAATGGGGCCCTTCCCCTTCGGTTGAGGCCTGGCTGCCCTGCTCTGGGGCGTCTGCGTCCATTGCACCCCCCAGGCTCCCTGGTTCCTCCCCCCACAACCAGCCCCAGACCCCTTCCTATCCTATGCCCCCAGGCCCTGCCCCACTCCCTCCTCTGTGCATATACTTGCATCTCATGTCACCCACCCATCCAGTCTAGCGCTGGGAATTTTCCATGGCTCCTGGGATGTAATTCTCACTGGGGGGTGGGGGGCTGGGAGTCCCAGGACTCCAGGGTTCTCTCCCTGGCTCGGGGCGGGGGGGGACAGCTGGTGTGGGGGGCAACAGCCTTGCTCAGTGCTGCTGGCTGCTCCCCCCTCACCTGCCAGGAGGGGGCCGTGCCCTGCGTAGCTCATACCATCTGTCTCCCACTGGGGCACCCCCCCACCCCACACACCTCCGTCTGCCTCCCGGCCGGCTGGGGCTCTTGGCAGCTGGCAGCTCCGGGCCCAAGGGAGGGCGAGCTCAGAGCTGGCCAGAACCTGCCTTGAGAGGGGAGTGGGGAGAAGCTGCTAGCCCAGACTCCTGAGTTCTCTCCTCGGCTCTGGGAGGGGAGTGGGGACTAGTGGCCAGAGCATGGGGGGCTGGGTGCCTGGACTTCTGGGTTCTCTCCCCGGCTTTGGGAGGGGAGTGGAGTCCAGTGGTTATAGTGGGGGTGGCAGAAGCCAGGACTCCTGGGTTCTCTCCCTGGCTCTGGCAGGTGAATGGGGGCTAGTGGTTAGAGCAGGGGGGTTGAGAGCCCGGACTCCTGGGTTCTCTGCCTGGCTATGGAAAGGGGATGGGCTGCAGAGATGCAGAGTCAGGGAAGGAACCCAGGAGTCCTGGCTTTCAACCCTCTCCCCCCCCCGCCTCCCGCCCATCCATCCCTCTACACCGCTCAGCCTGGGAGCTGTCCCTGGTGCTGCTCCCTCTCCGGCCCCTCCCCGTGGCGTCGGGGCTGGGGGGGGGGGCGCAGCGGCATCCCACGCAGGATCGCCTGGATTGAGAGCAGCAGCGAGTGACGCGGGCGGCTCCGCGTGGGGGGGGGGGAGCAGCTGGGGCTGGGACGGATCCGTCCTGGGCAGCCGCTCCCAGCTGGGCGGCTGTAGCGGGCGCAGGAGGCAGCGAGGGAGAGGGGGGAGGAAGGAGGCAAAGAGAGAAGTAAAGAGCTACGGACGGTGGCAGAGCAGCGGGGACGGAGACGGACGGACAGACGGCCCCTGTCTGCCCCCCCACCCCCTGAGCCGTGGGCCGGGGCATGGTGCTGTGACCCAGCCTGGGGGGGTCCCGCTCGGCGCCATGCAGTTCCACAAGGAGGAGTTCCAGAAGTTGGCTGGGAAAACCCTGGGCCAGCTGCACAGGTAGGGGGGCTGGGATAGGAGAATGGACGGGAGGGTCCCTGTCGCGCCGTAAGGGGGGGGCGGGGGGGCTGGGGGCAGCAGATGGCGTGTTTCTGCCTCCCCACACGCTGGCCCGGCTGGGTCATGAGCTCCATCCCTCCGATTAATCCGCAGACTTTCTCCGTCCCTCTGCCCCGTGCCCCCGGATTTACCCCAACCCTCTGCCCCTTCCGGATTTACCCTGGCCCCCTCCACCCCCTCAGATTTACCCCGTTCCCCTGGCCCCCCCGGATTTACCCTGGCCCTCTGCCCCTGGATTTACCCCATCCCTCTCCACCTGCCCGGATTTACCCCGTTTCCCTGGCCCCCCCGGATTTACCCCGTACCTCTGATTCATCCACAGATTTACCCCCTCCCCCTACCCCCCAGATTTACCCCATCCCTCTGCCTCCTACCCCCAGATTTACCCTGGCCCCCCTGGATTTACCCTGTCCCTCTGCCTTCCCCCTCTGATTTACCCCATCCCTCTGCCCCCCCTCAGATTTACCCTGTCCCTCTGACCCCTCCCTGATCCACACTTGGGACTGCCCCACTCCCACAACACTTGCTCTCTCCCTTACCCCCGTGGGGTATGTGATGCCCAGGGCCAGATGCGAGCTCTGCCCCCCCCCCCCCCCACGGCTTTTTTTGGTGAGGTGCTGGCTGGGAATTGGGTGTCCCGGAGCTGCCTTGGGAAACATCTTTCCCCCCATCAGCCTTTTAATGGTGAGATATCTGCCTTCTATTTATAGCCTTGATCCACTCATCCCCCGCCCCCCCCCCGGCTCCCAGCCCTCTCTAATCCCCCCCCCCCAGCATTTACACACAGCCTGGGATCCAGGTTACTGCAGCTCGGTGCAATCCTGCCCCACCCCACGGACGTTTCATCCCTGCCGGGTCTGCCAGGGGGCAGATGGAGGGAAAAGGGCCCAGCGGCTGGGAGCCCGAGGGGCAGTCTGTGGAGAGCATGGGGGGATCAGTAAGAATAATATCGGAGGCCATGGAATCGCCAGAGGAGGCTTGGGCTGGACCTGGTGTTCATCCTGCCGCCCCTTGCTGGCGGGCCAGGGCCATGCGCCCTGCGTGTTCCTGGCACCTCCTGCTGGCGGGGCTGGGCCCTGCATGTCCCTGGCGCCCCCTGTTAGCAGGCCTGGGCCCTGCGCCCTGCGTGTTCCTGGCGCCCCCTGCTGGTGGGGCCGGGCCCTGCACCCTGCATGTTCCTGGCACCTCCTGCTGGCGGGGCTGGGCCCTGCATGTCCCTGGCGCCCCCTGTTGGCAGGCCTGGGCCCTGCGCCCTGCGTGTTCCTGGCGCCCCCTGCTGGTGGGGCCGGGCCCTGCACCCTGCATGTTCCTGGCACCTCCTGCTGGCGGGGCTGGGCCCTGCATGTCCCTGGCGCCCCCTGTTGGCAGGCCCGGGCCCTGTGCCCTGTGTGTTCCTGGCGCCCTCTGTTGGCAGGGCTGGGCCCTGCCCATCAAGCGAGCACCTGTGTGATCATTGTGCGTGTGGGTGTCTCTTGTGGAGAGGGCATCTGGGGGTTGCAGGGCTGCATGAGGGTGCAGGGGGGCGCCGGCGGCTGGGCAAACAAGGTTGGTGTGGGTATCTTGGAAGATGGCTTTGGGCCCATCCCCAGCTGGTGTTGCCCATTGGCATCCATGGGGCCAGCCCCCCAACTGGTGTCAAACAGCCTTGACTTCTAAACTGTGCTGGTCCCAGTCAGGGAGGAGCACTGGGGTCCTGGATCTGCCCTCGAATGCCCCCGCCTCAGGACCCCGCCCTCGCGTGTGGTCCATGGCTGGCCGGCGCTGCCGCACCCGGGGGAGGTGGGGCGGAGGCGATCGATGCGGAGCCGGGACATCATGTTGTTCTAAAATCGCCGAGCGAGCAGAACAGCAAACCCCAGCCCTGGCGTGGAGAACCCGGTGCCCTTACGTAACTGGCCCGGATTCCAGCGCAGAGTGGGTCCCGTCAGAGCCAGACCTCATGAAATATGCACCAGGTTTATAAATGGATCCCGCACGATGTATTTATACAGTGAGCAAGAAGCCCTGCATGAGAGGCCCCGAACACGCGCACTGGCACGTCTGTGCAAAGCTGTTCTGAGACTAGATCAAAGGGGGGTGTGTGTGTGTGTGCATACCCAATCCCGGGGTGTCTCTAAAAATCTGTGTCTCTGAGATGTACGTGCGCACTGTGTATAGAATAAAATGTGTGCGGATTACATCACAAAATCTGTGCACTCCTCTCTGCCGACTAGCGTGCAGTAGAACACGCACCCAGATTTTGTGATGTCTCTGCACACGCATCGTTCCGCACAAGAACACAGCAGCGGGCGCCCAAACGGGTGCTCACCCCCAAAGTGTATGGCTTGTATGTGCACCCACTTGCGTGGATGGTTGATACGGGAAACACACTTCAATAGATGCACGCCCATTTATATATGAACCCATTCAAGGGGGTGTCTTTAGGACTGGAAGGCAGGTCATCAAGTCCGGTCCCCTGCCCTCACGGCAGGACCAAGCACTGTCTAGACCATCCCTGACAGGTGTCTGTCCAACCTGCTCTTCAATATCTCCAGGGAAGGAGATTCCACAACCCCCCTTGGCAATTTATTCCAGTGTTGAACCACCTGGACAGGCAGGAAGTTTTTCTTAATGTCCAGCCTCAACCTCCCTTGCTGCAGTTTAAGCCCCTTGCTTCTTGGCTTGTCCTCGGAGGTTAAAGAGAATCTATTTTTCTCTCTCCTTGTAACACCCTTTTAGGTACTTGAATGCTGCTCTCACGTCTAGGGCTGTTAAATATCAGTTAATTGAATAGTTGATTAACCTCATGAATTCTTATTGGTTAGTCGACTATTCTGTAGTCCCCGGGGGTGGGGCCGGCAGCTGCTGTATCAGAGGCAGCAGCATGGGGGGCTAGGCGGGAGCTGGTCCACAAGGGGAGCTAGTTATAAACCAGCTCCCTTGTGCACCGACTGCCTGTCCGGGGGAGGGGCTGAGCTCCCAACCCAGCATGAGCCAGAACTGAACCGGGCTGCCCACCCGGCTCCTAATACGCTTTAAATGCAGAGCCGCAGCAGGGGTAGGTCCCGGACCCCGGCGGGAGCCAGGACTGAGCTGGGCTGCTGGCCAGCCTGCTAAAAACTGTACTGGCAAGTGGGGTGGGGGGAATGCGTGTAGTCTACAGCATTAACCTATAAGCTTTTGCTTCTCAGTTAATTGGTTAATCAGCTACACTATTACATCCCTAGTCACGTCCTCTCTCGGTCTTCTCTTCTCCAGCCTCATCAAACCCAAATGGTTCCTCTTTCTTCTCACAGGCCATGTTTGCTAGACCCTTAATGTAGAATGTAAAATCTCTTCGGCTACGTCTAGCCTGCAGGCTTCTGTTAAAAGAAGCTTTTCCGGAAAAGATCTGAAAAAACTTTTTCCGAAAGAATCATAGAGCTGGATGAGACCTCAGGAGGTCATCAAGTCCAGCCCCCTGTCCAAGGCAAGACCAATCCCAACTAAAGAGCATGTCCACACTGCCAAAGTGCATCAAAAAAGCGATCTGCTTTTTCGAGAGAGCGCATCCATGCTGAATGGACACTATCTCGCATTTAAGCTGTGATTACTATGGACGGAGTGCCCACTAGGGCACCTGTGCTTTTTCCTCTTCTTTCGAAAGAACTCCCTCTTCCCCGTCTACACACACCTTTTACCAAAAAAGCTCTTTCGGAAAAAGGCTTCTTCCTCGTAGAAAGAGGTTTACCAACATCAGAAAAAACCCTCTGTTCTTTTGATTTTTTTCCGAAAGAACATGATTACAGTATGGATGTAATTGCAGTTTTTTCGGAAAAACGGCCATTTTTCAAAAAAACCCTCTGGGCTATGTCTACACTGGTGGCTTATTGCGCAAGAACATCTTGCGCAAGTGTTCTTGTGCAAGAAGTCTTGTGCAAGAAAACGTCCACACTGCCATGTGCGAGCTGTGCTTTTGTGCAAGAGCGCCCATGGCAGTGTGGACGCTCTCTTGCGCAAGAAAGCTCCCATGGCCATTTTAGCCATAGGGCTGTCTTGTGCAAGAAATCCCTGCCGAGCGTCCACGCTGCCCTCTTGCGCAAGAGCTCCTGTGCAAGAGGGCTTACACCTGTTAGAAAAGAGCATAACTCTTGCGCAAGAAGCCCTCTCTTACCACGCCGCACTGTAAATTTCCTTGCACAAGAGCGGGCGGGCAGTGTGGACGCTCTGTGGATTCTTGTGCAAGAACAGCCTTACTTGCACAAGAAGCCGCGAGTGTAGACATAGCCCTGTAGTGTCCACGTAGCCTTTGTGTAGTTTTCGATAGATCTGGTGCGCACACGGGTTGGTATATGGGCGTATCCACAGATCCGTGTGTGTGTGTGTACACACACACACACACCCCTTGTCATATAGAACAGTGTTTTTTTAAAAAAAATTATAAATACCCCCAGTACCTACAGTTTTCAGACACACACAATTTTTTCCTACCATTGCAACACATTTGTTTAAACAACGTAATCATAGCCGGGCGGGGGATGAAATATTTGGGTGTAAAAAGTACAAAAATAATAAAGCACTGTAAAACTTAAAACAAAAATTAAATTTTCTCCAAATTTCAGTTGTGTTGATGCACCCTCTAGACTTCTCTTGAGTACCCCTAAGGGTACTCCTACCACTGGTTGAGAAACACTGATAGAGAACATGAACACACACACACACACACACACACACACACACACACACACACTCTACACTCCAGGTGCACTGTAATAAGCCAAATTTCTGCCTAGCTAGCCCGTGCCATGCACCTCTACCTGCCTGTGGCTCTATTGTATCGTCAGAATCGCTGGCTGTGGATGGATGAAAACCACGTGCCAAGACTGTGCCTGAGGGTGACAGGCATTGAGGAAATGCCCCATTTAACTACTTGTGCGACTGTAATTCGGGCCCCTTCAGCCTTCCCGCCATCCCCTGTGCTTGTTTCTCTGCCGGATGGCTGCCCCACAGGCCAGCTGGGGCATGGAGACCCCGGGCAGGAGCCACCATGTGGCACGGGGGCCCGCTCGGCAGCGTGTGGGGCCGGTGCTGGCAGAGTGCGCTGCATTTCTCCCCTGCTCACGCCAACAGACACATGCCAGGCAGCCACCTGGAGAATCTGGCTCCGGGGGTCCTGTCTGGCCTCACCCGGAGCTGTGGGGCAGGGACGGGGAGAGGAGCCAGACCGCCAGGCTGCTCCTTGCCCTTCCTCCAGCACCCTGCTGCACCTCCGGCCACCTCCTGGCTGCCTGAGTCACCCCCTGGAGAGGGGCTGGCTTGGTACAGTGCACCCAGGGGCCCGGGTAACGAAATCTCTCGGGGGCGGGGGCGGGTGCAGTGATGGAATGGGTGGGGGGGCCGAAAGACTTGGGAAAGGTGGGGGGGGTGGCTCCCCCATCTTATCTATCCCACCCATCCCCTCTATCTATCCATCCATCCCCCACCCATCCTCTTTATCTGCCTGTCTGTCTCTCTATCCCCACCCACCCCCTCTATCTATCTATCTATCTATCCCCACCCACCCCCTCTATCTATGTATCTAGCCCCACCCACCCCCTATCTATCTAGCCCCACCCACCCCCACTATCTATCTATCTATGTATCTAGCCCCACCCACCCCCTCTATCTATCTATCTGTCTAGCCACACCACCCCCTATCTATCTGCACCCACCCCCTCTATCTATCTAGCCCCACTCACCCCACTATCTATCTATCTATCCCCACCCACCCACCCCCTCTGTCTGTCTATCCCCACCACCCCCTCTGTCTATCTATCTATCTATCCCCACCCACCCCCTCTATCTATCTATCTGTCTAGCCACACCACCCCCCTATCTATCTGCACCCACCCCCTCTATCTATCTAGCCCCACCCACCCCCACTATCTATCTATCTAGCCCCACCCACCCACCCCCTCTATCTATCTGCACCCACCCCCTCTATCTATCTAGCCCCACCCACCCCCACTATCTATCTATCTATCCCCACCCACCCACCCCCCTCTGTCTGTCTATCCCCACCACCCCCTCTGTCTATCTATCTATCTAGCCCCACCCACCCCCACTATCTATCTATGTATCTAGCCCCACTCACCCCCTCTGTCTATCTATCTATCCGCACCCACCCACCCCCTCTGTCTGTCTGTCTGTCTATCCCCACCACCCCCTCTATCTATCTATCTTCACCCAGCCCCTCTGTCTGTCTGTCTGTCTATCGATCTATCCCCACCCACCCCCTCTATCTATCCAGCCTGCCTATTGTTTCATGCCCCCCATGCACTCGGATTTGTAGGACAAGGCGCTGGCTGGTTTGCCAGCCGCTGACACCTTTGAGGGTCAGGGGAGGCCAGCCCAGAGTCGGAAGGCTGCTTGCTGTTTTCCCGGCGCTGCTGTCAACGAGACAGCTGGTCCGGGGCTAATCCTCCCTCCCGGCTCCCGACGTGAAATTGCTTCCTGTTGGTGATCGCGCCCTCCCCCCGTGTGTGCCATGTCCCGGCCTCCCCCTGCTAGAGGGGGTGAGTCGTGCGCGTCCGTCTGTGCGTCCCAGCCGCTCCCTGCTGGGGGAGGGGCATGCCTAATCATCGCAGCTTGGAGCAAAATTGGGCCCAAACGTCCAAAGGGGTTTAGGAACCTAAAGATGCAATGAGAGGCACCGCAGGAGGGGTTCCAAAGTTCCCTGGTGTCTGGCACTTTTTCTCCACGAATCCCCAGCACCCCAAGTCCTGGGATCTTGTGAGACTCTTGGCTTCTATTTGAAAAAAAAATCCTTCTTGTGGACCTCCCGGTCAGGGAGAAAAACTGAGATCCATGATCCCCCAGGGCGTGGGGGAACCCCACCGATACCCTGACCCTGGGGAGCAGACTGGGACCCCCGGCAGGGGACGGGGGTTGTGGTGAATCCTTCCTCCAGGACATTAGCCAACCCGTCCCCAGGTTAAACGGATCCCTGGGCCGTGAGCATGCATCCCGGCGTGTGTGGGCTGCCTCCTCTGGTGAGGGCTCTTGGGGTCTCTCCCCGGCCCTCCAGAGAGCGAGGGCTGGGAACCTGGACTGGCCCATCCTCTCCCCTCACTCCAAGGACTTTTGCAATGCAGGGAGCGGCCTGGATTCCTGTCCACCAGGCCTTTCAGAGCACGCTGAATAATTCATGCCCTCTTCTTGCAGTAGCTTCAGCCTCCTCCATCTATAATTCATGGCGCTAAACTTGGCTTCATGGACATTTCCCCCCCCCTTCCAACACTCTGTGTTTAAATCTCACGACTCTGCGAATCTTTGAACCTTCTCAGAGCCCGGAGCAGCCAGCCGGCCCTGAGTTCGGTTCCGTTTTCATTCTATCCTGTAGAATTCTTTTCCTTGGCTTGAAGGGGTTTAAATTGTACCTGGAGTGGGTGGAGAGCCGGGACTCCTGGGGGCTCTCTAGCCCTGGCTCTGGGAAGGGAGTGAGGTCTAGTGGTTAGAGCGGGGGGGGCTGGGAGCCAGGATTTCTGCTTGGCCATGAGGAGGGGTATATATATGCATGTGTGTGTATGTGTGTGTAGAGTAGTTTATTTTGTGAGTGCACGGAATTTTCTCCGATTGGAGCATTTGCACTGGTTTTGGTTTTTGTAGCACTGGGTGGTTTTTCTTTGAGTTGGTTTGCTTAAGGTTGCATTTGGCTTCGAATCTTTAATTTTCACAGCCCCCTTCCCCATGCTTTATTCTTTTCTTCGTTTGAAGAAGTAGGATTGATGAATCAGCGATATTTGATAGGAATCAGCACTTCATTCAGAGAGGTCGAATTATTTTATTTGTGTATTTAGCTTAAATTGTTCACAACTTTATGGATTTCTTTTTAATTCATTCCAATTTTCTTGATTTCTTCCTTGGATCTCAATGAATTATGGCCGACTTATTTAGTATTCTGTTTCCGTGAGGTATCATGACTTAATTTCCTTCAGTTGTCATATTATGTCGATGGAGTGGGATTGTCTGATTGAATGTGACCGATCCCCGTTGCTTAATTCTGGTTGGGTGGGCTTTGATTGCCTTTCACCTCTTGGGATTTTGAAATCTGGATTCATTTTTCCTTTGATTTCAGGTGTCGTTTCATAAGCCGGGGTTAAATCTCTTCTGTTGTTCGTTTGCTCTCCTGCTGTTGGGTTTGGAGCGGTTTCAATGATTAAATTGCGTTTTTCCCAGCTCTCCGGCCACTTCAGACGCTTCTCTTTCACCAGGAGGGTTGGTTCGTTCCAGCTGCAGTTCGGTTCGCTGAGATCCTACTTTAAATGGGCTCGTTCGTGCTGGTTTGCTTCCCACTACGTTCGCAAACCCCGGGCTGTCCTCCTTCCCTTCGGCACAAAGCCGAAGTTGGCTCCTTCTAGGCACCGGCAGGAGAGGGTCTGTCGCGACCCAGTGGCTGGCAATTCCCATTTTTTCCCAGGGATGGGAATGAACCATTGAAACCACCTGCCAAAGGCTGCGATGGCGTCTCCGTCGCTGCAGACCTTCCACCCGCCTCATAGCTCTTCCCTGGGGCATCTCCGCTCTGCTACCAGGCTCACCCAGGCTGCTCCTGCATCATCCCGGCCGTTGGACGCCCCTCACGTCCTTCCTGCTCAAACTGGAGCAGAGCCGCTTGGAAAACAAGCCCAGTGCCATTGGAAACAACCCAGGCTGGATTCCCCGGGAGTGTTTTCACTCAGCTTGGCCTGTGTGATAAATGCAGGCAGCTTCACACCCTGCCTTTCGGAGTCAGGACTCCTGGGTTCTCTCCCCACTCTGGGCAGGGAGTGGGGGCTAGTGGTTAGATCAGAGGGGACTGGGAGCCAGGACTCCTGGGTTCTATTGCACTGCCCTGCTTGGCTCAGATGGTTAGTTTGCAGCAGTGTGGCCTAGTGTGCAGAGCACTAGACCAGGCGCGAGGAATTAGCGTCGGAATCTGATGGCTGAGCTGCCTCTGGCCTGGCTTGTATGCCACTCAGTTGTGAGGTGTGCAGGTGATGACGATGATCTATTAGCTGTATTACAGTAGCAGGCAGGAGCCCCAGACTAAGCCTAAGGCACTGTGGTGCTAGGTGGCACACATTATTAGATGTATTATGGTAGCGACCAGAACCCCATGATGCCAGGCGCTGCATATTGTTAGGTGTATTACGGGAGTGTGGTGCTAGGCGCTGCACGTTATTAGGTGTATTATGGGAGCACCTAGAATTCCATGGTGCCAGATGCTGCACATTATTTTTATTATTTATTTGTTAGATGAATTACGGTAGTGCTCAGAACTTTGTGGTGCCAGGCACTGCACACTGGTGCGTAACCAGGGCCCCAGTGTGCCAGATGCTGCACACTATTAGGTGTGTTATGGTAGGGCCTGGGCGTGCCAGGCGGTGCATGCTATTAGTTGTCTTATGGTAGTGCCCAGGGCCCGGCAGTGCACACTATTAGGTGTGTTACGGTAGCGCCCAGGGCGCTGTTGGGATGCTGCGGCAGGCCCATCGCCGGTGGGAGCCAACGGCGCAGCTGAGAGTGGGCCGGGCAGGGGAGACGGAGCCCAGCAGCTTGTGTCCGATGTGCCAGCGGGCAGAGGCCCGGCGCGGGCGCGTGCTGGGATCATAGAGAGTCTGCGTCTGCCAGGCCAGACACGGGCGTTCACGAGGCATGTTGGCCCGTGTCTCGCTGCCCGGGGGGCGCAGCCTGTTCCCCCTCTGGCTGGCTCCGGGGCTGTGCCTGGCTTCGTTCTGGGGTCCCCACGGCGAAGGCCTGGTCAGACGACCGCCCAGCCCCAGCGCTGGGCGGTTCTGGGGTGGCAACGTCGCCCCTCTCTCAGGAATGGAATAAAATCGAGAGCTGGGGTGTGCCTGCTGCGGGGGCGTGAGGGAAAGCCGAGGGCTCGGAGACGCTTGGAGTGAAGTCGGGCCCGGAGTCTTCAGGGAACCGAAGCCCTGAGCTGGGCTTTGGGGCACCCAAGTTATTCCAAATTGCGCCCAGGCCTTGCTTTTCCGGGGCCTGTTCTCAAGCTTTTCTCTGCCACTGGGAAAGTTCAAATGTCTCCGTTATTCTACCTGTCCTCGTCCTCTGAGCCCCTCGCCTGAGCCTCAGTTTGCTGCCAGAGGAGGCTGCTGCTTAGGAAATGTTTGGTTCAAGAGGAACTGAATGGATTCTCCCCCCCCCCCCCGCACACATGCTCTGTTGTGCATTTTTTTATTCACTTCATAAATTTGGGTTGAGGTCATTGATTTGGGGGGGAGGGCAAAGAGGCCATCTCAGTGTTTCACTTTGAAATTTCTTCCTGTTTTATTAACGAAATAAATACACTCCCGTCTTCAACCCCCCCCACCCCAGAAGTGGATTCTACCCCCTCCCACCCACGCTTTAACCTTAGCATTAGCCAGACTTTTCGAAGGGTTTTCCCCCAGCCAGAGCAAATGGTTTCTTCCCCGAATGGCAGAGAACCAAAACTTCTGTGAGTTGTCCAGCCCCAGAGAGCAAGTGGGTACATACGTCCAGCCGTAATTTGTAGCTTGGCCTCGTTTAACGACTGGCCTGTATGGCCCAGGCTCGGGGCCAGCCCGCGGTGTGTTCTGGGTTGAACTGGAGCAGAGCGGATAGGAAACCAGACTGATTCACTGGTTGCTAGTGATGGAGGATCTGCCCCCGTCTAATTCGCCCGGTTAAAGATTGGTTAGATCTTCGCCAATTTCCCCACGTCAGCCGGAGGCAGCTCACTCCCGACTGTCTCCTATATCTGTGCCCCCTCCCCACATCCTGCCGGCTGCCCTAGCTCTGCCCCACAGGCCGGCTGGGCCGGTTTCGGTGGGTGGCCGCTCTGTGGTCCCTCTGCCGCTCAGTGACCTTGGCAGCGGGATTTGGCTGGGCCCCAGCTGCTGGGGGCGGAGGAGAACAAATGGAGCCACCCCCTTTGGCAGCTGGGGGGTGGGGATGGGGGTCAGCCCTACCGGGGTCACAAACACTCTGGTGGGGGGGGTGTCACACATACCCCACACACTGTCACACATACCCAGAGAAACATACATTGACACCAGCCCTAGCCCAGCCCCCCCACAGGGCCAGGAGTCCCCACTCCCCAATATCACCTCCTAGCACCCAGAGCAGGGCCCAGCCCCGCCAACAGGGGGCAGTAGAAATGTGCAGGGCCTGGCCCCACCAGCAGGGGGCGCTGGGGGGGGGGGGAGAAGAGAGAGACACACACACATACACACACACACACACACACACTCTCTCTCTCTCTCTCTGTGTCTCTCAAAAACACACACAAAATCCAGGCAGCTCCTGTTCTCACCTATGGGGTGAGGGGGGGTTGCTGCTCGGGACAGCTTGTGCGAAGGAGGGGTGCGTGCGTGTGCGAGCGAGCGAGCCCGTGTGCAACTCACAGCTCCAGCCCCGCAGACGCTATTCACAAGCTGATGAGGCAGCTTGGCCGGGAGCCCAGCACAGGGGCTTAGTGCTGCTTCCATATGGTCCCGCCAAGCCCACCGCTGCGCCACGTGGAATCGGGCACCGGTGCCAGCCCACCCCCCTTCCGCCCCTCCCCCCAGCGCACCAGGGTCTGGACTGGGCAGGCTCAGTAACACTATGGAAGCAGGGGGGGGCTGGGGTGCAGGGAGTGGGATGGGGATCTAGCAGGGGGTGCTGGGCTGCTGGGAGCGGGATGGGGGTCCAGCAGGGGGTGCTGGGCTGCTGGGAGTAGGATGGGGGTCCGGCAGGGGGCGCTGGCCTGCAGTGAGTGGGATGGGGGCCTGGCAGGGGGCGCTGGGCTGCAGGGGGCGGGATGGGAATCCGGCAGGGGGCGCTGGGATGCAGGGAGCGGGATGGGGGCCCGGCAGGGGGTGCTGTCTGCAGTGAGTGGGATAGGGGCCCGGCAGGGGGCGCTGGGCTGCAGGGAGCAGGATGGGGGCCCGGCAGGGGGCGCTGGGCTGCAGGGAGCGGGATGGGGGTCCGGCAGGGGGCGCTGGGCTGCAGGGAGCAGGATGGGGGTCTGGCAGGGGGCACTGGGATGCAGGGAGCAGGATAGGGGTCCGGCAGGGGGCACTGTCTGAAGTGAGCGGGATGGGGGCCCGGCAGGGGGCGCTGGGCTGCAGGGAGCGGGATGGGGGTCCGGCAGGGGGCGCTGTCTGCAGTGAGTGGGATGGGGGTCCGGCAGGGGGCGCTGGGCTGCAGGGAGCGGGATGGGGGCACGGCAGGGGGCGCTGGGCTGCAGGGAGCGGGATGGGGGTCCGGCAGGGGGCGCTGGGCTGCAGGGAGTGTGGCAGGGGAGCGCCCCCTGGCAGGCAGGGCTGGGTTAGGGTTAGCGGGTGCTGTGCTGTGGAAAGTGGGGCGGGGGTGCGGGAAGGCTCCATTTCTCTCACCTGCTCTCGCAGAGCTGGGGGTGCTAAGAAGATGCAGTGTGAAAAGGTGCAAGAATTCGCAGCTGCTTATTAACACCAGGCAGGGATGAAGGGGGGATAGCGTGGGGGGGGAGGGGAAGGGGGTGGGTTGGGGTGAGGCTGGGAAGGAGGAGAGAGGGTTGGAGGGGGTGGGGAAGGCGTAGCAGGTGGGGGCTGGGTTGAGGGGCAGTGGGGAGGGGGACGGAAGAGCCATGGGGGGGGTTAGCAATGGAAGGGGGAGGGGGAGTCTGTCCATCTGCCCTTCCTGTTGTGTGCGGTTGGTTCTCGCTCAGCTCTCGGGGTGAATCCAGAGTCACTCCTGTTTGAGGGCTCGCTGGGTTTGCCTGCTTCAGCCGAACCAGCGCGGAGTCCTGGGGCCTGTACAAAGCAGCAGCTTTCGTGGGCTGGAACCCACCTGGCCAGTGGCCAGGAGTGGAAAGTCCCGTGGGGCAGGGCTGGGGGGCACCTGGCTACCGGGGACCAGCGCTAATGAGCCCAATTCAATCAGCCCCCGGAGGCGGCCCCCTCCCAGCCGTTGCCGAGAAGCTGAGACACCCAAAGGGGGGGCTGACTTGCTGCTCCCCCCGGGTTGCTGAAAGTTGCCTGTCGGGCAGAGCCGTGTCCCTGTGGTCTCTGGCTGCCCCACCCTCGGCCTCAAACCAGCCCACCCTCATCCCGCTGTGGGGAGCCGGCCCCAGCCCCATCTGGCCGCAGAGGCCCCGATCTGGGCCAGCCATTTGGTTGCAGTGACCTGGCCCTGGCCCTTTTCCTGCGGCGAGGGGGGTGGCCAGTCGACTCCCATGCAGCTGCAGCAGCCCTGACCCTGCCGCAGGAGGTGCCAGAGCCCTGAGCCCCCTCCCCCAACCCCTCTGCCCCAGCCCTGAGCCCCCTCTCTCACCATGAACCCCTAGCCCCACCCCCGCCACATGAATATTATGTGCAGCCATATGAAGGTGATGTGTCGCACGTCCCCTTCTGTCGCACCTCCCCTCCGTGTTGCACACCCCCGTGTCACACGTCCCCTCCGTGTTGCACGTCCCCTCCGTGTCTCATGTCCTCTCTGTGTTGCACGTCCCCTCTGCGTTTCACGTCCCCTCCTGTCACATGTTCCCTCTGTTGCACCTCCCCTCCGTGTTGGGCACCCCCGTGTCACATGTCCCCTCCGTGTCGCACGTCCCCTCCGTGTCTCATGTCCTCTCTGTGTTGCACGTCCCCTCTGCGTTTCACGTCCCCTCCTGTCGCATGTCCCCTCTGTTGCACCTCCCCTCCGTGTTGCACACCCTCGTGTCGCACGTCCCCTCTGTGTCTCGTGTCCCTCCATGTCACATGTCCCCTCTGTGTCACACGTCCCCTCCTGTCACACGTCCCGTGTCACATGTCCCCTCCTGTCGCACATCCCCTCCACAATGGTGCACGTAACAAAGTTCATTCTGCTCAGGGGTGGGAAAACTCAGCGGGCCCCTAGCCCTGTGTGGGGTCTCTTGGGTAAATGTGCAGGCAGAGCTGGTGACGGGGTTTGTGGCAGGGACTGGTTCCCGGGTGAGTGTGTCTGGGGGGTGGGTGTGCTCTGTTACGTTCCCTGTTGCGCCTCTCCTGGAGTAGGTGACTTCTGGGTACCCGTCACTCCAGTTTGGGGGCAGGGCAGGTTCTGCTTTCAGATCTCCCAGGTCAATCCAGAGTCACTCCTGTTTGCAGTGGGAGAAAGGACAGGGTCTGCTTTCAGTTTCCCCTATGTGGGGTGTGATGACGTGGGCATTGTATTCGCTTAGCTATGCTGCTTGTGAGTTCTACTGGCCCACAGCAACTCCATGAGTGTGTCTCAGTTTCCCTGGGCATTGCCCCAATGACTAGAAGGGGGAAGCTACCTCAGCCCCAACCCATACACACTGGCCGGTACCCCGAGCCCAGAAGGGGGTGGGCGGGTGACACCTTTTGCCCAGGAAGGAGAACAAAGGGCACAGGAGGGATTTGAAGCCAGGCTGCTGGGGGGAGGGGGTGTCAGTCTTCGGTGGTTTGGGGTGCAGGGGAGGCAGGAGGGGGCCAGGTCCCTGGCTCTGGGCCCTTCTCCCCAAGCTGGGCTGTCCTGGCTGCGCCTGGTCCCTGTCGCCTCAGAACCCTCCTGCTCTCCCTGCCGGCTGGGAGTCCCCTCTGGCTGTGGGTGGGGGTGGCACTGGGCCTGGGGACCCCCCCTCGGTGACGGGGGAAGGGGCATCTTAGCAAACTAGGAGCAAACCCTCCTGGGATGGCTGCAGGGAGGGGGGGGAGCAGCTGCATCCCAGGGCCAGGCGAGGGGCCAGGCCCGGCAGGGAGCTGCGGAGGCAGCGGGGGCCAGAGGAGGTGACGGTGCCCTGGAAGGTCGGTCGAGCTCCAGCCCAGCTGAGCCAGGCAAGGGAGCTTAGCCAGGGATATTTAAAACCGTCCTTGTGATCTGCTGCGGCAGCCGCCTGCACCGGGGCCCACAGCACCCCGTGCTGAGCAGGGCCTGCGGCCGGCTGGGGCTGGGCAGGGTCTTATCTCACCCCTCCCTCCATCTGTCCACCCGTCTGTCTGTCCCCACCCACCCCCTCAAATATCTACCTATCCATCCATCCCCCTCTATCTACCTATCTACCCCCACCATCTACCTATCCATCCATCCCCCTCCACCCCCTCTATCTACCCATCTACCCCCACCATCTACCTATCGATCCATCCCCCTCCACCCCCTCTATCTACCCATCTACCCCCACCATCTACCTATCCATCCATCCCCCTCCACCCCCTCTATCTACCCATCTACCCCCACCATCTACCTATCCATCCACCCCCCTCCACCCCTTCTATCTACCTATCTACCCCCACCATCTACCTATCCATCCATCCCCCTCCACCCCCTCTATCTACCTATCTACCCCCACCATCTACCTATCCATCCATCCCCCTCCACCCATCTATCCATCCATCCCCCTCCACCCCCTCTATCTATCTATCTACCCCCCACCATCTACCTATCTATCCATCCCCCCTACATCCCCTCTATCCATCTATCCATCCATCCATCCCCCTCCACCCCCTCTATCTATCTATCTACCCCCCACCATCTACCTATCTATCCATCCCCCCTACATCCCCTCTATCCATCTATCCATCCATCCCCCTCCACCCCCTCTATCTGTCTATCCACACCATCTACCTATCCATCCATCCCCCTCCACCCCCTCTATCTACCTATCTACCCCCACCATCTACCTATCCATCCATCCCCCTCCACCCATCTATCCATCCATCCCCCTCCACCCCCTCTATCTATCTATCTACCCCCCACCATCTACCTATCTATCCATCCCCCCTACATCCCCTCTATCCATCTATCCATCCATCCCCCTCCACCCCCTCTATCTATCTATCTACCCCCCACCATCTACCTATCTATCCATCCCCCCTACATCCCCTCTATCCATCTATCCATCCATCCCCCTCCACCCCCTCTATCTGTCTATCCACACCATCTACCTATCCATCCATCCCCCCCTCTATCCATCTATCCATCCATCCCCCTCCACCCCCCTCTATCTACCCCCACCATCTACCTATCCATCCATCCCCCCCTACATCCCCTCTATCCATCTATCCATCCATCCCCCTCTATCTACCCCCACCATCTACCTATCCATCCATCCCCCCTACATCCCCTCTATCCATCCATCCCTCTCCACCTATCTATCTATCCCCCTCCACCCCCTCTATCTACCTATCCATCCATCCCACCTCAACCCCCTCTATCTATCTATCTATCTATCGATCTATCCCCACCCACCCCATATCTCTCTCTGTCTGTCTGTCCCCACCCCCACACCCTGTCTCTCTGCCTGGCAGGCTGCTGGAGCGGCGCCAGGCTGGCGGGGAGACGATCGAGCTGACGCAGGAGGGGCGCCCGGTGGAGGTGTCAGAGAAGCACCAGCCGGTGGTGGACTGCACCTGCTTTGGCCTCCCGCGCCGCTACATCATTGCCATCCTCTGCGGCCTGGGCTTCTGCATCAGCTTCGGCATCCGCTGCAACCTGGGCGTGGCCATCGTCAGCATGGTCAACAACAACACCGTGTACCGGGGCGGCAAGGCCGTGGTGGAGGTGAGGGGCCTGGCGCCGGCTCCCGCCGGACAGGCCAGCCCAGGGGGCAGGGAATGGGGCCGGGGCCTGTCCCCTCCAGGGGGTGCCGGCTCCTGCCCGGCCTAGGGATTGGCTGGCTCGGGGGCAGGGAATGGGCCATGGGGAGTTTCCTCTGTTTCTTTCCTCCCCAGAAAGCCCAGTTCACCTGGGACCCTGAGACGGTTGGGATGATTCACGGCTCCTTCTTCTGGGGCTACATTGTCACCCAGATCCCTGGGGGGTTCATCGCCCAGAAATTCGCTGCTAATAGGTGAGAACAGATACACAGCTGGCCCAGTAGGGGGCACTGGGTGCAGGGGGCAGCGCGGGGGCCTGGCAGGGGGAGTTGGGTGCAGGGAGCGGGGCGGGGGCCTAGCAGGGGGTGCAGGGGGCAGGGCGGGGGCCTGGCAGGGGGAGCTGGGCTGCAGGGGGTGCAGTGGGGGCCTGGCAGGGCGTGCTGGGCTGCAGGGGGTGCAGAGGAGGCGCTAGACTACGGGGAGCGGGGGCAGGGGCCTGGCAGGGGGTGCTGGGCTGCGGGGAGCGGGGCAGAGGCCCGGCAGGGGGAGCTGGGCTGCAGGGGGTGCAGAGGAGGCCCGGCAGGGGGCGCTGGACTACGGGGAGCGGGGGCAGGGGCCTGGCAGGGGGAGCTGGGCTGCAGGGCATGCAGAGGAGGCCTGGCAGGGGGTGCTGGACTACAGGGAGCAGGGCAGGGCCCTGGCAGGGGGTGCTGCGCTGCGCGGAGCGGGGCGGGGGCCCAGCAGGGGGCGCTGGACTACAGGGAGCAGGGCAGGGCCCTGGCAGGGGGTGCTGGGCTGCGGGGAGCCAGGCGGGGGTGTGTTTCAGATCAGGTATCAAATCTCAGACTCATTAAAAGTCCCCTGGCTGCTTCCTCCTCCCTCAGGGCCTGGCCCCTCTCCAACTGGGCTAATCCCTCGCTGCTTCCCGAAATCTCCCAGATAGACGCTGCGGTGCCCCGTGCCCTTAGCCAGGCATCACGCCCCACCCCGAGGGGCTACGTCCCAGCGCCAGGCGAGGACTCCCTGCATCCCCAGCCCCCATTCCCCACCCTGAGTCAGCAATGATGCAAGTGGGAGGTGGGCAAAACGCAGTCATGAGCGGCTGTGGTGATCAGGGACAAGGCAGCCGTAGCCATGACCAGCAATGGCAGAAATAGAGAACAATGATAGTGCAAACACAATGCTCTGTCACTAGTGTCCATGCAATGCACTGGTGAGCAGCAAGCATGCGAACACTAGTGACTGGTGAAGGTGTGTTACGCTCAGGAGTGAGGACTGACCATCCAATGCATTAGTGAACAATGTGAGTGCAAACACAAGAATGAGTAGCAAGCATGCTGTATGCTCGTAAGCAACGAGTACGCAAACACAAATGGGTGTGCAAATAATATAGTGAGCAGTGAGTGTGCACTGCACTAGTGTGCAGTGAGTACTTGAATGCACCAGCAAGCACAAAAATCAACTAGTGCCCAATGAGCATGCAAACACAGTAGTCAAGTGCCATCCTGCAAATGCAGCGAGCAGCAACGGTGCCACCCCAAAAGTGAGCCGTGTATGTGCCATGCACCAGTGAGGAGACAAACACAATAGTGAGCAGCACGCCTGCAAACACCGTTGCAAGCTGTGTGTGGGCCGGGCCCTAGTGAGCAGCGAATGTGCAGTCCCAGGCCACATCGCTAGCAAGCAGCAGCCGTACTGCCCCAACGGTGAGTCGTGCGCGTGCGATTGCACCAGTGCCACCTCCCTCTCGCCCACAGGGTGTTTGGCTTCGCCATCGTGGCCACCTCGACCTTGAACATGCTGATCCCTTCTGCTGCCCGCGTGCACTACGGCTGCGTCATCTTTGTCCGCATCCTGCAGGGGCTGGTGGAGGTGAGCGCCCCCTAGGGGCGGGAGTTGGGACAGAGGGGGCGGGGCTTGCCTTCCTGGCCATGCCCCCGTCCGCATGTGGGAGATGTGGGGGTGAGAGGGTGGCGCTGGCTCTGTTGGCCACACCCTTTCCTCACATGGTGGTGGTGGGATAAGAGGGTGGGACTTGCTTTTCCAGCCACACCCCTTCCTCCTCCTGGAGATTCAGTGGTGAAGCTTTGTTAGGGGCGGAGCTTGAACTCTAGCCACACCCCCTTTGTGGTAGGAGAAAGACCTGAAAGTGGAGGGGGCATGTGAGTGCAGTGGGAGGTGCAGGGGAAGGGGTGGAGCCTATTTATCTGGCCATGTCTCCCACCCCGTCGTGTGTCTGTCTGTCTGCCCCAGGGGGTGACGTACCCAGCCTGCCATGGGATCTGGAGCAAGTGGGCCCCACCTCTGGAGCGCAGCCGCCTCGCCACCACGGCCTTCTGTGGTAAGGGACCCTGCCCTGGCTGAGCCGGATGCCTGGGTTCTCTCCCAGGCTCTGGGAGGGGAGTGGGGTTCAGTGGTTAGAGCAGGGGGGTTGGGAGCCCAGACGCCTGGGTTCTCTCCATGGCTCTAGGCCATGGGGCTAACATATCTCCCAATCTCCCGCAGGCTCCTATGCCGGCGCCGTGGTGGCCATGCCGCTGGCTGGCGTCCTGGTCCAGTATTCGGGGTGGAGTTCTGTCTTCTATGTGTATGGTAAGGATGGAGCCATGGGCCCATCTTCCCTGGCATCTAGCCTCCCCCTGTCAAACCCCTGGGCCCATCTACCCCGGCCTCTGGCCTCCCCACTGTCAGACCCCTGGGCCCATCTACCCCGGCATCCAACCTCGCCACTATCAGACCCCTGGGCCCATCTACCCCGGCATCCAACCTCCTCACCATCAGACCCATGGGCCCATCTACCCCGGCATCCAACCTCCCCACTATCAGACCTGTGGGCCCCATCTATTCCAGCCTCTGACCTCCCCATTGTCAGACCCCTGGGTCCCTTTGGCCCAGAAGCCACCACAGAGAGGGTGTGTGAAGGCCTCGGCCAGCTGTCCGTCCGTGTGACCCCCGCCCCCTCCCTTCGACAGGCAGCTTCGGGATCTTCTGGTATATGTTCTGGCTGATGGTTTCCTATGAGAGCCCGGCCCAGCACCCCACCATCACGGAGGAGGAGCGCCGGTATATCGAGGAGAGCATCGGCGAGAGCGCCAGCCTCATGAACCCCCTGATGGTGAGCCCCCATGGCACGCAGGCTGGGACACTGCTGCAGAGAAGCTTGCAGCAACAGGATGCCTTGGGCTGGGGGCACTGCTGCGGGGAAGTTCGCAGCACTGGGATGCCCTGAGCTGGGAAGACAGGGCAGTGCCGCTGATACTCAACTGCTCAAGATAGTTGAGACCAAAGCAGACCGTGAAGAGCTTCAAAAAGATCTCAGCAAACCAAGGGATTGGGCAACAAAATGGCAAATGAAATGTAATGTTGATAAATACAAAATAATGCACATTTGAAAAAATAATCCCAACTGCACATAGACTATGATGGGGACTAAGTTAGCTACAACTGCTCAAGAGAGGGATTGTGGAGAGTTCTCTGAAAACATCCACTCAGTGGGCAGCGGCAGTCAAACAAGCAAACCAAATGTTAGGAATCATTCAAAAAGGATAGAGAATAAGGCAGAGACTATCTTACTGCCTCTGTATAAATCTATGGGATGCCCCCATCTTGAACACTGCGTCCAGATGTGGTCACCTCAGCTCAAAAAAGATCTCTTGGCATTGGAAAAGGTTCAGAAAAGAGCAACAAAAATGATGAGGGGTTTGGAACGGGTCCCGTATGAAGAGAGATTAAAAAGACTTGGACTTTTCAGCTTAGAAAAGAGAAGACTAAGGGGGGGAGAGGATAGAGGTGTGTAAAATCATGACGGGTATGGAGAAAGTGAATAAGGAAAAGTGATCGACTTGTTCCCATACCACAAGAACTAGGGGTCGCCAGATGAAATGAAAAGGGCAGCAGGTTTAAAACAAACCAAAGGACGTTTTTCTTCACGCAGCGCACAGTCAACCTGTGGAACTCCTTGCCCGAGGACGTTGTGAAGGCCAGGACTTGAACAGGGTTCAAAAGAGAACTAGATCAATTCATGGAGGTTAGGTCCATCGAGGCTATTGGCCAGGATGGGTAGGACTGGGAATGGGTGACAGAAGAGGGATCATGTGAGGATTCCCTGTTCTGTTCATTCCCCCAGGGGCACCTGGCATTGGCTGCTGTCGGCCGACAGGACACTGGGCTAGATGGACATTTGGTCTGACCCAGTCTGGCCGTTTTTATATTCTTATGTAATGGGTCCCGGGCTAAGGCACTGCTGTGGGGAAGCACGCAGCGTGGCCCTCTCACCCCTCCCCTCCCGGCAGAAATTCCGGGCCCCCTGGCGGAAGTTCTTCACCTCCATGCCTGTCTATGCCATCATCGTGGCCAACTTCTGCCGCAGCTGGACCTTCTACCTGCTGCTCATCAGCCAGCCAGCCTACTTCGAGGAGGTCTTCGGCTTCGAGATCAGCAAGGTACCAGCCCTCGGGTGCCGCGCCCGCGCTGCCCTCCCTGAGCCGGGCAGGATCCAGGCGGCCGGGTTCCCAGCCTCCCCCCTGCTCTAACCACTAGCCCCAACTTCTGCCAGGCTACACCCAGCCTCCCTGCCCTGAGCAGGGAAACCTGGGGTGGAATTTGCCTCCTCCATCAGTGCAAGGAGTTGGTTGGGACTCAGCCGGAGCTGGGTTGGCCCCAGGACCGCAGGGCTGGGGGAGGGTGGGGCCGATAACTCCCTCTGTCCCTGCCCCCCCAGGTGGGTCTGCTCTCCGCCCTGCCCCACCTGGTCATGACCATCATCGTCCCCATCGGGGGGCAGATCGCCGACTTCCTGCGCAGCCGCAGGATCATGTCCACCACCAATGTCCGCAAGATGATGAACTGCGGAGGTGAGATGGGTCAGGACTGAGGGGTACCAGCAGGGCTGGCGGAGGGGGGCAGGGGCTGTGGGTTGGGAGTGAGGGGCACAGATAGGGCTGGGGGGCAGGGGCTGCGGGGCAGGAGTGAGGGGCACTGGCAGGGCAGGGGGGCAGGGCTGGGGGGCAGGGGCTGCGGGTCGGGAGTGAGGGGCACTGGCAGGGCTGTCGGGGCGGGTCTCAGTTCTCTCTCTGCCCCCCAGGCTTTGGCATGGAGGCGACTCTGCTGCTCGTGGTGGGCTATTCTCACAGTAAAGGCGTTGCCATCTCGTTCCTGGTCCTTGCTGTGGGCTTCAGTGGCTTTGCTATTTCAGGTCAGCAGGGAGCGCTGTGGGGCAGGAGGCATCCTGGGGGAACCATGGGGAAGGAGGCAGGGCAGAGGGTGCTGTGGGGCAGGGGATGGGGTAGGGGGTGTTGTGGGGCAGGAGTTGGGATAGGGGGCGCTGTGGGGCAGGAGGTGTCCTGGGGGAACCATGGGGAAGGAGGCAGGGCAGAGGGTGCTGTGGGGCAGGGGATGGGGTAGGGGGTGTTGTGGGGCAGGAGTTGGGATAGGGGGCGCTGTGGGGCAGGAGGTGTCCTGGGGGAACCATGGGGAAGGAGGCAGGGTAGAGGGTGCTGGGGGGCAGATGGTGTTGTGGGGCAGGGGGCTGATATGCAGAATCTCTCCCATGCGTGCAGGGTTCAACGTGAACCACCTGGACATCGCGCCGCGCTACGCCAGCATCCTCATGGGCATCTCCAATGGGGTGGGCACCCTCTCGGGCATGGTCTGCCCCCTCATCGTGGGGGCCATGACCAAACACAAGGTGCAACAGGGCAGGGCTGGGGGGCTGCGGGGTGGGAGTGAGGGGCACCGGCAGGGCTGGGGAGGCAGAGCTGGGGGGCTGCGGGGTGGGAGTGAGGGGCACCGGCAGGGCTGGGGGGGCAGAGCTGGGGGGCTGCGGGGTGGGAGTGAGGGGCACCGGCAGGGCTGGGGAGGCAGAGCTGGGGGGCTGCGGGGTGGGAGTGAGGGGCACCGGCAGGGCTGGTGGGGGGCAGAGCTGGGGGGCTGCGGGGTGGGAGTGAGGGGCACCGGCAGGGCTGGTGGGGGGGAGGGCAGGGCGGCTGCGGGGTGGGAGTGAGGGGCACTGGCAGTGCTGAGGGGTGTATGTGCAAATTGTGCGCATGGAGGGGGGACACTCCAGAGCCTGGTGTCTGGAGGTTGCTGATCTCGCCCCCCCCAAATCCAGGTCCAAAGGTTGAAAAGGAAGGGAAATAAAATATTAATTCATCTTTTTCCTTTTCCCTCCCTCCCCATCCCGCCGCTCCCTGCCCCGCCCCCCGCCCCGTCCCAACCCCCACTCCCTGCTTTGGCTCCGCCCCCCCCGCCCGGCGGGGCCCAGACCCGAGAGGAGTGGCAGTACGTCTTCCTGATCGCCTCGCTGGTGCACTACGGGGGCGTCCTGTTCTACGGGCTCTTTGCCTCGGGCGAGAAGCAGCCCTGGGCCGAGCCGGAGGAGACCAGCCTGGAGAAATGCGGCTTCATCCACGAGGATGAGCTGGCCGACGAGGAGGACGAGGCCGCCCGGGGGGCCGGCGACGGGGGAGGGGGCGGCTACGGGGCCACCAAAAGCACCAGCTTTGCCAACGGGGGCTGGGTGGCCGACTGGGACAAGAAGGAGGAGTTTGTGCAGGAGCCCGGCAAGGACACCTACATGTATGGGGCGCCGGGGGACAGGGACCTGTCCTAAGGGCCCCCTTGAATCTCCGCCTCCCCCCGGGTGCCTTTGCATTGGTACAGTCCAGGGGGTGGGGCTGAACTGCACCACACCCCCAGTGTCCCGCCTCCACTGCATTGGTACAGTCCAGAGGGGTGAGACCACAGTTGGACACCCCCCTTCTATGTTGGTATAGTCCAGAGAGATGGGGCTGAGGTTGCCCATGCCCCCATCCCCTCACTGCACTGGTAAAATCCAGCAAGGTGAGAGGGTGGGGCTGAGCTAAGCCATCCCCATATCTCCTCTCCCCCAGTGCTATTTCTTTGGCACAGTCCAGCTGGGTGACGGGGTGGGATATGTCTTGGCCATAGCCACCCTCTGCAGGCCCGTCCCAAATCCCCTACTGCATTGGTAGGATCCAGAGGGTTGAGCCTGAATTAGGCCACACCCCTGTGCAATAGACCACAGCCCCTTTCATTGGTGGGATCCAGGAGGGCAAAGGGGTGGAGCTGAGTCAGGCCACACCCCCATGGGTTCTGCTCCATTGGTACAATCCTGTCCATGTGAGGGGGTGGAACTGATACCAAGGTGGCCCCACCCCTCCAAAAGCCAGGCCCAACACTCTACCCCTCTGGACACCACCACTTGGTATGGTGCTGTGTTTAGTGACCACCCCCCCGGGCCACTGGCACTACTATGGCCCATTGGAGTGGGGGGGCATAGGAGTTAGACCTTTGACCCAGAGGTTGGAAGGTTTTAACCTTTAATCCTCAGATTCTGTGGGGGTTACGGGGCACTACCTAACCTTGACACTGGAAGACCTTTGACCTTAGGCCAGCTGTTGTTTGACCTTAGGGCTCAGTCTTGGGCACAAATTGACCTTGAGGTTGGCAGTGCTTGACCTTTGCCCTTGAACTTCCCTCATGCCACATCCCTCCCCCCAGCAGGCCTGTGGGGCAGCACTAGTTCTAGCAGGGTGGAGGGATGAAGGAATGCTCCAGGCCCTGAGCCCAAAGTTCAAAAAACTACACGGCAAATGATGGTTTCAAAACACCCCACGTGTTCCAATTGGCAGTTTCAAGATTCTCCAAGCTGCCCACCCTGGTGGCTCCCAGACACCCTGCACTTTACGGCCAGCGGTTCCCGGCCACCCCTGGCGCCTCTCAGGAGGTGGTTTCCATGTGGCCCTGCACATCCGCGATGATGGTTTCAAGCTGCTCCATGCATTTGGGCTGGTAGGTTCGACGCCCCACACGCTGTAGGTGGCGGGTCTGAGACACTCCACATGCTCTAGCTGGCAGTTTCAAGTTACCCTGCACATTTTAAATGATGGTTTCGCGTTATCCCACACAGCTCTAGCCAGAAGTTTCAAAGTGCCCTGTACATCCTAGCAGGCATCCAGTCAGGCTGCTCAATCCTATTCTAGCTGGTAGTTTTGGGGCACCCTGCACCATGCAACTGCTGGTGTCTAGCTTGGTGGGTCAGAGCTGCTGCATTTCACTTCTCCTAGGTGCAGTATTTTCCAACTGCCTTCAATACTTCAGCCAGCAGCTTCCAGTCACCCCACCTGCTCAAGCTGGCGGTTTCAAGTCACTTCAACCCCACCAGCTGGCAGGTTCAAATCAACCCGCCCCATTCAGCTGGTGGTTTCAAGTCACTCCTTCCTAGCCAACCAACAGTTCCAAATCAGTTCACCCCATCCAGCTGGCAGTTTCAAGTCATCCAGGACATGCTCAGCCCAGGGCTTCTAACCAGTCTGCACCCTCTAGTTGGTGGTTTCATGCCCCCCGACAGCCAACCCTTTCTATGTGACAGTTTCAAGTCCCCCCTTGCATTTTCTCAAGCAGTGTAGACAAACCCACCATTGGTTCGGCCCTGGAACCACCCAGTTCCTCCCAGTTAGAGGCAGGCGCTGATGGTGTGAGACAGGGGATACCCGGAAAGGTGGGGGGAAGCCGAGCCTCTGTTCCCGTCTGCACCCTACAGCTCCGGCGTTGGATGGTCTGTCAGGCGTTGACTCTGTACGTGTCTCCCCTACTGGAAGAGCCCGATTCTTGTGTAAATATATAAATATAAAACATCCATGGGACCGAGAGCCAGGCCGGCGCCTCTGAGAGCTTCCTTCCTGCGCCGCAACTGGCGGCATTGGGCAGCGCATTGTCCCTCCGTCCATCCCCATGGCCCTCTGTTTGTCCATCCACCTCCTGTCTGTCCATCCACATACGCCTCCTCTGTCTATCCCCAGACACCCCTCCATCCGTCCCCACGGCCCTGTCTGTCCCTCCACCTCCATAGCCCCCTCTTTCTGTCTATCCCCAGACACCCCTCCGTCCGTCCCCACGGCCCTGTCTGTCCCTCCACCTCCATAGCCCCCTCTTTCTGTCTATCCCCAGACACCCCTCCGTCCGTCCCCATGGCCCTGTCTGTCCCTCCACCTCCATACGCCTCCTCGGTCTGTCTGTCCCCAGACACCCCCCCCCCGCCCTGTCTATCGTTGGTGCTGTCGACGAAAGGTGCCCCCCCAGGGGCGCTGTGGTGCCGGGGTGCGGGCTCTGGGATGGATCGGGTGGTGGGGTGAAGACGCGGTTCCTCTTGTGGCCAAGGGGGGCGCCATAGAGCCTCTCTCCCTGCTCAGCTGACTGGGGCGGGGCTGCAAATTCACCATGGCCATGACCCCCCCAGCCCTCCCAGTGCCCCTCACTCCCGCCCCGCAGCCCTGCCCCCCCCCAGTCCCCCGGTGCCCCTCACTCCCTCCCCGCAGCCCTGCATCCCACCCAGCCCTCCCGGTGCCCCTCACTCCCGCCCCGCAGCCCTGCCCCCCCCCAGTCCCCCGGTGCCCCTCACTCCCTCCCCGCAGCCCTGCCCCCCCCAGCCCAGCCGGTGCCCCTCACTCCCGCCCCGCAGCCCTGCCCCCCCCAGTCCCCCGGTGCCCCTCACTCCCGCCCCGCAGCCCTGCCCCCCCCAAGTCCCCCGGTGCCCCTCACTCCCTCCCCGCAGCCCTGCACTCCATCCAGCCCTCCCGG
This sequence comes from Pelochelys cantorii, assembly GCA_032595735.1. Lineage (NCBI taxonomy): Eukaryota > Metazoa > Chordata > Testudines > Trionychidae > Pelochelys > Pelochelys cantorii. The sequence goes on along the minus strand of CM064358.1, from coordinate 10,259,566 downwards.
TGCCCCTCACTCCCGCCCCGCAGCCCTGCCCCCCCCCAGTCCCCCGGTGCCCCTCACTCCCGCCCCGCAGCCCTGCCCCCCCCCAGCCCAGCCGGTGCCCCTCACTCCCGCCCCGCAGCCCTGCCCCCCCCCCAGTCCCCCGGTGCCCCTCACTCCCGCCCCGCAGCCCTGCCCCCCCCCGACCTGCAGGTGCCCCTCACTCCCGTGAACAGGGCCCCCCCAAAGCAGTTTGCGGGGGGGGGCTGCTCGGAGGCAGGTGATCGGGGGGGGGGGGGAGGAGGAGCGCTTGGCATGTGCACTGAGCAAGATGCCCCGGGACTGGGCTGGGGCCAGAAATAGCCAGTTGGCGCCGTCCCGGGGATTAACGGGGGGGGCGGAGCATGAACGTCCAGCATCAGCCCCTCCCACCCCACGAGCAGCGCCCCGCAGCCCCTGGGGTCCCGCGGAGGTTCCCCCAGCAAACTGCCCCGCCTTCAGCAACAGCACAGACGGGGCAAGATGAGGGGGGCAGGTCTGGGAGGGGCTCATGGTTGGGGGGGGGGGCTGGGAGCCCGGACCCCTGGGTTCGCCCCCTGGTTGCTATGGAGACAACTATTTGCCCCCCCCCCGCCTTTTCCTCCTAGCTCCCCTGTTCCTAAAAAGTTAGGCGGCGGGAGGTGCAGACCGCGGGGCCGGGTCTCATTCGCCTGCCGGAGAACCCAGGAGTCCGGGCTCCCAGCCCCTCCCCCAGCTGGACCCTTGCCCGCCTCTAGCTGGCAGTTTCAAGTTACCCTGCACATTTTAAATGATGGTTTCGAGGGGGGCGGGGGGGAAGGACCCAGCTGTCTGTGGGCGGGGCTCCCCGAGTGAACCTTTACCCCCAGCGCCGCGGAGTCTGTCCTGCTCCGCGCGTGGGGGGACAGAACCGGCCCCAGCACCATGGCCACCCGCTGGGGTATCTGCTCGGCCGGCAGGATCAGCCACGACTTCCTGGTGGCCCTGCGGACCCTGCCGGCCACGGAGCATCAGGTGGGGCTGGGGAACAGGTGCAGGAATCCTGGGGTCTCTCCCTGGCTCGGGGAAGGGAGTGGGGGTTGGTGGTTGGAGGGGGAAATCTGGGAGCTAGGAGCCCTGGGGTCTCTCCCTGGATCAGGGAGGGTTGTGGGGGCTAGTGGTCAGAGCAGGGAGGGCTGGGAGTCAGGTAGGGGAGCAGATGCTAATAGTTTGAGTGGTGGGGAGGGGGGATCTGGAAGCCAGGAGTCTTGGGGTTAGAGCAGATGAGGCGGCTGGAAGGGAGGGGAGTGGAGGCTAGTGGCTAGAGAGGAGCCAGGGACGGGAGTGGGGGCTAGTTGTTAGAGCAGAGGAGGATCTGGGAAGCCAGGGAGGGGAGTGAAGGCTAGTGGGCAGAGTGGGTGGGGGGGTGAATCTGGGAGTCAGGAGTCCTGGGGTTTCTCCCTGGCTCAGGGAGGGGCGCGGGGGCTAGTGGTTAGAGCAGGGGAAGGCAGGACTCCTGGCTTCTTTGCTCCGTACTCGCTATCTAAGGGGGGTTGGATGGGGGGGCTCCTGGGTGTCTCGCTCTCCCTTTCATCCTTGCCCCTCCCCCCCCCAGGCCGTGGCCATCGCTGCACGCGATCTGACCCGGGCTCAGGAATACGCTGAGAAACACGGGATCCCCCGAGCCTATGGGAGCTATGAGGAGCTGGCCCAGGACCCCGATGTGGGTGAGCTGCCCAGAGACCCTGGGGGGGTGCCGGCTCCCACCTGGCGCCAGGGCAGGGCCCGGCTGGCTCAGGGGGGCGGGGAATGGGGCCCCTGTCTCCTGGGGGCAGTGTGTGAGCCCAGTGATATGGTTGGAGCAGGCTGAGACCCCCCCCACCTGTCGGTGCTGATCTGGGAAGGGTGAAAAGCAGCATGAGGGGCGACTTGAGCAGGACACCTGGGTTCTCTCCCTCCCTGGCTCTGGGAGGGGAGTGGGGCCCAGTGGTTACGGGGAGTGGGGGACTGGGAGCCAGGACTCCTGGGTTCCATCCCCCCTTCCTACCTCCCCTGGCAGATGTGGTCTACGTGGGGGTCATCCACCCCCAGCACCTGCCCGTGGGGCGGCTCTTCCTGGGGGCCGGGAAGCCGGTGCTGCTGGAGAAGCCGCTGGGCATGAACGCGGCGGAGGTGAGAGAGCTGGCGCTGCTGGCACGGAGCCGGGGGGTCTTCCTGATGGAGGTGAGTGATCCCAGACGCACAGTCTGCTGGGCCCCCGCTAGGTTTGCCAGATGGTTGAAACAAAAATACCGAACATCCATCCCGCCCCCCCCAAAAAAAAACACTGGGAAAAAATTCTGTTGAAGGAAAAAAGAAGTGGGGGGGAGACCCTTGGTCTGCACTAAGACCCTTGGTCTGCAGCCATTTTGTGCCTACAGCCTTGGGGAGCCAGGTAAGCATGGGGGCTGGGGTCGGGGGGCTGGGGGTGCTGGGAGCCGGGGAGGGGGGAGGCCGGGTGCTGAGTGTTTGTAGGGTTGCCAGGTGCCCAGCATTTTCGCTTCCTGGCCGGGGAAAAAAATCAGAAAATACTCAACATTTTTTACTGGACAGGAGGCGAAAATACCGGACTGTCCGGGTGAATACCGGACACGCTGCAACCCTAGCCCCCCCTCCCATTCCCTGCAGCCCAGCGCCCCCTGCCGCCCCCCGCAGCCCAGTGTCCCCTGCTGGGCCCCGGCCCCCACTCCTCACAGCCCATTACCCCAGTCGCGGGGGGGGGCACAAAAGTGAGAAGCAAAAAAAAAACCCCACCCACAAAAAACCACATTCTCCTCGCACACCAGAGCCGGGGGGGGGCAGGTTAGTAGATTGTTGTGCCCCCCCCCGGCTCTGCAGTGGGGCCAAAAATGCGGGGCTTAGTGTGTGGGAGGGGCTGCGGGGAAGCGGACTTGGGATGTGGGGTCTGGCCGGGAGGGAGGGTGCATGGTTGAGGGGGATACGGTGCAGAAGCAGACTGGATGGGAGGCAGGGTGCAGGAGCAGAGTGGGGGGTGTGCAGGGTCTGGGCAGGAGGGGAGCCCCAGGGCTGGAGGGCCAGCTCCCCCAATGCTGGGGAGAGCCCCGAGCCTCTGGGGCCGGATCCGGCCCCTGGTCCGTACTTTCCCCACCCTTGTCTTGTTTGCTCTTTACGCTGCCGAGTGAGCTGGCTGGGGAGAGGCAGGGAGCAGGCGAACCCGGGACCTTCCGGACGGGTCGGCCCCGCTGGGCCCCTGCCTGGCCCCGGGCCCCAGCACCCTCTCCTCTGTGTCCCCTCCCAGGCCTACTGGACCCGCTTCTTCCCAGCCTCGGAGCGGCTCTACTCCTTGCTCTCCTGGGGGGCGCTCGGGGAGCTGAAGGTGGTGAGGATTGAATTCGGGGCTCCCCTCACAGAGTGCCACCGGCTGGTGCAGAAGGAGCTGGGAGGCGGGACCTTGCTGGACCTCGGCTGCTACTGCGTCCACTTTGCCACCATGGCCTTCGGGGGAGAGAAACCGGAGTCTGTCCTCGCCTCGGGCTTCCTCCTCCCCACCGGTAACAGGGGCTGTGGGAGGGAGGGGGCAGTGGTGGGGCGGGATTGTGGGGCCCTGACAGGGCTGAGGGGGCAGGGGCTGTGGGGCGGGAGTGAGGGGGGGTGGCAGGGCTGTGGGGGGCAGCGGTGGGGCGGGAGTGAGGGGTCCTGACAGGGCTGGGAGGCAGGGCTGTGGGGGGCAGCGGTGGGGTGGGAGTGAGGGGTCCTGACAGGGCTGAGGGGGCAGGGGCTGTGGGGCGGGAGTGAGGAGGGGTGGCGGGGCTGTGGGGGGCAGCGGTGGGGTGGGAGTGAGGGGTCCTGACAGGGCTGAGGGGCAGCGGTGGGGCGGGAGTGAGGGGTCCTGACAGGGCTGAGGGGGCAGGGGCTGTGGGGCGGGAGTGAGGGGGGGTGGCAGGGCTGTGGGGGGCAGCGGTGGGGTGGGAGTGAGGGGGGGTGGCAGGGCTGTGGGGGGCAGCGGTGGGGCGGGAGTGAGGGGCCCTGACAGGGCTGGGAGGCAGGGCTTGGGGGGCAGGGGCTGCAGGTCGGGAGAGGGGCACCGGCAGGGCTGGTTGTGGGCTGCCCTCCTGCTCTCTCCTTCCCAGGCGCTGATGAGACGGAGTCCATTATCTTGAACTACCGGGGGAAGCGCCAGGCCGTGCTTACCTGCTCCATTGTGGCCTGGCTGCCCAACCAGGCGGCCCTCAGCGGCACAAGGGGCATCATCCAGGTGCTTGCGGGGGGAGGGAGGGCGGCAGAGCTGAGGCATGCAGCGGGGAGGGGTCTCTGCCGTGGGGTGCAGAACCCGGGCGTCCTGCCTCCCAGGCTCTAACCCCCCAGATTGTGTCTCCCTGCAGCTGCCCTCTCAGATGTGGAGCCCGACAGAGCTGGTGGTGAATGGGCAGCAGGAGACGTTCCCCCTGCCGCCCCCCTCCCAGCCCCTCAACTTTGCTAGAAGCACGGGGCTGCGCTACGAGGCCCAGCACGTGCGCCAGTGTTTGCTCCAAGGTAACTCATGAGGGGGCACTGCTGGGGGGGGGTTGCAGCCACCAGTGTATCCAGTGGGGGCCCTGCTGTGTGGAAGCTCATAGCGCCTAGCATGTCCAGCCAGGGCACCGCTGGGGGGAAGCTCGCAGCACCTCCCAGACTGACCCTTCTTTCCCCCCCAGGGCTGAAGGAGAGCCCTGTCATGAGCCTGGCGCACTCCGAGCTGGTGGCCTCCATCATGGACGAGGTGCGGCAGCAGCTGGGGGTGACGTACGCCCAGGACCGGGCCTGACTCGCATTTCCTTTTGTAAGCCCTGTTGAGAACGCCAGATCTTCGGATGCAATTTCATCCGGGGCTGATAAACCTACCAGCGCGGTGGTACCGGGCCTACACAGTTGTAGGGCGCCTCCCAGGGCACCGGGCGACACAGCTCGAAAATGAACACATTAAATGCATTTAAAACTGGCTGGCTGATGGTTCTCAAAGTGCACCTGTAAACGGGGAAGCACCGTCGGCGGGGGGGGGGGGGGTGTCCTGTGGGGTGCAGCTGGGGTGGGCGGTCGTGGGCCCTGAGCAAGTTAAGTTTTATCAAAGACCTGAGAGGAACTGTAGCATCGTCCCCGACACCGTTTTAGTGCTGGAGGGGAGGTGGGAATCTCACAGTGCGGCTCTCACCGAGTAAAACCGAGGCCTGTTTCAAGGCTGAGGAGAGGGAGAGCTCAGTGGTTTGAGCATTGACTTGCTAAACCCAGGGTTATGAGTTCAATCCTTAAGGGGGCTATTGAGGGATCTGGGGGCAAATCTGTCAGGGAGAGGATTTGGTCCTGTTATGAGTGTAGGGAACTCAATGACCTTCCAGCTCCATGAGATAGGTATATCTCCATATGTTATTAAGGCTGGTGCATGTAAGTGCACAGGCAAGGTTGGAAGGGGGGGGAGGCAGGAATGGTGGTTTTTTTTTTTTTTTTTTTGCACAATCATGCAGATACAGCATGGCACATGAAACCACACCAGGGACATTGGGAGGAACCTTGTATTGGTACATTTTATTTTTGATAAGCAAAAATTCCAGATACAGCCATAAAACTGTTAACTATATACATAGTTCTGCAACAGCCGGAGTAGCAGGATGTACTCCGAATAGGGGCATTGTGCACTGTAGGTATCTTACCCAACACGTCATCAATTGGTAAATATTAGAATGACCAAGTCTTGCTTTGCTATAAAATGGGCTTCGTAAGAAGAATTGATGGGAGGGAGGGAGGAGGATTGACGCCCCCCCCCCCACTCCCCCCAGGTCCTGCTCATTGTACCTAGAAGTAAACAGACCTTTCACACTGGCGCCTCCAGTTCATGGTGTCTCGAAGAGCGGCCACGACCTCCTGCCTGGCACTGTAGGTAGCATATGGGTGAAGTGTAAGTGAACTAGGCTTAATTATTGTAATACAGTAAAACCTGCGCTATGCGGCACTTAACTATCTGGAAAACTTTGGAAACTGGCAAATTTCCTATTAGGCCAATACATTTCGTCAATCTACTAACCGTTAACCTTTCCGAAGCCATCCAGTATCTTATAAAACAGTGCTGGTTGTGGATGTCTCTCCCGGGGGTTGCGGCACTTTGGTCCGGCTGGCCAGGGGCTTGGTGTGGCCGTGCGGTGCGGGACTGTGATCCGCTGGCCGGGAGCTGGGCTGGGCAGCTGGCGGCCCCTGTGGCGCGGGGGTCGCAGCTCCAAAAAGGACCTTTCTGGAAGCTTCCAGAGCGTCTATTATTGTCCATTAGTTTTTCCTAGGTTGATGGGATCCTCAGATAACCGCAATTTTTAGATAACCGGAACGCCCTAATCTCTGAGTGTGCTGGCTAACACAGGTTTTACGCTTCTATGAATTTGCTTTTGCATTGCTTTGTGCTGTACTAGTTGTTTTAGAACTAGGTTTAAATTGTGCAGTAATTGTTTTTAAGGGTGTAGTAAGATGATGAAGGCCTAAAACATAATGCAGCACAGGTCTGAGGCAGTGGTGGCCCGTCAATACAGGCGAACTAGGCGGTCGCCTAGGGCGCCAAGATAAATGGCCATTGAGGGCTTTGGAGGCGGGGGGCGCTGATCACGCGCTGATCACGCGTTTCGCCTAGGACGCCAGTTGCCGGCCGCTCATCTAGGGCTGCTCCTGGTCTGAGGCCTAGCTGACAATGAACAAAACATGGCGAACATAAAGCAAAGCAAAGCTAAGCTGTGAGTAAAAGCAGACCCCGGCGCTCAGACCTTGGCATGAAAAGGGCTGAGATTTATTGATAATAGGTCCAGGGCTGAGACTAACTGATAGTTGGGAGTTATCATGAATTGTGAACACACAGCTCATTGGAAAAGGCCATGGTACCCACTTCCCATGGATACCAACTCATGGTCAGGAAAAGGGTCTAAGATAACAACTTGATGGATGTTTCCTCCCCATAAATACTAACTCTGGTTCAAGAAAAAGTTGAGGTTGATACATGATGGATGGAGATGGTCTAATCAGATCACGAGGCACAAGGTGATTGGTGACAACCTGGCAACAGCAGGGGGTGGCAACCTCACGCATCAGCAGTGATGTGTTGGTACCTGTACAGAAGGTGGTGTCTTGGGGGACCGTCTTTGAATGGCCTTGGAGGGGCAATGGAAGTGTTCTAGGGTGTTGAGCCATTCCATCGTTACGGGGTACAAATGCATAGTGGTTCAGTAGAGTCTATTGACAACTATTAATGTGCTTCACTTAACAAACCTAGCTTGGCACCTTCGATCCTTATCTGATTTGTGGTCTTGGGGGGCTCTCTTGGAGTCTGCTGTGAAGACTAAGTGCACAAGTCTACACGGCCCACGGCACGGAGCACACCCACAAGCAGCCTTCTGGTTATCACCATCGACAGAGTCAGAGACGCCTGAGGACAGCGCGACAGTCAATTGTGGCCCCTGCTAACTAATAACGTGGCTGAACAGCTGCCTGAATGACAACAGGGGTGACCCTGAGTAACAACAAAGGCTTGTAAAACTTAAACTAGATGAACTGTTTAAAGCTTGCCAAAAAAAATAATCAAAAATTTCCTCTCCTCGTGCTCTGATGGCTCAGACCCTTCCCCCCTCTCTCCCTGTACTCTGCCCTCGCTGGCTGGTCTCCCCTTGTACCTGGCCCAGCCCGAGGGAATAGTGAAGAACGGAGAGAGAGCAGGGCAAGGTGCCTCCCTTACACTGGGCTCTGGGAGGGAGACCTTCCCGTGGGATCTCCCCTGTCAGTGGAGTGTCCCCCTTGTACCTGGGCTGGGGTGGGGGGGGGGAATGATCACTGGGAGGGTCTCCCCTTGTACCCCGCCCTGAGGGAGAGACAACAGGGTCTCCCCTCGCACCTAGCCCGGCTCTGGGGAGGTGGGTCTCTGCTCGGGCCCAGCTGAGGGGGAGGGGGCGAGGCCTCACCTTGTACGTGTCGCTAGCCTGGTCCCGCGTGGTGCAGTCCATCAGGCAGACAGCATGGACGGTGCCCCCACGGCTGGGCTGTCTGCCTAGGGAGAGCAGTGCACAGGCACCCTTGGCATGGCCCTGCAGGTGGGCAGCAACCAACCTCCCGCCCACCTGGGGTTCTGCAGCTCTCCTGGTGGCTTCTGCAGTCAGGCCAGCGGGGGAGCGGCAGCAAGAGGCAGCAGCAGAGGACGCCTGCCATGTTGGTCACAACAGCAGCTCCTCCTGGGGAGTGGAGCCACACCACCTGGCACTAAGCAAAGCGGCAGCACACGCCTCCAGGAGTTGGTGGAGTCGGCTGCGTTGGGGCATGTGCAGGAGCAACAAGTTGAAAATAGGGTTGCCAGATCCCTTCACAAAAAATCCCAAACAAGCAGGGAAAAATTGGTTGACCAAAAAAAAAAGAAAAAAGAGGTTGCTGTGCCTTTAAATTACCACGCCCCTTGCTCCCCGACCCCCAGCCTCGCAGACAATGATGGCCTTCCATCCGAGGAAAACAGAAAATACTGGACATTTTCCATGTCCGGTATTCTCTATGTTTTGTTTTTTTTAACCAGACGGAAGGCCAAAATACCGAACTGTCTGGGCAAAAGTGGACACCTGGCAACCCTAGTTGAAAATCCCATGATAGACAGAAAAGAATGGTGGCCGCTTAATAGACAGATTGTCTAATAATAAAGAAGAAAGTAGTTAAGTCTTTCTGGAGTGTCCTGGTTTCCCTCGGATCTAAAATAAATTGAACCACAGGCCAAGCAGAACTGTTTAATTTACATTCAAGAGTATTAAAAGAAAAGAGCATAAACACTGCCAAATTAAGTGTAATAAGAAAAGCCAAAAAGGAGTTTGAAGAACAGCTAGCCAAAAACTCAAAAGGTAATAACAAAATGGTTTTTAAGTACATCAGAAGCAGGAAGCCGGCTAAACAATCAGTGGGGCCCCTGGACGATCGAGATACAAAAGGAGCACTTAACGACGATAAAGTCATTGCAGAGAAGCTAAATGAATTCTTTGCTTCGGTCTTCATGGCTGAGGATGTCAGGGAGATTCCCAAACCTGTGCTACCAGGGTGTGCTCATTTATTAGGGTTACTCTTATGCGACTGGGGGAAGGTTAACAATTCTATCTGTGTGCTGCTTGTGCTTACTTGTGCTCTCATATGGAGCTGAATTCTCCCGGCTGCCAATTCCCCCTCCCACTGGAGCTCTCCTACAGGAACTAGGTTCCTCAGGATGGGGTTCTTCCCACCTTAGCAACACACAGAGACTCACACCCACTAATAGCACGTCTGAGAGGCCGGGGTCATCAGCACTCACAGGCTGACCCCTCATATGTCCCTGGACTCAGCTGGGACACAGTGTACTTCATGAGCCTTTGGCCTCAGTGGGCTGGATTAAACAGCACTTTAAGCTGTAAGAATCATCTCTGCTTCACACTGTCGCAAGAATCACAGGTCCGATGATGAATACCCAAGGGGGGAAGGACAGAACCAGGTGGACAGTTTTATCAAATAAAAATTATTTATTTATGACAGTGGTGAATTTATAGTATTTATTCTAAGATTTTTAATAGACCGTGTTAATAACGAACTTACAGTATTTATTATATTTATTCTATGGTTTCTAGTAAAACGTGTCAGAGATATAAGGATGGGAATGGCAAGGGGAATAGTCTCTAATCTTAAAATATCCAGCTACAGTAATAAAATAACAGTGATAACTACAAACTCTTATGTACTACCCAAAAACAACTACAACACTAAGCTTATACAACAGGAAAAGAAATCAAATCATACACACCAACTTACACAGCACACAGAACATTACAAAGATATCGGTTCGGTTGCGAAGGCCTTGGTTACGCCCGAGAGTCGGGGGAGGTGGCTGGTCGGTTGATCAGGCCGGCAGCGCTTTGAAGTATACGAGAAGGCACACGCACGGTGGTACGTGTGTTGCGAAGACCTCCTAGAGCAAACTGTGCCATGGGTATTTATCCCCAAATCTGCACATCGCTTTCCTGCACTTGCATATTACCATATATGGCCCAATGGTCACCAAGTGGGGGGGTCTGTGTCCCAGGGGTTGGGCCGAAACTGTGCAGGTTTCATGCGACCAGGTAAGCCCCACAGTTCTCATGCCAAGGTGACGGGTGGGAGAGTCTGAGGCTATTTTCCCCTTTTCACACCTTCCCTTTTTCTAAAGGCAATGGTATGCAGGAAGGGTGCGGCTGGTTTCTCTCAAGGAGTACTGCAGCCCACTATAGCAAGAGCGGCCAGGCCAAACTTTTTTACTGGGGGAGCAGTTTCTTTTCTCTAACACACACTATCCAAGAAATTAAGGAACCACCTGATAAATATTTTATACAAGAAACAGAAAAACCATCAAGAATGACATCTCTAATCTAGAGAGTCTCATCTCAAGACAAACCTTCACACCGACTCGCACCTTACAAGACTTTTATTCCACCAGACAAGAAATCTACTGACAACCGCCTAACCTCAGGATGATTCTTACCAACAACCACAGGACATACCACACTAATACCAACCCTGGGACTTTTCCTTGCAGCAAACCCGGTTGCCAACTTTGTCCACATATTTACTCTGCTGACACCATTATTGGACCTAACCAATTCAGTTATAAGATCAAGAACACATATTCCTGCTCATCCAGAAATATAATCTATATCATCATGTGCCGACAGTGTCCATCTGCTATGTACATTGGACAAACATCTCAGATGCTTTGCCAAAGAATCAATGCACACAAAACGGATATCAGACAGTATCACAAAGAAAAAACAGTTTCTTGCCATTTCAACCAGAAAGGGCATTGTCTCAACGACTTGATTACCTGCATACTGCTTCAAAGACATTTTCACACCAGGCTTGAAAGAGAAACCTCTGAACTGTCATTCATGCTTAAATTTGACACTTTACGCTGGGGTCTCAACAAAGACTCTAATTACCTTACCCATTACAAAGATAGCTTCCCCAATTATCACCTCTAATATCATTAGCTCACAGACATTTACCTCCCCCCCCTTATCCCCCTCTGTTCTGAAATTTGATTTGTCCTTTTTTATGTGTGTTCACTTTTTTTGATTGTATCCCTTTGGTATATATGGCCATGCCTATTTTCTTCCACAATTTGATCTGAGGAAGTGGGTCTGACCCACAAAAGCTCATCACCTAATAAACCATCTTGTTAGTCTTTAAAGTGCTACATAGTCCTGTTTTTTGTTTCACCCTGAGGAAGAGTGAGCGAAAGAGAAGGAAAGAGAGAGAAGCAACCAGCTTAACAATGAAAGTTATTTATTATATATATAGGGAGCCAAACACACAAAACAGTTACAATATTAAATCTAAATTGGAACTGATTACAAATGTTAAGGCTAGCTAACCATATAACAGTTTACGTAGGGCAGGGTCAGGAGGCTATGCTTAGAGAGGTAGTTGATGGGAGAGAGAGAGAGAGAGACCTCACCACTCCATGGAGCTTGCACTGATGGGGGTTCCCAGATGGTGATGGGAGCTGGGGGTCCAGAGGGCAGGAGACGAGCAGAGCAGAGCTCCCAGCACGATCAGACAGGAGATGAAGAAGTCTCAATGGAACTGATGCAGTTTAAATCCAGGTATCAGAACAGTTTTTTTGGGGGCAAGGATAGGAGTTTTTATAGGGATAGGACAATAGTTCAAAGAGAAAGAGGCGAGACAATAGAGACTGATCACCCCTGGTTATGGGTGATGTTCCTTGAACGCGCTCACAATGCAAATAGGCAGTTTCAGTATTTTGGATGTCAATAGGATTGTTACTAGAATTGGTCTGATAATGACTAATTTGGGGGTGAGCAGGCCTGGGTTCATTAGCATCTGGAGTAGAGATTTCCCATCAGGCAGTGCTTCTCTGCTTTCAGTATCCCATAGTTCACTGCGGTTCCTGCCTTGGAAGAGCTGGTCTCCATTCTGTATGCTAATGAGTTCTATCTTCAATGCAGATGAGGCTGGGGTGTTTCCTTAATTAGTTTAGGTGTGTCTTCCCTGGCCTTTTCATTGCTTTGTCTGATTCTAGCAAAGGCCTAGGGGAAGGGGGGGATGGTTTTCCATGAATGTCACTCCCTGGCTTCCAAGAGCACAGGGCTGGTAGGTAACACCTGACCTGTCCTTTGTAGGTGACAAATCTGAGGAATTGTCACAGATTGAAGTGTAACTAGAGGAGGTTTTGGAATCTGGTCACCGGGACCAGATGGCATTCACCCAAGAGTTCTGAAAGAACTCAAATGTAAAATTGCGGAACTGTTAACTATGGCTTGTAACCTATCCTTTCAATCAGCTTCTGTACCCAATGAATGGAAGACGGCTAATGTAATGCCAATATTTAAAAAGGGCTCTAGAGGCAATCCCGGCAGTTACAGACCGGTAAGTCTAACATCAGCACGGGGTAAATTAGTTGAAAGAATAGTAAAGAATAAAATTGTCAGATGCATAGAAGAACATAATTTGTTGGGCAGAAGTCAACATGGTTTCTGTAAAGGGAAATCATGTCTTACTAATCTATGAGAGTTCTTTGAAGGGGTCAACAAACATGTGGACAAGGGGGATCCAGTAGATATAGTGTACTTCGATTTCCAGAAAGTCTTTGACAAGGTCCCTCACCAAAGGCTCTTACGTAAATTAAGTTGTCATGGGATAAGAGGGAAGATCCTTGCATGGATTGAGAACTGGTTAAAAGACAGGAGACAAAGGGTAGGAATAAATGGTAAATTTTCAGAACGGAGAGGGGTAACTAGTGGTGTTCCCCAAGGGTCAGTCCTGGGACCAATCCTATTCAACTTAATTCATAAACGATCTGGAGAAAGGGGTAAACAGTGAGGTGGCAAAGTTTGCAGATGATATTAAACTGCTCAAGATAAGACCAATGGCAAATGAAATTTAATGTGGATAAATGTAAAGTAATGCACACTGGAAAAAATAACCCCAACTATACATACAATATGATGGGGGCTCATTTTGCTACAACTAATTAGGAAAGAGATCTTGAAGTCACCGTGGATAGTTCTCTGAAGATATCCATGCAGTGTGCAGTGGCAGTCAAAAAAGCAAACAGGATGTTAGGAATCATTTAAAAAGGGATAGAGATTAAGATGGAGAATATCTTATTGTCCTTATATAAATCCATGGTATGCCCACAATCTTGAACACTGTGTACAGATGTGGTCTCCTTATCTCAAAAAAGATATACTGGCATTAGAAAAGGTTCAGAGAAGGACAACTAAAATGATTAGGGGTTTGGAACGGGTCCCATATGAGGAGAGATTAAAGAGACTGGGACCTTTCAGCTTGGAAAAGAGGAGACTAAGGGAAGATATGATAGAGGTCTATAAAATCATGAGTGGTGCGGAGAAAGTGAATAAGAAAAAGTTATTTACTTGTTCCCATAATATGAGAACTAGGGGCCACCAAATGAAATGAATGGGCAACAGGTTTAAAACAAATAAAAGGAAGTTCTTCTTCACACGGCGCACAGTTAACCTGTGGAACGCCTTGCCTCAGGAGGTTGCGAAGGCCAGGACTATAGCAGGGTTTAAGAGAGAACTAGATAGATTCATGGAGGTTGGGCCCCTCGATGGCTATTAGCCACTGTGGGCAAGGGCTGGGGTCCCTGGCCTCCGTTTGTCAGAGGGGGGAGATGCTGTCAGTTCACTCCCGCTGGGGCTCCTGGCCGTGGCCGCTGTGGGCAGGGGCTGGATGGGCCTTTGGTCTGACCCAGTCTGGCCGTTCTCATGTTCTTAGGTGGGGGGGGGGGGAAGGGTATTTGGGGGTCCCACTTCCTGGGCCCCCTCCTCATGGGGGGGTCCTCCCTCATTTACATGAGAGACACGAAATGGGCGGGACTTGATTTAGCCCCGCCCTTACCGGAGGGGTTTTTGGCACCACTTCCGGTTTGTATGCCCATAATGGCGGCCGCCTGGACGGCTACTTCGGACACTTCCGGGACCCGCCCCTGCCTGAGTCCTCCCTGCCCGGGCTCCTGCACAGCGTGGCGCTCGCGGTCCATTCCCCCGCGTTCCTGGGTCTGCGTCACTTCCGGCCTCCCTGCCCTTAACGGCGGCTCCGGCGCCGCCTTCATTTCCGCCCGCGTGCTCGCTCACTTCCGCCCCTGCGCGCCCCGCGCCGGACGGGGAGACCCCGCGGCGTGCGGGAGGCGGAGCCTCTTTCCCGGCGGCCGGCGAGCATGGCGGAGCTGAAGGTGCGCGCGAGGACCGGGACCCCCCTCCGGCCCCTCCCCCCGGTCACCCTGGCTGCCCCCTCCCTCCCCCGTGAGGGCGAGGAGCACGAGAGAGGCCTAGCGGGCGGGGGGGCTGGGAGGGGCGGAGGCGGGTCAGGGGCTAGGAGGGGGGGGGGCTGGGAGGGATGTTGGGGGGGTGGGGGTGTCGGCCGGGGGGCTGGGAGGGGATGTTGCGGGGGTGGGGGGGGCTGGGAGGGATGTGGGGGGGTCGGGGGGGCTGGGAGGGATGTGGGGGGGGGTGCGGGGGGCTGGGAGGGGGGTGCACAGGAGTGCTCTGTGGGGATGAAGATCGGGGGGGGGGCTGAGACTTGGGGCTGGTGTTGGGGCCAGGGCAGGGGTTTGGCCAAGGGCTGTAGTGGCGGGGGGCAATTGGAGGCCCATCAGGAATGGGGGCTGGGTGGCTGAAGTGGGACCCCTCCCCCGTGGGTAGCAAACCTATTGCCAGCCCTCGCCCTTGGGGGATCCTAGTGGTGATGGGGGTGGGGTGTCCCACTTCCCCCCCTGCAGGGGCTTTCCTCAGAGCCAGCTGCTGGTGCCCCAATGAGTGTTCCCCTTTCCCCTGTAGCCAGCCTGTGAGGTGAGATCTGGACCCCCCCTCCCCCCCATAGCTGTGACCCTACCGTCCCCCATTCACCCTTTCTTCTCCCCCGCCCCCGCCAGGTTCTGGTTATCGATGGGCGCGGCCACCTCTTGGGGCGCCTGGCAGCCATCGTGGCCAAGCAGGTCCTGCTGGGTGAGTATCGCTGGGGGCGCCCCCCCAGGCCTGGAAATACTCCCCTTCCCTCCACCTGGGCCCTGCACCCCTGAGGTCTGTGATGATGCTGTCTCGGTGCTCGAGTCTCACAGCCATGAGAGCGCCCGATCCATGCACTACCATCTGAGACCGCTACCCGGGGAGCCAGGGCGCCTGGGTTCTACCCCTCAGGAAGGGGAGTGGGGTCTAGTGGTTAGAATAGGGATCTGGGAGCCTGGATTTGCTAAGGGTGCTTCTCCTGGCTGTGCTGTTAAATCCTCCAGTCTCCTCTGCCTCTCTCCTGACACCCAGGCCTAAGTCCATGGTGATGAGCCCTGCAGGTCTGCGGCTGCCGTGCATGTCAGTTTCCGCAGCTCAGTTTGCTCATACAGGTGTGGATGCAAATTTTGTATTCAACAGGTCTCCAGAGCTGGGCTCAATGCAGGAGCAGAGTAGGTGTGCAGGATGATTCAGGGCTCTCTCCTAGGGCCCTGCTCGGCTGCTAACCCCTGCCCCCCCCCCCCCAAGTCTCTGACCACGCAGAGTGGGGTGCCCTGTACTTCCTGGGCCCCAGGCTGGCTCCACAGTGCTCCCCACGTTGCTAAGGTCCCTCTCTGCCTTCCTCCCAGGGCGCAAGGTGGTCGTGGTGAGATGCGAGGGCATCAATATCTCCGGAAACTTCTACCGCAACAAACGTGAGTGTCTCTGCCAAGGGTGGGGAGCCAGGACTCCTGGACTCTCTTGGAGGGGGCTGGGGCATAGTGTGTTAGAGCTGGGAGCCAGGACTCCTGGGTCCTCTTCTGGTCGCCTTTTCCCTTGCAGCGGGGTTGCCTAGCACCAGTCCTTCCTCCGCTCTGCCTGTTGCCGGTGCAGAGCTCACCCCAGGAAGGGTGCAGTGGATAGGAGGCTCCTTCCATGTGGTTGCATGAGTATTGGTTTAGGACGGTCCCTGTCCTGACTAGCTCACGAGCCCTCTGCCCCATCAGGGAGCCATGGGGCCGATTCTCTGGCCCTGCTCTGTCCAAAGCCTGGTGAGACAGCTGAGTGGCACCTCGTGTCTCGGAGCCGGCTGCTGCCAGGGCAGGAGGCTTCTGCAGCTTGGGCCTGACATCAGAGCAATCAGCATCCCCCTGTGCTCCCCACAGCAGGTCTGCCCGGGTGTGGCTCCTGGGCGGCCCTGCACCCAACTCTATCTCAGCCAGCATGAAACCCTGGGGTGGTGTTATTAGTGGACAGGGACACAGTGTAGAACAGAGCTGGTTAGCACAGAAAACAGGAGCCTTCAGTAAGTCCATCGGAGTGGGGGGGGACGACGACCCAGAGCCAGGCCCTGACCTTCCCCCTGCACTCCCAGCCAGCCAAGCCTGACTCACTTCCAGCTGCCTGGCTGTCCCCATGCCCGTTGCTGCTTCTCTGGTGCTGGGGTCGAGAGTTACCTGGTCACGCCCTCCTGGGGCTCTAGTTCCGAAGGGCCGGCCGTAGCCAGCGCGCAGGCAGCTGGAGTGTGCTTCCCCACCCCCAACACACCCTTACTCCCGCCACCTAGCCATGGGTGCAATGCAGAGGGAAACTGAGGCACCCACCATATTCCCATGGAAAGAGAAAATCCCAACTTTGTCATGATCCCTGAGGGCGGGAGGGGAAACAGAGGCCCAGGGAGGGGGCGGCCGCCTCCCCTGCCCTCGGTCGCAGAGCTAGGCTGTCTGGTAGAATGGCTGCCTGGCTCGCTTGGGGGTGTAGCCTGACCCTGCTCTGCTCTCGTTCCAGTGAAGTACCTGGCTTTCCTTCGCAAGCGCATGAACACCAACCCATCCCGCGGGCCCTACCACTTCCGTGCCCCCAGCCGCATCTTCTGGCGCACGGTGCGAGGTAAGCCCCGGGGCCTGCCTGGGCTGGCTTGATGGGACTGTACGGGGGCCGGGGGAGGGCAGCTACAGGGTACCCTGGTCGCACCCATGACTCATTCCTTATAGTCTGATTGGGGAGGGTGCCTAGAGCTCCCTTCCATGGAGCCTGGGGGGCAGAGCCCTGCAGTGCGGGGTGCCCTGGCCTGCTCCCAGCAGCTGCTGCTTCTTGCAGGGATGCTGCCCCACAAGACCAAGCGAGGCCAGGCTGCCCTGGAGAGGCTGAAGGTCTTTGATGGGATCCCACCACCTTACGACAAGGTAAGGGGGCCCTGAGGGCTGTGTGGAGGAATGGTGGGTCTTTTGTCTATGATGCTCCATCTACCTACATTGTTTGATGCTGGGTGAGAAAAACCTGTACCCTGAGACACCCCCAGCCCTGCTCCTCTTCCCCCCCACCCCCGTTTCCATCCCCCTAATGCGCTTCTCTCTCCTGCCCACACAGAGGAAACGGATGGTGGTGCCTGCTGCTCTGAAAGTTGTACGCCTGAAGCCAACACGCAAGGTACGTCCCTCCTGGAGCCCCTTTCCGCACTGGGAGGGGCAGGGGGTTGGATCCTGACTGACAGCCGTGCTGTAATGACAGGTAAGTTTTGCCTTTGAAGAGACTCTTCTGACAAGCTGGGAAACTTAGTGCATGTAACCCACGGGCTAACTGCCAATGGTAGCAGGCCATGGCCAACTCTAAGGCAGTAAATTCATTTGCCAGTTGTTAACCAGGGGAACTGCCTGTCACATGATACTGGAGACTAGTTTGTCAGAGGTTCATTAGGCAGTAGGGTGTTAATCTATGGGCTTATTGCTGCATGATGCCTTGGACTGATGTCACATGGCAGCTAGTGACCAAGCCAAGGAACCACCTTGTATAGTCTGTGTTCAGTGCAAGTTGCCTGATGGTTCCTGTGCTGTCTGTGTAGCGATGCCCTGGCCATGCCTGCCAGTGGCCGTGCTATACCCTGTGTTGGCAACTGGCACCTCGGGTGGTCCGTGATGATGCTAATTTACTTGTTTTCGAGTCTCACGACCATGAGACAGCATCTACATGCACTACCATCTGAGACCACCATGGGGCGCTGCACGACCTGGCTCGCCTGGGATCCATGGGAAGTGGGGGTGGGACTGGGGAGGCTGGGTTGGATCCCTGGCTCTGGGAGAGGGAGTGGGGGCTGGTGGGCAGGGTTGGGAGCCAGGACTCCTCAGGTCTGTTCTCACTGGTCTCCCGCCTCCCCCCGCAGTTCGCCTTCTTGGGACGCTTGGCCCATGAGGTGGGCTGGAAATACCAGGCCATCACTGCCACGCTGGAGGAGAAACGCAAGGAAAAATCCAAGCTGCATTACAACAAGAAGAAGAAGCTGATGGTGAGCAATCCTGGACGTCATTGAGCCTCACACGGCCCCCGCGGGGGAGCTGCCGAGGGGGGGGGCATAACCAGCTCTGTGCACTGCCCCTGAAGTGGCCGCATCTGCCCACTGGCTATGGGGTTCCTGCATGAGCAGCCCTCATGCCCTGCCCCAGAGGAGTTGTCTCACCACTGGGTGAGGGGTCCCCCAGATCCCCAGCCCTGGAACCCCACCCCTGAGGTGGCTGCTTCCTTCGTTCCCTGCCATCTGCTTGTAGAGCTTATTTCAGTGGGGTTGGGGTGCACCACAGTCGGTCAAACTGAAGCTGTGTCCCCCTCCCCTGGTGTGTGTGTGGTGGGGGAGGCTGGGCGTGCAGAGCGTGTCCGATACAAAGCATCCTGGGGCCCTGTATGCCAGCCCCAAAGCTGGTGCTGGATTGGGTGAAACTTCCCCTGTGCACCCTCCCTCCCCCGTCTGAACTAGGGATGTAAAATCCTGGTTTAACTGGTTAATTGATTAATTGGATGGCAGGAGACCTGTGCACTTGGGGCTGGCTTCTGGGCCTTCCCCTCCCACCATACACACAGGGGCTGCTCCTGGGTAACCAGTTACCCGTTCCCATCCCTAGTCTGAAGGTGGAGCGTGTGGGGCAGGCCTGAGCATTCGAATCAGGGCACATCTAGTGTGGGGCTGGGGCCCTGTTACCTGGGAGGGCTTCCCCTGAACCTGTCTGATGCCTCCGCCTGGGCATGTCTTGTAGAAACTGCAGAAGCAGGCAGAGAAGAATGTGGAAGGCAAGATCGCCCGCTACACAGCTGTGCTGAAGCAGTATGGTGTCTTGGTCTGAGCCCGTGACCTCAATAAAACTAGCCCCTCAACTTCTACCCGGCCCCTCTCTGTGTCTCAGGGCCCGGCTGCAGGGCCTGGCAAGGCCGGCCAGCTGCATGACCGTCCCCTCATCTCCCCTCCCCCATAGCACTGAGCCCATCTTGGGTGCGCCCCTCCCAGAAGGGCCCGGGTCAAGACTGGAGCTGCTGGGGGAGAGAGAATCTACTGCCTGGGGGTGGGAGTGGACAGGGACTCCTGGGCTTGTTAGAAATTCAGGCTTTTATTTCTAACTGCAGTCTCTGGCCTCCAGGGGCTGGTCCTTAGTGTTGGCTCCCCTCCCGCTTCCAGCTGCTCTGGTTTTCAGGAGGGCTGCACATCTCAGGGGCATGTGCCTTCCCCTTCCTGCCCTGTCCCCTGGCAGCCCGAGGCACCGTGGGTTTGAGAGCACTGCATGGGCGTGTTCAAGGCCATCTCCCCTGTGGAGCCATAACTCTAGTGCACTGGGCTGCAGGAGAACCACCTTGAGCTGTGAGCCCCTGATGGGCCTGTGGGCTGGGCCTCACACGCTCCCCTTCTCACCAGCAGTGAGCGGAGGGGGTGGCTTGGGCCCATCTTGCTTATAGCTCCTTGGCCTGGCTCGTCTGACCTCCTGTGTGATGGGGCCCTGGGGCTGCCCCTAATGGGCCTGTAAGAGTTCAGGAATTGCTGGTGGATTTGTCTCCGTCAGCTGGGGACTGGCAGCCCCAGGGTTTTTGACTGCAGGGGTGGACTCCTGAAAGGGTTGGAATGGGGGGGGGGGGTCCCCTGTGGAAATCTTCGATGTAATGTGGGTGCTGCCTCCCCTCCCCGCCCTGTGCTTAGCTCCATCTCAGGCCTGACACCTCACTGTCAGGCAGGTTTTCTGAGCCTTGACTCATCCCTGCTCCAATAGGCCGTTCCCAGGCGCTGCCTCAGCTGGGGAGCTCAGCGTGGGCTGATTCTCCCCTCTGCCCCCTTCCCGGCTGGGCCCTGCTGTTTCCCCGGCAGTCCTCTGCTCGGTTGGGTTGTGTGCGCGGTGAAATGAACCCCCCGCCCCCACTGCTGTTTGTGTTGCTGGCCCCCAGCCCTCCTGCAGCGGGGGAAATCATTTCCTGGCGTGCCTACACCCCAGGGCTGTTGGAGGTGACCTGGGTAACCGCTACCATGGTGCCTGTTGGTCAGTGGTCTTGGTTAAACGCTTCCACTTTTTAGTAGTTGCGCAGTTCCCTTATGGAACAACTCACCAGACCAGCTCCTACCGGCAGAGGCAGTGTGGGGGCATAAGTAGGCTATAAGTGGGCTGGAATTTCAGTGGGGCTCAGGGCACTGAAAGTGGGGCAGGGGTGGGGGGGCTGTGAATGAGTGACTTACCCACAGGCTTCCAGCCACTGGCTCAGGCTAACAATTAGTCTGGGGCAGGGCAGGCATGGTACAGTAGCAGCCTGAAGTTTTCCCTTATTCTTCTGGGAGTAGCTACCCTCCTCTGCCCAAAAGATTTTGCCTAACAGTGGCCAGTGTTGGCAGGAGCCCCATGTCTGTGCTGGGGCCTCCCCCCAATTTGGGGGGGGGGGGGCTGAAAGAGAAAAGTGGAACGATCCCAGCTCCATGCACCAAGCAGCCATGGGGTCATGTTTATTGTAGCCCTAGCCTTGAGGCGAGCAGACACGCCCGCAGCGCGTGCCCCAGCCAGGGTGGGGTCCACACCCCAGCGACTGGCTCCCTCAGCCCTGCTGGTCCTCGGAGTAGGTCACCCCCAGCTGGCGCCGCACCTCATCCATGATGAAGGCCACCAGCTCGCTGTCAGCCAGGCTCATGACGGGGCTCTCCTTCATGCCTGGGGGGGGAGAGAGTTCAGTGGAAGTTGGGGGACACAGCAAGGCTGTGAGCTTCCCCCTGGCAGTGCCCAGCCTGCTGCTGAGAGATGGGAGAGAAACCCCTGGGCCTGAATTCCCTACTTAGCCCACTAGACCCTCTTTCTCCCTCCCCCCCCCCCCCAAAAAAAGGGCTGGGGAGAATGCAGGAGTCCTGGTTCCCAGTATCTCTCTCCCCCCGCCTCACCGGTGATAACTACTTGCCCCTATTTCTCTCCCCCCGCCCCCAGGACTGGGGAGAACCTGGGAGTCCTGGTTCCCAGTGCCCCACCTCCCCCTGTGCTAACCATTTGACCCTACTCCCCTCTCAGGGCTGGGGAGAGCCCAGGAGCCTGCCTTCCTTCCCCCCCCCCCCCAACCCCCGCCTCACCTTGCAGCAGGCACTGGCGCACGTGCTGGGCCTCGTAGCGCATGCCGGTGCCGTTGGAGAAGTTGAGGGGCTGGGAAGGGGGCGGCAGGGGGCTGTCGTGGCGTTGGCCGTTCACGAACATGGTGGTGGGGGCATACCAGGGGGAGGGGAACTGGAGGGGTGCAGGGAAGAAAGGGTTAATAACAGGGCCCCCCGATGGGATCTGTCCCCCTGCTCAAACCGGGCAGAGAACCCAGGTGTCCCCCCTCTCAGCCTCCCTACTCCAACCACTGGACCCCACCCCCCTCCCAAGCTCCCAGCCAGTGTTTCTGGTTCTTCCCCTGGGGCTAGAGGCCAAGGGCTCCTCCCCGCCCCCGCTCACTTTGACGCAGCCCTCGGTGCCACAGACGATGGCCTCGCCGGGGACCTCCACCCGCATGGTGCAGGACAGCACAGCCTGGCGGTTGCCTGCGTAGTTCAGCACCATGGCCGCTGTTTCGTCCACACCTGGGGAATGGGGGAACCACAGCCCTCAGGGGCCCTGCGTGCTGACTCGCAGCCCCTGCACTTCCCCGTCCTGCCCCCTGTCCTGTCGATGCCCCTGCCCTGCCTCCTCTCGTTTCTGCCCCACACCCTGCCGGTGCCCTGCCCCCTCTCATTCCTGCCCCCCCCCCCCACTGGTGCCCTGCCCTGCCCCGGCCCCTCTCAGTCCTGCCCCCCTGCCCTGCCAGTGCCCTTCACTCCTTGCTATTCCCCCTCACTCCTTCCCCCTGTCCTGTCCCCCCTCCCCCCCAGTGCCCCCATTACCAGTGGGGTAGAGGAAGCCTGAGGCCGTGATGGACTCCGGCTTCTCCCCCCCAAAGACCATGCTGGCGAACTGGGCGCAGTAGCAGCCGAGATCCAGAACGACCCCGCCCCCCAGCTCCTTCTGCACCAGCCGAGGGATGTTCTCCATGGAGTGCCCCACGGCGACGCAGCTCAGCTTCACTTCCCCCAGGGCTCCCTGGGCCAGGAGCCCACGGAGCTGCTCCGAGAGGGGGAAGAAGCGGGTCCAGAACCCCTGGGGGGGCAGGGGCAGAATCAGTGCTGGGTGCGAGGGGCACTCTCACCTGCCTGGCGGGGTTGCCCCAGGGGATCTTGTGCCAGACCCACAGCGCGTTGAGCCTGCCTCTCCCTTTGACACCCACGATGGGGGATGGGTCCCTTCAGGGCTGGCTTACGGGTGGGGCCAGCTCCTGCCTGTTGGGGCCTGTCCGGTCCCCCCGCAGATCCCATGCTGCCGGCTCTTCCCAGGGGCTAGCACAGCCCCACCCCCGGGTCATCACAGGACTAATCCTCTAGGAATGTGGCCGGCTGACACCCGGGTCCCCAGTCATGGGGCACAAGGGGCAGTTAGTGGCCTGGCTCGGGGCCACCTCGGCTGGGGAATTTCTCAGGGCACAGCGATTTCTGAGCTCCAGGCGTGGAGAGGAGGAAATAGGGGACGGGATGTCCCTTCTAAGGGCTGCCTTGCAGGCGTTGGGGGGTGTCAGCCCCGGCTCCTTTGAGCTCTCAGTGTCTCCGCCAGGGGGCGCTGGGCTGCAGGGAATGGGGCAGGGGCCTACAGGGGTGCTCGGGAGCAGGGTGAGGGCCCAGCAGAGGGTGTGTCTGGGTGTGTGGGGGGTATCACTCACCTCCATCAGGAAGACCCCCCGGCTCCGTGCCACCTGCGCCAGCTCTCTCACCTCCGCTGCGTTCATGCCCAGCGGCTTCTCCAGCAGCACCGGCTTCCCAGCCCCCAGGAAGAGCCGCCCCACGGGCAGGTGCTGGGGGTGGATGACCCCCACGTAGACCACATCTGCCAGGGGAGGTGGGAAGGGGAGATAGAACCCAGGAGTCCTGGCTCCCAGCCCCCCACTCCCCGTAACCACTGGGCCCCACTCCCCTCCCAGAGCCAGGGAGGGAGAGAACCCAGGTGTCCTGCTCAAGTCGCCCCTCATGCTGCTTTTCACCCTTCCCAGATCAGCACCGACAGGTAGGGGGGTCTCAGCCTGCCCCAACCATATTGCTGGGCTCACACACTGCCCCCAGGAGACAGGGGCCCCATTCCCTGCCCCCCCTGAGCCAGCCGGGCCCTGCCCTGGTGCCGGGTGGGAGCCGGCACCCCCCGGGGTCTCTGAGCAGCTCACCCACGTCAGGGTCCTCGGCCAGCTCCTCGTAGCTCCCGTAGGCTCGGGGGATCTTGTGTCTCTCGGCGTATTCCTGAGCCCGGGTCAGATCACGCGCGGCGATGGCCACGACCTGGGGGGGCAATGATGAAAGGGAGAGCGAGACACCCAGGAGCCCCCCCCATCCAACCCCCCTTAGGTAGCGAGTACAGCGCAAAGAACCCAGAAGTCCTGCCTTCCCCTGCTCTAACCACTAGCCCCCGTGCCCCTCCCTGAGCCAGGGAAAAACCCCAGGACTCCTGGCTCCCAGATTCCTCCCCTCTCCCCCTCAAACCAGTAGCCTCTGCTCCCCTCCCTGGCTCCCAGATCCCCCACCCTGCTCTAACCACTAGCCCCCGCTCTCTTCCCTAGCTCCCAGCCTCCCCTCCATGCTCTGACCACCCCCCTCCCTGGCTCCCCAGCTCCAACCACCAACTCCCACTCCCTTCCCCGAGCCAGGGAGAGACCCCAGGATTCCTGCACCTGTTCCCCAGCCCCACCTGATGCTCCGTGGCTGGCAGGGTCCGCAGGGCCACCAGGAAGTCGTGGCTGATCCTGCCGGCCGAGCAGATACCCCAGCGGGTGGCCATGGTGCTGGGGGGACCGGTCTGTGGGTGGTTGCTAGCTCTGAAGAAGCTGTGGCAGCTCTCTGCCGGCTCTGGCTGGTGTGTGACAGAGCCAGCGGAGCCGCAGTTTGGGGCGAGGGCGCCCGGGGCGGGGTGGCACTCCCTTAGCACGGGGCAGGTCCTACGGGATGAGGGAGCCTCCTCCCTCCAGGGCGCGGGGGGCGGGGATGGGTTGATCGCTGCTCATCTTTTTCCCCCCAGGTCCCCTGTGTGCCCAGCCCCCCTCCAGCCAGACCACCCTGCCCCGAGACAGGGTGATTCCCTGCGTGACAGGGAGGGGCACTGGGATTGTGGGTACAGGTGGTTTGGGGGTGACAGACTTGAGACGGAAGGAATATGGTGTCACTGGGGTGGGTGAGTAAAGGGGGCAGGGGCACCTGAAGGGCACCAAGGTCAGGGGGAAGGGGACGGGGTTCTCCAGGATCGGGGAGACGAGGACAGAAGCTCACCGAGGTCGGGGGGTTCCCTGGGTTTGAGGGGAAGGGGGCAGCAGAGGATCACCAGCAAGGGCACCATTTAAAGTCCCGGATTTCACACCTGAGGTCGGCTGGCAGCGCAGGCCCTGGCAAAGCTGCAACATTTTGCCTTAGGGGCAGGGAGTTGTATAGGCAGGTGATTACAATTCAGGGAATTAAAGGATCATTACGAAAACAGCTTCTCCACTTAAAAGAAGGGGCGTGGGGGCGGGAGGAGAAGAGGACTTAATCGTGGTGTGCCCCAGGGGGCTGCACTGGGCTCAGGGCGGCTCGACTTGGGGCGAAAAGCAAGGTGGTAACATTTGCAGATGATACGAAATTACTGCAAAGGGAGCTTACACAACCGGGGGATGGGGCAACACACGGGCAGGTGGAATCCAGCCTCGGTAAAGGCAAAGTGAGGCTGGTAGAAAAACTGAATCCCAAGCCCTCTGCCTCCACCCCCGCTGTGGCCTTTGCCAACCACCGGGCCCCTCCATTGGCCCCGGGGGCAAACACTGGCACTGCCAGGCAGGTCAGCCCAGTGCCCAACCAAACTGCTGCGAGCCTCCATGTCCCAGCCCCACTTGTCCACCAGTGCCTCCCTTCCCCCTCACCTCAAGCGTTTGGGCTCCAGCTGGGCCTTGCTGAGTGGGGCCCCCTTGGGGTAGGGGGGCTGCCCTTGTCAACTCAGGTTTTCAGCCAGCTGGGGGCTCCCCCAACCTCCCCACTCCTGAGCAAACAGGCAGACCCTCTGCCCTGAGAAACCAAAGGGAAACTGAGGCAGGCACAGGCCACATAGGTATAGAAAAGCCCATCTTTGTCACAGCTGGTAACCCTTGCACCCTGCCCCCCAGGACCTCTGATCCCCCCATTCCCGTCCCTCCTCCATGCCTCCCCAAAGCCCCTGATTCTGGTTACTCCACTGTGTTACGCTGCTCTCCCACCTCCTAAATCCCCCCTCCCTGCTGCATGACCAGGTGGGATGCCCTTTAACAGGGACCCCTGATGGCTCTGGGATTTGTCTGTGGGTCGGGGTGTCTGGGGGGACTGGTGGTGATGCAGGGCTCAGGGCAGGGAGGCTGGACAGGGTCAGCACCCTGAGGGGACCCCAAAATTAGGGCATCCCCTGTGGGATCCAGGAACCTGGGAGTGAGGATGGGGGGACACCCCGAAACTGGACTCAATGACCCTTGGGGGGGTTTCGGTTCTGAGTAGATTTTATTTGGATCAAGAATCTGTTACACTCTTGGGGGTGAGGGGTGCTCCACAATCCCTGCCTCAGGGGGGTCCCCTTGGCAAGGGGAAACTGAGTCAATCAAGATGGTGGCTGCAGCTGCTGTCACGGCAATGTCTTTGAAAGGGGAAAGGTCAGAGTTCAAGGGAAGGAAATGGCAGAGGTAAAGGGAGATGCAGGATGATGAAAGGTTAAAGGGGGTCAGAGGTCAAGGTGCCAAGGAAGCAAGAGGCCAAGATGGGGAGGTCAAAGGTCAATAGTGCCATAAAAGAGCCTGAGGTCAGAGTGGTGTGAGGTCAAAGGGTAAAGTGCAGGAGTCAGAGGTCAAAGGGGACAAGGCCCCGTCCAGCGGTGAAGGGTGGGTCCGAGAAGAATCAGCCACTCAGCCTGGGTCAGAGGTCGCAAGGTCAGAGGTCATGCGGGCAAGTCTGAGCTCGTGGGGTCAGAGGTCATGGGGTCAGGTTTGAGGTCAGGGGTCGGATATCCTGAGGTGCTGGAGGTCGCAGGGTCAGAGGTCGTGTGGTCAAGTCCAAGCTCGTGGGGGGGTCAGGTTTGAGGTCCGGGGTCAGATATCCTGAGGTCGTGCTGGGGGTCGGAGGTCGGAGGTCACGGGGCTATTCGCAGGCGAGTTTCCCGTCGAAGCTGGACAGGCAGACGGCGAAGGCCTGCAGGGCGCACAGGGGGGCGCGATAGTCCATGGTGAAGACGTCGGGCGCCACCCGGCCAAACTGCAGCATGATGTACTCAGCTGGGGGGGGAGGGGAGTTAGCGTGTGGGGCACAGCCCCTAGGCTCCTGCTCCCTGCCCCTGAGTCCCCCGCTCCCTGCCACCGATGCCCCTGCTCCCCACTCCCAAGTCCCCTCATCCCTGCCCCCAACACCCCCGATCCCCGCCCACAAGTCCCCCAATCCACCCCACGATGCCCCCCAACCCCTCCAGAGCCACCCCTTGGCCTTCTAGATACCCCCGACCCACCCCCATCTGCCTCCGACACCCCCCCACTGCCTCACCTGATACCTCCCAATGCCTTGCCCAACGCCCCCCAGATAGACCCCCAATCCACCCCAGCCTTGGTCCTGCCCCTCGAGCACATTCTAACAGCCAAGGGGGAAAAATGGGAGCAGCCCTGGTCTTTCCATCGCCTCCCCTCTGCCCCCAGCCGCCGGCCTGGCTCCCCCGGTCGCACCCAGCCCCCCGCTCACGGTCGTGGTCCGGGACAATCTGGAAGTTCTTGACGGAGGCCTGGGTCACGCGCCCGTGGAAGTTGAGCACGTAGGACTGGGTCAGCTCGTTCCAGGCTGGCACCTTGTTCTGCAGCACCAGCAGGTTCTGGAGGTTTCCGTTCTGGAACCGGCTCAGCAGGGTCTCGTGCTCCTAGGGAGAAGAGATTGGAGCCCAGTGCTGCGGGCTTCTCTGCAGCAGTGTCCCGGCCGGGATTCCGAGCACTGTGAGCTTCCCTGTACGGTGCCCAGCATGGAGGGGTTCCCCATGCTGCAAGCTTCCCCACGGCAGTGTCCCAGCCAGGATTTCCAGGGCTGCGAGCTTCCCTGCAGCAGGTCCCAGGCTGGGGTTCCCAGCGCTGTGAGCTTCCCCACAGCAGTGGCCTGGCCACGATTCCCAGGGCTGCGAGCTTCCCCACAGCAGTGCCCCAGCCAGGATTCCCAGTGCTGCAAACTTCCCCACAGCAATGCCCTGGCCAGGGTTTCCCAGCAGCCTCACGTTTTTGGGGCGGATGCTGATTCTCTCATTGTCTGCGTTCATGCCGGGGATGATCACAGTCATTTTTCGGGGTCCCCTGAACCCCAACACGTTGGTCTCCTGTCGTGAGGAGCAGCAGAGAATCTGTGACCTTGTCAGCCCGCTCCCCAAACCCTCCGCACCCGCCTCATCTCCATGACCGTGGCCAGCCAGGGACACGGGTGCTGCGAGTTTCCCCGCAGCGGTGCCCCCAGGTAGGGGCGCCGGTGGTGCGAGCTTCCCCGCAGCAGTGCCCCCAGGCGGGGGCGCCGGTGGTGCGAGCTTCCCCGCAGCAGTGCCCCCAGGTAGGGGCGCCGGTGGTGCGAGCTTCCCCGCAGCAGTGCCCCCAGGCGGGGGCGCCGGTGGTGCGAGCTTCCCCGCAGCAGTGCCCCCAGGTGGGGGCGCCGGTGGTGCGAGCTTCCCCGCAGCAGTGCCCCCAGGTAGGGGCGCCGGTGGTGCGAGCTTCCCTGCAGCAGTGCCCCCAGCCAGGGCTGCAGGTGCTGCGCACTTCCCTTCAGCAGTGCCCCGGGGACCAGGGTTTTCTCACGTAGCAAATGGCCGCCAGCTCCTGCCGGATGGGGGCGCTTTCAGGGACAAAGGGTTTTTTCTCCGGATTGGCCCCGTTATCGAACACCGTGAACCTGGTGCCCAGCATGTTGGACCTGCCATGAGATGGGAAAGGCCTGGTGAGGGGGGAGCCCCTTGCCCGGTGCTGCAATGCGCCCACCTCTGGGGTGCAGCATGGGGCTGGTTGTCTTGGGACCCCTGGCCCAGGTGAAAAGGCAGCCCCTCCGCGGGGGGCGCAGACCCACCTGACCTTCCCGATGAAGCCAGCCCCGTCCCGGGACAGGTCGATGGGATCCAGGGAAATGAGGTAGTTGGATGTTTTGCTTTTTTTTCTCTTCCGGCCAGACATCAGGAACAACTGAGAGTGACAGAAATGAGTATCCTGCCCTGTGCCTCACGGCGCCCCCTCCCCTTCTGCCTCCCCCTGCCCTGTGCCCCATGGCACCCCTCTTCTGCCTCCCCACAGCACCCCTCTTCTGCTGTGCCCCACGGCGCCCCTCCCCTTCTGCCTCCCCTTTCCCCTGTGCCCCACAGCACCCTGTCCCCGTCTGCCTCCCCCTGCCCTGTGCCCCACGGCGGCCCTCTGCTTCTGCCTCCCCCTGCCCTGTGCCCCACGGCGCCCCTCCCCTTCTGCCTCCCCTTTCCCCTGTGCCCCACAGCACCCTGTCCCCGTCTGCCTCCCCCTCCTCTGTGCCCCATGGCACTCCCTCCCCTTCTGCCTCCCCCTGCCTTGTGCCCCATGGTGTCCCTCCTCTTCTGCCTCCCCCTGCCCTGTGCCCCACGGCGGCCCTCTGCTTCTGCCTCCCCCTGCCCTGTGCCCCACGGCGCCCCTCCCCTTCTGCCTCCCCCTGCCTTGTGCCCCATGGTGCCTCTCCTCTTCTGCCTCCCCCTGCCCTGTGCCCCATAGCGCCCCCTCCTCTTCCACCTTGCCCTGCCTCGTGCCCCACGGCGCCGCTCTCCCCCGTTGCCAGGACCCTCCCCCACATACCTTCCTGCCGTCGTCTCTCTCCAGGTGGAGGTAGTAGAAGGGGAAGACCCCCTTGTCCACCCCCTTGCGGTCCCGGCTGATGCGGCACTGGACGGTGACCCCCGGCGGTGCGGGGCGTAGCACAAACCCCTCCAGCTCCTCAGGCCGTGGGAGCCACAGGCTCCTCGGCGCTTCCTCTGGCGGCTGGGGGGGCGGAGGAGGTGTGAGTACCCTGGCGGGGGGGGGGGCAAGGGGCAGGAGTCGTGTGTGTGGCACAGGGGCTCATGCGAGGGGTTGTCCTGGTGCCCAGAGCCGAGGGAGTGCCCGGCACTGGGCCATCATCCAGGCCCTGCCGGGGCCCCCCCATCTCCCTGCCCTTACTCTGGGGGTGTCGGCCTGCGGCTCCAAGGCTTTGCAGAGGATGTTGGGGTCTCCCTCTTCCTCCTCCTCCTCTTCCTCCTCCTCCTCGCTCCTGCTGGGGCTGCTGAGAGACCCTGGGCAGGGGAAGGTCAGAGACAGCCTCAGCTCCCTCCCCCACTGCCATGTCCCAGAATCCTTTGTAGCGAGCAAAGACCCGTGGGGCCCTTGGCCTCCCCCACCCGCAATGCGGCTTCCCCCCTCACCTTGGTTGGGGAGCTTCCTGCCTGGTCTCCTCTTGATGGGGGAGAGGGGCATCGGGGGTGGCTGCCCCTCCACCTCCGAGTCCCACTCCTGGGCCTGCTCCCGGCCCCCCGCACTGGCCTCCGGGGGGGCTTCCCCGTCGCTGCTGTCCTGGGGATCTGGGGGATGGGGTGGTTAGTGCCAGAGAAGGTGACCTCCCTTCCACCCCTGTGACTAAGCTGCTTGAACGCCAGCCTTGCACGGGTGCTTGACAGTGAAACACACTTGTGCCCACTCTTGCACGAGAGCTGCACCCCCCACTTTGCACACCCAGCTGCATGCCCGTTGCATGAGGACGGCCCCCCCCCTTTGCACGCCCAGCTACATGAAGGTCACGCTCTCCATGCCCACCCCTTGTATGCCCTGCCCTCCTGCCCTCCCCTGCCCCCCGGACCCCCGCAGAGCCCCACCTCTGAACTCCACGATGATGGATGGGACTCGCTCCCCTTGGGCACGTGATGAGGCCTTTGGCATCAGGCCCCGGGGGTGCTGGGTGTCAGCGCAGCCAGCTGCAAGGCAGAGGGAGGAGGGGGGTGTGTGTCAAAAGGCGCAGTCCCCTTTAAAAGGTGGGGTCGCAGCATTATAGCAACCGTTGCTAAGGGATGGAACTGGGTGAGGAGTGTAACAACCTGGCAGCAGTGACCTAGCAACAGGGTGGGGCATCCATTGCAACAGTTGCATAGCAACCAGGTGATGCTGGTATAATGGTAGCAGCGGTTACATGGCAACGGAGTGGTGCACACAACACAGCAACAG
Organism: Pelochelys cantorii; assembly: GCA_032595735.1. Classification (NCBI taxonomy): domain Eukaryota; kingdom Metazoa; phylum Chordata; order Testudines; family Trionychidae; genus Pelochelys; species Pelochelys cantorii. The sequence continues at coordinate 10,229,072 of CM064358.1, read as the reverse complement.
TTGTATAGCAATGGAACAGCCCTGGCATCAGGGCTTGGCAACGCTTCACCTGGCAACAGAATGGTGCATGTCCGCCAGCGACAACAGGCGCGTGGCAATGGGGTGGGGCATGCAGCGCGGCAACGGTTACATAGTAACGGAACAGCGCCTGCATCAGGGCGTGGCAACCGTTGCATGGCAACAGAGTGGTGCACATGCTTGACAACCGTTGCCTGGTCGCACGTGTGTCCTGCCCCAGCTGCACAGCCAGGCCCACGCTCACCTGCTCTCTGCTTGGCCGGCCAGCCCTTGCGTGTGGAGCTGGGTGCCGACTGCGCCTTGTTGACCGGCCGTGTGTCCTCCAGGACAGCCTCTTCCAGCTCCCCGTCGGAGACATCTGGATAGGGGAGGCAGAAAGTGACTGGGCAGGGGCAGGTCCCGGCTGGGACTGGCCCCGCCCCCTGGATCGGCCCCTCCCTCATTACCTGTGGCCACGCCTTGGGCCTCCTCCCCGGCTCGGGTGCCCCGGTCCAGGTGCACGGAGCTGCCCCAGGCGTCAGCAGCGCGATGAGCCTCGGGGACGGACTCCACCAGGAAGGGGTTGCTGGTTCCTACAGGCAGAGGGAGTCCTTATCTCCGGTGAACCGTTGAGGGCAGGGCCTGACTCGCAAGCCCCGCCTCCAGCAGACAAGCCCCGCCCCCTCCCGATTTCCCATTGGCTGAGAGAAGGGGTGCTCTGCCATGCTATAGCTCTGAGAGGTGGGACTCAATGGCCATCAGACACGCCCCCTCATGCCACGTCCTCTTGGCTGTTCTTCAGCACTCCTGCCTTCTGCAGGCCCATTGGCGAAGGGCGGGGCCTCATTTTTTGTAGCCCTGCCCACAAACACCAAGCCACACCCACGTATGCCATGCCTTTCTTTTGTCCTCCTGTGGGACGCCCACAACTAGCAAGCCACACCCCCAAGGAGAAGATCTACCCCTTCCATCTCTTCTCTCCACAGGGACACCAGGACAACCATGCCCTCTGCTGTGGGTGGGGCCTTTGTTTAGGAAGCCCCTCCCCAGTTGACAAACCACGCCCCCATGCGCAAGCCACGCCCCTCTCTTGTGCATTCTTGTCCGACACAGGCAAATTGTTCGTCCCCTAGCGGTGTTAGCTCTGGTAGAGGGCGGAGCCAAACTTTTGGAAGCCACACCCTTCGCTGACATGCCACGCCCCCACTCTGGGTGTGGAGCAGGGGAAGTCCCTCCTCCGCTGTGAGCTGATTTTCAACAGCTGGCCAATCGAGCCCTGACAGGGCTGAGACCGGGCGGGGGGGGAGCGGGGGACGACTCGTTCCAGCCTCTCACCACTGCAGAGGCTGTGCTCGCTGCAGGACTCCATCAGGGGGGTGCGCTCCTCGGGCCGGCGCCCCCGCCGCCCCATCACCTTGGCATCGGGGTTGGCCTGCACCATGAGCGGCTCCTGGCGTTTGCGGCGCTGCTTCTTCTCAAAGATGCGGCGCTGGGGGATGAGGGGGCAGGAGAGGAGAACGGATCCTAGCAGCCCTGTCCCGGGGGAACCCCCCTCCCCATGGGGATCCTGCTTCAGCCCCGATCCCCTTGGTCCCAGAGCCCCCTGGGGGGAAGGGGATCCTGCTCCCAGTGGCGGGGGAGGCAGTGCCCCGGGCACCTACCTGCAGCTCCAGCTTCTGCTGCCGTAGGGAAGCTGGCTCCTCGCCCAGGCAGCTGGAAGAGAAGGATGTGGGGGCATCGGGTGGCGAGGCCGGGCGGGAGGGCAGGCGCTGATAGGAGTTCCACGCCATCCCGCCACCGGCCACGCACCCGAGGCTGCCCTGGCCAGAGCCAGGGGCTGGCACATGTGTGTGCGGGGGTTCCGATCGCCACGGCGCCGGGGTCTGTGACATCACAGGTGCCCCCAGATGTGCCCCTGTCATGCGGCCCCTCTGGGGTGGGGCGTGGGGATGGGTATCCGGGGACCCCTCACCCACCTAGAGCTGGGACTCTTCCGCTCTGGGGGGGAGGTTGGAGATATGTGGGGAGATCTGGGGAAGGCATGTTTGGGGGGTTAGACCCCTGAGAAGGGTGTATGGGGCCCTGGGGGTCCAGAGGAGAGACCCCAGCACGTGAAGGGGGAAGTGAGGGAAGCAACAGCTGCTAATTAAGCCCCCCTCCTGATAAAGCAGGATTAGCTCGTCAGAGATTAATGAGGACTAGAAGGGCTGAGCTCCCAGACACCCTGCGGCAAACACGCTGCCCCCCCCTTCCGCACGCTGCCCCCCAAACGCACCCCCACACCCCCTTCCCAGTCCCCCCGCTCACATGTCTCCCCGCCCTGCCGTGTTCATGCTGAGGGGGTGGGCCGCACTCCAGCTGAGCCTGGGGGAGGAGGGAAAAATTCACTTAGTGCCACAGCCCCGCCCCGCCCCCCATCTCCCATGTCCTCTCTGGTCACAGATAGGGAAACTGAGGCGTGGGGAGGAGCCGGACTTGATCATGGCTTCCCTTTGCATCCACAGAACCCAGGAGTCTTGCCCGCCCCTGCTCTAACCATTAGATTCCACTCCCCACAGTTCATGCTGGCTGCCAGGCTTCACTCGGCAGGGACGGGAGAAGAGTACCCCCCCATCCCTTCCCCCTCCAGCCCCAGACCTTTGAGCAGCAAGGGGGATGGAGATACCGGCTCCCGGTCTGGCTCCAGCGCTGGCTCTGCCAGGTCTGACGGGGGGGGGGGAGGATGAGCCCTGACCCCCCCCCCACTTATCCCCCTTCCCCGGCAGAGGGAGGCCACTGGATTGTCTCTGCTGTAATCGGCTTTGGTTTCTTCACCTGCCAGGCCCCGTGGCTGTGTTGAAAGGTGCCCACGTCGCACAGGGCCGGGGCTGTGAGGGATCAGGGTCCCCTAGTGCTGCCGAGAGCCACAGGTGAGAGATGGGCCCTGCCCAGGGTCCTGTCATGCCAGGCAGCTGCCCAGACCCAGTGAGAGACGGGCCCCGCCCAGCTGTGATCAGGGCCCCGTCGCGCTGCCCAGACACAGGGAGGTACAGTCCCTGCCCTGGGGTGCTATGTAGCCTTAGTCCTACTTCCATACAAAACGGCCCATACGGTGCACGAGCTCCAGCTCCAGGCACGAGCCCCCCCTTGGCGGTGGTAGGGTCAGTCCCCCCTCGGCGATAGTGGTTGTCCAGAGTGGGGGAGGTTCCTGCCGGAGTCTCATGGAGAAAACCCAACTTGCCTGTCCTGGGACCCCTTTTTTAGTACAGTGACGGGGGCAAATTGAGGGGTGAGTTGGGGGGAGATCTCAGGGGGGCTTAGAGGAGCGGGTGGGAAGACAGGGGGATCCCCAGAGTGTGCAGGGGGAGGGGGAAGACCTCAAGAGGGGCCGGGGATCCCCAGGAGGGCTGAAAGGGGGGGAGCAGGGGCAGATCTCAGGGAGGAGGGGCATGGGACCCTGGGTTCAATAGGCTCTCTGGGTCGATGTGCCACCTACCCCAGTCTGCCTCCGCCATATCACCAGCGGCCGCTGCTTTTCTCAGACTCTTCGGGCAGTCGTGCATTTTTAGGTCCCACATTTAGGGCAGGGGTGAGCAACGGCCCCTGGATCTGGCCTCCCTCTCACCCAGCCCCCGTGCCCCAAGCCTGCTTCCTGACAATCCCCTCCCGCACACTGAACCCCTCCTGTCTGGCCCTACTCCAGAGCCTGGGGGGCCCACAAAATCCACTAGCCCAGGCCCCCCCCCCCCACTGGCATGCAAAGGGAATGTGGGAAGTGTCTTTCTCCTGCTCAGCCAGGGGCCACGTCAGCACACTGGGCTTTTTACATTTTTCCTTCTCACGCGTGTGCGGCCCCCGACCGATGTTTCTGTGGGCCAGCGGCCCCCGGGCCGAAACAGGCTCCCCGCCCCGGGTTTCGGATGCGCAGGGCCTGAAAGAGCCACGCTGCGTCTTGCAGGCTCCGGCCGACGGCGTTTCCGCTCGGCCGACCCCTGGCCTGTGAATGCGGCTCCCTCTGGACTTCGCTCTCCCTTGGACTTTTGCTTCCCTGTCACGGGCTGGAACACGCCGATTCCCCAGAACCCCACACGGTAGCAGCAAACGGCGGGGGGGGGGGGGGGCTACCTAGGAGGGGATCAGCTAACTGAGGGGGGAGCAGGAGGGGGAGGGGTGGGTGTCTGTGTATGTGTGTGCAGGGGGTGTGTGTGGGGGGGTGAACCCGCTCTATGCCCCTTTCTGCAGCCCCTCCCCCCAGCCCCAGGCTCCTTCTCCACTGGGGTGGGGGAAATTTCTCCATCCAGCTTGGGGCCGAATCCTCAGCTTACTGCCCCTCAGCCCAAGGGGGAGCCTCACAGCAAACCCCCCCCCCCACTGCACAGGCACCCCCATCCCTTCTAGGGGGCACTGCCCCACCTGGCCCCAGGGCAGGCACTAGCTGGCTCAGGGGCCGGGGCCTTTCCCCTCTATCCAAGTTGCCCCATCAGGACCCATTTGCCTCTTTCCTCTCTGTTGCCCCTTTCCTCGAGTGGAATATTCAGGAGGTGGGGGCAGGGGGCGTGGCCGTGCATGCAAATACAGGCAATGGGGCGTGACTTTGCATGCAAATACAGACCAGGGCGTGGTCTGTGGGTGGAACAACGGGAGTAACGGGGGAAAGGGGCGGGGTCCACGTGCAGATTGACCAGCGGCGGAGGGCGGGATATAAGAAGGAGGGCGGGACTCCCTATGCAAACGAGGGGGCGGGGCGCGGGGCGGTGCCAGGGCAGAGGGAAGCGTCGTTTCCGGGGTTGTATCCAGCGGAGCCGGAGAACGCAGCTGGGCCGCCGCGTGAGTGCGGGAGATCGACCCCCCCGCCCCCGGGATTTCCCCCCCGCCCCGGGATCTCCCCCCTCAGGATGTGCCCCCGGCACCTGCCCTCCCCCCCCCCCGGTATCTTCTCCACCGGGATCTGCCCCCCCCCCGTGCTGGAATCTGCCCCCCAAGTACCCTCCCCCCATTACTGGGGTCTGCCCCAGCCCGTCCCTGCCGGCATCTGCCCCTCCCCTTGATATCCTCCCTTTCCACAGGGGTTCCCTGCAGCGCCCCACCCCCCTCAGCCTTCCCCCCCCCCACCCCCCGTTCCCCTTCCATGGGGACCCACCCTGAGGCCTGCCCCCGCTCACCCCCCTTCAGCCCTCCCGGGGATCCCCCGTCCCCCTCAAAATCTTCCCTCTTCCCCAGCATGCACCGGGGATCCTCCGGTCCTTCTGCCGGCTCCCCTGCCCTATAGCCCCCCTGAGATCTGCCCCCAGCTCCACCCACTGGACGTGCCCCTTGCTGTCTCCCCCAATTCCTTAGCACCCCTCACTGGGGATTCCCCTCCCCACTGTGTGCCCCCCCGCTGCCCCCAGCTCTCTCCTGCCCCACCAGTTCACCCCCTTCCTAGGGGAGCCGCCACCTCTTCCACCCCTCCTGGCCCTGGGATCCACCAGGCTCCTGCCTTCCAGCCTGGTCCCCACCTCTGCCCCATGGGAACCGCCCCCCACCCTGGGCTAGGGATTCCTCCCCTCCCCCAGCCCCTAGTGCAGTTCCTGGGTCCCCCTTCCAGGGTCTCCCCTTTCCTGAGACACACCCCTGGGCTCCCTGTCCCCTTCGGGAGACTGAACTGAGGGTGAGCCCCACACCGGGACCCTCCACTTCCCCAAACAGCTCCCCCTTTTGTGGAAGGCTCCTCTGACCTACCTTCTTGGGCGTCACCCTAATTAAAGCCCCTGTTCCATCCCCCACCCAGGACAGGGGCCCCCTGTATTCCCTGCCCCCAGCATCTCAGAAGGGGGCGAGCCCCATAGAGGCACCCACTTCAAAGAGCTCCCTGACCCACTCCCTGGGATCCAGCCCCTCCCAATAACACACTGGACATCCCTGGCTCAGTCCAGAGAACCCCCTTCACTTATCTCTCTTCCCCCACCCCCCCACAAGAGAGGATGGGGTGAAAACACCCTTCCAACCCCCACTCTTCCCCCACCACCACAGTGGCCCTTCCCCCTGCCAACCACCCACCTTTCCCCTCCCCCCTTCTCCACAGGCAAACCCCTGAAATCATGACGTCCTCCTGGCTTTTGGCTGCCGCCCTGTTTGGCCTCGTGGTGTCTGTGCCCATCGAGCGGCCTGAGGGAGAGAAGAAGGCGGAGGAGCAGCCCCCGGAACCCCGGTAAGTGGCTGGGTCTCTGCCCCTTTTCCAGACTGGCTGTGACTCCGTCACCTCAGAGCGGGGAGTCCCGCCGGCAAGTCCTGCAGGGTCCAGCGAGGCTGGAAATCCTTTTTGGGTCTCGGTCCCTTTTCCGGTTTTGGACACAACCACCTGCCGCTGGAGATATCATGAGAGACAGCAGGTTTAAAACAAACCAAGGGAAGTTTTTTCTTCACGCAGCGCATGGTCAACCAGTGGAACTCCTTGCCACAGGATGTTGTGAAAGGCCAGAACTGTAACAGGGTTCAAACAAGAGCTAGATCAGTGGTCACCAACTAGTAGATTGGGATCTCCTGGTAGATTTTGGAGCCTCTGACCAGTGATCCTGACTGTTTTGGCCAAGAGGCTATCAAGTGCCCACACGTTAGCTGCCCCTCCCCCCACTGCTGTGCGGCTCGTGCCCTTGGCCTTTGAGCTGCTCCTCAGGAGCCTTTTGCTTGCTGTGCAGGGAAGAGAGGATGAGGAGGGGTGCTCATGTCAAGGTGCCCCCCTCCCACTCAGTATCCTGTCTCCACAGAGCAGAGAGGGGGCACAACAGGACTTGGAGGGCATTTGCTGGCTGCTTTAGGGAATGGTGTAGGGCTAGGGTGGGGGTGAGCCTGCCTTAGCCCCACTGCACCCCCCCCCAAGGTAATCAGGGCCCAGCTGGAGCCCACATCCTGAAACCGTATCCCAGTCATGAACCCCCTCTAGGACTCCAAGCCCCGGCCCGAGCATCCCTGCATCCAGACACCCTCCCAGACCCTGCACCTAGAACCCCCTCTGGCACCTTAGCTGCCTGGCCCATGCTCAGCTCAGAGCCCCTCTCGCACTCCAAATCCCTCCATCCAGGATCAGAGCCTGCACCCCACCCCTCTGCCCTAGCCTGGTGCAAGTGAGGGACGATGGGGGAGGGAGGGTGGATGGAGTGAGCAGGGGCGGGGCCTCGGAGAAGGGGCACAAAGGAAGCGGGACCAGGGTACCTGGGTTTGAGGTAGATTGCATGTGAATTAAAGAAGTGATCTCCTGCTTAAAAAGGCTGGTGAGCCCTGAGCTAGATAAATCCATGGAGGTTGGATCTTAGCCAGGCTGGGTAGGGAGGGTGTCCCTGGCCTCTGTCAGGGGCTGGGAATGGCTGACCGGGGAGGGATCACTAGTTGATTCCCTGTTTCTGTTCCCTCCCTCTGGGGCATCTGGCATGGGCCACTGTCAGCAGACAGGACCCTGGGCTAGGTGGGACATTGGTCTGACCCAGTGTGGCCGCTCTTATGTCTTGTAGCAGGGAGTTCCGCCGGCTCATATTGCCAAGACCAAGCCGCCTCTCTTTGGATGCTTGTTTGGCCTCCGTGACCTTAGTGTCCGAGCCCCGTGGGATCTTTACTCATCACCCCTTCCCAGGGCCATCCCTGGGGAGGCCCCGCCCCTGCTCCACTCTTCCCCTCCTGCTCCACCCTGCCCCATCACTTTCCGCCCTCTTCCCCCCCGAGTACGCAAGCCGGGGGATTACTGGGGGGCCTGGTGTGGGGCGGCAGCCGGGGTCCCACACTCACCATGAGCCTCTGCAGAGATCTGTGTTTCGCCAGGGCTGGCACGCTCTGCTTCCCGCTGCCGTTGGGAAGCCCAGCGTGGCGGGCCAGGAGGTGGGGGCGCTCCTGCTCCTGCTGCCAGGGTGGGTGGGGCTACTGCTGTCCTGCACCCAGGACCCCCAAGTAATCCCCCAGATGGTTGGGGCAGCCACCTGGAACCGCCCCATGGAGCTAATGCAGTGCTATTACCCCATAGTATAAATGGGGAAACTGAGGCACGGATCAGCATCTGAGGCCTCTTCACCCCCGAACACCGGCCTTCTTATAAAGTCTCACAGGCATTGGAGTGTAGCTGCTCGGGGGAGGGGCAGTCACGACAAGACCTAAATGTGTGGGGCAGATCTCCGGCCTCCCTCCTTAGTGTAACGTCCTGCTGGGTTCCCACCTCTCCCTTGGGTGCAGGTCGCTCTTGGCTGGGATCTCCCACGGTTTGGCCCCTGATTCTCGTGGGGAATCACCAGAGACCGGCTGGGTGCAGGCACTAGAGTGAATAACGGTTTGGCTAAAACCCACAGGCTCCCCAATGCCTGGGACAGGAGAATTCTAGCTGGTGCGTGGCTGCCGGAAAGGCCGAAATCGAAGGGTTTCCTGTGTGGGGTGTTCCAGCAGGGAAACGGGAAGTTCCCCCTCGCCCCCGTGGGTTTGAATTTACCGAGGCAGGCCAGACAGCTGACTGGGCTGGAATTGCACCCGCGGGCGACAGTAAATCGGCACTGTGGCTGGCCGGCACAGCGAGGACGCGCGTGCGGCGGCTGCCGAAATTCAGTCCAGTTCTAATGCCCTCCCCAGCAATCCCGCTGGCTTAGCAGGAAGTCGCCCCTTCCGAGTCCCTTTCCTCCCTTGGAAAACGATCAGCGTCCCCAAGCAATCGGCCAAGGCCACAGTGCTCTTTGGTCGCTGCTGTCATCCGCTGTAGCCGTAATGGGTGTGTAACGACTTAGGAATGAAAACAGCTAGTGAACACGCCAGGGGCGTGTCTCGCGCCGAATGCACCTCGACTTGGCCGAGGAGATTTGTTCTGATAGCTCCGGCCGCGAATGCCCACGCTGGTTTTTACGCCTCTTTTGAATTTTTCTCCGCTTTTCGCGGGTGTTTTGTGCGTGTGGGGGTGTGTGTTCAGATAACTATTTTGTGTCAAATTGCTGCTGCGATTCAAAACCTTCAGCACGTTAGAGCCATTGAAAACGCTCCTCTCAACACCCCCTGGCCAGCAAGCCCGAGTCAATAGCCTTAAATCAAACCCTAAGAGGTTTGGTGTTTTCTGTTGTATCCAGAGAAATTGACGCTTGCGATCAGATTGGATCCTGACGCGCCTCCTTACCACTGATCCCCCTAATTGTTTCCATCCCTGTGCGGAATAAGTTTTGTCATGTGCACGAAGGGAGGTGAGGAGGTGCACCACCAATAGAACACAGGCTGCCGGCTGGGGGCGCTCTGCTAATCAGCGGGGCGGCGCTGGAATCTCTGCTAGGTGGCCACGCGCATGCCCGGCTTGCAGGGAACCCCACCCCTTACCCGCCTGAGCGATTCCCTGTTTCATCAATTTCATCAGCGACAGAGAAGATCAGAGACAAATCTTTAGGGCCGAGGACAGGGATGAGAACAGGGCTGCCCCCCCCCCAGGCCCTCAGGCACACAGAGCAGCCCCCCACCGCTTTAAGCATCTGGCTGCTCCCTGTGTCCCTGCTTTGTGCACGGGGGGGGGGGTTTAGTGGGGGGGAAGCATGTGAAACCTCCCCCTCCCCCCCCCCCCAGCACCTGGAGCAGGCAGGGAGCCTGCCTCAGGGTCCAGCAGGGCTGCTAGGCGGCTCCGGGCCAAGTAAGTGCCTCCCGACCAGAGCCACCCCATCCCCCAACTCCCTGCCCCACATTACCATCCAAACCCTCCGTGGCCCCCTCCCAGATCCGCCCCCCCCCTTCCTACACCCAGCACCCCAATCCCCTGCCACAGGTCACTACACCCTCCCTCCCTCTCAGAGCTCACACCGTGTCCTGCACCCCAGTCTCCTACCCCGAGCTCCCTTCTGCACCCAACCTCCCCCCCCCCCCTCGCTCCCCACCATAGGCAAGTGCAACCCTTCACCCCGGCTGAGAGGAATTCCTGATAAGCTGGAAGCATCACTTGTTGGGGGTATTAATTACAGATGGCCCCTGCCTCTCTGGGCTAGGCTAGCACGGCTGGAGGCAGGGGACCTGCAGGCTGTTAATAACACGCTAAAGGCGTGTGGTGAGCAATGCAGCCTATAGAGGGAAACTGAGGCAGGGCCCAGTGAAAAAGAGGAAAATGTTGTGCTGGCTCATGCATGCGGTGCCCCCTGCTGGCCTGTCAGTGCTGCTGCAGGCCTGGTTTGAATACAGCCCCTGCCTCCTGCTAGCACTGGGATCAGGTGTCCCCTGGCACTGAACTGGGTTTTGCCTGATCCCTCCCTTTCTCTTGGCCGGGTGGGGCGGCTCTCAGGGTCGCTGGTGCTTGGGATGGGTTTATTAACAAGCTGCATCGGCAGCCCCCTTCCCTGCCCCCCCCAGTGCTATTGGGCCTGGATCAGACCCCATCACTATGGGGGGGGGGGGGCTGCATGTCAGCTGCCTTTTTGCTGGTGGGTTTTAGTATGTGGCTCTGAAGCTCTCCTCTGGTAGCCCCCCAACTGAGAGGAAAGTTGCTCCCCTCCTTGCCTGTTGCGGGCTGACAAGGCAAAGGGAGGATTGTGTACGGGTGGGGAAACTGAGGCCCACAAGATACAGGAGACGTGTGGGAGGGTTGGGACTAGAACCAGGAGTCCTGGTGCCACCCAGCTAATTAGCAGAGTGCCCACAGCCAGCAGCCTGTGTTTCTCCTGGTGGTGCACTTCCACATAGGCCACAGTGCACAGCATAAAACTTATTCCGCTCGTGGGTGCCATTGGCGGTCAGGTCCCGGGGGTGGCCCCAAGGGTGTTGGGCTCTAGTGGGGCAGACCGGTGTGGGGGGGGGCAAGCCCCTGTCTGGGAAGGACCCCGGCTTAACCTGGCGCTGCCTCTTGGCAGGACACGGGGCTCTACTACCACCGCTACCTGCAGGAGGTGATCAACGTGCTGGAGACGGACGGCCACTTCCGGGAGAAACTGCAGGCGGCCAATGCCGAGGACATCAAGGTGAGAGGGGCGGGGCCTTTCCCTTTCGGGGGCAGAGCATGGTAAAGGGGGGGTGTCCTTTCTGGCCTCAGTGTGGGCTGGCTGGGGGCGGGGTGTAGGAAAGGGGGCGTGTCTTTTCGGGCCCCAGTGTGGGCTGCTGGGGGGCGGGCCCTGGGAAAGGGGGCGTGTCCTTACAGCGGCTCCTCCCCCCTTCCCGTTGGCAGAGCGGGAAGCTGAGCAAGGAGCTGGACTTCGTGAGCCACCATGTGCGGACGAAGCTGGACGAGCTGAAGCGGCAGGAGGTCTCCCGGCTCCGCATGCTGCTCAAGGCCAAGATGGACGCCACCATGGAGCAGAGTGAGCAGGGGGCTCGGACGCCTGGGCCCCTTCCCCGGGGCTGGGAGGGGGGTGGAGCCGGGAGAACTCGGGCACCTTTCCCAGCTGTGCTGCTGTTACCTGGTGCACTTTTACCTTTCCCTGCCTGCCTCAGTTTCCCCATCTAGAGCCATCCCTGTGCTGGGGCTTGATGGGAGCTAGAGCCCCCTAGAGGGGACAGGCCCCGCCCCTGGCCCCGCCTCCTTGAGCCAGCCAGTCTCTGCCCTCGGACTGGGTGGGAGCTGGTGCCCACAGCTCCCCACCCCCCCAGCCCTGCCCTGTCTCCCCCAGACGTGCAGATCGACCACCTGGGGCTGCTGAAGCAGTTTGAGCACCTGGACCCCCAGAACCAGCACACCTTCGAGGCCCGCGACCTGGAGCTGCTCATCCGGGCGGTGAGTGTGGGGGAGGGTGGAAGGAACCAATTCTCTGGGGTAGACAGGGGAGGAGGCAGCTGGGAACTGGTGTGGGGGGGTTTGTCCCAACTTTTCCCCACGTATAGTAATGGGAGCTGCCCCCCTCTCCCCTCCATGGGGGAGTCCCCCATAGCCCTTTAACCTCCTCGTGGGTGGGCCTCAGATCCACTGGAGTCTCCCAACAGGGAGGGGAACCGGGCTGAGAGCCAGGTCCCTTCCTTTGCTCTGGTAGGAGTGGGGTCTAGTGGTGAGAGCAGGGGGTTGTGGAGCTGGGATTCCTGGCTTCTGTCCCTTGCTCTGCGAGGGAGGGGAGTCTAGTGGTGAGAGCAGGGGCAGGGCTGGGAGCCAGGACTCCCTGGTCCCATGCTGACAGGTGCCCCCCCCCCCCGACAGGCCACCAAGGACCTGGAGAACTATGACGCAGCGCACCACGAGGAGTTCAAGCGGTACGAGATGCTGAAGGAGCATGAGCGGCGCGAGTACCTCAAGTCCCTGGACGAGGAGAAGCGGCGGGCGGAGGAGGCACGTTTCCAGGAGCTGCGCCAGAAGCATAAGGAGCACCCCAAAATCAACGTCCCGGTAATGACCCCACCTCGGGCACAGGCCTGGGGTACTCCCTGCCGCAGGATGCGTGTATGGGGTGGGACATTAAGCTGAAAGAGTCACCGGTCAGCATTAACCTGCAGAACTCCCTGCTCGGGGGGCATTCACTCTGGAGAGCTCACCGCTGTGAGAGATGGGAGTTATGGGGGTGGATGGCAGCAGGCGACCCACAGGAATGCGAACCACTAGAGGGCGTCACAGAGCCAGCAGTCCGGTGTGTACTGAATTCATCTGCGGAACTCCTCGCTGCAGGGGGTGGAGGTGTTGTGGGGCTGGCCCCCGTGAGGCTCAGATTGTGGCTGGGGAGCGAGAAGGGGGGAGGGATTAGCAGGGAGAAATGTAATGGGTCAGAGCCTGAGTGGTGGTTGGCAGTTGGCTGGGAGCCTGGGTTCTCCTTCTGGCTCTGGGAGGGGAACGGTGTCTAGTGGTTAGAGTGGGGGGGGGGCGGGGAGTGGGAGGCTCAGCTGGGTTTTATTCCCCACTCATGCCCCAACTCTGTTCCCTGCAGGGCAGCCGGGATCAGCTCAAGGAAGTCTGGGAGGAGACAGATGGGCTGGACCCCAACGAATTCAACCCCAAAACCTTCTTCAAACTGCACGGTGAGCGGCCCTTCTGCCTGCCCCCTCTCCCCCCTCCCCCCCCCCCAGCCCGGGTACCCACCTGGCAGCTCTCTTTCCTCCCCCCCTCCCCCCCAGTTTCCCCAGGGGAGTTGAAGACCCAGACCATCCCATTCTTGGTTCAGGGAATTTAGTGGCTGGGGGGGAGGGAGAAGGCTTGGTAGCACACTAGCCCCCAGGCATGGGCTGGGGGGGCTGTAGGAGGGAGCCCCCCCCCAGCATTGTCACACACACATCTGCCCACCCTCTCTGTGGGTGGAGAGAAATTGACTCCTTTCCTCCCACCCCCGGCATATTCAGCCCTGGGACCTCTTTTGGGGTGGGAGGGTGACGTAGGCAGCTAGGTGAGGAGTTTCCTATCGGGGACCATTGGGGGAGAGTGAGCTGGGACTGGCGCCCTCTAGAAGGGAAAAGCCCCTGCCCCACTGAGCCAGCTGGTCCCTGCCCTGGGGCTGTATGGGAGCTGGCGCCCCCTAGAGGGAGACAGGCCCCATGTTCCCCTCTAACTTTTTCCATCAATGTGCAGAATAAGTTTTGTTCTGCGCACCGAGGCATGCGCACCACCCCTAGAAACACAGACTACTGGGTGTGGGCGCTCTGCTGATCAGCCGGGCAGCATTGGAATCTCAAGTGCCCAGCTTACAGGGAACACTGGCCAGGCTCTGCCCTGGGCTGGATGGGGCCGGCTGCCCCCAGAAGGGAGATTTCCCAGCTGAGACCCCCCCCCCCCCCTATCTGTTGCAGACACGAACAGCGATGGGGTTCTCGACGAGCAGGAACTGGAAGCGCTTTTCACCAAAGAGGTGGGGTCCCTTGTGCCCCTGCTCCCTCCTGGGCCCCTGGGGGGGAGGGAGCCGCCTGCGGTTGTGCTGGGAGCCTTGGTGTGCAGGGTTGAGGGGAGCCTGGGGGGGGGGGGAAGAGGGCTGGGGTGAGCGCAGCGCGGAGGCAGCACATGGGGGAGTGTGGGGGGCCAAGGGCAGCTGGGATGGAGCAGGGTCGGTGGGTGGCTGGCGGCTGTTCTGAGGGTCTGTGTATTTGGGGAGAGGGAGCTAAGCGTTGGGATGTGGTTCAGGTATTGGGTGGCTGAACTCTGGGGGTGGGGTGGGGTGGGGAGGGGAGGGAGAGCCATGGGGGGCAGAAGTGGGATGGGTCAGGCGGGGCTGAGTGGAGATTGGGGGGGACTGAGCTGGGGTGAGCGAGGTCATTAGCGTAGTGGGGAGTTGGGCAGGGCTGGGGTGAGTGGGGCTATTGGTGTAGCAGGGAAATGGGCGGGGCCAGTGGGTGGGCAGGGCCATTGGCGTAGTGGGGAAATGGGTGGGGCTGAGCTGGGGTGGGTGGAGCCATTGGGGGCAGTGGGTGGGCAGGGCCATTGGGGTCACAGTGGGTGGGGCCATTGGTGGTGGGTGGGGCTCATGGGGTGCTCCTCCCCCCCAGCTGGAGAAGGTTTACGACCCGCGGAACGAGGAGGATGACATGCTGGAGATGGAGGAGGAGCGGCTGCGCATGCGGGAGCACGTCATGAAGAACGTGAGTGAACTGCATGGCCCGAGGGGCGCGCGCGCTCGGTCTATCGTGGGGGGCGTCCCGGATCCCACGGCTGCTCTGGGGCTGGGGACTGGATCCTGCCCCACGCTCCCCCTAGCCCACTGCATCCCCCCCCCCCCACCCCCCAAGCTCTGTCTGTCCGGCCCGTTGTCCGTCGGTTTTGGAGCCTCACCTTTCCCACAGTCCCGCTATTCGTGGCCCTGCTGCCCTCCCACGGCCAGGGAGAGGGGGATGCCAAATCCTTCACCCCCCCCCCCAGCATCTCGCGTGGGCCCTGCCCCAAACCAGAAGCAGGAGGCATCTTGAGGGGCTCCCAAGGAATGAGCTGGGATGTGTGGGGGACCCAGGGCCTCAGAACTCTGGGTTCCCCCTCCCTTCCTCTCCTTGCAGCCTATCTGGTCCCCAGGCCCCCCCCCCCAAATCATCACCCCTTGTTCTTAACCCCTTGTGCCCCCAGTCTGGCCCCCTCCCGGTCCCTCGCCCCCGGCGGAAGGGATTTGCTTTGGCCCGCTCACGTTGCATGGCCCCAGCCCCACTCACGGCAACACTTCCCCCCGCCCCCCAGTTGTATTTAATCCGGGGCGGGTTGACCACTTCGTATCATGTGTGGACCCCTGAGAAGCGTCAGCTGCTGCCATGGGCCCTGTTGGAAATCTGAGGAGTAACGTACACGGCGGGCGCCTTCGTTTCCTTATCCGGCCTCCCGCACCCCATAAACAGCGGGGCGCCCCGTTGCCCCTTGAGGCCTCTTTGCCCTCATCCACATCTCAGGGCGCTGTGGGCCGGGACGCTCCCCTTTTCCGTCTCCTCGCCCGCGGCTCGGCTCGGAGTCACCCCGGCCAAACCTCCGCCAGTCCCGTCGGGCGAAGCTCAAATCGTACCTGTCTTGGTCTGGGGGTCTGGCTGAGGTGTGGGGGGAGCCACCAGGCCCGGCACCCCCATCCGCAGCCGGAGGGGAGCAGGGAGACCGGAAGGTTTATTCATTGACAGGATCACAGCGTAGAACAGACTTGTTACAGGAACCAGGAGCAGCCAGGACAACCCAGTTTTGGGGGGGGGGGGTGTCCAGAGCCAGGACCCTGGTCCTCTTTCCTGCCCCCCAAATCAGCAGGACTAACCTCCCGCCCCTCCCCCCACCCCCCCCCCACTCACCAGCCCTGCCGCCGCCGCCTCTATCCCGCTTCCCAGGCAAAAGGTGTCACCCAATTACACACCCCTTCCAGGCTTGGGTTACAGAAAGCATCAGCCATTGGAGACACCATCTAGGGCATAGGTTCCCAAACTGGGGGGTGTGAAGAAATTCCAGGGGGGGCGTGAGGCGACCCAGCCTCCCCCCCCCATCAAGTTTTGCTGCCCCGCTCAGTTCCTTTTTTTTTTTTTTTTTTTTTTTTCAACAAGTTTTGCTGCTTTTTCCCCCCCCCCCTTTTTTTCTTTTGGGCAGGGGCGGGGTGAGGGTTTTTTCAAAAATCAAGGGGGGGGGGGCGTGATGCCGAAAAATTTGGGAACCACTGATCTAGGGATCGGTGCGGTGCCTGAGAAACTGAGGCACACCCCCCAGGGTTATTCCACACGCAGCTCCACTGGCCCGTGAGTAACAAACTGAACAGATTGAGTACAAGTCTGCACTTCCCTTTCTACCACCTGGCAATGTCCGTCTGTTCAGCGTAGGACACGGCCTCTGAATTCACCCTTAACGCCACAGGCGGTTGAATCGTAGAATCCTAGACTCATCGAGTCCAGCCCCCTGCCCAAGGCAGGACCAGTCCCGACCAATCTCAGGTTGGTCCTCAGCCAGGAGTTGCGATTGATGCCATAACAACGGGGCCAAGCCTCGGACGCCCCTTGGGTCCTTGTTGGCCTTGGGTTGTTACGTGTCCGTTTTGGGGGCGCTCGGCAGCGTGAGAGTTCAGAGAGTCCTGTCTCTGGGATGCTTCTCGATCTGGCTGCCAGTTCAGCCGGGCTCAGCCGGTGCCCTGCTGCAAAATACCTCCCACCCTGACCCCCCACCCCAAGCAGCCACAATGCTAAGGGGATGGGCACAGAGTTGGACCAACAATTCCCATGTTTGGGAGACGGGGGAGTCGGGATAGGTCAATGAGGGGGTAGGAGGGGTGCCATATGAAGAGAG
This sequence comes from Pelochelys cantorii, assembly GCA_032595735.1. Classification (NCBI taxonomy): domain Eukaryota; kingdom Metazoa; phylum Chordata; order Testudines; family Trionychidae; genus Pelochelys; species Pelochelys cantorii. Next base: position 10,212,508 of record CM064358.1, on the reverse strand, counting down.
ATTAAAAAGACAGGGACTTTTCAGCTTAGAAAAGAGGAGACTCGGGGGGGATAGGATAGAGGTCTGTACAATCATGATGGTGTGGCGAACGTGCATAAGGAAAAGTGACTGATTTGTTCCTGTAACATAAGAATTAGGAGTTATGAAATGGATAGGTAGCAGGTTTAAAACAAGCACAAGGCAGTATTTCTGCGCACAGCCAACCTATGGAACTCCTCGCTACAGGATCTTGTGAAAGGCCAGGACTGTAACAGGGCTCAGAAAAGCTAGATAAATTCAGGGAGGATCGTTCCATCAATGGCTATTAGCCAGGATGGGTAGGAATGGTGGCCCTAGCCTCTGTTTGTCGGACACTGGGAATGGGTGACAGGGGAGAGATCATGTGAGGATTCCCTGTTCTGTTCATTCCCTCCGGGGTACCTGGTGTTGGCCACTGTCTGCAGACAGGACACTGGGCTTGATGGACCTTTGGTCTGACCCAGTCTGGCCGTTCTTATGACCCCTCTCTCTCTCCCCCCCCCCCCCCCCCCCCCCCCAATTCTTACCCCTTATCCCTCCAGGTGGACTTGAACCAGGACCGGCTGGTGACGCTGGAGGAGTTCCTGAAATCCACCGAGAAGAAGGAGTTTAACGAGGCCGGAGGCTGGGAGGTGGGTGGTGAAGGGGGGAGTAGGGAGGGAGGAATGGGGGGGGGGGGATCTGTCCCCTGGGATTCCTGGGCTCTGTTGTGGGGGGGGGGGGGGGTCGGTCCCGGCTTTCACCTTCCCCCTCTCCCCTCCCCCAGACGGTGGACGAGACCCAGGTATACTCAGAGGCGGAGCTCCAGCGGTTCGAGGCGGAGCTGGCGGCTCAGGAGGCGGAGCTTGGCCGGCGGGCGGAGCAGCTGCAGCGCCAGCACCAGGATCTGCAACAGCAGCAGGTCCAGCTGGATGCCCAGAAGAAGGAGTATCAGCAGGTGGGGTGGGGGGGCTGCTTTGTGGGGTCCCCCCTCCCGTTTTGCCCCGTGGAGCTGCTCTTTCCCCTCCCTTGCACCATCCTCCTTGGGGGGAGCTGTTAAGACACCCCCTCCCCTTGGGGGGGGGCCTAGCCGCTCTCCTGGCTACATTGGGGACCCCCCAGGAAGTGACACTCTTAAAGTTGGGGGCTGCCCCCCTTCCATGTTTCTGCCCCCCAAGGGAGTGGCCCCGGTTTCACCCCACCAGTGGGCCGAGGGGGAATCGAACTCTGCTGGATCTGTCCCTGGAGGAGGGGCGGAGACCAGCAATTCCCACCCCAAGGGGGGGAGGGGCTGGATTGGGAGAATTACCCCTTTCCTTCCCCCTCCCCCCAGGCCGTGCTGCAGATGGAGCAGAGGAAAACCCAGCAGGGGGCGGCAGCGGTGGCTCCCGGCCCTGGGGAGGAGCCGAAATTCCAGGCCCAGGCCCCGCACGCCGCCGCAGCCGGTAAGATGGGGACTTGGGAGTCCTCAGTTGTCTCCCTGGCTCTGGGAGGGGAGTGGGGGCTAGCAGTTAGAGCCAGTGGGGGGTGGGAGCCAGGACTTCTGGGTTCTGCGGTCTGGGAGTGGGGGCTAGTGGTTAGAGCTCACCCCCTCCCTTCTCCTGTCTCTCTTCCAGATCCTGCTGCCCCCGAACAGAACCATGTGGAACCTCCCCAAAACCAGGAGCCCCCACAGCCCGAAGTCCAGATCCAGTGAACCCCTGTGTGAGCTGGAGAGGGGGGAGGGGCGCGGCGCCTTGTATTGGCCCAGCCCCTCCCTCTCCTGGGCCCTGCCGCTCTTCCTCCCCCAGGGGCGCAGGGCTGGGGGGGGCGGCACTCTGCTAGCATCCTGTCCAGGCCCACGGGCTGTGCTGTCTGCAGTCCCTTTTGTGGCTGCTGGGGGGTGACATTGAGTCATGTCTGGTTTTGGAGCAGGGACTGGGGGGCTGCCCACCCCACTTCCTGCCCCACAATGCTGCCCCAGCTTCTGCCCCCAGACCCACTCACTTGCAGGAGGGAGGGGCTGCTGCAAGGCATGCTGGGAAGGTCTCTTCCCCTTCCTGCACACTTGCAGAGATTCTGGAGGGTGCTGCAGTGCATTGTGGGTAGCCCCCCCCCCCCATCATGGAGTGGATTCCGACTACTACCCCCCCAACGGAACCATTCTTGCCTTGTTCCTAGCTGGGGGGCAAGGACTAGCCCCTCCCCAAAGTGGGCAGCTGTGCCCTCCCCCGGCTCTGTTTACCCTGGGGTTATGGGCCTAGTCTTGCTCGGTTCTCTGACATCTAGGACTGTAGCACAGGAGTATATAACCCCCCCCCCTTGCTGGGGGGGGGGGAGGAAAGACTCTTCTTACCTCTCCCCCAAGAATCTTTCACCCCCCAGCCTGCTTCATTAGCTGTGGGTGAGGTTCATGCCCCCCCCACCTCCTAGCTGCACTATGAACAGCAATAGAAACAGGTTCATTGAATGGGGGCAGAGTTTCCTAAGGGGGGGAGCTTCTCAGCTGGGCCGGACCCAACAGGCACAGCTCTGTGATAGAAATACTTGTTCTAATTATGAGCAAAGGGGGAGGGGGGGTACCTACACCTGGTAGGAGTTGGGGGTGACCTGGGCTGCCTGGGGGGGGGGAGGCCAGCCCCCTGGCACCCTCCCCAGCTCATGTGGAACAAAACTGACCTGGCAGGGGAATCTGTCCTGTCCCTGGTTTCTCCCCCAACCTACCAGTGTGTGGGGTGCTCTGCTGCTCCCCCCAGTCTGTCCTGTAGCCCAGGGCTGCATCACTGGTTTCCCACATAAAGGGATAATTTAAGATGTAAACAGGTCTCATTTTTGGGCTTGCAGAGGTGAAGGGGGTGGGGGGTGGGGTGATTTTCCTTTTTTAAGCCCTGAAACTGCCACTTGATCCGAGTGAGTCTGGAACCCTCTGCCCTGTCTCCAGGGAACGTGACGGGGGGAGGTGGGGGAGAGTTTAAGGGGTTTGCTGATGGGAGAGGGTTTAAAGCCTATTTCTGTGACCCTCCCCACCTCTCATAGCCCTGCGCCTGGTGTTTCTATCCTCCTCCTCCCCCAGCCAACACCTTCCATGCCCCCAGAGAGGCTGATCCTGCTCTATGGAAAACCCCCAAAGGATCAGGAAAAACCCCCATGGGATCAGTTAAACTCCTCCTAGCTGGCAGGCGCTAGGACCACCCCCTTCGGTCGGCAGTGCCCTCCTGCTCGGAACTGAAAGCGTGGTCAGGGTTTGATTGTGCTAGGAAAACAGGCTGAGCCTGGAGGGGGATTGCTGCTCAGAACGGAGGCAGAATTGCCACACCTGGTTGAGTTCTTAGACTTGACAGCTGTGAGTGAGAGAGGCTGAACCCCCCTAAACCAGACCCAGCGGCTGACCCTAGAAGCGGAGGGCAGCTCTCTACCGTACAGAACAGGGTGAGCGTTGGAGGAGGACGGTGTGCGGCACAGCTTGCTTATTGCCTAATGTTTCAAAACTAAATACTAATCCTATTGGAAGCCAAGCTGGCCATAGCCCTTGTGTGCTGAAACAGAGCAAGCAGGGAGCGTTTAGGGATGAAGGAAAAAAAACTCTGCTTGCTGGAATTCCCCTTTGAAAACACGTTACCCAAATTAACTTCATAAAGTAAGTGTTTGAGAAAGGTGTGGCAAAGTATGCACATTTTCCTTTTAATTCAAAGCCATGGGGGTAAGGACCCCCACAGTGCTGGGTACATTGGCTTGTGTCTAATGGGATTTTTCCCACTAAAAGAATAAAACCCCCAGGGTGGAAGGCAGGCAAGGAAATACTTCCCCTCCCTAAGCTCAGAGCACCCCTATTACCTCCTGCCCCTGGCAGCCATGAAGCACTAAAAGGGGCTGGGTTGTGGCCCAGCTCATCACCAGCAAGCTATTTTACCCATGCCTGCCAGTCCTGCCTGGGGGGCTTGCTGAGCTGGGTGGGGGAGACTCCTGTGTGCTAAAGGGGTTCCTTTAAGGCAGAACAAGACCTTCCTGCTGAACCCAGGTGAATCCCAACTCATCCCTGCAGCCTTTCAACTAGGGGGTAGGGGGAAAAGGGGTTCACCCTCCTGGGACACAGGGAGGAGGGTGGACAACCAGCAAGGGGGGGGGGGGGGGGAGAGAGGAGGAGAAAGAGAGAGAAGAGGTTTGGCCCCTGGATCCAGCCCTGGGGCTAGCGCTTCCAGGGAACATGGCAGAATTAGGGCCAGAATGGGCCACAGGTGCTGGGACAACTGTGGGGTTAGAAAACCCACTGGAGGGTGAGAGGCACCAGGAGCCCCAGGCTGCTTTGCTGAGCAGGGCCCCTTTGGGGCAGGAACCAACCTCAGGCTATCAACCCACCCAGGGCAGCCTGAGGAGACCCCCTGGCTGGAAGCTGAAGCTAGACCTGCTCAGGTAGGAGCAGGGCATTAGCATTAGGCCAGCTCGGCTCTTGTCCCCCCAGGACGATTTCTGGGGGAGCCTCAGGAAAACATTCTGGCTCAAAGAGGGGGGCCCCCTCTGGAGCTGGAAAGGGGGAGGGGAGGGGAGGGAGATTTAACAGGTGGCTGGGCAAACAGACTCCACCCCACCCAGCACCCTGGGGTGCACAAGGGCTCCCCGCAGGGCAGCTGAGCAGCTCCCCAGGTGCTGCTGGGGCCCAAGCATCTTCTGTGACTCAGGCCAGCCTTGGGGAACACATGAGCCCCTGCCCCATGTCACCTGGGTTTGAGCCCCCCCCCCCCGGAAGGGGGTGTCAAGACATTCTCACCTCCTAGCCCCACAAATCCTTCTCCCCTTCTGAGAGGGGGGGGGAGAGCCTGCAAAGCCAGTGCCCCACTGAGGGGAAAATGGCCACCCACCCCTCCCTCCCCTCCCACAACCAGAGAGACCCCAGGAGTCCTGGCTCCCAGCCCCCCCACCCTGCAGATGGCCCAGGCCTGGCTCCCAGCTCCTAATTTAAGCCACAGCAAATCCAACAGGCTGGGTGAACAAGACTTACACAGATTATAAAATAGCCCCCCCCCCAGCTGGGGGGCATGAGGGGGGAGGTTTAGTCATGTGCTCCTAGGGCCCCCCCCCCAGGTTGCCTTACACCACTCAAACTGCACCTAAAGCAGATAGGTAAGAGACAGGACCCTCAGGCAGGCTCCCAGCCTGCCAGAGACCCAGGCAAAGCAGCTGGCTGCTGGGGCCCTCGGCCTGTGTACCCCTTCAGCATTGGGGGGGGGGGAGAAGGGGAGGAAGGTTTTGGGAGCTACAATTGTGCTGAGTGAAGGCAACTCCCTGCCCTAACACATACCCCTACCTCCCTCCAGGGCACAACCCCCCCAGGCAAAAGTCCTCTCCTGCACCCCACATGCCTCCCCTCCCCCCAGCTCATAAGCCCTTTGTTCACCCACACACCCTCCCAGATCCTGCATTCCCCCTCCGCCAGAATCCTCTCCTGCACCCATATCCCCACCCCAGGGCACAACCCCTCTTTCACCCACACTCCCTCTGACCCCACACTGGCTCCTGTACCCCACCCGCTCTGTAGAAGAGTGCCCCCCCATGACAAGTTGTTGCCCACTCCTGACCAGAGGGGTCATTGTGGTCTAAGATCCAGGTAACCCTCCCAAGCGGACTGGTTTGAAGAACACAGCTCCGACACCGGCCTTGCATAAGACATTTATTAACAGAGTGGGAGATATTAGAAAAGCCGGCATCCGGCAGCGGGTGAATAAATACGAAAGATGCATAAATATGCATGTGCCTGAGAAGTCCCGTCCCCCCTTCCCAATAAAAATATTTGTTTCGTCCCTCTGAGGCTGCTGGGCCAGCCAGAAACCACCACGCCGGGCGCACAAGCAGGTTGTCCATGAGGTAGGGAGAGGGGAGCCACCGCCCAAGGAACCCAGGAGTCCTGGCTCCCAGCCCCCCCGGCTCTGGAGACCGAAGGGTTACCGCAGTCAGTGTTGAGGGAGTCCAGGGCAGCGTCCCATGGGGGGGGGGGGGAAAACCAGTCTGTGCCCTACCCCAGTCTTCCATCCCGGACACCTGAGTCCTCCATCCTCACAGAGCTGGGTGGGGGGTGTGTGTCCTGCCTCCCCTGTCCCCTGCTGAGGGGGAAGAGAGTTTCCTGTTCTGCCGGCTCCGGGGCTGCCCCCTGGATCTTCCTCTGGGCACGGGCACGGTGACCTGGCTCCAGGCAGGGCCCCAGGATGGGCCCTAGCTGCTCAATGCGGCGGCGGAAACGGCTCCGGTCCCGGGCCAGCTCCTCCCAGGGCCCCCGGCGGGCAGCCCGGCTGGCGAAGGGCCAGACCAGCAGGGGGTGCACCGTGACCACAGCGGAGAACCGCACCTGGGAGGGGGAGACAGGGTGAGAGGAGAACCCAGACACCAGTGACAGGGGGCACCCTGAGAGGGGAAAGCCCCTCACACCGGCTCCCCCGCCCCCACATGAGAGCAGGGGGAGAACCCAGGAGTCCTAGCTCCCACCCCTCCCCTGCTCTAACCACTAGCCCCACTCCTTCCTGCCCAAGCATTAAGCTTCTGCACAGCAGCTGCTTGGAGCCAGCCTGCTCCGCCCCAGGCAGGCGCCTGTCACGAGGGAGGGCAGGGGAAGGCAGCCAGTGACGTATCCACCCACATCCCCTCTTCAGGGACAGCCCAGTGTTACCGGGAAATTACGAGAGGTTTCCAAGCAAGGGGGAGGGAGCTGCAGGGTAGAGTGAGGCACGCTGGCAGGGCTGGGCCCCCCCCGGAAGGTAGGGCAGTTGGGGGAGCTGAGGTTGATGCACTCAGCACAGGGAAGCCCCCTGGGACCTAGCAGCCCCTTTCACTCCATTGCGTGAGATTCCCCTTGCCCGGGAAGGCAGGTGAATCTGATGTCACCCCTTGAAATTACCCAGCAGGCCACTGGGCCTGCGCTTAGGGAAACTGGTAGGAGAACCCAGGGGTCCTGGCTCCCGGCCTCTCCCCCGCTCTACCCACTAGACCCCACTCCCCTCCCAGAGCCAGAAAAAGGACCCAGGAATCCTGGCTCACCTTCTTCGCTGTCCAGTTGCCCTGTGAGTCCTTGATCTCTCCTTGGGAAGGCTCCTCGACTCCCCGGGAACCCAGCTCACAGCAGTGAATCCTCCTGGGGGGGCCGGGTCTCATGGGCCAGGGTTTCTCTGGGGGTATCCAGGGGTCCCCCACATCCTCAGCCTCCAGGGCCGATCCAGGGAGGTAGAAGGACACCCGGAATGCCCGGTCCTTGGGCCGCGGCCGGGTGGGCCTCCCCGGGGCCAGGACCAAGCGAAGTGCCGTATCAGCCTCCCGCCAGCCTTCGCCTTCCGGCGCCTCTTCTGCATCGGTCCAGTCTGCCCCGGAGTGGCCCCCTGCATCACCTCCCTCCTCGTCGCTGGGCCAGTCCCCGTCGTCGTCGTCCTCCGGGCAGTAGAATAAGGACAGGACCGGGTGGTTCTCGGTGACGGGACATGCCAGGGTCCCACCACCTGGCAGGCAGCTGGTGGCCTCTTCCCCACATGGCGGGAGGCCTCCCCTGAGTCCCTCACCGTTCCCCTGCCTTTCCCCATCCTGCCAGGACCAGGACAGACTTTCCAGAGGCAGCTTTTGACCATCTCCGACCTTCTCCAGATGTTCCTCCATCACCAGCTGGGCCCTGGTCCCTTCCCCACAGCGCTCAGGGACTTTGCCACGCCTTGCCCCTTCCTCCCCATGACAAGGCTCTTGGGGGCTTCCCCCCACATTTTCTCCTGGTCCCCCTGTCCCCTGGGTCGTGACAGGGTTGTCAGCCTCCTTCCCCAGGGCTTCCCGACATGCTGGGAACGGGGGGGCCTGGCCGTGGCGCCCTCCGTCCCCGCCCGCTCTCCGTGGGCGGGCGGGCCCACGGCCCTTCTTCTGCCGCCGCCTCATCCTCATCACAACGGTGGGGACGCAATGCCAGTCGCTCAGGAGGTCCCGGAGTCGCCGCGATACCCAGGCGAGCGTGTCCCTGAGGTCGCCTGGTGGCAGGGACCAAACGCGGAGCATCTCAGCAGGTTTGGGAGTCACGCTTCCCTCGGGAGCTGGAATGAGGAAGGGCAGGAGACACGTCAGCCCGGGAGAATCCAGCAGCCACAGGCACATGCGTGGGGAGGGGTGGGGTGCTTCCGGGGGCACAAACGGGCCCCATTGGATCCATGGGGCTCCCACCTCATCTTTTGCAGCTGGGAAAGGATCCCCGAGACCCCCCCCCCCCCCCTCCAGCTCTGGGGACTCAACTTCTCAGCAGCCACACGGAACAAAGGAAGGGGGCAGTTGGGTGCCAGGACCCCTGGGTCCGCTCCCTGCCTAGTCTTTTCCGGGGGAGGGGGGGGGGAGGGAAGGGGGGAGAGAGACTCAGAGGCATCCATCTTCTGGAGCCTCCCGGTGACTCAGATCCGACACACCCTGGCCAGCTGCTACACATGAAGGATGCACTCACACAACCCCCAACTGGTCCCCAGAGCTGCATGGGGGGGGGAGAGGAGAAGAGCCACAGCCCCCCCACAGGTTTGATCCGGGGCTGGGGGCTCAGAGCTAGATTTTGGGGGCTGCTGCTGGGAGGAATAGGGTCAGTATCAGAAAGGGAGGAGGGGGTCCCATGAACCCTGGGGGAAACACCCCCACATTGCAGGGCCTAGAGGGGGCAGGGCTGTTGGGGCATTGAACAGATACGGGACAGGATTACCCCCACGTGGGGCCCTGGGGGAGCAGACTGGGGGACTCAGTAACAGGTCCCCCTAAAATGGGCCAGGGTCAAAGGGAGAGGCGTTTGGCCAGACCAGAATCTGGGGTGCAGGCTCAGTTTGGGCTGCAGGGGCCTCAGTCTAGCAGGGGAAGGACAAGGGGGCAGGGGAGGCGGATCGGGGAAGCAGCCCCCCCGGGCCGGTGTTTGGGGGTCCCCCCTTACCGGCTCAGCCGGTCAGCAGGGCGCTCCAGCAGCGGGGGGCGGGCGCGGCGCGGGCAGGGTCCGTGGGGTGCACGAGCGGCTCCATCGAGTTGTCTGGTCGGTGCTGCAGGTAGAGACTGGCTGAGCCGCGCCGGGCCGGGCCGGGCTAAATAGGGCCTGGCGCTGACGTCAGTGGGACGTCACGGGAGGAGGGGAGGGGGAAGCGGGAGGGCAGGCGGGGCGACAGAGCACAACGTAGCCACGCAACACCCCCCCAGCACGTCACAACACGCAGAAGCCAGCAACACAACACACACCTTCCAGCACGTGCCCAACACAACACCCCCCCCAGCACAACACACAGAGCCCAGCAACACAACACAACACACAGAGCCCAGCAACACAACACGCAATCGCCCAGCACAACACAACACACGTCTTCCAGCACGTGCCCAACACAACACCCCCCCCAGCACAACACACAGAGCCCAGCAACACAACACGCACACAGAGCCCAGCAACACAACACGCAATCGCCCAGCACAACACAACACACAGAGCCCAGCAACACAACACGCACACCACCCAGCACAACACAACACACTCTTCCAGCACGTGCCCAACACAACACACACACCCCAGCACAACACACAGAGCCCAGCAACACAACACGCACACCTCCCAGCACAACACAACACACATCTTCCAGCACGTGCCCAACACAACACGCACACCACCCAGCACAACACAACACACAGAGCCCAGCAACACAACACGCACACCTCCCAGCACAACACAACACACACTTCCAGCACGTGCCCAACACAACACACACCCCCCAGCACAACACACAGAGCCCAGCAACACAACACGCAATCGCCCAGCACAACACAACACACATCTTCCAGCACGTGCCCAACACAACACACACTGCCCAGCACAACGCCACACACAGCCTAACACATATCTGGTAACACAACACACTCACTACAGCACATATACAGCAATACAAGACACACGACTCAAAATTTATCCAGTAACACAACCCCGCACAACCCAGCATGTACCCAGAAGTGTAATGCAACATGTACACAACACAGCCTAGGACACACTGGTTCACAGCATAGCATGTAAATAACAGAGCTGAGAACTGCACAACCCCCGCACCAATAAAAAATACACAGCAGTCCACAATGTAGCAGGTACACAACACACATTATGGTATACAATGTGGTACATACACAACACAGTGCAAGACAACAATTACATCGCAACCCACACACAACACAACCCCTCACAATGCAGCACCTACAGTCTACACAGCATGACAGCAAGCCCACAGTGCCACACAACACAATACAACAGAATGCAACACACCTTAGAGCAAATGCCATCCTGCTCACCAGAGCAATGGCACAACAGAGTCACAATCCAACCGACACACAACAGAGCAAATACACAACTTAGTCACAATCTAACACGCACAGCACAAAAGACTAACTACACAACACAGGCAGAGCAATCACAACACGACAATTCAGCCCCTGAGGGCCCACTCAGAACATTGAATACAGGCTGCTTGCCAACTCAACACAAACCCAACACTCGCACACACAGATAACACCACAGCCTAGCAAAACTCAGCACAGAGCCCCAGAAGACACTCTTAATAACATCACACAACAAACCCCAGCAGTACACAAAGCGCAGGCCGCAACAAACACAGCAGGCAAAGGTCACCTCAAGCCCCGGGACAGCCACCATGCCACGCAACCACGTGCTGCAACACAACAGCCTCTGGCAACACAGCGCGTGGCACCCAACACAACAGGCACGATGCAGTGCTCCAGTGACGCACAACAACACAACTGCCACCACTAAAGGTGAGACAAGGCAAGGAGAGGAGTGGGGTCTAGTGATTAGTGCGTGTGAGAGACTGAGCCAGGATTCCTGGGTTCTCTCCCTGGCTCTGGGGTCTAATGGTTAGAGCAGGGGGGCTGGGAGACAGAGTTCCTGGATCCTGTCTAGATATGGGGGTCCCAATCCAGGCCCGGTGGGGAGGGGGGCGTGTCTGGGGATCCCCGTCCACTCCTGCCGGTGGGGTTTCCTCCCAGGGCAGTTTCACTCCTTTTCACTTTCACTTTTCCATCTCATTTTTCTGTCATGTCAAAAACTCCAGCAGGGGAAGTAGTGAGCTGCGTTGGGTGGGCAGTGGTGCCCAGTGGTGACAGCGGGGGCGTGGTCAGGATTCTCGGGCTCTCTGTGCAAGTCTTGTCGCCACTCCGTGCCTCACTTTCCCCATTTGTGAAAAGGGGCTAATGACCCTCCTGGAGTCACTAAGGAGGTCCCCCGTATGGAGCCTCACTTCTCCTGGGAAGCCCCTTCCCCACCTGCATCGTACGGGGGGGGGGGCTGACATACTGCACCCCCAGGGGCAGGCCCCCCTCTGTCCCGAGGGCCTCCGGCCACAGGGGGGCGCCAGAGCCTCAGGCTGAGTATGCTGTCGGGGCGGGGGGGGGGGTGATAGACACGAGCTGCGATGGGAGGGAGCAGGGGGACATGACCTGGGGGCGATCCTCCGATGCACCCTCTCCCTCCCCACTCCCCCAGCAAATCCCCCTTCGCCCAGGCACCTCTCTCTGCTCCCCCCCAACCCACTCCTCCCCCAGGGCCAGGAGTCCTGGCTCCCCGCTCCCCCCCTCTAACCACTAGCCCCCTCTTCCCTCCCAGAACTAGGCGAGAACCCAGCACTCCCGGCTCTCTGTCCCCGCCCGGCCCTGGGGTAGGAGGGGAGTGGATAGAGGAGAAAATCTCTTTGTCCCAAGCTCCTCTGGGGAGGGCGCTGGACAGCTGGGCGGTCACTCGGGTCGGGGGGGAGAAACTGAGAGAGGGAGGGAGAGGTGGGGACAGACAGACAGACAGAGGCTGTGTGTATAGCTAGCTAGAGGGGTGGATGGGGATAGATAGTTCGATAGATACAGGGGTGTAGGGGCATAGCTAGAGGGTGCAGGGGGATGGACGGATAGAGGGGTGCAAGGCATAGATACAGGGGCGCAGGCAGACAGCTAGAGCGGTGCAGGGGGAGGAGGGATACAGCCTGCAGGGGATGATGGAGGGGTGAGGAGGGGGACGGAAAGTCAGGAGAAGGGGCAGTGGAGTGAGAGAGGAGGAGGCTGAAGGAGCAGCGGGCAGGGGGAGCCAGAGAGGTGGGAGGCAGAGGAGGGACAGGAGAGGAGTGGGGGGCAGAGGAGGGGTAGGAGAGTGGGGGGCAGAGGAGGGGCAGGAGAGGAGTGGGGGCAGGAAAGCAGGAGGTGGGGGGCAGAGGAGGGGGGCGGAAGTGAGGGCAGAGGAGGGGCAGGAGAGCAGGAGGTGGGGGGCAGAGGAGGGACAGGAGAGGAGTGGGGGGCAGAGGAGGGGTAGGAAAGCAGGAGAGTGGGGGGCAGGAGAGTGGGGGCAGAGGAGGGGCAGGAGAGGAGTGGGGGCAGGAAAGCAGGAGGTGGGGGGCAGAGGAGGGGGGCGGAAGTGAGGGCAGAGGAGGAGCAGGAGAGCAGGAGGTGGGGGGCAGAGGAGGGGCAGGAGAAGAGTCGAGGGTAGAAGGAAGGAGACGGGTAGAGATCACCCTGCCCCCCCCAACAGCCCGGACCCCAGTGTACCCCCCAGAAGCCAGGTAAGGACTGTCCTCCCAGCCCTGCCCCGCGCGTAGCAGTCCAGTCATTCCAGAGCCGGCGGGGGGGGGGGGGGGTGTAGAGCAGGTGGCCGCAATGAGGGGGGGGGTCTGCCCCCGCCCGGGTATGTGGCCCAGATTCCTTGGGGGGGGGCGCATGCCCCGCTCGCCCCGCGCACCAGCTGGCAGGGGGCAGGCAAGGGGGGCTCAGGCTGGGGGGGGCAGAGGGGATGGGGAATGTGACGGGGACTGATCTGTCCCGAGGGGGGAACCCCACACTGGGAGGAGGTGGAGGAATATGCCCCCCTCGCCGGGGCCCTGAGCTAAGGGGAGGGGGCAGGAGGGGGGGAGGGGTGCGGACACAGCTGCCGTGGGCAGGGAGCGGACCAGGGAGTTTTGTCCTGCTCTGAATTCCAGCTAAATACCTCGGGCCTGCCGGGCCCTGGCGCTGCGAGCTTCTCCCCAGCAGTGCCCCGGCCACGGGCTGCAGTGCTGCGAGCTTCCCAGCAGCAGTGCCCCAGCTAAGGCTCTCATGCTGTCAGCTTCTCCCCAGCAGTGCCCCGGCCACGGGCTGCAGTGCTGCGAGCTTCCCAGCAGCAGTGCCCCAGCTAAGGCTCTCATGCTGCAGCTTCTCCCCAGCAGTGCCCCAGGTAGCGGCTCCGGTGCTGTGAGCTTCCCCGCAGCAGTGCCCAGCCGGGGAACGAGTTAACTCCAGGCCCGCCGGGGCTCTGACCAGGGGTGGGGCCGAGCCGTGTCGGATCAGGAATTCTTGGCTCCCTGCGCCCCCGCAGGCAGCTGGCCCCTGTCTCAGCCGGCGCCGCGGCCGGGGGAGCCGGGAGCAGATAAAGCGGCTCTGTGTGGCGGGTCTCCCTCCGGCCGCTCCCCCTCCCGTCCCAGGATCCGGGGCCCGCTGACTTCACCGCTTGCCTGAGCTGCAGTAAGGGGGGGGCAGGGAGAATTTGGGGGGTGGATTTTAGTGGGGAGGGGGGCCGGGGTTGGACTGTGCCAGGGTGTGGGGGGATACAGTGGGGACGGGGCTGTGCCAGGGTGTTGGAGGGTCCGGGGAGGGCGATACGGGGGGTGTCTCGGTTCTGAGGGTCCCGGGGGATGGAGGTGGTGGGGGGATGGGCCCATGTCTCAGTGTCGGAACGTCCCTGGCTTGCGGCACTGCTGGGGGGAAGCTCGCAGCTTTGCCATGGGGCCTTACTAGCCCCCGCTCTCACCAACCAGCACATGCCCCTCCCCAGAGCTCCCCACCCCCCACCCAGTGCCCAGGCCAGCGGCATGAATGGCTCCATTCAGCCTCCCGCCCCCCACCCCAGCTCCGGGAATCTGGGGCCGCCTGCTCAGGTCTTGCCTTGTTCTCTCGCCCACGCACCACCCTGGGCCCTGCCCGGGTCAGGGGAGATGCCAGCCTGCCCAGCGCTGTGAGCTTCCCCGCAGCAGTGCCCCCAGCCAGGGCCCCCGAATGCTGCGACCTTCCCCGCAGCAGTGCCCCCAGCCAGGGCCCCCGAATGCTGCGACCTTCCCCGCAGCAGTGCCCCCAGCCAGGGCCCCCGAATGCTGCGACCTTCCCCGCAGCAGTGCCCCCAGCCAGGGCCCCCGAATGCTGCGACCTTCCCCACAGCAGTGCCCCCAGCCAGGGCCCCCGAATGCTGCGACCTTCCCCGCAGCAGTGCCCCCAGCCAGGGATCCCGAGTGCTGCGAGCTTCCCCGCAGCAGTGCCCCCAGCCAGGGATCCCGAGTGCTGCGAGCTTCCCCGCAGCCGTGCCCCCAGCCAGGGATCCCGAGTGCTGCGACCTTCCCCGCAGCAGTGCCCCCAGCCAGGGATCCCGAGTGCTGCGAGCTTCCCCGCAGCCGTGCCCCCAGCCAGGGCCCCCGAATGCTGCGACCTTCCCCGCAGCCGTGCCCCCAGCCAGGGCCCCCGAATGCTGCGACCTTCCCCGCAGCAGTGCCCCCAGCCAGGGATCCCGAGTGCTGCGAGCTTCCCCGCAGCAGTGCCCCCAGCCAGGGCCCCCGAGTGCTGCGACCTTCCCCGCAGCAGTGCCCCCAGCCAGGGATCCCGAGTGCTGCGAGCTTCCCCGCAGCAGTGCCCCCAGCCAGGGATCCCGAGTGCTGCGAGCTTCCCCGCAGCCGTGCCCCCAGCCAGGGATCCCGAGTGCTGCGACCTTCCCCGCAGCAGTGCCCCCAGCCAGGGATCCCGAGTGCTGCGAGCTTCCCCGCAGCCGTGCCCCCAGCCAGGGCCCCCGAATGCTGCGACCTTCCCCGCAGCCGTGCCCCCAGCCAGGGCCCCCGAATGCTGCGACCTTCCCCGCAGCAGTGCCCCCAGCCAGGGATCCCGAGTGCTGCGAGCTTCCCCGCAGCAGTGCCCCCAGCCAGGGCCCCCGAGTGCTGCGACCTTCCCCGCAGCAGTGCCCCCAGCCAGGGATCCCGAGTGCTGCGAGCTTCCCTGACTTCCCCGGCCCCTCTTGTGTTCCAGGCGTGGGCTGGACCAGTCGGAAGCCATGGCCGACCGGGAGCGCCCCAGGAGCAGTCTGAGCCAGGCCAGCAGCGTCCTCACCATCTCTTCTGTCAGTCTCGGGGCCGCCAAGGTGCGGGGGTGGGGGGCTCTGACCTGGGGGTTGGGTGGGGGGAGGCTGGGAGGTGTCCCCAGGGACAAGATCTTCTGGGAGCAGTTTCCCCCTTGAGCCCCCCAGCACCTGCTCTTTGATCCTTCCCCTCCTTTCCTCCCCCACTGCACCCACCGTAATTCCCCCAAATTCCTGCCCCCTAGAGGAGACAGGGCCCCCCCGAGCCAGCCAGGCCCTGCCCTGGGCCGGCTAGGAGCGGGCGCCCCTAGAGAGGAAAGGCCCTCTCCCCCGCCCCCCAGCCAGGCCCTGCCCTGGGCCGGCTAGGAGCGGGCGCCCCTAGAGAGGAAAGGCCCTCTCCCCCGCCCCCCAGCCAGGCCCTGCCCTGGGCCGGCTAGGAGCGGGCGCCCCTAGAGAGGAAAGGCCCTCTCCCCCGCCCCCCAGCCAGGCCCTGCCCTGGGCCGGCTCGGAGCGGGCGCCCCTAGAGAGGAAAGGCCCTCTCCCCCCGCCCCCCAGCCAGGCCCTGCCCTGGGCCGGCTAGGAGCGGGCGCCCCTAGAGAGGAAAGGCCCTCTCCCCCGCCCCCCAGCCAGGCCCTGCCCTGGGCCGGCTAGGAGCGGGCGCCCCTAGAGAGGAAAGGCCCTCTCCCCCGCCCCCCAGCCAGGCCCTGCCCTGGGCCGGCTAGGAGCGGGCGCCCCTAGAGAGGAAAGGCCCTCTCCCCCGCCCCCCAGCCAGGCCCTGCCCTGGGCCGGCTAGGAGCGGGCGCCCCTAGAGAGGAAAGGCCCTCTCCCCCGCCCCCCAGCCAGGCCCTGCCCTGGGCCGGCTCGGAGCGGGCGCCCCTAGAGAGGAAAGGCCCTCTCCCCCGCCCCCCAGCCAGGCCCTGCCCTGGGCCGGCTAGGAGCGGGCGCCCCTAGAGAGGAAAGGCCCTCTCCCCCGCCCCCCAGCCAGGCCCTGCCCTGGGCCGGCTCGGAGCGGGCGCCCCTAGAGAGGAAAGGCCCTCTCCCCCGCCCCCCAGCCAGGCCCTGCCCTGGGCCGGCTCGGAGCGGGCGCCCCTAGAGAGGAAAGGCCCTCTCCCCCGCCCCCCAGCCAGGCCCTGCCCTGGGCCGGCTAGGAGCGGGCGCCCCTAGAGAGGAAAGGCCCTCTCCCCCGCCCCCCAGCCAGGCCCTGCCCTGGGCCGGCTAGGAGCGGGCGCCCCTAGAGAGGAAAGGCCCTCTCCCCCCGCCCCCCAGCCAGGCCCTGCCCTGGGCCGGCTCGGAGCGGGCGCCCCTAGAGAGGAAAGGCCCTCTCCCCCGCCCCCCAGCCAGGCCCTGCCCTGGGCCGGCTCGGAGCGGGCGCCCCTAGAGAGGAAAGGCCCTCTCCCCCGCCCCCCAGCCAGGCCCTGCCCTGGGCCGGCTAGGAGCGGGCGCCCCTAGAGAGGAAAGGCCCTCTCCCCCGCCCCCCAGCCAGGCCCTGCCCTGGGCCGGCTAGGAGCGGGCGCCCCTAGAGAGGAAAGGCCCTCTCCCCCGCCCCCCAGCCAGGCCCTGCCCTGGGCCGGCTAGGAGCGGGCGCCCCTAGAGAGGAAAGGCCCTCTCCCCCGCCCCCCAGCCAGGCCCTGCCCTGGGCCGGCTCGGAGCGGGCGCCCCTAGAGAGGAAAGGCCCTCTCCCCCGCCCCCCAGCCAGGCCCTGCCCTGGGCCGGCTCGGAGCGGGCGCCCCTAGAGAGGAAAGGCCCTCTCCCCCGCCCCCCAGCCAGGCCCTGCCCTGGGCCGGCTCGGAGCGGGCGCCCCTAGAGAGGAAAGGCCCTCTCCCCCGCCCCCCAGCCAGGCCCTGCCCTGGGCCGGCTAGGAGCGGGCGCCCCTAGAGAGGAAAGGCCCTCTCCCCCGCCCCCCAGCCAGGCCCTGCCCTGGGCCGGCTCGGAGCGGGCGCCCCTAGAGAGGAAAGGCCCTCTCCCCCGCCCCCCAGCCAGGCCCTGCCCTGGGCCGGCTCGGAGCGGGCGCCCCTAGAGAGGAAAGGCCCTCTCCCCCGCCCCCCAGCCAGGCCCTGCCCTGGGCCGGCTAGGAGCGGGCGCCCCTAGAGAGGAAAGGCCCTCTCCCCCGCCCCCCAGCCAGGCCCTGCCCTGGGCCGGCTAGGAGCGGGCGCCCCTAGAGAGGAAAGGCCCTCTCCCCCGCCCCCCAGCCAGGCCCTGCCCTGGGCCGGCTAGGAGCGGGCGCCCCTAGAGAGGAAAGGCCCTCTCCCCCGCCCCCCAGCCAGGCCCTGCCCTGGGCCGGCTAGGAGCGGGCGCCCCTAGAGAGGAAAGGCCCTCTCCCCCGCCCCCCAGCCAGGCCCTGCCCTGGGCCGGCTCGGAGCGGGCGCCCCTAGAGAGGAAAGGCCCTCTCCCCCGCCCCCCAGCCAGGCCCTGCCCTGGGCCGGCTCGGAGCGGGCGCCCCTAGAGAGGAAAGGCCCTCTCCCCCGCCCCCCAGCCAGGCCCTGCCCTGGGCCGGCTAGGAGCGGGCGCCCCTAGAGAGGAAAGGCCCTCTCCCCCGCCCCCCAGCCAGGCCCTGCCCTGGGCCGGCTAGGAGCGGGCGCCCCTAGAGAGGAAAGGCCCTCTCCCCCGCCCCCCAGCCAGGCCCTGCCCTGGGCCGGCTAGGAGCGGGCGCCCCTAGAGAGGAAAGGCCCTCTCCCCCGCCCCCCAGCCAGGCCCTGCCCTGGGCCGGCTAGGAGCGGGCGCCCCTAGAGAGGAAAGGCCCTCTCCCCCGCCCCCCAGCCAGGCCCTGCCCTGGGCCAGCTGGGTGCTGGCGCCCCCTAGTGGCTGGTGCGTGTATCTCTGTGTTTGGGGGGGGTATTAACCATTTCTTGCCCCCCCCCGCCCAGTCAGCCCGCTCTGTGCGGCGGGTTCACACCTTCGGGAAGCGGGAGCATTCAATCAAGCGAGACCCCAACGCGCTGGTTGTCATCCGGGGCTGGATGTGCAAACAGGTGTGTGTGTGGGTGGATGTGGGGGCTGGTACCTTGGGACCCCATGGGTGGGAGTTTGTGGGGCAGCAAAGGAGGGAGGGAGGACAATGGGGCAGAGGAGTCCAGGAACTGGGGGTGGGGAGATGAGGGTCAGGGCTGGTAATTGGGGGCATAGGACACTCAATGGGGGGGTGCAGGGCCATGAGTTGGCTTGGGGGTGATGTAGGGGGCTCTATGGGGCAGTCAGGCTGGGAACAGGGCCTCAGGGTGGGTGGTAGGTTTGGGTCAATGGGGTGGGGGCTGTTAGGGGGAGTGGGGTACTCTGGGGCGTCGATATGAGGTTGGGGGCTTCATCTGTGGTAATAGGGCAAAGGCTCTGATGAGGGACTGGCATTTGGGGGGCAGGGATCTGGGGGGCAGGGCTGGGGCTCTGGAGGGGGGAGGGGAAAGTCTGAGCAGGCTGGGTCCTCCCCCAACCCGGTCCCCGGCTCTGCCCATCACCCTGGCATTGGGGCGGCTCTCGTTCCAGGACAGCTCCGGGCTGAAGCTCTGGAAACGGCGCTGGTTCGTGCTGGCCGATTACTGCCTCTTCTACTACCGAGGTATCAGCCCCCCAACTAGCCCTTGTGAGGGGGCAGCTGCCTCCATCCCTGCCTGTCCCGGCAGGGGACGCCGTGGGAAGGGAGGAAGCCCCCAGCTGCCTCTATCCCGGCTGGCCCTGGCGGGGGGCACCGTGGGGAGCCGGAGCATGGTGGGGGGGGAGCCTCACGAACCTCTCTCCCTTTTGGGGACCCCCAGACAGCAGGGAGGAGGCAGTTCTGGGGAGCATCCCGCTGCCCAGCTACGAGATCCGGCCGCTGCCGGGGGAGGGGAAGAGCCGAAAATACACATTCAAGGTCAGTCGCTGGGGAGGGGAGTCGTTCTGGTCTGAGCCCCCCCCCCCGACTTCCCAATGCCCACCCTTGGGGTCACCACTTGGACAGCCCCGGACTCCTGGGTCCTATCCCCCGCTCTGGGAGGCGAGTGGGGTCTAGTGGTTAGACCGGGGGAGAGGGCTGGCAGCCAGGACTCCTGGGTTTTGTGCCGAGCTCTGGGAGGGCAGTGAAGGGTAGTGGTTAGAGCGGAGGGAGTGGGCTGGGAGGCAGGACTCCCGGGTTCTCTCACTGGCTCAGGGAGGGGGATCTAGGGGTGAGAGTCTGGGGGGCTGGAGCCTACAGTCAGGGCCCCCCATTAACCGGACCCCGCCTCCCCCGTCTGCCCACCAGGCCGAGCACCGGGGCATGCGGACGTACCACTTCAGCGCTGACACCCTGGAAGACATGAACGGCTGGATCCGAGCCATGAGCCAGTCGGCTGCGGCAGAGAGTGACCCCAGCGCCACGTAGGGACTTGGAGGGGTTTTCGGGGGGGGGGGAGGGCTGGAAGCCAAGACTCCTGGGTTCTCCCCCTGGTTCTGGGAGGGGAGTGGCATCTAGTGGTTAGAGCAGGGGACTGGGAGCCCGGACTCCTGGGTTCTGCAGTAAATATTCTGTCCCCCCCGCTCCCCTCCCGCAGCAGCCGCTCCACCCAGCTGCTCCGCCAGGCCCGGCTCTTCCAGGGCGTCCGGCCGCCCACGCCGGACCTGGGTCCCGCCAAGAGTGTCGAGTCCTTGGAGATCGCCCGGCTGGCGGGACCCCACTCCTCCCTGGAAAGCCTGGTCCCCATGGGGCGGGGGGCTCCGGGCGAGGGGGGCTCCCAGTCCAGCGGCCCCGCCCCGCCCCCCAGCCCGGTCAGTGGGGAGCCGCAGGGCCTAAGGTAAGAGCTACTGGCCGCACCCAGCAGTGGGTGCTGAGGGGTGGGGGCACCTCCCTGCCCGATTAACCCTTTCCTCTCTGCTCCTCTTTCCCCAGCTCTGACTCTTCCCGTATCCCAAGGGGACAGGAGCCCTCGGCAGGCGAACGCCCCTCTCCCAGCCCCCCCAACCCCTCCCCACTGCCCTTCCCCCCGGAGTTCCAACAGCCCTCCCCAGGACTCCCTTCTCCCACCCCCTGGGACCCCTCCACAAATGGACTGTGCCTCACCCGCTCCTCCCGCTCCTACTCCCTTCCCCCCACCCCCAGTGAGCTCAGGGGGGTGCGGGGGCCCCCCCCGGGCTCATCACCCCCCCGGGGCCAGCAGAGGGTCCGAGCCACCCTGCTGGCTGCCTCCTGCGAAGAGCTCCCCCTGCTGGTCCAGACAGGGCCCAGCCTGGCCCGGCCCCATACCCCTGTGGGGCGGGTGGACATTGCCCCTGGGGGGGCTGTGAGGGGCAGCAGAACCGGCCCGGGGCGCCCCCAGACCCCTGCCGACCGCTACGACATCCGGCCGGTCGAGGAGCCCTGTGCCAGGCCCCCCGGGCGCTACCTCCGAAGCCTCCACCCCAGCCACTGTCTGGCGCTGCCTGGGACCCCGGCGGAGGAGAGTCCGGCGCAGACAGCCACGCTGGGCCCGGCCCTGGGGAGGCAGCCCCGGAGTCGGGTACGCTGGGGCGGGCAGCAGGGGGCGCTGGGCTGCGGGGAGCGGGGCGGGGCCCCAGTAGGGGGCACTGGGCTGCGGGAGCCAGGGCGGGGCCCAGCAGGGGGCACTGGGCTGTGGGGGCCAGGGCGGGGCCCAGCAGGGGGCGCTGGGCTGTGGGGAGCAGGGTGGGGGCCCGGCCGGGGGCGCTGGGCTGTGGGGAGTGTGGCGGGGGCCTGGCAGGGGGGTGCTGGGCTGCAGGGGCAGGGGGGTCGCCCTTCCCCGGCGGTTGGTGCTGACCCCCCTCTTGGTTCCCCTTGCAGTTCACAGACCGGGTTTACCCTTCCCCAGGGGTCACCCCCCCACGTGCTCGTCTCCACGGCCGACTGGTGAGTGACCACCCCCCAGCCTCTCCTCCAGCTCCCCAGCCCCCCCACCGCTGACTCTGGGCTCCCCCCGTCTCTCTAGATCTCCCCACATTCGGCCTCCTCTGGCTACCTCCACCTGCCGCCGCTGCCCCCGCTTGCCAGCCGCCAGCCGCCGATGCTGGGGAAGAGGACCACTCTGGGAGCTCTGGTAATAACCCCCCCGCCCCCGCCGCAGCCATGCCTCAGTTTCCCCTCCGTCGCTGCAGCAGCGCCCTGGGGCGAGGCCTGCGGGATTCTGGCATGGCAGTGGGGAGGGGAACGCGGGGACGGGCTGGACGCCTAGGTTCTCCGATGCTCACCTCTCTCTGTGTCTCTCCCCAAGCCTCGGACTGTGACCCCGCTGTCCCGGGACAGGACCCTGCTGGCACCACCTGGGGCCGAAAGTAGCACGGATGTGAGTGCGGCTGTGCGTGGCCCCCGCTTCCCTGCGCAGCGTCGCCCGCACCCTAGGCACCCCAATCCCTCTCCTCAGGTTGGACCCACTGGCCCTCCTACCCTGGTACCTGCCCCTCCGGATTGGTCCCACTGGCCCATCTACCCTGGTATCCCGTCTCTTCCCCCGGTTTTACAGCTGAGCGGTTTCAGCCAGGCCTTCTGCCCCAAGATGCCCTAAACCCGAACCCCATGTCAGCCCCATGCTGGTAAAATCCCCCTGCGCCCCCTTCCCCCCATGGACACAGCGCCACCTAGAGGCCGCAGCCGGAACAACCTGATTTTCCCATGCCCTCCCTTCCCCCCCCAGGTTCTCCTGACCAAACTCTGTGGCCAAGACAAGCTGCTCCGGGGGCTGGAGGAGGAGACGGGCCATCTGTGGGCTGAGAAGGTAATTTCACCCTCCCCCCAGCCTGGGCAAGGGGTCCTATGAACCCAGCCCCCCACCTGCCCCAGAGGGGCCGTGTCCCAGTGCCCGGTGAGGGGTCCCCGTGTACCCAGCCCCCCGCCCTGCCCCAGAGGGGCCGTGTCCCAGTGCCCGGTGAGGGGTCCCCGTGTACCCAGCCCCCCTCCCTGCCCCAGAGGGGCCGTGTCCCAGTGCCGGGTGAGGGGTCCCCGTGTACCCAGCCCCCCGCCCTGCCCCAGAGGGGCCATGTCCCAGTGTCGGGTGAGGGGTCCCCGTGTACCCAGCCCCCTGCCCTGCCCCAGAGGGGCCGTGTCCCAGTGCTGGGTGAGGGGTCCCCGTGTACACAGCCCCCTGCCCTGCTCTCTGCATGGGGGGGAGGCAGGAGCTTCCCCCTCCACTGCCCCCTCCTTGTGCCATGCAAGGGGTAACTGGGGGGGAGCCTGACCTGCAGGAGCGGCTGGAGAAGGCCCTGGAGCTGGTCCGGCACCAGCTGGACGAGTGCCGAGGCCAGGAGCTGGCGGAGGAAAAAATCTGGTACCAGCAGAGGCGGCTGCAGGACGAGCTGGTGCAAGTGAGAGCCCGGCTCTGCGACTTGGCTCTGGTGAGTGCGAGTGGCTGGTGGGCCCCGCCCCAGAGGGGCCGCATCTCGGCACCGGTCCCCTTGGAACCAGCCCCTGCCCCGCCCCAGAGGGGCCGCATCTCGGCACCGGTCCCCTTGGAACCAGTCCCTGCCCCGCCCCAGAGGGGCTGCATCTCGGCACCGGTCCCCTTGGAACCACCCCCTTCGCCGCCCCAGAGGAGCCGCAATTGAGTCCCAGGTCCCTGTGTAACTAGCTGTCAGTTTCCTTTCCAGGATAGCGAGAGAGCTTGGGGAGATTACGCCGCCCTGGAGAACGAGCTGCTCACGCTGCGGGAAGCGCTGGCTCAGATCCGACAGCTCGGGCACCCCCAGGTATGGCACCCAGCTGGGATGCCTCCATCGTGCTGCTGTGTGAAGGGATTGGTCTGTGGAACTCCCTGCCACATGATTCTCCTGGGGTGAATCACTCAACAAGTTCCTACAGAAGGGTGCTGGGCTGCAGGGAGGGGGTGGAGCCAGAAAGGGATGCTGGGCTACAGGGAGCAGGGTGGGAGCCCAGCAGGGGGCGCTGGGCTGCAGGGAGCGGGGCGAGGACCCAGCAGGGGGCGCTCTCTCCTCTCAGCTATAGGGATGGACTAGAAATAGGGAGCCTATGACCCGTGGGGTCTGTCCGATGCAGTACACTTAGGAGCAGGCAAGATACCGGGGTAGATGGGCTGGTGTCCAATGCTAATTACTGCCCCGTGACCTTTCACCTCTGACCTTTGCCCTCAGGAGCAGGGGGCCGCCCAGCAGGAGCTGTGGATGATTGATGACATCATTGCGGGGTTGGGAGCCAGCCCCACCCCCTACCCCACCCTGGACCTCAGGACATGCCAAGGTACTGGTCCCAAGTAGGGGCCCAGCAGGGGAGCTGGGCTGCAGGGCATGTGGCAGGGGCCCGGCAGGGGGGCTGGGCTGCAGGGGGTGGGGTGGGAATCTGGGGGGTCACTGACTTTGTTTTGTCTCCTTTGCAGGCTTCTCTCCGGCTGCCTCCCCCATTCTGGAGCATGGGGGGGACTCAGCCCAGAGCCCCCTCCCAGGGCCGGATGGAAGGAGCCTTGAGCCATCTACCAGGGTAAGGGGGGCTGCACTCCTGCGGGGGACGACCCATCCTTGGGGCGTGGGGACTGGTTGGGGGGAAGAACTGGGGACTGCTGTCAAAAGGGGCCCCAATTCTGACTGTCAATGAGGGTGACGGGTTCCTTGTCCCTCTCCACAGTCCCCTGCCCCCCAGCCCAGCCCCCCAGCCCTGCTGGTGCCCCTCACTCCCACCCCGCATCCCCTGCCAGCCTAGCCCTGCCTCCCAGCCCTGCCAGTGCCCCTCCTTCCCGCCCCACAGCCCCTGGCTGCCCCCAGCCCACATCTCTCTGTTCCCCGCAGGGCGAGTCAGCTGGCATGAGGGACGAGGTCCCAGTGACGAGGGGGGAGACCTGGGGCTCCCAGCCCCCCCAGGGCCCTTCTAGAAGAGGGGCTGGGTCCCCCGAGCTGGACGGAGGGCGCCCCCTGCAGGAGACAGACGTGGCACCAGGTGCGGTTCCTCCCCCCTTGGCTAGTCTGGCTGGGGAAACATTCACCCCTCGTGTCCCTTCCCTGCCTCTTTAACCCCCCTCCCCTGCCCCCACAGGTCTCCACTCGCCTCCAGCTGCCCCCCGCGCAGGCCCCCTGGAGCCCTGGGAGCAGAGAACGGAGGAGCTGCCAGCCAAGGTAGCTGGGCTCCCCCATTCCCCTGGGAGTCGGTGCCTGGGAGCCGGGATGCCTGGGTTATCTTCCCAGAACAGGGAGGGGCCTGGGGTCTAATGGTTAGAGCAGAGGGGGGAGGGGCTGGGAGCCCCGATGCCTGGGTCCTATCCCCAGAACAGGGAGGGGCCTAGGGTGTAATGGTTAGAGTGGAGAGGAGAGGGGCTGGGACCCAGGACGCCTGGGTTCTCTCTCCACATCAGGGAAGGCTGTGGGGGCTAATGGTTAGAGCGGGGGGGGCGGAGGGGCTGGGAGCCAGACGCCTGGGTTCTCTCCCCACATCGGGGAAGGCGTGGGGTCTAATGGTTAGAGCGGGGGGCGGAGGGGTGGGAGCCCAGACGCCTGGGTTCTCTCCCCACATCGGGGAAGGGCGTGGGGTCTAATGGTTAGAGCGGGGGGCGGAGGGGTGGGAGTCCGGATGCCTGGGTTCCCTGCAGGTGTTTGGGCTGCGATTCTCCCCTTACCCCAGGAGAGTGTGCCAGAACCCCCTGGTCCCCACCGGGCCCGGATGAGCATCCAGGAGCAGCTGGCAAGGATAAGGCGGCACCAGGAAGGGCAGAGGCAGCACAAGGCGGCCAGGCCGACGCCTGGGGCTCCCCAGCCTGGCTCCCTCCGGACCAGCGCCAGCCGGGTGGGTACGCAGCCTGCGGGGGAGGGGCTGCCAGGGGGTGGGGCATGTCCCTGAGGCCACACCCACTGTGCCCCCCCCCCCAATCAAGCGCACCTCCAGCCTGCCAGCAGTGCAGGGCACCTGGGTTCTTTCCAAGTTCGGAGAGGGGAGTGGGGTCTAGTGGTTAGCGTTAGAGGTGTGTGTCTGGGTTAGGACATGGGCTCTGCTGTGTGTGTGGGGGGGGACGCTGAAGTGCTTAGATTCCCTCCCTTCACTCCGCCTTCCAAAATTCTCCAGTTCCGCCTTCCGGCTCCCCCTCCCAGCCTCGGGCCGGAGCCAAGCCTGACCGACATGGAAGTACCAGTGGGGGGGGGCAGACCAAGGGACACTGGGGCGGGCCTCCCCTACCCCCCGAGAGAGACCATCACCGGATCAGGAGCCTGGCATACGCACTGGCCACCGAGGCCTCCGAGCGCAGCAAACTCATCACAGGTAACAGGGCTGGGAGCCTGGACACCTGGGGTCTGTCATGGCTCAGTGGACGGGGGTGTCTAGTGGGTAGAGCAGGGGGCTGGGAGCCCGGATGCCTGAGTTCTACCCCCCCCCCTTTAGGGGCCTCTTTCCAGACCCCCCCTCCCCCCACTCCCCTCACAACGGGAAAACAGCTAAACAAACACAGTGGAAAATGGCTGGAATCTGGTTCAGCTGTTGGGGGAATTTCTGGCTCCTGCTGGCAGGTCCCTGGGGTGGGAACAGCTGGTGGGTGGGGGAGAGTCTGGGGCGGGGGGGGGGGGGATGGGCAAGGGGCCCATTTCTCTTTAATTCATTGAAGATTTGAAGGGGTTGCCTCATGCCCAGCACCCGTACCCCACCCCAGAGGTGGCTGCATCTCCATGCTGGGTGAGGGGTCGCCTATACCCAGCCCCCCCCCACCCCAGAGGTGGCTGCATCTCCATGCTGGGTGAGGGGTCGCCTATACCCAGCCCCCCCCCCCACCCCAGAGGTGGCTGCATCTCCATGCTGGGTGAGGGGTTGCCTATACCCAGGCCCCCCCCCCCACCCCAGAGGTGGCCCCGTCTTGGCTTTGGGGGGGGGCTGACTATGGTTTCCTCTCTCTGTGCAGGGAAGCCCCCGCCTGAACCCCCGCTGGGGGGCTGTGACCCCCGTCTGAACCCCTCCCCAGAGTCGCTGGATGCAGTGACCAATCAGCACTTACCGCTTACCATGATAGTCTCCGGGGTAGACCCAGGGGCCAATCACGTCGTGACTAAACCGTGTAGCCCAGCCAATCAGAAGACGGCATTTACCGCCCAATCCGTGCAGCGGGCAGAATCAGCCAATCAGGCGTCGTCTCTAAATCAAGCGGCCAATTGGGCATCATCTGTTTCTGAGCTTTCTCGTTGGTTGTCCGCCTCGCCTGATGCAGCCAATCAGGCCTCATGTCTGTCAGAAGCAACCAATCGGGCATCGCCACTGCCCGACACATCGCATTGGGCAGCCCCTTTGCCTGAATTGGCCAATGGGACGTCGACTGTACACAAGGCATCCAGTCGGGTGTTGCCTCCGCTCTGGGCCTCCCAAAAGGATTGTGGGAATTGGGTGCTGGAGCAAAGGATTGTGGGTAACAAAGGCTTGGCCAATGGCAGGTGTCAGGGGCAGGGTGTGCATGCCCCACCCAGCCAGGTGGTGGCGTACCTGAGTGAGGGGAGCCAGCCAATCAGGATAACCCTGCTGCAATCCAGCTTCTAACCCATTGGCTGAGAGGCAGGGTCAAGTCCCGCCCTTTCCCTGCATCACCTGGAGGTGGAGTGGGGGGGGGCGCTATATATGGGGATGTGCCCAAAGGGGAGGCGGGGCTGGGACCCAGGGTCAAAGGTCAGAGTGGGGACTCCCTAACTCAGTGGTCACCAACCAGTAGCTACCAGTCGATCTTGGAGCCTCTGCCAGGGGATCCTGACTGGTTTGGCCGGGAAGCTCTCAAGTGCTGGCACTTCTGTTGCCCCTCCGGCCACGGTCCTGCTGCTCCTGCCCCTGCCTTGCAGCTGCCCCCCAGAGCCTCCTGCTTGCTGTGCCGGGTGTGGGAGGGAGTAGGGGGGGCGCTGATGTCAGGGTGTCTCCCCCCCCCTCCCCCCCCCACTCCTGTATCCCATCTCCACACAGAGAGAAGGGGATGGAGGGAGCTGGGCAACGCAAATCTCTGCCACTCTCACACCGTGTGTGTGTCCGTCACTCTCCCCCACACCCCCGTCCTTCCCTCTCCTCTCCCGACCCAACACACACGTGGGGGGTTGTTGTTACTTTTCCTGCTTGCAAAGTGGGCTCCTTTTGGTTTCGGACTGCTCTGTGCGTTTCATCGTTTTCATTTCTTGACCACTTCAGTGGAATTCTTGGGGCAGTGAGTTTTAAACTTAAATCTGCCGTGGCTGGAATCATCATCCCCGGGGCAATTGCTGCTGGTGGAGGTGGCTGGCATGTCCCTGCAGCCCCTGAGGGAGGCAGAGCAGGGGGTCTCCACAGGCCGACCCCACTCCTGCAGCTCCCATTGATCAGTAACAGGGAACCGTGGCCAGTAGACGCTGTGGGCTTAGTGCCGGTAGAGGAGGGGCAGCACAGGGTGCCACGGAGCCATTGCTGAGCCTGCCAGCTGCTTTCAGGAGCGGTGCAGGGCCAGGGCAGGAGTCAGCTGCCTGAACCCCACTGCCCCACCACCCAGAAACCGTCTCAGTTAAACGGTGCCCAGCCAGAAGCTGCTTCCTGAACCCCCGTCCCAGCCCTGAACCTCCTCCTGCCCCAGACGTGAGTCCCCCTGCACCCAAACTCCTTCCCAGAGCTTGCACCCTGAACCCCCTCCTGGACCCCAATCTCCTGCCCTTGGCTAAGCTTGGAGCCCCTCCCACACGCCAAACCCCTTGGCCCAAGACCAGGCCCTGCACCCCAACCCCGTACCCCAGCCTGTGCAAGTGAGTGAGGGTGGGGGAGGAGAAGGCGCGGGGGAAGGGTAATTGGGGTTGAGGTGGATCTGACGTTGCCCTTGCATTGACCTAGTGGTTAAAAGGGCTGGGGACCCCTGCCCTAACCCCATGCAGGGTCCCAGCCCCTTGCTGCCCTCTGGTGGGCAGATTGGGAAGTGCACCCCCTGAACCCTCTGCTAGCCCAGCCCCCCACCAGCCCTGCCAGTGCCCTTCACTCCCGCCCTGCAGCCTCTGCCCTGGGCTCCCTCCCAATACCCACCCTACAGGAGCTGCAGCGAAGGGGGCCAGTCAGCGTCCAGTGGGAAGGGGGAGTTGTGGGATACTGGATCGTCCTCTGCCCCCCACCTGGGCTCTGGGGCCAGGAGATTTCAGCCACAGTCCCAATGCAGCTGGAGTCAGAAATGTGGGAACCTGATAATTGCTGACGGCCCTGCACTCTCCCCCCTGCGAGGGACTTTGTCTTTGGGTGGGGCAAGGGGTCCCTGTGTACCTAGCCCCTGCCCTACTGCAGTGGGGCCCTGGCCCAGCACCAGTTAAGGGGCCCCTGTCACTGTTCCCCCTAATCTTTTCCATCCATGTGTGGAATACATTTTATGTGTACCAAGGCATGTGCGGATGTGCACCACCTGTGCAAACAAAACCCAGCTGTGGGCGCTCTGCCAACCTGCTCAGCTGCACCTGACTCTCCCCTGGATGGCTGCCCAAGCACTCAGCTTACAGGGTGCACCGGTCCCTGGATACCCAGCACCCCACCCCAGGGGCAGCTGGGAACTCAGCCTAGATTTCCCCTGGACCCTCGGGGCATACAGGGGGGCACAGCGCAGACAGATGTACTCAATAAATCTCATTTATGTTGCCCTTGTTGAACCCTCGAATCTCAGAAACGTTATTGCCCAGACAAATCCCCTGCCCCATTCCCTGCCCTCCTGAGCCAACCAGGCCCTGCCTTGGGGCCGGGTGGGAGCCGGCCCCCTAGAGGGACGATGCCCCGCCCCCTGCCACGCCCTCGCCGGACAGGACTACATTTCCCAGGATGCACCGCCCCTCATGTGCCCTGCGGGCAGCAGCAGCTTCCCCTTTTCTCTCGCCCCGAGCAGCTGCGAGCCGGGGGTGCGCCCAGCACCATGGCCTCGGGCCTGCGCTACCCGGGCCGGGCGGCCATTGTCACCGGGGGCAGCCGCGGCATCGGCGCGGCCATCGTGAAGGAGTTCGGTGCGGGGGGACTTGCAGGGGGTCTGGGGGCAGCGCGGGGGGGCGCTGCCGTGGCCAGGGGGTTGCGGGGGGCGGGGCTGCAGCGGGGTGAGGAGCTTGGGGAAGGGGGGGCAGTAGGGGGGCGGAGGCGGCCCTGGGGGAGCAGAGCGCTGCGGAGGGGATCGGGGAGATTTGGGGGTCTGGGACACTGCAAGAGGGTGGATGTGGGGCTCCTGGGGGGTGGGACCCTGGGGGGGCAGACTCCAGGGTTGGGCTGCGTCTGGCACTTTCATGGACTTTGTCCGTCTGTCCCGTGTCCATCTATTCGGCCGGTCGCTGACCCTGGGAGATGGGGGAGGGGCCATGGGCGAAGAACGCGGCAGCGAACCCCCTGCAACCCCCAAACTCCGCTGCTAACGGGGGGGACTGGACTTATTGGGGGGGTCTGCTCCACCCCTCCCCTCCCGTCCCCCTCCATCCCCTTGTTCAGTGGAGACAAGGGGGGCGGGTTGAGATTAATGTATCTTGAGATGTGTGGGGCTGGCCAGCAGGGGTCAGCAGAGCTGCATCATCTCCCAAGGGCACTGCTGAGAGGAAGCTCGCAGCACCACGGGGGACGTTCCCATCGAGGGCCACTGCTGGGGGGAAGTTCACGTGTGTGTGTGTGTGTGTCCCAGTCTGGGGGCACTGCTGGGAGGAAGTTCGCGTTGGGGTGTGTGTGTGTCTGTCCGTCCGTCCGTCCCCCTGTCTGGGGGCACTGCTGGGGGGAAACTCGCAGCATCAAGGGGAAGTTCCCGTCTAGGGGCACTGCTGGGGGGGAGTTCACATTGCTGTGTGTGTGTGTGTGTGTGTGTGTGTCCTGGTCTGGGGGCACTGCTACGGGGAAGCTCGCAGCGCTTGGGGATTTACTGGTGCTGGTGTTTTTAATGCTAACTTGATTCTCTCATGTGCTTCTCCCTCCCCTGTTGCACCCCGCTTTGTCCCCTCCCCCGCTTTCCCCTGTGCGCCCCCCCCCCCCAGTTCGGCAGGGAGCCAATGTGGTCTTCTGTGCCCCGCAAGCTGAAGGTGAGAGATTGCTCCCTATGTTTCTGGGGATGAGGGTAAAATCCTGTTTAATTGGTTAACCATTCACATCCCTACTGGGACCCCTGCGGCCCATGTTGGCAGCCGGGGGGGGGGGGGGGACTAGTCTCCTTGTGCTGGGGAAGGGGTGTGGGTGCTGATATGGGGGGGGGAGGGGAATAGTTCTCTCTCGGATCCCCAAATCCGTTGTCCTGCCAGGACCGGTTCCCCTCCTTTCCTGGATAGTCTCCCCACCCCATGTTTGGTGTCTGTGCCCCCCACCCCCCTTTCCCTTGCAGGGGCCATGGGGCAGGCCCTGGAGCAGGAGTTGCAGGAAGCGGGGGGCCCTGGAGAGCCACATTTCCAGCCCTGTGATGTCACCAGCGAAGAGGAGATCCAGGTGAGCGGGGGCAGGGGAGAGGCACGGGGGAGGGGGGCAGATGCAGCAGGGATATGTTACCCTCTGTGCTTTCTGTGGGGGGATGGGCAATACCGGGGGGGGGGGGAAACGTCAGCTTGGGGCCTAGTGGTCAAATTCCCCCACCTATGTCCTGCTCCGGATCCCCAATTCCTTCTCCCTCATCCCCACACCTGTACCCCCGTTCCCCCCCACCTCCGCCCCCACCTTGCCCGACTCCCCCACACCCTCTCTCTCCTCCCACACCCAGCCTCTTGTCCCCCGCGACCCCCCCACCCGTTCTCCTGCACCCCCCAGGCACTGATCGCGGTGACCTTGAAGCGCTACGGCCGTATCGACTGCCTGGTGAACAACGCCGGCCGCCGTGAGTGCCCCCCCCCATTGGGGGACAGAAGGGGAGGCCCCTGAGCTGGGGGACTCAAGGGGCATAAGGGGGTGTCATGGGGGGCACGTGGGCCCTGCGGCCTTGTTGGAAGGGGAAATGGGGATCCCAGATCTGAGTCGGGGGGGGGGGGGTTTGGGGCCAGAATCCTGCTTTTCACACACCCTCCCCCCCCCGCAGATCCTCCTGAG
The DNA here is from genome assembly GCA_032595735.1 of Pelochelys cantorii. Taxonomy (NCBI): domain Eukaryota; kingdom Metazoa; phylum Chordata; order Testudines; family Trionychidae; genus Pelochelys; species Pelochelys cantorii. The sequence continues at coordinate 10,181,576 of CM064358.1, read as the reverse complement.
GAGCAAATTGATGACATCACCGCCCAGCATTTCCGGGCCCTTCTCGACCTCAACCTGGTCGGCTACTTCCTGATGGCAAAGGTGAGAGTCGCCCCCCCCACCCCGGGAGGGGCTCCCAGAAACCCAGGCCCTTTGCCCCACCCCAGAGCTAGCTGCATCCTAGGGCCAGGGAGGGGCTCCCACAAACCCAGCCCCCATGCCCTATCCCAGGGCCAGGGAAGGGGTCCTGTATACCGAGGCCCCATGCTCCCCCCATCCAGCCGCATCCCAAGGCCAGGGAGGGGTACCCGTATTCTGAGGCCCTGTGCTCCACCCCAGAGCCAGAGAGGGGTTCCTGTAATCCCATGCCCTGCCCCAGAACCAGCTGCCTCCCAGTGCCAGAGAGGGGTTCCAATGTGCTGAGGCCCAGTGCCCTGCCCCAGAAGCAGCTGCCTCTCCCCCACCTCTCTCTCATGTCTCTGGCGCAGTCCGCCCTACCCTATCTACGGGAGACCCGAGGCAACATCATCAACATCTCCAGTCTCGTTGGCATCATCGGGCAGAGGCAGGCGGTTCCCTATGTCGCCACCAAGGTACGGGTAGACTCAGGGGAGTCCTGGCTTCCGCCCCCCCCTCCCGCTGTAACCACTAGCCCCCACTCCCCTCCCGGAGCAGGAGAAGAACCCAGCTGTCCTGTGCCTGTAGCTGTTGTTGAGCAGACCATTTGGGGGGGGGGGGGTGTCACTCAGCACAGACCCAACCCTCCACCTGGGGTCTGGTGTTTCGGGGCGGGGGGGGGGGGGAGTGGAGACTCTGACAGCTCCTCGATCCGGAGTCTGTCCACAGGGCGCGGTGACAGCGATGACGAAGGCCATGGCGGTGGATGAGAGCAGATATGGGGTGCGAGTTAACAGGTATCTTGTAACTTCCCCGGGGGGCCCTGCCGTGGGGAAGCTTGCAGCATCCGGGATCGTCAGTGGTCAGGGGCACTGTCACGGGGAAGGTCACAGCGCCGGTGGGTGTTCCCACCTTAGGGCGATGCCGTGGGGAAGCTCGCAGCATGTGGGATTGTCACCGCCTCGGGCACTGCTGCAGGGAAGCTCGTGGCATGGTCACCGGTTGGGGACACTGCTGCGGTGCAGCTCGCAGCACTGGAGAGACTTCCCTGTCTGGGGGGGGCCAGTGTCATGGGGAAGCTTGCAGCCCCCGGTGGTGTCCTCCACTCAGGGCACCGCTGCAGGGAAGTTTGCAGCCCCCACGGGTGATCCCGGTCGGAGGGCACTGTTGTGGGGAAGTGCACAGCACTAGCCTTGTGATGAAGGAGGGGGTGAACATCTGAGAGCAGGCGTGGCACTACATTGTCTCCCCCCGGGCCCCAACTCCAGCATCTCTCCTGGGAACATCTGGACCCCCATGTGGGCGGAAGCAGCTGGACAGACGGCCAATCCCGAGGCCACAATTCAGGCTGGGAAGGATGCCCAGGCAAGTGGATGATGGGGGGGGGGGGGGCAAGAAGGGGGGACCCAGTGCAGGGAGGGGCGGGGTGGAGGCCTGGAGGGTGGACGAGGGGGACCAGGGTCAAGAGGGGCTGGGGGAGGGCGGAGGAGGGAGCAGTGACTGACAATCTCCCCCCACCCCGCAGCTGCTGGGCCGGATGGGCACTGCCGAGGAGTGTGCCCTGGCCGCGATCTACCTGGCCGCCGAGGGCACCTTCTGCACCGGGATCGACCTCCTGTTGAGCGGGGGAGCTGAGTTGGCCTATGGGCCCAAGAGCTGGCTGGGCGCCAGCTAGGGGGCAGAGGGGAGGCGGAGCAGGGGGGGCAGGACTCCCAGGTTCTCTCCCCTGGTTCTGGCGCCCCCCCTCCTCCCCGCCAGGGCGGGTTTGAATGATTAGGGTTCGAAATGCTGAGCATAAACCCAGCAAGTCATTCCCCCCTCCCCTCCCAAACTCCTGCCCCCATGCTAACCACTAGCCACCACCACTCCCCTCAGAGGCCCAGGCTGTGTCTGGCATAGGTTGCCTCCCTAATGGGCAAGGAGGGAGCACTCACTCTCCAAGGGGGGCCCGGCTAGTGATGGGGGACCCCAATCTCCATTGGAGGGGGGGTGTGGGCAGCGACCGTAACCCCCGTCTCTGTCCGGGGCTCGGGGCAGTGAGGGGAGACTCCCCCGCGCCCCCCCCCCGTCTCACGCGGCTAATACAGATGGTTTGCCAGCCGATACTGTGTCAGTTGATTTTTATTTGGGGGGGGGGGTCTCTACCTCGGCCCCATCACCTTGCGCTGCTGGAGGAGCTGCCCAAGCTGGGCTCTGGTGAGCGGTGGCCCGACATCCAGCTGCTTTCACTGTTGCAGTTCTTGGCCCAGTCCACTGGCCATGGCCTTGCTCATTGCGGGAGCCCAGCAGTCTCGCTGGTAGCTGCATCTGCGGGCATGCAGTGGGTGTGCACGCAGGGCGGAATCCAAGAGTTTGAAAAGAGCTGGCTGAGGCACACCTGGGACCTTTAACCTTGATTATCAATGCACTGAGGAGTACGAGGACAGGGCCTCCAAGCCTTGTAAGCATGAGATCACTTTTTTGGATTTAAGTGCGATTCAGGATCCACCTTAAACCCAAACACCCTGGCCCTACCTCCTTCCCTCCTCTTTTTCCGAGACCCCGTCCTGCTCACTCCATCCTCCCTCACTATCAGGCTGGGGGCAGACGGCTGGGGTTCAGGGGACAGGGGTGCAGACACTGATCTTGTGCTAAAGGTTTTGGAGTGTGGGAGGGGTTCTGAGCTGAGCCTGGGGCGGGGAGTTGAGGTGCAGGAGGGGTTCAGGGTGCAGGCTCTAGGAGGGAGTTTGGGTGCAGGGGGACTCAGGGTGAAGGGTAACAAAGATTTCTACAGGCGTTAGCAATAAGAGGGTGATCAGAGAGGGTGTGGGGCCCTCCCACCCTTACTGGATGAGGGAGGTAACCCAGTGACAGATGATGTGGGAACAGCTGAAGTACTCAATGCTTTCTTTGTCTCTGTATTCCTAGACAAGGTCAGCTCCCAGACTACTGCACTAGGGAATGGGAAGGAGGTGGGCAGCCCCTGGTGGAGAAAGAACAACCATTTAGAAAAGCTGGACATACACAAATCCATGGGCCCGGATTTAATGCATCCGAGGATACTGAGGGAGTTAGCAAATGTCATTGCAGAGCCTTTGGCCATTATCTTTGAAGACTCATGGAGATTGGGAGAGATCCCGGACGATTGGAAAAAGGCAAATAAAGCACCCATCTTTAAAAAAGGGAAGAAGGACAATCCAGGGAACTACAGACCAGTCAGCCTTACCTCAGTCCCCGGAAAAATCATGGAGGGGATCCTCAAGGAATCTATTTTGAAGCACTTGGAAGAGGGGAAAGTGAACAGGAATAGTCAATGTGGATTCAGCAAGGGCAAGTCCTGCCTGACCAATCTGATTGGCTTCTATGATGAGGTAACTGGCTCTGTGGAAATGGGGAAGTCAGTGGATGTGATCTACCTTGACTTTAGCAAAGCTTTTGATACGGTCTCCCACAATATTCTTGCAGCAAGTTAAGGAAATATGGATTGGATAAATGGACAGTAAGGTGGATAGAAAGCTGGCTAGACTGTCGGGCCTGACGGGTAGTGATCAACGGCTCGATGTCTGGCTGGCAGTTGGTTTCAAGTGGAGTGCTCCAGGGATCGGTTCTAGGACCAGTTTTGTTCAATATCTTTATTAATGACCTGGCTGAGGGGATGGATTGCACCCTCAGTAAGTTTGCAGATGGCACTAAACTAGGGGGAGAGGTAGATACATTGGAGGGCAGGGATCGGGTCCAGAGTGACCTAGACACATTGAAGGATTGGGCCAAAAGAAATCTGATGAGGTTCAACAAAGACAAAAGCAGAGTCCTGCACTTGGGACGGAAGAATCCCAAGCATTGTTACAGGCTGGGGCCGACTGGCTAAGCAGCAGTTCAGCAGAAAAAGCCTGGGGATTACAGTGGATGAGAAGCTGGATGAGAGTCAACAGTGTGCCCCTGTAGCCAAGAAGGCTAATAGCATATTGGGTTGCATTAGGAAGAGCAGTGATTATTCCCCTTTATTCGGACCGGGCGAGGCCACATCTGGAGTGTTGTCCGGTTCTGGGCCCCCCGCTACAGAAAGGATGGGGACACAGTGGAGAGGGTCCAGCAAAGAGCAACCATAATGATTAGGGGGCTGGAGCGCATGATCTGTAAGGAGCAGCTGTGGGATTTGAGCTTTAGTCTGCAGAAGAGCTGGGGGGGGGATTTGAGAGCAGCCTTCAACTTCCTGAAGGGAGGTTCCTGAGAGGCTGTTCTCGGGGGGGGGGGGTGGCAGAATGCAACTTGACACCATTGTTCCTCAGTGGGGGAGGTCTAGGCTGGATATTAGGAAAAACTCTTTCCCTAGCAGGGTGGGGAAGCACTGGGATGGGTCCCTAGGGAGGGGGTGGAATCTCCATCCCTAGAGGTTTTTAAGTCCCAGCTTGACAAAGCCCCGGCTGGGCTGATTGAGTTGGGGTTGGTCCTGCTTTGGGCAGGGGGCTGGACTTGATGACTCCTGAGGTCTCTGCCAGCCCTGGGCCTCTATGATTCTAGGGCAGAGGTTTGGGGTGCAGGAGGGGTCCAGGACTGGGGCCAGGGTTTGGAATGCTGGCTCTAGCTGGACCCTATTTACCCCAGGTGGCTTGGGCTGCCCTGGGCCTGCACCACTCCCACAAGCAGCCAGCAAACTCTCTCCATCCCTGTCCTCCCCCAGCTCTGTGGAGATGCAGTACAGGGTGGAGGGAGGGGCACCCTGACATCAGCATCCCCCCCCCCCCTTCTTCCTGTGCCCTGCACGGCAAGCAAGAAGCTCTAAGGCAGAGGGCAGGAGCAGCATGGCGATGCTGAGAGGGGTAAATGAAGTGCTAGCTCTTAGCCTCCCAGCCAAACCCATCAGGCTCCCCTGTCAAAGGCTCCAAGATCTACCATAGATCCCAATCCATTGGTTGGTGACCACTGTCCTGGGGCCATTCCCAAACCTTGAGCGCAAGCTGATGTTGGGCCAATCTCTTGGAAAGGGGCTGTCACCCCCTGACCTTGGGTCAGATAATAGTGGATCCAGGACTCAATGAAGAAAGAGCCGTGATGTCCATAAGGCTGTGCAATGCGACTCTATGGACAGTAGAGCCTGTTACCCTAACTTGGCCTCTTCTGGGGGGTGGGATGCTACGTTTGGGTGATGCAGAGGCCAGCTTTGATGCGACAGCCCCCTGCACGGTGGGGCAGGTCGCTCGGCCCAGGAGGGACTTCGAGCTCCTGCTGCTGCCCATGTTAAAGGGACGAAAAACTGTCTGAGCGACGGGTCTCACCATGGGTCTGTCAATGGGGAAGCCTCATGGCGCGGGGTGAACTGGACAGCTGGCCGCTGATGCTAGACAAACAGGGACTGCTCGGGGGTCATTCGCTGGCTGGTGCCACCCCAAGCTCAGCCTAGCCAATGCCTGGGCCTTTCCGGCCTTGGAATCTCTAAATAGCCCCACACGCTCCACCCCAGAGGTGGCTGCATATCCCTGCTGGGAGAAGGATGGTAGGAGAACCGGCCCTGCCCTCCCCAGAGGAGGAGGCAGGGAGCAACTCACTAAATCTATTACAGGCTCTACTCTCTGCAGGCCTGTTTCCCTGGGCTCCTGAGGGCAGAGGGAGGCGGAGGAGGGTTTAATTAGCACAGGCCCGGGGCTAATTGGGTGGCTAATTGTGCCACCAGCCGCTCACCAGGGCAGGCACTTCTCGCTGTAAGCAGCGATCCCAGCCTAGCGGGGTGTGTGTTGGGGGGTGTCTTCTGTCACAGGGTGGGGGTCTGGACTGCAGATGTGGGGCAGGGGCAGCGGGGGGAGGGACACCTCAGGGAGTCTGAGGAGCCAGATGCTAGATCACCCCAGGCAGGGGTGATCCCAGCCCCCCTCTGCCCCCGGCTGTCTCCCCCCCCCCAGTACCAGGAACCGGGCGAATCAGCCGACAGCTGGGTGAGGGGGCGGGTTCAGCTCCACGCTGCAAGCGGGAGCTGCCCCGCCATTGGCTACATGGGGGGGTGTGGGAGGAGGGAGCGGTTCTGATTGGACGCCCCCCCCAAGAACTTTTGGGGTGGGGGCAGGCTTTGAAAAACCCAATGGGGGGGGCCCTGTGGCCCCTGTCCCTCTCCCTTCCCCACTCCTGCTTCTATCTGCTCCCGCCCCACCCCCTGCTGCCCCCGCCCCAGCTCTCCCGGGGGGGGCGGCGAGGCGGAGCCGGGAGGAGCGGGGGGAGGCGAGGCGGAGCCTTGCACGCGCCGCCGCGGCCCGGCCCGGCTCGGCCCCATTAGGCGGCGGCACCGGCCATGGCAGCGGTGGGGGCCCGCGGGAGGGTGAGTCCGTCTCCTCCCCCCCCTGCCGTGCCTGCAGTCCCGACCTGCCCCCCCCCCCCGGCTCTCTGCTTGAACTTGTTCCCTTCCAGTTTCCGCCTCCCAAGGGCGCACCTGGCGGGGGGGGGGGGGCACAAGGCGGCCCCAGAACCTGCGAGGGGGCTGCAAGGGGCTGATCCAGTCCCGCCCCCCACCCGGGTAGGGGCAGGGGCAGGGGTAGGGGCGTGACCCGGGGTTACCCCGTGTCCCTGTCCCGGGCTATTAGCGCCCGGGAGGCTGCGGGCCCCGGGTGCGGGGGGGAGGCGCAGGACAAAGGCGGGTTTGGTTCCTGGCTGGGCCACGGGAAAGCCCCTGCCTCAGTTTCCCCTTCTGAACAATGGAAGGGGAGGTACGGCCTTGGCCCAGCGCTTTGAGATCTCCAGGTACGAAGTGGGAACACGGGGCGGGGCTGGCAGGGGCTGCGGGGCGGGAGTGAAGGGCACCAGCAGGGCTGGGCTGGCCGGGGCTGTGGGGCGGGAGTGAAGGGCACCAGCAGGGCTGGGCTGGCCGGGGCTGCGGGGCGGGAGTGAAGGGCACCAGCAGGGCTGGGGTGGCAGGGGCTGCGGGGCGGGAGTGAAGGGCACCAGCAGGGCTGGGGTGGCAGGGGCTGCGGGGCGGGAGTGAAGGGCACCAGCAGGGCTGGGGTGGCAGGGGCTGCGGGGCGGGAGTGAGGGGCACCACAAGGGCTGTGGGGCCACAGTGAGGGGCACCAGCAGTGTTCTGGTTGGCAGGGTCGGGAGTGAAGGGCACGGCAGGGTTGGGGGGCCAGGGCTGGGCAGGCAGGGGGTGCAGGTCGGGAGTGGGGGGCACCAGCAGGGCTGGGGGGCCAGGGCTGGGCGGGCAGGGGGTGCGGGTCAGGAGTGAGGGGCACTGGTGGCTATTCATTATTTCTGTCGTATTAGCCCCTGGGAGCTGGGGTGCCCCGTGTTAGGGACATTAAATATCGGTTAATTGACTAGTTGATTAACCTCATGAATTCTTATCGGTTACTCAATTATTTTATAGTCCCAGGGGGGCGGCAGCCAGTGCGCTCCGGCCCCGCCCCCAAGGAGCCCCCCACCACTCCATACTGCTGCTGTATCAGAGGCAGCAGTGCGGGGGGCCAGACGGGCGCTGGTCCGTGAGGGGAGCCGGTTTAAAAACCAGCTCGCCTTGCGGACCAGCTGCCTGTCTCCCCGATACAGAGGCAGCAGCTGCTGTCTGGGGAGGGGGGGCTGAGCTTCCGGACCCGGTGTGAGCTGGGCTGCTGGCCCGCCTGCTGAAAACTTTCCTGGCAAGGTGGGGGCGGGGGGCGTGGAGTCTGGAGCCTTCACCGAGCCTCTTCTGCTTGTCGGTTACTCGGTTATCGACTGCGCTGTCGCATCCCTACCCCGTGGCGGGGGGGAGGGTGTGACAGCCCTAGAGCAGCTGGGCCTCATGCTGGGGTGGGTGGCAGGAGGCTCTGGCCTTTCTCCCAGAGCCAGGCCGGGGGATGGTGATTTCCGTGTGCCTGGGATCCCCAGCGGATGCCCTCGCCCCGGTGTGCTGAGCTCCTTAAGGCGGGGGGGCGGGTGGCTAAGGAGGGCAGCTCCCTGGCGGAGGATGGGCAAAGCCACGTGCTCAGGCTCCAGGGCATGTCAGGTGGGGGAAGGTCAGGAGGGAGCCAGGTGCCTGGAAACAGGTGGTCCCTGAAAGGGCCACTAGGGGGCGCTGCTCAACCTCTCTGGCTGGCAGCTGGGCTGGATTGGGGGCTGGGCTGAGCTCAGGGGTGTGTGTGGGGGCGTCCCCTTAGCTCCACTCCTGCCCCCAGCCCCTCCTAGTGCTGCCAGTGCCCCTCCCTCCTGCCCCACAGCCCCTGCCAGCCCAGCCCTGGGCTCCCCCAGCCCTGCCAGTGCCCCCGCTCCCGACCTATAGTCCCTGCCAGCTTGGCCCTGGGCTCCCTCCAGCCCTGCCGGCGCCCCCCCTCCTGACCTGCAGCCCCTGCCAGCCCAGCCCTGGGCTCCCCCCAGTCCTGCCAGTGCCCCTCTCTCCCCACCCGCAGGTCCCTCCAGCCCTGCCGGTGCCCCCGCTCCCGACCTATAGTCCCTGCTAGCTTGGCCCTGGGCTCCCTCCAGCCCTGCCGGTGCCCCCGCTCCCGACCTATAGTCCCTGCCAGCTTGGCCCTGGGCTCCCTCCAGCCCTGCCGGTGCCCCCACTCCTGACCTGCAGCCCCTGCCAGCCCAGCCCTGGGTTCCCCCCGCCCTGCTGGTGCCCCTCGCTCCTGACCTGGGCACCTCCGAGCTGTCCAGGCTGCCCGGTGGAGTGGCGCTGGGGGCTGGCGGGACCCACATGCCCTTGGTTTGCCCCGCCTTGGGGCCTGTCGGCACCTGGGACCAGGCGGGCGCCGCTGGCATCAACCCGGGTGGGCACGGAATGATCAACCCCCCCCCCCAAGAGCATGATGGGAAATGGGGCAAAGGGTGGCACCCTGTGCCTGGTGGGCAGGGCTGTAGGGGATGGGGAGGTGAGGCGGGGGGGGGCAGTGCCCCATGGTGCAAGGCAGGGGGCGGGTTGGGGGGGCGTCCGGCTGGAGACAGGGTCAGTGTCTTGTTTAGGGGGCCCCTGGCCCTTTGGACCAGCACATGCGGGGCAGTTCTCAGTGAGGGGAGAGAATTTACAAGAGTCCAATAAACGCTGTGGTGAGAACTGGGGGGCTGGGTGTGAACCCAGGAATTGGGGAGGATTTAGCAGGTACCCAGAGGCTGCTGGTTTGGGGGGTGGCTTGAACCCAAGAACGTGGCGGGGGGGGGATTTACCATGGACCCACACAGTGGAGGTTCGTAGAGCTGGCTCTGGACCAATGAATTGGGGTTTTTTTTACAATGTATCAAGATGTTGGAGATTTGGGGGGGCTGATTTTGAACCCAGGAATTGGGGGGATTTACCATGGACCCAGATGCTGGAGGTTTGGGGGGGCTGGCTGTGAACTCAGTCATTTGGGGCAATTTAGCACATACCCTGACATTGGGGGGGTTGCCGTTAACCCAGGAAGTGGGGACATTTACCATGTAGCCAGACTAGAAGGGCTTGGGGGGCTGGCTGTAAGCCCAGGGATTGGGGGGTGGGATTTACCGTGTCCCCAGATGCTGTGGTTTCGGGGGGCTGGCTGGAAACCCAGGAGTCCAGCGCAGGGTGGAATCTGCCCCGAACCTGGGTGTGTGAGTCTGGGGGGGCTGGCTGCAAACCCAGGCATTGCAGGCTGCGGGGGAGAAACTCACCGAGGACCCAGGTGTCCGGCTCCGGCAGGTTGCGGGGTCCCTGCGGCGTGAGCCCTGGCTCCGAGTGGCAGCCAGCGCAGCCGGGCTCGGAACGAAGTCCAACCCAGAGGGAGGAGGGAGATGTGGGCGGGGGGGGGAGGGGGCAGCCGATCCTGCTGACGGGGACAGGTTCCCACGCCTGGCGCTGCCTGCTGCATCCCCAATGAGGGGCCCTTTGTGGGGTGGCTGGCACAGTGCCCACGGTGCCCACTTCCCTGTGGGGGGGGGGGGAATAGCCGTTCCCTCGGGACCTTGTGGGGCGCCCCCGCCCTGTGGCCCTGGCCCCCCTCCCTGTAGGGAGCCGGGTTACACATTAACCCCTGTGTGCTCAGAAAGTGGGTCAGAGAGTGGTGGGGGCAGCGCTGGTTCGGACCCCCAGGGCTGGCTGTGGGGGGGCTAGGCTGGGGGAGGGTATTGCTGGGCTGGCTGGGGGGTGCCCAGCAGGGGGCGCTCTCCCTTGTCAGGCAGGGCTGGCCCCCTGCCCCTAGGGGGTGCTGAGCTATGGGGGGCAGGGGCCTGCACCCCTGTAAATTGGGGTTCCCCTGCGTGGCCACCCCCTCAGCCATTTGTCCCTCGGTCCCATAGGTTCTGCCAGGTCTGTTCTGTGCCTCCCTGAACCACCTGCTGCCCATCTGCCCCTGGAGACCCATCAGCACCTTCTTCAAGGTTAGTGCCAGTGCGGATGCCTGGGTTCTCTCCCTGGCTCGGAAGGGGAGGGAGGGCTAGTGGTTAGAGTAGGAAGCGGGGAGCCAGGACTCCTGGGTTCTCTCCCTGGCTCGGAAGGGGGGGGCTAGTGGTTAGAGCAGGGGGCGGGGAGCCAGGATGCCTGGGTTCTCTCCCTGGCTCGGAAGGGGAGGGAGGGCTAGTGGTTAGAGTAGGAAGCGGGGAGCCAGGACTCCTGGGTTCTCTCCCTGGCTCGGAAGGGGGGGGCTAGTGGTTAGAGCAGGGGGCGGGGAGCCAGGACTCCTGGGTTCTCTCCCTGGCTCGGAAGGGGGGGGCTAGTGGTTAGAGCAGGGGGCAGGGAGCCAGGATGCCTGGGTTCTTTTCCAGGCCTCAGACCTGCAGGTGGAGCTGACCAAACAGCCGAAGCCGAAGCCGAAGACAGAGAGTCTGCAGTTCGGGAAGCATTTCACGGACCACATGCTGACCGTGGAGTGGAGCCAGGAGCAGGGCTGGGGCTGGCCCCACATCAAACCCTTCCAGAACCTGAACCTGCATCCTGCCTCCTCCAGCCTGCACTACGCCGTGGCGGTGAGTGGGCAGGGTCTGTTTCCTGCCCCCCACTACTCCGGCAGTGTCCACAAATACTGAGGCCCCGCCACACCCCAGAGCCAGCCGCATCTCCGGGCTGGGCCCCTGGATACCCAGCACCCCGCCCCAGAGCCAGCCGTATCTCCACTCCGGGTCCTGGATACCCAGCACCCCACCCCAGAGCCAGCCGCATCTCTGCGTTGGGTCCCCAGCTACCCAGTTCCTCCATGAGGGGCCACCTGGGGGGTCTCACCACCTAGCTGCCCTGGTGCCCCGCACTGATGGTGCTGCCCCTCCCAGCTCTTTGAGGGGATGAAGGCTTTCCGAGGCGAAGATCAGCGCATCCGCCTCTTCCGCCCGCTGCTGAACATGGAGCGCATGCACCGCACGGCCGCCCGGGCCTCCCTGCCGGTGAGTGGCCTGGCCCTGCTGCCCAGAAGGGGCCGTTGTAGCCCCCTGCTGGGGGGAGCTTTGGGGCTGGGGCGGGGGTGCAGGTGCCTGGCTTTGGGAGGGCAGTGGGGACTAGCGGTTAGAGCTGGTGGGAGGTGCCAGGAGTCCGGACTCCTGGGTTCTCTCCCGGCCCTGGGGGCTGCCCCCTCTGTCCAGCGCTGCCCCCTCTCCCCAGCTCTTCGACCAGCAGCAGCTCCTGGAGTGCATCCGCCGCCTCGTGGCCGTCGACCAGGACTGGGTGCCCCACTCCGACCACGCCAGCCTCTACATCCGGCCCTACCTTCATCAGCATCGAGGTGCGGAGCCAGGCCTGCCCCCTGGCCACATCCTGCCAGCCCCCTGCCTACACCTCCCGATCTGCCCCCTGTTGGTTCCTAAGCCCTGCTCTGCCCCCTGCCTGCATCCCCCGCTCTGCCCCCTGCTGGTACCTTGACCCCCGCTCTGCCCCTTGTTGGTGCCTGCATCCCCCGATCTGCCCTCTGCCTGTGCCCCCCCATCCCCAGATCTGTCTCCCTCTGATCTGTCTCCTGCCGGTACCTTGACCCCGGATCTATTCCTTCCCCTGCACCTAACTCTGGGCTCCCCCAGCCTCGTGCTCCCAGACCTTCTGCACGTGGGTGCTGGGACAGGGCGCGACTGGAGGTACTGGGGTTCTCACACTTTGCTCCCCTTGGCAGCCGACCCTGGGGGTGGCGCGGCCCGGCCACGCCCTCCTCTATGTCATCCTGTCGCCGGTGGGGGCCTACTTTGCGACAGGCCCCATGGGTGCCGTGGGGCTGCTGGCTGATCCGCGTTACGTCCGCGCCTGGCCCGGGGGTGTCGGCGACTGCAAGATGGGAGGGTGAGTAAGAGCCGCCGGCCACTGGGGGGGGCGCTCTCCTGCCCTGGCTGTGTCCCATCTGCCTCCCACCAGCCACTAGGGGGCGCTGCTCCTGCCCTGGCTGTGTCCCATCTGCCTCCCGCCGGCCACTAGGGGGTGCTGCTCCCCACCATGGCTTCTGAGTCCTGCTGCCTGCCCCTGGGCGCTGCCCCTGTCCTGGCCGTGTCCTGCCTGCTCCTGGGGGTGGTGCCCCGGCCGCGCCCGCTCTCAGGTGCCTCGCTGCGCCGGCAGGAACTACGCCCCGACCATCCTGGTGCAGGCGGAGGCGGTGCGGGCTGGGTGCCAGCAGGCCCTCTGGCTCTACGGCGACGACCACCAGGTCACCGAAGTCGGCACCATGAACATCTTCCTCTTCTGGAGCGACCCGCAGGGTGGTGAGTCTCCCCCCTCCCCTGGCCTGGCCCCCGAGGTTCCCAGCGGCTCTGCCCCCCATCCCGGTGGAGTCCCCCTAGACTTGTCCCTCCCCCCGCCCCCCAGTGCCTTGTCCCCCAGCCCCAGGAAGGCACCAGGCCTGCGAATCAAGCCCTTGAAAGGGCTCCCAGCTCTGGGTCCCGCTGGCCCGTTGCCTGCGAGTTGCCCGGAGCCCTTTCAGCTGCGTCTGTTCGGGGCTTGTGCCTGCGGGCGGCTGCCAGGCCCCAGGTGGGCAGCGGGGCTAGGAGCTGCCAGCCACGTCAGGTGAATTTTAAGCCTCTGCCCCAGACAGCTCTGGGAGGAGGCTCGCCCCCCGCCCCCTCCCCTCTGCTCCAGGTCCCTTCCGTTGGCCAGGAGTCGGGGGGGCAGGGACCCCAGGCCAAGCAAGGCTGCCGGCAGGGTAGCTCTCAGCTCCGCCCCTTCTGCCCGAGGCCACGCCCCTTCTGGGTCCGCCCGTGGCGGCTTCTGAAATTTGTGAAGTGGCCCCCCCCTTCCAAAATTATTACCCGCCCCTGCCCTAGGCCTGGCCTCTGCGACCCACCCGACCCCCCCAGACTCTGCCCGGGGGCGGGTCCTCGTATACCCATCTGCACCCCCTCTGCCCTTGGGAATTTCCCAAGTGCTCTGTTCCTGTGTCCCACTCCCTTCCCCTTGGGGTCCCTGAGCGCCCATGCCCCACCCCCTGCCTCTCAGGGGTCCCTGTCCCTGAACCCCCCACGCCCAGCCCCAGAGGGGTGTTTAGCTGCCCTGCGCCCCGTCCCAGGGGGACCCTTGTGTCACTGCCTGGCGCTAGCGTGAGGGGGCCGAGGGGGTGCGTGTGACAGGATCTTTCCCTTCCAGACCTGGAGCTGGTGACGCCCCCATTGAACGGGCTCATTCTGCCCGGGGTGACTCGGCAGAGCCTGCTGGACTTGGGGCGCAAGTGGGTGAGTGGGGGGAGGGGCAGAGTGGGGGCGGGGTGGGTATGTCTCTTCTCTCCCCACTCCAGGGTTGGCACTGGGGCCTGGGCGCAGTGGGAGGGGATCGGTCAGGCTGGGGGTGCAGAGGGACTTCTACCCCAGGGATCCCTAAGGGCCAGCCTCTGGCGGGAGCCATTGAGGGGGTAGCGGAGCTAAGGGGGGCTCAGGAAGGGGGGGGGTCCAGTGGCTAAGGGGCTGGAGCAGTGGGGGGGGGGGGATGGCTGGGGAACCACGCTGGAGCTGGGGGCTTGGCCGACCCCTCGGGTGCTTTCAGCCAGGGAGGGTGGTTTAATTCTGCCCCCCCCCCAGGAGTGAGCCAGACAGCTGACACCCCCGACCCTCAGTGCTTTCGGGGCACTCCCTCTACCTCCCGGAGCCCAGCTCTCCTCCGGCTGGGGAGAGCCCCACAAATCCACACCCTGGTTCTAACCCCCAGGCTGTGAGGGACAGGCTCGGTCCCTGGCCCCGGACCTGTGCCCACGACTTGGGGGGGCCTGCTTTCCTTCCCATCTCCCCCCTCCCACCTGGCACCAGGGGGCGCTGCCCCCCCCTCCAGCTGTGCCCATCTCCCTCCGCCTGGCACCGGGGAGCGCTGCTTCCCCAGCCATGCCCCATGTCCCCGCACCTGGCACCAGGGGGTGCCTTCCTCCACCACCCCAGTGATCCCCTCCCCTGCAGGGTGAGTTCAAGGTCTCCGAGCGCTGCATCACCATGGCTGAGCTGCTCCGGGGGCTGCAGGAAAAGCGGGTCCGGGAGGTGTTTGGCTCCGGCACGGCCTGCGTCGTCTCCCCTGTGAGCCACATCCTGTACCAGGGCCAGGTGGGACACTGCGCTGTGGGCCTGCGGGCTGGGCTGGGTCTGCTGGGGGGTGGCAGGTCCCGTGGGGGGGGACAGGGGGTGTAACTGGGCTGGGGGAAGCTGCAGGAGCAGGGGGGCCGGGCAGGGGGGAGCCAGGTCCCGTGGAGGGCGGGCGTGGGGGAAGGGAGTGGCCTGGGTGGAGCGGATGCCATGGAGGCTGGGGGAGCCGGAGGGACACGGGGGCTGGGCTTGTGGGAGCCAGAGGTTGGGGGGGCAGATGGGGAAGGGGCTGGGGGGGGGCGAGCGACATGGGGGGCCAGGCTGATCGGATCTCGTCTCCTTCCAGACCTATCCCATCCCCACCATGGAGAACGGCCCCGAACTGACCAAGCGATTCCTGAAGGAGCTGACAGACATTCAGGTACCTCCCGGGGGCGGCAGGGCTGGGGGGCAGGGGGAGAATGGTAGTGGCTGGGGGGGGGAGGGCAGGGCCCCAGGGACTGGAGTTTAGGTGTATGGAAAAGGTCCATAAGGCAGGGACTGGGAGGGGGTGGGGGTTTCCCCAGCACCAATCTGGCCCCAGGGCGGGGGGCCAGGGGCTCAGCCTGGTTCCCAAGGGGCTGGCCCCACATAGAGCCCCCAGGCTGTGGAAGGGGGTGTCCGTGCCCAGTTCTGACACCCTCCCCCCCCCGTCTCTGTCTGTCTTGCAGTATGGCCGCGTGCCCAGTGATTGGGTGCTGCCCGTCTGAGCCGGACCGGACCCCGCCCCCCGTTTGCCGGGGGGGGCTTTGGCTTCAGCACTCCCAAAAGCAGCCATCCCCTTCCCCCGCTCCCCTGTTGTCCCCAGCTCCCCAGGAGCAGAAGCAAACCCGGCCCTGCCCTGGGAAGACCCAGCAGCCCAAAGATCCCGGCCACTTGGCCTCTCTTTCGGCGGGGGAGGGGGTGTGTGGAATAGGACGGCCCCCCACCTTTCAAAGTGCAATATAGAGAGAGAGAGACTCCCCCCCCCCCACCCAGTGCCTGTGTCCCCTCCCCCTGGGCCCTTTCAGATTGGGACTAGGACATGCCCCCCCCCTTTTGCCCACAGAGCCAGAGCAAGGCCTGCTGGGAAATCTGTGGGAGGTTTGGGCTTGTGGGGGGGGGGGGGGCTCAGTGGCAAGGCCTGCTGGGTAATCCCGCCACGCTGGGCAGCTAGGAGCAGTGCATTGTGGGAGACCAAATTGACCAGTTGCAATATTTCTGGGTCTTCTATCCCATGATGCAATTCCTGCGCCTCTTTCCCCCCCGCCCCATTGGCCAGCAGCCGGGGTGTGTGTGAGGGGGGTGAGCTGAGACCGGCCGAGCGAGCGGGGCCTGTTCTGGGCCCCCCTGGGCCTGGCCTGTGTCTCTGGGGCCAGGTGACACCCTGTCTCCCCCCCCACCCCCCCCCGCTGCCCGTGGGTGCCAAGTGTCGGGCGCTGCCCCAAAAAGCTTTTCTATTAAATGAAATGAACCAACCCGCCGGGTCCCGAGTCTGAGTCGGGGACGGGGTGAGCAGGTGTGAGACTGCAGGGATCCCCCCAACTGAGCTCAGGGGCCCATCGCCTGTACAGACGCCCCCCCTTCCCCCACTGCACTCCGGGTCCTGTCGGCCTGGGTGCTGCCCAGACACACGGGGATCGAGTGGAGACCGAGAGCGGGGGACCGGGCGCTGCCCAGACGCATGGGGACCGAGAGCGGGGCCCCGTCAGGCCAGACACTCGGGGAACATGGGTCTTGTCCCCTCCGGGGCAGGGCCTGGCTGTCTCACAGGGCGCGGGGCCTTTCCTCTCTTCCCCACAGTGGCTGAGCTGTGGTTCCTGCTTCTGCTGGAGGCCCCCCACTTCCCATCGGGCATGTCCCCCGCGCTGCCATCGGCCCGGCCCCTTTCCCTCCCTCCCTCCGTCCTTCCCCTGTTCGGCTCCCTCCGTCCTTCCGCTTGTTTCGCGGGTTTTCTCTTCCCGCCGTGGTGCCTCCGTTCCTTCTGCCTGGTGTTCGTGTTTCACGGTTTTCCTCTGTTCGCAGGGTGGTTCTAGGCTCCCCTCCCTTCTCTGGTTCCTTCCAGCTTCTCACCCCCTCTCTCGCGCGGGCTGTGTTCGTTCTCTCTCGCTTTGCGTTCCTTCCCACTCGTTTCAGGGGTGGTTTTTCCTCCCTTTGCTTTGGGTCTTTCTTGTGTGTCCGCAAACTTGTCCTCTTTTTTCCATGCGTCCTTCCCTCTTTTTTGTTTGTTCTCTCATTTGTTCCCGTCTTTCCCTTCGTGCTTTTTGCTCGTGTGTTTCTATTTCTTCTCTTCTTCCCTCTACGCCCCCCCCCCCATTACCTCACCTCTTTGGTCCTTGCCGGTCTGTGGCCAGGATCAGCTGCCTGCCTCCCCCCCCCCACCCCCGCCCCATAGCACCAGCCCCACTGGGGGCAGGAAAGGGTGTAAATATTTAGATTGAAGCCACCTGGTGCAGGGGGAGGCTGGACCGAAGCATCCATCACCCCCAGCCTGACACAGCCCCGGACGCGGGGGATCGGAAGCGCATCCTGGAACGTTTGGGGGGGAGGGCGGATGCGCCGCATGGATGGAGGGTGTCGTCATGGGGGGGGGGGTTGCTGGGCACATGATGGCACATTCCTTTGGGATGAAGCAAAAAGTGCGTCATCATTCCCAGAGCTGGGGGGGGGGGCAGGGCCCTATAGATGCAAGGGGGGGAAGTGCTGGGGTCAGGTGGTGGGGGGCCAGCCTTGGCGATACAGGCTGGGATGGGGGTCCTGGGGATACTGGGGGGGCAGCTGTGGGGCTATGGGCGGGAGGCTGGCCCTTGGATAGGTGGTTTGGGGGGCTGGGGATGTTGGCATGGGGGGCAGCCCTGGGACTATAGGCTGGGAGGTGGTCCTGGGGAAGGGGCTGGGGGGTGTGGATTTGGGGCTTTGGGGGGGGCAGGAGGGCCGGCTTCTGAGGCTCAGGCAGAAGTGAGGGCGAAGTTGCATCAGGCGCAGCGGCTCGAGCCGCTGGGGTCATGTTTGCCCTAGCACGGCACCACCTGTGTCACGCAAAGTCCCAGCGAGGCCGAGGCGCGCCCCCCCCCCCCCCCACTCACACACGCATGCGCCCGGCCTGGGCCATGAGCTCATGCCTGTGACTGAGTCAGCAGAAACCCACGCGGCCACCCCAGGGCCCAGTAGGGGCTGTAGGGCCAGGCTGGGTACAGCTGGGGCACCGGGACCCAGTGCGGGGCTGGGTGCCAGGGATGGCCACAGCACAGCTTGGACAGCAGGGTCCGGCAGGGGCTGTGGTGTCGTGGGTGGGCACGGCGGGGCTGGGGCACCAGGGTCCCACATGGGGCCGTCGTGCCAGGACTGGGCACGGCTGGGGTGCCAGGACCTGGCATGAGGCTGTGGGGCTGGGGGGTGGGCACTGGGCACAGCCCTGCTGCTTGCCCTGGGCAGAGATAGGAACTACCCTGCCTGTGCCAGGCCTGGGAACCAGGCCTCAAGGGGCTGCATCCCTGCAGCCCAGCCTTTGCCCCACTGGGACCCCCCCCACACCCCCCGGCCATGTGGTAAAGCCAAATATTGATATTTAGCTTGGCTCTGTTTGCCTGGGAGTGACAGGGGGGTGAACGTCACATGCTGGGCTGCTGGGCAGAGAGAACCCAGGAGTCCCAGCTCCTGACACCCCTCCGCCTGTCCCCCAGAGCTGGGGCGAGGACTCAGGAGTCCTGGCTCCCAGCCCCGCCCCTGCTCTCATCACCAGCCCCCGGGCCCTACAATAAACTAATCCCACGCGGGCTCTGCACACGCGGCCGGATGTTTTGAAGCCTTTGGCAGCTGTTCTGAATGGCTGAGTCCCTCTCTTCTCCCCCCCACTCTGCACTGCGCAGTGCCTGGCCCCTCCGGTGGGGGGGCGCAGGGCCCAGTCCTGCCAGCAGGGGCCGACAGGGACATGCGGGGCTCAGGGCCCAGTCCTGCCAGCAGGGGCCGACAGGGACAAGCGGGGCGCAGGGCCCAGTCCTGCCAGCAGGGGCCGACAGGGACAAGCGGGGCGCAGGGCCCAGTCCTGCCAGCAGGGGCCGACAGGGACAAGCGGGGCGCAGGGCCCAGTCCTGCCAGCAGGGGCCGACAGGGACAAGCGGGGCGCAGGGCCCAGTCCTGCCAGCAGGGGCCGACAGGGACAAGCGGGGCGCAGGGCCCAGTCCTGCCAGCAGGGGCCGACAGGGACATGCAGGGCGCAGGGCCCAGTCCTGCCAGCAGGGGCCGACAGGGACAAGCGGGGCGCAGGGCCCAGTCCTGCCAGCAGGGGCCGACAGGGACATGCAGGGCCCTGCCAGCAGGGGGTGGCAGGGACAAGCAGGGTGCAAGGCCTGCCCCCCCCAGCAGGGGGCGACAGGGACACACGCACCACCCTGGCTGGCTTGTCCTGGGTGATCATTTTTGGGCCAAAAGTCCCCAGTTCCCAGGGATGAAACTATTGCAGCCACGCGCTCCTGCGCTGGGCACAGCCTGACCAAGCCACTGGAGCAAAGGAAACCCAGCCCCTCCCACTCTAACCACTAGACTCTGCTCCCCTCCCAGAGTGGAGTGAACGGAGGCACCCTGACCCCCAGCCACATGTTCACCAACCACTGGCCCCCTATGTCCCAGGCCCCCCAAAAGCTCTGATCCCACAGAGATGGGGTGAACCCCGGAATACAGAGCGGGGCGGGGTGTCTGGATCCTGGCAGCAGGGGGCTGGGGAGGACGCAAGTGGTGGAGGGTGGCGGGGGACATTGGAAGGATAAGGGGGGGCTAGGACCCCAGAGGGGTGGGGGCAGGGTTCCTGGAGGGAGGGTGGGATGGGGGAGCTGGGGACCCTGGAGAGGAGGTTTGGGGAACCCCGCTGGAGGGCAGAACGGGCCGCTGGGGCCCCGGAAGGGAGTTTGGGGGGCCCGGAGGGGCAGAACGGGGTTCTGGGATCCCCGCCCCCCTTCTCTCCCTCTTTTCCCCCGGTTGCATCAGGTTCTTTTGATGTGGCCGCCGCTGCGCCGGCTCCAGTGCCCGGGGCGGGGCTATGAGTCAGGCTTTCGGTGCTGGGGGGGGACCCTGCCCCAAGCGATAAATAGGCGCCCGGGAGCCTCCGGCTGCAGAGAAACGGGACCGGGAAGGAGCCGCTCGCTGCCCCGCCAGGCGAACGAACGCCGCTTGGGCTGCCAGCCGCCTGGGTTCTCTGCCGGCTCCGGGAGGGCAGTGCGGGCTAGTGGGTAGAGCGGGAGGCGGCGCCTGGTTTCCACCCCAGTACGGCCGGACCCCCTCTGCCTGACAGCCCTTAGCATGTGGGGCGGCCCGGCCCCTGTGCCGCCGGAGTCCTGGCTGCTGCTGGCTGCCCTGATGTGGGGCACCCGCCCCCCCGCGCCCTCCCAGGCCGCCCCCCTGCAGGACTCTAGCCCCCTCTACCAGTTCGACGGGCAGGTGCGGCTCCGCCACCTGTACACGGCCAGCGCCGACACGCAGCTGTACCTGGAGATCGGCCCCCAGGGCGAGGTGCGCGGGGCCCCCGACCAGACCCCCTACAGTGAGTACCCCGGGCTGGGGCCCGGACCCCCGGCTTCTTTCCTGGGCAGTGGGAGGGGAGCGGAGACTAGTGGGTAGAGCAGGCAGCTGTGAGGAGGTCTGTGGGAGCACAGACACTCCGGTTCTCTTCTGGGCACTGCGAGGGGAGTGGGGACTAGTGGTTATAGAGCAGTGAAGCTGGGAGCCAGGACTCCTGGGATCTCTCTCTGGCTCTTGGAGGGGAGTGGAGTCTAGTAGTTACAGACAGTGCCAGGTCCGGGGAGGGAATTCTTGGGTTCTGTTCCCAGCGGTGGCAGGGGAGCAGAGACTAGTGGTTAGAGCAGGAGGGTGTGGGAGCCTGCATGCCTGTGTTCTCTTCCAGGCTCTGGGAGGGGAGGGGAGGGGAGTCTAGTGGTTAGAGTTGGTGGGCAGGTTGGTGGTGCCTCTATCTGGAGGCCATGCACCCTGAGTTCTCTCTCCAGCCCTAGGAAGGGAGTGGCCTCTAGTGGTTAGATGCGGGGGAGTTCGCACACCCCTCTTCTCTCTTTGGCTCTTGGAGGGCAGTGAAGCCTAGTAGTTAGAGAAAGAGCTGGGTTGGGGCTGGACACTAGGACTCTGAGGTTCTGCTCCCAGCTGCAGGAGGGGACTGGGGGCTGATGGCTGGGGAGGGGGGCACCCCGGACGCCTGGGTTCCTTTGCCGATGTCGCTCTGCCCTGGGCGCTGTAGGTCTGATGGAGATCAAGGCGGTGAAGCCGGGCGTGATCCGGATGCAAGCGATGAAAACGCTTCTGTTCCTGTGCATGGATCCCAGTGGGCAGCTCCATGGGGCGGTGAGTGGGACATGGCGTCAGGGGGTTACGGGGGGAGGGGGGTGTAGATGGGACAGGGTGATACAAAGCAAAGCAAGCAGCCCCTCCATCCCTGTATCGACCCCCCACCCCCCAGGCATGGCTCTAGGAAGGGGTGGTGGTACCTAGTGGTTAGAGCAAGGCGTGACGGAGGGCTGGGATCCAGGATTCCTGGATCAGCTCTGGGAGGAGAGTGGGGTCTAGTGGTTAGGGGGGGCTGGGAGCTGGAAGTCCTGGGCCTCCCCAGCTCTGGGAGGGAAGTGGAGGCTAGTGGCTAGAGTGTGGGGACGGGGCTTGGGAGCCAGAAGGCCTGGGTTCTCCACCCGGTCCAAGGAAGGGAGTGGGGTCTAGTGGTTAGAGCATGGAGGGTTTCCCCCCCCCCCGACACAGCTGCTCACCCGTGCCCCCCTATGCCCTCCCCACAGAGCTCCTACACCGAGGAGGCCTGCAACTTCCGCGAGAAAGTCCAGCGGGACGGCTACAACCTGTACTTCTCGGAGGCCTACGACGTCCCCGTCAGCCTGCGGCCCGCAGGGGGGCCCCGGGGGCGCCCAGCCCCCCGGCTCTTCCACTTCCTGCCCATGATCAGCCGGGTGCCGGTGGAGCCCGTCCTGCTGGAGTACGACTTCTATGGCGACCCGCCGCTGGACGTGGAGTCCTCGGACCCTCACAGCATGTTGGGGCGGCTCTCACGGGTGCTGAGTCCCAGCTACATCTTCTGAGAGCCCGGACGCCTGGCTCCCCCCTCACCTCTGGGAAGGCAGTGGGCGCTAGTGGTTAGAGTAGGGGGGGCGCTCTGGGAGCAGGGACTCCTGGGCTCTTCCCCTGGCTCTGGGACAGCTTGCCACTGGACTGCCACCTGTCAAGGCCTGCGGCAGACGGTGGCCCGCAGCGCCGCTGGTTCGAGGACCAATCCACCCGCCTCGGGCTGGGCGCTCTCTCTGGGGGAGTGTCTCCCGTCAGCCTTGGGCCGCCTGTTCGCCGGCTGTATTTGGTTCCTGTTTTTCTACCTATTTAATAACTTATTTATTAGCCAGCTGGGTTTATTTATTGAGCGGGAGGGTGGGCTCTGGGGCTGGCTGGGGTGGGCGGATGGGGGGGGATGTTCCTGTTATTTATTGGGGCACGGCTCCAGCACTGGCTCTTTCCCGCACGGGGCGGGGCAGCTGCGTGGCCCATGGACAGAAAATAAACTGGAGCTATTGGCCTTGGCCTCTGTGTCCTGGTCTCTGGGGCGGGGGGGAGGTTGGGGGTTGATTCAAATTTAGGGGTGAAATTGGGGGCACGGTGACAGGTGGAAACGCAGCCGGGGGTGTGATTTGAACTGAGTCCAGGGGCCCAGCTGCTGAAGTGTGGCACACCGCCCCCTAGTGCCAGCCTTCGGCATTGGGGCCAGGAGTGACTCCCAGGGGAGACCAGCCCCTGCTGGGCCCCTGGTCTCCCTCCCTGTGGCACAGCGCCCCCTAGCGCCGCCCTGGGGCATTGAGCCAGCCCTGACTTCTAGGGGGAGAGCGCCCCCTGCAGGGCCTCCTCTCTCCCTGCAGCCCAGCGCGCTGACGCCCAGGGGCCTGCTGGGAGAGCGCGTTATACATCCCCAGTGACAGCGAAGTGTGGGGGAGCCAGAGGTCCCTGGGCCCCCCCACCTGCAGCCAGAGGGGACTCCCAGCTGGCAGGGAGAGCAGGAGGGTCTGAGGCAACAGGGACCAGGCGCAGCCAGGACAGTCCAGCTTGGGGAGAGGGGGGCCTGGCTCTTTCCCTGGGCCCCACGACATGGGGACTGCCCCACTCCCAGCATGGCCTGGGCCTCTCTTTCCAGGCCCTGGGCCGCCTTCCCCGTGGCTCTGAGCGGGGAGCAGCTCACCGTGGGGTGGGGGCCTGTCTCTCCCCGTGGGCAGCCAGGCAGGGGAGACCAGGTGTGTCGGAGAACAGCAGCCAGTGGGGGCGCAGCTTTTCTCGGATCTCTGCCTGCTGGGCTGAGAGGGGGCTAGGTCCCAGCCAGGGGTCAGCCCCGGCCCCAGGGAACAGCCCCACGAGGGGGTCCTCTCCCTGCCCCTCCCAGCGCCCACACCCAGCCAGACCCAACTCTCCCCGCCCCAGTGGGGTCCATCGTACTAACACGGTGCGCCCGGCTGGGCGGCTCCCCCACAGTCACCCCGTTGGGGCCGTCCCAGGCCGCTCGCAGCTTGTGCTTCCGCATGTGGACGAGCCCCGGCAGTGCGGGCCCGTGCGGTGCGGTCGTCCCAGCCCGTCTGCTTCCCTGGGGCCCTGCCCGGGTTCTCCCTGGCCCGGTCAGGAGCTCAGCCAGTCTTTCCTGGCAAGCCAGCACATCCTGCACCCCCGAGCCCGCATCCGGGCAGGCCTCCCTCTCCCGTAACCCAGCCACGACAACTCTCTGCTGGCCACGTACGCCCTAGCGCTGCAGGGGTTTGTCTGGCGGCCCTCAGCCCCCTGTGATGGCGCGTCGGGGTTCCCCCGACCCTGCACCCCTGTAGCAGCAAGAACAAACTCCGCCAGCCAGTAGAACAGGGAGAGTTTATTGCTCCTCCGGGATACAGCCCAGCACAGACGGGATGTGGCTACAGGAGTCAGGGCCAGGGTACCTCAGACCCCTTGGGTTAGGGGGTCCATCGCCCCCCTCCACCCTCAGCCCCCAGCTTAGTCTGTTCCCTTCGTGTTTCCCAGCCAGCAACTGCCTCCCTCCCAGACTCTGCCCCCAGCCAGGTGTTCGTCTCCACCTCCCTTCCTTTGTCTCTCCCTCTGGGAAGAGCCTTGTTATCTGCTCAGGCTGGAACTCGGTGTCTGGGCCAATCCACATGTGGTGAGTCAGTGGGAATCCCACATCCCAGCGCAGGGGAACCCCGGGTTACAGAGCAGACACCCCCCCCCCCATCATCAGTGGGGTGGGTGCCTGGCTGCTCCCCACCGGGACGAGACCCAGCCCCGCGGAGCGATCGTTCTCTGCCAGCCGGGCCTTGGTCAGCATCCCAATGCGCAGCCCTCTCCACAACATCCTTCTCACGGAGATGGGTCTAGGCCAGCTCCCTGCTGTCCCCAAGGGGTCGCGGACTCGCAGGCTGGTGCTTGCAGGGCCCCACGATTCCCAGGGAGAGCCCCTTCAGTGTGTCAGCCTCCCTGAGGTCCCAGCCCCTCTGACTCCTGGGAGCATGTCCCACAGTCCCCAGGAGGGACCCCTTCTCAGGGATCCACACTCTTTGGGGTTAAGCCGTAGGCCCCTTTGCGTCCTAGAGCCACCCCTCACTGGCCTTTAGTGCGCCTGGCTCTTCCTAGTCCCCCTTCTTCCTACTGCGCCCTGGTCACTCACTGCCGGATGCTCTGTCCACAGGTGCAGCACATCCCACCGCTGCCACCAGTGTCACAGAAATGTGGGGAAGTCACTGGGCCCAGGGCCCCCACCCACAGCCAGAGGGGACTCCCAGCCAGCAGGGAGAGCAGGAGGGTGTTGAGGCAACAGGGACCTGGCGCAGCACAGACTGGTCAGCGCAGGGACCAGGCGCAGCCAGGGCAGCCCAGCTTGGGGAGAAGGGGTTCCCCTGGGTCGCTTCCTGCACCAGAAGCCAGCCCAGACTGACCCACTCCCTGCAGCCTGGTCCCAGCCCCCCAGCCCGGCCCCTCCTTTGGCCTGTGTCCTGCTTCCTGGGCAGAAGGGGTCCCCTGGTTGCACCCCCTCCTGTATTCAGGGTAGAAAGGGCTTTGGCCATTGGATACCTGTAGGAGGCTGTCACACCGAAATTCCCACCCCCATCTAGGGATTGGTGCAGTGCCCAGGGAAACTGAGGCACAGACAGAGGGTTACTATAGGACAGTATAATTCACATGCAACAGAACAAGGGGACTAAAATCCCCACTTCAGCACCGGGGTAACTGGGGTGGGGGGGCAGGCTAGGGAGTAGCTAGATGGCTGAGGACTGCATGGGGGGGGGGGGCTAGCTGTGGCTGGCTCACTTTGGCCACTAGGGGTTAGTGTTCCCCTCCCCATGCCCGGGCCTGCCGGGTTCTATGCCCCTGCGGGGTGGAAAATGGGGTCAGGGCCCTGCTAGCAAGGGGCTGCGGGGTGGGAGTGAGGGGCACCGGCAGGGCTGGGGGGCAGGGGCTGCGGGCGGGAGTGAGGGGCACTGGCAGGGCTGTGGCGGGGGTGTTAAGCCTGGCGTGGGGTGGGAGTTGCTCATTCAATGCTTCATGAACATCCGGGCAGCCCTGGCTGCTCGGGGGGGGGGGGGCAGCACCCCCTGCTGAAACCCCTCCCCCATTCTGCATCCTTGCACCCCTAGCACTGCTCCAGGCTGGGGCGTGTCCCCATCCAGCGCTCACAGAAATACCCTCCCCCCAGCCAGCCCCAGCATCGCCCCTGCCCCAGCCTGGCCCCTGGGCCAGAGAGCAGTGTAGGGGGAGGGGAAGCCAGGCCGCTCTGCCGGGGGTGGGTTGGGGAACAGGACGGGGCCCTCTCCCTTTCGGGCGCCACCTGCACAGCTCTCCGCCCTCGGGCAGTAGATCCAAGCGCCAGCGAGCGGTGGGGAAAGTCCTTGTGTTCTGCGATTGACTCCTCTATCCGCCCCCCCCCCCTGCAGTTCCCCAGCTGGGAGAGGCAGGCACAGAACCCACGTCCTGTCCCCTCGCTCCCTGATAACCGGGAGCATGGGAGCAAAAGCAAGCCACCTCCTGGAGTGTGCCCCCCGCCCGCTGGAAACTCTGCCCTTGTGTGACATGAGAGTGGCCCGACCCTGCCCCTCCTAAGCCAATCACGACGAAGGATTACTGGCCCAAATGAGCTATCCAAAACGGCAGCACACAGAAATCTGTTGCGGGCCATTCTAACTTGCCCAGGCCCTCACTAATGGATCTCAAAGTCACCATATTATTGCAAGCCCATTCCCAAAGCCAGCGCGGCAGGGAAGCTACAGAACTTAATTTCAGGTACAAGTGTGACTCCTACCACAGAAGCCTGAACAAAGACCTTGGGGGGACCGGCTACGTTCCTCATCCCAATGACATAAAAACCCAAACGAAGGGCACTTCGAGCGGGTACTAAGAGCTCTTACCAGCTTCATACAGCATGTACATTCTGAGTGGCAATTTTTTTCCCCCTTTTCCCCCCTTCTTTTTCCTCCTCTTCCCCCCCATCCCCTCCCTGTGCTATTTATTTGAAAATGGAACCGCTTAAACTCCAGTCAGCTGAAGAAGTGGGTTGTGTCCACGAAAACGCACGATCCCACCTACATGTTTTGTTAGTTGCTAAGATGCTGCTAGACTATGTGTTGGTTTTTAAGTTTGTCCAGTTACAGCTTCACATGGGTCCCCCGTTGAAATATCTAAAATAACCTCATGATCCCCCTTTCACCTCCCTTTTGGGTCAGGATTCCCAGTTTGAGAAACACTGGTCTCCCCTGTGAAATCTGTACAGTATGGGGTAAAAGTAAACAACAGGCCAGATTTCATGGTCCGCAATGCATTTTGCATGGCTGTGGAGTTGGTAGGGCCCTACTTATATGGATGGGTAAGGACGTGGGTTGAGGATGCTGTTAGATGGATGGGAGCAGGGGGTGAAGGGAGGGATGGATGGAGGAGGAGGAGGATGTGGGGTGGAGGAATGAATGAGGCTGGATGATGGATGTTGGGTAGAGGGATGGATGGATGTTGGGTACAGGGATGGATGAGGATGGTTGGCTGGATGTTGGGTAGAGGGATAGATGTATGTATGTTGGGTACAGGGATGGATGGATGGATAGTTGGATGGATGGATGTTGGGTAGAGGGATGGATGAGGATGGTGAGATGGATGGATGGATGTTGGGTAGCGGGATGGATGAATGGATGTTGGGTAGAGGGATGGATGGATGGTTGGATGGATGTTGGGTAGAGGGATGGATGAGGATGTTGGATGGATGTTGGGTAGAAGGATAGATGAAGATGGCGGAGGGGCGGATGGATGGATGGAGGAGGATGTTGGGTAGAGGGAGGCATTACCAGGAGTCTTGTGAGCAAGACCCGAGAAGTCATTCTTCTGCTCTACGCTGCGCTGATTAGGCCTCAACTGGAGTATTGTGCCCAGTTCTGGGACCACATTTCAGGAAAGGTGTGGGGAAGGATGGATGGATAGAGGGCTGGGGGTGGGGGACAGATGGATGGATGAAAGGACAGATGGATGGAAGGCTGTGGGTTGGAACGGATGGACAGATGGATAGAGGGGTGGGGTGGGGCCAGATTGATGGATGGACAGATAGATGGATGGAAGAATGTGGGTTGGAATGGACAGACAGATGGATAGAGAGTTGGGGTAGGGACAGATGGATGGACGGACAGACTGATGCTCTCACTGGCTAGCACCAGTCCGCTCCCAAAACAGGCTGGGCCGCCGGGGCCTTGAGGTCATCAGTGGCTAGGTTCCACCATGTCCAGACCTTTGTCCAGAGCCCAGTCTGTTAGGTGGGGGTCACACCTGCTCCCCCACCCCCTGGTTAGACATGCACCCTGAGGGGAAACTGAGGCACCCACTTCCTCACAGATGCTGAGGCCAGCTTTTATTTCAGACCTCGCTGGCCATACTCGGGGCCCACCAGGATGGAAACATCAGCCTCCAGGGAGGCTGGTGACCCCTCCATGTCTCCCGCCTGCTGTCCCATGCATGCTGATGGTGTAGGCTCAGCCACGTGCCGGGTCGGAGGCGTCTGTGGTTTCCCCTGCCCGGCCCCCCTGCTCTTCGGCTCTCGGGCGACCCTTCCCCAGCACGCCAGCCCTGCTCTGTGCAGAGACACTCTGGGCAGTGGACACCCCTTTGGGGTTTGGTTTTCTGGCGTTACACAAGGCAGCGGGATGACGTTTGGCACCTTCCTGCCCCAGGGCCACCCTGTGCGTCAGCCCCACCGTGTCTTGTCTCGCTCTTGTCTAGACTGTCCTGCCAAACTTCTGCCCACGTTCCTTGCGTTGGCTTCTTTCCCCTGCCAGGAACGGAGGTGCCGTCTTCAGAAGCACACACGAACCTGCCACAGCAGGCAGCTGCGCCGGCAAGAGTCCGGGCTTGTTTTTAGCCTGGGAGATAAGCCAGGGAACAGATTCCACTCGTTGTACCGTAAAAGGCCGACATGATTTGACTTGCTGCCTGGGGGGTCGTGTGCAGACTTTTCCGGGCTGTGGTATCTCACCAGTCGCTTTCCAGGCCTGTATGTTGCCTTGTGAGAAACCAAAACCTGAAATCCCCAAGCAGGCTTAAACACGCACGTCTGTATCATCCCAGCCCTTTTTTCTTCCACAAAGACCTCTGCACTGGCTTTTCCGAGTGGCCGCGGTCACAAACCGGCTGCGATGACTTGGCCGCAAGTTTTGGGGTCTTGCCTGCCGCAGGGATGCGACGATCACCCCGCGATTCGAGCCGGGTGCGAGCCACGGCGCAATGTGAGGAGAGACTGGCGAGGTGACGGTGTTGGAAAAGGTTCTGAAAAGGGCAACAAAAATGAGGAAGGGTTTGGAACGGGTCCCGTATGAAGAGAGCTTTAAAAGAGTTGGACTTTTCAGCTTGGAAAAAAGGAGACTCGGGGGGGATAGGATAGAGGTCTATAAAATCACAACTGGTGCGGAAAAAGTGAATAAGGAAAAGTTATTAACTTATTCCCACAACATAAGAACTAGGGGTCACCAAATGAAATGAATAGGCAGCGCGTTTAAAACAAACAAGAGGAAGTTTTTCCTCACTTAGCGCTCAGTCAACCTGTGGAACTCCTTGCCAGAGGATGCGGTGAAGGCCAGGACTTGAACAGGGTTCAAAAAAGAGCCAGACAGATTCATGGAGGTTAGGTCCATCGCTGGCTATTAGCCAGGCTGGGTAGGAATGGTGTCCCTCACCTCTGTTTGTCTGGAAATGGGTGATGGGGGAGGGATCAGGTGAGGATTCCCTGTTGTGTTTCCTCCCTCTGGGGCACCTGGCATTGGCCACTGTCAGCAGATGGGACACTGGGCTGGATGGACCTTTGGTCTGACCCAGTGTGGCCGTTCTGATGTTCCTGCTGCCCCGCGTCAGTATCCTGTCCAAACCCAGGCAGCCCGGCCTAGCCAAAGTTGCTTGACTCTGTCCTGAGCAAAGGCTGTCGATTTCCTGCACGGTTGCAGATTTGATGTTGCGAAGGGCAAGACTAATAGGATTCAAGCGAGAGCGAGATCCCGCTAAAGCAAGTCGGTCCGTCGACAGCCAGAAGCCAGGGACCAGCGTCCCGAGCCGCTGTCTGTCAGAAGCCGGGATGAGGCGAGGGGGGAGGGTTCCCCGCACAATTCCCTGCTCTGTTCACCCCTGCTGGGGCGTCTGGCACCGGCCAGGTCCCGGTGTGAGCTGGGCCTTCGGTCTGACCTCGTCAGGCCACTCGTAAGTGCTTGCGGGTGGCTGTTGATAACCCCCTTGCTAGCTGATCGCACGCCCCATGCCCTGCAAGAGAGCAGTGGACTAGTTAGTTAGTTATTATTTAGTTAGAAATAGTTTTACCCTGCCTCTCTAGTTGAAACAGTCACACTATATGTCAGATATATAGTAGCCCAATGTCTGTGACTCTGTAACGCTGAAACGCTGGCTGTTCCTTCTGGGCGGCGCTGTTGCCTCCCGCCGTGGCGCTCGGCTGACTTCTGCGCCGCTCAGCCGGGCCACCGCGGGGGAGCAAGTGGCCGTTTGGGCTCCGCGGTCCCCCGAGTGAGAGGCAGGAGGGGGAGGAGAAGAGAAAGCGAGAGACAGAGAGAGAGGCAGGAGGCGGAGGAGAGCTGAGAGAGAGAGAGGGGGAGGCAGTAGGAAGAGGAGAGAGAGAGATGGAGCGAGAGACCGGAGGCTCAGGAGAGAAGACCGACATGGAGGAGACACCTGAAAATCCCGTCTTATGATGGGCTAATTGGCTAGTGTATATATAAAAGTAAAATACAAGACCCCAAGGGGGGGCATGAAACCGGCTAAGACGGGTACGTTCTGATTTGCTCAGGATGATAATCGTGTTTATATGCCTGGATCACCTTTGCCTTCTACATTATAAATGCGTATGGTGTAGCTCAGGGATAAGCAAAATACAGCCTGCAGGCCAGATGTGGCAGCAACCAGTTCCTCCAGCCGGCTCCCTCCTGCCCCATCCCGCACGCAGCTCAGAGCAGCCGGCTGCGGGGGCCGGTGCATCTCTGAGCGCCGCTGTGAGCCGGGGAGAAGGCGTCATGCGTTGCCCCCCTCCTCCCCCAGCACAATCTCGCAGCTCCCATTGGCCAGAAAGCAGCCAATGGGAGCTGTCAGTGTGCAGGGCCGGCAGCATGTGAAGCTTCCCCCCACCGTGGCCCCGTAGCCAGGGCGGGGGCAGGCAGGGAGCCTGCTTGAGGGACCAGCTGGGCTGCTGGCCAGGAGCCGGCCCTCCCAGCCAGAGCCTGCACCTGGCGTGCCAGCCCTTCCTCCTCCCCAACCCTTACGGGAACAAGTAAATAACTTTTCCGTGTTTACTTTCTCCACACCCACCCTGATTTTCGGCCGCATCCCCTCGTCGTCTCCTCTTTCCCACGCTGAAAAGTCCCCGTCTGTTAAACCTCGACTCCCACGGCAGCCGCTCCAAACCCTTCCTGGGTTTGCTGCCCTTTTCGGAACTTTTCCCCATGCCTAGGCCTCTTTTTTGGAGAGGAGGTGACTACCTCGGCAGGCAGCAGTCGGGGGGGGGAGGGGGGGACGGGTGTCCCACGGATCAATTTGGAGGCAGGGTGATGCTCTCGGTCTTGTTCTCGGCCCCTTTTCTCAGGCTCCTGAACGTCCCCTTGGCTTTTTTCGCTGCCCCGGCCTGGGGAGCGGGAGGTTTTCGGCGGGGGACACAAAACATCCCGGGGCTTCCCCCCCCATCCCATGGCGACTGCCCCATAGTTTGGGGGGGGCATTCCCCAAAACATGGCACAAGGGCTTCCCGGGGGGGTGGGGCGGCTTGTAACCAGTTTAGCTGCCTGCACTGCTGTGCCAAGTGGCTGGGGGGCGGATGTCGGGGGGAGGCGCAGTAATTAACACCATTAACCCTTCCCGCCCCCTCCTTTCAGCCCCGTGGCTTTCTACAGGGGCGGAAAACCAGCCCCGCCTCCTGCTTTCTCTCCTGGGGTGTGCGGTCACACCTGGCACTGCCCACGGCCCCTCTTCATGCCAACTGGCTCCCGAACACCGCCAGCCCTGGGCTGCGTTCCTGCCGGCAGGGGGCTTGCGTCCGTGCATCTGAGCGCCCCTCGCCAGGCATCGCAGGCAGCAGAGGATAAAAGCTGGGATACCCGACGTCCACACAGGCTCGACTCACCCCTCTTCCTGCCAGGGTGTCAGCTAGATGGAAATTTGGAACCGTCGTGAGTAATTAGCCATCGGAGCAGCTGCCCAGCTCGGGGTGAGCTCTCGGTCCCCGGCCATTTCCAAAGCCAGGGAGATGCTTTTCCCTAGAAGATCGGCGTTGGGAATTGGGGTGCCTGTGGGGGAGGGGTTACTCAAGGGGGTGGGCCCCTTCCAGCCGGGAAATCGAGGGAGCCCCGGTCCCCACGGGTGACATCCGGGGAGTCAGATGGAAGCAGCCTGCCACAAGAACGAGCCAAAGGCAGGGGCGGCTTTGCTTGGGGCGGTGACATTCTGGGGTGTATCTCAGAGGCAAAGAAAACCCTTCTCTCCCCCTCCCTCCCCCAGCCTGTATTCGGAAAACCAGGATCCCACCCGGGCTGGGTGGGAGGAACCTTTTGAGGTGGGAGGGATGGGTTCGGCCTTGCAGCGAACAGGGCATGGATATTTTCAACGCAGCCACAGCGTGCCTCAGTTTCCCCTTTCAGGGTTGGGCGGGGGAAGGACATTTGCTCCCTGGCCAGGCTCAGGGAGACAGCAGGGGTTGTGTGTGGAGGTCACCTCTCTGTCAGGGAGACTGAGCTGGCTCCGGAGAGAGACATGGGGGGCGGGGGGTTCCTGGGCAGTCAGGGAACTTAGGGATGGTGCTTGTACCTTCATGGCTTGCGGCCATTGGAAGCCTGAACCCACCCATCTAGCCACCCTCCTTCCCCCCAGGCAGCAAAGAAACCCTGCTCCGGCTGGGCACACGGCCCCCGGGGTGGGGGCTCTGTACCTAACAGGCCAAGCCAGGGGACCCGGAGGCCGGGGGGAGGGGAGCCGGCCCCGCCAGGCGTGACCCCGCACTGAGGGGCGCTCCCAGGACGTGGCCCCACCCGCCTGCCGGGGGTCGGGCTCCCCACACACCCCGTCCTGGCCGAGCCCCCCAGCTCCGGGATCTTGGCTCTGTGTTTGCCCTGGGATCTCGCGTGTCCTGCTCCGTCGGGGGGGCAGGGGGCAGCGTCTGGGGCTGGGCCGCTCTAAAGGGGCTGGGGGGACGGGGCCGCCGGCAGGGCCGTGCCTTGGGGGAGGGGCTGGGAGACCTCGCAGGGCGCCAGCTCCTTCGCACGCCATGGCACCTGCGTACTTCCTCCTCTTTTGTCTTGTTCGAATGCTCCAGCTGGCCAGCCCCAGGGCGGGGTGCGCAGCCTGGCCTGCCCTCCCCGCTGCCGCCCAGAGACTGTGGCTCGCCTCGCCAGGTGTGTGTGGGGGCAAATTGGAGGGGCAGGTTGTGACTGAGCAGGAAATAGAGGAGCCGGGATGCTGGTGTTCTTCCCTGGGCTCTGGGAGGGGAGCAGGGCCTAGTGGTTAGAGTGGAGGGGGGCTTGGGGGCCAGGACTCCTGGGTTCTAGGCCTAGTTCTAGGAGGGGCCTGGGTCCTAGTGGTTAGAGCAGAAGGGGGTTGAGAGCCAGGACTCCTGGGTTCTGGGCCCAGGTCTGGGAGGGGAAGGGAGTCTAGTGGTTAGAGCAGAGGGGTGTTGGGAGCCAGAGCGCCTGGGTTCTAGGCCCAGCCTGGGGAGGGGAAACTCATGGTTAGAGCAGTGGGGAGCCAGGACTCCTGGGCTCTGTCCCCAGCTGTGGGGTACTGTCAGTATCTGCCCCCCCCCCTTTAAAAATCAACACATGGGTCCTTAATCCCTCAGCCTTGATGTGCAATCTCCTGTTAGCCCTGCCATGGGCTCGCCCAGGGCATGCGTTCCCCCCTTATTATGTAACAATCTGAATTCAGGGGCATTGGCAGACTGGGGGGAGGGACGGCGGGTGGGGAGTGAGGGGCCCTGGCAGGGCTGGGGGGAACCCAGGGTGGGGTGCAAGGGGCGAAGTTCAGTACCTGACTTGCTTCCTTTGGGCAGGCGCCAGGCCCTGGAGACTCAGGGTGTGGAGAGCCAGCTTGAGCTTGCTTCTTAACTCCTTGACTGCCTGGTGTATCAGGAGCTAGCAGGCCTGGGCTCGTGTGGGGGGCTGGTTTCCAGCCCTTGCCTTCCTGAGCCAGGAGAGAACCCAGGAGTCCTAGTTCTTAGACCTGCCCTCACCTGCTCTAACCATTAGACCCCACTCCCCTCCTAGAGCCAGGGAGAGAGCCCAGGTGTGCTGGCTTCCCTGCTTCATGCGGAGGCCTTCTTCCCGCTGGCCCAGGGCTGCACGTGGGGAGAGGCGGGCAGCGCTGGGCAGGGGCAGGAGCTGGATTAATGTTTAAGCACGGAGAAAAGCGCAGCAGGAAATACTCCCTTGGCCCAGCACGCGGGAGCCGGAGCCACCGGGGAACCCGAACGGGAGCAGGCGGGAGCTGTGGCCCCGGGGCCTGGCCCGGGAACCCCCTCGCCAAGGTAAGAAGGGGGAGATTCCCTGCCCAGCTGTGCCCAGGCCTCCCCCTGCTCAAGGTACCCACCCCTCGCCCGGTCCTGTAACCAGCCGCCTGCCAGCCGCCCCGCCCCTCCATCTGTCCGCCCTGCCCGTCCGTCCCTCCGTCCATCCAGACACCTAGCCAGCCACCCCTCGCCCGGCCCTGTAACCAGCCACCTGCCAGCCGCCCTACCCCTCCATCCGTTCGCCCCGCCCGTCCGTCCCTCCGTCCATCCAGACACCTAGCCAGCCACCCCTCGCTTGGCCCTGTAACCAGCTGCCTGCCAGCCGCCCCACCCCTCCATCCGTTCGCCCCTCCCGTCCGTCCCTCCGTCCATCCAGACACCTAGCCAGCCACCCCTCGCTTGGCCCTGTAACCAGCTGCCTGCCAGCCGCCCTTCCCCTCCCAGCCCTCTCCCCCGCCCGTCCGTCCCTCCAGACACCTAGCCAGCCGCCTCTCCCCGCCTGCCCCGCCCCGCCCATCCATCCCTCCATCCCTCCAGACACCTAGTCAGCCACCCCTCCCTGCCCACCCCTCCACCCATCCATCCCTCCATCCATCCGTCCCTTCAGCCACCTAGCCAGCTGTTCCTCCCCGCCCACCCCTCCACCCATCCGTCCCTCTATCCCTCCATCCACCTACCAGTCGTCCCTCCTCGCCCGCCCCTCCACCTGTCTGCCCGTCCGTCCCTCCGTCCCTGCAGCCATCTAGCCAGCTGCCCCTTCTCGCCCGCCCCTCCACCCATCTGCCCGTCAGTCCCTCTGTCCCTCCATCCACCCTTCCCCGCCCCACCCCTCCAACTGTCTGTCCCTCCAACCATCCCTCCCTCCCAGAGCCGGTCTTAGGGGTGGGCGAGCCGGCCGGTTGCCTGGGGCCGCCGTTTTCAAGGGGCCACCGAAATGTACCACAAGGAGTTGTATCTATCACGGGGAAAATGGCACGCGCTGTGGCCAGCTCTTTTTCATGTTTTCTCGGCCGCAATTAGTGGATGAGACGGAGAAACAATTATCCAACGTAGCGCTCCTGCCCTGCCTGCCCACGTCCGGCCGTAAAGAGCAACCGGGTTTGTTTTTCCCAGAAAGTCTCTCGATTCTGGGAAAAAGAAAGAGGAGGGAGGAATGATTTGGCCAGTCAGTGTGTCTCAGGAAGGAGGTAGGAATGGTGTGTGTGCAGGGGGGGGGGTTCCTCCTCTCCGAACTCAGCTCCTTGGAACAGACACGCGGAATCTCCCGGCTCCTGGGGGGGCACTCGGACAAAGCCGGTCCCGGTCCCCTCGCCGTGGGGCAGGGCCACAGAGACAGAGTACAGCACTGCCTTCCTCCATCCCTCTGGCCCACGCTGCCTTGTGCCTGTGCCCCTCCCAGCGGCAGGATGTTCCCTGGGCCCCGCAGGGACAGGCCCACAGAAACCCTCCATCTGGAGACGGAGATGGGGGAGCCCAGGATATTTCTGCGCGCTTCCCACCAACCTGTCGGCCCCAAGACGCCCACAGAGGGGAGGGGGGCTTGGCAGCGGGGTGAGGGGCCAACCACAGACCAGAGCAGGCTCTGGAGCACAGATTGGGCTGTGATTGGCGCTGCAGCTGCGGATTCAGGGCTTTGCTCAGATACGTGCCGCGCCCACCGGTGCCAGGGAAGCTGGAAGCGGAGGCACAGGCTGGTTTGCTCAGGCGGCAGAAAGGGCGCGGCGGGAAGGCAGGAACCCTCCTCGTGGCGTAAAAATCACGGTGGCAACATTCCGCCGCCTGTCGTCCGAGCCCGAATCGACCCCGCGCACTCACGAGGTTCTCGTGCCTCGGCAGGGCGCCGCGGCCGGCGGCCGGAAGGGGCGCGGAGCCCTTCATGCTTTTCAGCGAATGCGAGATGCAAAGCTGGAGCGAGGAATTGTGTCGCCCAGGGCGAGAGCAGCCCTGAGCGGCCGTTAGTAACGAATATGGCTATAAACTAATGGGACGATGTGTCGTTACAAGATTTCACTGCCATCTGCAAATGTGAGGCTGGAAGAACGTTTGGCGACTCTTTGGGCTAACACGCATGTTGTTGTCAGGGCTGCCCGGGGCCGCCAATTGGTTAGGACCGGCCCTGCTCCCTCCCCTGCCCTCCCCTCTCCGCCCCTCCAACCGTCCACCCGTCTGTCCCTCCATCCACCTAGCCCCCACCGCTTCCCATCCCTCCCCTCCGCAGCCCTCTACCTGCCCCTCCAACTGTCCGTTGGTCTATCCATCCGTCTCTCCCTTCCTCCATCCATCCATCCTCCTAGCTGGCCACTCACCCCTGCCCACCCTTCCCCTCCCCAGCCCTCTACCTGCCCCTCCAACTGTCTGTATGTCCAAGACCATCCCTCCGTCCATCCATCCACCCCTTCACCCCTCCACCATCCTCATCTGTCCCCCTCTCCTCATCCATCCCTCCACCCAACATCCCCATCCATCCGTCCATCCATCCACCCCTCCACCATCCTCATCTGTCCCCCCTCCTCATCCATCCCTCCACCCAACATCTCCATCCATCCATCCATCCATCCATCCACCTATCCCCAACCGTGTATCTAGCCAGCCACTCTTCCCCTCCCCACCCCTCTTCCTGCTCCTCCAACCGTCCGTCCATCCATTCATCCCAGACCAAACCTCTATCTACCCATCCATCCATCCATCCATCCATCCCCGACCTTCTATCCAGCCACCCCCGCACCTATCCTCAGACCCAACCTTCTATCCACCCCTCTGCCTACAACCCCCACTAACCCCTCCCCCGCCCATCTATTCCTCCCCTCCCCCAGCCCTCTGTCTCCCCACCTAACCAGCCTTTCCCATGGTCACCCAGCCATCCATAGAGCCAGAGACCAGACAAGGTTCATGTCCCGGATTCACAGGGCTTCTGCTCTCCCTTGGCTTTGTAGGGTCCCCAGGGGAGCTCCCTTCAATGCCACAGCCCTTCTCGGGGGTAAACAACTCACTGGGGCTTCTTTCCTCCATCCTCCCCCCCCCCCGGCTGGAACCAGCTGGGCAGGTCGGGGGGGGGGGGGTCCTCCTTGTCCTCCCACTGGCCAGACCCGGCTGGGCCTCTCCATTACCAGGTCATCAGGTGCTAAGAGTTCCTCCATCTCCAGACCTCTGTCCGGGAGTCCTGCCCACTAGGTCAGGTCACACCTGGTTCTTGCCCCCCCTCTTTGTTACACAGGCAGCATGTGGGGAAACTGAGGCACACACACACGGTAAAACACAACAAAAATCCCCACTGTGTCACAATGAGGGTAGGAAGAAACCTCAGGGGGTATCTAGTCCAACCAGGAGAGCCGACAGTCATGCCAGGCCCCTGGGCAAAGTGTAGGGGGGCGGGTCTACACTCCTGGAAGGAGCGGGGCCTTGGGCAGAAGGGGCGGAGTGGAGGCAACCAGCTGTCAGCACCACCCAGAGCATGCCGCCCCCCCAGCCCTTACAGCTGCCTGGAGCATGCCGTGCGGAGCTCCAATGGTGATTTAAAGGGCCGGGGGGTGGGGCAATCGGCCCCTTTAATGCCCCAGTCATCAGGCCTAAGTCCCTGCTCAAAGTGGGACCAACCCCACTACACCAACCCAGCCAGGGCTTAGTCAGGCTGGGCCTTCAAACCTCTAGGGCTGGAGGGAACCCATCCCAGAGCTTCCCTAGGGAAAAAGTTTTTCCTAATCTCCAACCTAGACCTCCCCCACTGCAACGTGAGACCGTTGCTCCTCGTTCTGCCACCCCTCACTACTGAGAACAGCCTCTCACCAGCCTCTCTGGAGCCCCCTGCAGAGCTGCTCTCAAATCCCCCCTCACTCTTCCCTTCTGCAGACTGAACAACCCCCAATCCCTCAGCTTCTCCTCGTGGGTCATGTGCTCCAGCCCCATCGTCATTTGGGTTGCCCTCCACTGGACCCTCTCCAATGCGCCCACATCCTTTCTGTAGCGGGGGGCCCAGAACTGGACACAACACCCCAAGTGTGGCCTCGCCAGAGCCAAATAAAGGGGAAAATCACCTCTCTGGATCTGCTGGAACGGCTCCTCCTAATGCAGCCCGATGTGCCATTCGCCTTCTTGGCTACAAGGGCGTCCTGTTGGCTCTTCTCCAGCTTCTCATCCACTGTCACCCCCAGGGTCCTTTTCTGCTCGGTCCCCAGCCTGTAGCAGGGCTTGGGGATTCTT
The DNA here is from genome assembly GCA_032595735.1 of Pelochelys cantorii. Taxonomy (NCBI): domain Eukaryota; kingdom Metazoa; phylum Chordata; order Testudines; family Trionychidae; genus Pelochelys; species Pelochelys cantorii. Next base: position 10,143,895 of record CM064358.1, on the reverse strand, counting down.
CTGTGCCAAGGGCAGGACCCTGCATTTCTCCTTGTGGAACCTCCTCAGATTTCTTTTGGCCCAATCCTCCAATGTGTCTAGGTCATGCTGGATCCGATCCCTGCCCTCTAGTGTATCCACCTCTCCCCCTGGCTTAGCGCCATCCACATACTTGCTGAGGGTGCAATCCATCCCCTCAGCCAGGTCATTAATACAGATGTTGAACAAAACCAGCCCCCAGACCAACCCCAGGGGCACCCCTCTTGATACCGGCTGCCACCTAGACATCCATCCATCAATCAGTTCATCCATTCACCTGCCTGTCCCTTCTCCACCTTCTGTCCATCTACACATCCATCCATCCTCCCCACCTTCTATTTAGCCATCTGTCCATCCATCCGTCTGTTCATCCATCCATCCATCCATCCATCCATCCATCCCTCTATCTGTCTGTTCATCCATTCGTCCATCCATCCATCTGTCTGTTCATCCATCCATCTATCCCTCTGTCCACCCGTCTGTCCATCCATCCATGTACCCGTCCGTCCATCCATCCATCCATCTACCCATCCGTCCGTCCATCCATGTACCCGTCTGTCCATCCATCCACCCGTCTGTCCATCCATCTATCCATCTACCCGTCCGTCCATCTGTCCATCTACCCATCCATCCGTCCATCCATCCATGTACCTGTCTGGCCATCCATCCATCCATCTACCCCTCCATCTACCCGTCTGTCTGTCTATCTATCCATCCATCCCCAGTCTTCTGGGTATCCACCTCTCCATCTGCCCTGCCACAGTCTCAGCCTTCTATCTAACTCGCCATCCGTCCATGCATCTGTCTATGCGTCTATCCGTGTGTCCATCCATCTCTCCATCCATCCATTCATCTGTACATCCCTCCATCTGTCCGTTGGTCTGCTCATCTGTACATCCATCCATCCCTCCATTCATCCATCCATCTGTCTGTCCACCCACTCACCCACCCACCCAGCCATCCATCCTTTGCCAGCTCCATTTCCAGTCCCCTTCGTCCATCTGCCCCACATCCAGCCCTTCATCTACCCATCCCCCCACCCACCCTTCCCCATTCCCATCCTTCTATCCATCAACCCACCTGTCCACCCAGCTACTCGCCAACCCGCTGTTCTCTGGGGGAATTATTCATCTAATTGGAAATCATAGAATCACAGAATCCTAGAACCGGAAGGGACCTCAAGAGGTCACCAAGTCCAGTCCCCTGCCCTCACAGCAGGACCAAGCACCGTCTAGATCATCCCTGACAGGTGTCTGATCAACCTGCTCTTAAATATCTCCAGGGATGGAGATTCCACAACCTCCCTGGGCAATTTATTCCAGTGTTTAACCACCCTGACAGGACGTCCAACCTCAACCTCCCTTGCTGCAGTTTAAGCCCCTTGCTTCTTGTCCTGTCCTCAGAGGCCGAGGAGAAAGGATGAACAGTCACCTGGGAACACACTGAACACCCACGGCTTCCTGTACCCGATCCCAGTGGCTTCCGGGACAGGCGCCAACTCTGTATGAGTGTGGGATGGGTGACCTTGCAGCCCCGCCAGGCTGCCTCATTCCGGTGTGTGCCGGCAGGCTCAGGCGGAAGCTGACAAGCACCTTCACATTCCTGCTTCTCTCGGAGACCTGTCACACAACTTGCTGACTTCAGCAAAACTGCGGCTGAAAGGAGTCTGCGCTGGCTACATCGCTTGCCCCCGAGATCTCCCCCCTCCCGCATCCCCGATTCCCAGCAGAACGGCGGGAATGTGTGGGGCACCCTTCTTGGGAGACAATTTCCCTTCCTTCGGGTCCTGCCGCTCTTGACTTGACGGGTTACAGTGGGGCCCCCTTCATCCTTCCCACACCACAGCCAGCGTTCCCTGTAAGCCTGGCACCTGGGTGGCCGTCCAGGAGAGATTCAGGTGCCACCCAGCTGGCTAGCAGAGCTCCCCCTGCCTGCAGCCTGTGTTTCTCCTGGTGGTGCACAGCCGCACATGCCTCAGTGCACGGAACGCAATTTATTCCGCACACGGCTTTGGCATTCCTGTTGCTAGTGCTTTGGGGTCTTCTGATTGGCCAGGAGCCAGGAAGTAAAAAATGTTCTTTTCTTAACCAATCTTGGGCCAAAACCAACTTTCAGTCTCTCTACCCCCCCCATCCACGCCTCTGACTAGCGCGCTACCCACTCACCCGCACTTCCCCATAGAGCTGTCTCTCTGCCCCTCATCTCCTCCCATTCCCTCCTAGCCCTCCATCCACCCTTTCTCCCCACAGCTAGCTTTCCGTTTTCCCGCTCCCCCGCCCTTCCACCTGCCCCATGAGCTCCCCTCTAGCGCTGTCCGTCTGCCTAGCCTTCCCTGTGCCCAGCATTGTCTCGCTCCCCTTAGCCCTGCACCCCCCTCGGCCTGCCCGGCCCCCCATCCTTCCCTGCACCAAACCCTGTTCTCCCATCCATTCCCGCCTGTCCATCCTTCACCACACCAACTCTTTAGCTGTCTACCCACCTGCCCCTCCTTCCTCACACAAAACCTCCATCTTTCTACCCACCCACCCCCATACACACCTCTTTATCTGTCTCCCATCCGTCCGTCCGTCCATCCATCCTTCGTTCCCAGGGTCCAAATCTCTAGCTCTCTTCCTATCCATCTGTCCAGCTGTCTCCCTGTACCCAAACCTCTATCTGCCCACCAATCCACCCACCCTCTTGTATACATTCCTCTACCTACCCTTCCATCCATCCATTGGGCACCATACCCCACCCATTGGTCTGTCCATCCCTCCCATAGCTTTACCTGTCTATGCACCCCTCCTTCCTCATAGAAATCCTCTAGCTGCTTCCCATCTATCCACCCACCCACGCATCCCCAGACACACTCCTTGGTCCGTCCATCCATCCATCCATCCACACACCTACCAACCCCCCCCCCCGCCCTCCCTCCATCCCCCCATACACACTCCTTGGTCCCTCCATCCAGATCTCCAAGTCTCTACCTCTCTCTATATCCATCTGTACACCCCATTTCCCTGTATGCAAACCTCTCTCTACCTCTCCATCTTCTACATCCCCTCTGTGTACCCCTCCATCTTCTACACACCCCTCCATCTCCCCCTCCATCTACCCTGAATCTCTTAAACACACCTCCATCTACCTCCCTCTTCTACACACCCCTCCCTCTACCCCTCCATCTCCTACACACCTCTCATCTACCCTCTCCATCTTCTACATCCCCTCCGTGTACCCCTCCATCTTCTACACACCCCTCCATCTCCCCCCTCCATCTTCTACACACCTCCATCTACCCTCATCTCCTACAACACACCTCCATCTACCCCTCCCTCTTCTACACACCCCTCCCTCTACCCCTCCATCTCCTACACACCCCTCCATCTACCCCTCCATCTCCTACACCCCCTCCATCTACCCCTCCCTCTTCTACACACCCCTCCCTCTACCCCTCCATCTACCCTCCATCTACTACACCCCCTCCATCTTCCCTCCATCTCCTACACCCCCTCCATCTACCCCTCCATCTCCTACACACCCCTCCATCTTCCCTCCATCTCCTACACCCCCTCCATCTACCCCTCCATCTCCTACACACCCCTCCATCTTCCCTCCATCTTCTACACACCCCTCCATCTACCCTCCATCTCCTACACCCCCTCCATCTACCCCTCCATCTCCTACACACCCCTCCATCTTCCCTCCATCTCCTACACCCCCTCCATCTACCCCTCCATCTCCTACACACCCCTCCATCTTCCCTCCATCTTCTACACAGCCCTCCATCTACCTTCCATATTCTACACACCCCTCTATCTGCCCTCTATCTTCTACACATCTCCTCCGTCTACCTTCCATCTTCTACCCACCCCTCTATCTACCCCTCCATCTTCTACACACCCCTCCATGTACCCCTCCATCTTCTACACACCCCTCCATCTATCCACACATCTTCTACACACCACTTGTCATGGCTCCTTCCCCACTCTGGCATGATAAATGCAGAAGTGGGAGCCAGCAAAAGTACCCCAAAACCTTATCTACCAAGCTTTGGTATAAAACTTCCCCTCAAAATCTTAACAACATGGATTTTGAGGATAAAAACTCCGCTGCCACCACCCAAGTATTGATGAGAAAATCAGGGGAGAGATCACTTGGGAAATCTCACCCCTAAAGTACAAACCAGGACACAACCATTAACCAGTACAAGGTTAATAAAAAGGAAAGAGAAAGAACTTTTAGTATCATCACAATATTCCTGTTGCAAGCATAATGACTAGATGGAAAAGTAATAAAGTAATACTCATGGAGAAACTCCACCATGGGCCTAGAACTTAGTTACAAAGGGAAGCCAAAACATTTTTTAAAAGTACACAGACATCAGAACCCATCTCCCAAACCATAAAACAATAAAACCTAATGGATTTATCTAAACTTTACCCTACTCACAGAAGAGTGAAGAATTGTTTCTTGGAGAGAGAGATATGTCTGTCTCCTTCGGTAGCTGGAGGGACCTACCCAAGGAAAAGGGAGAGGGGAAAAACAAAAACATTCCTTTGTCCCAGTTTGAAATTCCTACCTACATTCCTATTGGCCAACTCTACCTGAGTTAGGTATAGTTAACCCCTCAGTCCCCAGGCTGCTGGCTATCCCTCATGATCCCCATTCTTCCCCAGACCCAACCCTCTATTTACCTGCCCATTAACCCAGTCATCTGCCCACTCACACCCAACTCTTTATCTTTCTACCCATCCATCCATCCATCCATCCTCACACCCAACCTTGTACCTCCCTACCCACCCATCCACAACCCTGTATTTCCCCATGCATCTACCCATCCATCCCCCTACACTTCCTTCCTTCCTTGTGGACCCAAGCTTTTATTTATCTCCCCACTCCTACATCCCCTATCCTCCCATTCCCAACCTCTACGTGCCCAGCCACCCAACCGTCCCTGCAAAGTTTGGGGGCAGTTAGGAGCTGGAGGGGCAATCAGCAGGAGGGATGGGGTGGGGATGGTTGGAGGGGTGGGTGAGAGAGACCATTGAGGCTGAGGATGGAAGGCCATCGACTGAGAAAAGTCTAAAAGAATGGTTCAGGGCTGCGGTAGCCACATGAGCCCGGCTGCCTTTGGTGTGTCAGGCAGAGCTCGGCTGGGGTTTGAGCAGATGAGCCGGGGCAGTTGGCAGAACTAGGGTGTGATGTAGTTGGGGGGGGGGGGGTGGGGGGGGGGAGCTGTCCACTCTTGTGGCCCTGGTGCCACTCTGGTTTTGCATTCATTGATTGCTGTGTTGTGCTGGGTGTGACCCCGTACTGGCCTGTGCTGGTCTGCAGAGACTGTGATAGAGATGTAGCCGTGTTAGTCTGGTCTTGCTGAAACAAAAGCCAGGACTATGCAGCAGTTTAAAAACTAACAAGATGGTTTATTAGGTGATGAGCTTTCGTGGGCCAGACCCACTTCCTCAGATCAATTTGTGGAAGAAAATTGGCACGACCATATATACCAAAGGGATACAATCAAAAAAAAGTGAACACATATAAAGTTGACAAATCAGATTTTAGAACGGGGGGGGGGGGGAGGTGAGGGGGGAAGGTTAGTGCCTGTGAGGTAATGACATTAGGGGTGATAATTATGTCCCCTAATGTCATTACCTCACAGGTACTAACCTTCCCCCCTCACCCCTCCCCCATTCTAAAATCTGATTTGTCAACTTTATATGTGTTCACTTTTTTTGATTGTATCCCTTAGGTATATCTGGTCATGCCTATTTTCTTCCACAAATTGATCTGAGGAAGTGGGTCTGGCCCACGAAAGCTCATCACCTAATGAACCATCTTGTTAGTCTTTAAACTGCTGCATAGTCCTGGCTTTTGTTGCAGAGGCTGTGTGTGTCTGTGTGCAGAGCCCAGCGGGAGGGGGGGGGGGCGGGGAGGGCCATGGCCCAGCCACCTGACACCTAGGCTAGGTGGAGGCTAGCTGAACAAAGCAAGGGGCGTGGCTGCCTGGGGGCTAAGGGACCAGTTGCTGGGAGATGAGTCAGCCTTGGCTGGGGGAGGCAGGAACAGAGCAGACTAAGTCCAGGACGGGGGGGTTCCCCTTCCCCCCAAGAGAGCTAAGGCTCTGCCCTGGCTCCTATGTCAGCATGGAGCCTGCGCTGTGTCTCTGAGAAGCAATAAAACCTTTTACTCTACTGGCCGGCGGAGTCACCTCTGGCTGCAGACGAGGGTGCAGGGTCGGGGGATCCCGGACACGGCGTCACACGCGGTAAGAGATGGATGAGCTGGGAACAATCCAGCATGGGGCAGTCAGCTTGGAGAGCTGGAGGTTGTGTCAGTAGCCATGCCCAGCCAGCTCACTGCTATGGAAACGTCTGGTGGTCTGCATGACAGTACTCTCGATGTGGCATATACATCTATCTGGCTCCCTTCCCTCTCTCCCATCCATCCATCCATCCATCCATCCACACACTGTCCATCTGTACCCATCCCCCTACCAGCCACGCATGCATCCATCCACATCCTGTCTGTCCGTCCATCCATCCATCTACCCACCCTCCCGCCCATCCATCCACATCCCATCCGTCCATCCATCCACCCACTCATCCATCCACACCCTGTCCACCCATCCATCCCCTGTCAGTCTGTCCTTCCACCCACCCATCCATCGATCCATCCACACCCTATCCATCCATCTGTCCATACATCCTTCCATGCATCCATCCACCCATCCACACCCTGTCCATCCATCCATCCATCCATCCATCCCCTGTTTGTCTGTCCTTCCACGCATCCATCCATCCATCGATCCATCTACACCCCATCTGTCCTTCCACCCACCAACCCTCTCACCCATCCATCCATGTATCCACATCCCATCCGTCCATCCATCCATCCACCTACCAACTCACCTGCCTATCCATCCATGTATTCAAACCCTTTCCATCCATCTATCCATTCATTCATCCATCCACCCACCCATCCATCCATCCACACTCCATCCATCCACTCATCCATCCATCCATACCCCATCTGTCCACCCACCCATCCACACTGTGTCCATCCATCCGTCATCCATCCATCCACGAAACAACCCACCCACCCTCCCATCCCACCTCCACAGGTTCTAACCAGGTTCTAACCGGTCACTAAGCTTGTGATGCAAGTAACAATTAGACCCAACAGGGAAATTCTGAATTTCTTGCTCCCTCTTCCTGCAGGCCTGGCCCCCTCCCATCTGCCACAGCTCGGTGCCATGAACCTACTCAACACCTGGGTCTCTTCTCGAGCAGGCCTCTTGATCACCCTTTGCCTGCTGATTTCCCTGAGCATCTCCACCGTATGCCTGCTCAGCCAGTTCCCCAGCATGTGGTGGAGGAACGCCTTGCTCAGGAGCCCAGGGCAGACACAACCCGCCTCTGCCACAGATCCGGGCATGTGGACCATGAACTCCGTGGGGCGCCTGGGGAACCAGATGGGGCAATATGCCACCCTCTACGCCCTGGCCAAGATGAACGGGCGCCAGGCCTACATCCTGCCAGAGATGTACCAGCAGCTGGCCCCGCTCTTCCGCATCACCCTGCCCGTGCTCTCCAGCGACATGGTCTGGAACACCTCGTGGAAGGACTATGAGCTCTACGACTGGATGTCGGAGGAGTACAGACACATCGAGGGGAAATACATCCGGTTCAAGGGCTACCCCTGCTCCTGGACCTTCTACCACCACCTCCGGCAGGAGATCCTCCAGGAATTCTCCTTCCATGACCACATCAAGGAGGAGGCCAACCGGTACCTGGCCGGGCTGCGTGGGCAGCGCCGGAACGTGACCTATGTGGGCATCCACGTCCGGAGGGGGGACTATGTCCGGGTGATGCCCCAGGTCTGGAAAGGGGTGGTGGCGGACAAGGCCTACCTGGACAAGGCCATGGGCTACTTCCGGGCCAGGTACCTGGAGCCAGTCTTCGTGGTGACCAGCAACGGGATGGACTGGTGCCGGGAGAACATTGATGCCTCGCGGGGGGACGTGTATTTCTCGGGGGACGGGAAGGAGTCGTCGCCGGGGAGGGATTTCGCTCTCTTGGCCCATTGCAACCACACAATCATGACCATCGGGACCTTCGGCATCTGGGCGGGCTACCTGGCTGGGGGGGAGACCATCTACTTGGCCAACTACACCCTCCCCGATTCCCCCTTCCTCCAGCTTTTCCAACCCTGGGCTGCCTTCCTGCCCGAGTGGATCGGGATTGAGGCCGATCTCTCCCCGCTGCGGGGCGGGGCGTCTGGCTAACGGAGCTCAGACAGGGGCTGCCAATGGGATCCACCCACCGTGGCTTGGCTGGTCAGCTCAGGACTGGTCACCTGGGAACCCCCCAGCCAATGACCTACATTGGTGCTACTGACCCCAGTCATGTCCAATGCGATAGAACTGTGCACATGGTATTGGCCACGCCTCCCCGTCCCTTACGGTTCATGACTGGAATTGGGGGGCTGGAAGCCAGACTCCTGGGGTGTAGCTTGGCTCTGGGAGGGGAGTGTGGTCTAGTGGTTAGAGCAGGGAGGGCTGGGAGCCAGGACTGCTGCGTTCTCTCCCCAATTCCTCTGCGGAGCGCAGGAGACTGGGGATGTTGGTCCTGGGGCGGTGGAGCTGGGCCAGCCCCATGACTCTGGGGTGTTTTGCAAATGCAGCTTTGTTATAAGAGACAAGTAAAACCATTCAATGTTGACCTGCCCCAGCTCACAAGCCCTCAGAGAAGCCAGGGCCCCTGACTGCCCCCGTTCCCAGTGCCAGGCTCCCCCTCCCCCACCTCCAGTGCCAGGCCCCCCACGCCCCACTCCCAGTGCCAGGACACACAGACTGGAGGGCTGGGGCTTCTGGAATCTCACACATGCTGTGGCCTGGGTGGATGGAGCGACGCTCCCAGCTGGGGGATGAGGCGGTTGGATGTGGGCAGAGCAGGGGATTTCCATGAGAGTGGGATGGGGAAATCGGGGGGGGGGGTGTGTGTGCCAGGGGCTCAGCAGGGCTCCTCTCATGCCTGGAGGCTGCCAGGAGAGGAAGGGGGCATGACCCCCCCCCAGCCAGGGCTGCCACTCGGTCCCATGCGTCCATCCCGACCCACAGCTGCTGCCGGCCCAGCCCAGGGCTCCCCGCAGCCCGGCCAGTGCCCCTCCGTCCCGGCCCGCAGCCCCTGCCCGCATGTCCTACCCAGGGTGCGGTGCATCCGGAGGGGCCCCAGGGTGAGCCGAGGACTCTCCAGTGGGGACGGCGGCTTAGGGGAGCCTTGGGGAAGAGAACAGTGACCCCTGGTGGGTGAGAGACCAAGGTCTCCCCCTGCAGCCATTGGCCATAGAGCGACCCCCAGCCCCCATTATCCCATAGCCCCCACTAGCTAGCCCGAAACCCCCCCATACACCCTACCCCCCCATACACCCCCCATAGCCCCCTAGTGACCTCTCCCAGCCCCCATTCACCCACAGCCCCCCTAGGTACTCCCTAACCCCCATTAGCCTACAGCCCCCACTAGCTACCGCATAGCCCCCCCATTCACCCCAGCCCCCTAGCTACTCCCTAGCCCCCATTATCCCATAGCCCCCACTAGCTATCCCCTAGATCCCATTATCCCACAGAACCCCTGCGACCCCTTATCCCCCCATTAACCCACAGCCCCCTAGGTACCCCATAGCCCCATTATCCCATAGCCCCCCCTAGTAACCACCCAGCCCCCATTTTCCCATAGCCCCCATTATTTTATAGCCCCCTAGCTACTGCATAGCCCCCCATTAACCACTAGTCCCCACCAGCTACCCCCACAGACCTCCATTATCCCATAGCCGCGTCCTTACCCATCCCCAGCCCCCACCACTCCCCCCAGCTCAGCCATTATATGGAGCAGAAGAGCCGCTCACAGCAGCTCTTGGCTGGCTGGGCCAGTGGAGACCACCTGTAGCCCGGGGGCCATGTGCATCCCGTCGAGGGTGCTACCTGCCACAAGACACTTTCCTTACCGGTGCCCAGGCTCAGAGTGGCTGGATCCTCCCGGTTCCCGTCCGCGTGGTTTTCTCCCTGCTGATGGTGCCAGCGCGAAGCCCACATGGAGCAAGAGTCCGGGCAGTGACGTGCTGACGGCCCAGTGACTGTGCCGGCCAGGCACAGCCAAGTGGCCATCGGCACCTGCCGCACATCCTAGGTCCACAAGTGCCGTAAGCAAAACGCCTGGGGGAGAAGAATCTTGTGGCCCAGTCACTAGCCAGGTTGCCTGTCGCTGCCCTGGGCTCTCCCCAGCTGGTGGCCATTCGTTTCCCTCCACGCACAGCCCAGGGCCTTCAGCGGCTGGTACGAGCCAGAGGTGGCAGCACTGATAGACCTGGGATGCTCGCTCCCAGTGGGCCCCAGGTGTCAGCACGCTGGGCTGCAGGGAGCAGGGAGGCCCAGCAGAAGGCGCTCTCCTTGGGCAGGCAGGGCTGGCTCCAATGCCCCAGGGCAGCACAAGGGTGTGCTAGGCTGCAGGGAGGGAGCCCAGATGAGTACTATGTGGGTAACAGGACCCCCCCACCCAGGGGTATAAAGTGTCACACCCATGTGTCCGGGCACCCTGATTTCATGATTTCACCCCCTACCTACCCTTCTTATCATCCGTCCAACCCCCATCTACGCTTCTCATCATCCATCCATCCAACCCCCCATCTACCCTTCTCATCATCTGTCCATCCATCCAACTCCTATCTACCCTTCTCATCATCCGTCCATCCAACCCCCATCTACGCTTCTCATCATCTGTCCATCCATCCAACTCCTATCTACCCTTCTCATCATCCATCCATCCATCCATCCAACCCCCATCTACCCTTCTCATCATCCATCCATCCAACCCCCCATCTACGCTTCTCATCATCTGTCCATCCATCCAACTCCTATCTACCCTTCTCATCATCCATCCATCCATCCAACCCCCATCTACCTTCTCATCATCTGTCCATCCATCCAACCCCCATCTATCCTTCTCATCATCCATCCATCCATCCTACCCCCAATCTAGCCTTCTCATCATCCATCCATCCAACCTCCTAGCTAGTCTCTGCATCTGTCATCCATCCAACCCCCATCTATCCTTCTCATCATCCATCCATCCATCCTACCCCCAATCTAGCCTTCTCATCATCCGTCCATCCAACCCCCATCTATGCTTCTCATCATCTGTCCATCCATCCAACTCCTATCTACCCTTCTCATCATCCATCCATCCAACTCCTATCTACCCTTCTCATCATCCATCCATCCATCCAACCCCCATCTACCCTTCTCATCATCCATCCATCCAACCCCCATCTACCTTCTCATCATCCGTCCATCCATCCAACCCCCATCTACCTTCTCATCATCCATCCATCCATCCATCCAACCCCCATCTACCCTTCTCATCATCCGTCCATCCATCCAACCCCCATCTACCTTCTCATCATCCATCCATCCATCCAACCCCCCATCTACCCTTCTCATCATCTGTCCATCCATCCAACTCCTATCTACCCTTCTCATCATCCGTCCATCCAACCCCCATCTACGCTTCTCATCATCTGTCCATCCATCCAACTCCTATCTACTCTTCTCATCATCCATCCATCCATCCATCCAACCCCCATCTACCCTTCTCATCATCCATCCATCCAACCCCCATCTACCTTCTCATCATCCGTCCATCCATCCAACCCCCCATCTACCTTCTCATCATCCATCCATCCATCCAACTCCTATCTACCCTTCTCATCATCCGTCCATCCAACCCCCATCTACGCTTCTCATCATCTGTCCATCCATCCAACGCCTATCTACCCTTCTCATCATCCATCCATCCAACTCCCATCTACCCTTCTCATCATCCGTCCATCCATCCAACCCCCATCTACCTTCTTATCATCCATCTGTCCATCCAACCCCCATCTACCCTTCTCATCATCCATCCATCCAACCCCCATCTACCTTCTCATCATCCATCCATCCATCCATCCAACCCCCATCTATCTTCTCATCATCCATACATCCAACCCCCATCTACCCTTCTCATCATCCATCCATCCATCCAACCCCCATCTATCCTTCTCATCATCCATCCATCCAACCTCCTAGCTAGTCTCTGCATCTGTCATCCATCCATCCCCCATCTAAACTTCTCCAACCTTCTCCCTACTTTTCTCCCTATCTGCCCATCCATGCAATCACCTGTCTACCATTGCTCCTAGCTGTCCTTGGTGCTCCAAAAAGGGAATATCATGGGCAGGGGCGACTGTGCCTATAGGCAAACTCGGCAGCTGCCTAGGGCGCCAAGTTAAATGGGGCACCAAATTCCCTGCCACTTCCCCTTCCCCTTCCCCTAACGCCTGGCTTCGGCCCTGGAGGAGGAGCGCGGCAGCTTCCCTGCACTGCAGGAGGGGTGAGTCAGCCCCAGAGGAGGAGTGCAGGGAGTTGGCCCCAGGGGAGGCGGTGCGCGGGGGTTCCCTGCGCTGCGGGGGGGGGGTCAGCCCCAGGGGAGGCAGTGCGCAGGGGTTCCCCGCACCACGGGAGGAGAGGTTGGCCCTGGGAGAGGCACATGTGGGGGTTCTCTGTGCCATGGGAGGGGGGGTCGGCCCTGGGGGAGGAGGCACATGGGGGTTTCCCCACACCGTGGGGGGGGGTTGCCCCGGGAGAGACATGTGCCAGTGGGGAATCCTGGGAGGAGGTGGGTGCAGGGCACTCTTTCCCCCCACTGGCACCCTGTTCCCTCTCCCCTCTCCCCACTCCCCTGTCTCCAGCCACAGAACCAAAAACCTCAGCCTATCTCTGCCCTTGCAGCTGGGGGGGAGGGCGGGCGGGGGGGGGGCGCAGATTGCATGGTTCACCTAAGGTGCCAGTTGCTAGCAGCTAGTCTACGGCCGCCCTTGATCGTGGGCCAGAAACTGCCCACCTTTGTCACATTAAACCAGTAACTCCCGGGCACTGAGTGCCCCCCTGTATGCATCACCCCTCCCCCTTTGAACCCCCATAACTCCCCACTTCCTCACAGCCACACTGCAATATATACTGGACAAACTGGACAGTCCCTATGGGAAAGAATGAATGGGCACAGATCAGCTATATGCAAAGGGAACATACAAACACCTGTTGGGGAACGCTTCAATCTGCCTGGTCACTCATTAACAGATCATCAAGCGGCTGTTTTGTTACAGACCAATTCTACAAGCCAAATACACAGGGGCAGGCCTGGAACTACAGTTCATTCGCAAGTTTGATACTCATGCTAATGGATTAAATAAAGATACCTGATGGCTGGGACATTATCAGCCTACCAGACAATAGTTCTTTGTCTGTATAGTATCTGGTGTTACTAGTCTTCCTCTCTAATTGCCTACTAATGGTGCTTATCTGCCTCTTTTGACTAGCCGGTCTTTAGGTGCTTCTAGACTATTTGTTTTTCCTGTTACATTCCAGCTCGGCTTTCCCCTTGATATTTTTATACCCACTGCCTCTTCTTGTTCCCCCCCCCCTCAGCTTTTCCTTCTCCCCCCCCCCTATTTATTTTAGTTCTGGATATCCAACACACTGGTCATCTGAAGAAGTGGGCTGTGCCCACAAAAGCTCATGATACCATCTACATCAGTGGGTCCCAAACTTTTTGGCATCACGCCCCCTTTTTGATTTTTGAGAACCCCCTCATGCCCCCCCAAAATAGCAGCAAAACTTGTTCGGCCAAAAAAAAAAAAAAAAGGAACTGACTGGGGCAGCAAAACTTGATGGGGGGGGTGGCGTGGTCACCTCGTGCCCCCCTGGAATTTCATCACACCTCCCCCAGTTTGGGAACCCATGATCTACATGTTTGTAAGGTTTTAAAGTGCTACCAGACCATTTGTTGTTTTTTAAGTGTATCCTGTTACAGACTAACTCGGCTACCCCCTGAAGCATGAGGAGGTGAGTGGAAATAGAACTTCAAAAATGCCCCCACTAAAACCCCCGCAAGCCACATGGAAACTTTTTAAAGACACCATAACCGAGGCACCATTTAAATGTGTGCCCCAAACTGAAAAACACACCCAGCGAACCCCCCAAACACGGGCCCCCGAGGCTTAAGTCAAAGAGGCAGTGCGCGAGAAAAAGGCTTCGTTGACCAAGTGGAAGTCAAATCCTAGTGAGGAGAAGAGCCGGGGGCGTAGAGTCCGGCCAATGAAGCGCAAAACTACCCTTTGGAAGACTGTCCTGCCTGAGCCAGGCCTGCGGACGGTGACAGGAAACGTGGTTGGACAGCAGAGCTGTGGCCGCCCGGAAACTGGAGCCCTCCCCTCCCCCCCGCATGGACCTGAGCCGGACGGGCCGCGAAGAACATGGCGGGCGGGGGGGGGGGGAGCAGCAGGCTCGTTCTGCCAGGGCGATTGCTAAGAAACAGAGGTGACGTGCCCCATAGAAGATCAAGCCCGGATGCCACAGAAAGGGTGGAGCCGAAATTGAGAGGGTCACCTGAGCCCTAGGAACTGGGGGAAACTGGGGGCCCCTCGGGTGTGTAAGTCACAGAGAATTTTATGTGGCTCACGCCCTCTGTAGCCAGTCCCCCCCCCCCCCAGCTCCCCCCAGGCTCAGCCGTTCCAAAGCAGAGCTGCTCATAGCAATGCCATGTGTGGACGCAAGTTGTCCAGCAGAGCCCCGCGTGTCAGTGCGCTGGGCTACAGGGACAGCAGAGGCCCCACAGGGGCCCCGATGCCCCAGGACAGTGCTGGGGGGGCGCTGTGCCAGAGGGGGGGGGGAGACCAGGGGTCCAGCAGGGGCCGGTCTCTCCCCAAAGTCACTCCTGGCTCCGATGCCCCAGGGCGGTGCTGGGGGGCGCTGTGCCTCAGGGAGTGAGACCAGGGGCCCAGCAGGGGGCGGTCTCTCCCCAGAGTCACTCCTGGCTCCGATGCCCCAGGGCGGCGCTAGGGGGCGCTGTGCCGCAGGGAGTGAGACCAGGGGCCCAGCAGGGGCCGGTCTCTCCGGAGTCACTCCTGGCTGAATGCCCCAGAGCGGCACTAGGGGGCGCTGTGCCGCAGGGAGTGAGACCAGGGGCCCAGCAGGGGCCGGTCTCTCCGGAGTCACTCCTGGCTCCGATGCCCCAGGGCGGTGCTGGGGGGGCGCTGTGCCGCAGGGAGTGAGACCAGGGGCCCAGCAGGGGCCGGTCTCTCCGGAGTCACTCCTGGCTCCGATGCCCCAGGGCGGTGCTGGGGGGCGCTGTGCCGCAGGGAGTGAGACCAGGGGCCCAGCAGGGGCCGGTCTCTCCGGAGTCACTCCTGGCTCCGATGCCCCAGGGCGGTGCTGGGGGGGCGCTGTGCCGCAGGGAGTGAGACCAGGGGCCCAGCAGGGGCCGGTCTCTCCGGAGTCACTCCTGGCTGAATGCCCCAGGGCGGCACTAGGGGGCGCTGTGCCGCAGGGAGTGAGACCAGGGGCCCAGTAGAGGCCGGTCTCTCCGGAGTCACTCCTGGCTCCGATGCCCCAGGGCGGCACTAGGGGGCGCTGTGCTGCGCTGCAGTAGCTGGCCCTCTGGACTCAGTTCAAATCACGCCCCTGGCTGCGTTTCCACCTGTCACCATGCCCCAAATTTTGCTCCTGAAGTTTGCATCAACCCCCAGATCCTCCTCTCCCCCGCACAGAGACCAGGACACCGGCTAAGGCCCACACCACTTTATTCTCACTGCATGGGCCATGTAGCTGCCCTGCCCGCCGCGATAAAAAAGAAACAGTCCTGGATCTGTGCCCCAGGAAATCACAGGGAACATACAAATCCGCCCTCCGACGCCCCCTCTGAATCTGACCTTTGCCGCAGGGGGGGGTCTGCGCCGGCCTCGGTGCAGACGGTCCGGTGGAAACCTGTCCCGCGAGAACCAAGGAGTCCTGCCACCTAGCCGCCCTACCCCACTCTAACCACCAGACCCCACTGCCCTCCTGGAGCCATGGTGAGAACCCAGGTGTCCTGGCTGCCGTCTGTCATGCTGGGCCCCACTCCCACCCCCATTCCCTACAGGCCTGGCCCGGTGTGATGGCGCGTCGGGAGGTCCCTGACCCTGCACCCCCATCTGCAGCCAGATGTGACTCTCAGCCGGCCACTAGAGTAGAAGATTTATTGGTTCAGAAATGCAGTGTAGCTTAGGAGCAATGTTAGCACAGAAGCCAGGGCAGAGCCTTATTCCTCTCGGGGAGGGGCTTCACCCTCTCCCCCCCCCCCCTTGGTCTAAAACCTCCTCACTCACCCTACCCCAGCTCAGACTCAGCCAAGTGAATGCTCAGTGGTTTGCGCATTAGCCTGTTAAACCCAGGGTTGTGAGCTCAATTCTCAGGAGGGCTAGCTAGGGATCTGGGGCAAATCTGTCAGGGATGGTAGCTGGTTTTGCCGTGAGGGCAGGGGACTGGACTTGATGACCTCTCAAGGTCCCTTCCAGTTCTCTGAAATAGGTATATCTCCACATATTTTAACTCCCAGGCCCTCACCTCCAGCCTGGTGACAGTCCCGCCTATCTCCTTTGTCCCTCTGGCCCTCCACGTGTGTATTGGGTGTCTAGGCCCAATACACACATGGAGTGAGTCATGTGGACACAATACAGCCAGGCAGGAACACCCACTTACAAGAGTAAACAGCCCTTCCCCCCTGCCAGTCACACCCTGCCAGAGGTGGTTTCCTCAAAGGTGCCACATGCTGGGGCAGGTGGGCAGGGCGGGATGAGCTGCTGCTGGCTGCTACCTGAGTTAATGTTTAAGCGCCAGTGGAGGTGCAAGAGGAAGTAGTCGAGTGACTCAGTGTTGCAGCCAGAGCAGGGCTGGGAACCCAAGTGGGAACGGCTCCCCTTCACGGTGCCTGGCTTCGGATCCCACCTCAGCAAGGTAAGAAGGGGGGAGATTCCCTTCCCAGCCACATCCTGGCCTCTCCCTGGCCACAGATACCGACCCCCCTGGGGCGTCTCTGTACTCACCCACCCTTCCTGGTTCCTCTTTCTCCCCTTCTCCCCACCTGTCCAGCCTCTCTCCCGTTATGTCCCCTTTCCTCCAGCCCTCCCCAGGCCAATGGTCTTGGACCTAGGCCTAAATTCCCTCAACCAGCCACCCAACCCGCCCATCTGTCAATGAACCACCCACCCAAACTACCCATCTGTCAGCCAATCACCCTCCCACCCTCCCCATCCATCAACAAAACATCCACCCACCCTCCCATCCACCAACTACCCACCCACCCAACTTACCCATCACTCAACCACCACCCACCCAACACACCCATCCCTCAGCCAAACACCCACCCACCCTGCCCATCTGCCAACCAACCAGCCACCCAACCCGCCCACCTGTCATCCAACCAGCCACCTAACCCGCTCATCCATCAACCAATCACCCACTCACCTTGCCCATCTGTCATCCAACCAGCCACCCAACCCGCCCATCTGTCAACAACCCACCCACCCAAACCACCCATCCATCAACCAACCACCCACCCAAACTACCCATCCATCAGCCAATCACCCACCAACCTGCCCATCCATCAACCAACCACCCACCCAAACTACCCATCCATCAGCCAATCACCAACCCATCCTGCCCATCCCTCAACCGCCCACCCAACCTGCCCATCTGCCACCCAACCAGCCACCCAACCTGCCCATCTGTCATACAACCAGCCACCCAACCCACTCATCAGCCAACTAATCCCCTACCCACCCTGCCCATCCATCATCCAACCAGCCGCCCAACCTGCCCATCCGTCAACCCACCACCCACCCAAACTACTCATCTGTCAGCCCATCACCCACCCGCCCACCCTGCCCATCTGTCAACCAACCACCCACCCAAACTACCCATACATCAACCAATCACCAACCCACCCTGCCCATCGCTGAACCACCCACCCACCCAACCTGCCCATCTGCCAACCAACCAGCCACCCAACCCACCCATCTGTCAGCCAATCACCCATCCACCCTATCTATCAGTCAACCACCCACCCAACCCGCCCAACCATCAACCAACCACCCACCCAAACTACCCATCCATCAGACAATCTCCAACCCATCCTGCCCATTCCTCAACCATCCACCCAACCTGTCAATCTGCCAACCAACCAGTCACACAACCCGCCCATCCGTCAACCAACCACCCACCCAAACTACCTATCTGTCAGCCAATCACCCACCCTGCCTATCAGTTAACCACCCACCCAACCAACATGCCCATCCATCAACCAGTCATCCACCCACCCTGCCCATCCACCAATTAGCCACCCACTCAACTAACCTATCGCTCAACCACCACCCACCCAACACACCTATCCCTCAACCACCCACCCACCCGGCCCATCGCTCAACAAATGATGCACCTATCCTGCCCATCTGTCAACCACCCACTCACACAACCCACCCTTCCCTCAGCCACCCACCCACTCAACCAACCTGCCCATCCCTCAACAAATGATGCACCCAACCTGCCCATCTGTCAACACCCAAACACCCCGCCCATCTATCATTCCCCCCCCCCACTGAGCCTGCCCATCTGTCAACCAATCAGCCACCCAACCTGCCCATCCATCCACCTAACCATCAACCAACCTCACACCCACCCTTGCCTTCTGCTCCAACCACATTATCTCCCCCCCCCCCCGCCTCTGGCCACACACCCAACCTGCACAATCATCAATCAACCATCGACTCAACCTGCCCTTCTAGCCCCCTGCCTTTCTCTCCACCTGCACCATCTTCCCCCACATCTGGCCACCCATCCACCTCTCCCTGTTCCTACCTCACGTCTCCCTTCTCCCTTCCCTCACTCCTTCCCATACTTCTCACCCCATCCTCCCATGCCTTGGGCACCAGCCTTGTAGTGCAGGCAACATTCTGACCCATCAATGTGGTTCTCAAATTCTTGCTCTGTC
Source organism: Pelochelys cantorii (assembly GCA_032595735.1). Lineage (NCBI taxonomy): Eukaryota > Metazoa > Chordata > Testudines > Trionychidae > Pelochelys > Pelochelys cantorii. The sequence continues at coordinate 10,125,002 of CM064358.1, read as the reverse complement.
CCTGCCCCCCAGGTCAGGCCCACTCTCCTTGCTGCTCAGAGCCATGGGACACCTGATCGCTAGCATCTTTCCCCGGCATGTCCTCTTGATCTTCTTCAACCTGCTGGTTATCATGGGCATCTGTGCCTTCCTACACCTGCAGAGGAAGTTCTCCTACCAGGGACAGAAGTTCCTCAGCCCCTGGAACTCTGTGCAGCCCTCGCACAAAGAGCTCCCTGCCATAGAGCGGGGCATGTGGACCATTAACTCCCTGGGGCGCCTAGGGAACCAGATGGGGGAATACGCCACCCTCTATGCCCTGGCCAAGATGAACGGACACCAGGCCTACATCCTGCCAGACATGCACCAGCAGCTGGCCCCGCTCTTCCGCATCACCCTGCCCGTGCTCTCCAGATACAAGGTCTGGAGCATCCCCTGGAGGGATTACAGGCTCCACGACTGGATGTCGGAGGAGTACAGGCACATCAAGGGGAAATACGTCTGGCTCACAGGCTGCCCCTGCTCCTGGACCTTCTACCACCACCTCCGGCAGGAGATCCTCCAGGAATTCTCCTTCCATGACCACGTCAGGGAAGAGGCCAACCGGTACCTGGCCGGGCTGCGTGGGCAGCGCCAGAACGTGACCTACGTGGGCATCCACGTCCGGAGGGGGGACTACATCCGGGTGATGCCCCAGCGTTGGAAAGGGGTGGTGGCGGACAAGGCCTACCTGGACAAGGCCATGGGCTACTTCCGGGCCAGGTACCAGGAGCCGGTCTTCGTGGTGACCAGCAACGGGATGGACTGGTGCCGGGAGAACATTGACGCCTCACGGGGGGACGTGTATTTCTCGGGGGACGGGAAGGAGTCGTCGCCGGGGAGGGATTTCGCTCTCTTGGCCCATTGCAACCACACAATCATGACCATCGGGACCTTCGGCATCTGGGCGGGCTACCTGGCTGGGGGGGAGACCATCTACTTGGCCAACTACACCCTCCCCGATTCCCCCTTCCTCCGCCTCTTCAAGCCGGAAGCCGCCTTCCTGCCCGAGTGGATCGGGATCGAGGCCGACCTCTCCCCGCTGCGGGGTGGGACGTCTGGCTAACGGAGCTCGGCCACGGGCTGCCAACGGGATCCACCCGCCGTGGCTTGGCCGTGGGCTGCGGACAGGGCCGGGGCGAGCTGGGCTGGGGAGATCAGGGCAGACTGGAGCCGGGTTGGTGTGGTCCGAGCCCCTCACGGAGGAGCCAAAACCTACAACGGACACTTCTAGGAGTGTCTCTGGATGCAGAGGGCCTGGGATCCAGGTCTCCTGGGTTCTGCCCTCGGTGCTGGGTGGCGAGGGGGCTGCAGGGTGATGAGCAATGGGGCTGGGCCCAGGACAGGGGGGTTCAGGCCCCAGGCGGGAGGGAGAAGCAACGTGAGGAGCCAGGAAAGGTGACTCTTGACAAGCATTGGCCGGCGGCGGCGTTTTAGGACTTGTGGTCACACGATTGTTACATTCACTCTTTGCTGTACTGTGTTGTGTGTGTGTGTCACTCTCTGCATGAGGAGGGGGAGGCTGGGCATGACTCACTGCAGATGTGTATTGGGCCCTTGCACCTGAGGGCCAGACATAGGGGACAGGAAGTCCTACCCAGGAAGGGAGACAAAGGGCAGGCTGGGGACTAGGGCCTGGGGGAAGAGTCAGTCTCATCTGGGCCAGGAAGAGAAGGGGGCTTAGGGCAGGAAAGGGGGGAGAAGGGCTGGGACCCCTTCCTCTCCGAGGAACAAGGCTGCCTGCTCTTGGTCCCTGTGTTAACATGGACCCTGTGTCCCTGTGAACCAATAAACCTTCTGTTTTACCTGCCGGCTGAGAGCAGGGCCGGCCCGAGCCCTTTTGGCGCCCTGGGCCCGGGCGCACCGCACCGCCCCCGGGCACACGGCGCATGCGCGGGTCCGCCCGTGGGGCGCGGGCCCACCCCCCCAGAGTGTGTGGGCCCGCCCCCGGGGCGCATGCCACATGCGTGGGCCGGCCACGGCCGCTGGCGCGCAGCCCGGGCCCACCCCCGGGGCGCACGGCGCATGCGCCGCCCAGCCCGGCCCGGCCAGCGCTGCTGGCGCGTGTGACGGGTGCACCGCGGCCGTGGGGGAAGGGCACTGCTGGGCCGGCGCTGAGGGAGCCGGGCGCGCGGCGTCTGATGGCAGCTGTAAGGAACGCCGCGCACCCCTTACAGCTGCCATCAGGCGCCCCCCATCGGTTGGCAACCTGGGCAGCTGCCCGGCTCGCCCATGCCTCAGTCTGGCCCTGGCTGAGAGTCACCCCTGCGGATGGGGGTGCAGGGTCGGGGGCCCCCCCGATGCGCCATCACAGTGGTAGCACAGGATGGTTTGACTGCACCCTGTGGATGGAGCATCCGGCAGTAAGAGACTGGGGTGCAGTAGGCGGAAGGGGGCCCCGGCGTCTTGTTCCCGGTCCAACGGGCCGGTGGGGAGCGTCCATGGGACCATGAACCAGATGCTGGAGGCCTTTATACACCTGCACCCGCAGGCCTGGGACAAGCACCTGCCTCCCCTGCTGTCCGCACACAGGGAGGTGTCCCAAGGGTCTCCCGACTGAGCCGAGGGGCAGGAGGAGAGGGAGGGGACCCCTGAGCTTGCTAGAGATTTACGGGAGGGGGAGGACTCCCCGGATGGAGAACCGATAGCGGAGGGGGTGGGTAGCAGGCAGGGGAACATCGCAGGATCCGGGAGACCAGGGGCACCTTTGGTGAACAGGCAGGGCACAATGATCCCGCCTTGTTTGTATCCCTAGCTCTGGGCGGACAGCGGGGCCTAGTGGTTACTGTTCTAAACCCCAGTCCCAGGGACGGGAGTGGAGTCTAGTGGGCAGAGCTGAGGGGGGCCGGAGGGCAGGAGACCTGGGTTCTGTTTCCGGCTCCGGAAGGGGAAGGAAGGTGTAGTGGTTACAGCTGCGGGTGCAGGGCTGGGCGGGCCGGGCCTCAGGCACTGCAGTGGCAGGTGCGGTGGGGGTGGGGCAAGCTGGATGGGGAGGTGCTCCTCTGGCTGCGGACGAGGGGGCAGGGTTGGGGGCCCCCGACGCGCCCCCACGTGGGGTCGAGTGGGTCGAGCCGAGGGGGCTGGACGGCAGGGTCTATTCCCGGCTCCCGGAGGGCAGGAGGGTGTAGTGGTTAGAGCTGCGGGAGCAGGGCTGCCTCAGGCCCTGCAGGGGCAGGTGCGGCGGGGCGGGCGGGGGTGGGGACGTGCCCAGATCCGGGGCGGCACTAGGGGGCTCAGCGGGGGGAGGGGGGCGCCGCCTCTTCCGCAATGGACCCCGGGCTCTTTGGACTCCAGTTGGGTTAAGAACCCCAGGGGGGAAAGACCCTCCTCCTGACGAGGCGGGGGAGGGGAGCACGGCCTGGCAGGGGGAGGAGTTAGAGGGAGGGGGCTGGGCCCCCCAGCCCTGCCGGGCCCCTCACTCCCGCCTGCAGCCCCTGCCGGTCCCATCCCCGGACCTGCGGGGCCCTGTGCAGCTCCCTCTCCCGGGACAGACGGACGGACCAACGGCCCCGATGCTCAGAGAGGTTTTATTGGCGGGGGGGGGGGGGGGCAGGTTTCAAAGCCGGGGGCCCTGCGAGGTGCTGTGGCAGGGCAGTCCTTGGGGGAAGGGAATGGGGGGCAGGGAGGGGTCGGAGCGGGGGGGCAGATCTGGGGTTCTTCGTTTCTTCCTCCCCCGCCCGTCTGCGAGTCTCTGCTCCTGCTGGAGAGACACAGAACGGCGAAGAGGAAACTGAAACCACAGAAGAAACGTTGCTGCCCCGGCCTTGCCCTCCCTCCGAGCTGGCCCCCCCCCCAGCCCCACATCTGCCAGCGGAGGGCGCTGTGGGGCAGGGGTCCTGGCAGGGGGGGAAGGCTCCCTGTGACCCAGCCCGGCCTGGCCCAGCAGGGGGCGCTGTGGGGCACAGGGCAGGGGTTCGGGCAGGGGGGGAAGGCTCCCTGTGACCCAGTCCGGTCTGGCCCAGCAGGGGGTGCTGTGGGGCACAGGGCAGGGGTCCGGGCAGGGGGGGAAGGCTCCCTGTGACCCAGTCCGGCCTGGCCCAGCAGGGGGTGCTGTGGGGCACAGGGCAGGGGTCCGGGCAGGGGGGGAAGGCTCCCTGTGACCCAGTCCGGTCTGGCCCAGCAGGGGGCGCTGTGGGGCACAGGGCAGGGGTCCGGGGCAGCGGGGGAAGGCTCCCTGTGACCCAGTCCGGCCTGGCCCAGCAGGGGGCGCTGTGGGGCACAGGGCAGGGGTCCGGGCAGGGGGGGAAGGCTCCCTGTGACCCAGTCTGGCCTGGCCCAGCAGGGGGCGCTGTGGGGCACAGGGCAGGGGTCCGGGCAGGGGGGGAAGGCTCCCTGTGACCCAGTCCGGCCTGGCCCAGCAGGGGGTGCTGTGGGGCACAGGGCAGGGGTCCGGGCAGGGGGGGAAGGCTCCCTGTGACCCAGTCCGGCCTGGCCCAGCAGGGGGTGCTGTGGGGCACATGGGGGCTGGGGGGTTTCACCTGCTCAGCCCTGCCCGGCGCCCGAGGTCTCAAATTTCTTCTTCCGGCCCTCCATGCCGCTCATGGCGTCGATGTTCTTGCGCCAGTCGCCCACCTCCCGGTTCTCCTGTGGGGGGAGGGGGAGGGGAGGGTCAGACCAGATATCGGGGGGGGGAATGCCCTGCTCCCCCCCCGGCCCGGCCTGCCCCTCCCCCGCTCACCTTCTCGGCGTCGTCTTTCTTGACCTGCTTGAGGTTGGCCCGCAGGTCCATGGACACCTTGTGCTTGGAGCCCAGCAGGGCCTGCATCATGGCGTCGGCCGAGAGTCGGACCCGCCGCAGCGCCGGGCGCTTGAACTTCCCCCGCAGGTCGAAGATTTTCTGGTTCAGATCCTCGATCTGGGGGGAGGGGAGCAGGATGGGGGGGTCAGGCAACAAAAGGGGGCGCTGGGCTGCAGGGAGTGGGGTGGGGGCCCAGCAGGGGGCGCTCGGCTGCGGGGGGTGGGGGCCCAGCAGGGGGCGCTGGGGGGGCTGCAGGGGGCATTGGGCTGCAGGGAGTGGGGTGGGGGCCCAGCAGGGGGCGCTAGGCTGCGGGGGGGTGGGGGCCCAGCAGGGGGCGCTGGGGGGGCTGCAGGGGGGTTGGGCTGCAGGGAGCGGGGTGGGGGCCCAGCAGGGGGCGCTGGGGGGGGGGCTGCAGGGGGCGTTGGGCTGCAGGGAGCGGGGTGGGGGCCCGGCAGGGGGTGCTGGGGGGGGGCCGCAGGAGGCGCTGGGCTGCAGGGAGTGGGCCCAGCAGGGGGCGCTGGGGGGGGCCGCAGGGGGCACTGGGCTGCAGGGAGCGGGGTGGGGGCCCGGCAGGGGGCGCAGGGGGGAGGGCCGCAGGGGGCGTTGGGCTGCAGGGAGTGGGGTGGGGGCCCAGCAGGGGGCGCTGGGGGGGGGGCTGCAGGGGGCGTTGGGCTGCAGGGAGCGGGGTGGGGGCCCGGCAGGAGGTGCTGGGGGGGCCGCAGGAGGCGCTGGGCTGCAGGGAGTGGGCCCAGCAGGGGGCGCTGGGGAGGGGGCTGCAGAGGGCGTTGGGCTGCAGGGAGTGGGGTGGGGGTCCAGCAGGGGGTGCTGGGCTTCGGGGGGGGGCAGGGCGGGCGCTGGGCTGCAGGGGGTGGGAGGTGGTGGGCGGAGCTCATGGGGTGGGCCTAACTCCCAGCTCTGCATCACCATCTAGTGGCCATTGCAGTCATTGCACCTGGGGGTTGGCTCTGGGCTCCAGGACCCTTACGCGGGGGGGTCCGGGTGGCTTGCAGGGGGTCTGGGCCGGTGGGGGAGGAAGGGCGCCAGGGCCCCCCGGCCGTACCTCGTTGATGCTCTTGCTGACCCGAACCTGCATGTCGTAGCGCTCCTCGTCCACGCGGTCCACGCGGGTGTGCAGCTCCCGACACAGCTCCTGCAGGGGGACAGTGCCATGGGGGGGGGGGGGGAAACGGTTTCTCTGCCCTGCCCCCCACAACCCTCTGGCCCAGCCGGTCCCTCGGCGCCCTGGTGAGCCCCCCTAGCCCTGCCCAGGGGTTACCTGCAGCTCAGCCAGGGGCAGGCTGGCCAGGGCGAGTGGGGCGCAGCGCTCTTCCAGGTACCGCTGCTTCTCCCGGCCCCGCTCCTCCTCCTCCTGCTCCAGCTCCTGCTTTGCGATCTGCAGCATCAGCGTCTGGAGGTGTGAGAGGGGCTGGGTGACACCCCCTGTCTGACCCACAGGCCCATCGACCCGGCCTCCTGCCTCTCCATGGGCCCATCAACACAGTCTCCCGCCTCCCCACAGGCCCATCGACCCGACCTCCCACCTTCCCATGGACCCATCGACCCGGCCTCCTGCCTCCCACCCACAGGCCCATCAACCCAGCCTCTCGCCTCCCCACTGGCCCATCGACCCGGCCTCTGGCCTCCCGCCTCCCCGCCATGGACCCATCGACCCGGCCTCCACACCACAAGCCCATCTACCTAGCCTCCCACCTTCTCATGGGCCCATCGACCCGGCCTCCGGCCTCCTGCCTCCCACCTACGAGCCCATCAACATGGGTTCCTGCCTCACCTCCCATGGGCCCATCAACCCGGCCTCCCGCCTCCCTGCCTCCCTGCAGCCGGATGGGACGCCTGAGATGGTACCTTGAGCTGCAGTTTCCGAGAAGCGGTGATCTTGGATTTTCGCTGCATTAGAACAAGCCAGAGACTTTTTATAAGGTACCAGTCAGCAGGGCCCTGCCCCACTGGGCGCTGCCCAGACACCTTTCAACCCCGAGCCCAGGGCCCTGCCCCACTGGGTGCTGCCCAGACCCCCTTCCAGCCCCGAGCTCAGGGCCCCATCCCACTGGGCACTACCCAGATCCCCTTCCAGCCCCGAGCTCAGGGCCCTGCCCCACTGGGCGCTGCCCAGACACCTTTCCAACCCTGAGCCCAGGGCCCTGCCCCACTGGGCGCTGCCCAGACCCCCTTCCAGCCCCGAGCCCAGGGCCCTGCCCCACTGGGCGCTGCCCAGACCCCCTTCCAGCCCCGAGCTCAGGGCCCTGCCCCACTGGGCGCTGCCCAGATCCCCTTCCAGCCCCGAGCTCAGGGCCCTGCCCCACTGGGTGCTGCCCAGATCCCCTTCCAGCCCCGAGCTCAGGGCCCTGCCCCACTGGGTGCTGCCCAGACCCCCTTCCAGCCCCGAGCTCAAGGCCCCATCCCACTGGGCACTACCCAGACCTGCCCCACTGAGAGGGAGTCTGGGGCAGAGCCAGGAGCCAGCCCCAGGACTTGGGGGGCTGGGGAGACGTCACCCGGGCCCGGCGCCCACCTTGACGTGCGGCTCCATCGCGTAGGCCCGGTAGTTGGCGGAGGATTTGCGCCGGAGGGGTGGCATGGTGGCCGGCGGTGGGGGCGGGGGGGCCGGCTTGGGGGGCTCTGGTTCCTGGGGCCCCTCCTCAGTGTCCTCTTCTTCCTCCTCCACCACATCCTCTTCCTCCTCCTCGTACTGCGGAGGTGGGGGGGTCAGGCTGTCAGGGTTTGCACCGAGGGGCCGGGCTGCCCTTGGCGAGCTGGGGGCAAGGACGCAAACCCCCCCCCAGTTATGGGCAACCACCCCGAAACAGTTTGGAAAGTGGGCGGAGTCATTTCTCAGAGTGCAGGGGAGTTAGAGAGTCACAGTGTGTGTGGGGGGGGAATTAGCAGGGGGCAAATTCCAGGAGATTATATGGAGTATAAGGCTGGGTGGCTCAGGGAGGCGGGGGATGGGGCAGGGGCCTGTCCCCTCCAGGGGGCGCTGGCTCTGATCTGGGCCCAGCAGGGCAGGTGATGAAAAGGGCTTGGATCACCCATAACCGCCCTCCCCCCAGAGATTCCCCCAGGCATCGCAGGGGAGAGAGGCCCCAGCTCCTCCTTACAGTGACGTCCTCCCTGCAGAGACAGAAAGACAAAGGGGATTAGGCGCCGGCAGCCCCCCCCACCTCCTGCTTCTCCACCCCCACGAGTCGGGGATTTGCCCTCTCAGTGCACAGGGAAACTGAGGCACACAGCGGGGCAGAGACGTGCCCACTCGAAAGTCCCATTGGCCGGGCTCTCCACTGCTGTATCCCCCAGGCCCCATCCACCCCCCCCCACCCAGCGGGGGAGAGAACCCTGGTTCCCAGTGCCGCTGCTCTAACCACTAGGCCCGACGCCCCTCCCAGAGCCAGACAGGTCAAAACCCCGCTACTCACTCGTCTGCCATGTCCTGCCGCGACTGCCCTGGGAAGAGCTGGGAGGGGAAGACAGAAAATACGATTTGCCCTGCACGGGGTGGGGTTCCGGCCTTCTGGAATGGGGCAGGGCCTGGATGGAGGGGGGCAGGGGTTGGATCCTGCCTCAGACCCGTTATCTGCCCGGGGCCCGGCTGCTCTGCCCCTATTTGGGGCGGGAGGCGCTCAGGCTGATAAGCCCCTAAGTGGGTGAAGCTAAATATAACCCCCCCTCCCGAGTGCTGCCCTGGGGCCGGCCTGAGGGTGGAGCTGGCTCAGGGAGAGGGAGTGGGGCGGGGGAGTCCGCTGCACTCCCGGGGCGCAGGGGGAGCTGGGCAGGAACCAGCCGGAGCCCGAAGATGCTGCAAAGGGGGAGGGTTGGGGCAGATTTCGGGGGTGTGGATGGGGCGGGGCTCAAAATATCCCCCAGCAGCCGGTCCCCCACCAGGGCCCCTCCCGTCCCTCCTCCTGGGGTCAGGGGGCCCCTCCCGTCCACCCCCCCCGGGGGTTAATGGGGGGCAGGTGGGGCCCCTCCCATCCACATCCCCAGGGTTCAATGGGGGGCAGGTGGGGCCCCTCCCAACCACATCCCTGGGGGTTAATGGGGGGCAGGTGGGGCCCCTCCCATCCATCCCCCTCCCAGGCTCGGCCGGGTTACCTGAGAGTCCGGTGGTGGCATGGGGCTGGGGCTGGGCCAGGCCGGGCCAGTGGGTTATGAAGGGTCCGGAGCCACAGCCCGGCCCTGTACGGAGCGAGGGGTGGGGCCAGCTCTGAAGTGGGGGGGGGGGCGTTGGGCCTGGCTTTGTGTGGGGGGGTGTGTTCCCTGTATATGTGTGTGTGTGTGTGTGTGTCCTTCGGTCAGGTGTGTGGGTGCCTCTGCGAAAGTATGTTCCTCTGTGTGTGTGTATTTCTGGGGGGGTTGTCTCTCCCTGGGTTTGTAGGTGTGTGTGTTCCTTTGGGTGGGCGAGTGCATTCCTCTGTATGTGTGTCCCCCTGGGCATGTGTGTGTGTGTGTGTGTGTGTGTGTGTGTGTGTGTCCTGGAGTCAGGGGTATGTGTATTTATATATGTGTGTGTGTCCCTGAGTGTGTATTCTTCTGTGTGTGTGTGTGTTCCCGTGTGTTTCACTGGGGGTATGTCTACACTAGCCCCCTAGTTTAGACATACCCTGGGTTTCTCTGTATGTTTGTGTGGGTGTGTCCTCTGTGTGGGTCCCTGGGTGTGTTCCTGGATGTGTATGGGTGTTCCTATGGGTGTATATTCCTGTCTGTGTGTCCCTATGTATGAATCCCACTCAGTGTTTGTGTGTGTCCCGGGGTGATTATGTGTGTTCCTCTCTGGGTGTGGGTGTGTATTCCTGTCCGTGTGTCCCTGGGTGGGCATGTCCCTACTGCCCCCTGCTCTGAGTGTGTGTCCTTGTGTGTGTGTGTGTTTCCTTCTGTGAGTGTGCATTTGTGTGTCCCTCTGTGTGTGTGTATATAAGTTCCTTTGTGTGTGTATGTGGTATTTCTGTGTGCGCGCGCGTCCCTGCTGCCCTCTGCTCCGTGTGTGTTCTCTTCTGCGTGTGTGTCCCAAGTGATATGTGTGTGTGTGTGTGTGTGTGTGTGTGAGTGAGTGACCGCCCCCTGCTGTGTATCCTTCTCTGTGTGTGTCCCTAGGGGCTGTCCATCCCCCTGTGTCCGTCCCTCTGTATGTGTGTCCCTGTGTCTCCCTGCGTCCCCGGTTATGTTTCTGTCCCTGGATGTGTGTCCCTGTGCCCAGGATGTGCCCAGCCGCCCCATACTGTGTGTGCGTTCCAGTCCATGCCTGCTACAGCCGCCTGTTGTGTCTCTCTCCAGCTGTATGTGTGTGTCCCTGTACTTCATGGGGGTTGTGTATGTGTGTCCCTGCCGCCCCCTGCTGGCGGGGCTGGGCCCTGCGTGTCCCTGCTGCTCCCTGTTGGCAAGGCTGAGCGCTGTGCCCTGCATGTCCCTGCCACCCCCATTTGGTGCTTGGCTTGCTCTGAGCATGCCCAGTAACACCGCTGAAGCCTCTGTCTTCAGTCTGCCCTCCTCATGCACTCACTGTCCCCCCCCCATCACGGCGTGCACAGGTCGTCCCCCCCACATCTGTGATGGCGCCCGTCCCCCCTGATGACCCGCGGGTTCCCGCTGGGGACAAGCTTTGCGAGGCCTGGTGCAGGCTGTGTGCGCGCCTCGCTTGCAATGCGCACGAGCAATCCCGCCAAGAACGGGCCCCCCCACCTGGCATCACTGTGGGCAGAGGCCCCAAATGGGCCACAGGCCCCACTCTCCGGGCAAACCAGGACCTCCCAGGGGTAACTGGGTGGGGCCGGAGGAGGGGCAGGCTGCCCAGGCGGGAGGGGCTGGCAGGCTCGGGGGGCGGGGGGAGTCTCTCCAGCCAGATTCTCTGGGGGACCTGATGCTCTGGAGGCAAGTTTCTGGGGGTCCAAGGTGGGGGCAGGGTTGCCCCATGGGAGCGAGAGCCTGGGGGTGGGTGGGAGGAAGGGGACAGGGTGCTGGTACACGGGCATGGAGGTGACCCTGACCCGAGGTGGTGGCACCCGACTGCCACGGGCACAGACCGGACCCCTGCTGCCTTTGCCGACCCTTGGGCCCCCCTGCAGCCCGCTCAGGCCTTGCTTCAGGCCAGGCCAGAGCTCCCCAGCTCCGCCTGCCTTGCCCCAGCCCTGCTCTGCCTTGGGAAGCCTCCAGTTTCCTTAGCAGCCAGGTCCCTCCGGCTCCCCAGCTAGGGCAAGAGCCTGTCTCCTTCCCTCCCTCCGGGCGCCCCTATTTGCCACCGGCCCCGGCCCCCCGCTGGGCCCTGACCGGCAGAACCTGCCTCAGCTGTGGGCTTTGAGCTCAGCCCTCTGGCAGGGCTGGGTTTTCCCTGAAAGGGCCAGTGCGGGGAAACGCCCCATCACGGGGCGGGGGGGGCAGGAGCGGCTGCCTAATACCAGAGGGATGGGCAACTGGCCAGCTCCCCAACCTGGAGGCAGGGCCAGGCCTTCCCCCGGCTGGTGGGGCGCTGCCGGAGGCTTGGGCCCCACTTGGGCTCCATCGCCACCCCCAACCCAGCGCTGTGTGGGAAGGGGGGGGGTGACCGGGTGGGCTGGACTGCGCCAGGCCGGGGGGGCTCTGTGTGCCGGGCTGGGGGCCTCTGTGCGCCGAAGGAGGCTGTGGCCAGGGCCCCGGGCTGGGAACACGCCTGTGACAAGCCCTTCCCGGCCTTCCCCGGGGCCTCAGAACCAGGCTGGGGGCGGCACTAAGGTGGGGGGCCATGTTCTCAGTTAGTCGAGCCCCATGGGCTCAGGTCTGCTCTACCCATGGTGATAAACCCTCGGCCAGCTGGCGAGCACCTTTGGGTGCAAGTTGCAACTTAATACACCTCACTGCCAACAGGCCTCACCCCCACTCCTGCCCTCACCCAAGGGGGGGGCCCAATTCCCATCCATCATGCGGCTGGCTCAGCCCCGGCCCTGAACATGGGGCGGTCTGTTATCTGTGGGGAGGGGGTTGGTCCCGAGATGTTTCTCAAGGAGGCTTTCTGGTACCATCTATCTATCTATCCCCACCCACCCCCTCTATCTATCTATCCATCCCCACCCACCCCCTCTATCTATCTATCTATCCCCACCCCCCCTCTCTATCTATCTATCCATCCCCACCTACCCCCTCTTCTATCTATCTATCCCATCCCCACCCACCCCCTCTATCTATCTATCCATCCCCACCCCCCCTCTATCTATCTATCCCCACCCCCCCTCTATCTATCTATCCATCCCCACCCACCCCCTCTATCTATCTATCTATCTCCCACCCCCCCTCTATCTATCTATCCCCCTACCCTCTATCTATCCATCCCCACCCACCCCCTCTATCTATCTATCTATCCCATCCAACCCCCTCTATCTATCCTATCCCCACCCACCCCCTCTATCTATCTATCCCATCCCCACCACCCTCCTATCTATCCATCCCCACCCACCCCCTCTATCTATCTATCCATCCACCCACCCCCTCTATCTATCTATCCCCACCCACCCTCTCTATCTATCTATCTATCCCATTTACCCCTCTTCTATCTATCTATCTATCCCCACCCTCCCCCTCTATCTATCTATCTATCCCATATACCCTCTCTATCTATCTCCCACCCCCTCTATCTATCTATCTATCCACCACCCCCTCTATCTATCATCCCCACCCACCCCCTCTATCTATCTATCTATCCCATATACCCCCTCTGTCTATCCATCCCCACCCACCCCCTCTATCTATCTATCCATCCCCACCCACCCCCTCTATCTATCCCCACCCACCCCCTCTATCTATCTCCACACCCTCTATCTATCTATCCCCACCCACCCTCTCTATCTATCTATCATCCCACCCCACATCTATCTATCCCCACCCAACCCCGTCTATCTATCTATCCATCCCACCCCCCCCCTATCTATCTATCTGTTCCCACCACCCCTCTATCTATCTGGAGTATGCCAGGAGTACCTCCTCTGATCTATCTATCATCTATCTATCACCCCTACCCTAGGCCCCTGCTAGAATCTATCTAGCTAAGCAATGAAAGGCCGGGGAAACCCCTCCAACAAGGGGTAAATCTACCAGAACTGCCCCCTCTATCTATCTATCTATCCAGATATACCTCCTGTCTATAACATGGATCCATCTATCTATCCACCAACAGAACCGCACTGAACTATGGATACCGAAGCAGAACACGCCTATGGGATATCTCATGCCCACCACCCTGCTATCTATCATATCCCACCTGCTCACCCCCAAATCTAGTCTATCTATCCAACCAACTCTAGTCAATGATCATCAATCTGATCATCCAACACAACTCACCTGCTACTAGTCTATCTATCCATGTACTCTCTATCTAATCCCCACCCACCCCCTCTATCTATCTATCTATCCCATATACCTCCTCTGTCTATCTATCTATCTATCTATCTATCTATCCCCACCCTCCCCCTCTATCTATCTATCTATCCCATATACCTCCTCTATCTATCTATCTATCTATCTATCCATCCCCACCCACCCCCTCTATCTATCTATCTATCCCATATACCCCCTCTGTCTATCCATCCCCACCCACCCCCTCTATCTATCTATCCATCCCCACCACCCCCTCTATCCATCCCCACCCACCCCCTCTATCTATCTATCCATCCCCACCACCCCCTCTATCTATCCCCACCCACCCTCTCTATCTATCTATCTATCCCATTTACCTCCTCTGTCTATCTATCTATCTATCCCCACCCTCCCCCTCTATCTATCTATCTATCCCATATACCTCCTCTATCTATCTATCTATCTATCTATCTATCCATCCCCACCCACCCCCTCTATCTATCTATCTATCCCATATACCCCCTCTGTCTATCCATCCCCACCCACCCCCTCTATCTATCTATCCATCCCCACCACCCCCTCTATCTATCCCCACCCACCCCCTCTATCTATCTATCTATCTATCCATCCCCACCCACCCCCTCTATCTATCTATCCCCACCCCACATCTATCTATCCCCACCCAACCCTCTGTCTATCTATCTATCCCCCCCCCCCCATCTATCTATCTGTTGTTTCCTACCATCCCTGTGCTACTGGGGAGCCAGGGAGTGACACTCATGGAAAACCATCCCCCTCCTCTAGGCCTCTGCTAGAATCACAGACAAAGCAATGGAAAGGCCGGGGAAGACCCCTCCAGACAAGGGGGATAGAATTAAGGAAACTGCCCAGCCTCATCTGCATGGAAGGTAGCACAGAGAGATATCTCCATGAGCATAAAGCATGGAGACCAGCTCTTCCAAAGCAGGAACCGCACTGAACTATGGGATACCGAAAGCAGAGAAGCACGGCCTGATGGGAAATCTCTGCTCCAGATGCTAATGAACCCAGGCCTGCTCACCCCCAAATTAGTCATTATCAGACCAACTCTAGTAATGGATCCAATTGACATCCAAACAACTGACACTGCCTAGTTGTTTTGTGAGCTCCTTCAGGGAACATCAGCCACAGCCAGGTGTGATCAGTCTATTGTCTCGCCTCTGTTTACCCAGAAACAAATCCGGTGTTCTCTTTGAACTATTGTCCTATCCCTAGAAAAACTCCAACCCTTGCCCAAGAAAAACTGTTCTGATACCTGGGTTTAAAGTGCATCAGTTCCATTGAGACTTCTTCATCTCCTGTCTGATCGTGCTGGGGGCTCTGCTCTGCTCGTCTCCCACCCTCTGGACCCCCAGCTCCCATCACCATCTGGGAACCCCCATCAGTGCAAAGCTCCATGGAGTGGTGAGGTCTCTCTCTCTCTTCCTTCCTTCCCCCCTCTAAGCATAGCCTCCTGACTCTGCCTTATGTACACTGTTATACGATTTGCTAGCCCTAACATTTGTAATCAGTTTCAATTTAGATTTAATATTGTAACTGTTTTGTGTGTTTGGCTTCCTATATATATATCTCTTCACTACCCAGAAATAAATCACTTTCATTGTTAAGCTGGTTGCTTCTCTCTCTTTCCTTCTCTTTCGCTCACTCTTCCTCAAGGGGGGTTGTTTTGGCTTCCCCATTCGCTCTGCAACAATGCTTCTTGTACCCAAGCTAAAGATCCCTGTAGGGCCCAAAATCCTGTGGGGTTTGCTCATCGTGTGATTTCCCAGCGAATGGTTGTGGTGTGGGAGTGGGGATAGGGAAGTGCTGAACCTGGGGGCGTATGAGGATGGCAGCTTAAAGTGCTGTTGGACCTAACCATGCCGGTTACAAGATCAAGAACACATATTCCTGTTCATCCAGAAATGTAATTTATGCCATCATGTGCCTAAAGTGTCCATCTGCTATGTACATTGGACAAACGTCTCAGACACTTCGCCAAAGAATCAATGCACACAAAACAGACATCAGACTCTCTCACAGAGAGAAAGCTGTTGCTTCCCATTTCAGCCAGACTGATCATTCCCTCAATGACCTTAAAACATGCATAGTGCTTCAAAGAGACTTTAACTCCAGACTTGAAAGAGACGCTTCAGAATTGTCATTCATGCTTAAATTTGACACTTTATGTATGGGTTTAAACAAAGACTCTAATTATCTCACCCATTACAAAGATAGCTTCCCCAGTTATCACCCCAATGTCATTACCTCTCAGAAACTTCCCCTATTATCACCCCTATGTCATTACCTCTCAGAAACTTCCCCTATTATCACCCCTATGTCATTACCTCACAGAAACTTCCCCGATTATCACCCCTATGTCATTACCTCACAGAAGCTAACCTTCCCCCCTCACCCCCACTCTGTTCTAAAATTTGATTTGTCAATTTCACATGCGTTCATTTTTTTGATTGTATCACTTTGGTATATATGGTTGTGCTGATTTTCTTCCACACATTGATCTGAGGAAGTGGGTCTGGCCCACGAAAGCTCATCACCTAATAAACCATCTTGTTAGTCTTTAAAGTGCTACATAGTCCTGTCTTTTGTTTCACTGAGTCCAAAAGCACATGAGGGTGCAGTGTGGCAATGCTGTGAAACCAGCCTGCTGAGTCCAGGGACATATGAGAGGTCATGAGTGCTGATGACCCAGGCCTCTCAGACGTGCTGTTAGTGGGTGTGAGTCTCTGTGTGTTGCTAAGTTGGGAAGAACCCCGTCCTGAGGAACCTAATTCCTGCAGGAGAGCTCCAGGGGGAGGGGGACTTGGCAGCCGGGAGAATTCAGCTCCATATGGGTAAGGCTACGCTAGCTCGTTAGTTCGAGCTAGGTAGTCTAATGAGGGCAACCGGAGTTGCAAATGAAGTCCGGGATTTAAATATCCCGGGCTTCATTTGCATCTTCCCGGGCGCCGCCATTTTTAAATCCCCCTTAGTCCGAACTCCGTGCCCGCAGCTACACGCAGCACGGACTAGGTAGTTCCAATTAACGATCCTAATTCTAACTACCGTGACCCCTCCTGCAATGAAGGACCCAAGAACGGACTAGCAGGCCCCAAAGATTTCTGCATCTCACAAGAGGGCAGGTTGGTGTTGCCTGCCCCACGGCCACTGCATTAATAGTGGTGCTGCCCGACCCCCCAGGCCAACGGGGGGATGAACTGTGCCCAAGAGTTAACTGGGACAGTGCGGAAAGGTGTTGACCGGCGTAGGGTACGGTAATACGCACACAGGCACCGCACTCAGACTGGCCGTCCGGAGGCAGGCACAGAAGTCTTCCCATTTCACAGGCGGCTGAACGCACCGCGCTGCAGCTTGCCAGAGGGCGACCGCGAGGCCCAGCATCCCGGGGGACCCCTTCAGATCTGCCGGGGGGGGGGGGGGGGGGGGCTGCCTTTTTTCCCAGTCGGTCCCACGTTTCTGCAGTGATGCAATTTTGTCCAGCAAGGGCGAGCCCAGCCAGAGAGCCAGCCCCGGCCTGGCCACTCATCACAGTACGTATCCACCTGCCGAGTCCTGCTTTGCCTTAAAACAGGAGTCCAACCAGTCTGTAACAATCTGGCTTTTCAGTAGCCATGCTGGAAGGCCTGTGTTAGGCCTGAACCAAAGCCGCCTTCTGCAGCCAGGCTGAAGAGCAGCAGCCATTACTGTAAGGTCTGGAGTCACATCCTCACATTCCACTGAAATTGCATTAAAATAATGTCACACCAGGCTGTGAGGAGGGGACTTTGTCCTGAGAGCTCCCCACCGGCACCAGATAAAGAAACGGAGCTCAAGACGGGTAAAGAAAACTGAAGTCACACCATTCTGTCTGGCAAGAAACTGCTTATCAATATTTGCGGTTGTGGCATCGTCGTTCTATGGTCATTATCATCACACGTTCCTATTGTTTGACTGTGTGATCTCGGGCTGGTTTGTCACTAAAGACAGGACTATGCAGCACTTTAAAGACTAACAAGATGGTTTATTAGGTGATGAGCTTTCGTGGGCCAGACCCACTTCCTCAGATCAAATTGTGGAAGAAAATTGGCATGACCTTATATACCAAAGGGATACAATCAAAAAAAGTGAACACATATAAAACAGACAAATCAGATTTTAGACCAGAGGGGGGATGAGGGGGGGAGGTTAATGTCTGAGCTAATGATATTAGAGGGGATAATTGGGGAAGCTATCTTTGTAATGGGTAAGATAATTAGCATCTTTGTTAAGGCCCATTCGTAAAGTGTCAAATTTAAGCATGCATGACAGTTCAGAGGCTTCTCTTTGAATTCTTGTGTTAAAATCTCTTTGAAACAGGATGCAGGTAGTAAGGTCGTTGAGACAATGCCCATTCCGGTTGAAATGGCAAGAAACTGTTTTTTCTTTGTGAAACTGTCTGATGTCTGTTTTGCATGCATTGATTCTTTGGTGAATGTCACTGTTTCTGTCTGCTGTATAATTAATTTTGCTAGGTGTAAATCAGTCAAGGTGGTGGGGGATGATTGGGTAGGTGATTTTGTTATGATTGGTTAGTAAAATTATCTAAGATATAAAGGAAAATGTTTGTGTGTTTGTGCTCTAATAACTTGGACACTATAAGAGCTACCGCAACCAAACTTTGCACTGGGAGAACCTTTCCTCCAGGAGAAGGTTTTAAGGCACTTTTGGACCTGAGCAGGCCCGATCTCAGCCAGTAAAAGTAAAAAATAACCCGCCACACTGCCCTGCAGGGGCAGCCCCACCCACCCTAGGTCACGTGCCTGCCGCCTGTGGGCCTCCAGAGCCGTCCGGGACTCGCCCCACCCCCACGCACACAATGGCTCAGGCACCCGCCCTGCCCCCTGCGGCTATGATTACCAGGTAGTCTAAAAAAACAACCGGACACACTTGATCGGGGGCGCGGGGGCAAGGAACTGGCCAGGAGGGGAGTGGGGCTGGCCGGGAGGAAGGGGGCGGGCGCCGGCAGGAAGCAGAGCTGGCGGGGGAGATCGGGGGGGCGGCCGGTGGGAAGCAGAGCTGGCGGGGAGAGTCGGGGAGCAGCAGGGCTGGCCGGAGGAGATCGGAGGGGGGGGGGGGCCGGTGGGAAGCAGAGCTGGCGGGGAGAGTCGGAGGGCAGCAGGGCTGGCCGGGGGAGATCGGGGGGGGGCGGGCGGTGGGAAGCAGAGCTGGCGGGGAGAGTCGGGGGGCAGCAGGGCTGGCCGCGGGAGATCGGGGGGGGGGGGCGGCCGGTGGGAAGCAGAGCTGGCGGGGAGAGTCGGGGGGCAGCAGGGCTGGCCGCGGGAGATCGGGGGGGGGGAGGTGGCCGGTGGGAAGCAGAGCTGGCGGGGAGAGTCAGGGGGCAGCAGGGCTGGCTGGGGGAGATCGGGGGCGTGGGGCAGCTGACGGGAGCGGGGCTGGCCGGGGAAGATCAGGAGGAGGAGAACCGGCCAGCAGGAAGTAGGGCTGGCGGTGGGGTGAGGAGCGAATCGGCCAGCGGGGAGCAGGATCAAGCAACGCCGGGTAACTCCAGCTAATACTAAAATAATTGGTTAAGGTATAGCTCAGCAAGACTCAGGTTTCATTATATAAACAGGGGTCCAAGAAGGAGACCAAGAAGAAGATCAGAAGTAGAAGAAGCAGAAAGAAAGAAGAAAAGGCTGGAAGAAAACCAGGAACACCAGGAAGAAGGGGGAAGACCTGGAAAAGAAGAACTCACCTCTGAGACACAGGTTAAGACCAGAGAGACTGATCTTGCCTGCCCAACAGGGGAAGGCCGCCTGTACCAGGACTGGTGAGCATAACACTGCGCTTAGCATGTATATTTTGCTTGTTTGGGAATCGTCAATAAATAGAGGATAAGGAAATTACTGGGTGAGGCTCTTTCAGTGGCGAAAGATCCTGCAAGGCTCGCAGGAAGATGTGCCCGGCGCCCTAGGAATTGGGTAAGGGTGGGTGTCCCTACAGTGTGGAAGGGGTACAGAAATTTGTGCGGGTAACAAGGCGATCGGGATCGACTGGTCGATCTTGGAGCCTTTGACAGGGGACCCTGACAGGTTTGGCCCATAGGTTAACCGGTGCGGGCACTTCATCTGCCCCTCTCAGCACTGCCCTGCTGCTGCTGCCCTCTACGTTGGAGGCCCCCCCCCCCCCCCCGCACCGGGAGCCTCCTGCTTTCTGTGCAGGGCACTGGAAGAAGAGGAGGGAGGGTGTTAATGTCAGGGTGCCCCTCCCCCAGCCTGTGCCCCATCTCCACAGAGCAGATGGGGACAGGGATGGAGAGAGCTGGCTGCTTTTGGCAGTGGTGCAGGGCCAGGGTAGGGGTGGGCATGTCTTGGTCCCCTGCACCACCACCCAGCAGCCACCTGTGGTAAGCGGTGCCCAGCTGGAGTCTGCATTCTGAAGCCCGGCCCCAGTCCTGAACCCCTCCTGCACCCCTAAGCAGGGCCGGCCCACAACATTTTGGCACCTGAGGCGGGGAGCTCAAATGACGCCCCCATGCCCCCTCGCATGGGCCAAAACTTTGAAAGGTCTCAATTCTGCCTCCTTCCTGTTCTTCTAGTCTCCTGGGACTGCTCTGCTACCTAGCCATGCACCAGCAGCAGACACAATTTTCTACACTCTGGGTCCTAGTGGCACCCCGCCCCCCCCACAGTCTGGTACCTGAGGTGGCTGCCTCAGTTTGCCTCATGGTAAGGCCAGCCCTGCCCTAGCCCTGAGTCCCCCCCCCCCGCACCCAAACTCCTTCCCAGCGCCTGCACCCTGAACCCCCTCCTGCACCTCAACCCCCCACCCCAGGCTCAGCGCAGAACCCCTCCCACACTCCAAATACTTTAGCCCAAGATCAGAGCCTGCAGCCCCCTCCCTTGCACCCCAACCTTCTCCCTCCAGCTTGATAAAAGTGAGTGAGGATGGAGGAGGGAGGAAGGGTGGAGGGAGCAGGGGCAAGGCCTCGAGAAGGGTCGGGAAGGATTCGGGGCAAGGTTGTCTGGGTTTGAAGTAGACCCTGGAGTGCACTTCAATTCAAAAAGCCATCCCATGTTTAAAAAGGTTGGTGACCACGGCCTTAAAAGGTCACAGAGAGCAGGCCGGCCTTACTTGGCTGTGTCTCACACTTCCTCACTCCTCCTTAGTCATAGCGTGAGAGACAGCCCTTAACCCCCATCTTGTTCAACAGAACAGGAAGCTACTGCAACCACATCTGCCTGTTAGGTCAACCACATCAGCTTCGAACTCAAGACCCAGCTTCAACAGGAAACTCCAGGCGCAGAATCGGGCTTGACTCGCCTCTGCCGACACAAGTCCAGTCCCACCTGAGACAACTAAGGACACAACGCAAAGCGTTCTGTGACCAGCCAGCCATCGTCTCAGTGGGGGGGAGGGGGCATGTGTCCGGCTGGCTCCAATTGGCACCCCAGGACCAGGAGCGGCCCTAGACGAGCTGCCGGAAGCTGGAGCCCTAGGCGAAACGCGCGATCGGCGCCCCCGCCTCCAACGCCCTAGGCGACCGCCACTCCAACTATTTATCAGATGGGACAAGACCTGGCTGATCACACCGGCTTCGCAGGGCGGAGCAAAGGAAACACGGAGCCAGAGAAGCAGCCGGCAAAAAGTATGTGAGTAACAGAGCATGATGATGCAAAACTTCCTGCTTCCAGGGAAGGAAAGCAGCTCTCCGAAGGAGCTACTTTTGCCATCCTTTTGGAGGGGCGTCCTGCCAAAGGCGGAAGCAACAATCCGGACGGAGAGAACCTCCACTCCTCTGCCCGGGATCAGCCTGCCTGGCCACAGGCCAAAGACTGGTAAATAAAACATCGCTTGGCGGGACCGCGGGCGAGTGCAGGAGCAAATGCAAAGTGCTTTGCCGGCATCATCCCAGCCGGCACGAGGCACAAGGCAGGCAACATTTTGCCCCACTGATGTGGGTCTCAAATTCTTGCTCTGTCCCCGCATAGGACAGGACCACTCCCTGCTGCTGCTCGGATCCATGAAATTCCTGACTTCTAGCCTCTCTCCCCGGCAAATCCTCTTGGTCTTCGTCTACCTGCTGGCAGTCATGGGCCTCTCCCTCCTCCTACACCTGCAGAGGAAGTTCCCCTCCCAGGGACACAAGTTCCTTTCTCCCTGGGACCCTGGGACGTCCCCCCAAGGGCAACCTCCTGCCACAGATCTGGGAATGTGGACCGTGAACTCCGCAGGGCGCCTGGGGAACCAGATGGGGGAATACGCCACCCTCTATGCCTTGGCCAAGATGAACGGGCGCCAGGCCTACATCCTGCCGGAGATGCACCAGCAGCTGGCCCCGCTCTTCCGCATCACCCTGCCCGTGCTCTCCAGATACAAGGTCTGGAGCACCCCCTGGAGGGATTACGAGCTCCATGACTGGATGTTGGAGGAGTACAGGCACATCGAGGGGAAATACGTCCGGCTCACGGGCTACCCCTGCTCCTGGACCTTCTACCACCACCTCCGGCAGGAGATCCGCCAGGAATTCTCCTTCCACAACCACATCAGGGAGGAGGCCAACCGGTACCTGGCCGGGCTGCGTCGGCAGCGCCAGAACGTGACCTATGTGGGCGTCCACGTCCGGAGGGGGGACTACGTCTGGGTGATGCCCCAGCATTGGAAAGGGGTGGTGGCGGACAAGGCCTACCTGGACAAGGCCATGGGCTACTTCCGGGCCAGGTACCAGGAGCCGGTCTTCGTGGTGACCAGCAACGGGATGGACTGGTGCCGGGAGAACATTGACGCCTCTCGGGGGGACGTGTATTTCTCGGGGGACGGGAAGGAGTCGTCGCCGGGGAGGGATTTCGCTCTCTTGGCCCATTGCAACCACACAATCATGACCATCGGGACCTTCGGCATCTGGGCCGCCTACCTGGCTGGGGGGGAGACCATCTACTTGGCCAACTACACCCTCCCCGATTCCCCCTTCCTCCGCCTCTTCAAGCCGGAAGCCGCCTTCCTGCCCGAGTGGATCGGGATCGAGGCCGACCTCTCCCCGCTGCGGGGCGGGACGTCCGGCTAACGGAGCTCGGCCACGGGCTGCCAACGGGATCCACCCGCCGTGGCTTGGCCGTGGGCTGAGGACAGGGCCGGGGCGAGCTGGGCTGGGGAGATCGGGAGCCGGGTCGGTGTGGTCCGAACCCTTCACGGAGGAGCCAAAGACCCAGGGGTGTCCCTGGAGGCAGGGGCCTGGGATCCAGGTCTCCTGGGTTCTGCCCTCGGTGCTGGGTGGCGAGGGGGCTGCAGGGTGATGAGCAATGGGGCTGGGCCCAGGACAGGGGGGTTCAGGCCCCAGGCGGGAGGGAGAAGCAACGTGAGGAGCCAGGAAAGGTGACTCTTGACAAGCGTTGGCCGGCGGCGGCGTTTTAGGACTGTTGGGTTGTTACTGTTCCCTTCCGCGGCTGCTGCTGGCGGCTTGTGGACGCCCCCCCCCCCCCCGCCTGAAATACACCCGTGTGCCTTCCTGTGAGTGCTGAGAGCCGCCGTGGGGAACCGGGACGGCTCCTAGGGGCAGGGGAGCTGGGATCTCAGGGGGAGCCAGGGACAGGGGAACATCGCAGGATCCGGGAGACCACGTGCACCTTTGGTGAACAGGCAGGGCACAATGATCCCACTTGTGTTTGTATCCCTAGCAGTGGGCGGACAGTGGGGTCTAGCGGTTAGAGCCAGGAGTCCTGGGTGGTTTTCTCCAGCCCTGGGGAGGGGAGTGGGGTGTGACGTAGCGGGGGGCTGTCTGCTTTGTAACCTGGGGTTCCCACCTGGCTGGTTGCCTCCTGCGATTCCCTCTGACTCACTCCACGCGTGTATTGGCCCAGACACCGAAGGCCCAGCCTGAGCAGATAACAAGGCTCTTCCCAGAGGGACAGACCAAAGAGGCCAGGACTGTCCCCAGGCTGGGGGGCAGGGCCTGGGAGCCGGGTCAGTCTCGGCTGGGCGGGGGGAAGGGAGGATGTTTTTAGACCAAGGAGGGGGGCGAAGCCCCCACCCCCGAGAGGTCTAAGGCTCTGCCCCGGCTCCTGTGGCAACATCCAGCCTGCGCTCTGTCTCTGGGAAGAAATAAACCTTCTCTCTACTGCCTGGCGGAGTCTCCTCTGGCTGCGGACGAGGGGGCAGGGTCGGGGGCCCCCGACGCGCCCCCACGTGGGGTCGAGTGGGTCGAGCCGAGGGGGCTGGACGGCAGGGTCTATTCCCGGCTCCCGGAGGGCAGGAGGTTAGAGTGGTTAGAGCTGCGGGAGCAGGGCTGCCTCAGGCCCTGCAGGGGCAGGTGCGGCGGGGCAGGCGGGGGTGGGGACGTGCCCAGATCCGGGGCAGCAATAGGGGGCTCAGCGGGGGGAGGGGGGCGCCGCCTCTTCCGCAATGGACCCCGGGCTCTTTGGACTCCAGTTGGGTTAAGAACCCCAGGGGGGAAAGACCCTCCTCCTGACGAGGCGGGGGAGGGGAGCACGGCCTGGCAGGGGGAGGAGTTAGAGGGAGGGGGCTGGGCCCCCCAGCCCTTCCGGGCCCCTCACTCCCGCCTGCAGCCCCTGCCGGTCCCATCCCCGGACCTGCGGGGCCCTGTGCAGCTCCCTCTCCCGGGACAGACGGACGGACCAACGGCCCCGATGCTCAGAGAGGTTTTATTGGCGGGGCGTGGGGGCAGGTTTCAAAGCCGGGGGCCCTGCGAGGTGCTGCGGCGGGGCAGTCCTTGGGGGAAGGGAATGGGGGGCAGGGAGGGGTCGGAGCGGGGGGGCAGATCTGGGGTTCTTCGTTTCTTCCTCCCCCGCCCGTCTGCGAGTCTCTGCTCCTGCTGGAGAGACACAGAACGGCGAAGAGGAAACTGAAACCACAGAAGAAACGTTGCTGCCCCGGCCTTGCCCTCCCTCCGAGCTGGCCCCCCCCCAGCCCCACATCTGCCAGCGGAGGGCGCTGTGGGGCAGGGGTCCTGGCAGGGGGGGAAGGCTCCCTGTGACCCAGTCCGGCCTGGCCCAGCAGGGGGCGCTGTGGGGCACAGGGCAGGGGTCCGGGCAGGGGGGGAAGGCTCCCTGTGACCCAGCCCGGCCTGGCCCAGCAGGGGGCGCTGTGAGGCACAGGGCAGGGGTCCGGGCAGGGGGGGAAGGCTCCCTGTGACCCAGCCCGGCCTGGCCCAGCAGGGGGCGCTGTGGGGCACAGGGCAGGGGTCCGGGCAGGGGGGGAAGGCTCCCTGTGACCCAGTCCGGCCTGGCCCAGCAGGGGGCGCTGTGGGGCACAGGGCAGGGGTCCGGGCAGGGGGGGAAGGCTCCCTGTGACCCAGTCCGGCCTGGCCCAGCAGGGGGCGCTGTGGGGCAGGGGTCCGGGCAGGGGGGGAAGGCTCCCTGTGACCCAGTCCGGCCTGGCCCAGCAGGGGGTGCTGTGGGGCACAGGGCAGGGGTCCGGGCAGGGGGGGAAGGCTCCCTGTGACCCAGTCCGGCCTGGCCCAGCAGGGGGTGCTGTGGGGCACATGGGGGCTGGGGGGTTTCACCTGCTCAGCCCTGCCCGGCGCCCGAGGTCTCAAATTTCTTCTTCCGGCCCTCCATGCCGCTCATGGCGTCGATGTTCTTGCGCCAGTCGCCCACCTCCCGGTTCTCCTGTGGGGGGAGGGGGAGGGGAGGGTCAGACCAGATATCGGGGGGGGGAATGCCCTGCTCCCCCCCCCGCCCGGCCTGCCCCTCCCCCGCTCACCTTCTCGGCGTCGTCTTTCTTGACCTGCTTGAGGTTGGCCCGCAGGTCCATGGACACCTTGTGCTTGGAGCCCAGCAGGGCCTGCATCATGGCGTCGGCCGAGAGCCGGACCCGCCGCAGCGCCGGGCGCTTGAACTTCCCCCGCAGGTCGAAGATTTTCTGGTTCAGATCCTCGATCTGGGGGGAGGGGAGCAGGATGGGGGGGTCAGGCAACAAAAGGGGGCGCTGGGCTGCAGGGAGTGGGGTGGGGGCCCAGCAAGGGGCGCTAGGCTGCGGGGGGTGGGGGCCCAGCAGGGGGCGCTGGGGGGGGGGGCTGCAGAGGCCGTTGGGCTGCAGGGAGCGGGATGGGGGCCCAGCAGGGGGTGCTGGGCTTCGGGGGGGGGGCAGGGCGGGCGCTGGGCTGCAGGGGGTGGGAGGTGGTGGGCGGAGCTCATGGGGTGGGCCTAACTCCCAGCTCTGCATCACCATCTAGTGGCCATTGCAGTCATTGCACCTGGGGGTTGGCTCTGGGCTCCAGGACCCTTACGTGGGGGGGTCTGGGCGGCTTGCAGGGGGTCTGGGCCGGTGGGGGAGGAGGGGCGCCAGGGCCCCCCGGCCGTACCTCGTTGATGCTCTTGCTGACCCGAACCTGCATGTCGTAGCGCTCCTCGTCCACGCGGTCCACACGGGTGTGCAGCTCCCGGCACAGCTCCTGCAGGGGGACAGTGCCATGGGGGGGGGGGAAATGGTTTCTCTGCCCTGCCCCCCACAACCCTCTGGCCCAGCCGGTCCCTCGGCGCCCTGGTGAGCCCCCCTAGCCCTGCCCAGGGGTTACCTGCAGCTCAGCCAGGGGCAGGCTGGCCAGGGCGAGTGGGGCGCAGCGCTCTTCCAGGTACCGCTGCTTCTCCCGGCCCCGCTCCTCCTCCTCCTGCTCCAGCTCCTGCTTTGCGATCTGCAGCATCAGCGTCTGGAGGTGTGAGAGGGGCTGGGTGACACCCCCTGTCTGACCCACAGGCCCATCGACCCGGCCTCCCGCCTCCCCCCCATGGGCCCATCAACACAGTCTCCCGCCTCCCCACAGGCCCATCGACCCGGCCTCCAGCCTCCCCTGCCATGGGCCCATTGACCCGGCCTCCTGCCTCCCCACGGGCCCATTGACCTGGCCCCCCGCCTCGCCCACCATGGGCCCATCGACCCGGCCTCCCACTTCCCCATGGGCCCATCAACCCGGCCTCCCGCCTCCCTGCCCCCCTGCAGCTGGATGGGATGCCTGAGATGTTACCTTGAGCTGCAGTTTCCGAGAAGCGGTGATCTTGGATTTTCGCTGCATTAGAAGAAGCCAGAGACTTTTTATAAGGTACCAGTCAGCAGGGCCCTTGCCCCACTGGGCGCTGCCCAGACACCTTTCAACCCCGAGCCCAGGGCCCTGCCCCACTGGGCGCTGCCCAGACCCCCTTCCAGCCCCGAGCTC
This sequence comes from Pelochelys cantorii, assembly GCA_032595735.1. Classification (NCBI taxonomy): domain Eukaryota; kingdom Metazoa; phylum Chordata; order Testudines; family Trionychidae; genus Pelochelys; species Pelochelys cantorii. The sequence continues at coordinate 10,098,750 of CM064358.1, read as the reverse complement.
AGGGCCCTGCCCCACTGGGCGCTGCCCAGCCCCCTTCCAGCCCCGAGCTCAGGGACCCATCCCACTGGGCACTACCCAGCCCCCCTTCCAGCCCCGAGCTCAGGGCCCTGCCCCACTGGGCGCTGCCCAGACCTGCCCCACTGAGAGGGAGTCTGGGGCAGAGCCAGGAGCCAGCCCCAGGACTTGGGGGGCTGGGGAGACGTCGCCCGGGCCCGGAGCCCACCTTGACGTGCGGCTCCGTCGCATAGGCCCGGTAGTTGGCGGAGGATTTGCGCCGGAGGGGTGGCATGGTGGCCGGCGGTGGGGGTGGGGGGGCCGGCTTGGGGGGCTCCGGTTCCTGGGGCCCCTCCTCAGTGTCCTCTTCTTCCTCCTCCACCACATCCTCTTCCTCCTCCTCGTACTGGAGAGGTGGGGGGGTCAGGCTGTCAGGGTTTGCACCGAGGGGCCGGGCTGCCCTTGGCGAGCTGGGGGCAAGGACGCAAACCCCCCCCCCCAGTTACGGGCAACGACCCCGAAACAGTTTGGAAAGTGGGCGGAGTCATTTCTCAGAGTGCAGGAGGGTTAGAGGGTCACGGGGGGGGGGGGGAATAGCAGGGGGCAAATTCCAGGAGATTATATGTAGTATAAGGCTGGGTGGCTCAGGGAGGCGGGGAATGGGGCAGGGGTCTGTCCCCTCCAGGGGGCGCTGGCTCTGATCTGGGCCCAGCAGGGCAGGTGATGAAAAGGGCTTGGATCACCCATAACCGCCCTCCCCCCCAGATATCCCCCCCAGGCATCGCAGGGGAGAGAGGCCCCGGCTCCTCCTTACGGTGACGTCCTCCCTGCAGAGACAGAAAGACAAAGGGGATTAGGCACCAGCAGCCCCCCCACCTCCTGCTTCTCCACCCCCACAAGTCGGGATTTGCCCTCTCAGTGCACAGGGAAACTGAGGCACACAGCGGGGCAGAGACGTGCGCCTGCGAAAATCCCATGGGCTGCCCACACCCCTCCTGGAGCCAGACAGGTCAAAACCCTGCTACTCACTCGTCTGCCATGTCCTGCCGCGACTGCCCTGGGAAGAGCTGGGAGGGGAAGACGGAAAATATGATTTGCCCTGCACGGAGTGGGGGGGTCTGGCCTCCGGGAATGGGGCAGGGCCTGGCTGGAGGGAGGCGGGGGTTGGACCCTGCCTCAGACCCGTTATCTGCCCAGGGCCGGCTGCTCTGCCCCTATTTGGGGCGGGAGGCGCTCGGGCTGATAAGCCCCTAAGTGGGTGAAGCTAAATATAAACCCCCCGAGTGCTGCCCTGGGGCCGGCCTGAGGCTGGAGCTGGCTCAGGGAGAGGGTGTGGGGCGGGGTAGCTGGGCAGGAGCCAGCCGGAGCCCGAAGATGCTGCAAAGGGGGGAGGGTTGGGGCAGATTTCGGGGGTGTGGACGGGGCGGGGCTCAAAATATCCCCCAGCAGCCGGTCCCCCACCAGGGCCCCTCCCGTCCCTCCTCCTGGGGTCAGGGGGCCCCTCCCGTCCACCCCCCCCCCAGGGTTCAATGGAGGGCAGGTGGGGCCCTCCCATCCATCCCCCTCCCGGGCTCGGTTGGGTTACCTGAGAGTCCGGTGGCAGTGTGGGGCTGGGCCAGGCCGGGCCGGGGAGTTATGAAGGGTCTGGAGCCGCAGTTCGGCCCTGTAGGGAGCGAGGGGTGGGGTCAGCTCCGAAGGGGCGGGGGGGGGGGGCATTGGACCTGGCTTTGTGTGTGTGTGTCCCTGTGTGTTTGTGTCCCTGTGTGTGTGTGTGTGTGTGTGTGTGTCCCTCGGTCAGGTGTGTGGTATGTGTGTCCCTGTGCAGAAGTATGTTCCTCTGTGTCTGTGTATTTTTGGGGGGGTGGTCCCCCTGGGTTTGTAGGTTTCTATGATTCTATGTGTATGTTCCTTTGGGTGAGTGAGTATATTCCTCTGTATGTGTGTGTCCCTGGGCATGTGTGTGTGTCCCAGAGTCAGGGTGTGTGCATTTATCTGTGTGTGTGTGTGTCCCTGAGTGTGTATTCTTCTGTGTGTGTGTGTGTTCCTGTGTGTGTATGTCTATTCCTGTGTGTGTGTTCCTAGGTGTGTCTCTGTGTGTGTGTTCCTGTGTGTGTCACTGAGTGTGTGTCTGTGTGTTCATATGTATTCCTCTGTGTGAGCCCTTGAGAGTGTATTCATCTCTGTGTGTATGTGTATTCCTGGTGTGTGTTCCTGGGTGGGTTAGGGTTGTGGGAGTGTCCCTGGATGTGTATGGGTGTTCCTATGGGTGTATATTCCTGTCTGTGTGTCCCTATGTATGAATCCCACTCAGTGTTTGTGTGTGTCCCGGGGTGATTATGTGTGTTCCTCTCTGGGTGTGGGTGTGTATTCCTGTCTGTGTGTCCCTGGGTGGGTATGTCCCTGCTGCCCCTGCTTTGTGCGTGTGTCCTTGTGTGTGTATATGTTCCCTTCTGTGTGTGTGCGTGTGTGTGTGTCCCTCTGTGTGTGTGTATATATGTTCCTCTGTGTGTGTATGTGGTATTTCTGTGTATGCTCGTGTCCCTGCTGCCCTCTGCTCCGCGTGTGTTCTCGTCTGCGTGTCCCAAGTTCTGTATGTGCGTGTCTCCAGGTGTGTGTGTGTGTGTGTGTGTGTGAGAGTGACCACCCCCTGCTGTGTATCCTTCTCTGTGTGTGTTCCTAAGGGCTGTCCATCCCTCTGTGTCCGTCCCTCTGTATGTGTGTCCCTGTGTCTCCCTGCGTCCCTGGTTATGTTTCTGTCCCTGGGTGTGTGTCCCTGTGCCCAGGATGTGCCCAGCCGCCCCATACTGTGTGTGTGTCCCCCAGTCCATGTCTGCTACAGCCGCCTGTTGTGTCTCTCTCCCAGCTGTATGTGTGTGTCCCTGTGCTCAAAGGGTGTGCGTGTATGTCCCTTCCGCCCCCTGCTGGCGGGGCCGGGCCTGCACCCTGCGTATTCCTACTGTCCCTTGCTGGTGGAGCCAGGCCTGTGTGTCCCTGGTGCCCACACCTGGCGGGGCCGGGCCCTGTGTGTCCCTGGCGCCCCCTGCTGGCAGGGCCGGGCCCTGTGCCCTGCGTGTGCCTGCCGCCCCCTGCTGGCAAGGCCTGGCCCTGCGTGTTCCTGGTGCCCCCTGCTGGCGAGGCCAGGCCCTGCGCCCTGCATGTCCCTGGTGCCCCCTGCTGGCGGGACTGGGCCCTGCGTGTCCCTGGCACCCCCTGCTGGCGGGGCTGGGCCCTGCATGTCCCTGGTGCCCCCCTGCTGGCGGGCCGGGCCCTGCATGTCCCTGGTGCCCCCTGCTGGCGAGGCCAGGCCCTGCGCCCTGCATGTCCCTGGTGTCCCCCGCTGGCGGGACTGGGCCCTGCATGTCCCTGGCGTCCCCTGCTGGTGGGGCTGGGCCCTGTGCCCTGCGTGTCCCTGGCGCCCCCTGCTGGCGGGGCCGGGTGCTGCGCTGTGTGTCAACCCCAAACCGGAGCTGGAAGCGAAGGAGCTGGAGTTGCAGGAGCCGTGGCTGGCAGACAGAGCACGCGAGCGGATCGTGCTGAGCAGCGAAAGCAGGAGCTGGAGTTGGAGGCGAGACGGGGCCAGAGGGCTTGCCCAGTGGAAGTGGAGAGGGGCCCCGGGATGGCAGCGTTGGCGTAGGGCGGGGGGGGGCTGGTCTCTAAGCTGCTACCCCAGTTCAGGGAGGGGGAGGACACTGATGCCGACCTCCCTGCCTTGGAGATCGGCTCCCAGTGGACCCCACAGACGGGCTCTGCTGTCTGACCCCTGCCAGGACCCTAGCGGCATTCGGCCAAGTGCATGGGACTGAGGCTAAGGATCTGGCCAATCCGGGCCCAGGACTCACCTACAAGGGGGTCGCCAACCCACAGGGGGAATATCTCCACAGGTGGGTTGAGGGGGCTGGGGCCACCCCCACAGTGCACATGTAGGACATTGGCCCTCCAGCCCTGCTTGGCCCGCCACCGAAGATCTGCGCAGCGCGGGGATGCCCGGGGATGCCTTTGTGGCCAGCCAGTCTGGGGCAGGAAGGTGGCCCACATCAGGGACTGAGGAGTCCTCCAGAGTCCCCTCGAAAGTGGGACTCTAGAAAACCCCGCATGGGGGGGGGGGCCCCGGAATGCTGGGGCAGGTCAGGAAGCACCGAGGGGTGGGCTAGGCTGGAGCCTCCAGCCTAAGGTGGGGAAACTGAGGCACAGCCAAGTTTTCAGCTTGGAAAAGACATGACTAAAGGATGGGGGGGGGGGAGTATGTTCATGTCCATAAACGGTGCGGAAAAAGCGATGAAGGAAATGCTCTTCATTCCTTCGCAGACATTTGGGGCTTGGCTTGCTCTGAGCATGCCCAGGAACACCGCTGAAGCCTCTGTCCTTAGTCTGCCCCCCTCATGCACTCACTCTCCCCCCCATCACGGCGTGCACAGGTCACCCCCCCCGTCTGAGATGGCGCCTGTCCCGCCCCACCGACCCGCGGGTTCCCGCTGGGGACAAGCTTTGCGAGGCCTGGCGCAGGCTGTGCGCCCGCCTCGCTTGCAATGCGCACGAGCAATCCCGCCAAGAACGGGCCAACGGGACCCCCCCCTCCGGCATCACTGTGGGCAGAGGCCCCATGCTCCGGGCAAATCAGGACCTCCCAGGGGTAACTGCAGGCTGCCAAGGCGGGAGGGGCTAGCGGGCTCGGGGGGCGGGGGGAATCTCTTCAGCCAGTTTCTCTGGGGGACCTGATGCTCCGGAGGCAAGTTTCTGGGGGTCCAAGGTGGGGGCAGGGCTGCCCCATGGGAGCGAGAGCCTCGTGCCCCTGGGGGTGGGTGGGAGGAAGGGGACAGGGTGCATGGAGGTGACCCTGACCCGAGGTGGTGGCACCCGACTGCCACGGGCACAGACCGGACCCCTGCTGCCTTTGCCGACCCTTGGGCCCCCCTGCAGCCCGCTCAGGCCTCGCTTCAGGCCAGGCCAGAGCTCCCCAGCTCCGCCTGCCTTGCCCCAGCCCTGCTCTGCCTTGGGAAGCCTCCAGTTTCCTTAGCAGCCAGGTCCCTCCGGCTCCCCAGCTAGGGCAAGAGCCTGTCTCCTTCCCTCCCTCCGGGAACCCTTATTCCCACCGGCCGCCCGCTGGGCCCTGATGGGTAACCTGAGCCTGGAGGGGGTGTAACCAGGTAACACCTTGTGCTGGGCAAGCTGGACAAAGGCTGGAGGGACAGAGATGGGTGGCTGAGTGAGTCTCGCTGGCTGGGGGGCAGAGATGGGGGGTACGCCCCTGGCTCTGGGCCCCCCTCTCCCCAAGCTGGGTTGTCCTGGCTGCTCCTGGTCCCTGTGTTGACAAGTCTGTGCTCTGCTGTGTCCCCAGGAACCAACACACCTTGTTCTCCCTGCTGGCGCTGGCGGTCGGGGGTGCAGGGCCCGGAGGGCGCCCCACTTCTCAGTGCTCGAGGCTCTAAGGATCCTGCAGTGGCTGGAGTGCCCGGCCTTTCCTCCTTCTTAATCCCCCCGCCTCCCTCTGCCTGTAGAAACTCCCCGCCCCGAAGGCAAGGCTGCCCCCGCTCACACTCTGTTGCGTTTGGGAACAGGGCGCGCCGCTCTGAGCAGACCGCAAGTATGAAATCCAGTGGGGGGGGGGAAACTTTAGGGGCCCCAGCCCCCCTACATGATGCCCTGGTGGGGAGGAGCCAACTTAGTAGAAGGTGCCACAGATTTCTACATCCCACGAGAGGGCAGGATGGCCCCCAGGACTCTGCGGGCAGGGGCAACTATTTATCAGCTGGGACACGATCTGTCTGATCAGACCAGCTTTGCAGGGCGGAGCAAAGCAAACACGGAGCCAGAGAAGCAGCCGGCACCAACGCACGTCAGACACACAGCATGACGATGCAAAACTTCCTGCTTCCAGGGAAGGAAAGCAGCTCTCCGAAGGCGCTACTTTTGCCATCCGTTTGGAGCACCATCCAGCCAAATATGGGAGCATCGGTCCGGACGGAGAGAGCCCCCGCTCCTCCGCCCGGGATCAGCCTGCCTGGCCACAGACCAAACCCTGGTAAATAAAACATCGCTTGGCGGGACCGCGGGTGAGTGCGGGAGCAAATGCAAAGTGCTTTGCCGGCATCAACCCGGCGTCCTGCCTTTCCCCCGAGGAAGACCCCGGGTGCTTCTTATAAGCACAAGGCAGGCAACATTTTGCCCCACTGATGTGGGTCTCACATTCTTGCTCTGTCCCCGCATAGGACAGGACCACTCCCCGCTGCAGCTCGGATCCATGAAATTCCTGACTTCTAGCCTCTCTCCCCGGCAAGTCGTCTTGGTCTTCGTCTACCTGCTGGCAGTCATGGGCCTCTCCCTCCTCCTACACCTGCAGAGGAAGTTCCCCTCCCAGGGACACAAGTTCCTCTCTCCCTGGGACCCTGGGACGTCCCCCCAAAGGCAGCCTCCTGCCACGGATCCGGGCATGTGGACCGTGAACTCCGCAGGGCGCCTGGGGAACCAGATGGGGGAATACGCCACCCTCTACGCCTTGGCCAAGATGAACGGGCGCCAGGCCTACATCCTGCCGGAGATGCACCAGCAGCTGGCCCCGCTCTTCCGCATCACCCTGCCCGTGCTGTCCAGATACAAGGTCTGGCTCATCTCCTGGAGGGATTACAGGCTCCATGACTGGATGTCGGAGGAGTACAGGCACATCGAGGGGAAATACGTCCAGCTCACGGGCTACCCCTGCTCCTGGACCTTCTACCACCACCTCCGGCAGGAGATCCGCCAGGAATTCTCTTTCCATGACCACATCAGGGAAGAGGCCAACCGGTACCTGGCCGGGCTGCGTGGGCAGCGCCAGAACGTGACCTACGTGGGCGTCCACGTCCGGAGGGGGGACTACGTCTGGGAGATGCCCCAGCGTTGGAAAGGGGTGGTGGCGGACAAGGCCTACCTGGACAAGGCCATGGGCTACTTCCGGGCCAGGTACCAGGAGCCGGTCTTCGTGGTGACCAGCAACGGGATGGACTGGTGCCGGGAGAACATTGACGCCTCGCGGGGGGACGTGTATTTCTCGGGGGACGGGAAGGAGTCGTCGCCGGGGAGGGATTTCGCTCTCTTGGCCCATTGCAACCACACGATCATGACCATCGGGACCTTCGGCATCTGGGCCGCCTACCTGGCTGGGGGGGAGACCATCTACTTGGCCAACTACACCCTCCCCGATTCCCCCTTCCTCCGCCTCTTCAAGCCGGAAGCCGCCTTCCTGCCCGAGTGGATCGGGATCGAGGCCGACCTCTCCCCGCTGCGGGGCGGGACGTCCGGCTAACGGAGCTCGGCCACGGGCTGCCAACGGGATCCACCCGCAGTGACTTGGCCGTGGGCTGAGGACAGGGCCGGGGCGAGCTGGGCTGGGGAGATCGGGGCAGACTGGAGCCGGGTCGGTGTGGTCCGAACCCCTCACGGAGGAGCCAAAGACCCAGGGGTGTCCCTGGAGGCAGGGGCCTGGGATCCAGGTCTCCTGGGTTCTGCCCTCGGTGCTGGGTGGCGAGGGGGCTGCAGGGTGATGAGCAATGGGGCTGGGCCCAGGACAGGGGGGTTCAGGCCCCAGGCGGGAGGGAGAAGCAACGTGAGGAGCCAGGAAAGGTGACTCTCGACAAGCGTTGGCCGGCGGCGGCGTTTTAGGACTGTTGGGTTGTTACTGTTCCCTTCCGCGGCTGCTGCTGGCGGCTTGTGGACGCCCCCCCGTCTGAAATACACCCGTGTGCCTTCCTGTGAGTGCTGAGAGCCGCCGTGGGGAACCGGGACGGCTCCTAGGGGCAGGGGAGCTGGGATCTCAGGGGGAGCCAGGGACAGGGGAACATCGCAGGATCCGGGAGACCACGTGCACCTTTGGTGAACAGGCAGGGCACAATGATCCCACTTGTGTTTGTATCCCTAGCAGTGGGCGGACAGTGGGGTCTAGCGGTTAGAGCCAGGAGTCCTGGGTGGTTTTCTCCAGCCCTGGGGAGGGGAGTGGTGTCTAGTGGGTAGAGCCGAGGGGGGCTGGAAGGCAGGACGCTTGGGTTTTGTTCCCGGCTCCCGGAGGGGAGGAGGGTGTAGTGGTTAGAGCTGCGGGCACAGGGCTGGGAGGGCCAGGCCGTAGACTCCCCCCCGGCACTGCAGCGGCAGGGCTGGCTGCGGGCGGGGACAGGTGGCCATGCGAACAGGACGGGGATTGGCCCACTCCCAGACTAATGCAGGTCCAGGCTGTCATTGGGATGGGGGGCACGACCCCTCTGGTGGCCCCCCCAATGGACAAGGTGGTCTGGACCCAGCAGGGCTGTAGGCTCCCTGCGCGCCGAGGGGGCCACTCAGCCAAGGCCCGGTGCTGGCTGGTGACAAGCCCTTCCTGGCCTTCCCCGGCGCCCCAGAGCCAGACTGGGCAGGAGGCGGAAAGGGGGAGCGAGACCCCATGGGGTACGGGGGCAAGGAGCCGCCGCCTGGGAGCAGCCCCGTGTGCCCAGAGAGACGGACGCCCGGCCCTGGGGCGGGCCCTGAACAAGCTGCAGCCGGACCCGTCTGGGTGGCACCTCGCTGGGTGCCCGACCCCTCTCCCCTGCCCCGCTGCGCCAGTGGGAAGGGGCCCGGGCCCAGCTGCTGAGATGGAGCCTGCCCCTGCAGGGGAAGGACGGGGGGGGGGGGAGGGAAATGTCACAGGCCCCTGGCTAAGCGGGCCCCCCCTCGGTCTCGTGGGGGGGGGGAAGGTGAGGAAGGGGGGAGCTGTTGGGTTGTCCCGGGGGCTGCCTGCAGAGGGGGAGGGGCCTGTGGCCCTGGGTGGCCCTGGCGTAATGGGGAGGTTGTTGTTACAGGGACCAGCACAGAACGGGGGGCTCTGGCCGTGGAGAAGGGAGACCCCGGCGCCGGGGGCCCGAGAGGCCCAGCTGGGGCGGCCCAGCCCATGGGGGGACAAGAGGTTGTGGAGAGGAGACCCCAGTGACCTGCCCAGCGGCAAAGTTCAGATGCGGGGGGGTGTGGGGTGGGGCAGCGACCCTGCTTAGCTGGACAGGAGCCAGAGGCGGGGGAGCGGCTGCGGGGGGCTGTTGGGGGCTCGGCCGGAAGGGGGGGCCGCTGGGCAGGGCAGGGGGAGCAGACGGAGCCCAAGGGGCGGCAGGGCAGACTCAGACGGGCTGGGCTGGGGGGGGCCAAGGGCTCCTGTGCTGGGTTCAAAGCTCTATAAACCCTCCCGTGTGACGCTGGCTGGGAGTCACTCTGGGCTGGAGAACAGGGCTGGACCCCCCCTCCGGGCGTGGGGCTCCAGGGGGCCAGAGAGAGAGGACTCCCCAAAGGGCCCACAGCAGGGACAGGCTGGGGGCTGAGAAAGGGGTGATCCCAGGAGGCAGAGGGGCTGAAACCCTGAGAGGGGCCCTCTGAGAAGGGGCTGTTGCACTGGAGGGGGGTGCCCCCCAGACCCTACAGCACCCCTTTGTCTCCCTGCCGTGCCCCTCACAGCCCAGCACCCCCCCTTGCCCCCTGCCCCACCCCTCATGGCCCAGCACCCCCCCTTGTCCCCTGCCCCGTCCCTCACAGCCCAGCACCCCCCTTGGCCCCCTGCCCTGCCCCTCATGGCCCAGCACCCCCCCTTGTCCCCTGCCCTGTCCCTCACGGCCCAGTACCCCCCTTGGCCCCCTGCCCCGCCCCTCATGGCCCAGTCCCCCCATAGCCCCCTGCCCCATCCCTCACGGCTCAGCGCCCCCATGACCCCCTGCCCCGTCCCTCACAGCCCAGCGCCCCCTTGGTCCCCTGCTCTGCCCCTCACGGCCCAGCGCCCTCGAGCGCTGCCCTGGGCCATGGGGCCAGCGCTGCCTGCAGGGAGAGCGCCCCCTGCTGGGCCCCTGCCCCGCTCCCTTCCCCACAGCAAACCTCCGGCACCCAGACTCCAGGGGGGTTTATTTCCAGTCCAACCTTGTTCATCTGCCCCTCCCCGGGGCGGGGCCGTGGGAGACAGGAGGGTGCATGTGTGGGGCGCCATCCCCTGGGGGGCATGTGGAGCCAGGGGAGCAATGGGGAGGGGTGTCCCCGGACTCCCCCTGCTGGCGCTGGAAGCGGGCCCAGGCCCGGCTCTGTCCATCTGGTGTCCCCTGCGGCGCGAAGCCGGCCCCGGCGGCCAGGGCCGTCACCCTGGCGAGGAAGGCGTCCGCCTGCTCCTTCCGCACGTCAGGCAGGAAGCTGTGGGAATCGGGGGGTCAGAGGGGAGACGAGGCGGCGGGGGGGGGGAGGGGGGCTGATCTGCCCCCAGCAGGGCCCCCCGGCCGGCACTCACCTGGGGAGCTCAGTGAGGAGCGTGGCGCCGGGGGCGAGGACCTGCTGCAGCTCCGGGCTCAGGGCGTGCACCATGCTGCGGGCAGGGCACCGCTGGTATGGCTGGGGCAGGGACCTGCTCCCCCAGAGCTGGGGGGGGGACCCAGGAGCCCGGGCCGCCTGCTCCGGCCCCCTGCTCTAACTCCCCACCCCTCTGCTCCGGCCCCCCGCCCCCTGCTCTAACTCCTCACCCTCTGCTCCGGCCCCCCGCCCCCTGCTCTAACTCCTGACCCTCTGCTCCGGCCCCCCGCCCCCTGCTCTAACTCCCCGCCCCTCTGCTCCGGCCCCCCGCCCCCCGCTCTAACTCCTCCCCGCCCCCCTCTGCTCCGCCCCCCCCGCCCCCTGCTCTAACTCCCCGCCCCCTGCTCTAACCGCCCTCTGCTCCGCCCCGCCCTGCTCTAACTGCTCCGCCTCTGTCCGGCCCCCGCCCCCTGCTCTAACTCCTGACCCTCTGCTCCGGTCCCCCGCCCCCTGCTCTAACTCCCCGCCCCTCTGCTCCGGCCCCCCCGCCCCCCGCTCCAACTCCCCACCCCCTGCTCCAACTCCCCAACCCTCTGCTCCGGCCCCCCGCTCTAACTCCCCACTCCCTGCTCTAACTCCCCACCCCCCTGCTCTAGCCCCCCGCCCCCTGCTCTAACTCCCCCACCCCCCCGCCCCCTGCTCTGACTCCCCTCTCCCCTGCTCTAACCCCCCACCCCCACTCTGACTGCCATTCCCCCCCACCCACCCGCTCTAACTCCTGAACCCCCCCACTCTGGACCCCCGCCCCCCTGTTCTAACATCCCTCTCCCCACTCTAACCCCCGCTCCCCCTGCTCTAACCTTGCACCTCCCGTTCTAACCCCCGCCCCCCACTCTAACCCCCAGCTCTTAACATCTGCCCCCTGCTCTGACCCCCACCCCCAACTCTAACCACCCATCCCCCACTCTAACCTCTGCCCCCCCTCCCGCTCTAGCCCCCACTGCCGTTCTGACCCCCGGCGCCCGCCCCCTACCTGCAGGAGAAGTAGAGCAGGTGGAAGTGCTGGTGATACTGGCTCCTGTGGGGCAGCCGGGCCATGCAGCTGAGCGGCAGGAAGTGAATCCGGACGGGGCCGGGGCAGGCAGCATCTGGGGGGGAACCTGCCGCTGATCAGCATGCGGCTAGGACATGGGGGAGGGGGAGTCCCCGCAGCCCTGGGGCTCCAGGCGTGGACGGGCCGGTGGGAGGCGGGGGAGCTCCAGCACTGGGGGAAGAGGCTCCCCAAATCCCCCCGCCCATGGCACAAGGACTCACCCGCATCCTGGAGGCCGGGATCTGGCTTTGGGGCAGGGCTCTCCTGGGCCGGGGCAGCCCCACGGGCCGCCTCGGGGGAGGGCGGCGGGGCGGCGTAGGGGGCCCGGGCTGCCAGCTCGTGGAAGAGGGCCGTGACATTGTACAAGGAGATCTCCTGGGCACTCTGGCAATGCAGAGAAGAGAGAGGGGAGGGGGGGCCCCACAATCCTGCCCCATTCCCCCCAAGACCGGGGGACTTCCCACTTCTCCCCCATTCCCCCTCCCTAGGATCAGAGCACCCCCAGGTCCCTCAGAGGGCTCCTCACGCACTGGGGGGACCCCCTCCCCAAAGGCCCTGCCCCCCGGGGGGCGCCTCCCCCTACCTTGGCGGGGAGCCCGTTGACGGTTCTCAGCAGACTCGGCTCCTCGGACTCGATCCCGAAGGGGATGTACGGCCCCGTGGCGACGTCGCCCCAGTACCCCCGGGCCGGCACCAGCTCCCCCTTCTGGGCGGAGGGAGGCAGTGCGTTACCCAGCCCCCCAGCCCACCTGAGACCCCCATTTCCCCAGCCTACGGCAGCCCCCCGGCCCATCTGAGACCCCCATTTCCCCAGCCGACAGCAGCCCCCCACATCTGAACTCCCATGTCAGACCCCTCCACTCCCCTGGCTTATGGGAGCCCCCCCATCTGAACCCCCCAGCCTATGGCAGCCCCCTACAATTCCCCCACCCACGACCTCTTCTCCAGTCCCCCCCCCCGGGCTCCCTCCGGCTCCCGCTAATGAAACAATCTTCACCCCTCGCTTGTGTCACACGACTTCATCCTCCCCAGGGACTGGGCTCCAGCCCCCCACAGCCCAGGGATCCCCACCCCCGCACCGTCCCCACAGCCCAGGGATCCCCACCCCCACACGGTCCTCAAACCCCAGGGATTCTCCCCCCAGCCGCCCTGGGGCTCACGTGTCTCAGGAGCCTCCCGGAGGCCAAGGTTTTGTTGGGGACGTCGTAGACGCCCTCCCGCATCTCAAAGGCCACCCCCGTGTCCCGCCATCGGGAGAACTCGCGGCCGCCGATAGCTCTGGCCTGCAGGGCAAGAAGGGTGGTGAGGGTCAGCCCTGCCTGCCAGGAGACAGCCCCCGCCCCGCTCCCGCCAGCCCAGAGCCCCCTGCCGGCCCCCCCCCGCTCCCTGTAGCCCAGAGCCCCTGCCGGGCCCCCGCCCCGCTCCCTGCAGGCCAGAGCCCCCGTCCCGCCCCCTGCATGTACTGCTGCACCCAGTGGAGAACTCTCCCCCCCTCCCCCGCCGTGGGTCCTACGGCTCACCCCGCGTTCATGCAGCTTCATGGTGAGGTCCCAGTCACACACGCCGCGGCGGGCATCGTAACGGGTGCCCAGGTACTGCCGGACCCGCAGGTCCCAGAGCCGGGCGATCGGGAAGGCCTGCGGGTCCGGGTTGCGCCAGAACCGGAAGATGCCCTCAAGCTGGTCCCGCTCCTTGAACTGTTGGACAGAGGGACGCCCGAGGCTCAGCCTGGGAGCCGCCCAGCAGTGACTACCCTGCCAGGCCGGGGGGGGGGCAGTGGGCCTAGTCCTCCCCACCGCAGACCAGGGAGCAGCCCGGGAGAATCCCCAGAGCAGAGCTTTCGCAGCACCCGCCCAGCGGGACTGACAACCTGCCGCTGATGGATGCTCCCCCACAGCGCTCCGTAAATCAGGCTGATGGTTAACGACTTGCCACCGTCACACACAGACGCTCTTTCTGGTCTGGATTTACCTTGCTTCAGCAACCAGACGTCGGCTCGGCGTTGGCTTTCCTCTGTTCCCCCCAGGAGCCCACTAGGGCAGTGTTTCTTAAACTTTTTAAGACCGAGGAACACCAAACAATAATTTTTTTATGAGGAACACCAAGGATTTTTTGTTGAGGGGGAAAAAAAAGGTTGGGAGGGAGAGTTATTGAGCAGAGCAAAAAAAAAAAAAAAAAAAGGTTACCTGCCCCTTTAAGGGTGGCCATTTTGAACTCTGTTCTCCGTGGCACACCTCTAACTGCTTCGCGGCACACCGGTGTGCCACAGATCACAGTTCAAGAAACACTTCACCAGGGAATATTCGTTCCCCACATTGGTACCCAGGGCTGGGGATCCGGTCCCTCCGGACCGTCTCCGCTCAGCTAAGCAGCCGGTGCTCCGGGCATCTCACTCTCTGACAGGTTTTCTAAGCTGTCAGTCATCTCCCTGGCTCTCCCTGCATCCCCGGGAACTGCAGGGCCCAGAACTGGGCGCAGGATTCCCACGGCCTCACCCCAGGGCCAGATCCAGACACCCACCAACCTCTCTGCTTCCACAGTACCAGGGCACGGGGGTTCCCCACCACGACAGCAAATCTTTCCCACAGTCCCTGCTGCCCAGTTTCCCCAGCGATCCCCTTGGTTCTGTAGCGCTGCGTTATCCCCCACCTGCCAATTCAGATCTGAGCCAAACATTAAGGGGGAGGGATAGCTCAGTGATTTGAGCATTGGCCTACTAAACTGAGCATTGTGAGCTCAATCCTTGAGGGGCCATTTAGGGGATCTGGGCCAAATCTGTCAGGGATGGTACTTGGTCGTGTGGAGAGCAAGGTCCCTTCCAGCTCTATGAGATAGGAATAGCTCCATATATATATTAATGAGGGATGAGTGTATGTTCATGAGACTACAACTCCCATGAGGCAGTGCAGCCCATCCACGGCCACAATGGATGCCTCCCCTGGCCAGTAAGACTGTGGTGCATCTTGGGAGATGTAGTCTAGTGTGGGTGGCTGGCCCACAGCAAGTGTGAGGCACCTGAACTACAGCTCCCATAAGGCTCTGCAGTGGCATTTTATTTCCCAGCAGCCCGAGAACCACATCTGCTCTAACCGCTAGGGCATCTCCCAGGAAGGCCAGTGGCCGTGGTGGGAAGCAGCAGGGACCCACCTTCAGGGCCGACATGTCCAGGGCCCCCAGGTGGCGCTGCTGGAAGTCCGGGTCCGTGGCGTAGCGGATGAACAGGTCCGATTTCTCCTGCAGGTAGGCGGCCGTCGGGCTGCGGATCAGGCTGTTCCCCAGCAGCTCCAGGAACATCTCGCTCTTCTCTGCAGAGCGGAGAGGCGGGTGCTGCCGTCAGAGGCTGCCCCCCCAGCCCAGGACTGGGACCCTGGATTCCATCCCCAACTCTGGGAGGGGAGTGGGACCTAGTGGTCAGGGAAGGGGGTTAGGGCCCTTTACCTTGCAGCCCCATTTTCTCCGGGGGCTCCAGGGCAAGGCTGAGAAAGAGCAACTGCCGGCCCAGCGCCTCGAGGTTATTCTCCACAAGGTGGAACTGAAGCAGGAAAGAAACCAAGCTGCCCTGGGGGGAGTCGGCATCCATGCAGGGACAAGTTTGAGAGATGTCATGTAGCCAGCCCCTACACTGCACCCCAGAGCTGAGAGAGGGGGGCCCCAGATAGCTAGCCCCTGCGCAACACCCTAGAGGAGCAACATGTCAGAGCCAGGAGAGTGGTCCCCATCAGTGTTTCCTCTAATTTTCGCCATCCATGTGCGGAATAAATGTTGTGTGCACCAAAGCAAGTGCAGCTGTGCACCACCATGTGAAACACAGGCTGCCAGCTGTGGGCGCTCTGCTAATCAGCTAGGCAGCACCTGACTCTCCTGGGTAGCCGCCCGAGCGCTCCGCTTACAGGGGACACTGGTCCCTATGTAGCCGGCCGGCCGCCCGCCACACCTCGGTGCCACATGAACACAATGGAAAGCTGGCAAGGAACTTTGGGATCCTATGGCATGAGGGACCCTGATATACACATTCCTACAGTCCAGCCTTGACTGGGCCTACAACACCCACTAGGCCAGACTGTCACTTCTTCAGTAAAGAGCGCCTCTTGTGAAATGGGGAGCTCCCGGCTACGCCAGCCCCCCACCTCTCCCAGCAGGGGGCGCTGTGGGGGGCGGGGACCAGAATCACAGCAGATTAGGGTTGGAAGAGTCCTCAAGAGGCCGTCGAGTCCAGCCCCCTGCCCAAACTAGGACCAACGCCGCCAACGAAATCACCCCAGCCAGGGCTTTGTCAGGCTGGGCCTTCAAAACCTCTAGGGATGGAGATGAACCTTCCAGGGCTTCCCCACCTGCTGAGACATCGGCTTTCCTAATACCCAGCCCAGATCTCTCCCACTGCGACTTGAGACAGGGTGGGTGCCAGCTGGGGCAGGGTTGCTCAGGCTGCTCCAGCCCCACAGGGGTGCCAGGGGTCAGAGAACCCCCCAGATGTCTCCTCACACTTGTGTTCCGAGCCCGTCTCTCCCCCTGAAATAACCCGATGGGTACTGACGCCCCCTGCCCTCCTCTGGCAGCCTGGGGAGCAGGGCTCAGGGAGGGGCGGGGAGCGACCCTCTCCTGGGGGGAGTTTCGAGAAGCATTGGGGGGCTGCGGGAGGAGGCCTGGCAGCCGGAACAGCTCTCCCCTCACTCAGCGCCCCCCTCCCTCACCCGGTGCCACACGTGTCGCCAGCCTCGGGATGCCCCGCGGAAGAAACCGTCCCCGTCTCGCCCGTCAGCCTGATGAGTCCTGACGCCGGCTTAGAAACGCTGCGGGGCCCTTGCCGCAGCCTCCGCTGACCCGGGAACACGGCCGAGTGCAGGGGGAAAGGCTGGGCGGGGGCACCTGCATTGGGATCCTGAAACCCTTCCCAAATGCGGGGCAGGGTTGACCACGGGGCATGAGTCCTGGCCCCCGGCTCTCCCCTATGTCCAGCTCTAACCACTAGACCTCGCTCCCCTCCCCAAGCTGGGAAGAGGACCCAGCTCTCCAGAGACCTGCCTGTTCACTCCTGCGCTCTAAGCACGACACTGCACCTCTGCCCCATGCCGGCCAGGCGAGAGGGAGGGCAGCGGAGACAGGGAGACACCTACATTGATCCTCTTCTGCGGCCAGCGCTGGGCTTGGCTCATGGTCCTGAGGACGTGCCGGCCGTCCACAGAGCCCACCAGCAGGATATTGAGCTCAGGCAGGTCATCCTGAGACAGGCACAGATGGGCCAGGGAGCTCTCCAGACCTGCAAAGGAACAGACTGGGTGCATCTCGGCCCTGCACACCACCCTGTGCCCACCCCAGAGGGGCCGCATCTCAGGGCCGGGCAAAGAGTCCCTGCATACCCACCCCTGTACCCCACCCCAGAGACAGGGAGGGGTGAAGAGGTGGTCTGTCAGCTCTTTCGGGCAGGGGCTTTCCTTGCTCTGGGTCTGGACAGTGCCTAGCACCAGGGGCAGGGGGAAGAGGGGTAGAGAGCTAGTCCAGAAGTGGGGCTCCCAGGCACTAACGTAAGACAGGGGAGGGGAGGGGGGACCCACATTCCCTCTGCAGGTCGAGCGCGGGGGAGAAGCCCCACCAGCAGGTCGTGCCGAAGCCGTCGCCGCAACCCACGCCCGTTGTCATGGCTGTAACATAAAGAGATGTCCCTGTGGGAGTGGGTCCCACGCTGCTGGGGAGCACCCTCCCTAAACTTCCCACTGCCCCCCCACCGCTCCCCACCCCCAACCTTCCCTCTGCCCCCACCGCTCCCACCCCAGCCTTCCCGCTGCCCCCCCACCGCTCCCCACCCCCAACCTTCCCTCTGCCCCCCCACCGCTCCCCACCTCCCAACCTTCCCTCTGCCCCCCCACCGCTCCCCACCCCTAAACCTTCCCTCTGCCCCCACCGCTCCCACCCCAGCCTTCCCGCTGCCCCCACCCCCCAACCTTCCCTCTGCCCCCCCACCGCTCCCCACCCCCAACCTTCCCTCTGCCCCCCCACCGCTCCCCACCTCCCAACCTTCCCTCTGCCCCCCCACCGCTCCCCACCCCTAAACCTTCCCACTGCCCCCCCACCGCTCCCCACCCCCAACCTTCCCTCTGCCCCCACCGCTCCCACCCCAGCCTTCCCGCTGCCCCCACCACCCCCAACCTTCCCTCTGCCCCCCCCACCGCTCCCCACCTCCCAACCTTCCCTCTGCCCCCCCACCGCTCCCACCTCCCAACCTTCCCTCTGCCCCCCCACCGCTCCCCACCCCCCAACCTTCCCTCTGCCCCCCCACCGCTCCCCACCTCCCAACCTTCCCTCTGCCCCCCCACCGCTCCCACCTCCCAACCTTCCCTCTGCCCCCCCACCGCTCCCCACCCCCCAACCTTCCCTCTGCCCCCCCACCGCTCCCACCCCCCAACCTTCCCTCTGCCCCCCCACCGCTCCCCACCCCCAACCTTCCCTCTGCCCCCCCACCGCTCCCCACCTCCCAACCTTCCCTCTGCCCCCCCACCGCTCCCCACCCCCAACCTTCCCTCTGCCCCCCCTCCCACCCAGCCTTCCCCCCCCACCCCCAACCTTCCCTCTGCCCCCCCACCGCTCCCCACCCCCAACCTTCCCTCTGCCCCCCCACCGCTCCCCACCCCCAACCTTCCCTCTGCCCCCCCACCGCTCCCCACCCCCCAACCTTCCCTCTGCCCCCCCCCACCCGCTCCCCACCCCCCCCCCAACCTTCCCTCTGCCCCCCCACCGCTCCCCACCCCCCAACCTTCCCTCTGCCCCCCCACCGCTCCCCACCCCCCAACCTTCCCTCTGCCCCCCCACCGCTCCCCACCCCCCAACCTTCCCTCTGCCCCCCCACCGCTCCCCACCCCCAACCTTCCCTCTGCCCCCCCACCGCTCCCCACCCCCCAACCTTCCCTCTGCCCCCCCCACCGCTCCCCACCCCCCAACCTTCCCTCTGCCCCCCCCACCGCTCCCACCCCCAACCTTCCCTCTGCCCCCCCACCGCTCCCCACCCCCAACCTTCCCTCTGCCCCCCCACCGCTCCCCACCCCCAACCTTCCCTCTGCCCCCCCACCGCTCCCCACCCCCCAACCTTCCCTCTGCCCCCCCCACCGCTCCGCACCCCCAACCTTCCCTCTGCCCCCCCACCGCTCCCCACTCCCCAACCTTCCCTCTGCCCCCCCACCGCTCCCCACCCCCCAACCTTCCCTCTGCCCCCCCACCGCTCCCCACCCCCCAACCTTCCCTCTGCCCCCCCCACCGCTCCCCACCCCCAACCTTCCCTCTGCCCCCCCCACCGCTCCGCACTCCCCAACCTTCCCTCTGCCCCCCCACCGCTCCCCACCCCCAACCTTCCCTCTGCCCCCCCCCACCGCTCCCCACCCCCAACCTTCCCTCTGCCCCCCTCACCGCTCCCCACCCCCCAACCTTCCCTCTGCCCCCCCACCGCTCCCCACCCCCAACCTTCCCTCTGCCCCCCCACCGCTCCCCACCCCCAACCTTCCCTCTGCCCCCCTCACCGCTCCCCACCCCCAACCTTCCCTCTGCCCCCCCCACCGCTCCCCACCCCCCAACCTTCCCTCTGCCCCCCCCACCGCTCCCCACCCCCAACCTTCCCTCTGCCCCCCCCACCGCTCCCACTCCCCAACCTTCCCTCTGCCCCCCCACCGCTCCCCACCCCCAACCTTCCCTCTGCCCCCCCACCGCTCCCCACCCCCAACCTTCCCTCTGCCCCCCCCACCGCTCCCCACCCCCAACCTTCCCTCTGCCCCCCCACCGCTCCCACCCCCAACCTTCCCTCTGCCCCCCCACCGCTCCCCACCCCCAACCTTCCCTCTGCCCCCCCACCGCTCCCCACCCCCCAACCTTCCCTCTGCCCCCCCACCGCTCCCCACCCCCAACCTTCCCTCTGCCCCCCCACCGCTCCCCACCCCCAACCTTCCCTCTGCCCCCCCACCGCTCCCCACCCCCAACCTTCCCTCTGCCCCCCTCACCGCTCCCCACCCCCCAACCTTCCCTCTGCCCCCCCCACCGCTCCCCACCCCCAACCTTCCCTCTGCCCCCCCCACCGCTCCCCACCCCCAACCTTCCCTCTGCCCCCCCACCGCTCCCCACCCCCAACCTTCCCTCTGCCCCCCTCACCGCTCCCCACCCCCAACCTTCCCTCTGCCCCCCCACCGCTCCCCACCCCCAACCTTCCCTCTGCCCCCCCACCGCTCCCCACCCCCAACCTTCCCTCTGCCCCCCCACCGCTCCCCACCCCCAACCTTCCCTCTGCCCCCCCACCGCTCCCCACCCCCAACCTTCCCTCTGCCCCCCTCACCGCTCCCCACCCCCCAACCTTCCCTCTGCCCCCCCCACCGCTCCCCACCCCCAACCTTCCCTCTGCCCCCCTCACCGCTCCCCACCCCCCAACCTTCCCTCTGCCCCCCCACCGCTCCCCACCCCCAACCTTCCCTCTGCCCCCCTCACCGCTCCCCACCCCCCAACCTTCCCTCTGCCCCCCCCACCGCTCCCCACCCCCAACCTTCCCTCTGCCCCCCCCACCGCTCCGCACCCCCCAACCTTCCCTCTACCCCCCCACCTTCCCTCTACCCCCCCCACCGCTCCCCACCCCCAACCTTCCCTCTACCCCCCCCACCGCTCCCCACCCCCAACCTTCCCGCTGCCTCTTTAGCCCCCCACCTACTGTCCCTCCCATGCGCCCCATTAACCCCCACCCCCTCGCACGCTCACCCTATCTTGCTGCCTCCCCAGGCCCCGCCTCCCTGTGACGGGCAGGGTTCTAGACCAATGGGCAGAGAGACTCGGCTCAGGGTCCCACCCCCGCAGCGGGGCGGGGTCAGGGCGTGACGGCTCGGTTGCGCCGCGGGACGCGGTCGCTATGGCAATGAGGCCTGCGCTCCCTCACAGGGCCCCGGGATTACACCCCGCCCCTCCCCCAGAGCCTCGCTCCGGCCTGCAGCCCCACCCCTTCCCCTGGGCCCCGCCCCCCTCGCCCCAGAGCCCCGCCCCCTTCCCCAGAGCCCCGCCCCCTCCTTGGCCATCTGATCCCTGCTGCAGCTCCTGCCCCATTCCCTCCCCCTTCTCTCCGACCCCCCTGCCCCTCCCTCCCTCCTCGGCCCCTCCCCCTTCACCCCTGCATCCCCGTCCCCAACCTTGTCACCTGTCTGTCCCCACCCCCCCATCCATCCATCCCCGCCCCCCCGCTATCTATCCATCTATCCCCGCCCCCCCCGCTATCTATCCCCGCCCCCCCATCCATCCATCCCCGCCCCCCCCGCTATCTATCCCCGCCCCCCCATCCATCCATCCCTGCCCCCCCCGCTATCTATCCCCGCCCCCCCATCCATCCATCCCCGCCCACCCCCGCTATCTATCCATCCATCCCCGCCCCCCCCGCTATCTATCCATCCCCGCCCCCCCATCCATCCATCCCCGCCCCCCCCACTATCTATCCATCCATCCCCGCCCACCCCCACTATCTATCCATCTATCCCCGCCCCCCCCGCTATCTATCCCCGCCCCCCCGCTATCTATCCATCTATCCCCGCCCCCCCCGCTGTCTATCCATCTATCCCCGCCCCCCCGCTATCTATCCCCGCCCCCCCATCCATCCATCCCCGCCCCCCCCGCTATCTTTCCCCGCCCCCCCGCTATCTATCCCCACCCCCCATCCATCCATCCCCGCCCCCCCCGCTATCTATCCCCGCCCCCCCATCCATCCATCCCCGCCCCCCCCGCTATCTATCCCCGCCCCCCCATCCATCCATCCCCGCCCACCCCCGCTATCTATCCATCCATCCCCGCCCACCCCCGCTATCTATCTATCCATCCCCGCCCCCCCATCCATCCATCCCCGCCCCCCCCACTATCTATCCATCCATCCCCGCCCCCTCTATCTATCTATCCCCCCCCCCCATCCATCCATGCCCACCCACCCCCACTATCTATCCATCCATCCCCGCCCCCTCTATCTATCTATCCCCGCCCCCCCATCCATCCATGCCCACCCACCCCCGCTATCTATCCATCCATCCCCGCCCCCTCTATCTATCCATCCCCGCCCCCCCTCTATCCATCCATCCCCGCCCACCACCTCTATCTATCCATCCCCGCCCACCCCCTCTATCCATCCCCGCCCACCACCTCTATCTATCCATCCCCACCCACCCCTGCTATCTATCCATCCCCGCCCCCCCCGCTATCTATCCATCCATCCCCGCCCACTCCCTCTATCCATCCCCGCCCAACCCCTCTATCTATCCATCCATCCCCGCCCCCTCTATCCATCCATCCCCGCCCCCTCTATCTATCTATCCCTGCCCCCCCATCCATCCATCCCCGCCCCCCCGCTATATATCCCCGCCCCCCCTCTATCCGTCCATCCCCGCCCCCCCGCTATCTATCCCCGCCCCCCCCTCTATCCATCCATCCCCGCCCACCCCGCTATCTATCCATCCATCCCCGCCCAACCCCTCTATCTATCCATCCATCCCCGCCCCCTCTGTCCATCCATCCCCGCCCCCTCTATCCATCCCCGCCCCCCCGCTATCTATCCATCCCCGCCCACCCCCTCTATCTATCCCCACCCCCCCATCTATCCATCCATCCCCGCCCACCCCGCTATCCATCTATCCCCACCCACCCCCTCTATCTATCCCCACCCCCCATCTATCTATCTATCCATCCCCACCCACCCCCTCTATCCATCCATCCCCGCCCCCCCGTATCCATCCATCCCCGCCCCCCCCGCTATCTATCCATCCATCCCCACCCACCCCCTCTATCTATCCCCACCCCCCATCTATCTATCCATCCCCACCCACCCCCGCTATCTATCTATCCTCGCCCACCCCCTCTATCTATCTATCCCCACCCCCCCGCTATCTATCGATCTATCCCCACCACCCCCTCTATCTATTTATCCCCACCCAGCCCCGCTATCTATCGATCTATCCTCGCCCACCCCCTCTATCTATCTATCCCCACCCCCCCATCTATTTATCCATCCCCACCCACCCCCGCTATCTATCGATCTATCCCCACCACCCCCTCTATCTATCTATCCCCACCCACCCCCTCTATCTATCTAGCCCCACCCCCCCATCTATTTATCCATCCCCACCCACCCCCGCTATCTATAGATCTATCCCCACCCACTTCCTCTATCTATCCCCACCCACCCCCTCTATCTATCTATCCATCCACACCCACCCCCTCTATCTATCTACCTATCCCCACCCCCCGCTATCTATCTATCTATCCACGCCCACCCCCTCTATCTATCGATCTATCTATCCAACCCACCCCCGCTATCTATCGATCTATCCTCGCCCACCCCCTCTATCTATCTATCCCCACCTACCCCCGCTATCTATCTATCCCCACCCCCGCTAGCTATCTATCTATCTATCTCCACCCCCGCTGTCTATCTATCCATCCCCACCCACCCCCGCTATATATCGATCTATCTATCCCCACCCACCCTATCTATCTAGCCATCCCCGCCCACCCCCTCTATCTATCCCCATCCACCCCCTCTATCTATCTATCCCCATCCACCCCCTCTATCTATCTATCTATCTCCACCCACCCCCTCTATCTATCTATCCCCACCCCCCCACTATCTATCTATCTATCCACGCCCACCCCCTCTATCTATCGATCTATCTATCCGACCCACCCCCGCTATCTATCGATCTATCCTCGCCCACCCCCTCTATTTATCCATCCCCACCCACCCCCGCTATCTATCGATCTATCCCCACCCACCCCCTCTATCTATCTATCCCCACCCCCATCTATTTATCCATCCCCACCCACCCCCGCTATCTGTCGATCTATCCTCACCCACCCCCTCTATCTATCCCCACCCCCACATCTATCTATCTATCCCCACCCACCCCCGCTATCTATCGATCTATCCTCGCCCACCCCCTCTATCTATCCATCCCCACCCACCCCCTCTATCTATCTATCCCCACCCCCCCATCTATTTATCCATCCCCACCCACCCCCGCTATCTATCGATCTATCCCCACCCACTTCCTCTATCTATCCCCACCCCCATCTATTTATCCATCCCCACCCACCCCCGCTTTCTATCTATCCCCACCCACCCCCGCTATCTATCGATCTATCCCCACCCACCTCCTCTATCTATCCCCAGCCACCCCCTCTATCTATCTATCCATCCACGCCCACCCCCTCTATCTATCTATCCCCACCCCCCCCGCTATCTATCTATCTATCCACGCCCACCCCCTCTATCTATCGATCTATCTATCCCCACCTACCCCCACTATCTATCTATCCCCACCCCCGCTATCTTTCTATCTATCCCCACCCACCCACTCTATCTATCTATCCATCCCCACCCACCCCCGCTATCTATCGATCTATCCTCGCCCACCCCCTCTATCTATCTATCCATCCCCACCCACCCCCGCTATCTATCGATCTATCCTCGCCCACCCCCTCTATCTATCTAGCCATCCCCGCCCACCCCCCATCTATCTATCCCCATCCACCCCCTCTATCTATCTATCCGCACCCATCCCATCTATCTATCTCCACCCACCCCATCTATCTATCTATCTATCTATCCCCACCCACCCTATCTATCTAGCCATCCCCACCCACCCCCTCTATCTATCCCCATCCACCCCCTCTATCTATCTCTCTATCTATCCCCACCCATCCCATCTATCTATCTCCACCCACCCCCCTCTATCTATCTATCTATCCCCACCCACCCCCGCTATCTATCTATCTATCTATCCCCACACACTATCTATTCCCAGACACATACACACCCTCTATCTCCATATGCATTCTCTATGTATCTGTGTATCCTCACACACTCCCTCATCCATCTCCCTGTCCCCATATGAACTCTTGTGTCTCCTCTGGTCCCTGTGTGTATGCGCCAAACCAGCAGTACTCACCCAGGGCTCCCTCCCACCGTGGGGGCCCCAAGCAGGTTTGGGGCAGGGCGCCAAGCAGGGGCCAAACAGTGTTTGAGTTGCTGGGGCCCTGGGAGGAAAGTCACCCCCCTACCACATGGGGCTGGCCCCAGGGCCCTAAACTGGAACGTGAGTAATTGCCCTGCTTGCTGCCCCTAACGCCAGCCCTGATTTTCATACACAGAAACCCCAGGGAGCTGGCCCAGTGGAGCGGTGGCATTTGTAGAGCATGCAGCGAAGGGGGTGGGGTGGGGACAGGACCCAAAATTTTGAGAACTCCTAGTCTAGACCCTCACCTATCTGACCTGACTCCTGCATGTTCATCCCCATACACACACCTCTTCGCCTCAGTGACTGGCCAGCCAGCTCCATGCCCACCTATTCTCCCTTGCTTCTCCCCCACTCCCGTCCTCTGCCCCTCACATCGCCCATCCTCCTTCTGCCACTGCCTCCCTCTGCGCCAGGCTCCCTCCCCCGCCATGTCTCCCCTTCATTGCAGACAGTGAATTACGTCTCTGGGCCGGAAAGGAGATTTCCATCTTCCCCTAAAGCCCCTGGATTGGCAAGGGATTTGCTGGGGGACAGCGTATTTAATACCATAATTTGCTTCAGATCAGCATCCCCCAGGGCCAAGACTCTTAAGCAGGCCGGGCCTGGCAGGTGGCTGGCACCTGTTCTCCTGCCCTTTGCTGGGATTACAAAATGTAGCTAACCACAGCAGCTGTGAAAGTCCTTGTCGGGCAGCCGCGACTGCTCCCCGAGACCAGCCGTAAGCCACGGGAGACCTGGAACGCAGCTCTCCATGCCCCAGTGCATTATTGTAGGGTCTCTCGCTAGCTATTGACTGTATGGGACGATTTGTTATTGTAGGGACTCTCGCTAGCTGTTGACTGCCTGGGACGATTTCTTATTGTAGGATCACTCATTAGCTGTTGCATGGGGGCTGGATCTGTCCCCCGGTTTGCCTGGATCTGGCCCCTGAGTCTCGGGCCCCCCCCCCAGCATTGGGGAGCCCATGCTGGCACTCCAGCCCCCCACTATCCCATCACTGGGCTGGAGCACACAAAATCCATTAAGCGGGGCTCCCCTGGGCTCAGGTGTGCGAGGGAAATGCGGGGAATGTCTCTCTCCTGCTCGGTCGGGGGCCACATCAGTGAAGGTTGAGGGGTTTTTGGGTTGTGGGTTTTTGTTTTTTGTTTTTCACTGGCCCCTGACTGATTTTTCTGTGGGTCAGTGGCTCCCGACCCAAAAAAGTTTCCCCCCCCCTGCTCTCCGACAAAGGATAAATGGGCTCTGATTCCTGGATTTAAAAGTCCCTGTTCTTCTACAAAGGACTTTCACCAGCCATTTACAGCAAGATCTTCAGATGTAACACTGTTTCTCTGGGCCTAAACGAAGACATTAACTGGTTGTCTCCTGCCATTAACATCTGTTTTTCCATATCAGAAGCTTAATTAGCCTCATTACCAGGTCTTACAACAGGCTGGTATTTCTTCTACTGTTACATAAATCACTTGGTTTCTGTTCTTTCCACTCCAGTTCATCTGAGGAAGTAGGTTTTGCTCAGGAAAGCTCATGAGTCTATAGATGTGGGTCAGTCCCTAAGGTGCCACAGGCCCGTTCATTGGTTTTAAAGTTACCCACTAACACGGCCACCCCTCTGAGATTTCGTTATTGTAGGGTCACTCACAACCAACAGGCCGCATGGGGCAGTTGGGCACCCACAAACCTTGTGCTGGTTTCTTATTATAGAGTCTTTTATGAGGACCGGGCCTAGAATGTTTTTGTCGAGTTACTTGTGAGCTTTGGGGTCTGGGTGCCAGTTTGTTATGGTAGGGTCTCTTGGGAGAGGTGGGGCTACCAACTGGGAGTGTGATAAGGAGAAAGCAGGTGGGAGGGAAAGAGAGCTGAGTCTGCTCTCGTCCAACCTGGTGTAAATCAGGAGTAACGTCACTGGGGCTGATTTCCGTCCTCCCCCTACTGTAAATCAAGAGTGACTTGTACCTTCCTGCGTCCCTGCCAGAGACAATGAGGAACACACCTTTGAAATATAGAGCTCTTCAGTTTATTTATGAACGGACGACATTACTGCTTGGCCAAATACATCGATATGAAAACCTGTTCAAAAGGGGTGCGGCTTGTAAAGGAGAGCACCGCGAAGGGGCGGGGGCAGGAGGGGTTCCTCAAAACGGGAAGGGGGGGGGGTAGAATCCACACACGTCATAAGTTACAACCTCCTCTGTGGCCTGTACACTATCTCATCCGCCATTGTCCTACAGTGCCTCTATGAAAGGCGAAGGTCATCTTGTTCTTCGCACACCCGTGGTTACAGAGGTCGTGGGAGTGTCTTAAACCATTAACAAGGGATTCACAGAGAGGGGCTATGACACAGCCTCTCTCAAATGCTTGGCAGAGGGCATCTTGTGCATTCACACTGTGTTGCTAGAAGTTGGGACTTAGGATGAAGGAGACTGGGGAGTCTAGTATTTAGCATTGCCTCCCAGCTCAGCACCATCCTGAGTGGTTGCCGTCTTGAATGGTGGCCCCCATCCTGAGTGGTCATCATCTTGAATGGTGGCCCCCATCCTGAGTGGTCGCCCTCTTGAATGGTGGCCCCCATCCTGAGTGGTCGCCCTCTTGAATGGTGGCCACCATCTTGAGTGGTTGCCCTCTTGAATGGTGGCCCCCATCCTGAGTGATCATCATCTTGAATGGTGGCCCCCATCCTGAGTGGTCGCCCTCTTGAATGGTGGCCCGCATCTTGAGTGGTCGCCCTCTTGAATAGTGGCGCCCATCCTGAGTGGTCGCCCTCTTGAATGGTGGCCCGCATCTTGAGTGGTCGCCCTCTTGAATGGTGGCGCCCATCCTGAGTGGTCGCCCTCTTGAATGGTGGCCTGCATCTTGAGTGGTCGCCCTCTTGAATGGTGGCCACCATCCTGAATGGTGGCCATCTTGAATGGTGGCCACCATCTTGAGTGGTTGCCCTCTTGAATGGTGGCCCCCATCCTGAGTGGTCATCATCTTGAATGGTGGCCCCCATCCTGAGTAGTCGCCCTCTTGAATGGTGGCCCCCATCCTGAGTGGTCGCCCTCTTGAATGGTGGCCCGCATCTTGAGTGGTCGCCCTCTTGAATGGTGGCCCCCATCCTGAGTAGTAGCCCTCTTGAATGGTGGCCACCATCTTGAGTGGTCGCCATCTTGAATCATGGCCACCATCCTGAGTGGTTGCCATATTGAGTGGTGGCCACCATCTTGAGTGGTTGCCCTCTTGAATGGTGGCCCCCATCCTGAGTGGTCGCCCTCTTGAATGGTGGCCTGCATCTTGAGTGGTCGCCCTCTTGAATGGTGGCCCCCATCCTGAGTAGTCGCCCTCTTGAATGGTGGCCCGCATCTTGAGTGGTCACCCTCTTGAATGGTGGCCCCCATCCTGAGTGGTCACCCTCTTGAATGGTGGCCACCATCTTGAGTGGTCGCCATCTTGAATCATGGCCACCATCCTGAGTGGTTGCCATCATGAATGGTGGCCACCATCCTGAGTGGTCGTCATCTTGAATTGTGGCCACTATTTTCATCTTCTCTCTGGTTTTTGCTAGACATTTGGGTGGGTGGGCGGCTGACAAACAGAGGTGGGGAAGTTGACAGAAGTGGTGAGTGGAAAAAAAACCACTTGCCACTTCTGCACATCCTGACAAAGGCCGTCATGGGCAGAGGCCAATTTGCATTTCCCTCTTGTTTAGGGATGTACCTTGAGACTGCGGCAGGAGGGAGACGATGATGGAGAGTTACCCAGCTAACAAGGGTTGGCCAATGGAACGACAACATGATCACACCCACAGTCTCTCACTAAAATTTGGGACCAGAGAGAGGAAACAGAGGGGATAATATTTAAATGCGGGGACAGGGGTTGGTGGACGGACGGCATATTTTAGTCCACAAAGGATGCTATTTCTATCATCAGAGGAGGACACCAAACATATTAGCTTGGGCGAGAGGAGAAACAAAATGGCCAATGCCCCTACAGATGACCATTCTCGGCCTGGTGGGTTCTCTTTTTCGGGCTCATTTTGCCGGGAATAGAAATCCCTGGAGAGGGCAGGAAGGGGCGATTCTGCTTTGGAGTCTAAATAGCTGAAAGAAGCGGTTAATAATGAAGTACAGCCACGCTCCCGAGACCCAAAATGGAGCCAGCCTGGGCACGGGGAGAAAGGTGGCTCTGTGGTGGAACGGGAGACCTCTGGGTAGCAAAAGCCATGAGGATGGAGCGTGAGTTTGCTCTCCCTCTCTCGGAGTGGCCTTGAAGGTTATGGGCCCTTAAAAACAGGGGCAGGTGGTTGTACTAATACTTTGCAGCCTGGAGTCGGAGGGCTTTGGCTTGGGGTGCTAGCTCTGTTTTAGGGGGTGTATGAAGAGAAAGGACTTGCCAGAGCTCAGATGGAGACTAGGATCAAGGAATCCTGACTCCAGGTCCCCTCTCCCTGCTCTAATCACTAGACCAGTGTTTCTTAAACTTTTTAAGACTGAGGAACACCAAGGATTTTTTGTTGAGTAAAAAAAAGGGTCGGGGGGGGAGTTATTGAGCAAAAAAAAAAAAGGCGACCATTTTGAACGCTGTTGTTCTCCACGGCACACTGTGCGCCTTGGAACACAGTTTAAGAAATACTTCACTAGATCCTCAATGCTCTCCCAGAGCTGGGAACAAAACACAGGTGTCCTGGCTTCCAGACCCCCTGCTCTAACCACTAGACCCCACTCCCCTCCCAGAGATGGAAGCAGAGTGAGCAGATGTCCCGATTTTAAAAGGACACCCCCAACATCCAGGATTTTGTCTCACATAGGAACCAATGACCCGGCATCCCATGTCGTGATTTGTCACACTTGCTATCTGGTCACCCTATTGCAGTCACCTCCCACCCACGGACGTTAATTAGCTAACAAGTGCACCTATCGATGACCTGCAGCAAGGTCTGGTCCAACAGGAACAAAGTGGGAAATCGGATCAGCCTGATTTCATTGGCGCAAGCGGAGCCAACGGCCAAACCTCCGGAAACAAAATGCAATTGAAGGTGAATGAAATGGAGCCCGGTACTAACGCAACCGGGCACTTGGAAAGCAGGAGCCAAACGCTCTAGCACTGGTGTCTTAAAGGGATGGTCCCCTTTGGGGGCTTCTGTACGAAAAAGGTTGCATTTGGAGGCTGGGTCTGGCATGTAAAGCTGATGGGAAGTCATTGGCAAGATGTTTCAATGCCCTGTCCAATGTGCACCACAGAGGCACGGTCAAAGAAGAAGAATCAGAACAAAGTATATGTCTTTGAATGTTGGCCTTTGTGTATGCTTATTGTAAACCTGTTGTAAGCCTCTAATAAACATATTTGTAAATCAGTAGTAAACCTGCTGTAAACCCATAGTGAATCCGTTGTACACCTATAGTAAACATGTAAGTCTATAGTTAACCTGTAGTAAACCCACGGTAAAGTCACTGCAAGCCTGTAGTAAACATAGAAAGTCTGTTGTAAGACTATAGAAGACATGTTTGTAAATGAATAGAAAGCTTGTTGTAAACATTTTGTATATCTATAGTGAACCTGTTATAAACCCACAGTAAACTCACTGTAAGCCTTGAACCTGTTGCAAGCCTATAGTAAATATGTTTGTAAAACCATAAACCTATTGTACTCCCCTAGTGAACATGTTTGTAAACTAATAGTGAACCTGCTGTAATCCAATAATAAACATGTTTGTAAACTAATTGCAAAGCCATAGTAAACCTGTTGTAAATCTCTGTGAACCTGTTGTAAACTTGTGATGTTTGTAACGTGATAATAAATCTGCTGTAAATGCCAATAAACCTGTTGTAAACCTCTTAGACATATTATAAGATCACAACAAAACTACAGTACACTTGTCATGAATCTGTAGTAAAGTCATAATACACCTGTGTGAAACCTATAGAAAATATTTTGTAAGCCCATAATAAATACATTGTAAACCTACAAGCCTATCTATAGTCGAGCTATTATTAATAGATTTACAACAAGATTACACATGAAACTTAGTTTTAAAATATGGAACCCTACCATGTGTGAAACTAAGTGTAACTATAGAGTGAACCTGTTGTAAACCATTAGTAAACATATGGGAATCAAATCTACAATAGGGCAACATTAAGCTTAATTTTCAAAGGTTGCAGTGTGCTGTAGCATACAACTATATAAGTATACTGTGAACCTATAGTAAATACAGCTACTATAGTTTCACATGGGACATGTGTAAGATCCAAAGGGGGACATTTTTAGGATGCCGCCTCTACATATTTACAAGAAATTTACGAGGCCTTCCTTTTACGTGTGTTGCCATACTATGATCCACCTGTGTAAACTACAGTCGCCCTACAGTAAATCTTCTGTACGACATTAGTGAACAGATTTACAATAGGTTTACACACAAGACCCAGTTTTCAAATGTGGCAGCACATGATGTGTAAACCTACTGCAGTCCTATTGTAACCCCATAGTGACCTCATAGTAATTCCATGGTAACTCCATAGTAAACGCACGGTGAGCAACCTCCTAGTAAACCTATAGTAAACCAATAGTAACCCTGTAGTAAACCAAACCTCTCACCAGCTTCTCGACACAACGCAAACCTCATGGTTCACACAGCAGATCAGAAACAGAAGGGTTTCTCGAAGATGTTTCACCAGGAACGGCTCTGAAAGAGGGAACAGGCTCACAGGCAACCCCCCGCACGCATTCTCCAGAGGCGCCTCACCCACACGGTCCCACTCGCTCAGGACAGGAGATGGGTCAACTGCCCGCTGGCTAGGCTGGGATGGGAGGGAGAGGGGGCATCAGGAGGTCTTCATGCCGACGACTGCATCGACCTCCTCTTCCGTCTGCAGGGTGTGCCACTGGGCAATGGGGCGCCGGGGATTGGCCAGCATGTCGGACCAGTGGCGCAGCTCCGTGCCCGTGGCGTTGCAGCCCACAAAGACCTTCCCGATGGCCTCGTTCTTGCCCAGCTTGTCGTAATCGAGGACGGTGAGGACAACCTGGACTTTCTGCGGGGTGGGGGAGGGGGGGAAGGAAAGGCTGCATGGTGAGCTCGCTTCCCATAGGGACGTCCCCGCACCACGCTGCAAGCTTCCCTGCAGCAGTGCCCCCAGCCGGCCCAGCGTTGGGGTGCAGGACTGGACTCACCTGGATCTGCTCGAAGGGGACCTCGAAGCTGAAGGACTCATTGTAGTAGGGGTTCAGTGTGTTTTTCTTAATGGTTGTTTTCTTCTTCTTCAGCCGCTTCCCCCCCTGCATCAGGTGGATTTTCACGATAGGGATCTGGGGGGGAGGGGAGACATTCAGAACAGAGACCCCAGAGCCCAGCTGGCCTGGGGGGTATATGGCTTCCCCCCCCCAGCTTCCCAGCCCCCCAACTACAGAGCTGAGTTGTCCGTGCACTAACCCACTCTGGTCCAAGCCCTCTCAGATGAGCAAGACCCTGCCCCCAAGCTGGGCCAGTCTGGGGATTTGGCCCATAATTCCTGGCCCCCGCCAGCTCAAGTACCCCCAGAAGTTTGTTGGGACCCAAGGCCGGGGTGTCAGTGGAGCCCGACCACATGGACACCCAGCCTGACTCACTGGGGGCAGAGATAGGCCTTGGCTGGGGCACCGCTGTGAGGAAGCGCACAGCCCTGGCATTCCCTAGGCGGGGCACTGCTGTGGGGAAGATCACAGCACTGGGGAAGGCAGCTGGGGCACTACCATGGGGGGGCGCGCAGCACTAAGGTGCCTGTCTGGGGCACCACAGTAGGGAAGTTTGCAGCGCTGGGGTACCCAGCTGGGGCACCACTATGGGGAAGTTCGCAGCCCTGTGTCTCACCTGACAGCCCCCCCACATCCATCTTCTTCAGGTTCTTGGCTTCCAGCACGATGACGGTGAGTTTCCCGGCCGTGGGCACGTAGCGCAGGGAGAAGCAGATGTCCCCCAGCTTCTCATGCTGTGGGACATGGCGGGGGGGGGGAGCAGAATCAGATGGGGGGGTGCCACGAAACCCCCCCATCCCGGCTCCTGGGACAGAACCTCCTGCCCCTGGCCTGCGAGTCAGTGCTACACCCCTGGGTCCCAAACCCAGAGTCCCCCCTGGAGGCCCCCTCCCCTAGGGAATCCCATCCTCCAGAGGCCCCCCCAGGGAATCCTCTTCCCCAAAGCCCCCTACCCCCCAGGGAATCCTCTCCCCCAGAGTCCCCTACCGGCCCCCCAGGGAATCCTCTCCCCCAGAGCCTCACGCCCCTGGGGAAATCCCATTCTTCTGACAGGCTGGCCCCTCGGGGAATCCCCCCCCCAGGTTGAGGCTTTGCGGCCGGTCGCCTGGTGACAGGCCTGGGGTGGGGCCTCACCTCCTCGCGCTCGGCAGACTGCAGGTCCCGCCACTCCTCGATGGGCTGGGCCAGGTCCAGGCTGCTCATGGGCACCCGCAGCTCCCCGATGGCGTCGTGCTTGGAGAACCGGTCGAAGTCGTAGACGGCCATGACCAGGGTCCGCCCACCCAGCTCCGCATAGGGGATCTGGCGGGCACGGGGGGGGGGGGGGAGTTCAGTGTGGCAGTGCCCCAGCCACGCCGCAGGGTGGGTGGGAGGGAGGGTCTGCAGGGCAGGAGTGAGGGGCACTGGCAGGGCTGGGGGTGCTACGGGGCAGGAGTGAGGGGTACCGGCAGGGCTGGGGAGGCTATGGGGCAGGAGTGAGGGGCACCAGCAGGGCTGGGGGGGCTGCAGGGTGGGAGTGAGGGGCACCAGCAGGGCTGGGGGGGACTACGGGGCAGGAGTGACAGGCACCGACAGGGCCGGGAGTGAGGTGCGTTACCTTGAAGGTGAAGGACTCGTTGAATGTGGGGTTCAGGGTTTTCCGATGCACTTTGGTCTCATGTTTTTTCTTCTTCTCGGGGAGCAGGAAGACCTTGACGTAGGGGTCAGATGTGCCCCCAATGTCCAGCGCCGGCAGGTCGGCCGCCTGGAGGATGCCCACCACCAGCTGGGAGAGGGAAAAGTTCAGGTGTGACGCAGGGTGTTGGCAGTGCTGCGAGCTTCCCGCAGAGCAGTGCCCCAGGTGGGGTGGCTCAGGACTCTTGGGTCCACTGCCCAGCTTTGGGAGGAGCATGGTGTCTAGTGGTTAGAGCAGGAGAGGGGCTGGGAGCCCAGACACTTGGGTGCCCCCACCTGCCCATTCTGGAAGTCGTAGTCCAGCGAGTACTGCAGCTTGCCCAGGTTCTCCTGCAGCTTCTCCTCCTTGGGCTCGGGCAGCAGCGTGGGGTCTAGGTCCTCAATCTCGGGCTGCACCTGGGGCAGGGAGAGAGAGTGAGACATGCAGGGCCCGGCCCCACCAGCAGGGTGTACCAGGGACACGCAGGGCGCAGGGTCTGGTCCTACCAGCAGGGTGTACCAGGGGCACGCAGGGTGCAGGGCCCGGCCCCACCAGCAGGGTGTACCAGGGACACGCAGGGCGCAGGGCCCGGCCCCACCAGCAAGGGGTACCAGGGACATGCAGGGCGCAGGGTCTGGTCCTACCAGCAGGGGGCACCAGGGACACACAGGGTGCAGGGCCCGGCCCCACCAGCAGGGGGTACCAGGGACATGCAGGGCACAGGGTCTGGTCCTACCAGCAGGGGGCGCCAGGGACATGCAGGGCGCAGGGTCTGGTCCTACCAGCAGGGGGCGCCAGGGACATGCAGGGCGCAGGGCCTGGCCTCGCCAGCAGGGGGCACCAGGGACGCGCAGGGCCTGGCCTCGCCAGCGGGGGCACCAGAGACACGCAGGGCCTGGCCTCGCCAGCAGGGGGCGCCAGGGACACGCAGACGTCTGTCTCACGTCTACATCTCTGACCCGCCAGACCCTCTCTCTCCCGGCACCTTGGAGCTGCCCTCCCCTGGGAATCCCCCCCCCCCCCCCCCGGCAGCCCCAAGGTCAGAGGCTGCTGACTCAGGGGCCGAGGGCTCAGGCATCCAGGCGGCTCAGCTGATAAGCAGATCAGTCCCAGCTCAGCACTTCCCTGAGCTCCCCCACCCCTGCCCTGGGGCTGGGTGGGCGCCGGTGCCCCCTAGCGAGGAAACTCCCCCGCCCCCCTGAGCCAGCCAGGCCCTGCCTGGGGCCAGAGGGGGGCGCACTCACCTTGTCGATGTAGCTCTGGCCCAGCTCCTTCACCTCCTTGAGGTTGATCTGGGCCTTCGCCTTGTCCTTCCCCTTCTTGCCCTTCCTCCTCTTCCCACATTTCTTGCAGGCGCAGACGCAGCAGCAGAGCAGCAGAAGAGCTGCCACGATGAGGATGGTGGCCACGGCCCAGGGCGGGACTGTGGTGGGGACAGAGCTGGACTGAGATGCGGCCCCTCTGGGGCGGAGCGTGGAGGCCAGCTCTATGGAGACCCTTTGCTCAGCCCTGGGACAGGACCCTCTGGGGTGGGGCTGGGGGCTGGTTCCACAGGGACCTGGCACCAAGATGCAGCCCCTCTGGGGTGGAGTGCGGGGGCCGGTTCCATGGAGACCCTTCGCCCAGCCCTGGAAAAGGGCCCCCTCTGGGGTGGGGCTCGGGGCTGGTTCTATGGAGACCTTCGCCCAGACCTGGGACGGGACCCTCTGGGGTGGGAGGTGGGGTCTGCTTATACGGGGCCCCCCGGCCAGTGCAGTGATGCGATTGCTTCTGGGGGGGCGGGACTAGGGGCAGGTGACCCCCCCCGGGCACTCACTTGGCAGCTTGTTGAGCTTGTTCATGAATTTGTCCTTCATGTCGGAGAAGACGTTCTCCTTGCTGGGTGTCTCAGTGGCATTCAGGGCCGGCTCGGCATGCGGGGCGGTCACCTCTGAGGCCAGCATGGCTGATCTCCGAGCCGTGTTCATCTTGGCACCTGGGGAGGGGGGGCAGAGAGGCAGCTCGTACCGCGGCCACTGGGGCAGAGGGGCTATGTCTAGACTACACCTCTCTGTCGACAGAGAGATGTAGATTAGGCACCTCGAAATTGCTAATGAAGTGGGGATTTAAATATCCTGTGCTTCATTAGCATAAACATGGCCGCTGTTTTTTTTCAAAACAGAGCTTTTTCGGAAAAAACCCAGCAGCCGAGGCGCGGCTCTGTCGAAAAATAAACCCTTTTTTGACAGATCCTGTAAACCGCATTTTTTGAGGAATACAGGATCTGTTGAAAAAGGGTTTATTTTTCGACAGAGCTGCGCCTAGACTGCCGATTTTTTCGAAAAAGCTCAGTTTCAGAAAAAAAGCAGCGGCCATGTTTATGCTAATGAAGCACGGGATATTTAAATCCCTGCTTCATTAGCAATTTCGACGTGCCTAATCTACAGCTCTCTGTCGACAGAGAGGTATAGTCTAGAGTCTAGACGTACCCAGGGACAGCCCCAAGCATGCCCGCCTGAATATGCTGAGAGTCTGAACTGATTGCTCAGAGCGGGGGGGACTTGCCCCATGCATCTCGCCGGGGTGTTACCTGCCAGCCCCATTGCTGTGGGGCTCCCCACCAACCCTTCCTGGCAGGAGGATGTTGTGATGTAGTGGGGGGGGGGGCGGCTGTACACTCTTGTGGTCCTGGGCTCACTCTGGTTGGGCATTCACTGGTTGCTGGGTTGTGCTGTGGGTGACCCCTACTGGCCTGTGTCTGTAAGCACTGCCCAGCAGGGTCGGGAGGGGAGTGTCCCTGAGGCCAGTGCACATAGACCATGACTAGCAACGTCACAGCTGGCCAGGGGAAGGGGTTGAAGAAAGGAAGGGGTGTGGCTACCTGGGGGGATGAGTGTTTGGTGGTTTGGAGAAGGGGCAGGCTGAGCGTGGGGAAGCATGGAGGAAGCCGACTAAAACCAGTATAGGGGGTTCAGGGGCCCAAGGGAACTAGGGCTGTCGGCCTGTCCTCCTACGCCTACATCAAGCATGTGCTGTATCTCTGAGAAGCCAGAAACCCTCTCTGGTCTACTGGTTGGCGGAGTCACGTCTTGCTGCGGACGGGGGTGCAGGGTTGAGGGTCCCCGACGCACCGTCTCAGATGTGTCTTTGCAGGAGGAGATACCACCCACTCAAGCAGTCTCCCCCTGTGTTTTGGAGTAGGCACTGCGGGATCCCACTGCTACCACCAAATCTGGGCGTGGTGCTGTGGCAGGGATGTTTGGTGTGGGGCCTCTTGGAGGGGTGGTATGTGGGAGCAGCATGCCGGCTTACCCAGGCACCCCTGCTGTGGGACGCTGCCAATAAAACCCTGGGTCACCCGTAGGTTGGTTTTGCTCAAAATAGGTATTAGGCTAATACACATTTCTTGTTGAGCTTTTGCGAGATGCTTGTAAGTTGCTGCCGGCGTTAGCTGCACAGGCAAGATCAGGAAGCCAGGGAAGACACAAATTGACTTGAGAACGTCAGAAAAATTTGCCCTAAATGTGCAGACCCAGGAGCAGGAATGGTCCCCACCGTGGCCCACCGGGAAGGAGAATCAAAATCAGCCGGGCTGGTTCTAGCCTGGCTCTGAGAGCTGGGAGAGGGACCCAGCTCGTCATGCCTCCCGGCGGCTCCTGTCCGACAGGATCCTCCATCTCCCGAGCAATGAGCTGGGGCCACCCTGGGGACCAGTGGCTGAACCACAAACACAGACATGGGGCCTGCACCGCTCCTTGCTGTGCCCAGTGTGAGGGCCGGGAAGTTCTGGCTCCTACCTCTGCCCCCGCAGTGTGTGGGGCTGGGGGATGGAGAACTGGATGGATCAGGGATCGGAGTGGGGAGATGGACAGAGGGTGCATGGGGGATAGATGGAGGGTGTGTGGGAGTGGGGAGATGGAGAGACAGACGGAGGGTGTGGGGGTGGGGAGATGGACAGAGGGTGGGGGATGCGGAGACGGACAGAGGGTGTGGGGGGGGTGGGAGACGGACGGAGGATGAGGGGGGGTAGGGAGACGGACGGAGGGTGAGGGTGGGGCTGGGGAGACAGACGGAGGGTGAGGGTGGGGCTGGGGAGACGGATGGAGGGTGTGTGGGGGTGGGGAGATGGGTGGAGGTGGGGGGTGGTGAGACACACCGAGGGTGTGTGGGGGTGGGGAGACGGACGGAGGGTGGGGAGACGGATGGAGGCTGGGGAGGGGTGGGGAGATGGGTGGAGGTGTCAGGGACTGGGGGGCAGAGGAGTGGGAGAGATGTGGGGGGTGGGAATGGGCCCGATCTCAGCTCCCCAGAGAGAGCACCTGGAGAGTAGCCAGCACCCAGGCGGGCGTCAAACCACCTGCCAGAGTCACCCAGCCAGGGAGCTGCAAGTTGGGGACTCCCCCGCATGCAGCCGCAGCCGGGAATGGCTCAGCCCGGCCCCCGGCCACACCTGGACGTGGGCTCCCCAGCCCGTGGCCGGAGGGCACCGACCCGCGCCCTGATCCCCCTGCTTGGCCTCTCTCCTGCCCCGCGAGCGGCCAGGTGGCTCAGGGCAGTCCAGCGGAGGCGCCTGGCCCGGGGTCCCGGGCAAACCTCGGTGCTGGGAGCTGCAAGAGCCGGGTGGGGCAGGAGAAATGGGGGGGGGGGGAGAGATTCTCCTGCCTGATCCTTTTATTCCTCCTCCCACTTTGTGCCAGAGCCACGTCCCATCTCTGCGGAGAGCCTGGGCCCGCCGGCTCTCTCCCCGGGTGCTCGCTGCTGCAGGGGGGCTGCTGTGTGGCTCCCGCTCCCCCGGCAAAGGGGCGATCCCGTCCAGCAATGCGCCTGGTTCCATGCCATGTGGGACAGCGGCTTCCTGCATGGCGCAGCAGGGCACGGGGGGAGCTGGCCAGGGCCTTTCTCTGAGTGCCTCTCGAATGGCTCTGGGGGCTTCCACGCTGGCGGGCCGAATGCAGGGCGCCCCGTGCAGCTGTGCCGAGTGAGCGCAGCCCCTGGAGGGGTTCACGGCTCGTCTCCAGCCAAGCATCAGGTGAGGGGGCCCAGGGGGCCTTACGGGGGCCCAGCCATCCCCCCATCCCAGCCTGCTCCCCGGGGAGCCCCTCACAGTTTTCCCAGCCCCAGCGTCTACTGGGGAAGGAGACCAATGTGCGGGCCCCAGGGCCCATCTCAGGGCCACAGATGGCTAACTGGGGCTGGCCGGGGGAGAGCTGTGTGGATGGACAGGGGGGAATTGGGGAGGCTGGATAGCTAGAGCGAGGGAGGGAGCTGGCTGGAAGTGGGGGGCCAGCAGACCAACAGGAGGGCGGCTGGGCCTGGGTCTGGCTAGTGGGGTGCTGCTCCCTCCTGCCCCCTCCTCCTGGGCTCTGATCCCATTAGCGCCCATTAAAGTGCCATGGGCCGGCTCTGCTCATTAATCCCCCCCCCAGCTCCCAGATGGAGCCGAGTGGATTAAGCCCCCCCCCCCAGCCAGCAGGATTGACCCGGAGCTGGGTGTGGAACGAGCCACGGAGCACGTCGCGGGGTGGGCGTGATGGGCGGGGCTTCTGTCTCTGCACCTGGGCAGGGCTGGGTCCCACCCCCTCCCCCTGGCAAGCGCCGATTCTGGGGTTCAGTCCAGGCTGCTCCTCTGCAAGGCTGGGCCTCAGTTTCCCCACGGAATGGAAAGCACCAGGAGCCCCCTTTGAGATGGTGGCTCCCTCAGGCAGGGCCTGGCTCCAGCTGGGGGTGTGTGTGTCTGGGCAGCCCCCAGCATAATGGGGGAGTCAGGAGTGGGGGAGGGGGTCTGTGGCTGAAGCTGGGGAGGGAACCCAGGAGTCCTGGCTCCAGTCTGGTGCCATCAGCACAAACCCAGCTCCCCCCTTTCTGCTGCTCGACATGGCCTGATGCAGGGTACCACCACAACACACACCCATGTGCACACCCACAGATGCACACAAACACACGTGCACACACACACAGAAGCATGCGCACACACAGATGTGTGCGCATACATGCACACACATGTGCACACAGACAGACGTGTGCACACACACGACAGATGTGCACACACACACATGCACCGGCACACACAGCCCTCAAACTCACAGGCCCATCTAGCGCGGCATCCAGCCCCTCTGGCTGGTCACCCCACTGCTACCACCAGTTGTCACTCTTGCACCAAGTCTCACTGCTCTGGGGCACTGGTGCTGCCTGTGCTGAGCTGGGTGACAACCCCCCAAGCCCCTCCCCCACAGTCCCCCAAGCCCTTCCCACAGCCCCCTCCCCCCACTATCCCACAGCCTCCACAACCCCAAGCCCCTCCCACAGACCCCTTCCCCCACAGACCCCCAAGCCCCTCCCCCCACCCTTGCCAGCCCAGGCCTTTGTCAAACTGAGCAACCTCCAGAGACAAGCCGGGGGGGCAAGGGCGGGGGGGGGCCGCTGGGGCGGGGGGGGCAGGGAGCGGGGCGGGGTCCCCTCCTGGCGGTGCCCGTGCCCATGGGGGTGACTAACGCCGGGAAGCTGGGGCCAGGCAGGAAGCGGGTGACAGCTGGCCCCCCCGCCCCCCCCGGCAGAGCGAGGCCCCCGCTGGCGGGCTGGGGAGCGCGCGTCACTTTGAGTTCCCATCAGAGTGCCGGTGACGCGGTCTGGCCCCTCGGCTGGGGAGCGGGGTCTAGTGGTTAGAGCGGCGAGAGGCACGAGAGCCCGGACTCCTGGGTTCTCTCCCGGCTCTGGGAGGTGGGTTCCCTGAGGCACTAGCAGGGCAGGCGGGGGGGGGGAGGAGTGAGGGGCGCCAGCACGTGTCCCTGCCTACGTGTGTTTCCCACACACCCCCAGTGCCCCGAGGCATGTGCAACCGCAACAGCTGGGTCCTTCTGCACCACAACAGCCTCCGCCCCCCCCCGCCCCCGCAGCCCAGCCCGACTCGCCGCGAGAACGGGGCCAGCCGGGGGAGAGAACCCAGGAGTCCGGGCTCCCAGCGCCGTCTCCCCCTCCCTCTGTAACCACTAGACCGCCCCCTCCCCGAGCCAGGGGCGAACCCAGGCGTCAGGCTCCCAGCCCGCGCACAGGCTCCGTGCCACCCTGGAATCGATGGGGCCAGACCCCCGCTGGGACAGCCTCACGCCCCCCCCCTTCCTGGCCCTGGGGGGCAGCAGCTGCCCCCCACCCCTCGCGGTACGGGGCAAGGACGGGCTCCTCCCCAGCCCCAACTGCCGTGACTCAGCCCTGAGCTGGACCCTCCGGCCCCACGAGACACACAAAGGATAGAGCCGGCGGCGCGGGATCGACCCGCCCCCTTCCTGGCCAGGCTCAGGGACTCCGGCATCCGACCCCACTGCCCTGCCCCTCCCCTCGCCCAGGGCCCTCAGGCACAGCCCGCTCCCCAAGGCGGTCCAGAGCCGGCGGCCCCAGCTCCATTGGGATCAATGGGGCAGCCCCCTAAACGGGTCCGTTGGCCCGCAGCCCCTCAGTGGGGTAACTCTGGGGTGAGCCCCCCTTGAGACCAGTTGAGCCTTTGGTCCTCTTTGGAGAGCACTGGCCCATCCTGACACAGCGGTGCATCCAGGCACAGATCCTCTGCCCGTGTAAAGGGGCGTCACTCCAGAGTGACACCGGTGCGCCCAGCTGGGACCTGGCCCCAGCCAGTCCCCCTCCCCAGGCCGGGATAGGACCCTTAAGCCCGTCTCCGCTTCCCCCCCTCGGCTTTCTCCCCCCCCACGCCTGAGCCCCCAGCGACTGAGACTCCCATGGTCGGAGGGGCGGAAGGAGTGGGGGGGGGGGGCCCTCCTACCTTCTCCCTCCATCGCAGGGCCGTGGGGCAGGCGCTGGGGCTGCCGAAGCGCGCTTGGAGCTGTCCGCCCCACGGTGCTGAACGGCGGCTGGGTGGGGCGGGGGGAGGGGACAGGAGGGGGAGGGGCTCTCCCGTGGCAGGGAGGGAAGGGGTGGAGCTGGGGGGAGGGGCTCTCCTATCTCAATGAGGACGGACAGACTGACGGACTGGGCGGGGGGGGGGCCCTCTCCTGTGGCAGGAAGGGGGGGAAAAGGGCTGAGACTGGGCGCCGCGGGGTCACTCCCATTGCAGGAAAGGAGGGAGTGGGGAAAAAGGAGGGAGGGGGCCTCTGGGCTAGGAGCCGCGGGGTGGAATGGTTCATCCCAATCAGCAACTGGGGTGGGGGTGGGGGTGGGGGCCAGCAGGAGGGCCGGACGCGCAGGGCCCGCCCCGCCAGCAGGAGGCGCCGGGGACGCGCAGGGCCCGACCCCGCCAGCAGGGGGCGCCGGGGACGCGCAGGGCCCAGCCCCGCCAGCAGGGGGCGCCGGGGACGCGCAGGGCCCAGCCCCGCCAGCAGGGGGCGCCGGGGACGCGCAGGGCCCAGCCCCGCCAGCAGGGGGCGCCGGGGACGTGTCGCTGGTGCCCCCTGGAGGAGGGAAGGGGAACTTAGGCCTTGGAAACGCAGGTGTCCTGGCTCCTCCCCCTGCTGTAACCACTAGGCTTCACTCCGCCCTCCGGAGCCGGGGCTGGAAGCAGCCCGGAGTATCTGGCGGGAGTCTGGCCAGGGCAACGCGGCGCCATGGGAACCAGATGGGAAATCGCCCGGCGTCATAGCAACGCTTGGAGTTGATGCTTTGTTGCCTTGGCAACGGCAGGAATCACTCACTTTCCTCATCGATCAGATGCTGGGAATTAACGGGGGGGGGGGGGCGCTGCGGGGCCCAGCAGGGCCTCTCTATTCTGGCTGGCAAGACTGCCCCTGGGAGAAGTGGGGGGGGGGGAGAGATCTCAGCCCTGGGCTCCCCCCCTGCCCTGCCGGTGCCCCTCACTCCCAGCTTGTTCTTGTCTCCATTCTCCAGGCTCCTGGCCAGAGCCCCCAGTTCCATGCTGGTCCCTGCAACAACAAAGCCCCTCTCCCCTTCCCCTTGTCACAGCAGTAACACCCAGGGACACTGAGTGGACCCCTCCACCTGCAACCCCCCTCCAAACCCCCCACAGTTCCCCCACCTCACCACCCTGCCCCCCGCCGCATGCAGCCCCTCCAGCACCTCCGACCTGGGGCACAGAACAAAATTCATTCTACACGAGGACATAAACCAGCAGGAGGCAAATTATACATGACACCCCCCAGCCCCCCTTCCCCCAGCATGGAGATGCAGCCAGTTCAGGGTCCTAGAGTGGGCTGGGCGGGGGCAGGGCGGGAGCCAGGACCCCTGGGTTCTCAGCCGCCCATCCCCCAACTCACTCCTTTGTGCTGGAAGTCCCCTGGGGTCCTGTCGGTCTCCCTGGCCAGGGTGACCCAGGGCAGCATCATGCCCACGTCACCTGGGGTGGGGCACAGCCTGGGAGGAGGGAAGAGAAGAGGCAGCCGGAGTGAGTGGAGGCCTGAAGCAAACTCAATGCCTGAGGAGCAGGCCCGGCAGAGCCCCCCCCCATGCCAGCAGCCCTGGGGCTGGCACTGAGCTCCAATGGGGGTTGAGGAGCCCAGACAGACAGACGGACGGGGGCCAGTGAGCATGGCAAGGGACCCAGCCTGCTGCTCCCAGACCATGCACCCCCAGTCACCCTGTGTCCTGGCCCTTGGGCCCTGGGTTCTCTCACAGCCCTGGGAAAGGGAGTGGGGCCTAGTGGTTAGATGGGGGGGGCTGGGAGCCAGGAATCCTGGGTTCTGTCCTAGTTCTGGGACAGGAGTGGGGGCTAGTGGTGAGAGCAGGGGCAGGGCTGGAAGCCAGATGCCCGGGTTCTGTCACCCACACCCTAACCCTGGGACACGTCGGCCAGCAGCAGCTCACCAGCGTGTCTCTGGTGTGGGTGTCCGAGCTGGGCTCCCCAGACAGGCACACAAGCTGACCCCCATGGTGGCGTCTGGCCGGCGGGAGAGAAAGGGTTATGGTGGGATGCCGGGGGGGGGGAGGGGGCGCAGACAGGGATGAACAGGGAGATGGGGAGGCAGGGACCAAGTGCAAGGCAGCTGGAGGAAGTGGGGGGGGATGGGGAGAAGGGACCTGTCCCCAACCGGCATGTTATGTCTGGTTTTGGGTGCCACATTTCAGGGAAGATGGGGACAGGAGGGTCCAGAGAAGAGCAACACCAGTGATGAAAGGCCTGGAAAAGGGCTTGTTTAGGTTAGAAAAGAGAAGACTGAGGGGACATGGTAACAGCTTTTAAGTATCTAAAAGGGTGTCACGGGGTGGGGGGGGGGGAGGAATGGTTCTCCTTGGCCTCTGAGGTTGGACATCAGGGAAAACTTCCTACCTGTCAGGTGGTTCAGCACTGGGATAAACTGCCTAGGGGGGTCGTGGAATCTCCATCCCTGGAGATATTCAAGAGCAGGCCCCAGAACTGGACACAGGATTCTCGCGGCCTCGCCCCAGGCCTGGGCCCCGAGGCCAAACCACCTCACTGCTCCCACACAAGACACCCCCCCCCATTTCTCTAGCCCCTCTCTGCCCTTTCCTTACATCCAGTTCCTCCTTTACCCACCAGCCCCTCTTCCTGCAGCTGAAGACCCTCCCCCCGCCGCCAAGCATGGCCTCGTTAATGGCTAAGTGGTAATGACTGGACATGACAGGTGGTGAATTAGCAACCCAGCACCCAGCGGTGTGAGTAATGACAGGTGGTCAATTAGCACCTCTTGTAAAATATTAATATATTGCCATTATTAACATGGAACAATCAATTATGGATCTGGGGGTAATTAACTGTCGGGTGAAATTAGCAGTCATTAGCAGCTCATTGTTAATTACACCCATAGCAACCAGGCAATTAGCAATTATTATAAACCTAACATGGATCATTGCTACTAGATAATCAATAATT
Organism: Pelochelys cantorii; assembly: GCA_032595735.1. Lineage (NCBI taxonomy): Eukaryota > Metazoa > Chordata > Testudines > Trionychidae > Pelochelys > Pelochelys cantorii. The sequence continues at coordinate 10,054,780 of CM064358.1, read as the reverse complement.
AGAGAGAACAGGAGATGGGGGCTGGGTGGGAGCTGGTGCCCCCCATTCCCTTCCCCCCTGAGCCAGCCAGGCCCCACCCTGAGGCCGGGGGGACAGGCCCTCCATCCAAGCTCCCCCTTGCTGACGCTCTCCATTAGTGGCCAGGTGGTCCTGCACCTGCCCGGGAGGCTGCTTCCCCAGGGTGATGCTGTATTTCTGCCCCACCGAGGGCCCTGGGAGGGAGATGAGGCCACCAGAGATGGCAGTGGGGGGCAAACTGCCTGCGCTTGCTGCCCCACCACCCATCTGGGAGAGGGGCTGGGGGTGCCCCCGTGCTATAGCAGTAGTTGTGGGTGCGGGACCCAGAGGGGTGCGCCCTGGCCAGGCTCAGGGAGCTGCTCACCTGAGCAGGGGGGCGAGGTACCTAGCTGGGGCAGGCACAGAGCATCAGCCCCGAGCCAGGGAGAGAACCAGCGGGCTCCGGCTCCCAGAGAAATTGAAACTCCTGGGCGACCAAGGAGCACTGGTTGGGGAAGGGGGAGCCTGGGGCTGGGTTTGCTGGGGCAGTGGGGGGCACTGGCAGGGCTGGAGCTTGTTCCTCCCCCATTCTTGGACACCCATGTGGTCCCTTCTGCCTAGGCCACTGGCGGGGGGGGGGGCTGGGCAGAGGGCACAGAGGAGTGGGGGGAGGGGCTATTACTTACCATATAGCCCGGGCCCCGTCAGCAGATGGAGACCGGGACAGAGAGGAGCACCCTGGAGCATATCAATGTGTAGCTATCACCACAGGGGGGCATGGCAGAGCTATTTGAAGCCTTCACCCTGCTCTAACCACTAGACCTCACTCCCCTTCCAGGGCTGGGGAGAGAACCCAGGAGCCCTGGCTCCCAGCCCTCCCTGCTCTAACCACTAGCCCCCACTCCCCGCCCTGTGCTGGGGAGAGAACCCAGGAAACCTGGCTCCGGGCCCCTCGTTCTAACCCCAGAGAACCCTGACCGTTACTTTGCCCTATTCAGAGCTGCTGAGAACATCTGGTCTATTTCCATAACAGCAGCACCAAGACTGCCGCCCCCTCCCCCAACAGTCGGGTACAGACCCCCCCATCCTCAACACCAGGGCAGAGCCCCTCTCCCCCCAACAAGATGGGGGCCCCCACCTCTGTGGCGGAGCATGAGGGCTGGTTAGACATGGCTCCTTTGGGGTGGGGCTAGTTATAAGAGAGCCCCTTCCTTGGTTCTGGGATGCGACTGACTCTGGGGTGGGAGGTGGGGATTAAGCCAGCACCGTGGAACAGCTGAGGAGCAAGTACAATATGTGCAGGGCCCTTCCTCTTCAGACTTTATTGATTTTTCCCCAGGAATGTCTCGACGTTTCTCACCACGACAAAAACAGGTGAAAATTGGTGCACAGAAAAAAACCCTTTTCACTTTTCTGGGTAAATAGTGGGGTTTATTTTGGTGGATGGACGGCCAAGGGGGGAAAAGGATCCCGCAGATCCACACTGAGCCCCATTCGTCCCTGTGGCTGGCTGCGGCGCTCCACATTGCAGTGGAAACGCTCACCCACCCAACCGTGCCAGTGTGGACATGCCCTTGGAAAGCCGCACCCATGCAGAACACCCCGCTTTGGGCGACCCGGATCAGACGTCTCTGCCTATAAATATTTACATTTCCTCACTAGGCCCCACCGCCTGTGGCGCAAGCACCCCTTTCTCCTGGGTCTCAAGAACCTTCCTTGGGGTGTGAACAGTCGCGGAGAACCAACCTTGGCGGTTTCTTCCTGGTTTCGGGGCGGCTCTTCCAACTGTTTGCTGCGAAGAGCCGGAAGCGGGCAGCACAACGCCGAGGGTTTTACACACGCAGGAATGACACAAAAGCAGGGTAAACCCGAAGGGCGTTTTCTGCCGAACCTGGGAAAGCTGCTGTGCAAATCAGCGTGAGCAAAGGGGTTTCAGGAAGTGGCGTCCAGGAGCAAATCTCCTGTCCCTGAGCTGGGATTTGGCCAGGACATCGGGGTTCACATCTGAAAGCCCCCTCCCCGCCAGGAGCACAGCGCCCCTTGTTTGCCAGGGGAGAGCGTCCCCTGCTGGCCCTGGGCCTGGGCTGTGGCAGACTTGTCCACCCTTTGACCGAAGGAGCTTCTGACGCCCACAGCTGGCCTGAAGCCCTTGTTTGTTTTCATTTCTGCTCCCTGACCTACTGGGCCCAGCTGGCGGGGCCAGGTCAGCCCCCTCCCAGCATCCTTGTGCTTTCACGGAAGGCCCAGCCCGGTGATTTAGAGAGCAAACACTGCCACCTCTAGGCACAGGAGGGGCAAAGACAATAGGGACAACAGAAGAACCCGTAGTCCCCCATGAAGTGCCTGGAGAGACATTGGTGCCAGCGGTGGGATCTCCCTCCCCATCGCTGACACCCACAGCCACTGCACTCTGCTCTCCCTGCTGCATGGAGGCCCCGGGGAAGGGACCCCTATAGCAGTGGAACTGAGCATTAATATTCCTAGAGAGGCCTGGGGCAGCCCTCCGCACCAGCAGACACAAGCAGCGTCTGGGCCATTCAGGTGATGTTTTAAGCTTCTCTCTCTAGGCACAAGGGACAGGAAGCACTTCTAGTAAGTGGGCCTGGTACGCCTGTGCCTCCATCTGGCTCCACCACGCACCTGTCTTCTGGGCTGATGGAGAACCCAGTGGGCTTTCCCTGGCCATCAGCCCTGGAGCTCTATCCCCAGCTCTGGGAGGGCAGTAGGGTTTAGTGGTTAGAGCCAGGGGAGGGGCTAGCAGTCAGGACTCCTGGGTTGTCTCCCTGGTTCTGGGAAGGGAGTGGGGTCTAGTGGGCAGAGTGTGTGTGTGGGGGGGGAGAGCCAGGACTCCTGGGTTCTCTCTCTGGCTCTGGGAAGGGAGGGGGGTCTAGTGGGTAGAGTGTGTGTGTGTGTGTGGGGGGGGGGAACCAGGACTCCTGGGTTCTCTCCCTGGCTCTGGGAAGGGAGTGGGGTCTAGTGGGCAGAGTGTGTGTGTGTGTGTGGGGGGGGAGCCAGGACTCCTGGGTTCTCTCCCTGGCTCTGGGAAGGGAGTGGGGTCTAGTGGGTAGAGTGTGTGTGGGTGGGGGGGGAGCCAGGACTCCTGGGTTCTCTCCCTGGCTCTGGGAAGGGAGTGGGGTCTAGTGGGTAGAGTGTGTGTGGGGGGGGGGGGGAGCCAGGACTCCTGGGTTCTCTCTCTGGCTCTGGGAAGGGAGGGGGGGGCTGTTTCACAGTGAGGGGGAGGGGCTCAGAAAAATCTCTCTCACCATCAGAATCCGACACCTGCCGCGACTCCGTCAGGGATCCGGTCTGGTCTGTGCCCTTTGGCCGCCAGTTGCGTCCCGCCCCCGCCTCGCCTGTCGCCTGCGCGCCTGGGTGGCTCCGCAGGCCCTCAGCCCCGGAATGGGGGAGACTCCCAGATCCCGTGGCCCCCACCCCTGCCCGGGGAAAGCAGTGGCTGGGGGGCCCGGCGTGGGGCTGGGAGCCTGGGCGGCTGCGTTGCACGGGCTCTGGGCACAGGGGCTGGGTTTTTTCAGCTCTTTATGTTGCATCCCCCCCCTTGACACATGCCCACCGTGAGGGGCAGCAACCCCCAACCCTGCCCCCTAAAGCCCCACAGGACTGGGATGCTCCACCCCAGCCCCACACCTTGGATCTCCCATGGGTGGCATCAAGGGCCGGGCCTTTGGCTGGGGGGGGTCCCCGCTGTCAGCCGGCTCCCAGGACCAGGGCCCTGGGTCAGGCGGGGGGTGGCCCTGGCAGATCGGCCAGCAGCTGGGGAGAAGATTCCAGGAGAAATTCCAGGTCGAGGGCCCTTGGGTGGCCATGACCCTTGAAGGTTGGTGTCTCCTCGGAGGCCACAGGTGTTTGTCCCCAAGTGGGCTGGCCCCCTGTGGGGGCAGCTGGGCCGGTCCCTCCATGGGGGGAAGAAGGGACTTTGGTCCAGAAAGCAACGTCCCCGTCGGGCAGGGGAGCTGGGGGGTTGACCTCCAGGAGCATCTCTCAGGTTGGCTGTGGGGCTGGAGTCCCGCGTGGAGGGGGCAAAGGAATACATTCCAGGGCTGCCCCGGGGCTGTGGGGTCAGATGTTGAGGCCGGTGGGGAGGGCGGCTCTGGAGGTCCAAAGTCAGCGTGTGAGCCCACCCCTGAAGCCCCCCCAGTGGTAGGTTTCTCTCCAGCAAGTTCAGCTGGTCCTGGCCTAGCCCCACTGGGGCCGTGGGGCAAGATGGGTCCCTGAGGGAGGAGGGGAAGGGAGGGAAATAGGTGAGGAGGAGACCCCTCCCCGCCCCTGAGCTAAACCTCCAGCCCCGGGCCCCCACAAACACTTCCTAAAAAGAGTTTAAAGCTCTAGTGCTAAGTGACACCCCCGTAACCCCCCCCAGACAAGGATGTAGCATGCAGCCATTGCAGGCTGGTTTAATGGGGCGTGTGTGTGTGGGGGGGGGGGCTCCAGGTTTCTCCAGCAGAACCGACTGGGCAGGAGCCGGCTCTAGGTCTGGCATGGGGAGAAGCTGAGCAGGCAGGGGGCAGGCCCAGGAAGAGGGGGTGAGCCTCAGGGGTTCGGGACGGGGGAGGGAGGGCCTGGCTGGAGACACAGCAGCTCATTTGTGCGGAGGGGTGTCGGCAGCCCCCTCCCCACGGGCTGCTTGGCTTGGAGCAGGGCACAGCAGGTGCCTGGAGGCCCAGCGACTCCCCGGAGCAAAGCAAGAGCTGGGGGGGCTGGTTGGGGGGGGGCGCTGCCCTTTGCAGTCAGACACCTGCCAGCCTCACGTAGGGTGTCGGCAGGGGACTGGTCTCCAGGGGCAGCATGGAGGGAGGGGGGCGGGGGTTTGACCTCTGGGGGCGGCTAGTGGAGGTGACTCTTGCATGGAGGGTGGGGGCGGAGGTTGAGTGATTCACAGCCAGCTCAGAGCTCGGCCGAGGAGCCGCCTTTTGGTCCCCCCCGCCGCCCCCGCCCGGCTCCATGCCTGACACACCAGCCCTGCCGGCTCTTTACCCACAAGCCCTGGTGTGCGCCCCCCCCCCCCCGCCCGAACATGCAGACAGAAAAGCCAACCCAGCCCTCCCCCCAGCCAGATCCCGACCCCTTCATGCCCCAAGCAGCCCCCTACAGCTGCCAGGCTACTGCGAGCAGCCCCTAGGGGGGTGTCATGACCCCCCTTTCCCAAGGGGCTGGGAGCCAGGCTGCCTGGGCTGTCTCCCTGCTGTGGGCAGAGGGCTGGGGAGTCTAGTGGTTAGAGCGGGGAGCTGGGGCCAGGCTGCCTGGGGGGAAGGGGGCCCTCGGCGCCCCAGAGGGAGGTCATGGGATGCCCCCATGCACAGCTGGACCGCCACAAGCTCTCCCCCCCCCCCCCCCGCCGCCCCGCCCCGCCCACATCAGTCAGCACAGGTGAGCAAACGAGCTGTAATTGGGCCTGCTGGCACACGGGAAGGGTCAAAGGTCAAGGGGATCATTCCAGGTGGTGCCCCCAGGGGTCAGAGGTCACGGAGGCCACGCACAGGTGTGGGGGGGCTCACGTCTCCTTGGGGTGGGGGCCGGCCCCGGGGGCCGAGAGGGCCAGCAGCCCCTGGGCGGCGTAGTAGGTGGCCATGACGAGGAGCCGGGCGTGGGGCAGGGGGCTGCAGAAGCGGTTCAGGGCCAGGGCCAGGTCGGAGGCCATGAAGAGCAGGGCACCGGCACCCGCGGCCAGGCGGGGGGCAGGGTGGGCCAGGGCCCGCCAGCCCACGGCCGCCAGCAGGGCCCCGTAGACGCCCACGGCCGGCACATAGACGCCCGGTGGCAGGCAGGGCCACAGCGCCCTGTAGGCCCCCGCCCAGGCCAGTCCCCCCAGCAGCAGCAGCCGGGGGTGCAGGGGGTGCAGGCCGAGGGCCCAGAGGTAACAGATGTGAGCCCCGGCGAAGGCTGCCATGCCTGTGGGGGAGAAGAGGCATCAGAGCGGTGCCCCTCACTCCCTCGCCCTCGCCCCCCAACCCTGCCCATGCCCCTCACTCCTTTGCCCCCCAACCCTGCCCATGCCCCTCACTCCCATGCTCCCACACACCCCCTACCCATGCCCCCAACCCGGCCCCAGCCCTGCCAGTGCCCCTCACTTCCCTCCTCGCACCTGGGAGGAACAGTTGTGACCAGACCAGGCAGGCGTCTCCGACACTGGAGAACAGCAGCCCCCAGCAGATCCCAAGGGCCGAGGGGGTCCAGGCGCCATCTTGCCAGGCCTGGGCAAGCAGGAAGATGACCAGGCTCAGGACTGGGAGGGTTTTGACCCCAGCACAGAGCCAGCCGGGCTCAGGCAGCCACAGGAAGAAGTAGAGGCCGCAGGAGGCCAGGAACGGCAGCAGGAAGAGGGCACGGCTCATGGCCTGCAGAGAGGGGTGGAAATGCATAGGACTGGGGCCCGTCTGTACCAGGGAGAACACAGCCCTGCCAGCTCAGAGACCACCCCTCACTCCAATCAGGGGGTAGGGAACAAGATCACGCCACACGCTGGGAGCAAACGCACCTCAGTCCCCATTGTGGTGACCTGCGAGGACTACACCGGCTTCAAAACTAGTCATCATGTGTGTTAACTCTGAAACCTACTGAGGGCTGGCTCTGTAACAGCAGCCCTGTTAACGTACCTCTCGTGATACCAGTCAATAACCACGCCTGGCTCAGGGTCTTCACCCTGAAACATACTGAGCAATGATGCTTGGATGAGGGAGTCATTAGGTTTCAGAGTTAACGGAACAATCTCACTGGTGTGTTATTTCAATTCTAAAACTAATCGTTCAATTCTTAGACATTGGGTTGTGTCCGTTATTTTGCCATGTTGACCCCAAAGACTAACGGTGACCTGATTCAACCAACAGGCCTGTTGGTTAGCGCCTGGTGTTAACATTGAAAACTACTTACAGCTCACTGAACGTTATTAATACCGAGAATTAGCTCACTGGGCAGACTCTGAAGGCTACTGAGATCACATCGTGGATGGGCGCCTAATTATTTGACCAAGAGGAGATGGACCAGGTGCATTCAGCTAATCTCATCTCAGGCTGAACTGCAGCCCGGCGGAAAGAACTGATTTAAGAACATCTAACTCACCGCAGTGGATGTTCAGTCTGAACCCTACTGAGGCCGGAATTTAACAAATTCTTCACGGCCAAGAGCGTGAGCACAAACAGGCAGCAACGGGAGAAACGTCGAAGAGGCTAAGCAGCAGCATTAATTCAGAAACCTGCTTTTTGGCCAGCTGTGCCAAGACCCTTGTTAACTAATCCCCAGATCTGGGAGGAAGAGGGAGCTGTCTGTGCTCCTCCTGTCTCTCCATTCTGCAGCGAGTTTGTGCCCTTTGCACCAACTCACTATTCACTCTGAAACCTACTGACATGGCGTCTTCACGGTCACTGTTACTGTGTCCAGGGCGATTCACGCTGCCCCTACCACCAGCCCTGGGTTCCCTTCCTCGCTGGGCCCAGCTGGGCTATGGGAAAATGTGTGGAATTGAACCAGAACCACCTGACCGGCTCAGCTTTACAGGCTCTCAGTCCCAGCAGCCGCACAGTGGCCCCCGGAGGATACCAGAGAAGGGGCGGGCTGGGGGTCAGGAATTCTTTTCCCAGCTCTGGGAGGGGAGTGGAGCCCAGTGACTCAGAGAGGGCTGGGGGAAGGGAACTTGGAGCTAGGCCACCAGGAGTTTCCCCCCCTTGTCACCTCTTTGCGCCTCAGTTCCCCCTCCTTACATCTGCTGTGTTCTTTCGGCGGTAGCGGGCATCTGTCTCCAGTATGTCCATGGCGCAGGGCCGGGGCTCCGGGGCTCCGGGCTGGAAGCTGCAGGAGGCACCCTGGCTGCTACTCCCAGTTATAGGAGCCTGTCTGAACTTTCGTCTCCCATGGGTTCCACAGAGCCGGAGATAAGGCTGGGGGTGGGGGGGAGGAGGGGGAAATCGATCCCTGTTCTCTTGCCTCATCTGCACCTGGCCCCAGCTGATAAGGGAGAGGCAGTTCCAGGGGGGGGGGGGGGCGGGAGGGAGAAGAGCTGGGCACCAACTGATAACAGAGAGGCAGTTGCTGAAAGAGGAAACTAGGGGGTGGGGCAGGAAGAGGGGAACTGAGGCCTGGGCTCCCAGGTTCAAATCTGACCTTTGCCTCTGGTGAAGGTACCCCCTGCCCACCCCAAACTAGTGCAAAGCACCCCTTCCCCGGTCCCACGCCCCAGCCCCGCCCTGGAAGCAGACAGAGGCAGGCTCAGGCTTTGACCATTGTATTTTATTATCATCCGGAGTAACAAAAGAGGCGAGCCGGGGACCCTCGGCACCGGGGAGTCGCCCGCCGGGGAGGCCCCGGGGCGACCCCCAAAAGGCCACTTGATTTGGTTCCTGGTTAAGAGCTTTTAAATATTGCCACTAAAGTGGTAGCCAGAGACTGGGGGCGCAGGGAGGGCTACCGGGACATCACCGTTGGCTACTGCTGACTTTCGGGTGGAGGAGGGGGAATTCAGTGCTTTTACAGGAAGAAGGTGCATCCTGGGGTGCAGCTGGGCCCCTCCCAGCCTGGAGTCACGGCCATCTGGCCTGGCGTCTGGCCCCGTCACCCTGTCTAGGAGCCGCACGAGGAGGGGGGGGGACTGTTTTAAAAACTCTTCGTGCAGGGGGGAGGGGATCGGACCCCATGGGCCCACGCCAGCCACACCCGCTTCCCGCTGTGTGCTACGATCCACCCCCAAACTAGTGCAAAGCAGAACCTCGCTGGAGAGGCTGGGAAGATCAGAGGGTGGGGGGAGGGGACAGCCCATTAGCTGATATCTGCTACTTGGTGGGGGACCCCTCACCATGTCCTACAATCCGAGGTGTCACCCCCAAACCGCTGTGGAGGAGGGAATCTTCTAGATCCCCATAAATCCTGCCCCACTCCCAAAGCGAGGAGGCAGGGAAAGGGCCCCAAATCCCCCGGGGTGGGGAGGGGAAGAGAAACCCCTTTCTGTAAACCACCCCCCGAGGGGCAAAGGAAGGGAGACCATCATCGGAGAGGCCCCGGGAATGGGCTGTAGCCTGGCGATGGTGGCAGCGGTGGGATTCGGGTCAGAGGCAGGGAGGCCACTGAGTCCAGGGCGGAGGGGGAGGGGCATCCCAGGCCCCAAAGGGCAGGTGCATCATGGGTGTGGGAGGGGGGTCCGGGCAGCCTGACAGTACCTGCAGGGAGGAGAGTAATTTTTCCCTCCCCTGCTTCAGACCATCTCTGCCCCCCAACACCTTTGCTTGGGGGAGAAGCGGCAGCTCCAGCTCCCCAGGCCAAGGAAATAAATAAGGGGGAGCAGGAAACATGGGGTTAAAAGGGTCCTAGAACCAGCAAGAGGGGAGGGGTCAGACTTGTCCCATAGCCCAGAGTTCCAGCTCTTCCTTGTAGTGCCTGCCCCCCCCCCAGCAGCCTCTAGTCCCTCCCATGAATCCCCCTAAGCTCCACCCACCACCCTTCTGGCCCCACCCCGGCCTTATTAGTCCCTCACCCAGCACCTCCCCCGAGCCCCCCAAACTAAGCTGGACCCTGGACCCGACCTAGAAGGGAGGGGATGAGGGTTGTGCTTATGCCGGGATGGGGGGCTGCGCAAAAATCTACTCTCCTGTGCGGGAAGGAAGCCCCCTTCCTGTGCCAGGCCCCCGGGGGGAACCGAGGGGGGCAGATAGGGGCAGGCTGTGGACAGGCTGCCTGGGGGGAAACGAGTGGGGGGTTGGAAGCACAGTGGGGAGGGGCCGGGGGGGGGGCTAGTGCGTTCTCGAGTCACTTCTCCCTTCCATTAGCTTTTAATTCCAGCACCCTGCCGCAGATTTCAGTGCAAAGTGGGAGGGGGGCCTGTGCGGGGGGTTCACACTGCCCCCCCCGAGGGGCGTCTTGCTAAGAGCATCCTGTGATGGGACATGGCACCCCCTCCTATCCTGCCCCACGAGGGGGGGCAACAGCTCTCCTTGGGCAGGCCAGGCTCCAGGAGGGGGGGCTCCCCCCAGCCCCCCACGATCGGCAGCTTTCCCAGGTGCCTCCGCAAGCTTTATCTGGTGGGGGGGAGAGTCAAGGGAGGGTCGTCACTCTCTGCTCCAGCATCCGCAACTCCCAGCACAGCCACCTCTCCGACCGGGGACCCCCCGTCCCGCCCCAGGGCCAGTCACCGCAGCCACAGCGGGGGGTAATCTAACACCCCCCCAATGCAGGTTTGATGAGGTCAGACTGATTCCCCCCACTGGAGCCCCCTCCAAGCCAGGCTGAGAGGCAGGTGGGGAGGGTCAGAGCTCACCTGGCTGCCGGCTGCTGCTGCCTCTGGGGGGAGCCGTTCTCCACCTTCGTGGCATCCATGGCCCCCGGGAGCCGCTGGGCGGCGTCAGAGGTAGATAGAGGGGCCCCTTCCGTGCTGGGGGGGTGGGGAGAGAGAGATGGGCGAGGGGCGGGGCCGGGGCCAGGGCTGGCTCCCCCCCATCTCTCTCAGACCAGAATTCGGTGCTATCCTACAGCCCCCTCCCACCCAGGTGGGTGCCAGTACTCCCCCCCCCCCCCCCGGGCATTACCTGGGCCTGGCTGGGGTGGGGGCAGGGGGCTGTGCCAGCTGGCCATTCAGTGCCGGCTGGCAGCTCTCGCACGGCCATCCCGCATGGGGGGGCTCCAGGGGGCCTGTGGGGAAAACGAGCGTTAGACACATCCAGCCTTATCCGTCTGTCCCCTCCATGCCCCCCTCCCCCTCCCCGGCACAGCCCCATGGGCCTGGCCCCTCCCCTTGGCACAGCCCCACCGGCCCCAGAGGAAGATCCCCCCCATGCCAGGGCTCCCAGGGGCGGGCTGCCGTGACACTCACCGCCGGCCGAGGACACGCTGCCGTGCATCGGTTCCTGAGTGGGGGGTCCCTGGGCAGAGCCTGACGGGGTGTCCGAGGGGCTGTGGAAATACGCCCCCAACTGGGTCACACCCGCGGGGCTCCTATGGGCCCCCCGGTCCCCCCTTTCCTGGGCCCCTCCCACCTCCCACTGCAAGGGGTGCCAGCCCACCCCCCCAAGGCCACAAGGGGGGAGCTCACCTGGTCTGTGCTGGGAAGGGGTCTGTAAGCGGGGCCCAGCTCCCGCCCACGGGGGGGCAGGCTGCTTCCGTGCCAGGCCTGTCCCACACGGCCACTCCGGTGTCCACCTCCCCACCGGGGGGCTCTGGCGGCCCTGAGTCAGCGCTGGCCCCATGGCCGGGACCTGAGGGGGCCGGAGAAGCTGGGGTCAGGGTCCAAGGCTGCCGGAAAGCTGGGCGGAGAAGCCTTCATTTGCATATTTACATACATTGGGGGAGGGGGACCCCAATTATTCTGTCACCCCCCAGCAACCAGTTCCCCCCCGGCCGTCAGCTGGTTAGGACCATGTTTCTATGGTTACACAGCGCACCCCCATATTGCCTCCCCCGGCCTCCCAACCCGGCCAGCCCCAGCCCCCCCACCCCAATGACACCCCCAGAGCAACCCTCTACCCCCCCCCAGACCCCGTCCCCTGCTTGGGCAACCTCCCGACCCAGAGCCAGTCCCCCACCTCCACATGCCGGATTCACCCCATTGTCCACCGGGGGCTTACCCTCGACCTTGCTGCCGCCGCCGCCCTCCACACCCCCGCCAGCATCTTCCTCCTCACCCTCCTCCTCCTCCGAGTCCCTGCTGCCCTCGCTGTCTGTGCTGCCGCAGCTCCTGCCACAGGGAGAGAACAGGGCTGGGTCAGAGCCACGGGGCCATCTACCCCGGCATCCCGCCTCCCCCCCAGGTCAGAGCCACGGGGCCCATCTACCCCGGCATCCCGCCTCCCCCCCAGGTCAGAGCCACAGGCCCATCTACCCCGGCATCCCGCCTCCCGCCCAGGTCAGAGCCACAGGCCCATCTACCACAGCATCCCGCCTCCCTCCTCCCCCCAATTCAGAGCTGCAGCCCATCTATGGCGATATCTCCTCCCCATCGGACCCATGAGCACGTCCAACGTATTTCCCCAGAGCTGAGCCCCCCACATCCCTGACTCTCCTCCTGCAGCCAGGGGCAGTAGCCAGGCGTCCCAGCCGCTGGGGGGGGAGGGGGGGGGCGGCAGCCCGTGCCCACACCCAGAGCCGCTGGGCCGGTACCTGGGCCGTGCGGGCTGCAGGGCCCCCCCCGAGTAGCCCAGCTCCTCCTCCTGCCAGGTGTCCTCGTCCTCATCATCAAACTGCTGGATGCGCTCCCTGTAGCAGACTTCGAACAGGGTGGAGTTGGGCTGTGGGGGAGAGCGAGACGCAGGAAATTCACGCGCTTGGCAAGATTCCAGCTGGGAAGGGGGTGCAGACATTGGGGGGCGTGGGGGGGGACACAGCCGGGGGAGGCGGGGGGGGCAGGAAAGCCAGCAGTGTGCAGGAGGGGGGGCCCACACTCACACTCTCGTCGTCTGCGCCGAGGGCGAAGCTGAGGCTGCCAGTCTTGTCGAAGGGGGCGCTGGAACGAGAGGGCGCGTGACCTGGGGCCACCCCAGCTCAAACCGGGGGCGCCTCCGGCCTCCTCCCCAACCAGCACCGGGAAGAGAGCAGCAGCTGAGGGGCCCTGCTCTGACCACTACACCGCGCTGCCCTCCCAGAGCCAGGCAGAGAACCCAGGCGTCCGGCTCCATGCAGGCCCCGTGCTGCCAGCCCTCCAGGGGGCACTGTGTTAGAAAGGGGGAACCAGCCCATGAAGCTGGCCTGGGGGAGGTGCCCACAGGTGCAGAGGGCAGCTTCCCCCCCCCCCCCCCGTTAACCCCGTGCAGCCCAGAGCTGTCCCTGCTTTCAGGCTTTCCTGGCCGGGGGGGGGGGGGAGAGGAACTGGGGGCCGTGGGGGGGGGGGTTACCTCTTGAGCTGGCGGAAGTGGGCGCTGCAGGCAGCGGAGAGAAAGAGAAAGAGGCAGAGACATGAAGCCGAGGGGGGTCGGGCCCCACGCCGAGGGGGATCTGACAGGACGCTGCCCTGTGCCTCTGGGCAGGGCGGCAGGGAGCCGAGGGCTAGCCAGGGGGTGACAGGCCGTGTGCCCAGCTGGGTTAGACACACACAAGCTGCCTCCCCGCCGGAGCCGAAGTAAGTCTGTGTGGGTCCCCCCTTAGTGCAAAAGGGTGGGGGGGAAAGGGGGGGTTACCTGACCCCAGCCTGGGCACCAACACGAGTCACAGCAGAGCAGGGAGAACCCAGGAGTCCCAGGTCCCGCCCCCCCCCCCCCACCAACCACTAGCCCCCACTGTCCTCACAGAGCCAGGGAGAAAACCCAGGAGTCCTGCCCTCTCAGCCCCTCCCCCCTACTCTAACCACTAGCCCCACTCCCCTCCCAGAGCCAGGGAGAGCTCTCAGCTCCTCACTGCTCTAACCACGAAACACCCCTCCCCTCCCAGGGCCGGGGAGAGGACCCCACAGGTCAGAGCGCGCCAGTGCCAGCGAGCAGCCCCGCTGCGGGTCTCCCCCCCCCCTTGGGCAGTGGGTGCCGATGGGGGCCCCAGGCAGACACCAACTTGACACTCTCCTCCTGCTCCCCGAACTCCTCGTCGTTGAAGCCAAAGTGGTCGATGAAGGCCGAGGTCACCTGCTGCATCTGGTAATCCACAAAGGCCTGGGGGGCAGACAGGACAGAGTGGGGTGAGTGTGGGGCCCAGGGGGCTGGGACACAGCCCCTCGGGGGGGCGGTGGGGGGAGAGGGAGACCCACCTGCTGCAGCACGGCCTCCTGGGGGAAGTTAAACTCTTTCAGGTCGCTCTCCTCATCGTCACTGGAGGAGTGCAGGTTGTGTGTGTGCACCTGCGGAGCGCCACGGGACTGGTTATGGCCACAGCCCGAGGGGGGGCTGACCCCCCTCCCAGCTGTGGGGGGCAGAACCGGCCAGGCCCCCTCAGAACACGTGCCTGAGCTCCGGGAGAAGGCTCTGGTGTTAGCCGGCGGAACTCCCTGATGCATGACAGGCCTGAGGCCGGTGCGATGGGCTTCCGGCTGCCACAGGGCAGGAAGCCAGCGGCACACAGGGCAGGTATTGGAGACGGCTGCTGGGCAGACACGGGGGTGGCACTGGGCGAGATGGGTCTGCGGGGGGACTCACCAGATCCACCACGTTTTTCTTGTTGGTCTCTGCCAAGGGCCCCACAACGAATTTCTCCCACTGCTCCCGCTCCTCCTCGGGCAGCTCTGCCAGGCAGGGGCAGCAGAGTGAGATGGGGCCCCCCAGAGGCTGAACCCCCCCCCCCCCACGCCCACTGTCACGGGGGGAGGGACAAGGGTCAGGCACAGAGCCAGGCGCCACCGCAGCCAGGCCCGGAGCGGGGTCCGTGTCCCCGCGGGTTGCCCGCACCCACCTTTCAGCAGCTGCGCCACCAGGGCGACGTGGGGGCCCTTCTCGGAGCTCTGCGCCAGGGCGTTGGCGATGCGCGTCAGGTGGCCCATGTACCCCCTCCGCCGGCCACCAGTCGCCCTGCAACAGGACCCCAGAGCCGGGCGTCACCGCAGCGCCCCCATCCCAGGCCCCCGGGCGGCGCCAGGCTGCAGGGCAGGGCTTGGGGAAGCCGGGCTCCACCCCAGAGGCAGCTGCATCCGGACAGGATCTCTGGCCATGCTCGGCCCAGCGGGTGATTATTTCCCCGGGCCTGCGTGCTGCCGGGCGTGAGCGGCGTGCCTCGGGGATCCTCAACCCAGGACACCGGGGGGTCTCGCCCCAGCTCGGGGAGCGGGGCCCAGTGGTTAGGGCAGGGGCTGGGAGCCAGGACTCCTGGGCTCCCCCCTGTAGGGGGATGTCTCGCGCCGCTCCCCCACCCACCACTTACTGCGCCCGCTCGTTCTCCTCCCAAGCCGACAGGATTCGCTGCACCAAGCGGCATTTCTGCAGCAGCTGCCGAGAGAAGGGCGCAGCAGGTCACAGCTGGGCCGGGGGGGGGGGGGGCAGAGAGCCAGGACTCCTGGGTTCTCTCCATGGCTCTGGGCAGGGACTGGGGGCTAGTGGTTAGAGCGGAGGAGCAGAGGGGGATGGGAGCCAAGACTTCTGGGTTCTCTCCATGGCTCTGGATGGAGAGTGGGGGCTAGTGGCTAGAGCAGGGGGCTGGCAGCCAGGACTCCTGGGTTCTCTGCCTGGTGGGTGCCGAGTGGCCAGGTATAACCCTGGAAGAAGGCTGCTCGCACCCAGCTACCTACCCCCGCCCCCCGCAGCTGTCTGGCTGCGCCACCCCGCCACCCCCCCGAGAGCTTCGACAGTGCCCCCCACTCACGTGCTGGATGACGGGGCTGTGTGGTGGGGGCTGGGAGTCCTCAGCAGGGGTGCCCGCCTGCAGCAGGGCGCTCAGGCAGGCCTCCAGCTGGGCATGCAGGAAGTTGTTGTAGGGATATTTGAAGTACAGGTCCTGGGCGAGAGAGGGGCTGGTGAGCCAGGGACCGCTGGCCGGGGGAGGGCGGGCAGCAGGCGGCTTTGGGTCAGGAAGTGAAGCCGTCTCCTGCCTACCACCTGGGCACCGGGGCTTGTGCCCTGGCCTCGTCGGGCACAGATCGACGCAAACCCGCCCCGGAAATGCCCTGGGCTGCCCGGCACCAGCCACTCCCCTCACCATGGGCCGGGCACTGGCCAGGGGCCGGGCTAGACTTGGCGGGGGGGTGGAGGGGGACAGATGGGCCCCTGGCTCTGATCTCCCACAACAGCTGAGCCCACATCAGGCCAGGGCTGCTGGCCCTGCCCCCTCCCTGCAGCCCCACCCCCAGCACTCACCAGCATGGTGTTGAGGGCATCCAGCCCCAGAAGCTCGTCCTGCAGCCCTGCGTCCCCAGCGCTCAGCGAGGCGGCCAGCAGCTTCACCGCCTGCAGCCGCGTGTTCCCCAGCGGCGGGTCCAGCACCCCCCAGGTCGTCTGCAGGGCCGGCCGCTGCGGGGGGCCGGGTTAGCGCCGCCAGAGCCCGAATCCAGCAGCCAGTCCCCCTGCCCCTGCCGTGCATTCGGCCCCACGCCCCTCCCTGTAGGGATGGAACCCAGGGGTCCCGGCTCCCAGCCACCCTGCTCTAACCACTAGCCCCCACACCCCTCCCAGCGCAGGGACAGAACCCAGGGGTCCCAGTTCCCAGCCCCTTGCTCTGACCACTAGGCCCCACGCCCCTCCCAGCACAGGGACAGAACCCAGGGGTCCCAGCTCCCAGGCCCCCCAGCTGGCAAAGGGACCAGGAGCTGGGGGCCCGTTACCTTCGGGGGGTCGCTCAGCAGCTGGTGGAAGTCCCGGAGGGAGCCTCGCAGGGCCAGCAGGGTGCTGGGACTGGCCTGGCAGGTGCTGCCGTCCGAGCCCCCAGGTCCCAGCTCCAGCTGCTCTTCCAGGGGGTAGAAAAAGCTGCCCATCCCCCCGGCCTCAGGCCTGTGGGGGCAGCAGGAGGGTTGAGCGCGGGTGGAGTGGCAGGCTGGCCCCGCCCCCTCCCACCTGCCCCAGCCCCTCACCTGGCTCGGCGCGGCTCCAGCAGCGTGAGCAGCACCTGGATCCCACTGACGACGACGGACTCGTCCCGCTCACCCGCCAGCATGTTCTCCAGCAGCTGCTCCACCGTCTCCTGCCTGCAGGGCCAACACCCACCCCCATGCTCAGAGAGTACCCCTGCGCCCGCCCCCCCCCCCCTCCAGCCCGGCCGGTGCCCTTCAGCCCCAGCCCAGCACCCCTCAGACCCAGCCTGGCCGGTGCCCCTCAGCCCTGCCCCATAGCCCCAGGCTCCCCCCGCCTGGCTGGCGCCCCAGGGCCCCGGGCTCCCCCCACCCGGCCAGTGCCCCTCAGCCCCGCCCCAGAGCCCCTGGCTCCCCCCGCCCGGCTGGCGCCCCAGGCTCCCCCCGCCCGGCTGGCGCCCCAGGCTCCCCCCGCCCGGCTGGCGCCCCTCAGCCCAGCCAGTGTCCCTCAGCCCCGCCCCAGAGCCCCTGGCTCCTCCCGCCCGGCTGGCGCCCCAGAGCCCCTGGCTCCCCCCTCCCGGCCGGTGCCCCTCAGCCCCGCCCCAGAGCCCCAGGCTTCCCCCGCCCGGCCGGCGCCCCTCAGCCCAGGCTCTCCCCGCCCGGCCGGCGCCCCTCAGCCCAGGCTCTCCCCGCCCGGCCGGCGCCCCTCAGCCCCAGGCTCACTTCTCCAGCGTGGCCAGCAGCTGGTGGGGCTCGGGGCTGTCCTGGATCTGGATCATCTGCTCCCGGCTCAGGCGGATGATGTCACACAGGGACTGGGAAGCGTTGGAATGTTGCTGGGGTTGGGGGGCAGAGACCTGGTTACCGTGGTGATGGGAAGGGCGGGGCCAAGCCCCCCCCCATAGGCGCTGCCACCTTAGGGGGACAGATCCCCACAGAGCACGGAAACCCCTATCGCCCGTAGGAGCCAGGGCGCCTGGGCTCCCCCCACCCCGAGCTCTGGGAGGGGAGCGGGGTCTAATGGTCAGAGCAGGTGAGCTCCACTCTCACGGCCGCACGGCTTAGGGGAAACGTAGGGGTTCTCCCTGCAGGTCTGGGGGGGAAATGGGGGCCAGTGTGGGGGGACTCCTGGGGGCAGCAGGCAGGGCTCCCCTCCAATGTTCCCGCCTGTGTTCTGTGCACCGGGGGGCGCACCAATGGGCCCCACCAGTGTTTTGCTTTTCTACCAGCACCTATCCCCCCGCCCAGAGAGGGAATGGGATTCCCCCCCATTAGGCACCTGATTTCCTGGGGCAGTGCGGCTCAGGGCGGGGTTTTCTCGCCACGCTCTAGCTCTTAAAGGGGCCGTGACTGCATTTCTTTTTTTTTTTTTTTGGCTCAACAAGTTTGCCTTTTTTCTTACACAAAAAGCACTGGGCACCACTAGGGGAAACAGGCCGCGGGTGCTCTGCTAACCCACTGGGTGGCTGCCCGTGTGCCCGGCTTACAGGGCACACGGCCCCCTCCTTTGGGTCCCACCCGCATCCCTTCCCCTGTGGATGGGGCTGTGTGGAGCCACTCACATTGTCGTCCTTGGAGGGGTGAATCATCTCGACCAGTCTCTGCACAATCTTCTCCTCGTTCAGCCACTGCAGGGGAACAACGCACCTTGGTGCCCCTCACTCTCGACCCCCAGCCAGCCCTGGACTCCCGCACCCTGCAGGTGCCCCCCAGCCCAGCCCCTCCACGATGCCAGTGCCCCTCACTCCTGACTTGCAGCCCCATGGCTCCCCCAGCTCTGCCCATGAGTCTGGCAGCAGCAGGCAGGGCCGGGCGGGATACAGCACCTGGGCAGCTCCGACCAGTGCAGTGCCCTGCTGAACCCGGGGCCGCCCTGCAGTAGCTAATGAGGTGTGGGCAAAGGGCGGGGCCTGAGGTGGCTAGTGAAACGGTGTGCCATTAGGTGACAAGGGGCGGGGCCAGGAGGTGAGAAGGGGTAGGGCTGGCTGCCCAGGGGCGGGGCCGGCGGGAAGCCCCTCCCCTTACACTGAAGACCTCCTGGCGGAGCAGCGGCTGCTCCACGCAGGTCAGCAGGCGCAGCAGCAAGTCCATGATGGCCGAGGTGCCGATGTGGTGCAGCAGCAGGCTCACAAAGTCGTCCCTCTTGCGCAGGAAGGCCACGATCTGTGGGACCCGCACAGCCCATCAGCCTGGGAGCTCCCGCCACGGGAACAGGCCTCCAGGCAGGGAGCAGCCAGCTCTCCAGGGGGCCGAGGCGCCGGGCTGGCTGATGAGGAGGGAGCCGCCCTGGGGGCAGGCTCCTAGCTCCACAGCCAGGATGCTGGGCTAGATGGGCAGATGCGCTGCAGGGATGCCCTGCAGGACATCTGGGGAATCCAGACGAGCCCCTGCCCGGCAAGCAGCAGCAGCGAGCGTCAAAGGCCAATAGCGTTCAGCCTCTCCCCTGCCGGCACCAGCTGCTTCGGACAGCAGAGTGCAACCGCCACTGCTCAAAGGGGCCAGTTACCGCCGGGCTATTAGCGATATTACGGTAATGCCTGGACCACCCCATGGGACTGGGGGCCCATCGCACCGGGCACTGCACAGAGCCCTGGCCCCAACAGCTTGCAGGCCAGAGGGAAACTGAGGCAGGCAGTGGGGTTGGGGCCTGCCTCCTGAACACCCACAAATGTTTTCTCCATTCACGCATGGAACACATTTTGTTCTGTGCACTGAGGCACGTGTGGACACGCAGCACCAGCAGAAACAGGCCGCCAGCTGGGGGTGCTCAGTAATGAGATGGGCGGTTGCCCAGGAGAGACTCAAACGCCGCCCAAGTGCTCAGCTTACAGGGAACCCCGCCCCCCGAGGGGCTGGCTGCCCGGACGCCCCTCCCCTATGCCCCCAGGGGCTGGATGCCAGGAAGTCCCGCACACAGCCTGAAGGGCTGACTGCCTGGGCGCCCCCCATGCCCCGAGGTGCCGGCTGCCAGGACGCTCCCCCCACAGGGCCAGCTGCCGGCGCACCTGGTCCGTCTTGCGGTTGATGAGGATGCCCATGACCTTGCTGAAGAAGCTGGCCAGCAGCGGGTTGAGGGCGCCATGAGCCTGCAGGAAGCCGTAGAGCCGCCGCAGCAGCCCCTCGTCCTCACCCAGCGTGTCCGTGATCAGGCCCACGTCCGACGTCAGGATCTCGCATGACACGCTGGGGTACCTGCGGGTGGGGCGGCGTGAGCGCCTGGGGGACCCCAACGCCCCACACCCCCTCCCAGAGCCAGAGAACGGCCAGGCCTGGAGCTTCACCACAACCGCCCACCTCCGCCGGTGCCCCTCACTCCTGCCCCACAGCCCCTGCCAGCCCAGCCCTGCCTCTCATTCCCAACCCGCAGCCCCTGCCAGCCCAGCCCAGGGCTACCCCCAGCCCTGCCGGTGCCCCCCACTCCCAACCCACAGCCCCGCCCTGGGCTCCCCCCGGCCCTGCCGGTGCCCCTCACTCCCACCCACAGCCCCTGCCGGCCCAGCCCTGGGCTCCCCCCAGCCCTGCCAGTGCCCCTTACTTCCACACCACAGCCCCTGCCCCCACGCCCTGCCAGTGCCCCTCACTCCTGCACCACAGCCCCTGCCCCACTGGTGCCCCTCCCTCCTGCCCACAGCCCCTCACTTGTAGCGCAGCCGCTCGTCCAGCTCGGCGGGGGGCTCCTGGGTCACGCAGGTCACCAGTGCCTCCATGTGCTGCGGCTGCAGCAGGAAGTCCAGCAGCTTGCGGTTCACCACCTTGCACTCCTGCAGCACGTCGTCCTCGTCCAGCAGCTCCCGCAGCGTCAGGTCCGCGCGCCCCAGCAGCGTCTCGATGTGCGAGCTGGACTGCAGGTCCAGCTTCCAGAACATGGCGCCCTGCGGAAGGGGGAGGGGGTGAGGGGGCGGCGCCCACAGAGACTCCTCCCCCTTCCCAGCCCTGGCAGCGCCCCTCACACCCGACCCGTGGCCCTGCCATACCCCCCGCGATCGGCGTGCCGAGTCGCACGCTGGCTCTCACTGAAGAGGGGTGGAAGCGAATGGACTTGGGCATCTCTGAGGCTGGGGTGGGGGGCGGCTTTCCAACCCCAGCCGAGCCAAACCTGAGCCTTCTCCCCAGTAGCCAAGAGCCCTCCCCCAAACCATGGGCGGGGCGGGGGGGACGTGCATAAGGGGGTGGGGCCGGGGAGGTGGCAGCCCCTGTAGGAGGGGCTCTGCCCAGGGCAGCAGCAACTGGGGTCAGGGAGGAGTCTCGCCCCCCTCAACCTCCAGAAGGGGAAACTGAGGCAGGGCAAGAGGGCGACCAGGGCCTGGAGACCTACCTGGACAGGTGAGGCTGGATCCCTGGGAGAGACCAGGGAGCCGGCCCATGCCAGATGCTTCACAGACCCCCACATACACCTGGACCCCACTGGGCCAGGTGCTTCCCAGACCCTCCCCCACCCCCAAGCCAGCCCCTCCCATCCTCCAGCCCCTACCCAGATCTCTTGTTCCCACAGGGAGGCTCCAGGCCCGTGGAGGGTCCCCGGGAGCAGGAAGTGGCCCACACACCGGAAGGGGGTAGGGCCCACGGGGATGCCCCCCCGAGCATGACGTGCAGGGGAGCGAGAGAGGTGGGCCTGTCAGGCAGATGCCCCATGCACCCCGCTCCCCTCAAGAGCGGGGCGCTACTCACACACACACACACAACACCCCCCCCCCCCCAACCTCCTCCTGCTGGGTGCTGCTCACACACCCATGAGCTCCCTCCCAATGGGCACTGCTCACACACACGCCCTCCCCCGACCCCCCTCCCGCCGGGTGCTGCGCGCACACCCCGACCAAGATCAGGCCCCCTTGCGCCAGGTGCTGCACACACACACACACACACACACACACACACCCAACCCCTCCCAACGCCCCTCGCACCAGGTGCTGCACACACACATGCACCTCCACCCTAACACCCATTGCGCTGGGTGCTGTACACCCCCCCCCCCCCCGACCGAGATCAGGGCCCCTTGTGCCGGGTGCTGCGCGCACACGCACACACACGCGCGCACACACACAGACCGAGATCAGGGCCCCTCGCGCCTAGTGCTGCACACACACAAACCCCAAAGGAGATCGGGGCCCCCTCATTGCACCTGAACCTACTCAAAGGCCGGATTCTTCCTCCTCTGTTCCTCTGACAGAGCCGCGGCCGCGCAGCCTGCACTCAGCAGCTGCCCCAGAGTCAGCACTTGCACCCGGCTCCCCCTCACACCCTAGCTACTCAGCCACTCTTCCTCCCAAGCGAGGCTCAGAGCCATCACTGCAAGGTTCACAACTGGGCTCCGGCCCCCTCCCACCCACTCAGTTCCCGCAGGCAGCCTACCCCCGCGGCAGCCGGCCACGCTGCACGAGACCGGCAGATACAGCTGCAGAGGCCTGGCTCCCTCCCTGGGCGGCCAGCTTTGGGCGCCGCTACGGAAGTGACAGGAAATGGGTTTGCAGAAAGGGTTGAGAGGCAGTGACGGTGAGAGCAGCACAGAGCGCGCAGAGGGCGGGAGCCCCACCCCAGAACCCCAACCTGCCGCCTTGGGCTCCCCACAGCACGGGGGCCCTGTCCGTGCACGCTGGGGGCGGCTCCGGGCAGCACCTTGCATGACGGAGCCCAGCTGGGGCAGGGTTCCTCTCTTTCTCCGTGCATTTGCAGTGCCTGGCAGGCGGTGAACCCAGGTGGGCAGGGACCCAGCCTGCCATTCAGCATGGCCCCAGAAGCACAGCAATGGGAGGGCCTTAAGAGGGAAACCGAGGCAGCCTCCCAAGTGAGGCTTGAACTCATGGCTCCCCTGGCCTGCCCTCGCAGCAAAGGCCCACCAGTATCTTAAACTCGCACCCACCTGACACAGGGCCACAGGAGCCCAGCCCCGGCCTGGGAGGCCAGGCAGCAGACGGAAGCTGAGGAGCGTGCCAGAGACACACTCAGGTGGGGTGGCTCACACCCAAATCTCAGAGCGAGATGGCGTGCCGGCTGGAGGGGAAGAGTCGCCGCTCCAGACGGACCCGTTCGGCCACCGGCCGGTCTCAGCTCCCAGCATGCAGATGGAGATGGTGCGTGCGCTGGGCCGCGGACTGTGCTACTCTGTCCAGCACCTAGCACATCTCAGCCCCGACCTGCTGAATGAAACGGGATTAATGACAAGGGCCCTGACTGGAGCAAGAGACCCCCTAAGAGATCCCCTTTTCCTGCCCCTCTGAGCCAAGCAGCCTCCGCCAACGTACCCTCAAACTTTTTCCATCTACGTGCAGAATAAATTCAGTGACTGCCCTGAGGCATGCGCAGGTGTGCACCACCCCTAGAAACACAGGGCCGCCGGCTGGGGGCGCTCTGCTAATCAGCCGGGCAGCATTTGAATCTCTCCTGGGTGGCTGCCCAATCACCCAGCTTACAGGGAACACCGCTTCCAGGCCTGGGGCCGGATGGGAACTGGCCCCCCCAAGAAAGCAAAGGCCCCATGCCCCATTCTCTGCACCCCGTGACACCCTGGTTGGAGCCCCCCACTTGCTACAGACGCTGCTGCCCAGTCAGGGAGCCTGGGCCAAGAACCGGGGCAGACGGGGGGCTCTCACCCCCCTACACCTCCTGCCAAGGCCAAGACAGCAGAGCCCCAGCACCACCTCCCCCTTCGCCCTGCAGGGCTGCTTTGCAGGAAAGAAACTGAGGCACAGAGAAGTGACGTGACGTACCCCTCCCCTCAGAAGTGGCCAGGCCGGGGAGAACGGAGGCGACCTGGTTCCTAGCTCCCCCCCTCCACTCTATCCACTACCCCTCCCCCCATTCTACCCCGCCCTCCAGCGAGCCCCCCCGCTCTAGCCCCCTGCCCCTCCCCCCACCGGCTCTACCCCTGCCCCTCCCCCCACCGGCTCTACCCCTGCCCCTCCCCCCACCGGCTCTACCCCCTGCCCCTCCAGCGAGCCCCCCCGCTCTACCCCCTGCCCCTCCCCCCACCGGCTCTACCCCCTGCCCCTCCAGCGAGCCCCCCCGCTCTACCCCCTGCCCCTCCCCCCACCGGCTCTACCCCCTGCCCCTCCCCGCCGGGGAAGGACCCAGGCGCCCAGAGCGGGAGGCGGGGCCGGGTCCCGGGGGGGCGGGGCCCACAGGAGGTTCCCTGGCCCGAGGCCGCGGTGCTCCCCGCGGGGGGGGGGGGGACAATATGGCGGCTACCGAGAGACGCAGCTTACCGGGCCCCCCCGGGTCTCCAGGCACCGCCGCGATCCCACAATGCCCCGCGCCCGGAGCCAGCGGGCCGCTCTCTGCCAGCGCCGCCCCGTCTCGCTGCCAGCCCCCCCCCTCCGGGGGCCAAGCGCATGCGCCGAGCGCCGGCCTCTCCTCCACCCTCGGCAGGCGGAGGGTAGGTGGGAGGGTCGCGCACGCGAGAGTTCGAAGCCCCGCCTTCCCAGGGACGCGCATGCCCAAGAACCTTCGAGCGCCTGTTTCCCGGGGGACGGTGGGTGTTGCGCACGCGCTCCACTCTTACACCTCAGCCCTGAGCTGAGTTGCGCATGCGCAAAATCACCTTTCGCCTTCCAGGGGCAGCTACGTACGCATAGATGGTTCATTAGTTGCCTCGGAATGCGCACGCGCCTAGTTCCTCAACGCCCCGTCTGCCGATCTGCGCATGCGCCCAGCAAGAGTCGGGGAGAGTGCCTTTATGTACGCATGCGCCCAGACATACCCTACTCTCGCGCCTCCTGCATCTGTTCCCGCCTAGAGCAAAGGCGTGGCGCATGCGCAGAATTCTGTGGTTCGTCAGAAATAGACGTAACTCGGTAATTAACTGAGACTGGGTGTGTGACATCATCAGGCTCCACAGTATGACATCATTGCCCCGACAATCACTGCCCCGGGAGCGACATCATCACTCTGCACCACATCATCGGCCACCTGACATCATAGCTGTGACCTCATCCTCAGAGCCCCTCTGACCTCACTGTGTGACATCACTGCAATGAGTCATACAGGGGGACAGCATTGTGCCACGGGGACCTCACCCCGCACAGTGTGACATCATCAACCACAGTGACATCATCACCCCACCTGGGGCCTCAGGGCGCCCCTGTTCTCCACAAGCACCGGGCTGAGAGCACCCGGCAGCCCCATGGTGGGGCGCGGCCCCTTGTCATCAAGCCTCCACTCCGCACCCCATTTTGCCATCCCCACCCCTCTGCCTCAGGCTCAGCTCCCCACCAAACCTCGCACTGTTCTGCAGAAGACAGAATAGGGGCCACCCAATGCAAAACCTTTATTAGAGAACCATTAGCAACAAGAACATAGGAACAGGCAGAGTGGGAGGGGCTGCTGGGGACCCCGTGCTGCACCCACCTTAGCTCAGCCCCCACCCTGCCCCTTGGACCTGCCAACACAGGGGGCATGTGTCAGCACTGGGCACAGCACCTACCCTCTGGGCTCCCCTGCCGGACGGCACCCCACGCCCCCAGGCAGGCCCAGATCACAGCCTGCGCCCCCCCTAGAAGCCCATGCCTCATTCCCCCAGCAGTTAGCTAGTCCCCTGCGCTGGTGGTGCCAGAGAACACACCGACCTGCAGGGCAGGCATGAGGGGGGCCATGGGCATACACCAATCCAGGGGAGTGGACACAAGGGCCAGTCACCAATCTGAGGGGGACGGGATGCTGTGGGCAGTCACCACTCCAGGGGGAACTCCAGAGCCAGTCACTGATCCTCGAGAGCACAGGAGGGGCTGTGGGGTGTCACTGATCCAGGGCGAGCTCCAGGCCAGTCACCGATCCCAGGGGGCACCGGGGTGCCATGGGCAGTCACCGATCCATACTGCTGTCCTCGGGAGGCGTCTGGAAGCAGACGCGCTGGAGACGCTCACAGAATTCCAACTCCTCCTGGGGAGGTGGGGGCAAAAGGCACAGGTGTGAGCAGAGCCGGCTCTCCCTACCCCACTTGTGTGGGGCCGGAGGGCAGCAAAGAGGCTGTTAAGGCCACCCCACGCCCAGCAGCGTGGGACAGATCCCAAGCTGAGCAGGGTTTGGGTGGGTTGTAGCATGGCTGGGAGACCTACAGGGGTGTTGCAGGGCCGGGGCTTAGCAGGGTGTGTTCTCCTCAGGCGGGCACTGCTGGTGCAGGCACTAGGGGGCACAGTGCTGCAGGCTCAGCAGGAGACCCAGTCCTGACACTGCTGTGGGGAAGTTCACCACAGTCCAGTTGGAATCCCGCTTGGGAAGGAACCTCAGGGGAGGCAGGAGCAGACATGGCAGGGAGCGGTAAGCGGGAGAACCCGTCTGCCCCCCACCTAGGCAACGGGCCATGAGCTAAACTAACAAGCCATGAGATCTACTGACAGGGTGAAGCTAGGGCAGGGCTGGCTCAGTGCGGGAGAGGTTCTGGGCCGCTGGGAACAGAAGGGCAGCAGTAAACCTGCAAATGCAGGGCAGCACCCACAGTGCCAGGCAGGGGGAACAAGGCATAGCTGCTGGGGATGGGCAGAGGGCAGTGCACCCTAGCACACAGCTAGGGACATGGGGTGCAGCTTGGAGAAATGGGCAGCACCCAGTGCCAGGGTAGGGGACAGGGCAAGGCTGGGGGGCTGGAGCAGGGTGCCTCGGGACAACACACAAGTGGCTCTGATCCAGCAGAGCCCTTCCCCCTACCTGGAACTCCTCCTGCTGCTGCAGCAGCTGGCAGCGCTCCTTCAGCAGTTCCTCCAGCGCCAGTTGGGGCTCCCGGCACTCCCGCACCCCCTGGGGGAAGTCTGTCACCAGGCTAAGCAGGGCACAGAGCGGGGGGAGGTGTTACTCTCAGCACAGACCAAGCCCATCGTCCCCTCTGGCTCCCAACCCCCAGCTCTAGCCACTAGAGCCCATGCGCCGCCCTGGGCTGGGGAGAGAACCGGCCTCCAGGCTCCCCACCCCCATTCCTATCTCACCTGCAGAGGGCCCCCAAAACATGCTCATGGAAGGGGCTGTGCTCGGAGCGGATCAGAGCCACCAGCTGTTGCACCATGCCCATGGAGCACAGGGTCTCTGCAGAAGGAAGCAGTGATTCAGGGAAATAGAGCATGGGGGGAAGGGGAAGACAAAGGATGATACCCTCCCCCCCCAGTGCTAGGTTGAGTGAGAGATGGAGAAGGTTGGTGGGCAGCAGGTGGCACCCAGCCAGGCAGCCGGGGCCAGATAGGAGGAGAGTGCAGCCCTCAATTGGGCAGAAGCGGCAGAGCCGTGGGGGTGGGGAGGCAGAGCCATGGAGGACAGTGCCCGGCCAGGCAGATAGGGTAGGGCCGGGTGGGGGGCAGCTCCCAGCGAGGCAGACGGGGCGGGGCAGGCCCGGCCAGGTGGATGGGGTAGGGCCAGGTGGGGGACAGAGGGCAGCGCCCGGCCAGGCGGACAAGGTCCCTCACCTTTGTGCTCCGGATTGTCCAAGAGCAGGTTCTGCAGCAGGAAAGCAGATTTCACCTTGAGCTTCTGCACGGGGCTCTGCATGGCTCGCATGAGCACTGAGAAGCCGTCCAGGCGCAGGAACTGCTGCAGGCCCCCCTCCTGGGCGCGCACCAGGCCTGACGCCGAGGAGAAGGGCAGAAAGAGCCTCACCCAGAGCAACGTGCACACTCCTCCCCGCTCTGCAACACCACTCCCAGCCTCCGGGGGCAGAGGCGAGCAAGGCTCCACCCTGGCCCCTCTGCTACCACAGGGCCAATACTCTCTATGGCTGTGGCGCTGGCACCCCCTGGAGGGGAAAAGGCCCCATTCGCACCCCTCCCCAGGAGCATCCCCTAGAAGGGGCAGGCCCAGCGCCCCATGCCTCCCCAGCTCTAGGACCAGATGAGAGCCAAAGCCTCTTTGAGTGGACAGGCCTAGGGCTCCATCCCCACCCTGGACTGGCCAGAAGCCGGCGCCGCCTGCAGGACTCACAGGAGATGGCGAAGAGCGCTTTGACACGCACCAGGTCGGCCCCATCGTGGTCCAGAAGCCGCAGCAGCTTGCGCATGCAGCCCAGCGCCAGCGCCTGCTCCTGCACCTTGGGCACATTCTGGGCACAGGTGCCCACTAGGTGGGCCGCGCGCCAGCGCAGATCCGGGACGGGGTGCTCCAGGTAGCGATGAGCCAGCAGCCGCATTCCATCCAGCTTACAGAAATCTGGGGGGGTGTGCGTGACGGCAGGTGTCACAGAGTCCCCCCCACACAAGGGGGGGTACTTCTGCTGCCCCACATCTCCCTCCCCAGCATGCACAGACTCTGGTGTCATATGGGGTTCTCAGGCAGTGCTGGCAGGGCACCCCCTATGCCAGGCCCACCTTATTGGGGTCACCCTCACCTAGCTCTGCCCCCATGTTCAGAGGTTTGGGTCCCCACCAGAGACACCCTATCAGGGGACCCCATCTCAGAGATTAGCCTGCCTTGGGGACAGGCCCCCCCAGAACCCCCAATTGCCTTCCCCCCAAAGCCACAGTAATCCTCCCCCCTTCCCAGGCCACAGGAACCCCCCATTCCAATCCCCCATCCCAGCTCCCTCCAGTCCTGCCCCAAGTGCCCCTCTCCTGCTCCCAGTACATACCCCTCCTGCTCCAAGTGCGCCCCAGAATCTGCCCTGCTCTGAGAACCCCCCTGCCCCCGTACCTGCAGCGTTGTCCAGGTTCTCACACAACTCGGCTAGCAGCTCCAGCGCACTGGCCTGGCGCGAGAGGTCACCCTCAGCTGGCTCTGAGGTCTCGCCACCGTCCCCACCCGGGGACACGGCCTCCAGCACCCGCAGACACTCCTTCATCTGCTCCACCTCCTCCAGCTGCCCCCTGAACGCCTGAGCCATGGCCTCCTGCAACCACTGCCGCCTCTGGGAGCGGGGAGAGAGGGGGTCAGCGCCCGGCCCCAACCCAAACCTCCCGAAGCCAGAGGCAGAACCCAGAAGGCGTGGCTCCAGCCCCCCTACTCTAACCACCAGGCCTCACTCCGCTCCCACAGCCAGGGAGAAACCCATAAACCCCAGTTCCCCAGTCCTCTGCTCTAACCACTAGCCCCTACCCCCCTCCCAGAAACAGGATAGGAGTCAGGAGTCCTGGCAGCCACACAGCACAGCCGGGCACCTCATCAGACATGGGCTCCAACTGGCTGGGTTCGTTGCCGGCAGTGATGGCCATCTGCAGCAGCCCCTGCAGGTTCCGCGGGTGCTCGCGTGGCGGCTGATTCCCCCCGGCGCCCCCTTCGGCCATGGCTGGGGCGGTGCAGGGCCAGAGACCAGGTCCCCTGCAGCGAAAGGCGCAGACAACAGGAGTCAGCAGCTGAGCTGGGGAGAGAACCCAGAAGTCCTGGCCACCAGCCTCCCCTCCAGCTCTACTCACTAGACCCCACTCCCCTCCCAGAGCCAAAGAGAGTCCTGGCTCCCGGCTCCCAGCTGTAACCCCAAATCTGCACCCTCCTCACCTAGGTCTGAGCGTCCTGGAGTTATCAGACGCGGTGTCCGCGCTGGGCACTTGGCCTAGGGCTGGGGGGGTATCACTGATCTCCGGCTCCCAACGCTGACACCAAGAGAGGGGTCACTAGGCGGAGGCCAAGAACCTAGATCAGCAGGCAAGGGGGTGGGTCAGCCAGGCTGTGAGTCACAGGGTATGGAGGGTGGCGGGGGAACGGTGCCCTCAGCTTCCCTCCCATCCCCCATTCAACAGCTCCCAAAACAGACACACACCCCTTTCTGGGGTGTAGGGTGTCACTCACAGCTTTCCCCCAGCTACCCCTCCTCCCACTGCCCCCGACACCCCTCCCCCATCCTCCTCCATTCACTGCCCCTCCTCCCACTGCCCTCTGCCCCTCCCCACCCTCTGCCCCCAACACCCCGTCCCATCCCCCTCCATTCACTGCCCCTCCCCACCCTCTGCCCCCCAACACCCCGCCCCATCCCCCTCCATTCACTGCCCCTCCCCCCTCTGCCCCCGACACCCCTCCCCATCTCCCTCCATTCACTGCCCCTCCCCCCACCCTCTACCCCCCAACACCCCGCCCCATCCCCCTCCATTCACTGCCCCTCCCCCCCTTCCCCGCCCTCTGCCCCCCGACACCCCACCCTATCCCCCTCCATTCACTGCCCCTCCCCACCCTCTGCCCCCAACACCCCGCCCCATCCCCTTCCATTCACTGCCCCTCCCCCCTCCCCACCCTCTGCCCCCCGACACCCCGCCCCATCCCCCTCCATTCACTGCCCCTCCCCCCTCTGCCCCCGACACCCCTCCCCATCTCCCTCCATTCACTGCCCCTCCCCCCTCTGCCCCCGACACCCCTCCCCATCTCCCTCCATTCACTGCCCCTCCCCCCTCTGCCCCCAACACCCCGCCCCATCCCCCTCCATTCACTGCCCCTCCCCCCTCTGCCCCCAACACCCCGCCCCATCCCCCTCCATTCACTGCCCCTCCCCCCTCTGCCCCCCCAACACCCCGCCCCATCCCCCTCCATTACACTGCCCCTCCCCCCTCCCCCCTCTGCCCCCAACACCCCGCCCCTTCCCCCTCCATTCACTGCCCCTCCCCCCTCCCCCCTCTGCCCCCAACACCCCGCCCCTTCCCCCTCCATTCACTGCCCCTCCCCCCTCCCCCCTCTGCCCCCCAACACCCCCGCCCTATCCCCCTCCATTCACTGCCCCTCCCCCCTCTGCCCCCGACACCCCGCCCTATCCCCCTCCATTCACTGCCCCTCCCCCCTCCCCCTCTGCCCCCGACACCCCGCCCTATCCCCCTCCATTCACTGCCCCTCCCCCCTCTGCCCCCGACACCCCCCCTTCCCCCTCCATTCACTGCCCCTCCCCCCCTGCCCCCGCCCCCTCCCCATCCCCCTCCATTCACTGCCCCTCCCCCCTCCCTGCCCCCGACACCCCGCCCTATCCCCCTCCATTCACTGCCCCTCCCCCCTCTGCCCCCGACACCCCTCCCCATCTCCCTCCATTCACTGCCCCTCCCCCCTCTGCCCCCGACACCCCTCCCATCCCCCTCCATTCACTGCCCCTCCCCCCCCACCCTCTGCCCCCCGACACCCCCCCCATCCCCCTCCATTCACTGCCCCTCCCCCCTCCTCTGCCCCCGACACCCCGCCCCATCCCCCTCCATTCACTGCCCCTCCCCCCTCTGCCCCCGACACCCCGCCCCATCCCCCTCCATTCACTGCCCCTCCCCCGCTCTCACCCCCTACCGCGCCCCGCGCTCCCCACTCCCAACCCTGGGCGCCGCCATCTTGGCCGGACGTGACGTCCCAGCAAAAGGGGGCGGGGCAGCGAGGGTGGAACGCGGGCGGGGCGACCCCTGCTGGCGGGAGCGGAGAGCTGGGCGGGGCCTGGGGGATGCTGGGGGCGGGGCACTGGGGGGGCCCGGGGCAGGTTTGCCAGCAGGCTATTGGGGGGCTGCGGGGGCCCCTCTCGGGGGTGGGTGAAGGACATTTTCTCTCCTAAGTTGCTAGGGCCTGGGCCTGGGCCTGGGCCTGCCTCGGTTTCCCCCAGACTCAGCGTGGCTGCCCGGTCACAGCTGCGGCGGGAGCTGGAGCCCTGGGGTGCCGGGGCTGCCTGTGGGGCAGCGAATGGGACATGAAAGGCCCCAGAACAACTGGAGGCTCCGGAGGGACAAGGGGGCAACCCAGGGACAATTCACCCCCCCCGGGGGCTCTCCGGCTCTGCAGGGCACAAGGGGCCATGCGGCAGCAGGGGCCAGGGCAAGACCTGGCCGGTGGGGAGACACAAGGATGGACAGAGAGACACCAGGATGGGGCCTGTGACCCCCAGGGTGTCATGAGCTCCCCCAGGCATCTGGCTCGGCCGGCCCCACCGGGCAGAGCAGGGGGGCAGACACCCAGGGCTCAGGCTTGGAGGCGGGCAGGCTGCAGGGCCCGGCTCCGATGGGAGAGAGTGGGGGTCTGGCACACCAGTGGGGTCCTTCAAGGGGCTGTTTAAAAGCCAATGCGTGGCCCTGGTCCTGGGCAGGGAGATGGGGGGGGGATTGGGCAGGGGAGAACCAGGAGGGCATCTGTGAGGGCTGGTTTGATGGAGGGATCGGGAGGGGGGTACAGGGCAGGGAGAATGGATAGGCTGTGGGGAGCTGAATGGGGGGATGCAGTGGGGTAGGATTGGGCAGCAGGGGTCTGGGGTTGCGGGGGGTGGGGGAGAGTATTTGGCAGGGGATCCAGGGGAGGTTTGCTGGGGGGAGGGTTCAGGGGGCTGGGGGACCTAAGGGGAGGGGCAAGGCAGCGACTCATCCCCCACCCCCCACAGTGGAACAAAGCCACCTGCTAGGGCAATTTCAGCCTGAGGTTTGAAAGACACTCCCCCCCCCTTTCCAAACACCAGCTGGGTCCCTCCCCCTCCCCGGCACCTCCCAGAGCCAGCGCTGGCCCCAGCCTGGTGTTGGAAACAATCGGGGGTCATGACGCCGATCCCCAGTGCCAGCCTGAAGTGGCACGGAGGTTAGGAAGTGAGGGGCCCGGAGCTGGAGAAAGATGAAGGCCAAGGGGGCCCTGGGTTTGGGGGGCCAGGATGGCTCCTGGATCTTGGCTTCCAGGGACAAAGGGAAAGTTTCTGGCTGGCGTGGATGGGGAGGAAGGGAATCGGGGCTGAGGTGGAATAGAAGCTGCTTGTGTCTGACGAGAGCCTGAGCTGGCCGGTCCTGGGGGGGTGTGAACGGCCCTGAGTGTCACAGACACAAATCGAGGGGGGAGACTTGGAGTTTGTGGCTCAGCGCTGGAGCCAAGCTCTGAGGATTCGAGATCGGGAAGAGCCAGCAGGCAGGGGGCAGGCACTCCCCCTCCAGCGCTTTTCTCCAGAGTCCCTGAGGGACCAGCCAGGACGCCGGGCTCAATGGGCCCAGCCTCATATGGCCTCTGCTACTAACGGCCAAGCGGGCAGAGCCACAGAGGGGGGTGGAGGTTCTCTAAGGGAGAATCCAGGGGTCCTCAGGGTGCCCCCCAGCTGAATGGCCTCACCCCAGGTGTGCTGGGAGTAGAGCGCACGCCAGCTCACACCAAGGGAGTCCTAGAATGCCTGGGTGAGAGCCGGAGCACCCCCTCCCCCATCTATCCCTCCATCCCCCACACCCCCTCCGCCTCCTTGTCTCCCCACGCACCCCCATCTATCCCTCCATCCCCCCACACCCCTCCCCCTCCCTGTCTCCCCACGCACCCCCATCTATCCCTCCATCCCCCCACACTCCTCCCCCTCCCTGTTTCCCCACATACCCCCCATCCATCCCTCCATCCCCACACAGCCCCTGTCTCCCCATGCATCCCCATCTATCCCTCCATCCCCCACACCCCTCCCCCTCCCTGTCTCCCCCTGCATCCCCATCTATCCCTCCATCCCCCACACCCCCTCCGCCTCCTTGTCTCCCCACGCACCCCCATCTATCCCTCCATCCCCCACACCCCTCCCCCTCCCTGTCTCCTCATGCAACCCCAGCTATCCCTCCATCCCCACACACCCCTCCCCCTCCCTGTCTCCCCCTGCATCCCCATCTATCCCTCCATCCCCCACACCCCTCCCCCTCCCTGTCTCCTCATGCATCCCCATCTATCCCTCCATCCCCCACACCCCTCCCCCTCCCTGTCTCCCCACGCACCCCCATCTATCCCTCCATCCCCCCACACTCCTCCCCCTCCCTGTTTCCCCACATACCCCCCATCCATCCCTCCATCGCCACACAGCCCCTGTCTCCCCATGCATCCCCATCTATCCCTCCATCCCCCACACCCCCTCCCCCTCCCTGTCTCCCCCTGCATCCCCATCTATCCCTCCATCCCCACACCCCTCCCCCTCCCTGTCTCCCCCTGCATCCCCATCTATCCCTCCATCCCCCCACACCCCTCCCCCTCCCTGTCTCCTCATGCAACCCCAGCTATCCCTCCATCCCCACACACCCCTCCCCCTCCCTGTCTCCCCACGCACCCCATCTATCCCTCCATCCCCCCACACCCCTCCCCCTCCCTGTCTCCCCACGCACCCCCATCTATCCCTCCATCCCCCCACACTCCTCCCCCTCCCTGTTTCCCCACATACCCCCCATCCATCCCTCCATCCCCACACAGCCCCTGTCTCCCCATGCATCCCCATCTATCCCTCCATCCCCCACACCCCCTCCGCCTCCTTGTCTCCCCACGCACCCCCATCTATCCCTCCATCCCCCACACCCCTCCCCCTCCCTGTCTCCCCACGCACCCCCATCTATCCCTCCATCCCCACACACCCCTCCCCCTCCCTGTCTCCCCACGCACCCCCATCTATCCCTCCATCCCCCCATATCCCCCCATCTCCCCATGCACCCCCATCTATCTCTCCATCCCCCCACACATCCCTGTCTCCCCACACACCCCCATCTATCCCCCCATCCTCCCACACCCCTCCCATCTATCCCTCCATCCCCCCACACATCCCCGTCTCCCCACGCACCCCCATCTATCCCTCCATCCCCCCAAACCTCCTCCCCCTCCATCTCCCCACGCACCCCATCTATCCCTCCATCCCCCACACTCCTCCCCCTCCCTGACTCCCCACGCACCCCCATCTATCCCTCCATCCCCCCAAACCTCCTCCCCCTCCATCTCCCCACGCACCCCATCTATCCCTCCATCCCCCACACCCCCTCCGCCTCCTTGTCTCCCCACGCACCCCCATCTATCCCTCCATCCCCCCACACCCCTCCCCCTCCCTGTCTCCTCATGCAACCCCAGCTATCCCTCCATCCCCACACACCCCTCCCCCTCCCTGTCTCCCCATGCACCCCCATCTATCCCTCCATCCCCCCACACCCCTCCCCCTCCCTGTCTCCCCACGCACCCCCATCTAT
Source organism: Pelochelys cantorii (assembly GCA_032595735.1). Taxonomy (NCBI): domain Eukaryota; kingdom Metazoa; phylum Chordata; order Testudines; family Trionychidae; genus Pelochelys; species Pelochelys cantorii. Next base: position 10,020,658 of record CM064358.1, on the reverse strand, counting down.
CCCTCCATCCCCACACATCCCTCCCCCTCCTTGTCTCCCCATGCACCCCATCTATCCCTCCATCCCCCCATATCCCCCATCTCCCCATGCACCCCCATCTATCTCTCCATCCCCCCACACATCCCTGTCTCCCCACACACCCCCATCTATCCCCCCATCCTCCCAGACCCCTCCCTCCCCCCACACATCCCCGTCTCCCCACGCACCCCCATCTATCCCTCCATCCCCCCAAACCTCCTCCCCCTCCATCTCCCCATGCACCCCATCTATCCCTCCATCCCCCACACTCCTCCCCTTCCCTGACTCCCCACGCACCCCCATCTATCCCTCCATCCCCCCAAACCTCCTCCCCCTCCACCTCCCCACGCACCCCATCTATCCCTCCATCCCCCACACTCCTCCCCCTCCCTGACTCCCCATGCACCCCCATCTATCCCTCCATCCTCCCACACCCCCTCTCTCTCCCTGTCTCCTCATGCAAACGGAGCTATCCCTCCATCCCCACACACCCCTCCCCCTCCCTGTCTCCCCACAGACCCTCATCTATCCCTCCATCCCACACCTCCTCCCCCTCCATCTCCCCACGCACCCCATCTATCCCTCCATCCCCCCACACCCGCTCCCCGTCTCTCCACGCACCCCCATCTATCCCTCCATCCCCCACACCCCTCGCCCTCCCTGTCTCCCCACGCATCCCCATTTATCCCTCCAACCTCACACCTCTCCCTCTCTCCCCATGCACCCCCATCTATCCCTCCATCCCCACATATCTCACCCTCCCTGTCTCCCCATGCACTCCCCCCCCAGCTGTCTACTTCTTATCTTCTCTCCCTGCCCCGAATTTCCCACACAACTAGAGTTGGCTGTCAGAGTGGACGGGCCCAGGGCGGTGAGGAATGGGGCTCAGGGCCTTTCCCCTCCAGGGGGCGCCACCTCCGATCTGCCCCCCCAGGTGGCCATTGACTGGTTGGCTAGGGTGATGCTGCCTGAAGGGGGATTTGACTCCCCGCCACCCACAGAGGGTCTCATGGGGCGGGTGGGGGATGGGTGGCTGAGAGGTGGGATTGGGGCAGGGGATGGGGGATGCTGGGGCCATGCTGGGCAGTGCCCAGTGTTGTTCCATATCTGGGGCGGAGTCAGACACATGGACACCCACTGTGTGTGTGACTGTCTCTAAGCCTCAGGTCTCACACACACACTGCCACACGCACAATCGCACCCAGGCAATCAGTCACAGTCCCCTGTGCTCGAATCCACCCCTCCCCCACAGGTCTCAGGCGCATACACAGCGGCACACACAGAATCACAATACACATGCACAATGACACACACGCGCGACAATCACAGCCTCGATATCACAATTAGCCAGCCATACAAACACAGATTCCGTCACCCGCAACTCAGTCATCACAACCCCACAGCTACACAACCACACATACACAGCCACAATTACCCACACAACAATCACACTCACACAATTTCCGAGCCACGCAATCACAGAAACCATCACACATTACAATTACACACTACAATCACAACCACAATCACACAATTGCAATCGCACAATTATCAAACTATACAATCACGCACACAATTACACACACACACACTCCACAACCACACAATCACAACCATGATCACTGCATTATAGTTATACAATCACAGAGCAAATTACACATACCACAGTCACAATAATTCACATTCACACAAGTAGTCACATGATCACAGGCTCAATCACCCAGTTACAGCCATACAACCATCACACAATCCCAGACACATACACCTGGCAATCAGTCCTAGCCACAACACACTAGTACAGCCAACAATCACAGCCATACACCTACAACAATCACACAATTACAGCCACATGCCCACAACAATCATGCAATCTCAGAACAGTCACAGTCACACACACTCCAATTACACAATCGCAGCCACACACACAACAATCATACGATTATTCACACAACAATCACACAACCATAGCCAGACGCACACCAGTATCACACAATCACAGCCACACGCATACAACAATAACACAGTTTCACACAACTACACAACTACGGCCACAGTCCCACAACAATCACACAATCACAGCCACATGCACACAACAATCATGCAATCACAGAACACTCACAGTCACATGCACACAACAACTGCACAATCACAGCCAGACACACACAACAATCACACGATCACACTCATGCAGCAATCACACACTGTACTCACACAACAGTCACACTTTCACACAAAAATCACAGCCACACTCGCACAACAATCACGCACTTTCATATGACAGTCTCACAATCACAGCCACATGCACACAATAATCACACTTTCACACGACAGTCTCACAACCACAGCCGCACGCACACAACAATCACATGCACACAACAATCATACAGTCACACAATTTCACACGACAGTCTCACAACCACAGCTGCACGCACACAACAATCACACACGTTCACACAACAATCGGACAACCACACAACACTCATACACGTTCACACGACAATCACAGCCGCACACACACAACAATCACACACGTTCACACAACAGACAACCACACAACACACACACGTTCACACGACAATCACAGCCGCACGCACACAACAATCACACACGTTCACACAACAGACAACCACATGACAACCACACACGTTCACACAACAACCACAGCCGCATGCACACAACAACCATACACATTCACACGACAATCACAGCCGCACGCACACAACAATCACAGCCGCATGCACACAAGCACACACGTTCACACAACAGACAACCACACAACAATCACACACGTTCACCTGACAGTCTGACAACCACACAACAAGCACACACGTTCACACGACAGTCTCACAACCACAGCCGCATGCACACAACAAGCACACAGGGTCACCCGACAGTCTCACAATCACAGCCGCACGCACACAACAAGCACACACGTTCACACGACAGTCTCACAACCACAGCCGCACGCACACAACAAGCACACAGGGTCACACGACAATCACAGCCGTACACACACAACAAGCACACACGTTCACACGACAGTCTCACAACCACAGCCGCACGCACACAACAAGCACACAGGGTCACACGACAGTCTCACAACCACAGCCGCACGCACACAACAAGCACACAGGGTCACACGACAATCACAGCCGCACGCACACAACAAGCACACACGTTCACACAACAGTCTCACAACACACAGCACGCACGTCACACAACAATCACACACGTTCACCACGACAGTCATCACACACTCACAGCACAGACACGCACACAACAAGCACACAGGTCACACGACAATCACAGCCGTACGCACACAACAAGCACACACGTTCACACGACAGTCAACACATGACAACCACAGCTGCACGTCACACAACAAGCACACAGCCGCATCACACAACAACATACAATTCACACACAATCACAGCCGCACGCACACAACAACACACAGGGTCACACGACAATCACACACGTCACACACACAACAACACACAACGTTCACACAACAGTCTCACAACCACAGCCGACAACCACACAACAAGCACACAGGGTCACACGACAGTCTCACAACCATAGCCGCACGCACACAACAAGCACACAGGGTCACACGACAATCACAGCCGCAGGCATACAACAAGCACACAGGGTCCCATGACAATCACAGCCGCACGCACACAACAAGCACACAGGGTCACACGACAATCACAGCCGCAGGCATACAACAATCACACACGTTCACACGACAGTCTCACAACCACAGCCGCACGCACACAACAAGCACACAGGGTCACACGACAATCACAGCCGTACGCACACAACAAGCACACAGGGTCACACGACAATCACAGCCGCACGCACACAACAAGCACACAGGTACACGACAGTCTCACAACCACAGCCGCACGCACACAACAACACACACGTTCACACGACAGTCTCACAACCACAGCCGCATGCACACAACAAGCACACAGGGTCACACGACATCACAGCCGCACGCACACAACAAGCACACAGCGTCACACACAGCACAATCACAGCCTGCACGCACACAACAAGCACACAGGGTCACACGACAGTCTCACAACCACAGCCGCACGCACACAAAAGCACACAGGTTCACACGACAGTCTCACAACCACAGCCGCACGCACACAACAAGCACACACGTTCACACGACAGTCTCACAACCACAGCCGCACGCACACAACAAGCACACACGTTCACACGACAGTCTCACAACCACAGCCGCACGCACACAACAAGCACACAGGGTCACATGACAATCACAGCCGCACGCACACAACAAGCACACACGTTCACACACAGTCTCACAACCACAGCCGCACGCACACAACAAGCACACAGGGTCACACGACAATCACAGCCGCAGGCATACAACAATCACACACGTTCACACGACAGTCTCACAACCACAGCCGCACGCACACAACAAGCACACAGGGTCACACGACAATCACAGCCGCACGCACACAACAAGCACACAGGGTCCCATGACAATCACAGCCGCACGCACACAACAAGCACACAGGGTAACACGACAGTCTCACAACCACAGCCGCACGCACACAACAAGCACACACGTTCACACGACAGTCTCACAACCACAGCCGCATGCACACAACAAGCACACAGGGTAACACGACAGTCTCTCAACCACAGCCGCACGCACACAACAAGCACACAGGGTCCCACGACAATCACAGCCGCACGCACACAACAAGCACACAGGGTCACACGACAGTCTCACAACCACAGCCGCACGCACACAAGAAGCACACACGTTCACACGACAGTCTCACAACCACAGCCGCACGCACACAACAAGCACACACGTTCACACGACAGTCTCACAACCACAGCCGCACGCACACAACAAGCACACACATTCACAGGACAGTCTCACAACCACAGCCGCACGCACACAACAAGCACACAGGGTCACATGACAATTACAGCCGCACGCACACAACAAGCACACACGTTCACACAACAGTCTCACAACCACAGCCGCACGCACACAACAAGCACACAGGGTCACACGGACAATCACAGCCGCAGCGCATCACAACAATCACACACGTTCACACACAGTCTCACAACCACAGCCGCACGCACACAACAAGCACACAGGGTAACACGACAGTCTCTCAACCACAGCCGCACGCACACAACAAGCACACAGGGTCCCACGACAATCACAGCCGCACGCACACAACAAGCACACAGGGTCACACGACAGTCTCACAACCACAGCCGCACGCACACAAGAAGCACACACGTTCACACGACAGTCTCACAACCACAGCCGCACGCACACAACAAGCACACACGTTCACACGACAGTCTCACAACCACAGCCGCACGCACACAACAAGCACACACATTCACAGGACAGTCTCACAACCACAGCCGCACGCACACAACAAGCACACAGGGTCCCATGACAATCACAGCCGCACGCACACAACAAGCACACACGTTCACACCACAGTCTCACAACCACAGCCGCACGCACACAACAAGCACACAGGGTCACCGACAGTCTCACAATCACAGCCGCACGCACACAACAAGCACACACGTTCACACCACAGTCTCACAACCACAGCCGCACGCACACAACAAGCACACAGGGTACATGACATCTACAACACAGCCGCACGCACACAACAAGCACACACGTTCACACAACAGTCTCACAACCACAGCCGCACGCACACAACAAGCACACAGGGTACACGACAGTCTCACAATCACAGCCGCACGCACACAACAAGCACACACGTTCACACCACAGTCTCACAACCACAGCCGCACGCACACAACAAGCACACAGGGTAACACGACAGTCTCACAACCACAGCCGCACGCACACAACAAGCACACAGGGTCCCACGACAATCACAGCCGCACGCACACAACAAGCACACAGGATAACACGACAGTCTCACAACCACAGCCGCACGCACACAACAAGCACACACGTTCACATGACAGTCTCACAACCACAGCCGCACGCACACAAGCACACAGGGTAACACGACAGTCTCACAACCACAGCCGCACGCACACAACAAGCACACAGGGTCCCACGACAATCACAGCCGCACGCACACAACAAGCACACACGTTCACACGACAGTCTCACAACCACAGCCGCACGCACACAACAAGCACACAGGGTCACAGGACAATCACAGCCGCACGCACACAACAAGCACACACGTTCACACGACAGTCTCACAACCACAGCCGCACGCACACAACAAGCACACACGTTCACACGACAGTCTCACAATCACAGCCGCACGCACACAACAAGCACACACGTTCACACGACAGTCTCACAACCACAGCCGCACGCACACAACAAGCACACACGTTCACACGACAGTCTCACAATCACAGCCGCACACACACAACAAGCACACAGGTTCACACGACAGTCTCACAACCACAGCCGCACACACACAACAAGCACACAGGGTCACACGACAATCACAGCCGCAGGCATACAACAATCACACACGTTCACACAACAGTCTCACAATCACAGCCGCACTCACACAACAAGCACACACGTTCACACGACAGTCTCACAGCCACAGCCGCACGCACACAACAAGCACACACGTTCACACAGACAGTCTCACAACCACAGCCGCACGCACACAACAAGCACACACGTTCACACGACAGTCTCACAATCACAGCCGCACGCACACAACAAGCACACACGTTCACACGACAGTCTCACAACCACAGCCGCACGCACACAACAAGCACACACGTTCACACGACAGTCTCACAATCACAGCCGCACGCACACAACAAGCACACACGTTCACACGACAGTCTCACAACCACAGCCGCACCACACAACAAGCACACACGTTCACACGACAGTCTCACAAGCCGCAGCAACAACAACACACACGTTCACACAACAGTCTCACAATCACAGCCGCACTCACACAACAAGCACACACGTTCACACGACAGTCTCACAACCACAGCCGCACACACACAACAAGCACACAGGGTCACACAACAATCACAGCCGCAGGCATACAACAATCACACACGTTCACACAACAGTCTCACAATCACAGCCGCACTCACACAACAAGCACACACGTTCACACGACAGTCTCACAGCCACAGCCGCACGCACACAACAAGCACACACGTTCACACGACAGTCTCACAGCCACAGCCGCACGCACACAACAAGCACACACGTTCACACGACAGTCTCACAGCCACAGCCGCACGCACACACGACAACCAGTCCCGGCCTCACCCTCCCCCCCCCGCGCGGCGGGCCGGTTCACCCCGCCGCTGGCTGTCACCCGGTGCCCGGATGCTGCGGCGGGGGGCGGGGGAGCGCAGGGACGAGCATCCTCCAGCAGCCGCCGCAGCATCCCCGGCCGAGGGGCGGCCCCGCACCATGCCGGTCCCCGGGCTCTGAGCCCCCCGCCCCCCGGCCTGCGCCTATTGTTCCCGGCCGGGGAGGGGATCGCGGCGCGGTGGGGGGGGCCCGGCGGCAGACAAAGGGGGCCCGGCCGTCATGTCCGGCGGCAAGGAGCCGGGGGGGCACCCCACGGGCCCGGCCCCCCAGCACGCCCAGTACGTGGGGCCCTACCGGCTGGAGAAGACCCTGGGCAAAGGCCAGACGGGTGAGTCTGCGGCCCCGGCCCCCCACCCCGGGCCAGAGCCCCCGCCCCACACCGGGAGGGTGGGCGCCAAGGCGCAGTCCTGCCCCTCCCCCCCATTCCATGGGTCAGAGCCCCCGCCCCACCCCGGGGGGATGGGCCCCAAGGCGCAGTCCCGCCCCTCCCCCATTCTATGGGTCGGAGCCCCCACCCCACGCTGGGGGATGGGCCCCAAGGCGCAGTCCTGCCCCTCCCCCCATTCCCTGGGTGTCAGCCCCTGTCCAGACATTGGGCCCCAATACACAGTCCGGCCCCTCCCCCCATTCTCTGGGTAGACCCCTACCCCACACTGGGAGGTGGGCCCCAAGGCACAGTCCTGCTGCTCCCCCCATTCCCTGGGTCAGAGCCCCCACCCCACACCGGGGGGGGGAGAGGGAGGGGGATGGGCCCCAAGGCACAGTCCTGCTCCTCCCCCCATTCCCTGGGTAGAGCCCCTGCCCTGATCCCAGGGTGGGTGGGAATACACTTTTTCTTTTTCCTGGGCTAGATCCCTGCCCCAGTCCCAGGGTGATGCACCCCAATAAATATTCCATCCCCATCCCCCGCTTCCTGGCTTAGATCCACTGCCCCAGCACCAGGGGGATGGACGCCAGAACTACTTCAGCGTAGCTCACCGGCCCAGAGGCTAGGGGGATGGGTGCAGCGTAAAGGCTGCTGGTAAAATTCCTTCCCCCCCCACCCCGCTGTCCCAGGCTCCTGCCCAGCTGGAGCATGCTCCAAGGGATCCCGAGGTGCATGGGCGGCAGGAGGGGGTTTAATATCCCCCATGAGTGGGGCCGGGCGAGTTTGGGGTCAGCAGTGCCAGGGATGTAGCCGCAGGTGCTGAGGGATTGGGGCGGGGGAGAGGGAGTTTCAGTGGAGCTATGGGTTTGGGGGCGTCAGGGCAGTGGGGTCATGGGGTGGAGGTCAACCCAGCGACGGGTCTGGGGGTCAGCAGAGCCAAGATCTTGTGTGTGTGTGGGGGGGGACACTGATGGACTTGTTGGATTTGGGGTGAGAGGGAAGTCAGTGCAGCCATGGGGTCTGGGGGGGTGGGGGCAGTGAAGCCATGGGGGCTGGGTGGCAGTCCTTGGTAGTATGGGGCTTGGGGGTCAGTGCAGCCATAGGGTCGGGGGGTGGTGAAACCATGGGGGCTGTGGGGGGGTCCCTGGTACTGTTGGGTTTGGGGGTCAATGCAGCCACGGGGGCTAGGGTGGGGGCTGTATCTTTCCTGGGTGGTGGGGGGTTGGGAATCAGTTTCCCAAGAGCTCTCCCCCCCCCCTTGCACAGAGCTCTTGGGAATGGAGCAGCCCCAGGAGTGGCGGGGGACCCCCAGCTGGGGGGGTGTGCGTCTGTTTGTTTCACTGCTGCCCCTGGGAGCCTGATCAGTTTCACCTCTGGGCATTGGGGCGGGATGGGGGGGGGGGCTGGAAGGACCCACTGCAGCCAGCGTAGGGGTGTGAGGGAAGATCCCTGGGCAGAGGGCAGGTGTGTGTGTGTGGGGGGGATCTTTGGGGGGGGTGTCTGCTGCAGGGAGCGAAGTAGCAGGGAGACACCCAGCCCATTACATTCCTCGCCAGCAGCCGGAAAACCCCACCGACCGCCTTGTGCCGAGGGGGGTATTGGAAATACCAGGGGTCACTGGGATGTGGGGCAACCCCCCCCCCACTCTCATTCCTGGGTCATGCTGGGGGAGGGGGTTATATCTCTGCACCGACCAGTTCGGGGTGGGGGGATGGAGCAATTTTTTGCTCCCTGCTTTTGCTGCAGTGCCGGCCTGTGGGAACCACGGGAGCCTGGCGCGAGGTGGGGGGGGAGCTCGAGGAAATCCCGCTGGAGGGGGAGGGGAATTGGTGCAAATCTCCCAGCCTTGCTTGGCTCGCACCCCACCTTTGCGGGGTGCCCAGGGGAGGTGCTGATGTCTGTTGGAGGGGGCAGAGGTGACGGTGCATCTAACGTGGGGGGTGGACGCTCGGGGTCTATCCCCCTGGTGGAGGCAGAAAGCCCCAAAGATGGAGGGAAGCTACTTTAATGCAGTGGTTGTGTGTGGGGAGGGGGGGGGCATCCGGCCTAGAAACGCCCCCCCCCACACACACATATGCACCGTGGCTGCTGTGGATTTAAAGTGGCAGGATGGACAGAGGGACGCTCTGTCTGGGCACCTGTCGGGGAAGGGGCGGTATCAGAACTTGGCCCCCTACGTGGGGGGAGGTCTGTCTCCCTGCCCCCGCCCCCGCCAACTGGGGTCCCGCCCCCATGCAGCGCACAGTGTGAATCCACGCCAGGGCAGCTGGGTTTGTGTAGGGCCTACGGAAATGGGTTTTCTTTACTCCAGGGTGTGGAGCAGGAGGTGCAGGACCGCAGGGCCAGGGCTGTAATCCCAGCTGTGCCTATGGGGGCCGCATCGCTCTCTGACTCAGTTTCCCCTTCTCGCAAACAGGGGCGGTAGCTCCTGCCCAGGGGAGCAAGTGAGAGCAGGGAGGGCTGAGGTTAAAGGGGGTGGGCTGAGAAATCTGCCACTGGCTCCCTGGGAGTCCCTGGGAGAGTCCCTGAATTGCTCCCTGCCTCAGTTTCCCCCATCCTCCCTCTGTCTAGTTCAATTGTTTGTTCTCAGAGGCAGAGGCTGCCTCTAGCTTTGCGTATGCGTACTGATGGGGCCTGTCTGGGTCGGGGCCTGTACAGTGACTGGGGGGGCGGCCCGGACCCCAGCCTGGAATACCATTTGTCATACTGCGATGTAGGTTGGGATTCTGAGGGGTGGGAGATGGGGAGGATGGGGGGCAGAAAGGTGGGGATGGAGGGATGGAGGGGGAGAAGTTGGGGTGATGGAGGGGGCCAGCCAGTGAGAGTCGAACGCTGGAGAAACACAACACAGATGCTCCGACCCACGGCGAGGGCCAGGTGGGCCCCTGGCCAGACAGACACACGGACCCATGGTGCAGGCTCTCCTGGGACGGGGCTCATGCCAAGGACATGGGTTCACTTGGGGTCCTGGCTTGGGGGGGGAGCTTCCCCTCCCCCATCCTGACCCACATTGGGCACCACAGACGTGCCCCCCAGGAGGCCCAGCGGGAGCTCAGCTGGTGGATCTGTCCCGGGGCCCTGCTACCAGCCCAGCCCAGCCTGAGGGGATCCCTTCTGGGGCGCTGTGCTCCAGCCCCTTGGGGAGTTTGGCTCCAGACTTAGGGCAGCCTCCTGGTTTTGTTCTGACCTGCTGATCTCAGACAGCCCAGCCTGGGGACCCGGGACTGCTCCCCGTGTCTCGCTGGCTGCCCCCCGTCCTGCTCCCCCCAGCCCAGGTGGGTTGCGTGGGGCGGTTTGGTTGGGGTTCTGTCCCCTGCTGTGACCCCCCCGTGGTCCTGCATCGCCTGCCCGGAGTCAGTGCCTGGTCGAAATGGAGCAGATCTCTTGGAGGAACTCCACCGAGCTGCCTGCTAGGAAATATTTGCTCCCCACGTGGGTACCTCGAGCCGGGGATCCAGTCCCCCAAACCGTCTCCGCTCAGCTAGGCAGCCGACACTCCTGGTGTCTCTTGTGCTGCGGTGGGCGTGTTTCTAACCCCTCAATCCCCCCCGCCCCGGCTGCGATTTAGCCACGTTCCCCTGAAACCGCAGGATTCCCATGGCCTTGCCCCCGGGCTGGCTCCAGAGGCCAAACCACCTCTCTGCTCCCACACGAGGATCCCCTGTCACCGCAGGGAGCCCGGCGTGTGTGTTTAACCCTCAGACCTGCTGGCCAAGAGCCAAGGCGAATTCTCCAGGGCTGGCCGTTCTGAGCCCGAGCTGGGCTGCTTCTCTGACGGAGCCACTCCGGGAATGATCTCCAGGTGACTCTCGGCTGCACAGGCCGGGCCCGCCCTGCTGGGTTATCCCAGCCGGTCCCTGTAGCTGGTGGAGTGTCCAGGCTTTTCCCTGGGTTGCTGGATGTTCATGTGGGGCTGGGGTGTGCACCCGGGCGGCATAGACACAGGCAAGTGCGGACTCAGACACACACTAACTTGGGGGTGGGGATTGAGAGCAGATGTCGAGGTGATCCAAGGGCGTCTCCCTATTCTGGATGCTGGGCGTTGGGTGGGGATGCCAGTTGTTGGAGCACTTGGGGCTGGGGTGGCGGGCGGAGGGCAGCGCTGGGGGGGGTGTTGGATCATGGAACTGGGGGTGGGGTGGAAAGAGACAGAGTCAGAGGAATTAAATCCTCCCCCCTCCCGGTCAGTTCCGGGACTTGCCTTTCTCCAGGTCGCTGGCCCGCTGCTTTGGGCAGGGCCCATGTCTCGCCGTGCATCTGTGCAGCGCCCGCTTTCGGTGGGGGGGGGGGTTGTGCAGCGCCCGGCGCGAGAGGAGCCCCGTGCCGCAGCTGGGAGGCGCGCAGGGGGCTCAGTAAGGGCTGGGACCGAGTGGGGCATTGTGTTCGCTTTGTTGTGCTCCATGCTAGTTCTGCTGTCCTGGAGTAACCCCCGGTGGGTGCCTCAGTTTCCCTGGGTACTGCACCAATAGCGAGAGGGGGATGGGAATGTTGTGGCTGATGCTGTCTGTAGCCTGAGCCGGGGGGGGGGGCCTTCTCCCCCCAGGCCGGGCTCTCCTGGCTGCTCCTGGTCTCTGTTACGCTGTGTCCCTGGGAACCAATAACCCTTGTTCTCCCTGCCAGCTGGGAGTCCGCTCTGGCTTCAGGTGGGGGTGCCAGGCCTGGGACTCCCCACATCTTGGTGACAGGAGCGCCGTGAGGCAGGGGTGTATGGGATGGCCATACAGGGCCAGCGGGGAACACTGTGCTGAAGGGGGATGTATGGGGCAGGGCCAGCAGGGGGCGCTGTGCTGTAGGGGGGTGTATGGGGCAGGGTCATCATGGGGTGCTGTGCTGTAGGGGGTGTATGCGCCAGGGCTAGCAGGGGACACTGTGCTGTAGGGGGGTGTATGGGGCAGGGCCAGCAGGGTGCGCTGTGCTATAGGGGTTGTATGCGCCAGGGCTAGCAGGGGGTGCTGTGCTGTCGGGGTGTATGCGCCAGGGCTAGCAGGGGACACTGTGCTGTAGGGGGTGTATGGGCAGGGCCAGCAGGGGCACTGTGCTGTAGGGGTTGTATGCGCCAGGGCTAGCAGGAGGCACTGTGCTATAGGGGTGTATGCGCCAGGGCCAGCAGGGGCAGTGTGCTGTAGGGGGGTGTATGTGCCAGCGCCAGCAGGGGCAGTGTGCTGTAGGGGGGTGTATGGGGTTGGGCCAGAGGGGGCATATGTGCTGTAAGGGGGTTTATGGAGCAGGACCAGAGGGGGTACTGTGCTATAGGGGGCTTCTGGGGCAGGGCCAGCAGGGAGTGCTGTGCTGCAGGGGGTTTATGGGGCAGGGCCAGCAGGGGGCGCTGTACCACAGCAGATCTATTGGGCACTGCGCTGACCCCTCTCCCCACCCAGGGCTGGTGAAATTGGGCGTTCACTGCATCACGGGGCAGAAAGTGGCCATCAAGATCGTGAACCGGGAGAAGCTGTCTGAGTCAGTGCTGATGAAGGTGAGTGGCGGGGGGGGGGGGACTCTGGGGGCACTGGGAGCCCCTCCCCTTCCTGGATCCAGAGTCACCCTTACTCCCCCCCCAACCCCCAAGAATGTGTGTGTTGTGGGGGGGAGCGCAGCTGAGTTTGGAAGGTGGGCTTGGGTGCCCCCACCCTGCCGCCCATCCCACCACCCCGCCCCCGACTCCCTCTGGCTGACTCGGTTTCCCCCTGCAGGTGGAGCGGGAAATCGCCATCCTGAAACTGATCGAGCACCCACACGTGCTAAAGCTACATGACGTCTACGAGAACAAGAAATATTTGTAGGTATTTGGAGACGCTCGCTGCCGTCCCCTCCCCCGGCCAGCCCCCCTCCCCCAACGGCCCTAGGGCCAGCGTCTCTTGAGGTCTGCCGTCCAGGCGCACACCTGGCCCTGCAGCCCAGCAGGGGGCGCTGTGCCATGTGGGGGGGAGGGGGGCGGAGTCCTGGGAGCTGTCTTCAACCCTGAACCATCCTTGATTGGCCGAGGAGATTGTCCACCGGCCAATCGGAGCCTGCGAACCTGTGATTTTGCTTCTAGAGGTAACTGCTCTGGAATGGGGGGATGGGGCTCTAGAGCCCGGCTCTAGAATGGGGGCGCCCTCGGGCGACGTGCTAGCTCGACGCAGCAGCAGGCGGGTCTGCGTTCTGGATCGGCCCGCTGGGCTCGGGCGCGAAGGCGTGTCTGGCTGGTGGTCCGGGGGAGGGGGCTGTCCCATCCGTGAGGCTCTAGAGTTTGACTCTAGAATGAGGGCCTCGTGTCCCCACTTTGCTCCTCTAGGGCGTCGCGCGGCGGGGGGGCGCGTTTGCTGTTCTAGCCGGCGGTTCCGGACTGAGCCCCGCCCTGTGCTGGGGATTCTAGGTCGCAGATCTAGAACCTGGCTAGGCCGGGGCTTTCGCTGCAGGGGCTAGCCTGGACTACGGTTGGTTCTAGATCCCGGTCCTGGGGCTGGCTGGTTGCTTGGATGCTCTGTTTGGCAGGGCGGGTGTTTGCGTTGCCGTGGGGGGGGCTGCGTTCCCGGAGGGGAGGCTCTAGAACCCACAGGGCTTTGGCTTTCCAGAGTGTGCCTATGTGGGGCAAGCGTGTGGGGGGGGGAACCGGCTGCCTCTCCCAAGCACCGGTTGCTCGGCTGGTCTAGCAGGGGCTGTTGGCTTTGCTGGCAGGTTTGCTCTGCGATCCCCCCACCCACCCGAAAGATGACGGTCTGGCTCGTGGCTCTAGACTCAGGACAGCCCCGGCGGTTGGGGGTTCTAGATCCTGGCTCTGGAACGGGCGTGTTTGTCTAGAACAGGGCTGGGGGGCTCTCAGAGAGCGACCTGGGAGTGGGACCCGCCCGTTCCAGGGCTCCAGCGAGGGTGCTGTGTGTGTCCATCTGTCCGTGCTGTTTGTGTCTGTGTGTGTGTGTCAGTCTGTCCATGCTATGTGTGCGCGTCCGTCCATCCTATGTGTGTGTGTCCGTCCGTCCGTGCTGTGTGTCCGTCCGTCCGTGCTGTTTGTGTGTCTCTGTGTGTGTGTCCGTCCGTCCGTCCGTGCTGTGTGTGTCTGTCTGTCTGTCTGTTCATGCTGTGTGTTTGTCCGTCTGTGCTGTGTGTGTGTCTGTCCGTGCCGCGTGTGTCCATGCACTGTGCGTGTGTGTGTGTCTGTCCGTGCTGTGTGTGTAAGTCCATCTGTCTGTGCTCTGTGTGTGTGTGTCTGTCCATGCTGCCTGTGTGTCCATGCTGTTGTGTGTGTGTGTTTGTGTGTATGTATGTGTGTGTGTCCATGCTGCCTGTGTGTCTATGCTCTGTGTGTGTGTGTGTCTGTCTGTCTGTCCAAGCTGCCTGTGTGTCCATGCTCTGTGTGTGTGTGTGTCTGTCCGTGCTGTGTGTGCAGGTCCATCTGTCTGTGCTCTGTGTGTGTGTGTGTGTCTGTCCATGCTGCCTGTGTGTCCATGCTCTGTGTGTGTGTGTGTGATGCCAGGCAGTGACAGCTGGCTCCCCCCCGCCTGCCCACACAAACTGCCTTTGTCCTTGTGGCCTGTGACATAACCGGCTGATGTGACACATGGAGGCAAAGCTTGGCACAGCCCCCCCGGGGCCACGGACCCCGCCCAGGGGGAGGGGGGCGCAGTGGTGTCAAGGGAGAGCTCTATAGATCGTGACCTTCCCCCCCAATTGCCTCCTCTCCACTTAACCTCCGCCCCCCTTTGTGCCCCCCCTGGCCTGATCTTACTTCCCTTGCCCCCCCATCCCCTTCCCCCTGAGGCCCTCCCCTCTCCCCCCCCCCGCTTCCCCTGCCCCTCCCCCGCCCCCTTGGCCCTGCCCCCCAGGTACCTGGTGCTGGAGCATGTCTCGGGCGGGGAGCTCTTTGACTACCTGGTGAAGAAGGGGCGACTCACCCCCAAAGAGGCTCGCAAGTTCTTCCGGCAGATCGTCTCCGCCCTGGACTTCTGCCACAGCTACTCCATCTGGTGAGACCCCCCCCCCGGCTCGCCCTGGGCAAGGTCTAGAGTGAGACACCCCCCGCACCCGGCTCGAAGCGCTCCCCTCTCTGGCAGCAGTCGTAGGGCTTTTATCCTCTCCTTCCCTCACTAAGAGGGCAGGGGCATGGCCAGGGTCTCATCTCAGGCCCCTGCTCTCAATCCAGAGTCACCCCCGAGTCCAGTGAAGAGAGGGTTCCAATCTCAGCCCCATGGGTTCAATCCGGAGTCGCTCCTGTTTGGCCTGAGGGCAGGGCTGGTTCCGATCTCAGTCCCGTGGGTTCAATCCAGAGTCGCTCCTGTTTGGCCTGGGGGCAGGGCTGGTTCCGATCTCAGTCCCGTGGGTTCAATCCGGAGTTGCTCCTGTTTGCCCTGGGGCAGAGCTGGTTCCAATCTCAGCCTGGTGGGTTCAATCCAGAGTCACTCCTGTTTGGCCTGAGGGCAGGGCTGGGTCCGATCTCAGCCCCCCTGGGTTTTTAACCCTCCCCCCCACATTGCAGCCACCGGGACCTCAAGCCGGAAAACCTGCTGCTGGACGAGAAGAACAACATCCGCATCGCGGACTTCGGGATGGCGTCCCTGCAGGTCGGGGCCAGCCTGCTGGAGACCAGCTGTGGGTGAGCCCCGTGGGGCGGGGGGCCGGTGGGGCCGGGGGGCCAAGAGCCACGGGGACCTGGGGGTCTGGCCAGCAGGGAGCAGGGGCTGCCGGGGGTGCTGTCTCCTGCAGAGCCCCCCCTCCCTGCCCCGGCTGGGGGTGGGGTGTCTCTCGGAGGGGTGGGGCGGGGGATCCGGGCCTGTGTGACTCAGCCGCCCCCCTCGGGACTGAGCCTCCTTTTCACTCCGTCTCTCCCTCTGTCTGTCTGTCTGTCTCTCTCTCTCTTGCTCCCCCCATTGCTGGCCCCCCAGCTCTCCCCACTATGCATGTCCCGAGGTGATCAAGGTAAGTCCATGGAGTCCCGTCCCTCTCCCTGCCCCACACGCCAGCCCCATGGTCCATTGGCCCCCATATCCTGCCCCATGCCAGCCCCATGGCCCATCGGCCCCTATATCCTGCCCCCTCCCAGCCCCACACACCAGCCCATGTGCTAGCCCCATGGCCCATCAATCCCCGTGTCGTCCCCCCCATTCCACATGTCTGCCCCATGCCCATTGGCCCCCATATCCTGCCCCATGCCAGCCCCGTGGCCCATTGGCCCCTATATCCTGCCCCCTCCCAGTCCCACACACCAGCCCATGAGCCATCCCCATGGCCCATCAACCCCCATATCCTGCCCCCTCCCGGCCCCACACACCAGCACCATCGTTCATCGACCCCGGTGTCCTGCCCCACATGCCAGCCCCTTGGTCCTCTGAATCCCATATCCTGCTGCCTTCCAGCCTCCCAGCTCAGCCCCACGGCCCACGGAGCTTGGTGCCTGGTGGGTGCGGATGGTGGCTTGAGGGGGGAAGGGATGGACGGACCGTCGTGGGGGTCTCCAGACACTGGGGATGGCGGCCGGTGCCGAGCGCTGCCAGGGCAGTGGGGGGTACGGGAGGGGGGAGTTTCCCTCCAGGAGGGTGGGGCTGAGGACGGGGTTCTTCCCCCAGGAGGGGGCCAGGCTGTGGGTCCTTCCTCCCCCTCCCCCTCTGTTCCCAACCTGTCCCCTCCCCCTCGTCTTGGGGCCTGCGGTCCCGCATGTTGGGGGGGGTCGGGTTCCCAGGGAGGGGCGGGGCTGGGGGTGGAATCTGGGCCCTGGGAGGGTGGGGGTGCGTCTTGGGGGGAGGGGCTGCGGGGACATCCCTGGGGAGCCCCTTGCCCGTGTCAACCCCGTGTCTGTGTCGCGCAGGGCGAGAAATATGACGGGCGCCGGGCGGACATGTGGAGCTGCGGGGTAATCCTCTTCGCCCTGCTGGTGGTGAGTGGCCCCCGGCCCCCCACCCCACCCCACCGAATCCCAGCTCTGCTGCAGCCCGTGCCTCGGGTCCCTGCCCCACCCCCTCACTCCCAGCCCCCCTGCACCTCCACCTCCGACCCCTCCATTGCCGCCCGGGCCCATTGCTGCGTCCCCAGACACCCCTGAAACCATCCTCCTGCGCCCCCATTCCCAGAACTCCTCTACCCTGTTCCCCATCCCCCAGAGCCCCTCCACCCCTTTCCCCATCCCCCCTCCCCATCGTCCATCACCCTTCCACCCTGAACCCCACCCCCGTACCATATCCCCCCACCCCCAGAGCCCCTCCACCCTGTACCCCATCCCTCCACCCCATCCTCCATTGCCCTTCCACCCTGAACCCCACCCCCATACCATATCCCCCCACCCCCAGAGCCCCTCCACCCCTGTTCCTCATCCCCCACCCCCAGAGCCCCTCCCCCACCCTGAACCCCACCCCCATACCATATCCCCCCACCCCCAGAGCCCTTCCACCCCTGCCCCTTTGGCTCCCCAGTGCCCGTGGGTCGGGTGCTTCTACCCCGGGGGGGTCTCGGGGTGCCTCCCGCTGAGGCGCATCTCCCCGCTGGCCTGCAGGGGGCGCTGCCTTTCGACGACGACAACCTGCGCCAGCTGCTGGAGAAGGTGAAACGAGGCGTCTTCCACATGCCCCACTTCATCCCCCCCGACTGCCAGAGCCTCCTGCGCGGCATGATCGAGGTGGAGCCCGACAAGCGGCTCAGCGTGAGTCTGCCGGGCCGGGGGGGGGGAGGCAGTTGTGGGGGCGTGGGGGGGTGGCTGGGGGTTGTTATGGAGGGGTAGCTGTGGGGGTGCAGGAGGTGGCTGGGGTTAGTTCTGGGGGGTGGGGGTAGTTGTGGGGATGGGGGGAGCTGGGGG
The DNA here is from genome assembly GCA_032595735.1 of Pelochelys cantorii. Taxonomy (NCBI): domain Eukaryota; kingdom Metazoa; phylum Chordata; order Testudines; family Trionychidae; genus Pelochelys; species Pelochelys cantorii. The sequence goes on along the minus strand of CM064358.1, from coordinate 10,002,133 downwards.
CAGTTGGGGGGTGGGGGCAATTGTGGGGGCACGGGAAGTGGCTGGCGGTAGTTGGGGGGGTGGGGGTAGTTGGGGGGCATGGGGGTGGGCTGGAGCAGTTGTGGGGGCCATGCCCGGTGGGCTAATTCGGCTGCCGTCTCCTCTCCCCCTAGCTGGAGCAGATCCAGAAGCACCCCTGGTTCCTGTGAGTATCCCATGCAGCCGACCCCTGGGCCCATCACCCTTGTATCCCACCCCCTGCCCCACCCCCTGGGCCCATCACCTGGTGTCCAGCTCCTGCCCTGCCCCCGTTCTGCCCCTTGGGCCCATCACCCGGGTGTCCTGGCCTCTCTGGTTGGTGCCGGGTTAATTCCTGCAGCTGAACATTTTTTATGAGCACCCACGATCTGCAGAAATTTCCCCACCCACAACTTACCCTCTCCCGCCAGGACCCCCATCCTGCCCTCCCCCCGCCTCCTCCCAGGCCCCCCGCAGTCACCCCCCTGCCAGGACCCCCATCCAGCCCTCCCCCTGCCTCCCCCGGACCCCCCGCCAGGATCCCCACCCAGCCCTCCCCCTGCCTCCCCCAGACCCCCTGCCAGGATCCCCACCCAGCCCTCCCCCTGCTTCCCCCAGACCCCCCACAGTCACCCCCCTGCCAGGACCCCCATCCTGCCCTCCCCCCGCCTCCTCCCAGGCCCCCCGCCAGGACCCCCCCCACCAGGACCCCCATCCAGCCCTCCCCCCGCAGTCACTCCCCCCCCCGCCAGGACCCCCATCCAGCCCTTCCCCTGCCTGCCCCGGGCCGCCCGCCAGGATCCCCATCCTGCCCTCCCCCCGCCTCCTCCCAGGCCCCCCGCCAGGACCCCCCCCACCAGGACCCCCATCCTGCCCTCCCCCCGCCTCCTCCCAGGCCCCCTGCCAGGACCCCCCCCCGCCAGGACCCCCATCCAGCCCTTCCCCTGCCTCCCCCGGGTCCCCTGCAGTCACACCCCCTCTGCCAGGACCCCCATCCAGCCTTCCCCCTGCCTCCTCCTGGGCCCCCCGCCAGGACCCCCATCCAGCCCTCCCCCCGCCTCCCCCGGGCCCCCTGCAGTCACCCCCCCTGCCAGGACCCCCATCCAGCCCTCCCCCGGACCCCCTGCCAGGACCCCCATCGAGCCCTCCCCCTGCCTCCCCCAGGCCCCCCCCAGTCACCCCCCTGCCAGGACCCCCATCCAGCCTTCCCCCTGCCTCCTCCTGGGCCCCCCGCCAGGACCCCCATCCAGCCCTCCCCCCGCCTCCCCCGGGCCCCCTGCAGTCACCCCCCCCCCCGCCAGGACCCCCATCCAGCCCTCCCCCCGCCTCCCCCGGGCCCCCCGCAGTCACCCCGCTGGCCGGTTGCAGAGTGGGCTGTTCCGCAGGGGGGGGAAGAACGAGCCGGAGCCGGAGCAGCCGGTGCCGCGGAAGGTCTCCATCCGGCGCATCCAGTCGGCGAGCGAGCTGGACCCCGACGTGCTGGAGAGCATGTACTCGCTGGGCTGCTTCCGCGACAAGGGGCGTCTGCAGCAGGAGCTGCAGGTTGAGGGGTACGGCGGGCCGGGGTCCGAAGGGTACGGGGGACCAGAAGCCGAGGGGTACGGTGGGCTGGGGGCCGAAGGGTACGGGGGACCAGGAGCCGAGGGGTACGGGGGGCTGGGGCCGAAGGGTACGGGGGACCAGGAGCCGAGGGGTACGGGGGGCTGCAGGCCGAGGGGTATGGGGGGCCAGGAGCTGAGGAGTACGGGGGGGTCCAGGAGCCGAGGGATATGGGGGACCAGGAGCCGAGGGTACGGGGGGACTGCGGGCCGAGGGATATGGGGGACCAGGAGCCGAGGGTACGGGGGGACTGCGGGACGAAGGGTACAGGGGACCAGAAACCGAGGGGTACCAGGGGGCTGCGGGCCGAGGGATATGGGGGACCAGGAGCCGAGGGGTACGGGGGGGCTGTGGGGCCGAGGGATATGGGGGACGAGGAGCCGAGGGGTACAGGGGGACTGCGGGCCGAGGGATATGGGGGACCAGGAGCTGAGGGTACGGGGGGACTGCCGGCCGAGGGATATGGGGACTGCGGGCCGAGGGGTACGGGGGACTGCGGGACGAAGGGTACAGGGGACCAGAAAGCCGAGGGGTACCAGGGGGCTGCGGGTCGAGGGATATGGGGGACCAGGAGCCGAGGGGTACGGGGGGGCTGTGGGGCCGAGGGATATGGGGGACGAGGAGCCGAGGGGTACAGGGGGACTGCGGGTTGAGGGATATGGGGGACCAGGAGCCGAGGGGTACGGGGGGACTGCGGGCCGAGGGGTACGGGGGGACTGCGGGACGAAGGGTATAGGGGACCAGAAACCGAGGGGTACCAGGGGGCTGCGGGCCGAGGGATATGGGGGACCAGGAGCCGAGGGGTACGGGGAGGCTGTGGGGCCGAGGGATATGGGGGACGAGGAGCCGAGGGCTACAGGGGGACTGCGGGCTGAGGGATATGGGGGACCAGGAGCCGACGGGTACGGGGGGACTGCGGGCCGAGGGGCACGAGGGGACTGCGGGCCGAAGAGTACAGGGGACCAGAAGCCGAGGGGTATGGGGGGGGGCTGCGGGCCGAGGGATATGGGGGACGAGGAGCCGAGGGCTACAGGGGGACTGCGGGCTGAGGGATATGGGGGACCAGGAGCCGACGGGTACGGGGGGACTGCGGGCCGAGGGGTACGGGGGGACTGCGGGCCGAGGGGCACGAGGGGACTGCGGGCCGAAGAATACAGGGGACCAGAAGCCGAGGGGTACGGGGGGGGGGCTGCGGGCCGAGGGATATGGGGGACCAGGAGCCGAGGGGTACGGGTGGACTGCGGGCCGAGGGATATGGGGGACCAGGAGCCGAGGGGTACGGGGGGACTGCGGGCCGAGGGTTACGAGGGGGCCAGCAGCCAAGGGGTACAGGGGGGCTGCGGGCCGAGGGGTACGGGGGCACAACTGTGGGGGAGGGGAAGAGGGTTGGGGGAACCGTGGAGCTAGGGCGGGGGAGGGGTGGGTGATCTAGGAGAGTGGGGGAGGGGCTGAACAGCAGGAACAGGGGTGGCCAATGCCCCTATGGTGCTGATCCCCCCCCCCCCCAGGGAGAACCAGGAGAAGATGATCTATTACCTGCTGCTGGATCGCAAGGAGCGGTACCCCAGCTGTGAGGATGAGGACCTGCCACCCCGTAATGACGTCGGTGAGACCCCCCTGTGCCCCTCCCTCCCAGAGCCAGCCACACCCCATGTCCCTCCCCCCTAGAGCCAGCCAGCCACCCGGCGCCCCTCCCCCCAGAGCCAGCCGCACCCCCGCGTCCCTCCCCCCAGAGCCAGCCATCCACCCGGCGCCCCTCCCCCCAGAGCCAGCCGCACCTCCGGCGCCCCTACGCCCCCGGATCCAATCACCCCCCCACCCCGAACCATGTGCATCCAGTGTCCAAGCCGGCCCCGCGGCCCTCAGAGCTGGCTGTGTGTCAGTTCCCGTACACCCCCGGGGCCGTGTTCCACATTCACCCCCCTGTTCCCTGGCAGACCCCCCCCGGAAGCGGGTTGACTCCCCGATGCTGAGCCGGCACGGGAAGCGCCGGCCGGAGCGGAAGTCCATGGAGGTTTTGAGCGTCACCGACGGGGGCTCCCCGGTCCCGGCCCGACGGGCCATCGAGATGGCTCAGCACAGTCAGAGGTGAGGGGGCACCAGAGTGGGTGGGGGGACTCTCATCCCTGGCCCCCCAGCTATGCCCCATTGCCCCAACCTGTCCACAGGGGCCCCTGCAGCTCTGTCCCCCCCCGCCCCAGCCGTACCCCCTCGGAGCACCTCCCAATTGTGCTGCAAACATCATGCTGTGTGTCAGAGCCCCTGTACTGCAGAGGGGGATTCCCCATCTTGTCCCTGTTGCCCTCCAATTCGGCATGACCTAGTCCCGTGCCCCTGTGGGGGGAGACCCCAGAGCTGGGGAGCTGGGCCTATCTCTCCCTCACACACACACCCCTCCTGTGCCCCTCACCCAGGTCTCGTTCTGTCAGCGGCGCCTCTACTGGCCTCTCCTCCAGCCCGCTCAGCAGCCCCAGGGTGAGTGACCGATGGGCCCCTAGCTGGGCGGAAGCTAACCCTGTGGGGTGGGGCAGGGGGACTGTTCTGGGGGTGGCTCCATGGACCGGGGACGGGGGGCGGGGGGGTCGCTGTGGGGCCAGGGATGGGGCAGGGACCAGGGGACTCGGGGGAGAAGGGGGCTCACAGACCCTGCAGCCTCATTCCACCTCATTCGTCCTCCGTGCAGAAAGATGAGAGCTGGGGGAAGGCTGGTGGGGGGCAGAGCGGCAGAGAGATCGGGGCTTGGGCCTAGCTGGGGGGAGGAGGATAGACGGGGGATGGGGATGGATGGGGGGAGGTGGGTTTTGGGGGATTGAGGGGGATGGGGTTGTGGGTGGGCAGATGGGGTGTTCAGGGGCTGGGGGAGGGGCAGATTGGGGCTGAGTGGTGAGAGATGTGGGTTGTGGGATGTTGGAGGAGTAATTGGGGCTGGAGATGGGTATCATGGAGGGCTGTGGGAGAGGGGTTGGCAGGGCAGTGGGGGGGGAAATTGGGGGGCTGGGGAGGAGAGCTGGGGTGGTGGGGGTGTTGTGGGGCTTGGAGGTAGGCTGGCAGGGCAGCAAGGGGCGGGTATGGGGGGCTAGGGGAGGGGAGCTGGGGACAGATGGGGTGGGGGAGGGATGTTGGGGGTGGGGGAGGTAGCTAGTGGGACAGTGGGGGCGGGCGAGGGGTATTGGGGGCTGGGAAGGTTGGTGGGAGAGTGGAGGTTGTACATCAGGGTGGGGGAAGGGTTTGGGGGGCTGGAGAGGGGAGCTGGGGAAGTGGGGGTGGGATAGAACAGGGAGGCAGTGAGGAAGGGTGGAGATGTTGAGGGGCTGGGGGAGGGGAACTGGCATGGCTGTGGGGGACAGTGGGGGTGTAGGGCATTGGGGGATGGGAGCTGGGGGTCAGTGGAGGTAGGAGAGGGGCGTTGGGGAGCTGGGGGAGGGGAGCTGGGGGCAGTGTGGGTGAGGGGGGATGTTGGAGGGCTGGAGAGGGGAGCGGAGGGGCAGTGGGGGTGGGGGAGGGAAGCTGTGGGTCAGTGGGGAGGGGAGCGGAGGGGCAGTGGGGATGGGGGAGGGGAGCTGTGGGTCAGTGGGGAGGGGAGCAGAGGGGCAGTGGGGGCGGGGGAGGAGCGTTACGGGGCTGGAAAAGTTGGTGGGGCAGCGAGGGTTGTAGACTGGGGGGGCTGGGCTGATAGCTGGGGGGCGGGGGGGGTCATCGCCGCGCCTCACGTTCACCCCATCTCACGGCTCTCCCCTCCTGCCCCCTCCCCCCGGGGGGGCCTCTCTCTGTCCCTCCTTCCCCTCCCCAGAGCCCCGTGTTCTCCTCCCCACCCCCGACGCCGGAGCCCCCCGCACCCCCCAAGACCCAGACGCTGCCGGCCAAGGGCAGCCTGGCCGGGGGGCGGGGGCTGCACCAGAGCCGGCGCTCGGCCCCCTTCCCACTGCCCCCCGCTGCCTCCCCTCCCCCTGCTCCCTCCTCCCGCTTCCGCTTCCCCCCAACTAAGCCCCCCCCCGCCTCTGTGCCGCAGGTCACCCCCCACCCCTCCCCCCGGGGCAGCCCCCTCCCCACCCCGCTGGGCACCCCCGTCCACACGCCCAAGGACAGCCCCTCGGGCACCCCCGGGGGCACCCCCCCCTCCAGCCCCGGGGCCGCCGGCCTGGCCTGGAAGAGTCGCCTCAACTCCATCAAGAACAGCTTCCTCGGCTCGCCCCGCTTCCACCGCCGGAAACTGCAAGGTGAGGGGCAGCGGGGGCTGGGGCCTGGTGGGGGGAGGGGTGTGGCTGGGGTGGGAGGAAGCTGGGGGGGGCAGTTTGGGGGAGGGGTGTGGCAGGAGGGTGGGAGGTACGGGGGAGGGGGTACGGCGTGGGGGTGGGGAGGTTCAGGGGAGGGGTGTGGTGGGGTGGTGGGAGGTTCGGGGGAGGAGTTCAGTGGGGGGTGGGAGGTGCGGGGGAGGGGTGCGGCGGGAGGGTGATAGGTTCGGGGGAGGGATGTGACAGTGGGGTGGGAGGTTTGGGGGAGGGGTGTGGCAGGAGGGTGGGAGGTACGGGGGAGGGGGTACGGCGTGGGAGGTTCAGGGGAGGGGTGTGGTGGGTGGTGGGAGGTTCGGGGGAGGGGTTCAGTGGGGGGTGGGAGGTGCGGGGGAGGGGTGCGGCGGGAGGGTGATAGGTTCGGGGGAGGGATGTGACAGTGGGGGTGGGAGGTTTGGGGGAGGGGTGTGGCAGGAGGGTGGGAGGTACGGGGGAGGGGGTACGGCGTGGGGGGTGGGAGGTTCAGGGGAGGGGTGTGGTGGGGTGGTGGGAGGTTCGGGGGAGGGGTTCAGTGGGGGGTGGGAGGTGCGGGGGAGGGGTGCGGCGGGAGGGTGGGAGGTTCGGGGGAGGGATGTGACAGTGGGGGTGGGAGGTTTGGGGGAGGGATGTGACAGTGGGGGTGGGAGGTTTGGGGGAGGGGTGTGGCGGGGCGGTGGGAGGTTCAGGGGAGGGGTACAGTGTGGGGTGGGAGGTTCGGGGGAGCGGTGCGGGGGTGGGAGGTGTGGGGGAGGGGTGCGACGGGGGCGTGGGAGGTTCGGGGGAGGGATGCGGTGGGGGGGGGGCTCGTTGGTGTCTGCTGCTCTAACCCCCCTGCCCCGACAGTCCCCACCCCGGAGGAGATGTCCAGCCTGACGCCGGAGTCCTCCCCAGAGTGAGTGTGGCCCCGCCGTGACCCCCGACCGCACCCCTGCCCTGCTGCCCCCCAGCACCTGCTGCCCCTCACCCCATCCCTGTCACCGCAGGGAGGGATCTGAAGACACCCCCGCCCCATCCTCCACGGTCAGATGGGTCCAGGGCCCTTGCTAGGGGAGCCCGGGGCACCCCCCTCTCCCGGCCCCACCCCCTAGCCCAAAGCCGCCTCCCCCAGCATGGGCCTGGCGCAGGGTGTCACCGAGGGGGGTGTCCCCGGGCCCGGCGCCCTACCCGCAGCGGGGAGAGCCAGAGAGCCTGAGGCGACAGGGACCCGGCGTAGCCAGGACAGCCCAGCCTGGGGCCAGGGGCCCAGAGCCAGGCCCTGCCCCCTAAGCCAGCAAGAGCGATTCAGCCCCCGCCCAACAGCCTGGCCCCCGAGCCAAAGGCCCCAAAGGTGCTGCCCTTCCCCCCCCCAGGTTTGGGGTACGTGGGCGCTGGCCACGTGTACGGGCTGGGCCAGGGCAGCCTCCCTCAGCGAGTACCACCCGGAATTCCCCTCCCTGCCTAGGCATTGGTGCCGCTCCCGGGGAAACTGAGGCACACACCTGCAGTCACTGGAGGACAGGACCTACTTCACACTGTATGTTATGCAGCATAACAAGGGGAATAAACCCAAGCCCGCCCCAGCTGCCTCTGGGCCCTTCTCTGGGCCCCAGCCCCACAGAGCCCAGCGCCCCCTGACCCTCCCTGGGTCTCCCTCCCCCCCTGCTCTGACCCCCACACTAGCTCTCCCCCCCCCCCCCAGCCTGGCCTCCTGTCCAGCCTCAGCTCTCTGCCCTCCCCCCCCAGCTCACCCAAGCCCCAGCCCCCTGGCTCACCCGCCACTTCACTGTCCCCCCCCCTCGGCCCTGCCCCTCCTCCTGGCTCTCCTGACCCTGCTGTCCTCCCCCGCCCCCAGGCTGGCCAAGAAGTCCTGGTTCGGGAATTTCATCTCACTGGAGAAGGAGGAGCTGATCTTCGTGGTGATCCGGGACAAGCCACTCGGCTCGGTCAAGGCCGACATCGTCCACGCCTTCCTCTCGGTGCGGGGGGGGGGAGAGGGACTGGGGGGCTGGGCTGGGGGCGAGGGGGCAGGGCAGCGGGGTGAGCGGCTGGGCCGGGCGAGCCGGGGAATGGTCGTGGAGACCCTGACACCCCCCTTCTGCCCCCCAGATCCCCAGCCTGAGCCACAGCGTCCTGTCGCAGACGAGCTTCCGGGCCGAGTACCGGGCATCGGGGGGCCCGTCCGTCTTCCAGAAACCCGTCCGGTTCCAGGTGGACATCAGTGCCTCGGACGGGGGGGCCGCCCCCAAGGACAGCGGGGTGTTCTCCGTCAGCTTCACCCTCATCTCAGGTGGGGGGCCAGGGACCGGAACCCCGGCACCCCTCTTCCCCCTGGGACCTCTGCTAACCCCAGCACCCCCTTCTCTCTTCCCCTGGGACCCCTTCTCCCTGAACCCCCTTCCCCTGGGACCCTGTTCTCCTGGGACCCCCTTCCTCCTGCAACCACCCCGCTTCCCCTGGCACCCCTGCTATCCCCAGCACCCCCTCCTCCCTTTCCCCAGGACACCCCAGTACCTCCCCCTACTGCCCTGGGGCCCCCAAAACTTCCCCCTCATGCCCTCATCGATCCCCCAACCCTCCCCCCCGGGACCCTGCACCCCCATTTCCCCCAGACCACAGACAGCCCCTCCACCCCCCTTTGACCTCTCCCCTTCCCCCCAGGTCCCAGCCGTCGATTCAAGCGGGTCGTGGAGACCATCCAAGCTCAGCTGCTCAGCTCCCACGACCAGCCCTCGGTGCAGGCGCTCGCTGGTGAGTGCGTCTCGGCTGGCAGGGGCTGTGGGGCGGGAGTGGGGGTGCCAGCAGGGCTGGAGGGGGGCATGGGCTGCAGGGCAGGAATGGGGGCGCCAGCAGGTTGGGGGGGGGCAGGGGCTGCGGGGCGGGAGTGGGGGTGCCGGCAGGGCTGGGGGGGCATGGGCTGCGGGGCAGGAATGGGGGCGCCGGCAGGTTGGGGGGGGCAGGGGCTGCGGGGCAGGAATGGGGGCGCCGGCAGGTTGGGGGGGGCAGGGGCTGCAGGGCGGGAGTGGGGGTGCCGGCAGAGTGGGGGGGCAGGGCCTGCGGGGTGGGAGTGGGGGCGCCGGCAGAGTGGGGGGGGCAGGGGCTGCGGGGCGGGAGTGGGGGTGCCGGCAGAGTGGGGGGGCAGGGGCTGCGGGGCGGGAATGGGGGCGCCAGTAGGTTGGGGGGGCAGGGGCTGCGGGGCGGGAGTGGGGGTGCCGGCAGAGTGGGGGGGCAGGGGCTGCGGGGCAGGAATGGGGGTGCTGGCAGGGCGGGGGGGGCAGGGGCTGCGGGACGGGAGTGGGGGCGCCGGCAGGGGCGGGGCTGGAGGCAGGAATGGGGGCGCTGGCAGAGTGGGGGGGGGCAGGGGCTGCGGGGGGAGTGGGGGCGCCGGCAGGGCAGGGCAGGGGGGCTGGGGCTGGAGGCAGGAATGGGGGTGCTGGCAGGGCTGGGGGGGGCAAGGCTGCGGGGCGGGAGTGGGGGTGCCGACAGGGCGGGGAACAGGGGCTGCGGGGCGGGAGTGGGGGCGCCGGCAGGGCGGGGGCGCTGGGGCTGTAGGCAGGAATGGGGGTGCTGGCAGAGCTGTGGGGCAGGAGTGGGGGCGCCCCCTTCCCACTCTGTGTCTCCGCCCCCCTCAGACGAGAAGAACGGGCAGCAGCCCCGCCCACCAGGCACCCCCACCCGCGGGGCCCCACCCTCCCGGCGCTCCGACCCCGACGTCTCGGAGCAGCTCCGCCGTGGCTCCTGCAAGGACAAGAAAGTCGTGTCGTCCAACGGGACGCAGGCCTCCCCGCCTCCGCAGCAGCCGTGAGCCCGGGCGCACGGGGAGCCCAGCCCCGCTCTGGATCCGGACCCCGCCCCAGCCTGCGGCCAGCGCCGGGGGAGAGGAAAAGAAGAAAGACACGCCCGGGGCCGCGCGTCCGCCCGCCCCCGGCTTGGTCTGGAGGGGGCTTGCAGCGGGGGGGGGGGCACCCCCGGAGATCGAACCCCCCAAAGGCTGAGCAGGCACCGCCGTGCCCCCCGACCGTACTGTGAACCTGTAAATATTTCAAACAGAAAAGACACCCCCCCCCCGACACAGCCCAACGCAAATGAAACTGAAAACGACGCCGAACCACACAAAGAAATTCACCGCTCGTAACAAACTGAAGCGGGGTGGGGGGCAGGGGGGAGGTCGGCTGGCTGGCTGGCCAGGGCGGGAAACGAGATTGGAATTTAATTTATTTTGTGGGGGGGAGGGAGCGTGGGGGGGTGGCTTTTCTTTACGTCCCTCTCCTCTTGCTTTTTGCCTCCCTTCCCTCGTTCACCCCCCTCCCCCATAACACCTCCACCTACCCCAGTTTGGTCTCCCCCCCCCAGCGTTGGCTGGCGTTTTCCCTCATTGCTTTCCTGGACACCCCCCCCCCCCCCCGGCTGTGCTGACGTGAGGCAGGAGGGTCAGTCCCCACTTGATCCCCCCATGGGGGGAAAAGCTCTGCCCCCCTTTCATATCCGGGGCCACAGCTCTGCTGGATGCTGGCTCCAGAGCCGACCTCCCCAGCGGGCGCCCCTTTCTGCGTGGGCTCGTGCCTCGCCGGCTCCATGGCACGAAAGGCACCGTGGTCGCTGTGGGCGGAGCAGGCCAGTGGGTGTTGGGGTAGCAGCCCGTCCGCACGGTCTCAGCCACGGACCCCCACACAGCCTGGGTGCCCCTCCACAAGCAGATGGGCTCCTGCCGCTCATTTCCCCGCGCCTCCTTTGCGGGCCGGGAAAGCGAGGCGGGCAGCTGAAAATCGAAGGCTTCCCTGCGCTAACGATCCCACGGCAAGCAGCCCTAGGCCTCGGGGGCTCGTCGACCATTCAAAATCAGTTTTGTTAAACTGGAGTGAGACCCCTTTCCCGCTCCCAAATGTAGACGCACGTCAGCCTGCTTTTGGCTGGGGGGAAAGCACAGGGGCCGATCCAATGGCATTGGGATTTCTAGCCAGCCTGAGAGCGGTCCGTTTGGGGGAGTGAGTGAATAGCCTAGTGGTTCGGGCCAGGTTCAAAGCCCCCGGCTTCTTGATGCCTTCCTGGCCGGGGGTCCAGTGAGCGATTTAGACACAGAAGTGCTGCTCTGCCCAGCTGGGGGCCTTCGGCTGAAGTGGGGAAGACCCCAGAGTCCAGTTGTGAGCATGGGAAGGGAATACATTGCGTGGCCCGTCCCAAAAGCAGCTCCACCTCCGGTGGGAAGAGCACCCTTAATGAACCAATGCACCTTGGGTGGGTGGTGCCCATGTCAAAATCAGGTTTGTTAAACTGGAGTGAAACCCCTTCCCCACTCCCCTGTGTAGACGCGCCTCATCTGGTTTCCCAGCCACCCTGTCCATTGTCAGCGATGTCTTACACTGCATGAACCCATTTGGTCATTCCGGACTAAAGCAGACACTTTAATCCGGAGTCACCAGCCCCCTGCAAAGACCCGGCGAGCTCTCTCACTTAGGGCTAACCTTAGCTGGCTTCCCTCAAGCCCATCCCCCACCCCATGGGAAGCCACTAAACCAGAGTGAAGCCTGGTTCACACCCAGGCACAAAATGGTGCTCAATAGAAATGCTGCTCTGGGGCAAAGCTGGGGGGGGGGGTGAGGGGGCAGCAGGCCTGGAAAGGGGCAGCATCTGTCCATGCCATAGCTACATGAGAGGCTGGAAAATGGAACCAGATTGGAACAAAGCCAGTTTGAAACTGGATTAAGAGCATTTACATGGGGAGGGGGGAAGAGCAAAGCCACCAAGTGTCCAGGTGTAGTTCAAAGGTGAAGCGCTTCCCCCAAACTCCACTTTCCCCTCTGCTGCCCCCCCCCCCAGTTCCCAGCATGGAGCCAACCAGACCCACTGTCCCCATGAAGGGGGGGGGGGCATCAGACTGTTCCCTCCTCCCCCGCAGGATTCCTTTTCAGCCTTGATCATGAGATGCGGCCCCTCTGGGGAGGGGCGGGGGCTGCTTAGGACAGGAAGTGAAGGAGGGGCCAGGCAGGGGGGGGCTGCAGGTCGGGAGCGAGGGGCACCTGGTGGAGTCACTGGCTCTTGCAGCTGGAAAGGAATCCTGCAGCGCCCCCCCCCCCCCGGCCGGGTGTCTCCCCCCACTGGTGCCCCCCCGGAGGGGCGATGGGGGGAGCGCTGGACTGCATGCTGGCGTGCTGCTGCCTGCGAGAACTGGCCGACCCCCCCCATGTCTGCACCCCCACGTCTGTCTCTCGCTCTGTCCCCCCCATTCCACTCTCTGGGGCTCAGTATCGCTCGAAAAAACAGAAATACAAACTGACAACAGATCATGAACCAACCCCCCATGATGGGGGGGGCCTGGCCCTGTTTGTTCTCCCCCCCCCAGACACCTTGGGTCCCAAGCCCCGCCCCTTCCCCTCCAACCTTCCTCAGTTCCTCAACCCTGCCCCCCCCCCAGGGTTTCCCTCCCACCTCACTCAAACCCTCCCCCATTCCCATCCAGCCCCCCCCCTCACAGCAGGGCCATCAAATCCAGGGTCCTCCCCCTGCTGGGTGTGAACCCACATGTGAGGAATGGGGGGAGGGAAATGGACCACAGGGTCCTGTAGGGAGCGCCAGCTCCCCCCCCCGGCCCCCCGGTGGGAAGGGGAACCAGCTAATAACTGGAGAGGTCTCAGGGGTGGGGCCGGGCAGAGGGAGCGGCTGTGCTGTCCCCCGCCCCCAAGAAAACCCCTGAGACGAGAGGGTTGTAACCCCCCCCCCGCAGCCTTGCCACATCAGCCCCTTCCACAGAACCCAGGCTCCCAGTCCCCCCACCCACCCGCCCAGGTCTAACCACTTGCCCCCACTCCCCTCCCAGCGTTGAGGAGAGAACCCAGGCGTCCTGGCCCTGCACGCACGCACCCCTGGCAGCACGGCTGGTGGGCAGTTTCTGCTCCCATTTGTGCCCCCCCCATGTAGGTGACAGGGGGCAGGGCCAGCCCCCCCCCCCACGTGACACAGGCAGCAGGTAGCAGAAACCTCCTGTTTATTGCAGCCCCACCCAGTGCGCCAAAGCCGGGGCTCCCAGCGCTGCCGGCCCCAGGGGGGTCACTGGTGGGGGCTGATCCAGCTGCTCCCCAGGTGCGCGGGGGGGGGTAAAGGCACAAGAGCCGCAGCACCACCAATCTCCCAGCCCCTGCGCTGCGAGCTTCCCTTGGCAGTGCCCTGCGGCCCGAGGGTCCCTGCCACGGGGCTCCACGCCCCGCGATGCTGCCCGGCGGCAGCCAGCCCTAGAGCGCCAGGCTCTGCGTGGAGGTGGCCCCCAGCTCCTGGGGTGGGGCAGGCGCCCGGCGCTGCAGGCGCAGGGAGCACGACGCGATGTGCCGGAAATCCACGGCAAAGAGGCCAAAGAGCAGGAAGAGGGCGAGGGCCAAGGCCCACTCGCAGCAGGCGGCTTCCGACCGCAGGCCCAGCCCATGCAGGGGGAACACGGAGCCCGAGTCAAGGGGCAACGGCTGGGTGGTGCCCTGTCCCCCAGCCCTGCCAGCCCAACCCTGCCCCCCAGCCATGTTGGTGCCCCTCACTCTGCCCTGCCCCTTGCTCCCCCCCTGCAGCCCTGCCTGTCCCCCAGTCATTCCAGTGCTCCTCGCTCCTGCCCTGCAGCCCTGCCAACCTGTCCCTCCCCCCCCCGCAGCCCTGCCGGCCCCCCAGTCATTCCAGTGCTCCTCGCTCCTGCCCTGCAGCCCTGCCAACCTGTCCCTCCCCCCCCCGCAGCCCTGCCGGCCCCCCAGTCATTCCAGTGCTCCTCGCTCCTGCCCTGCAGCCCTGCCAACCTGTCCCTTCCCCCCCCGCAGCCCTGCCGGCCCCCCAGTCATTCCAGTGCTCCTCGCTCCTGCCCTGCAGCCCTGCCAACCTGTCCCTCCCCCCCCCGCAGCCCTGCCTGCCCCCCAGTCATTCCAGTGCCCCTCACTCCCACCCCACAGCCCTGGCCCCGCCCCGCACTCCCAGCCTGCAGCCCTGGCCCCCAGCCCAGCTCTATGCCAAGGATACTGGCCACCAGCAGGGCGGTGCTGGCCGCACTGAGACAGAACCGGGTTGGGCCGATCCAATTCCCCCCATGACGAGGCTTCATCCGATTGGTCAGCGCAGCCTGGACCCAGAAGTACACGACGCCCAGGACGAAGGCCAGAAAGGCACCGAACAAATGTGTCTCCAGCTGGTTACTTTCCTGCCGGGGCGGGAAGGGAGCAGCTGGGAAAGTGCCCCCTGGGGGAGCCCCCCTACAGCGCGCCCGGGGCACAGGCCCCTCTCATAGCACCCCCCCCACAGCACCCCTGGGGGAGGAGCTCCCCCTTGTGGCACCCCCTGGGGGAGTCCCTCTCACAGCCCCCCCACAGTGCCCCCTGGGGGAGGAGCTCCCTCTCGTGGCACCCCCCTGGGGAGCCCTCCACAGCCCCCCCCCAGAGTGCCCCCTGGGGGAGGAGCTCCCCCTCGCAGCACTCCCTGGGGGGGGGGGGAGTCCCCCTACAGCGCGCCCGGGGCACAGGCCCCTCTCATAGCGCCCCCCCCACAGCACCCCTGGGGGAGGAGCTCCCCCTTGTGGCACCCCCTGGGGGAGTCCCTCTCACAGCCCCCCCACAGTGCCCCCTGGGGGAAGAGCTCCCCCTCATGGCACTCCCTGGGGGAGCCCCCCCACAGTGCCCCCTGGGGGAGGAGCTCCCTCTCGTGGCACCCCCCTGGGGGAGCCCTCCACAGCCCCCCCCAGAGTGCCCCCTGGGGGAGGAGCTCCCCCTCGCAGCACTCCCTGGGGGGGGGGGGGAGTCCCCCTACAGCACGCCCAGGGCACAGCATACCCTGGGGGAGGAGCCCCCCAGACTCCCACACGATCTCCCCCCGGAGCTCCCGCCCAGCCCCCTACCTGGAAGTTGCCCACGATGGAGGCTCCCAGGGCACAGAGCAGCCCCAGGGCAAGGCCGGTCGTGTTCAGGGCGCAGGAACAGCCCCAGTCCCGCACCTGCTGGAACCTCAGGTAGCTGATACAGACGACTGGGAGGGAGAGAGCCCAGATCAGAGGGCCCAGCGCCCCCCAGAGGGGACAGGCCCCTGCCCACTGAGCCAGCCAGGCCCTGCCCTGGGGCCCGGGGGAGCCAGCACCCCCTGGAGGCATTACTCACCGAGGAAGGCCCCCATGTTCAGCACTTGGGCGAAGATGCAGCTTTGGGGAGGGTCGGCGCCACAGGTGCTGGGGGAAGAGGAGAGAGACCCCGACAGATGCATGGCCGAGCCCTGCCCCTGGTCTTGCAGTCCCAGGGGGCTGAGATCAGAAACTGGCCCTGCCCCCAGGGCAAATGGGAGTGACCTTGGATTAACCCAAGGGGCTGAGATCGGAACCCCGCCCTGCCCCCAGTGCAAACAGGAGTGAGTCTGGATTAACCCAAGGGGCTGAGATCGGAACCCACCTCTGCCCCAGTGCAAACAGGAGTGACTCTGGATTAACCCAAGGGGCTGAGATCAGAACCCTGCCCTGCCCCCAGTGCAAACAGGAGTGACCCTGGATTAACCCAAGGGACTGAGACCAGCCTGTGACCCACCTACCTGATATACGGGAACACAACTGTGACGTTCACAGACCCGTTGGCCACGGCCATGGCGTAACTGCGGAGGAAAGGGAGGGAGACAGAGCTGGCCCGACGGAAGGGGAACCAGAGCTCAGCGTTGCTGCTCAGCACCCTCCCTCTGACCCACCCCCTGGAGAGGACAGGCCCCGGGCCCCATTCCCTGCCCCCCCTGCTCTGGGGCCAGATGGGAGCCAGCATCCCCTAAAGGGACAGGCCCCTGCCCCACTCCCACCCCAGGCAGGCAGGGAGCCCCAGGCAAAGCAGCCCCCCATGTTTTACTTACACCACCCAGAAGCCCACGGTGCCCGAGATGGCCAGCAGGATGGGGAGCAGGGCCCAGCCCCACATGGTAGAGACCTAAGCAGGGGAAGGGGGTGAGATGCTGGGGAAGGGGGGAAAGCCCCCCCCTTTCCCTCTCCAGAAGGCTGAGCTCCCTCCCCCCACCAAAGAGAGGCTGTAGCCTGGGGAGCCCTTTAAAACATCCCCCACCCCACCCCCTCCTGCTATTTAAAGGCACGGGGTGCCTCTAATGTCCTTCCCCCTATGCAAGAGTGTGGGGCTGCCCTGGGAGAAAGGGGTGTGTGTGTGTGTGTGTGTGTGTGTGTGCGCGTGTGCGTGTGCGTGTGTGTGTGTGTGCATGCGCGCGTGCATGCATGCTGGGGGATCTTGGAGGCACCTGGCTGAGGTATAATTAGGAGCATTAAATATACCCACAGCCCCCGGGTCAGGTCTGGAGGAGGCAGCTCCAGCAGGAGGCAAGGGGTCTGGGTTCTCTCCCAGCTCTGGGCAGGGAGTGGGGCCTAGTGGCAGACAGGACTCCTGGGATTTGCTCCCAGCCCTGAGTGGGGAGTGATCCCTAGGGGTTAGAGCAGGGGGGGCTGGATTCCTGCTTCTGCCATTTCTGACCACCCCACCTGGGTGTGTCAGTTCCCCCCCCTGGTGAGCGAGGGTGGATGTGTACCTACCCCTCAGCTGAGCCTCTGTCACAGAAACATCTTCTGAGCGGGCTGCCTGGCTCCTCTGTCCTGCCCCTGCATTTGGCTGGGGGCACAAGGGCCCTCTCACCCGGCACGGCTCCACCCCAGGACAGAAGGCAGAACTCTGACAGCTAGGGCCAAAGTGCAGCATGCAGAGGGCTGTAGTGGGGAGGGACTATCCGTGCGGGGGAGGAGGGCTCCCCCTGATATAACACAGGTGGTTCTGGGGCCCCAGCCAGCTTCCTCCATCACATTAGCCTGCATGGGACCCTGGGCAGGAGACTGTTTAATGTTCTTAAAAACACAGACTCAGGACTCCTGGGTTCTCTTGCCAGATCTGGGGGGAGGGCAGTGGGGTCTAGTGGTTGGAGCAGGGGCTGGGCGCCCTCTCCCCCTGGCCTGGAGCCAAGTCAGGAGTGGTGCCTCCTAGCGAGAAAAGATCCTGTATCCTGCCCCACAGTCAGCCTGTCCCCCCACCCCGATCCCTTCCTCTCCAGCCCCATGTGGGCCTCACCAGCGGTTCGGGGTGGTCTGGGCATCACTTGGCAGCACACTCCATCCTAACTGAGCCCAGGCGGCTACCCAGGGCATCTCAAGTGGGAACCGTGAGTCCTGCTGCAGCTCGTCACAGCCAAATTCCTGCTGAGTATGGAGACTTTGGCTTGGCCGTGCCCCCAGGGGCAACATCCACTGCCTGGCCTGCGGGAGCTGTGCGTATACAGGAACTGGCACTGAAATGCAACCACCTCTGGGGTGGGGAATAATGGGGCTGTTTATCCAGGGATCCCCTTGCCCGCCTTAATAGCTGCTTCCCACCCATAACTGTTCTGTCGCCTTCTCAGCGTGTGGCTTTGAGGCGCCTCCTTCCCACGCCCCTTGTTTGGGTCCCCTTCTCGCCTCTGAAATCCCCTCGCTTGGATGTAATGGGTGGTGAAGGTTTATGTTTGCAGTAGGGCCTAGCAAAACTGGAGGCCTGGGGGAGGCTTGCAGGGTGCAAACCCATCTGTCCTCTTTTGAGCCTATTTCCATTGTTTAAAATGTATGTGAAGTGTGAAAAATATTTGCGAGGTGTTTACAGTAGGACCTACAAAAACCACCAGGCCTGCACCTATCTGAATGGGGCGGGGTTAAACTAGCTGGGTCTTGATCAGATGGGCCTTATTGTCCAGCTGCCACTGTCAGCCTATTCACACCCAGGGGAAGCCACACTCTGTTTATCAGTGTTTATTGTAGGGCCAAAAAACCCTCAGGGCTCTGCCTGGTCTCCCCCCCCCCCAGCAGTGTCAATAAAGTTTTGTTGAGAGACTCCCCCTTCCCGACTAGAAACTCACGTGAGCTACCTGTCTAACAATAGATGATTGACAACCGCTTGGGCCAATAATAGGAGGGAGCGGGCCAATCAGGGAGGAACAGGGGTGGGCTTGCGATTGGGGGTGACAAAGGGTAATGACAGCCAGATTGACTGTCCAATAGAAGAAGCCAGAGGACGACCAATCAGAGAGGAAACTAAAAGTATGAGGCGGGTATAGGATGATCGACAATGGCTTCGGCCAATAGACGCTGGTAGAGACACAGAGGCGCACATTTCTCGGTGAGGGGGCGGGAGTGAGATTAGATTGATAGTTGAGAGACCAATCGGGGATGGAGAAAGCTAGCGAGAGACCAATGGGCGCCCAGGGCAGGATGGACCAGGTTGGCACCCGAGGAGTCCAATAGAAGGCGGCGGAGGTGTGCATCGGGTGGCGGTAACCTGTCAGGCGCCCAATGGGGAGCGCGGGAAGCCGGGCGACCCGCGGGGGCGGGGGGAGCGGGTGACAAACACTCCGACCGCCCAACGGCCGCGGGTGGGGCGGGGCGAGCAGCGATAGGCAGGCGGGCTGGCCCAATAGGAAGCGGCGGGGCCGGGATAGGGCCCAATGGGCCCCGTGGGGGGCGGGGCGAAGGCCGCGAGGGCTCCGCGGCGGGCGGGGGAGGGGGACACACAGAAGCGGCGGCGGCTGGGGCAGGTGAGGCGGGAGCGGCCGCGGTGCGTTCGGGGCGGGGCGGGGCCTCGCCAACGGCCGCTCGCGTAGCCCCGCCCTCGTCATGGGCCTCCCCCCCCCGTGGTGCCAGCCCCTCCCCCACTCTCTGAACCCCCCCCCCGTGGTGCCAGCCCTTCCCCCACACCCTGAGCGCCCCCCATATCCCTTATCGGTACTAGCCCCTCCCCCACCCCAGAGCCCCTCGTGGTGCCTGCCCCTCCCCCACCCCAGAGCCCCTCGTGGTGCCAGCCCCTCCCCCACTCTCTGAACCCCCCCCCGTGGTGCCAGCCCTTCCCCCACACCCTGAGCGCCCCCCATATCCCTTATCGGTACTAGCCCCTCCCCCACCCCAGAGCCCCTCGTGGTGCCAGCCCCTCCCCCACCCCAGAGCCCCCCCGTGGTGCCTGCCCCTCCCCCACTCCAGAGCCCCTCCCGTGGTGCCTGCCCCTCCCCCACCTCCAGAGCCCCCCCCGTGGTGCCTGCCCCTCCCCCACCCCAGAAGCCCCCTCAGCCCTCCTATCGCGCCAGCCCCTCCCCAACCCCCCCCCCCGTGGTGCCAGCCCCTCCCCCATCCCACGAGCAACTCCCCCATGGTACCAGCCCCTCCCCCACCCCCAGAACACAACCTATGGTGCCAGTCCCTCCTCAGCCCCCCCCACCCAGCATCAACCCCTTCCCCCTGAGCCCCCAGGCCCTCCCTGTGGTGCCAGCTCCTTCTCCCTTCCCCCCCCCCCCCCCCCCCCCCCCCCCCCCCCCCCGGTGACAGCCCCTCCCCCAGTCCTCCCTGTGGTGCCCTGGCTTCCCCAGATTCCCCCGGGTGCCCTCCATCCTCTTAGCCTCCCCACATGGTGCTGCCTCCCCCCCCCCCCCCATGCCGGGCTCTGCACAGAGGTGCAGCAGTACCCTGGTCCCTGGCCCCAAGGAGCAGAGGCCCAGATGTCCGACTCTGCCCACCAGCTGTTCCTTCAGCCTCCAGCTGCTTCTGGAGCCTCTGTGTGGACGCTCACATCCCTGCACACGCCCTTCCCCGCAGCCCCGTGGGCAAAGCCGTTGCTGACAACTTGCCCGGCTTAATGTGGGGAATCCTCCCCAGCGGGCGCCTGAAATTGGTGGCTTTTCCCGGTGTCCCCACAAGTGGGCCCATGTCTTGGGGGGGGAATCGAGGCAGAACAGGGTGAATTTCGTGGCCTAATGTCTTGCCAAGAGGCTTGGCCGAGGACTCATTTCACACTGGGATCGGCTGCCCCCGGTTCGTGCAGCGTCTGGTCTGGCACGGCCGGGGTCACAAAGGCTGGGTGAGGGGCGATTGTTAATTGGCTGTGAGCTGGCTGTCCCTGGACCGCTTCTGGTCGTTCTGGGCTCCGCTCAGGGGCTGCCCCGTTGTGCTAGGAGCTGGCCGAGTGAATAGGTCTCTGGCTGTCAGGACACCTGGGTTTTCTTCCCCGATCATCTGGATGTCCAGCCAAGCAAGGCATCTCTGTGCCTCGGTTTCCCCAAGTGCCTCTGTGGCTCGTGGGCTTCCAGGAGGAGGGAGTTCTAGCGGCATGTGTGATGTGCCTGGCACAAGCTTTGTCCTGGGGGTCTATGCAGATACTACTGCAATGGGTGTGCCCAACCAGTTTCTAATACACAAAGGGCTATTAAGGAGAGGGGGGCTGGCTGGGGGTGTCTGAGAGGAGGGGGACAGGGACGTGTGGGGTGCAGCAGCTGCACGCTCAGCCCCTCTGCTGATGCTACACCTTGGGCAGTCCTCATCCTGGCTGGAGCGGGGGTGACTCATGTGCTGCAATTGGGTTCACCCATGGGGCACTGGAGGGTGGGAATGGCGTTTGGTGGCTGGATGGCAGCTGGCACCCCTGCTCCATTCCCCACCTCCCTGAGCCAGGCAGGCCCTGCCCTGCTTCTGTTCCCCTCAAATTTCCCCCAGCCAGAGTCAGCAGCTGCTCTCTGCCCAGTCTGGCAGTTGTTTCTACTGGGCAGGGGATGTGTGGGGGCAGGTGCGGTGAGGGAAGCCTCCCAAATAGGAAATCTCTCCCCTCCTTGTCAGACAGCAGAAGCACAGAGTCCGGAGAGAATCCCAGAGTCCTGGCTCCCAACCCCCCGCTCTAACCCCCACTAGGCCTCGCTCCCCTCTCACAAGCAGGAGAGAACCCAGGAGTCCTGGCCCCAAGGCCCCTTGGGTGATTAGTGGTGGAGCTGCAGTGGCAGCCGCTCAGGGGCTTGCCCCCCCCAGGTTGGTGAGATGTTTTCAGTGCTCTTGCGGGGTGGGGTGGGCCAGCTGCAGGGAGGCTGAGTGACTTGAAAGAGCCCAGGGCACAGTGCAGGGAGATGACCTCAGACAGGGATTGGAAGCTAACAGGAGGGTGGGGCTCCGACTTCTGGGTCCTCTCTCTGGGAGGGTGCCGGGGCTGAGAGCTCCGACTCCTGGGTCCTCTCTCTGACTCTGGGAGGGGGGTGGTTGGTGATTAGAGGGGAGGGGCTGTGGGCTCGGACTCCCGGGTCCTCTCTCTGACTTGGGGGTGGAGAGCCTCAGAGCTCGGACTCCTGGATCCTCTCCCCAGCTCTAGAAGTGGGGGGGCAGTCTCCAGGAACCAGCTGTTGCAGGAGGCCCATGAGGGGTTCCCTCCGGTGGTGTTGTTTTCTCTCTGTTCTTTGTCCCTGTCACCTGCTGCCGGGAAGCCCCCAGGGCTGGGGGGCGGAGGAGGGGCAAGGCTGCCCCTAGCTGGGGGGCAGCAGGTGATGGGCGTGTTTTCCAGTCGGGGTCCCCGGCTGCGCAGTCCTGAGCGCTGGCCCCTGGGGCTGTGGGATGGAATGGGGGGGTTGGGCTGCAGGGCGCACAGTGGGGAAGAAGTCCCCTTGGCACACGCCAGAGGGGCTGTGTCCTGGCCCCAGATGCCCCCTCTGCCGGCATGTGGTGGGGCAGAGATGCCGGGGACACCCAGGAGCTGCAGGAATCCCCCCCGAGTGGAGCTCCAGGGCGCCCGTCTGGCTTTCTGACACCCCTCCCCCTGCTGCAGGCAGCAGCATGCGTCTGGCCGGACCATGGGGTCCACGCGGGTGACGGCCAAGGAGCTGTGTGAGAATGACGACCTGGCCACCAGCCTGGTGCTCGACTCCTACCTGGGCTTCAAGACCCACAAGATGAACGTCAGGTCAGGGCGTGGCTGGCCGGGGGGGCAGGGGCTGTGGGGCAGGAATGAGGGGCACTGGCAGGGCTGGGGGAGCCCAGGGCTGGGTTGGAGGGGCTGCGGGTTCGGAGTGAGGGGTGCTGGGAGGAGCTGTGGGGTGAGAGTGAGGGGCACGGGCTGGGCTGGGAGGGGCTGTGTGTCGGGAGTGAGGAACACTGGCAGGGCTGGGTGGGCAGGAGCTGTGAGTCCAGAGTGAGGGGCACCAGCAGGGCTGGGCTGGCAGGGGCTGTGGGGCAGGAGTGAGGGGCACTGGCAGGGCTGGGCTGGGCTGGCAGGGGCTGTGGGGCAGGAGTGAGGGGCACTGGCAGGGCTGGAGTAGTAGGGGTGTGATGAGGACTCTCTGCCCCCCAGCCCGCTCCCCGCCATCCGGAGGCAGCACCACCTGCGCGAGGCGGTGGAGGGGTTCCGCCGGCGCCGGGACCTGGAGGCTGCGTACCGGGCCCTCATGCTGGGCGAATGGGCTGGCCCCTACTTCAAGAGCCGCAGCCGCCAGCAGGAGACAGCGCTCAAAACTCATGTGAGTCCTGGGGCCTGGCCTGGCTCGGGGCGGGGCTCAGGGTCCAGTGGGTGGAGCAGGGGTCCAGTGGCTGGGCTGGGCTGGGTGCTCGGACTCCTGGGTTCTCAGCCTGGGTCACGGTCCCTCTCGTGTTCTCCCCAGATATTCCGCTACCTCCGCATCTTCCTCCCTGAGAGCGGCTTCGCCATCCTGCCCTGCAGCCGCTACTCCCTGGAGACCAACGGGGCCCAGGTGGTGTCCACAAAGTCATGGTAGGAGGCTCTCGACTCACTGCACCCCGTGGGCAAAGGGTTCCCCTATGCCTGCCCCTCCCCAGAGCAGCTGGGTCCCATGCTGGGCAAGGGGTCCCCCTACGCCTGCTCACCCCCCAAAATGGCTGGGTCCCATGCCAGAAGGGGTCCCCCTGTGCCTCCCCCCCCCCCCCCCGCAAGCAGCTGGGTCCCATGCCGGGCGAGGGGTCTCTGTGTATCCAGGCTCCCCACCCACCCCCAGTGTCCTATGTGGGGCTGTGCAGCAGGCCCTGACCTGCCCCCCAACGCCACAGGAGGAAGAACGACAAGCTGGAGCTGCTGGTGGGCTGCATCGCGGAGCTGACGGAGCCAGACGAGAGCCTGCTGCGGGCCGGGGAGAACGACTTCAGCATCATGTACTCCACACGCAAGCAGTGCGCCCAGCTCTGGCTGGGCCCCGCCGCCTTCATCAACCACGGTGCGGGTGGCTGCTCCCGCCCTGCCAGGCCCCCCGCCACTCCCGCCCACCCTGCTGGGTCTCCCGCCGGGCCCCCCGACGCTCCTGCCTGCCCTGCTGGGCCTCCGGCGGTCCCAGCCTCCCCACGCTGCCGGGCCCCCTGCTACTCCTGCTGGGGCAGACCTAGGGGACCCCAACCTCCCCACCCTGCCGGGGCCCCCACCGCTCCTGCTGCCTGCCCTGCTGGATCCCCGCTCTTTTCGCCCTGCTGGGCCTCCTGCCCGCCTTGCTGGATCCCGCTCTTCCCACCCTGCTGGGCCCCCACTGCCTCCACCCACCCGCCCTGCTGGGCCCCTGCTGCTACTCCTGCCCGCCCTGCCAGGCCCCTGCCGAGCCTCCCACCCACCTTGCCAGATCCCCACTCTTCCCGCTCTGCCAGGCACCTGCTGCTTCCACCTGCCCACCCCGCCAAGCCCCCGCCGACCCCGCTTTCCTGCCCTGCCGGTGCCCCTCAATCCTGACCTGCAGCCCCACCCTGGGCTCCCCCCAGCTCTGCCCCATCCTCCTGTGGCCCCTCCCTCCCAGCCTGCCACTCCGTGTTGTCTTTGAGATCTCCCAGACCTGTAGGGGGCCTCTCAGTGGTGCCCCCCCTCCCACCACCACTGCGGGGAGGGCGGGGGCATTCAGCACGAGCTCTGACCCTGGCATGGCTGATCCTCTCCACCCCTTAGGTGTTGGCCAGGGCCAGGTGGGGGGGAGGTTTTGTCCATCCCCTGATCCCCGTGGCAGCAGCCTGTGGTCACTCACCCCGGGGAGTCAGGGCTGGGGGACGTGCTGTGAGCCGGGGTGAGTGGCAGGCGCCTGATCCTGTCTTCTGCCTTCTCTCCACTCCTGCTGCTCCTGGGCCGCTGGGGGACCCACCAGACTGCAGGCCCAACTGCAAGGTAGGCTGCTGCTGGGGGCTGGCTTGGCTCCTGCAGGGGAGCAGGGCTGGGGGCTCTGGGAGGGGCAGGGGGCCAGGTGGTTGGGGCGGAGCCAGGACGTGGGAGCCCGGGAAAGGGAGGGGCAAGAAGTTGCCCCCGTTGGTAAGTTGGGGCGTAGGGTGAATGAGCCTTTGCCCAGGGCTTGGAGATCCCTGTTGGGGGGTGCAGCTGATGGGGGTTATGGCCTCATGGCCAGGGAGACGGTCCCCCCCCCCCCACATCGTGGGTGCCCCGGCAGCCCCCGCTGATGCCCCTGTCCTGCCAGTTCGTCCCGACGGAGGGGAACACGGCCTGCGTCAAGGTGCTCAGGGACATCGAGCCGGACGACGAGATCACCTGCTTCTACGGCGACGGCTTCTTCGGGGAGAACAATGAGCTGTGCGAGTGCCGCACCTGCGAGAGGTGGAGCGGGGAGCCAGGCTGCCTGGCTCGGGGAGGGGAGTGGGAGCTAGTGGGTGGAGCAGTGGGCTGGGAGCCAGCACGCCTGGCTCAGGGAGGGGAGTGGGGGCTCATGGGTAGAACAGTGGGGCTGGAAGCCAGCATGCCTGGGTTCTGTCCTGGCTCGGGGTGGGGAGTGGGGGCTAGTGGGTAGAGCAGCAGGGCTGGGAATCAGGACGCCTGGCTCAGGAAGGGGAGTGGGGGCTAGTGGGTAGAGCAGTGTGGTTGGGAGCCAGGATGCCTGGCTCGGGAAGAGGAGTGGAGGCTAGTGGGTGGAGCAGTGGGGCCGGGAACCAGGAGGCCTGGCTCGGGAAAGGGAGTGGGGGCTAGTGGGTGGAGCAGTGAGGCCTTGAGCCAGGATGCCTGGGTTCTATCCTGGCTCGGGAAAGGGAGTGGGGGCTAGTGGGTGGAGCAGTGAGGCCTTGAGCCAGGATGCCTGGGTTCTGTCCTGGCTCGGGAAGGGGAGTGGGGGCTAGTGGGTAGAGCAGTGTGGTCTGGAGCCAGGACGCCTGGCTCAGGAAAGGGAGTGGGGGCTAGTGGGTGGAGCAGTGAGGCCTTGAGCCAGGATGCCTGGGTTCTATCCTGGCTCGGGGAGGGGAGTGGGGGCTAGTGGGTGGAGCAGCGGGGCCGGGAGCCAGGACTTAAGGCCTCTGTTTGCGCAGGAAGGGGGAAGGCGCCTTCCGCCTGCGGAAGAAGGACCCCTCGCAATCTACCTCAGCGCAGGAGAAGTACCGGCTGCGGGAGACGGACGGGCGGCTGCAACGCTGGAAGGGGCGGGTCTCCAAACACACGCAGCAGCCGGGTGCCCGGCGCTGGCGGAAGGCCCGGCGCAGGAGGGAGCGTGCCCGCGGTAGGCGCCCCGCCCGGGGGGCTGGCGGGGGCGGTGTCCCAGTGCTGGGGGTTTGCCTGACACCTCCCTCTGTCTTCTTGCAGCTTCCCGGCTTGGAGCCCAGTGCCGCGGGCTGCCCTGGTCTCTGGCGACGCTGAAGGACCTGCGGGTCGCCTTGCACGACTGTGTGGCCTGCCGGGGTGCGGGGCCAGCTGGCTGCCGGCTGCGGAAGCCCCTGTGGGTTTCCCTGCCGCGGTGGGAGCCCAGGGCCGGGCGGACGCCAGCCAGCGCCAAGGGCTCCGGCACCGTTCTCCGTCGCTCGCTGCGCAGACGCCGCCCGGCGCACTGGGACAACAGCTGCTGCACGGCCACCGGCCTGGCCGTCCCGCGCCTGGCCCCTCCCAGTCCCAGCTGTGCGCTGCGTGTGGGGCTGGGGGGCAGGCTGCCCCCGAGGGGACTGGCTGGGCAGGGCTCAGGGGCAGGATCCCTCCTGGCTGGGGGGACGCATGGGGTCAGCTGTCCCAGCCGAGGCCTGGGGGAGACCCTGCCCTCCAGGAGGCTCTCTGGGGGAGTTCTGGAGCTTCGGGCTGGCCTCACCGGGCCCCCTTGTGGAGCTCTGAAGCTCTGTGCTAGAGACATGCGGCTCCACACTGGGGATGCGGGGCCCTCTGGGGCAGCACTGGGGGCCAGGGACATGGGACCCCCTGGGGCCGTGCTGGAGCTGGATTCTGGGGACTTGAGGCCCCCTGGGGCAGTGCTGGAGCCGGGTTCCGGGGACTTGAGGCCCCCTGGGGCAGCGCTGGAGCCAGGTTCCGGGGATGCGGGGCCCCCTGGGGCAGCGCTGGAGCCGGGTTCTGGGGACGCGGGGCCCCCTGGGGCAGCGCTGGAGCCGGGTTCCAGGGACTTGAGGCCCCCTGGGGCCGCGCTGGAGCTGGGTTCCGGGGACGCGGGGCCCCCTGGGGCAGTGCTGGAGCCGGGTTCCGGGGACGCGGGGCCCCCTGGGGCAGCGCTGGAGCCGGGTTCCGGGGACGCGGGGCCCCCTGCTGGAGCTGTGAAGCACTGCGCTGGGGACACAGCTCCCCAACCCCTGAACCCCCCAGCTCCCCCGCCCCCAAGCCAGCTGCTGTGTCGGACCAGGAGTATGGCCCGGCAGCAAGCCAAGGCCACGCTCCCTGCCAGCCCCTGCTCCCACCCCCCGAGCCACCAGCAGCCGACCAGCCAGCCCCCCCCGGGCAGAGACGACCCCAAGCTCTCCCTCTATGCCCACGTCCGCCTGGAGGCGGGGAGGCTCTGCCGGGCGGAGCAGGAGCCCAAACGGACAGTGGCCTTCCACCCCTTCACCCCCCCGAAGCGCCTGCGGCTGGTGGTGAGCCACGGCTCCATCAACCTCGATGTGGCCTCCAGCGAGGAGTCGGCCTGAGGCTCAGGGACCTCGCCTGGCTGCCCCCAGCCCATGGGCCAGAGCCCCTCCGGCAGCGGGGCCCCAGCTCTCTGAGGTGCATGCCTGGGGCTTCACTAGGCCCCCCCTCCCCCTGGGGCTGGGGGCTCCTGGCTCCCCAGGGCTGGGCCGGGGTTGTTATCCGTCTGACTGAAGTGCAGAGAACCTGCTGGGGGGCCTGGCTGGCTCTGGAGGGCAAGGATGGGGCTTCTCCCCTGGCGGCTGTACACAGTCTCCTCTCAGCTGGGGTGGCGGGACCCCCTTGCCTGCAGGGGAGCCATGTTCTGGGGGGCGGGCAGGCCCCTGTTCTCGCCCAGGCAGTCCTTGTGCGGGAGAGTGGAAGGGCCGACCCCCCCCCCCCCAGCTCTGCAGGCGTCTGTGGGGCCTGCGGTCGTTCCCTCCCTCTGGTGCTATTCTGGCTTTCCTCCCTTGTACCCCCAGCCTCCGGAGGCGGGCCAAGGGCACAGTCCAGCTGTGGCCCCGGGAGGGGGTGCCCAAGGACCCCCCCCGCCCCCGATAACGGCCCCAGTGTTCTTACTGCTTGATGCTGTTCTCAGGGCTCACTGGGTCAAGGGCCCCTGGTGGATTTGGGTCCTGGGGGGCTGATCTGGAGGGAGGGGGGCTGAGGGACTTTCTCACAGAGTCCCGAGCTTGGTGTGTGTCCCCTGCCCTGGCAGGTGGGGGGAACCCCCCAGGCTGGCTCCAGGTGGTGGCTGATCCCTGCCCATAGTGTTTAGGACTCGCCACTTCCCCTTTGTTGCGGGACCTCGGTGCAGACGATGGATCACGGGGCAGGAGCGAGCCTGGACTCCTGGGGGCTGCAGCCAGCTGGGGGAGGGGAGGGGAGGGGGGACTAGTGTTCGGGGGGGGGAGGCAGGACTCCTGGGTTCTCTCCCCAGCTGCACCTTGGCTTGGGCCCAGTCATCACCCGTGTGCCTCGGTTTCCCCATCTGGAAAATGGGTTTCACACTTACCTACCTCACTGGGGGAGGGAGGAGGCAAAGCCATTGGCCAAGTATCTGGGCAATTCCCCTCCTCCCCTGGTCACCTGCAGTGCCCCCTTTCCCTGGCTCCCCCATCTGGAGACCCCCAGAGCTTGGGCATTGCAAATGGGGGGGGCTCCCATTTGAGCTCAGCTGGCCTGAGACTCCCATGTGGTTTGTAATCGACCCCCGCCCCCCCCAATCTATCCACCTGCCCCCAATCCCTCCGGGTCCAAGGCAGAGGGTCGCTCACCCTGGGGCTCTTCTGGGGGAGAGGCAAGGTGCTAATGCAATTACAGCTCTCCCTCGTGGAGGGGGGTGGATCCCCCCAGGGGCCTGCACTGCACGAGGGGGTTGGGCTAGAAATGTGGGGTGACATCTGCCCCACCCAGGCCAGATGCACAGCTGATCCCAGGGGGTGGGGGGTTGGATTGGTGCTAGGGGCACACGGTGTAAGGTGGGGGTGGGAGACACCCCGTAGGGGAATGTGCCCAGCTCTGGGGAAGGGGGGTATATGACGGGATTCCCAGCCCCCCTTTGGAGCTGGGGCCTGGGGGGAGGAGCTGGGCAGCGCGCGTTTGTGTGGGGTGTAGGGAGTGGGGCAGAAAACCCACTTTTGAAAACGGACGAACAATGGTTGGAATAAAGATTTTGTAAAACATTGTACCTGTGTCTGCTCTGAGAGCAAAGGGGTGAGGGGCCAGGGCGCTCTGGAAGGGGGCGGGCCCTGGCGGGGGGGCTGGGACTTGGTGCCTATCCCTGGCTGTGGCACGGGGGGGTCCCATGGATTGCTCTGACTGTAGAGACTTGGGGGTTTTCCTCTCTCAGGAGATGAAGCTGGGCTGGGCTGGCAGGGGCTGCGGGGCGGGAGTTAGGGGCACCCACAGGGCTGGGCTGGCAGGGGCTGCGGGGCGGGAGTTAGGGGCACCCCCAGGGCTGGGTTGGCAGGGGCTGCGGGGCGGGAGTTAGGGGCACCCCCAGGGCTGGGCTGGCAGGGGCTGCGGGGCGGGAGTTAGGGGCACCCCCAGGGCTGGGCTGGCAGGGGCTGCGGGGCGGGAGTTAGGGGCACCCCCAGGGCTGGGCTGGGCTGGCAGGGGCTGCGGGGCGGGAGTTAGGGGCACCCCCAGGGCTGGGCTGGGCTGGCAGGGGCTGCGGGGCGGGAGTTAGGGGCACCCCAGGGCTGGGCTGGGCTGGCAGGGGCTGCGGGGCGGGAGTTAGGGGCACCCCCAGGGCTGGGCTGGCAGGGGCTGCGGGGCGGGAGTTAGGGGCACCCCCCAGGGCTGGGCTGGCAGGGGCTGCGGGGCGGGAGTTAGGGGCACCCCCAGGGCTGGGCTGGCAGGGGCTGTGGGGCGGGAGTTAGGGGCACCCCCAGGGCTGGGCTGGCAGGGGCTGCGGGGCGGGAGTTAGGGGCACCCCCAGGGCTGGGCTGGCAGGGGCTGCGGGGCGGGAGTTAGGGGCACCCCAGGGCTGGGCTGGGCTGGCAGGGGCTGCGGGGCGGGAGTTAGGGGCACCCCCAGGGCTGGGCTGGCAGGGGCTGCGGGGCGGGAGTTAGGGGCACCCCCCAGGGCTGGGCTGGCAGGGGCTGCGGGGCGGGAGTTAGGGGCACCCCCAGGGCTGGGCTGGCAGGGGCTGCGGGGCGGGAGTTAGGGGCACCCCCCAGGGCTGGGCTGGCAGGGGCTGCGGGGCGGGAGTTAGGGGCACCCCCCAGGGCTGGGCTGGCAGGGGCTGCGGGGCGGGAGTTAGGGGCACCCCCCAGGGCTGGGCTGGCAGGGGCTGCGGGGCGGGAGTTAGGGGCACCCCCAGGGCTGGGCTGGCAGGGGCTGCGGGGCGGGAGTTAGGGGCACCCCCAGGGCTGGGCTGGCAGGGGCTGCGGGGCGGGAGTTAGGGGCACCCGCAGGGCTGGGCTGGCAGGGGCTGCGGGGCGGGAGTTAGGGGCACCCGCAGGGCTGGGCTGGCAGGGGCTGCGGGGCGGGAGTTAGGGGCACCCCCAGGGCTGGGCTGGCAGGGGCTGCGGGGCGGGAGTTAGGGGCACCCCCCAGGGCTGGGCTGGCAGGGGCTGCGGGGCGGGAGTTAGGGGCACCCCCAGGGCTGGGCTGGGCTGGCAGGGGCTGCGGGGCGGGAGTTAGAGGCACCCCCAGGGCTGGGCTGGCAGGGGCTGCGGGGCGGGAGTTAGGGGCACCCCAGGGCTGGGCTGGGCTGGCAGGGGCTGCGGGGCGGGAGTTAGGGGCACCCCAGGGCTGGGCTGGGCTGGCAGGGGCTGCGGGGCGGGAGTTAGGGGCACCCCCAGGGCTGGGCTGGCAGGGGCTGCGGGGCGGGAGTTAGGGGCACCCCCAGGGCTGGGGGGGCAGGGGCTGCGGGGCGGGAGTTAGGGGCACCCCCAGGGCTGGGCTGGCAGGGGCTGCGGGGCGGGAGTTAGGGGCACCCCCAGGGCTGGGCTGGCAGGGGCTGCGGGGCGGGAGTTAGGGGCACCCCCAGGGCTGGGGGGGCAGGGGCTGCGGGGCGGGAGTTAGGGGCACCCCCAGGGCTGGGCTGGCAGGGGCTGCGGGGCGGGAGTTAGGGGCACCCCCAGGGCTGGGCTGGCAGGGGCTGCGGGGCGGGAGTTAGGGGCACCCGCAGGGCTGGGCTGGCAGGGGCTGCGGGGCGGGAGTTAGGGGCACCCCCAGGGCTGGGCTGGCAGGGGCTGCGGGGCGGGAGTTAGGGGCACCCCCAGGGCTGGGCTGGCAGGGGCTGCGGGGCGGGAGTTAGGGGCACCCCCAGGGCTGGGCGGGCAGGGGCTGCGGGGCGGGAGTTAGGGGCACCCCCAGGGCTGGGGGGGCAGGGGCTGCGGGGCGGGAGTTAGGGGCACCCCCAGGGCTGGGCTGGCAGGGGCTGCGGGGCGGGAGTTAGGGGCACCCCCAGGGCTGGGGGGGCAGAGGGTTGACAGAGGCAAAGTCAGAACAGTTGCAGTAGGGCCGGGAAGACCCCTTCTCTGCTCCTCCCCCTTTCAGCCCACTCCCTTCCCCCCCTTGCAGGCCAGAACCTCCTTCCCTCCCCTCGGCCATGACTGTCCCGGTCGCCTGGGTCCCCTTCCGGCCGCCCCTGCGGCTCCCTGCTGGTCCTGGCCATCGTGGTCGTCTCCATGTTCAGCCACCTGAAGGGCTGGTTCCTTGCCCAAGGTCAGAGGTTCCCCTCCCCGCACGCCCAGGAGCAGCCCCCAGCCATGGAGCAGGGCATGTGGATTGTGAACTGCGTGGGGCGCTTGGGGAACCAGATGGGGGAATACGCCACCCTCTACGCCCTGGCCAAGATGAACGGGCGTCAGGCCTACATCCTGCCAGACATGCACCAGCAGCTGGCCCCGCTCTTCCGCATCACCCTGCCCGTGCTCTCCAGGGACCTGGTCCAGCACATCCCCAGGAGGGATTACAGGCTCCACGACTGGTTGTCAGAGGAGAACAGGCACATCGAGGGGAAATACGTCTGGTTCATGGGCTACCTATAGTCCTGGACCTTCTACCACCACCTGCGGCAGGAGATCTGCCAGGAATTCTCCTTCCACGACCATGTCAGGGAGGAGGCCAACTGCTACCTGGCCGGGCTTCATTGGTGTCCACATCCACAGGGGGGACTATGTCCAGGTGATGCCCCAGGTCTGGAAAGGGGTGGTGGCGGACAAGGCCTACCTGGACAAGGCCATGGGCTACTTCCAGGCCAGGTACCAGGAGCCGGTCTTCGTGGTGACCAGCAACGGGATGGACTGGTGCCGGGAGAACATTGACGCCTTGCGGGGGGGCGTGTATTTCTCGGGGGACGGGAAGGAGTCGTCGCTGGGGAGGGATTTCGCTCTCTTGGCCCATTGCAACCACGTGATCATGACCATCGGGACCTTCGGCATCTGGGCCGCCTACCTGGCTGGGGGGGAGACCATCTACTTGGCCAACTACACCCTCCCCGATTCCCCCTTCCTCCGCCTCTTCAAGCTGGAAGCCGCCTTCCTGCCCGAGTGGATTGGGATCGAGGCCAACCTCTCCCCACGGTAGAATGAGAATCTGGTGGAAAAGACCCAGCTACTAACAGGATCCGCTGGGACAGCAGGCCAGCTCCTGGCAAGGGAAGAGGCTGATGGGCAGGTCAGCGTGTATCTGAGCAGATGTAGGTCAGGTGCAGGGAGGAGTCAAGAGGACCTGGATTTGCTCTGTGAACCTTCTCCTCGGGTCTCCCCGAAGGAAGCATCTTCCTTGGCTGAACTGTGACCACAGGGGAGCTGGGAGTCAGGCTCAGAGGGAAAGTGAAGCCAACTATCCAAAATATTGGGGTGGTCGGTAGCAATGCATGTAAATCTGAAGGTAGGAGATGTAGAAAATTGATAAGGGAAGCAAAAGGCAGGAAGGCCACATCCATGGCCCACAATGTTAAAGACAATAAGGAGGTGTTTTAAACGTAGATTAGGAGCACAAAGAGTCCTGCCATTGCTATGGGGACATTGTAGATGGAGAGGGTAGAATTTTCAGTGCTGCCCTGAAGGCAGAATCTTTCCATAAACATTTCTTGTGTCTGCGCGTGGAAAAAGTACAGCGACAATGTTGCCTGAGCAGGTGATAATGGTGGGCATGCTCTCAGTTCTGCTCTTGACTCAAGTGAAAGTAAAATAGCAGGTACAAAAGGAAATTGCCAAGAGTTTGACAAGAGCTGGCCGAGGCATCCGGCGTGCTCTTTGGGTTGATTTTCCAGAAGTTTCGGTGCTCTGCGGCACAGCCAAGAGAAAACTAACCTTGGGCCAATGTTTTAAACCGGATTCTGGGATCTCTTGATTAATTGTGGACCTGTCGTCCTGACATCAAGCCCAGGGGAATAATGGGAGGGCAAACCCATGATTCAATTAATACAAATTAAAGGAAAGTACCATGATTCCTCAGCATGGGAGTATGGGGACTTGCCCCCTCACACTGACCGACTGGGCTCTTTTGCTGCGATAGCCCGTTTGGCTGAGGAAGGTCACGGGGCAGAGGCAATAACACTTGGGGAGGGACGCCAGCTGGGATCACTTGGCTGTTGGTCGGCAGCTGGGTTGAGTGGTTAGAGCTCATTGCCCTTCCCTTGGCCTGCCCCGCCCCCCCATGGCAGCCACAGAGCCTGGGTGCTACCGCCGGAGGCGGGGGGGGGTTGGCCCTTGCATTCCTGCCCAGCTTCCCCAAGCCTCCCACTTGGTGTGTGTCAAAATCCTCCCCCACTCGGCCTCTCCCAGATTCAGCCTCACCTGCCCCCCCCCCCACCAAATACATCTGGGCTCATGCCCGGCCCAGCCACGGCAGGGGAGGCCAGGCTGCTGACACAGAAAACCTGGTGAACTTTGTATCCCGGGGGGGAGGGAGGAGCCAATTTCCCCCACGGCTGGGCTCCGCCCCCCCAACCATCCAGGGTGGGAGCTCCGGGGGGACACGCCCCTTTGTATCTTGGGGAAGGGAGGCTTTGGGGCCGGGGTGTAAATCTTGGCTGGAAGCCGGGTGTTCTGGCACCAGGTGTGCACCTGTTCCTCCGGCCCCCGAGCAGGAGGGGCCTGATGGTCGGGGTTGTCTCCCGGCTGGGGCTGGCGGATGGGTGTCGATGGGTGCGGGGAGGAGCCGCCTGCAGCTGTCTCTGCCCCGGAACCGGCAGGCTCAGAGCCCAGCAGGGGACGCTCTCCCCTGGCCGGGCTGCCCTCGTGCCCAGAGCAGTGCCCGGGGGGAGGGGGGCTCGGAGCTGCAGGGGGCGCCCGTTGCCCCGCTGGCTCCAGGATTTGGCTCTGGGACCCTGGGCTCCCCCCCAAGGGACATGGAGGCAGCGAGGAGGCACAGAGCCGGCTCCTGGCACCAGGCTCCGTCTGGCTCTCCCTGGTCCGTCCCGCCCCCCGCCGCCCAGGGGCAGGGACTCCCAGCACCTCCCCATGCTGAGGCATGTCCGCTCCCTTCTGCCCGGGACGCAGCCACCTGAGCCTGGAGCCGCTGGCAGCCCTGGGCCGGCTCCCTCCTGCTGCCAGGTGAGGCGGGTGAGACGAGCTGGGCAAACACTGCACAGAATGCGGGGGTTCGGGGGCGGGGGAATGAAGACAGCGGAGGGGGCAGGTCTGGGGGGGGAGACCCCAGGGGGCCACCATGAGGGCCTGGAGCAACGACCCGGTCCTGGGAGGTAAGAGAACCGAGGAGTCCGGGCGCCCAGCCCCCATGATCGGCCCAATGACCCTTCTCCTGCCCTCGAGCCAGCTGGGGCCTGTTTCAAGCTGGGCTCAGACCCGCTGCAGGGCACCCGACGGCCTGGCTGGGCTCCCCCAGACTCCTGGGTTCTCTCAGTGGCCCTGGGAGGGAAGTGGGGTTCTGCTCGGAGGGACGGGGGCTGGGACCCAGTCAGGGTCACCGGGAGCTCCCGGGATTGCTCTGGCGGCCATAAATGTTTAGTGTTTGCTTTTCCGCTGGTTGGATCAGGAGAAGAAGAGGAAATTGCTTCCCTGCCCTACGCCCCATGGTGGGGTCCCACGCCCTAGTATAGCTCCGGCACTAAACCAGGGCTGAGCTGGCAGGGGCTGTGGGTCCCGAGTGAGGGGCACCGGTAGGGCTGGGGGCCACAGGGCCGACAGAGGGAAAGTCAGATCAGTTGGGACCCTGGGAAGAGTTAGAATCGGGCCGGAAAGACCCCTCCTCTGATTCTCTCCCTTTCACCCCACTCCCTCCCCCCTTGCAGGCAAGAACCTCCTTCCCTCCCTTTGGCCATGACCACCCCTGTTGCCTGGGTCCCCTTCCGGCAGCCCCTTCGGCTCCCCTTCATTCTGCTGGTCCTGGCCATCCTGGCCTTCTCCATGTTCGGTCACCTGAAGGGCTGGTTCCTTGCCCAAGGTCAGAGGTTCCCCTCCCCTCATGCCCAGGAACAGCCCCCAGCCACAGAGTGGGGCATGTGGACCGTGAACTCCCTGGGGCGCCTGGGGAACCAGATGGGGGAATACGCCACCCTCTATGCCCTGGCCAAGATGAACGGACGCCAGGCCTACATCCTGCCGGAGATGCACCAGCAGCTGGCCCCGCTCTTCCGCATCACCCTGCCCGTGCTCTCCAGCGGCGTGGTCAAGAGCATCCCCTGGAGGCATTACGCACTCCACAACTGGATGTCGGAGGAGTACAGGCACATCGAGGGGAAATACGTCCAGCTCACGGGCTACCTATGGTCCTGGACCTTCTACCACCACCTCCGGCAGGAGATCCGCCAGGAATTCTCCTTCCACGACCACGTCAGGGAGGAGGCCAACCAGTACTTGGCCGGGCTGCGTGGGCAGCGCCAGAACGTGACCTATGTGGGCGTCCACGTCCGGAGGGGGGACTACGTCCGGGTGATGCCCCAGGTCCGGAAAGGGATGGTGGAAGATAAGGCCTACCTGGACAAGGCCATGGGCTACTTCCGGGCCAGGTACCAGGAGCCGGTCTTCGTGGTGACCAGCAACGGGATGGACTGGTGCCGGGAGAACATTGACGCCTCGCGGGGGGATGTGTATTTCTCGGGGGACGGGAAGGAGTCGTCGCCGGGGAGGGATTTCGCTCTCTTGGCCCATTGCAACCACACGATCATGACCATCGGGACCTTCGGCATCTGGGCTGCCTATCTGGCTGGGGGGGAGACCATCTACTCGGTCAACTACATTCTTCCTGATTCCCCCTTCCTTCACTTCTACAAGCCCACGGCTGTCTTCCTGCCCGAGTGGATCGGGATTGACGCCAATCTCTCCCTACTGTTGAATGGGAAACAGGCAGAAATGAACTGACCTGTAGGCTACCAACAGGACCCTCTGGGATAGCGGGCCAGGCATTGGGTGTATCTGAGCAGATGTTAGTGAGGTGCAGAGAGGGGTCAAGAGGACCTGGATTTGCTCTGCCGAACTTTTCCTAGGATCCGCCAAAAGGGCCCATCTTGTTCCTTGGCTGAACTGTGACCAGAGGAGAACTGGGAGTCAGACTTATAGAAGAAGTGAAGTCAAGTATAAAAAATATAGGCGTTGTGGGTTACAATGGGTATAAATCTGAAGCTAGGAGATGTAGAAAATTGATAAGGGAAGCAAAGGGAGATAAGGCTGTGGATAAATCCCTGTAATATTATCACTCTCATATAACTTTGTATTAATATCTTATCCTTTTAGATATATCTTTAAGTGTTCTTATAGAATCTCTGTAACATTTCTCCTATAACTTTGTATTAAGAGAAACTTTCCTTTTTATATATATAGATCTTGTCAGAAAAAAAGTCTTTTGAGCTCTCCCCTTTCCTTGATTGGCCTGTTGAAATGAATGAGGGGTGAATGGAGAATGAAAGGTTAGCACCTCCAGCAGCAGCTGCAAGGGTGGAGAAGGTCTGGGAGCCAGACCCAAGACAATACCTGTAAAGTGAGCTCATTAAGAAGACTGGACAGACAGATGCCTTGGGAGTCAAGCAGCAAGTGCCTGCCCTTGCAAGAACTCTCTTTGAAGCAGCATTAAGAAAGGCCAGGTGATGACTAATTGGCTGCATGAGAGGGATAAATAGGAGGCATCTTGCAGAGGGACCCCGGGTTTTTCTCTTGTCAACATGGGAGCATCGATCCGGATTGGCAGAAGCCCGGCGCCACCCTTCCCCCATTTAACTCACCTGGCCAGTGCAGTTAGGGGGAACAACTATTGGTAACAACAAGACGGAGTGTGCACGTGTGTGTGAGAGAGAGTGCATGAGTGTGATGTATCAAATGCATATGATAAATATTGATTGATGTATGTATGTTCAATAAATGTGGCGTGTTGCTTTATCAACCTGAAAAAGATCCCGGGTGCTTCTTTTAAGCACAACAAGGCCACGTCTATAGTCCACATAGTGAACGAGAATAAAAAGGCATTTTAAATGGTGGTTAGCAGGAAAATGTGTCTGGCCCATGCTATTGGTCCACTTTAGCTAGAACTGATGGAATTTTTAATACTGCCAGAAACATTGGTAGCCTGTGTCAGGAAAAAAAATAAGCAGGCGCTGTTATCGT
Source organism: Pelochelys cantorii (assembly GCA_032595735.1). Taxonomy (NCBI): domain Eukaryota; kingdom Metazoa; phylum Chordata; order Testudines; family Trionychidae; genus Pelochelys; species Pelochelys cantorii. Next base: position 9,965,680 of record CM064358.1, on the reverse strand, counting down.
AGCAGACAATAATGAAAGCCCTCACTTGTTTCCACGCGGGCTGTGGGGGCTAGTTAAATAGCAGCTACAGAAATGAGACGTTTCAAAGGGTGGAAGAGTTTGAAAAGAGCTGGCCGAGGCAATTGCTGCATTGTTGACATTGATTTCCTGTAAGTTTCCGTTCCCAGGGGCAAATCCAAAGGGATATAAGAGCGGACAGGCTGGGTCAAACCAAAAGTCCATCTTGCCCCGGGTCCTGTCCGCCCACAGTGGCCAAGGCCAGGTGCCCCAGAGGGAATGACCATTTTGAAAATGCCTCATTCGTCTCAGTGACACAGACGACACTAGTCAAGCTTTACAGATGAAGATTTCACAGGCCACAAAACCTGGGGAGGGGCCCTGGCTGGGGTCGCTGGGCTGTTGGTCGGCAGCTGGGTTGAGTGGTTAGAGCCGATGGTCCTTCTCTTACACTCCTTGGTAGCCACGGAGCCTGTGTGTTACAGACGGGGGAGGGGGGACTGGCCCTCGCCTCCCACTTGGTGTGTGTTGGTGAGAGTGTAGCCAGACATGAACCCCATCTTGTTTCCCCCCCACCCCCCAGAGAGCAAGAGAAAGGCAGTCAGCCTTTGATGCCCTGGGAACGCAGGGGTGCTGCTTGTCCCTGACTCTAATAAACAGAAATCAGACAGTAAATGGGCTAGCTGACGACCAGGGGACCTCCTGCCGCCCTGATGGCTAGCACCAGTAATTGACACGCCTACACTGTCCCAGGAGAGGAATCTTCGCCCATCACATACCAGAGGTGCCCATTGTCTGCATTTTCCCAGGTGTGAATTATGCTTTGCACCCTTCGTGGGAAACTTGGCGTTCAAAGCCATTTTTCCTAATTGGCCACTTGAGACCAGGAAGAAGCCTACGTGACCCAAGGGGTATAAAGAGGGGTTTAGTAGCCCACCCCATTTGAGCTCCAATCATCTACACCTGCTGGCAGGTATTGGTGGTCTCCCGAGGTCTGTGGGATGCCCAGCCTCGCCCTACTTCTTCCCGAGGGATTGAGAGAAAGACGCTGGCCACGCCAAGTCTGGAACGCAGGGGTGAGAATATATACCTGCTAGGTGTCTATTTTGCATGCATTTAATAAGAGCTCAGAGAACCAAAAGGGTTTCATGGTACCTGTAAGTGACTTATTAGTGTAATTTCTGTCCTGTCCTTTGTAGTGGCTGTGTTATCTGTAACACAGTAGTAGCATTTAACAGCTAAGTTTACCCTGTAACAATAAAATAGTAACTGTTTAAGCTGTGACCTGACTCCTTCAGTTGCTGTAACAGAACCAAGCACAATTTTAAAAGAACTCCAGCCGGTCATAAGGGACAGATATAGGGAGAGCTTGAGCGTTGGATCATGTCGCTTCCAGGGGACAGATCTGTTGGGGCATCTCTCAGCCTCCCCAGGCTGCCCGCTGCGAAGGGATCGTGTATCCTAGCAGTCAAAATCTGAGGTGTAATAAGCTCTCCCTGTAAACTCTGAGGCGTCTGTCGGCCTGTTGGCTGCCCGCCGCGAAAGGATCCCGATCCTCGCGGTAAAGACACGGACGTTAAACTCCTCGGGGCGCCCGTCAGTCTCACCTAGACTGCCCACTGCGACAGGGCCTTGTGTCTCAGCAGTTGAAGACTCGGGTGTAACATACACACATGCACTGCCCTGACCATCGGCTGACAGAGAGGCAGCGAAATCCACCCCCTGCTCAGCCTCTCCCAGACTCAGCCTCGCCTGCCCCCCGCCTCCCCTCCAATCCATCAGGGCGCAGACCTGGCCCAGCCACGGCAGCGGGCGGCCGGACGCCTGGGTTCTTCTGCAGCTGCTCCTGGTTTTGGCTCCGTGACCCTGGGCTCTTCCCAGGGAGGGACATGCAGGCAATGAGGAGCCACAGGGCCAGCCTCCAGCATCAGCCGCACTTGTCCTCTCCCCAGTCCCCCCTCCCCCAGGGGCAGGGACTCCCAGCACCTCCCCATGCTAAGGCGGGTCCCCTCCCATCTGCCCGGGACACAGCCACCTGAGCCTGGAGCCGCCGGAGCCACCAGCGTCCTCAGGCCGGATCCCTCCTGGTGCCAGGTACGGCGGGGGGGATGGGCGGGTGGGACGAGCTGGCCAGACACTGCACAGGGTGGGGAGATTTTTTTGGGGGGGGGGATATGAAGACAGGGGAGGGGGCAGGGCTGGGGGACAGAGACTCCAGGGGGCGGCCGTGAGGGCCTGGACCAATGACCCAGTCCTGGGCGAGGCTGGAAGGGAAGAGAACCCAGGAGTCCAGGCATCCTGTCCCCGTGATCGACCCAATGACCCTTCTCCTGCCCTTGGGCCGGCCGGGGCCTGTTTCGAGCTGGACTCAGACCTGCTGCAGGGCACCCTGTGGGGAAGCGGCCTGGCTGGGCGCCCCCGGACTCCTGGGTTTTCTCGGTGGCCCTGGGAGGGAAGTGGGGTTCTGTTCAGAGGGACGGGGGCCCATCCCCCGTCAGGGTCACCAGGAGCTCCCAGGATTGCTCTGGCAGCCATAAGCGTTTAGTGTTTGCTTTGCCGCAGGTTTGATCCGGAGATAAGCAGGAAATTGCTTCCCTGCCCTACACCCCATGGAGGAGTCCCACGCCCTAGTATAACTCCGGCACTAAACCAGGGCTGGGCTGGCAGGGGCTGTGGGTCAGAAGTGAGGGGCACCGGCAGGGCTGGGGGTAGGAGGTACAGAGGTAGAGGCAGAGACAACAGCTGTTCAGTTGGAATCGGGCCGGGAAGACCCCTCCTCTGATTCTCCCCCTTTCACCCAATTCCCTCCCCTCTTGCAGGCCAGAACCTCCTTCCCTTGCCTCAGCCATGACAGCCCCAGTCTCCTGGGTCCCCTTCCGGCCGCCCCTGCGGCTCCCCGTCATCCTGCTAGTTCTGGCCATCGTGGCCTTCTCCATGTTCGGCCGCCTGAAGGGCTGGTTCCCTGCCCGAGGTCAGAGGTTCCCCGCCCCGCACACTCAGGAACGCCCCCGAGCCACAGAGCGGGGCATGTGGACCATTAGCTCGCTTGGGCGCCTGGGGAACCAAATAGCGGAATACGCCACCCTCTACGCCCTGGCCAAGATGAACGGGCACCAGGCCTACATCCTGCCGGAGATGCACCAGCAACTGGCCCCGCTCTTCCGCATCACCCTGCCCGTGATGTCCAAAGACGTGGTCCAGCGCATCCCCTGGAGGAATTATGAGCTCCACAATTGGATGTCGGAGGAGTACAGGCACATCGAGGGGAAATACGTCCGGCTCACGGGCTACCCGTGGTCCTGGACCTTCTACCACCACCTCCGGCAGGAGATCCGCCAGGAATTCTCCTTCCATGACCACGTCAGGGAGGCGGCCAACCGGTACCTGGCCGGGCTGCGTGGGCAGCGCCGGAACGTGACCTACGTGGGCGTCCATGTCCGGAGGGGAGACTATGTACATCTGATGCCCCAGGTCCGGAAAGGGGTGGTGGCAGACAAGGCCTACCTGGACAAGGCCATGGGCTACTTCCGGGCCAGGTACCAGGAGCCGGTCTTCGTGGTGACCAGCAACGGGATGGACTGGTGCCGGGAGAACATTGACGCCTCGCGGGGGGACGTGTATTTCTTGGGGGACGGGAAGGAGTCGTCGCCGGGGAGGGATTTCGCTCTCTTGGCCCATTGCAACCACACGATCATGACCATCGGGACCTTTGGCTTGTGGGCCAGTTACCTGGCTGGGGGGGAGACCATCTACTTGGCCAACTACATGCTCCCTGATTCCCCCTACCAGCGGTTCCTCAAGCCGGAAGCCGCCTTCCTGCCCGAGTGGATCGGGATCGACGCCGACCTCTCCCCGCTGCTGAATGGAAAACAAAGGCAGAAAAGGTCTGTCCCACAGACTATGGAAAGGACCAGTCAGGATAGCGGGCCTGCACCTGGGCACAGAGGGGGCCTTGGCGTGGTCAGGGTGGTTCACAGCAGATATTAGTCAGGCCCAGGGCAGGGTCAGGACAACCTGTCTCCCTTCTGCCAAATTTTTCTTAGGTTTCCCGAGAAGGGGGCATCTTATTACTATTTTGAAATAGTTAGCGCAGGGAATCTGGGTGTAAGGATCAGAGGGGAAGTGAAGCCAGCTGTAAATGGAACAGGGAATATATGGAAGATATGGCGTAATTACGTCGGAAATGTGGGGTTGCAGAGAATTGATAAGGGAAGCAAAGGGACACAAAACGATACCTATGATCAGGAGAGTTAATACGCATGCAGCGGGTTTTTTTTTAACAGCACGTGAGGAGCAGAGAGAATGACGACGATGACACTGGGGCGTGGCCGATGGAGGCGGTGGAATTTTCAGTCCTGCAAAAGAGGCGGAATCGTTCGGTTCCTATGTCTGCTCTGTGGCTGGACAAATAAACGGCCGCTGGGCTCAGCTAGCGCAGCGTGAGTTGAACGCTGGTGGCAAAAGCTCCGGCTGTGCCCCCTGGGTCCCGAGCGTCTGGTGGGCTCCGGCGGCCTCCGAGGCTTGCTGGGGCCCCCCCCACGGCCTCTTGCTCCTTACTATGGCCTACTGAGCCGTACTTTGTAGTCCCGGTCTTCCCTCTCGGGGAGCCTGGGGTGGGAATCGGTAGCGACCTGGGGGAGAGCTGGAGCCACCCACTACTCCAGGTTCTGGCTCAGGGACCCTAAGGCAGCGGTAACAAATGGGGTTTCTTTTACTCCCAGCCTGGCAGCTTCTTCCTTGGGCCACTTCCCCAAATCATGCCTGCCAGGACCTTTCCTCTGCTCCTTGAACAAGTCAGCCCTGATGCCACAGCACTCTGCCTTGCTCGCACACCTCAGCTCTCACACCCAGCTCAGCAAGCAGTCCCCTGGCCCCTTAGAGACCAACACAAATGTCCGGGGGGGGGGGAATCCCACCCCACGCCAGCCAATCGTGGCCTGGATCCCACCCCACGCCAGCCAATCGTGGCCCTTAAGGCCGGCAACCCCCTTGTGCGGAGGAGGGTGGGCGTGGCCATGCAAATGCGATCTGCTCCTGGCGTGCTTTGCCCCAGCTTGCCCCTAGGGGGCAGCGGCCAGGTGTCCCCTTGTTTGGAGCCGATACAGCGGAGGTTACAGATTCACAGTGGAAATTGGGGTGTTCAGGGCAACTCGTTCTCCAGTTTGCCCATGGAGGGGACTGGGGGCTCCGCCCCAAACTGAAATGTCTTACAGGCCCTATCCTATCACAGCCACCCCACTTTGGGGAGCTGGGGAGGGGGGTGATGTTACGACAGCAACTGTAAGAAATGTAAGTGGGGGGGGAGTGCAGGGGGTCAGGGCAGTGGGGGGGGGGGCTGTGTGTGAGTTAGGGCAGGGGGCTGCAGGAGGCAGGGTTGGGGTATAGGAGGGGCTCCACCTGGGGGCGGTACGAGGAGGAACTCAGTGTGACAGGGGGCGGTCACAGAAGCCCCCTTGGGGGTCTTCCCGGGGTGCTGACAAAGCCACTGACAGGCGCCTCCTTGCTCTGTGGGGCTCCTCACCACTCTGTCCTGCTGGGCCAGGTCTTCTGGCCTCCCCCCGCCAGGGCCCAGAGCTGAGATCACCCCCCCCCCCCCGAGGAGCAGAATCTTTTCAGGTCTGAGGAGAATGCGGTTTTGGGCCCAGCTCCCAGGGTTGCTAGATGGTTTCACAAAAAATACCGAACCTCCCCCCTCCGGCCCCCCCCCCAAAAAAAAGGCCAGGAAAAAATTCTGTTGAGCAAAAAAAAAAATTTCCCAGGCTGCCCCCCACCCTGCCCCAGCCATTGTGAGCTGCGCTGCATGTCCCAAGTGGCCTCCTGTCGAGCCGGGCCTCGGGAAAACCAGAAAACACCACACATTTCAGATATCCGATATTTTCTGAATTTTTGTACCGGATGGAAGGTGCAAATACTGGGCTGTCCGGTTCAATGCCAGACACCTGGCAACCCTACCAGCACCAGGAAACCCAGTCCCCTAGTGGCACCAGGACCCCGAAGGAATTACTTGGGGAAGCCCCTCTAGCAAGGACAGGAGGGTGTGCACTCTGATTGCTCCCCTGGGAAACTGGTATTTCCCCGGGGCTTGCTAGTACAGACAAGTGCTTTTATTCAGTACAAGCGGTAGGATTTAACCCAGGGCTACTTGACTTCGGAAGCCCCGGGGGTCACACTGATACTCCCAGCACATGCCGAGCGCCGCAACTGAAGTGTGGTCGCATAGACTGAGGTAAACAGGATGAAGTTTAATAAGGACAAATGCAAAGTGCTCCACTTAGGAAGGAACAATCCGTTTCACACACACCGAATGGGAAGCGAAGGAGTCTGGCAGAAAGGGATCTAGGGGTCAGAGTGGACCACAAGCTAAATATGAGCCAACAGTGTGACGCTGTTGCAAAATAAGCAAACATGCTTCTGGGAGCCATTAACAGGTGTGTTGTGAGCAAGACACGAGAAGTTATTCTTCCACTCTACTCTGCGCTGATTAGGCCTCAACTGGAGTATTGTGTCCAATTCTGGACACCACATTTCAAGAAAGATGAGGAGAAATTGGAGAAGGTCCAGAGAAGAGCAACAAGAATGATCAAAGGTCTAGAGAACATGAGCTATGAAGGAAGACTGTAAGAATTGGGCTTGTTTAGTTTGGAAACGAGAAGATTGAGGGGGGACATGATAGCAGTTTTCAGGTATCTAAAAGGGTGTCACAAGGAGGAGGGAGAAAAATTGTTTTTCCTGGCCTCCGAGGATAGAACAAGAAGCAATGGGCTTAAACTGCAGCAAGGGAGGTTTAGGTTGGACATTAGGAAAAAGTTCCTGCCTGTCAGGGTGGTTAAACACTGGAATAAATTGCCCAGGAAGGTTGTGGAATCCCCATCTCTGCAGATATTTAAGAGTAGGTTGCATAAATGTCTACCAGGGATGGTCTAGATCAGTGGTTCCCAAACTTTTCAGCATCACGCCCCCCTTTCTGATTTTTTATAAACCCTCACCCCCCCCCCAAAATAGCAGCAAAACTTGGGGTGGGATTGACGGGGGTGTATGTGGCTGGGTTGCCTCATGCCCCCTCCTGGAATTTCTTCACGCCCCCCCCCCAGCGCCCCCAGTTTGGGAACCCATGATCTAGACAGTGCTGGGTCCTACCATTAGGGCAGGGGAGTGGACTCAATGACCTCTCGAGGTCCCTTCCTGTCCTTGTAGTCTATGATTCTATATGCAAATATATGCAAATACTTCTTTCACATTGATGGGCATGAATACGAAGATTAAGGCAAGACCACACAACACGCCGGCCCCATTTAAGTCAGGTCTGCTGATAGGAATGAAATGCACCAGTTACCCGCTTTCCCCCCGTAAGACAGCACTTCGAACGAGTGACGACAGTGCAGGAATTGAACCACCAAAACGCAGATCAGCAGAAGACCATTCTATTGGCTCACCGTTGTGGGGCGTGTTCCCAGCGGAGGCCACGTTCAGTGGCTCCGACCTGCAGGCCGGGTGTTGAGCCTGGCGTAAACCCGTCCGCAGGCGAACGGGCCGCGGAGCTCTGGTTTCAGTGGGGGTGAGAACAGGGCAGAGCAAAGTCGATTGCGCGTTTGAAATCACCAGCCAAAGACCAAGACCCGGCTCACTTCCCATTGCTTTAGGGACCCCCCTGGGGCGAGGAGTCTGTTCCCACATTCCGCCCACCCATGGGAAACTCACAGCTGCTCAGACCGACCAGCTGGAGGGTTGCCTGACTTCCTAGGCCCAACCACCGCGAAGACTTAAAAGAGGCTGTTTAGGGTTGGCCGGACCTTGCAGGGGAACCCCTGGGTGGCTTCCCTTTGCTCTGTTAAACCCGGAGACCCTTCCACACGCCCCAGAGCCAGCTTGGCCCCCAGGAGCGCGGGGTGCCCCACACAGACCCCGCAGGTTCGGGCGTGAGGGTTGATGGCAGCAGGAGGCCGTTTGTCTCAAGCGTCTGTGAGTGATGCAGATTTGTGTCCATAGGTCCATTTCATAAAGCAGGGCGGCGGGGGGCCTGTGCCACTCAGAACAGGAGCTTGGGGGGAGGCGGGGGCTCAGGGCTGGGTGCAGGGTTCAGGGCAGGGGGCTCAGGGCAGGCGGCTGGGGGATTCAGGGCAGAGAAGATGGGAGGGGTGTTTCAGGGCAGGGGGCTCAGGGCAGAGAAGATGTGGGGGGTGCGGGGTTCAGGGTGGGGGCTCAGGGCAGGCGGCTGGGGGGCTCAGGGCAGAGAAGATGTGTGGGCTGCGGGGCTCAGGGTGGGGGCTCAGGGTAGAGAAGATATGGGGGGTGCAGGGTTCAGGGTGGGGGCTCAGGGCAGGGGGCTCAGGGCAGAGAAGATGTGTGGGCTGCGGGGCTCAGGGTGGGGGCTCAGGGCAGAGAAGATATGGGGGGGTGCAGGGTTCAGGGTGGGGGCTCAGGGCAGGCGGCTGGGGGGCTCAGGGCAGAGAAGATGGAGGGGTGTTTCAGGGCAGGGGGCTCAGGGCAGAGAAAAAGGGGGTGTGCGGGGTTCAGGGTGGGGGCTTAGGGCAGGCGGCTGGGGGGCTCAGGGCAGAGAAGATGTGTGGGCTGCGGGGCTCAGGGCAGAGGTGATGTGCGGGGTGCGGGTCTCAGGGTGGGGGCTCAGGGCAGAGAAGATATGGGGGGTGCAGGGTTCAGGGTGGGGGCTCAGGGCAGGGGGCTCAGGGCAGAGGTGATGTGCGGGGTGCAGGGCTCAGGGTGGGGGCTCAGGGCAGAGAAGATATGGGGGGTGCAGGGTTCAGGGTGGGGGCTCAGGGCAGGGGGCTCAGGGCAGAGGTGATGTGCGGGGTGCGGGGCTCAGGGTGGGGGCTCAGGGCAGAGAAGATATGGGGGGGTGCAGGGTTCAGGGTGGGGGCTCAGGGCAGGGGGATCAGGGCAGAGAAGATGTGGCAGTGCGGGGGGCTGGGGGTATAAGGGTGAGTTGGGGGGCAAGGGCACCATGTTGTGGCAGGGGCTGCAGCTGCCTTTACCCAGTCACTGGGTGTTTTTGTCCCCATTCACTGTGACTAGGGAGCGGGGGCGAAGTGCACAACCTGCTGTGCCCCTCTGCCCCTCCCCTGGGCAGCCGGGAGCGAGAGGGACATGGGGGGCTGCCCACCTTACCCTCCCCCCTAGTCCCAGCAACGTGCGATAAACACAGCACCCGGGTAAGGGCAGTGGCAGCCCCCCCCAGCCAGCCCCTCCAACCTGCCGCCCCTCCCCCAGCCGGCCGGCTTCTTGCCGGAGCGCGGCACCCGGGCGCACCTGCTTGCTTCCACCTCAGAGACCCGCCTGCTGATTAGGGCAGACGCTTTCATGGGCAAACCCCACGTCATCAGATGCACTGGAGCGTCGACATCCCGGTTACGAGGGAGGCTGCAGGACTGGCATAGTCACCCTGGGCAGCAGAGGACTGAGTATGGCCCTTCACTGCTTAACGCGCTACAAAGGCAATTCCCTCGCTCTGGATTTTCACATCTCCACCCCCACGGCTGCAAACGTGCCTGGCTTGCTCAGCCTCATTTGCACAAAGGCGCTCTTTTGCCGGCTGTCCTTAGAGACACCCCGGCCTCTGTTAACGCCGCTCCCGCACACTGGATGAAGTGGGCGTTTCCCACGAAAGCGAATGCCCTTGTAAATCTGCGAGTCTCTAGGGTGCGCCTGGGCGCCTCGTTATCCCAAGGCCTGTGCTAGGCACAGGCAATGATTATAACGATCCCCTGGGACTTCGAAGAAAGAATCTATCCGGCGATTTCGGCATGGGTCTGGGGTGGCCAAAATCCGGCCCGCAACTCGCTGGGACCCTCAGGCGGGTGCCATGCCTGCTGCAGTCCCGGGCCGCTCAAAGCAACCGGCTGCTGGGGCTGCGTGCCCCTTGCAGTGGGGAGATGTTGTGCGCTGCCCCTCCCTCCCCAGCACAACCCTCACAGCTCCCATTGGCCAGTTTCCGGCCAATGGGAGCTGCGAGGGTTGTGCTGGGGAGCGGGGCAGCGTGCAAAGTCTCCCCTTTCTGGGCATGGAGCACAAAGGTACATGGTGCCAGGGACCCTGCCCCAGGTCCCCACCCAAACCCTGTGCTCCGAATCAGGGGAACGTGCACACAGATCCCCCCCCCCCGCGGTAACAGGGGAACATGCACACTGCTTCCCCCCCGGATAACAGGGGAACATGCACACTGATCCCCCCCCCGGGTAACAGGGGAACGTGCACACTGATCCCCCCCCCGGTAACAGAGGAACATGCACACTGATCCCCCCCCCGGGTAACAGGGGAACGTGCACACTGATCCCCCCCCCAGGTAACAGGGGAACGTGCACACTGATCCCCCCCCCGGGTAACAGGGGAACATGCCCACTGATCCCCCCCCCCGGGTAACAGGGGAACGTGCACACTGATCCCCCCCCCGGTAACAGGGGAACATGCACACTGATCCCCCCCCCCGGGTAACAGGGGAACGTGCACACTGATCCCCCCCCCAGGTAACAGGGGAACGTGCACACTGATCCCCCCCCCACAGGGTAACGTGCACACTGATCCCCTCCTCCATAACAGGGGAACGTGCACACTGATGTCCCCCCCCCCCGGTAACAGGGGAACGTGCACACTGATCCCCCCCCCGGGTAACAGGGGAACATGCACACTGATCCCCCCCCCCACGGTAACAGGGGAACATGCACACTGATCCCCCCCCGGGTAACAGGGGAACATGCACACTGATCCCCCCCCCCGGGTAACAGGGGAACGTGCACACTGATCCCCCCCCCCAGGTAACAGGGGAACGTGCACACTGATCCCCCCCCCGGGTAACAGGGGAACATGCACACTGATCCCCCCCCGCCGGGTAACAGGGGAACATGCACACTGATCCCCCCCCCGGGTAACAGGGGAACGTGCACACTGATCCCCCCCCCGGGTAACAGGGGAACATGCACACTGATCCCCCCCCCCACGGTAACAGGGGAACATGCACACTGATCCCCCCCCGGGTAACAGGGGAACATGCACACTGATCCCCCCCCCCGGGTAACAGGGGAACGTGCCCCCCCCCGAGGGACCGAGGGACCCCCCCGAGGGACCCCCCCCGAGGGACCCCCCCGGGGGACCCCCCGGAGACCCCCCAGGGACCCCCCGAGGGACCCCCCCGAGGGACCCCCCCCCGGACAGGGACCCCCCCGAGGGACCCCCCCCCCGGAGGGACCCCCCCCGAGGGACCCCCCGGAGGGACCCCCGGAGGGAGCCCCCCCGAGGGACCCCCCCGGAGGACCCCCCCGAGGGACCCCCCCCGGACGGGACACCCCCCCGGAGGGACATCCCCCCCCCAGGACCCCCCAGGGACCCCCCCCCCCGAAGGGACCCCCCCGGAGGACCCCCCCGAGGCCCCCCCGAGGGCCCCCCCGGAGGGACACACTGATCCCCCCCCCCAGGTAACAGGGGAACATGCACACTGATCCCCCCCCCCGGGTAACAGGGGAACGTGCACACTGATCCCCCCCCCAGGTAACAGGGGAACGTGCACACTGATCCCCCCCCCCACGGTAACAGGGGAACATGCACACTGATCCCCCCCCCGGTAACAGGGGAACATGCACACTGATCCCCCCCCCCGGGTAACAGGGGAACGTGCACACTGATCCCCCCCCCAGGTAACAGGGGAACGTGCACACTGATCCCCCCCCCCACGGTAACAGGGGAACATGCACACTGATCCCCCCCCCCACGGTAACAGGGGAACATGCACACTGATCCCCCCCCCGGGTAACAGGGGAACGTGCACACTGATCCCCCCCCCGGTAACAGGGGAACATGCACACTGATCCCCCCCCCCGGGTAACAGGGGAACGTGCACACTGATCCCCCCCCCAGGTAACAGGGGAACGTGCACACTGATCCCCCCCCCGGGTAACAGGGGAACATGCACACTGATCCCCCCCCCCGGGTAACAGGGGAACGTGCACACTGATCCCCCCCCCGGTAACAGGGGAACATGCACACTGATCCCGCCCCCCCGGGTAACAGGGGAACGTGCACACTGATCCCCCCCCCAGGTAACAGGGGAACGTGCACACTGATCCCCCCCCCGGGTAACAGGGGAACATGCACACTGATCCCCCCCCGGGTAACAGGGGAACGTGCACACTATCCCCCCCCCCACAGGGTAACGTGCACACTGATCCCCTCCTCCATAACAGGGGAACGTGCACACTGATGTCCCCCCCCCCCCCGGTAACAGGGGAACGTGCACACTGATCCCCCCCCCGGGTAACAGGGCAACATGCACACTGATCCCCCCCCCCACGGTAACAGGGGAACATGCACACTGATCCCCCCCCGGGTAACAGGGGAACATGCACACTGATCCCCCCCCCGGGTAACAGGGGAACGTGCACACTGATCCCCCCCCCCAGGTAACAGGGGAACGTGCACACTGATCCCCCCCCCGGGTAACAGGGGAACATGCACACTGATCCCCCCCCGCCGGGTAACAGGGGAACATGCACACTGATCCCCCCCCCGGGTAACAGGGGAACATGCACACTGATCCCCCCCCCACGGTAACAGGGGAACATGCACACTGATCCCCCCCCCTCCCGGTAACAGGGGAACGTGCACACTGATCCCCCCCCCCCGGGTAACAGGGGAACGTGCACACTGATCCCCCCCCCGGGTAACAGGGGAACGTGCACACTGATCCCCTCCCCGTAACAGGGGAACACGCACACTGATACCCCCCCCGATAACAGGGGAACGTGCACACTGATCCCCCCCCGGTAACAGGGGAACGTGCACACTGAACCCCTCCCCCGTAACAGGGGAACGTGCACACTGATGCCCCCCCCCACCGGTAACAGGGGAACGTGCACACTGATCCCCTCCCCCATAACAGGGGAACGTGCACACTGATGCCCCGCCCCGGTAACAGGGGAACGTGCACACTGATGCCTCCCCCCGGTAACAGGGGAACGTGCACACTGATCCCCTCCCCCATAACAGGGGAACGTGCACACTGATGCCCCCCCACCGGTAATAGGGGAACGTGCACACTGATCCCCCCCCCGGTAACAGGGGAACGTGCACACTGATCCCCCCCCCGGGTAACAGGGGAACATGCACACTGATCCCCCCCCTCCGGGTAACAGGGGAACATGCACACTGATCCCCCCTCCGGGTAACAGGGGAACGTGCACACTGATCCCCTCCCCGTAACAGGGGAACACGCACACTGATACCCCCCCCGATAACAGGGGAACGTGCACACTGATCCCCCCCCCCGGTAACAGGGGAACGTGCACACTGATCCCCCCCCCCCCGGTAACAGGGGAACGTGCACACTGATCCTCCCCCGGTAACAGGGGAACGTGCACACTGATCCCCTCCCCCGTAACAGGGGAACGTGCACACTGATGCCCCCCCCACCGGTAACAGGGGAACGTGCACACTGATCCCCTCCCCATATCAGGGGAACGTGCACACTGATCCCCTCCCCCCGGTAACAGGGGAACGTGCACACTGATGCCCCCCCCCCCCCCGGTAACAGGGGAACATGCACACTGATCCCCTCCCCCGTAACAGGGGAACGTGCACACTGATGCCCCCCCACCGGTAATAGGGGAACGTGCACACTGATCCCCCCCCCGGTAACAGGGGAACGTGCACACTGATCCCCTCCTCCATAACAGGGGAACGTGCACACTGATGTCCCCCCCCCCCCGGTAACAGGGGAACGTGCACACTGATCCCCTCCCCCATAAGAGGGGAACGTGCACACTGATCCCCTCCCCGTAACAGGAGAACGTGCACACTGATCCCCCCCCCCCACAGGGTAACGTGCACACTGATCCCCTCCTCCATAACAGGGGAACGTGCACACTGATGTCCCCCCCCCCCGGTAACAGGGGAACGTGCACACTGATCCCCCCCGGGTAACAGGGGAACATGCACACTGATTCCCCCCCCCGGGTAACAGGGGAACGTGCACACTGATCCCCCCCCCGGGTAACAGGGGAACGTGCACACTGATCCCCCCCCCCGGGTAACAGGGGAACATGCACACTGATCCCCCCCCGCCGGGTAACAGGGGAACATGCACACTGATCCCCTCCCCCGGGTAACAGGGGAACATGCACAGTGTTACCCCCCCCCGGTAACAGGGGAACACGCACACTGATACGCCCCCCGGTAACAGGGGAACGTGCACACTGATGCCCCCCCCTCCGGTAACAGGGGAACATGCACACTGATCCCCTCCCCCGTAACAGGGGAACGTGCACACTGATGCCCCCCCACCGGTAATAGGGGAACGTGCACACTGATCCCCCCCCCGGTAACAGGGGAACGTGCACACTGATCCCCTCCTCCATAACAGGGGAACGTGCACACTGATGTCCCCCCCCCCCCCGGTAACAGGGGAACGTGCACACTGATCCCCTCCCCCATAAGAGGGGAACGTGCACACTGATCCCCCCCCGCCGGGTAACAGGGGAACATGCACACTGATCCCCTCCCCCGGGTAACAGGGGAACATGCACAGTGTTACCCCCCCCCGGTAACAGGGGAACACGCACACTGATACGCCCCCCGGTAACAGGGGAACGTGCACACTGATGCCCCCCCCCCCCGGTAACAGGGGAACATGCACACTGATCCCCTCCCCCGTAACAGGGGAACGTGCACACTGATGCCCCCCCACCGCTAATAGGGGAACGTGCACACTGATCCCCCCCCCGGTAACAGGGGAACGTGCACACTGATCCCCTCCTCCATAACAGGGGAACGTGCACACTGATGTCCCCCCCCCCCCGGTAACAGGGGAACGTGCACACTGATCCCCTCCCCCATAAGAGGGGAACGTGCACACTGATCCCCTCCCCGTAACAGGAGAACGTGCACACTGATCCCCCCCCCCACAGGGTAACGTGCACACTGATCCCCTCCTCCATAACAGGGGAACGTGCACACTGATGTCCCCCCCCCCGGTTACAGGGGAACGTGCACACTGATCCCCCCCCCGGGTAACAGGGGAACATGCACACTGATCCCCCCCCCCGGGTAACAGGGGAACGTGCACACTGATCCCCCCCCCCGGGTAACAGGGGAACATGCACACTGATCCCCCCCCGGGTAACAGGGGAACATGCACACTGATCCCCCCCCCCCGGGTAACAGGGGAACATGCACACTGATCCCCCCCCGCCGGGTAACAGGGGAACATGCACACTGATCCCCTCCCCCGGGTAACAGGGGAACATGCACACTGTTACCCCCCCTGGTAACAGGGGAACACGCACACTGATACGCCCCCCGGTAACAGGGGAACGTGCACACTGATCCCCCCCCGCCGGGTAACAGGGGAACATGCACACTGATCCCCCCCCCGGGTAACAGGGGAACATGCACACTGATCCCCCCCCCCACGGTAACAGGGGAACATGCACACTGATCCCCCCCCCCCCGGGTAACAGGGGAACGTGCACACTGATCCCCTCCCCGTAACAGGGGAACACGCACACTGATACCCCCCCCGATAACAGGGGAACGTGCACACTGATCCCCCCCCCGGTAACAGGGGAACGTGCACACTGATGCCCCCCCCCGGTAACAGGGGAACGTGCACACTGATCCCCTCCCCCATAACAGGGGAACGCGCACACTGATGCCCCCCCACCGGTAATAGGGGAACGTGCACACTGATCCCCCCCCGGTAACAGGGGAACGTGCACACTGATCCCCTCCTCCATAACAGGGGAACGTGCACACTGATGTCCCCCCCCCCCCGGTAACAGGGGAACATGCACACTGATCCCCTCCCCCATAAGAGGGGAACGTGCACACTGATCCCCTCCCCGTAACAGGAGAACATGCACACTGATCCCCTCCCCCCACAGGGTAACGTGCACACTGATCCCCCCCGCCCCCGTAACAATTATTTACACTGGGCGTGGCAGAACATAAACATGGTTTTATGAAGAGGAGGCAGTAGGGTTGACGAGAACAGGCCGAGCAAAGTAGGTTCCAAATCAAACGACACAAAAAAGCTCGGCTAATTCTACCCTGAGACCTCAGCTCAGCCTCTTCAAACTCAGCCTAAAACCTCTTCTCCAGCTGCCCCCCCAAACCCGGCCTGTCTCTCCACCCTGGGATCTCAGGCTCCTTCCTTCAGGTGCCGCCCAGCCAAAAGACCCAGGCCTCCACTCCCCTATCCTTTTTGTTAAAGAATCAAGGCCCCTCCCGGCCAACCCCTGCCCAGACTTAAGGACAAAAGAGATTGTTTAATCAAGACTTCGAAGGTAACACCCCCCCATGTCGCCCATTCACACATTGAAACCCACAAAGTCACCCCCACTCCATGTGTCTCGTTTTACACCCACAAACGATACACACACCAGAGTAAGAGAAACACCCAGCGGATCGGGACGTGAAACTTGAGCGTTACGTGAAATAATTCACTCAAAGCACCTTTGAGTTACCCCAATTCATGTCCATACGTCCAGGTCATAAAGCAGGGGGGGAGGGGGGGTCTGTCACACCAATGTTAACCAACCACGTTGTGGGTACACCTGCAGACCGCCTCAGACAGCTGGGACCCCCCCCCGAGCCCCTTCTCACCCTCCATCCCCACACCACCATCCCCCTGCCCCGACTCCTGAACCCCCACACGCCCAGCCCTCTGCCCCGACTCCTGCACCAGCCCCCTGCCCTGATTCCTGCACCCCCCCCACCAGTCCCCTGCCCCGACTCCTGAACCCCCACACGCCCAGCCCTCTGCCCCGACTCCTGCACCAGCCCCCTGCCCTGATTCCTGCACCCCCCCCCCACCAGCCCCCTGCCCTGACTCCTACTTGCCTGGATCTGGCCCCCAAGGCTCAAGATTCCCCCCCCAGCTCACTCCTACGCCCCCTACCTCCTGTCCACATCCCAAACCCACTTCCTAAGCCCCCTCCCTTACACAGAACCCCTCATTTTCGGCCTCCCCTGAGAGACTGGGGGGCCCACGAAATCTACTAGCCAGGCCCTGCTGGGCTGTGGTGTGTGGGAGGCATGTGGGGCGTGTCTTTCTCCTCAGTTGGGGACCACATCCGTGAGGTGGGGTTTTCCCCCTCGCTTCTGTGCAGCCCCTGGCTGATATTGTTGTGGGTCCATGTCCCCCCCCAGCGTCTCCCCCTCCCCCCGCGTGAAACGCTCTACCACAGACTTGAAGGGGCCAACCCGATCATTTCGCCCAGGCGTCGCTCTAAGGTGACGCTGCCCTTTGGTCTCCGAACCCGCAGGGAGGGCGACCCACAGGTGTGCCCTGCCGACAGGGCTAACCTCTGGCCAGGGGGGCGAGCACACCCCCAGGGCTGGGGTTCCCGGCTTGGCCTCCTTTCGGCCACTGCTCCGGCTTGGCACAGGACTTCTTCCCTTTATGTCACAAGGGCAGCGACAATGGCTGTATTGTCATGTGAGGCCTCACACCACCGGGGGCGGGGGGGGGAGTGGAGGGGGGAAGTTTCCTGGGGGAGGGCTTTGCCCCCAGATTTGTCCTACCCTTGGGGGGAGGGATCTAGTAATTAGAGCTGGAGGGGAGGGGCCGGGAGCCAGAACACCTGGGTTCTCTCCCAGGTGCACAGGGAAGGGCATTCATTGTTCAGTGGGGACCCTCCCTGGCCAGGACTGGGCCAAGCCCATGTGCCGGGGGAAATCTGGGGACAGGGATCGGCCATGAGGGGTGGGGCTCTGGAGGGAGGGATTGGCCGGGCTGGCCCGGAGGATGGTGTTTTGTGACGCTAATTTTATTATCCCTTGGAAAGGTCCCATGTTTGCCCTTTAGTTCTGGATTTACAGCCCTGTGCCACACACGCATGCACGCACACACACACACACACACTCGCGTGCGTGCGTGCTGCGTGCGCGCTCAGACATGCCTTGCCCTCTCCTCCCCCCGAGCCATGTGAACCTGCCCCACTCCCAACCCGGTTCGTAGGATAGACCCAGAAGTCCCGGCTCCCAGCCCTCCCACCTGCTTTTTTTCAAAGGGTCAAAATCACCCAGCTGAACAGAATTAGGAGCCAAAGCAGCCTGGGTGATGTGGGTGAAAATTGGGGCTTGTTTCCCAAACACCAGACTAGGAGCTCCCCACAGCTGTCGTTGTACACTTGAGGAAGGAGGCCATGCCGGTTTCAGACTGACCTGGTTTGGAGGGGCAGAGAAGCCTGCAATAACATGTGGCAGCACAGGGGAAACGGAGAATATTCAAACCAGAAACTAAGGATTGTAGGAAACTGATAAGGGAAGCAAAAGGTTAGTGGGAGAATTCTATGAGCAGCAGCAGACAGGCCTGAGCCCAATGCCCCAGGACAGTGCCAGAGCCCTGAAGATCCAAACCCAGGTGCCAGATGAGCCAAGAAACAAATTCAGCACTGTGCCCACCCCAGAAAGCAGGGCTTGGGTCCCCTCCCATCCACTAGGGCACAGCCAAGCCCAGCTGCTTCGAACAGCGGAGCCTGCTGCCAGCCCCGGGTGAGTGGGAGAAGAAGAGAGCCCAGCAGTGGAGTGGGGGAGGCAGGGACAGCGGGAGCAGGGGATGGGGGGGAGAGTCCCATGCCCCCCTCAGTGAAAGAGGGTGGGGGGGAGTTTCGTCTGGGCTCAGGAACAAGGGAGTGAGGCAGGCCAGCAGAGAAAACCCAGGAGTCCTGGCTCCCAGCCCCCGGTGTTCCAACCACTAGGCCCCGCTCCCCTCCGACAGCTGGGCTGGTTTGTGTCTCTCTGCCGGTGGCTGGCGAAGAGCTACTGGAAGGGAAGGAACATCTGGGGTGGGAGGTGGCATTTGGCTCCCACCTCTTCCTTCTCACGCCCCAACTCCAGGTGGCTCAGTCCCATGGGTGGGGGACGGGAGCTGGGAAGAACCCGGCTACAAATAGATGCCCAAAGGAAGGGGGAGTGGAGTGGAGTGGAGTGGTTAGGGCAGGGGGGGCTGGAAGCCAGGACGCCTGGGTTCCCTCCCCGACTCCGGGAGGGGTGTGGGGCCTAGTGGTTAGAGGGGAGGGCAGGAGGGCTCAGCGCCTGTTCCGGATTGTGTCCCGTTCACGGCGGGCTCTGGTGACTCTCCTGGCTCAGGGAAATGTTCCTTGTTTGCTTTTCACCTGATCTGATCGGGGACTGTGCAGGAAGCCGTCCCCCGCCCCCATCCCCACGCCTCAGCCGGGCCACGCAACAGGGGCCCTGTCTCGGGGGGGCTTTAACCACAATCCCAGGGCCCCCGGAGGTCCCTGAGAACTCTAGGGCTCTGTGCAGCTAAGAACTGGGCCCTGGCCGCCAGGAGCACGGGATCGAAAGCCTGCACTGAAGGAGATAACGAAACACTCGTTAGACCCACCCCCGGCGCTATCGGGTTCTCCCATCTTGTGGCTGCTTCTGGGGCCCGGCTCCACTGAACGCCGGCCCAGCCGCCTTTGTGTCCCCGCTCCGGAATGCGACAATGGAAACCCTCGTGGGGAACCAGTCCAGCTGGGCTGTCCTCGCTCGGGGGCCCTTCCAATCGCTCTTGGAACTCGGGAAACCACCTGCCTGGCCACCCCGCCCCACCCCCGTCTGCGGATTCACACAGCCCCTGCCCGGAGCTGTCCGGGCGTTACCGCGCTACGGGGACCAGCCTAGAAACTCACCTGGAACGGCAGCAAAAGCAACACCCTCCCTGCCCGAGCCGTCCAACATCCCGCGTCTGCCTCGCCCGGGATCCCCAGAGTCCTTCACACCCATGCGATTGTGCAACCAGAATAGATTTGGGCAGGTGGGGGGGAGGTTCCTTCTATTTGCCTTTGGGAGCCTTTAGGGTGCACCGGGGTCACATTTTGAAGCATTCTGCACAGCCCTGAGGGTGAGAAATCCCCCCCTCTTAGCCACCTGAGTCCAGGCGCCGGGGCTGTAAGGAAAACAACAATTATCTGGAGGCTGGTGACAAAATCATGACTTTCCAGGAGGCCCTTAGACACAACCCAAGGGTGAGTCGCAGGTCTCCCGGGAGAATATTTAAAACCAAACTCCAAGAAGCGTCTACGTTGTACCGTCGAGAAAAACATGGAGACTTTGGGGGTCTCTCGGGGCCACCAGTGTAGGTAGGAAAGGAAAATAACCAATCCCCTAGCTCTACAACTGGGGCATTTTGAAATCAACCAGTGCTCCCAGGAACATGACTCCAAGAGTTTGAAAGGAGCTGGCCGAGGCTCGTCCCTTGCATGCTTCCTGTTGCGTTTGCATGGAGGGTGGAGATTAAGGTTGTGCTGAGTTTTAAAATGGGCACAGGGGATGCCCTTGCACAATTACTGGCCCGTCGGCCTCCAATGGATGCCAGGGAAGGAACGGGCCGGCTGATCCAGGGGCCGGGTAATGAAGGACGTGCAAAGGGTGCCGCAAACCAGAGCTCTCCCACGACCCTGTGGGCCTCTTTCGCTGCGCTCGTCTGTTTGGCCGAGGACTCTCCCGTGGCTTCGCCTCTGCAGAGGTGAGTTCGGCTCCAGGCCCCATGACCGCTAGGAAATGAGCGTGACCCACGTTACAGGGGGTCACCGCCGGCCTGCTGACCGGTCTCCAAACGTACCGGTCCATGGAGACCCACCGTGGCGTGGGGGAGGGGTGGCCAGTCCTTGGACCTGAGCTCGTTAACGCAAATGACAGGGGCCACATTTGCAGAGGCCAGCAAACCTGCAGCGGGGCCTCCCAGCCGGGGTGTCCCGGTTATCGCTTGGCAGCTGTGCAGAGTGGTTAGAGCAAATCGCCCTCTTCCTCCCCCTGCACCTGCATCTCTCCGGGGCGGCCGGCCAAACACTCACTTTACAGGGCACCCTGCCGTGGGTGGGGGGGAGAGAGGGGGCGTTCCTCCGTTTGTCTTCGGTCTGAAGTCAGACGGACAGCTCACCCACCCTAACGACGGGCTTTTTGCCAAGACGGCCGATTATTCCACCTCGGCGACAACGTGCGCCGGGAACTCTGTGTCTGGTGCGTGCCGCTTTGTTTCCTTTAACGCTCGACCATTTCTGTCGGTTGCCAGTAAACCAGGGCTAGGCAAAACACGGCCCGGGGGATCCGGCCCGCCAAGCCACTGGATCTGGCCTGCAGCCCAGCCTGCCCTGGGGGTGCTGCAGGCATAGGTAAGCACCTTCCAGTTAGAGCCTGCCTCTGCCTCTCCTGCACCCCAACTCCCTCCTCCAGGTCACCATCTAAACCCTCTGTACTCCCCTGCGCCAGGTCACAACTGCGTCCCAGACCCTGTACCCCCTCCTATGCCCCTTCCCCAGGGTAGAATCCTCCCCTGCACCCAAACACCCCCCAGACCCTGCATCCGGTCACCACGCACACCCTCTGCAGTCTGCACCCCTTTTTCCCCTTCTCCCAGGTCACAATTCCCTCCCAAACTTTGCACCCCTGCCTAGTGCCCCTCTCCCAGGCCAGACCCCTCTCCTGTACCCATGCCCCCTCCCTGACCCTACACCCCTATCTCCTGGCCCAGGTCACAACCCTCTCCTTTTCCCAAACTTCCTCTCAGACCTCACACCATCACCTACACCCCAATCCCTTACCCTGTGCACCCTTCTGCGCCCAACCTCCATCCGAGACCCTGCACCCCCTCCACAGAAAAGTGCAGCCCTTGACCACTTTCCAAAATCTTGCCCTCCCAAAATTATTCCCTCCCCCCCCCCCTCAATAAACCTTTCGGCTCCCAACTCTAAAGGACCGGCCCAGGGGATTTGCTTGCATGACTGCTTGCTGGGCAGCGTGGCAAACGGACGTGCTCGGTGTGGCTAGCTGGGTGCCCTTTTGAGGGGGACCCCAGGCCTGGGCTGTCGGTCACCCCGTCTCCAGGCAATTGGCCCCGATTTGACCTCTCAGCGGTGCCCCCCGAAACCTCCTCTACCACAGGGAGAAAAACGGGGGGGAGAGGGGGAACCATGGGAATAAAGATTTTTTTAAAAACAGTGTGAGGGGCTGAGGGGGCTGGGAGCCAGGACTAACCCCAGCCCTGGGAGGGGAGTGGGGGCTAGTGGTTAGAGCAGGGAGGCGCAGGGGAGCTGCAGCTGTCTGCACTGTGTCGCAGGGAGCCCGGTGTTGCCGGCAGGGCTCAGCAGGGGGCGCTCTCCCCTTTCAGGGGCAAGGGTCTGAAGCAGAAGGCCCCCCGGGAGAGGCCGGGGCTCACCCCAGAACTGAGCCCAGAGGAGCCCAGGGCTGGGCTGGGAGGGGCTGCGGGTTGGGGGTGAGGGGCACCGGCAAGGAGTCAGAAATGGCTCAGTGGGACCCTGGGTAGAGTTGGAATCGGGCCGGGAAGACCCCTCCTCTGCCCCTCTTCCTTCCCCCCCCCAGGATGGAGCTTCCTTCCCTCCCCTCGGCCATGGCGGCCCTGGTCGCCTGGGTCCCCTTCTGGCAGCCCCTGCGGCTCCCTGCTGGTCCTGGCCATCGTGGCCTTATCCATGTTCTGCCACCTGAAGGGCTGGTACCTTCCCCGAGGTCAGAGGTTCCCCTTCCTGCACATCCAGGAACAGCCCCCCAACCATGGAGTGGGGCATGTGGACTGTGAACTCCAACGGGCGCCTGGGGAACCAGATGGGGGAATACGCCACCCTCTACGCCCTGGCCAAGATGAACGGGCGCCAGGCCTACATCCTGCCGGACATGCACCAGCAGCTGGCCCCGCTCTTCCGCATCACCCTGCCTGTGCTCTCCAGGGACGTGGTCCAGCGCATCCCCTGGAGGGATTACAGGCTCCATGACTGGATGTTGGAGGAGTACAGGCACATCGAGGGGAAATACGTCCGGCTCACGGGCTACCCCTGCTCCTGGACCTTCTACCACCACCTCCGGCAGGAGATCCGCCAGGAATTCTCCTTCCACGACCACGTCAGGGAGGCGGCCAACTGGTACCTGGCCGGGCTGCGTGGGCAGCGCCAGAACGTGACCTACGTGGGCGTCCACGTCCGGAGGGGGGACTACGTCTGGGAGATGCCCCAGGTCTGGAAAGGGGTGGTGGCGGACAAGGCCTACCTGGACAAGGCCATGGGCTACTTCCGGGCCAGGTACCAGGAGCCGGTCTTCGTGGTGACCAGCAACGGGATGGACTGGTGCCGGGAGAACATTGACGCCTCGCGGGGGGACATGTATTTCTCGGGGGACGGGAAGGAGTCGTCGCCAGGGAGGGATTTCGCTCTCTTGGCCCATTGCAACCACACGATCATGACCATCGGGACCTTCGGCACCTGGGCCGCCTACCTGGCTGGGGGGGGAAGGGGGGACAGACTGTTTGCTTGGTCTTCTACCTGGTCCCCAATGTAAGATGTGGGGTAAGGAAAAACCTGGCTTGCAGGCTGCCAACAGGACCTGCCGGAATAGTGGGAGAGTCTCTGGCTAGAGAAAGGGCAGTGGGGAGTTCAGGGTGTATCAGAGCAGATGTAGGTCAGGTGCAAAGAGGGATCAAAAGGACCTGGATTTGGTCTGTGGACCTTCTCCTAGGATCCACCAGAAGGGACCATCTTGTTCTTAGGCTGAACTGTGACCACAGGGGAGCTGGGAGTCGGGTTCAGAGGAGAAGTGAAGCCAACTATAAAAAAAAATAGGGGCGATGGGTAGCAATGTATATAAATCCGAAGCTAAGGGATGTAGAAAACTGATAAGGGAAGCAAAGGGACATAAGGTAATAGCTACGGCCCACAGAGTTAAAGAGAATAAGTAGATATTTTAAAGGTAAATTAGGAACAAAAAGATTCCTGCCAATCCTATTGGTCCATTTGAGATGGAAATGGAAGAATTTTCAATGCTGCAGGGAAGGCAGAATGTGTCCATAAATATTTTTGGTGTGGCTCTGGGAGAAACAAACGGATAATGTTGTCACAGTAGCTGGTAATGCAACCCGCTTTCCTTTCCACTGGGGACTTGGGTGGGTATTAATCAGCTGTTCCAAAAATGAGACAACTTAAAATCAGCAGGCTTTAGCGATATGCACTGAAGAGTTGTAAAGAGCTGGCCAAGGCATTAACTGCTCTGTTTCTGTTGCTTTTCCATCCATTTGTGGGCCTGGGACCCATCCAGAAGAAAGCTAAGAATGTGCCAATTTCTTGCTGCAGGGCCCAGAAAATCGACGTAAGGCTGGCTGACTCCAGCAATTGTAGCTGGAACTGTGTGTCTGATGTAGATTTTCTCCACCGGCGCAGACCCAGCTTTCGTATCACTTCCATAGGCATCGGCTAGCAGCTGGACTTGGTGATTGGCTCCCAAGAATGGTAAGAATTGAGCACAGCCCACGGTCAATGGCGTCACAGCTGGCCAAGTGCCATAGAGAGGGAGAGGGGGGCGGTGTTTGTGTGGGGAGGTCCCACAGGCGGGGTGTCAGAGCTCGGCCGTGAGTTTGCTAATGTGACTGACGTGGAAGAAACAATCAAATGTCACTGATCAAGTTTGCAGAGGCCACAAAGTCGGGGGGAGGAGGCCCCAGCTCGGGGCGATTGGTCATTGCTCAGTAGTGGGGTCAAGTGGTTAGAGCCGATTTCCCTTCCTCTGGTCCCCAGCATGGGGCCCATACCAGCTGCAGAGCCTGGATGTATTGGAGCCCGAACGTTTTGGAGCCGGACATTTTCGACAGCGGGGTTCTCACGTTCCAGCCCAGCTGCCTTCACCACCCATTTGGTGTGTGATAGACGGAGAGATCCCTTCCCACTCTCCCTCCCCCCGATTCAGCCACCCACAAGCCCTCGGGCCAGGGTGTAGCCCAGACATGCCCCCCTTCACAGAGCCATGTAAACCCATCCCAATCCTGTTCCAAAAGCCTTAAAGAGTTCCAGGAGTCCTGGCTCCCAGCCACGCCTCCTGCTTTTTCAAAGGGTCAGTTTCACCCAGTTGGAAAGAATTGGGAACCAAAGCAGCTGGGAGGAAGAATGTAACCAGACCCATGTAGGTGTTAAATTGAGGCATATTTACCAAACACCAGGTTAGGAGCACTCCCACAGCTGCCGTTCCACGCTCGGGGAAGACACCCATGCCGATTACAGACTCTGCACTGTGGTGTTGTGGTTGACAAACCAGCAAGAGGGTTCACACAGTGCAACTTTTGTTGGGGGATGGAAACTCCTAGTGTTGGCGACAAAAAACATCCAGCCCTAAGAGAGACTTTCGTCTTTTCCCCTCTCTTGATTGTCAACAAAGAGCCGGTGTGGAACTAGCTTCCACCAGTATCCTTCAATGCCTGCCTTGGTGGCTGTGCCCAGTGTTCTGTGATCTCTGTTGCCCTGCAGGCATGCACCCCTCTCCCTTCAAAGCTCCAGGAAGTATAAGGCAGCTGAGTGAGCTGCTCCATTTGGGGAACAAAGAGCAATTCATTGGAGTGCACCTGTCCTGCCTTGCCTTGCCCTGCTAGGAGCACAGTGGCTGCCAGGCTGCATTGCCACTTCGATGTTCCGCAGCACGAGAGCTCCCGGAGATACGAGGGAATCCAGAGAAGCAGGGATCAGCTCTGCCTTCTGTTACCTACCATCCCTGTGCTACTGGGGAGCCAGGGAGTGACACTCATGGAAAACCATCCCCCTCCTCTAGGCCTCTGCTAGAATCACAGACAAAGCAATGGAAAGGCCGGGGAAGACCCCTCCAGACAAGGGGGATAGAATTAAGGAAACAGCCCAGCCTCATCTGCATGGAAGGTAGCACAGAGAGATATCTCCATGATCATAAAGCATGGAGACCAGCTCTTCCAAAGCAGGAATCGCACTGAACTATGGGATACCGAAAGCAGAGAAGCACGGCCTGATGGGAAATCTCTGCTCCAGATGCTAATGAACCCAGGCCTGCTCACCCCCAAATTAGTCATTATCAGACCAACTCTAGTAATGGATCCAATTGACATCCAAACTACTGACACTGCCTAGTTGTTTTGTGAGCTCCTTCAGGGAACATCAGCCACAGCCAGGTGTGATCAATCTATTGTCTCGCCTCTGTTTACCCAGAAACAAATCCAGTGTCCTCCTCAAACTATTGTCCTATCCCTAGAAAAACTCCAACCCTTGCCCAAGAAAAACTGTTCTGATACCTGGGTTTAAAGTGCATCAGTTCCATTGAGACTTCTTCATCTCCTGTCTGATCGTGCTGGGGGCTCTGCTTTGCTCGTCTCCCGCCCTCTGGACCCCCAGCTCCCATCACCATCTGGGAACCCTGATCAGTGCAAAGCTCCATGGAGTGGTGAGGTCTCTCTCTCTCTTCCTTCCTTCCCCCCTCTAAGCATAGCCTCCTGACTCTGCCTTATGTACACTGTTATACGATTTGCTAGCCCTAACATTTGTAATCAGTTTCAATTTAGATTTAATATTGTAACTGTTTTGTGTGTTTGGCTTCCTATATATATATATCTTCACTACCCAGAAATAAATCACTTTCATTGTTAAGCTGGTTGCTTCTCTCTCTTTCCTTCTCTTTCGCTCACTCTTCCTCAAGGGGGGTTGTTTTGGTTTCCCCATTCGCTCTGCAACAACGCTTCTTGTACCCAAGCTAAAGATCCCTGTAGGGCCCAAAATCCTGTGGGGTTTGCTCATCGTGTGGTTTCCCAGCGAATGATTGTGGTGTGAAAGTGAACATAAGAACGGCCGTACTGGGTTAGACCAAAGGTCCATCTAGCCCAGTATCCTGTCTGCCGACAGTGGCCAGCACCAAGTGCCCCAGAGAGGGTGGACCGAAGACAATGATCAAGCGATTTGTCTCCTGCCATCCCTCTCCAGCCTCTGACAAACAGAGGCCAAGGACACCATTTTATCCCCTGGCTAATAGCCTTTTATGGACCTAACCTCCATGAAATTATCTAGCTTCTCTTTAAACTCTGTTATAGTTCTAGCCTTCACAGCCTCCTCTGGCAAGGAGTTCCACATGCTGACTACACGCTGTGTGAAGAAGAACTTTCTTTTATTAGTTTTAAACCTGCTACCCATTAATTTCATTTGGTGTCCTCTAGTTCTTCTATTATGGGAACTAATAAATAACTTTTCTTTATCGGCCCTCTCCACACCACTCATGATTTTATAGACCTCTATCATATCCCCCCTCAGTCTTCTCTTTTCTAAACTGAAAAGTCCCAGTCGCTTTAACCTCTCCTCATATGGGACCCGTTCCAAACCCCTAATCATTTTAGTTGCCCTTTTCTGAACCCTTTCCTAAGGCCAAAATATCTTTTTTGAGGTGAGGAGACCACATCTGTACACAGTATTCAAGATGTGGGCGTACCATAGTTTTATACAGGGGCAGTAAGATATTCTGGGTCTTATTTTCTTTCTTAATAATTCCTAGCATCCTATTTGCCTTTTTGACCACCGCTGCACACTGTGTGGAAGTTTTCAGAGAACTGTCCACGATAACTCCAAGATCTCTTTCCTGATTTGTCGTAGCCAAATTAGCCCCCATCATACTGTACGTATAGTTGGGGTTATTTTTCCCGATGTGCGTTACTTTACACTTATCCACATTACATTTCGCTTGCCATTTTGTTGCCCAATCACTCAGTTTGGTGAGATCTTCTTGGAGTCCCTCATGGTCTGCTTCTGTCTTGACTATCCTAAACAGTTTGGTATCATCTGCAAACTTTACCACCTCACTGCTTACCCCTTTCTCCAGATCATTTATGAATAAGTTGAACAGGATTGGTCCTAGGACTGACCCTTGGGGGACACCACTAGTTACCCCTCTCCATTCTGAAAATTTACCATTTATTCCTACCCTTTGTTTCCTGTCTTTTAACCAGTTCTCAATCCACGAAAGGACCTTCCCTCTTATCCCATGGCCATGTAATTTACACAAGAGCCTTTGGTGAGGGACCTTGTCAAAGGCTTTCTGAAAATCTAAGTATACTATATCTACTGGATCCCCCTTGTCCTCATGTTTGTTAACCCCTTCAAAGAACTCTAATAGACTAGTAAGACAGGATTTCCCTTTACAGAAACCATGTACCCTATACCCAAGTGGGGATAGGGAGGTGCTGAACTTGGGGGCGTATGAGCATGGCAGCTTAAAGTGCTGTTTAATCCAGCCCACTGAGTCCAAAGGCACATGAGGGTGCAGTGTGGCAATGCTGTGAAATCAGCCTGCTGAGTCCAGGGACATATGAGGGCTCAGCCTGTGAGTGCTGATGACCCAGTCCTCTCAGACGTGCTGTTAGTGGGTGTGAGTGTCTGTGTGTTGCTAAGGTGGGAAGAACCCCATCCTAGTTCCTGCAGGAGAGCTCCAGTGGGAGGGGGAATTGGCAGCAGGGAGAATTCAGCTCCATATGAGAGCACAAGTAAGCACTGTTGACAGCGCTTTTGTGGCCAAACCTTCCCCTTGTAGACACAGCCTGACCTGGTTCAGAGGGGAAGTGAAAGCTGCAGTCACACATGGAAGGAGGGGGGAAAGGGGATAGCGTATAAACCAGAACCTAAGTATTGTAGAAAATTGATAAGGGAAGCAAAAGGACAAAAGGAGACAGCTATGGCCAGCAGAGACAAGGATAATAAGGAGGCTGGGTTTTTAAAAAAATATATATTAGGAACAATTATATTGGTCGATGTTAGGTGGAAATGGTAGAATTATCAATAACATCGAAAAGACAGTATTGTTCAATAAATATTTTTGCTCTGTGTTTGGGGAAAAACATCCAGATAATCTTGTACCATCTGGTGACAATAACACGCTTTCCAGTCTGCTTATATCTCAGGAGGTTTCTAAGCAGCGCTTATCAAAGCGAAACATTCTAAAACCAGCAGATCCAAACACTTTCCAGTCAAGAGTTTTAAAAGAGGTGCCTCGGGAACAAGCTTTAACCATTCAGCTTCAGGATGGACTCATTTGGGGACCCCCCCAGGAGGAGGTTGGCAGAGTCAAGATCTTCTTGACCTCCCACCTGCCTCCATGCCCAGGAAAGGTCCATGATGATGCCCCCCAAACTCCCCAGCACCGTCTACCCTAGCTGGGGGCTGAACACCTGTTCCAGTGTATTCTGCTGGTGGCCTGTGGGCGGCTTCTTTTCTGCCCTTATGTCCTGCCCCGCAGCGGGGAGAGGTCGGCGTCAATCCCGATCCACTCGGGCAGGAAGGCGGCTTCCGGCTTGAAGAGGCGGAGGAAGGGGGAATCGGGGAGGGTGTAGTTGGACAAGTAAATAGTTTCCCCCCCAACCAGGTAGCCAACCCAGATGCCGAAGGTCCCGATGGTCATGATCGTGTGGTTGCAATGGGCCAAGAGAGCGAAATCCCTCCCTGGCGACGACTCCTTCCCATCCCCCGAGAAATACACGTCCCCTTGCGAGGCGTTAATGTTCTCCCGGCACCAGTCCATCCCGTTGCTGGTCACCACGAAGACTGGCTCCTGGTACTTGGCCCGGAAGTAGCCCATGGCCTTGTCCAGGTAGGCCTTGTCTGCCACCACCCCTTTCCAGATGTTGGGCATCACATGTACATAGTCCCCCCTCCGGACGTGGATGCCTACGTAAGTCACGTTCTGGCGCTGCCCACGCAGCCCGGCCAGGTATTTGTTGGCCTCCTCCCTGACATGGTCGTGGAAGGAGAATTCCTGGCGGATCTCCTGCCGGAGGTGGTGGTAGAAGGTCCAGGAGCAGGGGTAGCCCGTGAGCCGGACGTATTTCCCCTCGATGTGCCTGTACTCCTCCGACATCCAGTCGTGGAGCCCGTAATTCCTCCAGGGGATTCGCTGGACCACGTCCCTGGAGATCACAGGCAGGGTGATGCGGAAGAGCGGGGCCAGCTGCTGGTGCATCTCTGGCAGGATGTAGGCCTGGCGCCTGTTCATCTTGGCCAGGGCGTAGAGGGTGGCGTATTCCCCCATCTGGTTCCCCAGGCGCCCGATGGAGTTCACGGTCCACATGCCTGGATCCGTGGTGGGCGTTGTGGCGGGGGGCGGGGTGGGGGTTTGGGCTGGGGCCCCCCCCCTGGGCTTCAAGGGTGGAAGCCTCCACTCCATGGTGGGGAAACGGCCCTTCAGGTGGACGAAGATG
Source organism: Pelochelys cantorii (assembly GCA_032595735.1). Taxonomy (NCBI): domain Eukaryota; kingdom Metazoa; phylum Chordata; order Testudines; family Trionychidae; genus Pelochelys; species Pelochelys cantorii. The sequence goes on along the minus strand of CM064358.1, from coordinate 9,935,712 downwards.
GAGAGGCTGAGGATGGCGAGCAGGTAGAGGATGAGCTGGAGGGGCGCCCGGGAGATAACGCTGGAGAGTGTCATGGTGCCCGGCCGTGGTGCAGGAAGGGGGTCCCGGCCTGGGGAGAGAAGGAATAGTGGGTAGTGAACGGAAGGGGGGGAGCTGGGGAGGGGGACGGTTAGGGGCAGATGGGGGAGGGCTCTCCCAGGCCCAATGACCCCTGTTCTGCCCCCTAGGGGTCGCCCGCTCCAGCCGCATTTCATGAGAGAAGCAGAGGGGCCAGGTGTCTGGGGGCCGAAGCCCCACAGCCCCCTCCATCCGGATGGGCCCCTTCAGCCCCAAGCGGACACAGGGCCAGGCAAGAGCAGTCAGAGGAATAGTGCCCCCCCCCAGCCCTGCCGGTGCCCCTTCCTCCTGCCCTGCAGCCCCTGCCCCCCCAGCCCTGCCAGTGCCCCCCCAGCCCTGACCTGCAGCCCCTGCCCCCCCAGCCCTGCCGGTGCCCCCCCTCCCTTCCACCTCGCAGCCCCTGCCCCCCCAGCCCTGCCGGTGCCCCCCCTCCCTTCCACCCCACAGCCCCTGCCCCCCCAGCCCTGCTGGTGCCCCTCCCTTCCACCTCGCAGCCCCTGCCCCCCTAGCCCTGGGCTCCCCCCACCCTCCTGGTGCCCCTCACTCCCACCCTGCAGCCCCTGCCAGTCCTGCCCTGCCCCCCCCAGCCCTGCCGGTGCCCCTCCCTCCCGCCCCACAGCTCCTGCCCCCCCAGCTCTGCCGGTGCCCCTCCCTCCTGCCCCACAGCCCCTGCCCCCCCAGCCCTGCCAGTGCCCCTCCCTCCTGCCCCGCAGCCCTTGCCAGCCCAGCCCTGGGCCTTCCCAAACAGACCTGGGGGGTGGGGGGTGGGACGAGGATGGGGGGGGCTCCATTTGAGCAGGGAAGGGGGGACAAAGAGCAGCCGCCCCTCCCGAGTTCCCCACTGGAGGGGGTAAGGCAGCTCCCAGGCGGAGCCCTGCGCCGTGCCCAGCCTTGGCGTGAGCGTTCTGCGGCCACGAGGGGTCCAGGGGCAGGAGCCAGCGGGTTGCTGGTAAACAGAGGCAGGGCCCTTAAAACTAGCAAGGGCTGGGGGGTTGAGAAGGCTCCGGAAATCCAGCCTGCAGAAGAGGCCCCCTCTGCCTGGGGGGGACAGGGGGTGCATGCGGGGGGGGGGGGGCTCCAGAAAAATCCCACCAGGTGTCAGCGCCGTGCATTCAGAACCGGGGAGCTTTGCGGGCGGGGGTGAAAAGCAGGCGCCCGTGCCCAGGCCAGGCTGGCTGGGTACAGAGGCGTTCCCACTCTACCTGCGCTCCTTCCGCGGTCGCTGGGGGAGCCGAGTGCCTCCCGAGGTCTAACTCTCCTCCCAGCCGCGCCTGGCTGTTCTCCCGCTGGGCCGGGTGGCGCGCCCACCCACCTGCCCTGGCCGGATTTTCAAAGCAATTCAGTCTAGGGGCTTTGGCGCTTTGGAAACCCCACTCCAGGCCCCGCTGCACCTTTGGGTGCCCAGAAGGGTTTGAAATTCTGGCCTGGAAGGCCTGGGGCTGCGGTGAGGCAGGAAGTCCATGGCGGGAGAGGGAAGCAGGTCTCTTAGCTCCGTAGTGCACAAAGCAACAAAGCCGCCTCTCTTGGCTAGATAGGAGCATAACCAAGGCGACCGGCTCTCGGAGACTCTAGCATACAGCCCCGAGAGGCTGGGAGGGCCGCAAGGAGCAACGCATCGCGGAGGTTAGGAAGGACGCAGAAAGCACATCAGGTGAGAGGAGAACTTTGACCTGTGGCAGGTGTTGCCCTGCGCTGGCAGGGCCGCACAACGGCTGCCAGGCAATCGGGCATCGTCCTGGAGACCTGGGTTTTGTGGTGAGGGTGGGAGAAGGAACAGAGGGGAGGTGCCATCGCCATGTCGGACACGGAGGCCTTGGGCTCCCTCCTGGACCCACTTCTACGCCGGCCTCATGCACAGAGAGTGTGGGCCCAGAGCCGGAAAAAGCCAACCATTCCGGGCGCGATTTCTCTTCGTCGCCGGACACCCTCTGTGTGCACAGAGCCGCCGGAAAATGTATCCCGGGGCCTGTGGGTATCAAGTGGGCAGCCCTGGATGGTCTGGCTCAGAGATCTGAAGTGTAAAGTTCTGAAGCACGTGTTAGTTCCCACAAGGGGGGGCATTGGTGGAAATACAACTCTTACTTGATGAAGGAGGAGAAGGTTGGAGCCGCTAACATTCATGGGGAGAGCTGCCCAGAAGTCCCAGTCTGTTTATTTTCCTTTCCTGCCCGCTGTGGTCCCAAGAGGCCCCCCCAAAGTCTCCGTGTTTTTCTCCGCGTTAAAATGCGGAAGCTTCTTGGCGTTTGGTTTTGAATATTGCCTAAGGGCCTCCAGGAAAGCGGCGAGCCGTTAAGCAGAAAGGAGAAGCAGCGTTGCTAGCTCTCACGATTTTGTCACCAGCCTCTGCTTAGTTGTTGTTTTCCTTACAGCCCCGGCGCCTGGACTCAGGTGGCTAAGGGGGGAGGGATTTCTCACCCTCGGGGCTGTGCACAACGCTTCAAAATGTGACCCCGGTGCACCCTAAAGGCTCCCAAAGGCAAATAGAAGGAACCGCTCCTCCCCCCCGCCTGGATCTATTCTGGTTGCACAATCGCATGGGTGTGAAGGACTCTGGGGATCCCGGGCGAGGCAGACGCGGGATGTTGGACGGCTCGGGCTGGGAGGGTGTTGCTTTTGCTGCCATTCCAGGTGAGTTTCTAGGCTGGTCCCTGTAGCGCGGTAACGCCCGGACAGCTCCGGGCAGGGGCTGTGTGAATCCGCAGACAGGGGTGGGGCGGGGTGGCCAGGCAGGTGGTTTCCCGAGTTCCAAGAGCGATTGGAAGGGCCCCCGAGCGAGGACAGCCCAGCTGGACTGGTTCCCCACGAGGGTTTCCATTGTCGCATTCCGGAGCGGGGACACAAAGGCGGCTGGGCCGGCGTTCAATGGAGCCGGGCCCCAGAAGCAGCCACAAGATGGGAGAACCCGATAGCGCCGGGGGTGGGTCTAACGAGTGTTTCGTTATCTCCTTCAGTGCAGGCTTTCGGTCCCGTGCTCCTGGCGGCCAGGGCCCAGTTCTTAGCTGCACAGAGCCCTAGAGTTCTCAGGGGCCTCCGGGGGCCCTGGGATTGTGGTTAAAGCCCCCCCGAGACAGGGCCCCTGCTGCGTGGCCTGGCTGAGGCGTGGGGATGGGGGCGGGGGACGGCTTCCTGCCCAGTCCCCGATCAGATCAGGTGAAAAGCAAACAAGGAACATTTCCCTGAGCCAGGAGAGTCACCAGAGCCCGCCATGAACGGGACACAATCCGGAACAGGCGCTGAGCCCTCCTGTCCTCCCCTCTAACCACTAGGCCCCACACCCCTCCCGGAGTCGGGGAGGGAACCCAGGCGTCCTGGCTCCCAGCCCCCCCTGCTCTAACCACTCCACTCCCCTCCCCCTTCCTTTGGGCATCTATTTCTAGCCAGGTTCTTCCCAGCTCCCATCCCCCACCCATGGGACTGAGCCGCCCGGGCCTGGGAGGGGGTTGGGGGCGTGAGAAGGAAGAGGTGGGAGCCAAATGCTACCTCCCACCCCAGATGTTCCTTCCCTTCCAGTAGCTCTTCGCCAGCCACCGGCGGAGAGACACAAACCAGCCCAGCTGTCGGAGGGGAGCGGGGCCTAGTGGTTGGAACACCGGGGGCTGGGAGCCAGGACTCCTGGGTTTTCTCTGCTGGCCTGCCTCACTCCCTTGTTCCTGAGCCCAGAGGAAACTCCCCCCCTCCCCAACCCCTTCCTCCGGGGCGGGGGGGCATGGGACTCTTCCCCCTCCTGTATCCCCTGCTCCCTCTGTCCCTGCCTCTCCCCTCTCCGCTCCCCCACCCCCATCCCATACCTGGGCTCCCTGGCTCCCACCCCGCCCGGCAGCACCTGTCAGCAGGAGCGATCCAGCCCGGGGCTGCCAGCAGGCTCCAGTGCTGGGAGCAGCTGGGCTCCTCTGTGCCCGGGTGGATGGGAGGGGACCGGAGCCCTGCCTCCGGGGGTGGGGACAGGGCTGACTTGGTGCCTTGACTCACCTGGCTTCCCAGGCCCGGTTGCTCACGACCCCAGTTCCTCCAGGCCTGGCAATTCCTGGCCGCGGGGCCCCTGCCAGGGGAGAGTGTCCCCTAGTGCGCCCTCGCCTTCCCGCCCAGCACTGGGCCCAGCGGGGCAGTGGGACCGGCCTGGCTCCCCCCCTCCCCCAGCCGAGCCTGCCGCTCATTAACACCGTGTCCCCATGCCCAGGGAGAACGAGGCCACTACCGGCGAGGGGTGTGCCAGGCTGCGCTGCTGGCTCGGTGCCACACATTGCGGCTCGGGGTGAGGCCAGAGTATCCTGGAGCTTGGCCAGCCCCACACACCTGCCCAGGGCCCTGTGTACCTGTGGGGAACAGGGTGGGGGTCAGCAGGGGGGCGGGTTCCCCTGGCAGGCAGGGCTGCCCCATTGCCCCAGGGCACTGCCAGGGGGCGCTCTTTACTCTCTGGCAGTCTGGGCCAAGCTCTGGATTAAATGTAACTCAGGGGAGAGACCCCAGAAGTCCCCAATCCAGAGCCAGCTATGCCCCTCCCCCCGATCTCTTTGGGGGGCAGCCAGTGTCTGGGGGGGCGCGGAGCAGTATCCATTAATGCCACAACTCTGTCAGACTAGTTTGACCCTGAACATGGAGAAACAGGACTCCCGGATTCCCTCTCCGGCTCAGGGAGGGGAGTGGGGTCTAGCGGTTAGAGCAAAGAAAAGTGGAACTCCCCGGATTCCCTCTCCGGCTCAGGGAGGGGAGTGGGGTCTAGCGGTTAGAGCAAAGAAAAGTGGAACTCCCCGGATTCCCTCTCCGGCTCAGGGAGGGGAGTGGGGTCTAGCGGTTAGAGCAAAGGAAAGTGGAACTCCCCGGATTCCCTCTCCGGCTCAGGGAGGGGAGTGGGGTCTAGCAGTTAGAGCAAAGAAAAGTGGAACTCCCGGATTCCCTCTCTGGCTCAGGGAGGGGAGTGGGGTCTAGCAGTTACAGCAAAGGAAAGTGGAACTCCCAGATTCCCTCTCCGGCTCAGGGAGGGGAGTGGGGTCTAGCGGTTAGAGCAAAGAAAAGTGGAACTCCCCGGATTCCCTCTCTGGCTCAGGGAGGGGAGTGGGGTCTAGCGGTTAGAGCAAAGGAAAGTGGAACTCCCAGATTCCCTCTCCGGCTCAGGGAGGGGAGTGGGGTCTAGCGGTTAGAGCAAAGGACAGTGGACCTCCCGGATTCCCTCTCCGGCTCAGGGAGGGGAGTGAGATCTAGCGGTTAAAGCAAATGAAAGTGGAACTCCTGGATTCCCTCTCTGGCTCAGGGAAGGGAGTAGGAGCTAGTGGCTGGGGGGGAGCGGCTGGGCCTCGGCACACACCCCTATCCGGGATGTATTTTTTACTATCATTTCCAGCAATTCTTCCGACAGGGAGTTTTGTTCCTTATCTCCCTTTCATCTCAGCCAAGCTGACGCAAAGGGGAAATTGCTCCCAGCCTGGCTTCCCACCACCCGGTCCTCTCCCTCCCAGCCTCTGCACAGCCCCCTCTGGGCCTATCATGGGGAGCAGTCAGGGAGAACTCGACAAAGAAGCCCACAGCTATATCGCTCCCTTAATGCCCCACCCGTGCCCAAGCTGGGTCTGAGGAGCCCAGGGCTGGGCTGGCAGGGCCTGCGGGGTGGGAGTGAGGGTCAATGGCAGAGCTGGGGGGCAGGGGGTGTGGGGCGGGAGTGAGGGGCACTGGGAGGGCTGGGGGAGCCCAGGGCTGGGCTGGCAGGGGCTGTGGAGTGGGAGTGAGGGCAGGGATGGGGGGGCTGGGCTGGCCTGGCAAGGCTGAGGGGCAGGGGGTGTGTGTCAGAAGTGAGGGGCACTGGCAGGGCTGGGGGGCTGGGGGTGGGGCCTGGTGAAGAGGGGGCTGCAGGTCGGGAGTGAGTGGCACTGGCAGTCTGAAGAGCTGTAGGCTTGAGGCCTGGTGGGCAGGGGAGCCATTGCAGATGGGGGGGGGCGAACTGTGCATGCCCTAATGGGGTGGGCACGAATGAGAGCATGGGGGGGGGGCAGACCAAGGACAGCAGCTTCAGCAGTGTTCCTGAGCATGCTCAGTACAAGCCAAGCAGAAAATTGGTGGGGGGGGGCATTCCATTTGTCCCCTCCCCCCACATAACACCTCTTTCTGGGGCTACTAAGGCACTGGGCACCTCTCGGTTTTTGGCAGCTCGGTAGCCGGTCTGGCGGGAGCACCGTATCGAACGCCTACATACAAGACAGAGCATGAAATAAATATTAGCGCCACTCAGCTCTGACACTAGCATGTCCTGGCATCGTGCGGCCTGAAAGTTTTAATGTACCCTCTTTGCTACTAACTGCCCCAGTGCCCCAGGGCAGCGCTAGGGGGCGCTGTGTTGCAGGGAGCAGGGCAGCAGGGCCAGCAGGGGGCGCACTCCCCTGGCAGGCAGGGCTGCCCCATTGCCCCAGCGCTAGGGGGCGCTGTGCTGCAGGGCTGATCGCTAGGGGGCGCTCTCTGCTCTCTGGCAGCCTGGGCCAAGCTCTGATAAAATGTAACCCAAGGGAGAGACCCTGAACCCAGAGCCAGCTACCCCCCTCCCTCCCAATCTCGGGGGGGGCAGCCAGTTTCTGGGGAGGGGGGGGCGGAGCTGAATCCATTAATGCTGGACTAGTTTGACTGCGAAGGGGAAGCAGCTCTGTCTCCCCGGCTCGGGGACAGAGAGAGTGAGTGTGTGTGTCAGCACTGTCCTGTGGTTGGGTTTATTTTAGATCCAAGGGAAACCAGGACACTCCAGAGAGACTTAACCACTTTCTTATTCACTGCCAGCTTTAAGCAGTTAACACAGTTGTTTAAGTTTTACAAGCCTTGAAACCCATTACGACACAATGTAAACCTTAAATACGATAGATTCTAGAGCAATTAATACAGTCCAAAGCAACGCAAAAGCAGTTACTAGAAGATCTACTCGACTACAATAATAAAGCCTAGTTCACTGACACGTCACCCGTATGCCACCTACAGTGCCAGGCAGGAGGTCGTGGACTCTGATTCCCACCCGTCGGGACACCAGGCACTGGGTCGCCGGTGGGAAGGGGCTATTACTTTTAGTTACATTGAGCAGGACCTGGGGGGCTCGCTCCTGCCCATTCCCGCCTGTCGATTGTTCTTACTAAGCCCACTTTATAACAAAGCGAGACTTGGTCGTTCTAATACTATCGACCGATCGATTACGTGTTGGGTAGGAGACGTCACATGCCCCTATTGGGGTACATCCTGCTACTCCAGGAAAACTGTGTGCATAGTTGACAGTTTTATGGCTGCCTCTATCATTTTTGCTTATCAGAACCAGAAGTACCAGGACACGGTTGCTTGCCGTGTGTTCTTGCCCTGGTCTCGCTGGGCCCTTAACCTGCATTGTTATGCAAAACATTCCTGCCTCCCGAAGCTCCCCCCCCCCCCGCCCCAACCTTGCCTGGTGCTTTTGTGCACCACACTTGAGACAGGCCTGGGTTTTGCTTTTCAGGGAGCCGCACTGTGGCCGAGGCAGATGTTTATGGTCAAGGCAGGGCGGTCCAGGCTCCCCTACACAGGACTCCTGGGCTCTCTCTCAGTCCTGGAAGGAGAGTGGGGTCTAGTGGTTACAGCAGGGGGGCAGATACATCTGGATTCTATATGGGTCAGACCGACGGTCCATCTAGCCCGGTGCCCTGTCTGCTGCCAGTGGCCAATGCCAGGTGCCCCAGAGGGAGTGAGCAGAACAGGGAATCATCCGACGATCCCTCCCCTGTTGCCCGTTCCCAGCGTCCAGCCTCCGAAGGCGAAGGGCCGGCTCCCGCGTCTTCTCCCTCGCCTCAGCGCCTCTCCCCCGCCAGCTGGGGGACGGGGAGACATGGGTGTGGGTGGGGAAGTGCCGGGCAGATGGGGCCGGTCCTTGCGGGCAGGCCGGAGGCCTCGCGAAGCGGAAGGGCGACGCCCCAGGCGCGCCTGGTGCCAAAGTAAACGCAGTGTTACTGAGAAGCAAACTGGCGTGACTCCCAGGGAATTAGCCACATGCTCCCCGGCCCTGGGGCTGGCCGGGGTCCCAGCTGGGCAAAGCCGCCCTGGCACAGGGGGGACGGCACCCGGCGGGACGCACGGGGCAGGCCCCAGCAGCCTGACTTCCCACAGCAGCCGGCCCCGGCAGCTCAGCCCCGGGCGAGGAGACGGAAGGTGCCGTGCTCCGGCGCCCGCACACGGGGGGAGCCCAGGGAGAAGGGGGAGTGGGCAGGGCCACCGACCGGGGGGGCCAAGAGGGCAGCTGTCCCCTGCCCCGGTGACTTCAACGCCCGAGCTCCGGGGCCTTTTCAGTCGGTGCCGGAAGCCCCGGGGCAGCGCAAAAGGGGAGTCCCCAGCCCACCCCTTCATCCTGGAGCCCCTGCTGGGGGGGACGGTGACGGTGCCTAGCATCTGCCCTGCTGGTGGGGGCAGGCCTGGGCGGGCTGGGAACAGGCCTGCAGGGTGCAGCGACCGGGAGGGGCTCCCCAGGGAGCAGGCTGGGACGGGGGGATGGCTGGGCCCCCTCGCCCGATGCTTGGCTGGAGACGAGCCGCAAACCCCTCCAGGGGCTGCGCTCACTCGGCACAGCCACATGAGGAGGCCCCGCGTTCAGCCAGCCGGCATGGAAACCCCTGGAGCCGTTCGGGAGCCACTCGGAGAAAGGCCCTGGCCAGCTCCCCCCCGCCGCGCAGGAAGACGCCGTCCCGCATGGCGCGGAACCAGGCGCATCGCCGGACAAGGTCACCCCTTCGCTGGGGGGGGGCGGGAGGCATGGCAGCCCCCCGCACCGGCGAGCGCCTGGGGAGAGAGCCGGCGCGGCCCGGGCTCCCCGCAGAGATGGGACATGGCTCCGGGCAGGAAGTGGGAGTCAGAAGCAATAAAAGAAGGGGTCTCTCTACTGCTGGCCAGATCCCGGTTCGCCAGCCGCCCTCCCACCAGCGGTGAGTGGGGGGCTAGTGGCTGCTGAGGGGGGTGGGTGTGCCCGGCTGGGGACCGGGTCCAGCTGCCGCATTTGGGGCCGGCTCCTCCCCCGGCCACAGAGAGCCAGCCCCTGGTCGGATCATTCGGCTCCCTACAGCCTGGCTGGCAGACTGCGGCCTCCCCCCATGGCCTCTGGCGGGGCTGACTCCCCAGGGGAAGCTCCCGCCCTCTGGCCAGGAGGAGCCAAGCCTTGCGTGTGTCAAAGCCCCGCACTGCGTTGGCAGGGGGAAGATTCTCCACCCCTCAGCTAAGCTCTGCCGCAGCAGGGAGGAAGCTGCTTCTGGCCTGTTTGCTTAGCACCCGCTTCGCACCCTGCCCCACTCTCCCACCTGCCCCCTCTGGCTGCTTCGCTGATGCCCCCGTGGGCAGGTTCCCATCCTCGGGGCTTAACCCCTTCCTGCCTGTGCTGTCGCCAGGGGCCAGGAGGCGTCTGGGTTGCGCTGGGGGCCAGCATCAGCACGGCGGTATGAACTGCCTTTCGACTCCCTGTGTCTGAGGAGGTGGGGGGGGGACGAGCTGCTTCCAGCCATTGCGGGGCGAGGGGGCAGGAGGGGAGAGGCAGCGTCTGGAAAAACATGGGCCAAGTCATCCCTGCACCCCAGCCCGTCAGCTGGAAGCAGCTCCCGTCCCGTCCCTCCCAAAGGCTGCTGGGCGGGGCGAGGGGGGGCATGTCTGTGACCCTGCATCTCCCCAGTTGCCTGGAGAAGACGCAGCATCAGGCCCCAGGAGAGGCGGGCTCATGGAGGGCGGGGAGCACTGGGTCGGCCGGGGCAGAGGACTCCCAGGGTCTCGCCGAGGGCAGTCGGGGCTAGTGGTTAAAGCAGGGGAGGGCTGGGTGATTGGTGCACGGGGAGATGTGCGTGCCCCCGCTCTCCGTGCAAGCCGCAAAGACGAGAAGGTGGATACAGAGAGGCAGCCCGCGACAAGGCGGGGACCTGAAATACAATAGAAATGTGCGGCTGAGACGCTCAGCCTGCTTAGATTGGGCAAGAACTCGATGGAGCGGTTCCCCCCTGCAACACCCTCGATATTGCAGCTCATGACAAAGAGGTTTCGCCCTTGAAACCCAGCCCCGTCCCCGCTGCTGAAATCTTCTGCGTGACTTGCAGCGTAGGCGGGGGAGGAGGAGGAGATAAACCAGCCCCCCCTCCTCCCCCGTGCTCTGTTTTACGCCCTTGGTCCATGCAGAGCACTCAAGTCCAGGCATAGCTGCTGAGCCGCGTACCCTGTACGCTGAGCCTTTGGGGAGATTCGGAGGCCGCCACACTGGCTCGCTGAGCGCCCAGCCTGTTTCGGTGGGTGGTGCACATCCGCACCTGTGCATGCGACAAAAATTATTCCGCCTAGCTGTCTCGCAGGACAGTGGTGGGTGATGCCGATTCAGCACCCTCCCCAGGGGCTGGGGACCTCCCTTGTCCCCGAGAGCTGTTATCTGGGCGCTTCCCAAACCCCGTTCTCATCACGTCCGCTGCCTGGGCGAGGCTTGGCTTTCCCCAGCTCAGGACTTGCAGCTCGGCCTGGCCTTGTCCCCGCGAGACACAAAGGAGGAATTGGGGGGTGGCAGGTTGTGACCCCAGAAATGTCCCAGATTGCAATGCTGCAGGGAGGGGGCAAGGATGCAAGGTGGCGGGAGGGGGCAGAGCAGGGACGGGAGGCTGCCGGGTGGGGGTTGGCCCCTGGTTGGCGTATTGGGGGTGGCCATTCCCTGGTGGACGGGACCAGGAGGCAGAACCGTCCGCACATGGATGGAAAAAACGAGAGGGAAGACTGCGGGCCTCGCCTGTGAAAGCAGTACAGGGTAAAGGCACACCAGGCCAGGTTTCACGGGAGGAGGCCAGCGGGACGCGTTTTTCTGGGCCGCGAGTTTGGTGGGGCCCTACTGGTGAGCTTGCAGATGGAAGCCGCTGACCTGAGAAATAAACCTCACATGCCCGCCTCTCCGCTTTCTTTCCCAGGCGAGATTTGCATCGAGCTGTGATTCATCCTATAGGCTGGCAGGTTGGTGCCTGCACTTCCCCACCCTCCTCCCCGTGACAGGAGTCAAACAGCCTCCAGGAGACGGTGGCATCTGTTTTTTCCATGGTAGCCAGTTCCCGAGAAGGCCTTGGCGGGTCTGGTTCCTCAACAGTTCACCCGCCGCCTTTGCCCTGTGTGACCCGCAAGGCTGGAGGTGAGTTTCTCTCCGTCGCACACACTGCAGTCGCACACCCCCTCATAGCCATCCGTCGTGCCTTCGCATGCAGCACGAGAGAGTATCATGGCTGCCAACTTTGTAGGTAGAGTACGTACGGGGGGGGCAGGGGAGGGAACAGGCTGCTTAGCACCAGCATTCCCTCTCATCTTTTCCAGCCACGTGCGGATTTTTTCTGTCCCTGTGCGGAATAAATTTTTAAATGCGCACCAAGGCATATGCAAATGTGCACCACCCATGGAACCGCAAAACCTCACTGTGGGCAATGTGGGCGCTCTGCTAATTAGCTGATTATTCAGCACATGGATGGAAAAGATTAGAGGGAATGCAAGTGCCTGGCTGCCAGGGGAACATTGCTTGGCACCCACCAGCCAAAAGCAGGAATGGGATGACGTCGGTGCTGCTCACAGCTTCTCCCCGTAGGACGGGGGGGTTGTTTCCAAACGGAGGCGGGGGATTCTGATAACGAAAGAGTTACCGTTCGATTAAATGAAGGATCCTTCCCTGTCCCCGGGAGCACGGCCAGGCACCCCACTTAAAAGAGAGGAAACCGAAGGGTCCCATCTCAGAATGGAGAGAAGGAACTAGAGGTGCCCCCCCAGCGCAGATGTGCCATTTCAGATTTTTGGGGGGGGGTGTGCATGTGGCAATGCGGGGGGTGGAGTGAGGGCCTGAGGCAGGGCAGACTGAGAACAGGGGCTTCAGCTGTGTTACCAAGCATATTCAGTACAAATCAACCCCCCCACCTCTCTCCCCCCACACAGATCTCCCCTTTCCAGGAGCTACCAACGCACTAGACATGTTTCCCAATTTTATTTGGCCACGGAACCTTTCAAAAAAAAATGCCAGGGAAAACTGGATGACCAAAAAACAAAGTAGAAAAACCGTCAAGCAAAAAAAAACCCCATTGGCCCGCCCCTAAAACCAACTCGGGGGGGGTTGGTGATTGGGTTCTCGTGGAACCCTTACTTTCACTTCGCAGAAACACTGCACTAGAAAACTCTAGGGTTTTTTTGGGCAGATATTTAGCAATTTGCTGACCGGAGCACTGTATCTAATGCCTATAGAAAAGAAAATAAATTAAATAACTATTAGACCCACTCAGCTCTCACACTAGCATGTCCTGGCATCTTGTGGCAAGTCACTTAAGGAACACTAGTTGGCCTTAAAATTGTATTGGAGTGGGATCTGGTGGATTATAGCCGATACATCTGGGCTTTATATAAGAATATCAGACTGGCCAGATTGGGTCAGGCCCATGGTCCATCTAGCCCAGTGTCCTGTCTGCCGACAGTGGCCAGTGCCAGTTGCTTCAGCAGGCATGAACAGAACAGGGAATCAATCATCAGATGATCCATCCTTCGTCGCCCATTCTCAGCTTCTGGCAAACAGAGGCTTGGGACAACATTCCTGCCCCCCCCCCCGGCTAGTAGCCATTGATGGGCTCTGACCTCTATTAACTTATTTTGTTCTTATTGAAACCCTGTTATAGTTTGGGCCGTTCCCCCGTCCCTTGGCAATGAGTTCCACAGGTTAACCGGGTAGAAATAATTTGTTTGGTTTGTTTTAAACCTACTGTCTGTACAGTCCATGGGATGAGCTTCTTGTGTCATGTTAGCGAAGGTGTAAATAACATTTCCTTATTCTATCCGTCTGCGATTTTCTAGACCTCGAACACATCCTCCCCCTTTTAGTCATGTCTTTTCCAAGCTGAAAAGTCCCAGTCTTGTTAATCTCTCCTCATACGGAAGCTGTTCCTTACCCCGAATCGTTTCTGTCCCTTTTCCAAATCCAATAGATCTGTTTTTAAAAGGGGGGTGACCAGATCTGCAGGCCGTATTCAAGCCATGACTTGATATAGAGGCAAAATGATATTTTCTGTCTGATTATTTAGTCCTTCCCCAATGATTGCCAATTTTCGGTGAGCTTTTCCGACTGCCCCTGCACACCGAGCGGATGTTTTCAGGGAACTATCTACACAAGCATCCCAAGATCTCGCTCTTGAGTGGGAACGGCTATTTTAGACCCCACCGGTTTTGTATCAGTAGCTGGGATTCAGTTCTTCCATGTGCATCGCTGGGCGCTTGCCGACACCGAATTCCACCTGCCCTTGTGTCTCCCCCTCGCCCAGGCTTATGAGGCCCCCTTTGTCACTCTGTGCGGCCAGCTGTGGGCTTAACGAGCTTGAGTAATTGTGTATCCTTGGCAAATTTTGCCACCTCCCCGGTCACCCCTCTGCCCAGATCATTTCTGAAGAGTGGCCCCAGTGGAGCTCCCCTGTTCATTCCTGCCCTTCCTTTCCTCTCTTTCCTGAGGAGAACCCAGAAATGTTTTCCTGCTCTTCTGAGGATCCTTCAATTACTGGAATGACAAGTCCTTTGTTACCTCCATCATCCTGCCTCCCTCTGCTTATGAGCAAACTCCCTGCCCCCAAGGCAAAGCGGGGAGCAACCCAAGTTTGGGCGCAGCTAAGAGCTGCCTCCGGGGGCAGGGCGTGCGATTTCAGTAGACCTCAAGTATGAAACCCAGGGGTTCCAACTTCAGGAGGGCTGCAGTCCCCCCCGGCTCCCCCAAATGGTGCTTCTGCCCCAGCGGCTTGTACTGGGACCAGTCCTAGCCATAAATGGGCTGCAAAAAGGGGGGGGGGGCATGGAGGTGCCAAAGTTTGCAGCTGATACAAAATTATTCAGGCTAGCAAAATCCAAAACAGACTGCAGAGGGTTTCAAGGAGATCTTGCAAAACTGGGTGACTGGGCAAATGGCCAGCGAAATTTGGCATTCAATGCAAAGCAAAGTAGCATCTCAGCCGGATGTTTCAGCTGGAGAAGCGAGCTCGAAGGGCAGGTCTACGCAGCAGGGCTGACGTCAGAATCAGCCCTGCAACTTCAGGTACGTCAATTTCGGCTTTGGCTGCTGTCTACGCCGCAGGAAGTCGGAGAAAGAGCGCTCTTCCTCCAACTTCCCAGGCTCCTCGTGACATGAGGCTTACGGGAGCCGGAGGAAGGAGTCCTCCAGCACGCTGTTATTCCGAAATAAAGGCTTGCAGCGGAGGCGCGCTCTGTGTGATCTCGGAATCATGTCGTCCGCGATGTGGGCGCGCCCTAAGGCGCTGCAGGACAATTCGTCGTTTTTTCCGTTTTTTTTCAGGAAGGCTACGCCTAGACGGCGGCGCGATTTCGGGATCCCGCAATAGCTATTCTGCGTCTTTGTAAGCAGCCCGTGATCTCGAAATAGCGTTCGAAATAACGGGCGCGCTATTCCGGCGTCCCTGCAAGCTGTTCTCCCACGAGGGCTAAGGGGCCTTTCGGAAGGGCGGCGGAGTTAGAAAGTTGGCGCTGTGTAGATCATGCCTGATTGCGCAATAAGCTATTTCTCCGTTAGATCGAAAAAAGGGCCGCAATCTGAACATAAGAACGGCCGTACTGGGTCAGACCAAAGGTCCATCTAGCCCAGTATCCTGTCTGCCGACAGTGGCCAGCACCAGGTGCCCCAGAGAGGGTGGACCGAAGACAATGATCAAGCGATTTGTCTCCTGCCATCCCTCTCCAGCCTCTGACAAACAGATCTGTGCCGCTGAAATGGCATTTCCGGGAGGGAGGGAGAGGAGGGTCTGGCAGTGCCAGGGCTAAACAAAGCCTTTCTGCCCAACCAGCCCCACCCCGTTTTACCTGCCGTGTCGTGTGGTTCGATTTATTTTAGATCTGATTGAAACCAGGACGCTCCAGGGCTACTGAACCACTTTCTTCTTTATTGCCAGCTTTAAGCAGTTAATACAGTTGTTTAAGTTTTATAAGCCTTAAAAACCATTACTACACAATTTAAAGCTTGGGGGAGGGATAGTTCAGTGGTTTGAGCATGGGCCTGCTAAATCCAGCCTGGTGAGTTCAATCCCTGAGAGGGGCAAATCTATCAGGGATAGTACTTGGTTCTGCCATAAGAGCAGGGAACTGGACCCCATGACCTCTCAAGGTCCCTTCCAGCTCAATGAGATGTATTCTAAAGCAATTAATACAGCCCAATGCAAAAGCAGTTAATAGATCTACTATAATGCAGCAAAAAAGTCTAGTTCAGTGGCATGTCACCTGTATGCTACCTGCAGGAGGTTGTAGTCCCTTTGATTCCCACCTGTCAGGACATCATTGCCACATGAAATGTGGGTCCTACAGCTTAGTAGGCCCAGGATGGAGCACTAAACAAGTTTGACCTTGGTCTCAGCCTGTAAGAGTGATAAGAATGGTGTTGAGCCAGGCATGTAAACAACTGGGCTATGTCTACACTGGCAGGTTATTGTGCCAGAGCAGCTGTTCTTCCAGAAAGTACCCATCTGCTCTTGTGCAAGTAGATTTACAGTCTGGTGTGGTAAGGAAGGGCTTCTTGTGCAAGAGCTATGCTCTTTTCTAACAGGCATAAGCCCTCTTGCACAAGAGGGCAGTGTGGACGCTCTGCAGGGATTTCTTGTGCAAAAGCACAGCACGCACATGGCCGCGTGGACGTGTTCTTGCGCGAGAGAAGCCGCCAGTGTAGACATAGCCCTGTAGTATAACTAGTGTAGGAAGCCCTGTGCCCAGTGAGTCTCCAGAGGGACCTAGACCTCAAAGGGGGCCCTGAATCCCCCTAGCTGGAGCCATGTCCACTGTGGCTGGGTGCGAGGTGACCAGAACAGGACTCCCTGCAGACCTGAAAGGGCGTAACCATTTCCAAGTGCAAGTGCCTATTGCTCTTATATGCATTGCTCTATCTATGCTGATTGTTGTATTACTTTGCAGGAGCTGGTAACCATCTGGCAGTATTAAGCCTATAATAGTAGTGACATAGTGAGATTAATAAAAGGAACTTTCTAACCCTAATTGAGTCTTGAAGCAAATCCATGAACCTGTGAGTCCCTGGGCCCTGTGACTTGACAGCCATGCACTAGGGTCGCCTATGTGAAGGGTCTATTACAGTGTTTCTTAAACTTTTTAAGGCCAAGGAACACCAAACAATATTTTTTTTAATGAGGAACACACACACAAAAAAAAAGGGGGGGGTCAAGGGAAAGTTATTGAGAAAAAAAAGTCACCCTTTTAAGGGCGGCCATTTTTAATTCTGTTGTTCTCCGTGGCACATCGGCGTGCCCCAGAACACAGTTTAAGAAACACTGGTCTATTACTTCTAGTTACATCGAGCAGGACCTGGGGGGTCAATCCTAAGTCTATTTTATAGCAAAGCAGGACTTGGTCGTTCTAATACTGTTTACCAATTGATTACGTAATGGGTAAGATACCTACAGTGCACAATGCCTCTATTTGGGGCATATCCTGCTACGCCAGATGTTGCAAAAACTGTGTGCGTAGTTGACAGTTGTATGGCTGCCTCTGTCATTTTTGCTTAGCAGAACCAGAAGTACCAGTACAAGGTGGCTTGCCTGGTGATTTTGACGTGGTTTTGCTGGGCTGCTTAATCCGCATTGTTATGCACAATATTCCTGGCTCCCAAAGCTTCTCCCTTAGCCTTGCCTGCCTGCTACATGCACCAGACTTGAGACAGGCCTGGGTTTTGCTTTTTAGGGTGTGACGGCACATCGGGGGCCCCCGGCCCTGCACCCCCGTCCGCAGCAAGACGTGACTCCGCCAGCCAGTAGACTAGAGAGGGTTTCTGGCTTCTCAGAGATACAGCACATGCTTGATGTAGGCGTAGGAGGACAGGCCGACAGCCCTAGTTCCCTTGGGCCCCTGAACCCCCTATACTGGTTTTAGTCGGCTTCCTCCATGCTTCCCCACGCTCAGCCTGCCCCTTCTCCAAACCACCGAACACTCATCCCCCCAGGTAGCCACACCCCTTCCTTTCTTCAACCCCTTCCCCTGGCCAGCTGTGACGTTGCTAGTCATGGTTTATGTGCATTGTCCTCAGGGATACCCCCCCACCGCTGCTGGGCAGTGCTACAGACACAGGCCACCACAGCACAACCCAGCAACCAGTGAATGCCCAACCAGAGTGAGCCCAGGGCCACAAGAGTGTACAGCCCCCCCCCCCACTACGTCACATAAGGATCCGCACTGCGGTCAAGGCAGACATCACCGCTTATTGTCAAGGCAGGGTCGTCCAGGCTCCCCTCCACTGCAGCCCACACCAGGCCTGGAGGGAGGGTAAAAGAGAGCAACCTGGCTCAGTTAGGGGCTGACCAGCAGAGCCTCTAACCCCAACCCCTGGGGCAAAGGGGGAGAACCTACGGGGAACCCTCCCTGAGCGGGGGAAATTGGACTCTTAGGGCCACGCCCCAAACTTAAGAACTAGACTCAGATACGTGGCCGGCGTTCCTAGGCCTGGGCCTACACCCCTAAATCTGGCTAGACCCAGCCAGTGTGTTTTATTTCAAGGCGCCGCGTCGATGACCCCTTCCGGACTAGCACGGCCACCCCTCAGAAACGTTTGCCCCCAACGAGCCGTGCGCAAGGGTGGGGCCCACGTCAGCGGCTGCCCATCAGGAAGAACCGGCATGCGGATGAGACTCGGGTGCAAGGCTTGTCACGGCACCAGGCTGCGGCTTTGGGAAGGGCCCAGATACCAGCTCTCCAGAGACAACAAGGGAGGCCACCAGCACCCGGGTGGATGCTTGAAAGACACCAGCAGCCTCCCTCCCGCCAGGCAGCTATAATCCAATGAGTAACCTGTCAGAGACACCCTAAACCATGCCCACTGGCCCTGCCTGGACTTGTCCTCTGAGCCCATGGATGAAGGGTGTGAAGCAGAGCACGGGAGCCCCCGGCCCGGCCTTACCTCCTCCCCTGTCTCCCCTGCGATTCAGCCGGACTCTCAGAGGACCCAGGTTGCCAGGGGGAACCCGGGTGCTCTGAGCAGGCAGGCCTAGTGGGGCGAGAGGAACAGCTGCGGCTGGAGGGTGCCCCGTCTCAAAGGGGTTTACGCTGGCGGGGGGGGCGGGATTCGGGGCCCGAACTAAAAAAGGGCGCAACCAACAACAAAAAAGAAAAAGGTGGGGCGCAAGGTGTTAAGATGCTGTGTGTTTGATGGGTCCAAAGAGCCCGGTTCCACCATGCCGAGGCATTTCGGGGCCTTATTTCCCAGCACTGTGTGGGGCGAGCCCGGCAGCGGAAGAGAGTCAGGAAATATGTTCTGACTGACAGATTTCCTACGTGGTGTATTCACACCCACTGGTGCCATTCACAACTGTGTGTCCTGCACCCCCCTCTCCCCGCTGCCGGGGCAGGGCCAAATTTGGGGTAACGGGGGAGCAAAGGGGTTTGCTGAGAAACAGCCTGGGTGTGGATTTGCAGGATGGACTACATGCCCCCAGAAAGGGGCGGAGCCTCAGGCAGAAGGGCGGGGCCAAGGACCTGCTGCCCAGAGCGTGGTGCTGGCCCCCTCTTTCATCACGCGCCCGCACAGTCGCGCAGAATTGCCCCGGGGCATCGGGTCCGGCCGGGGGTGGGGCTTGCGTTTCCTATTCCTCTGGTAGCTCTGCTCTGCCCTCCGGGGGCGGGTGTAGGAGGGTGAATTCCTGAGCTGTGCGGCGGGGAGCTGGTGGGGGGTGGGTGGGGGCCTTTCTCTGCATGATTCGTGAGCGGCTCTGGGCGCGCCCATGGGACCCGGCAGGGCGCTAAATGCCGTTGTGCCGCAGGATCGCAGCCCTGGAGGGGCTTGCTGGAGAATTCAGGGGGCCCAGCGGTCCCACAGTCCCCGGCTGCACCCCGTCACCCCCAGCCAGCCAAGTCAAACATGGGGAGGATGAGCTACAACGGTATTCACCGTCTAAAATGGCACCAACTTGGTGGGGGAGGTGCAGCCATGGAACAAACCACGCCCACCAGCATGGATTGGCAGCTGGAGGCGGGGCTTAAGGCAGAATGTGGGCAGGGCCGCAGGGCAGGGCAGGGGTGGTTTGGGAAAACTAAAACTCAGTCGCGTCTACATGAAAAGTTCTACGCATCCCGGGAGGCCGGACGGATTCCCTGCCGGGTTGAGGAATATCTCAGCTCCTCCCCCAGGACCCGCGTCCAGCTTGCCCTGACTAACAAGCCGGAGCTTGGACCAATGGGCAACGCGGGACAGAAGCATCCTGGCGAAAGGACCGCGAGCCGCGCAGGCCAGAGTGGTGATGTCAGGGTCGTTTCTGCAGACCCATGGGATGCCGCTGGTCACGGGGGCCCTGCCCATGCTGGATGCAAATTGGCTTATGAATATGCATGTGCATAGCTCCAAGAGGCCCTGTGCAAATGACATTGTGGGACTTGTCCTTGTCAAAGCTGTCGTCCACTGAACCTGCATGTCCTCTGTGTGTGTGTGTGTGTAACCCACACACGTACTGGGTGTGGGCGACTGGCACTTAGACTACTTACAGCGAGAGAATGCGTTTGCTCTACATAAGAACATCAGAACGGCCAGACTGGGTCAGACCAAAGGTCCATCCAGCCCAGTGTCCTGTCTGCCCACAGGAGCCAATGCCAGGTGCCCCAGAGGGCATGAACAGAAACAGGGAATCAACCAGTGATCCCTCTCCTGTCACCCATTTCCAGCCCCTGACAACCAGAGGACAAGGGACACCATCCCTGCCCAGCCTGGTTAATAAGTATTCATGGACCTTCCATGAATTTATCTGTTAAAGTCCTGGTCTTCACAACATCCTCTGGCACGGAGTTCCACAGGTTGTCAATGACCTCTGAATGGGTTTGTTTCTTCCAAGAGCCCAAACTGTGGTTGGTCCTAGAAAGACATGCGATGAGGCCAGCTGGGGCTGGACTCCATCTTGAATCTGGTATTTTTCCGTGGGCATGGGGAATCTAAACAAAGGGTTCCCGCCCTGGGGGAAAGTCAGTTGGAGGAATAGAAAACAATCTGGCTTTTTTGGGTCTTCAGCTGGCTTTTGAAACTGCTTCCCCATTGTAAGAGGAGACACATGAAGAAACCTGAAAGCAAGGAACTCTAAAGATCAGAGAGAGGTCAGCCAGGCCAGACAGAATAAATACCAGCTCTTCCCAGAAGCGTTTTCCATGTAACAGGGAACAAAGCTGAGGCACAGACTTTGCATGTAACACTGGCTTTCTTAGCGGATTAGGGTTAGCCCAGGTTTTGTTTGTTTTGGCTCAGTGACTCACTCCCATCTGTTTTCACTTGCAAGCACTTAAATCCTGTACCTGATACAGGGTGGGGGGGACCTCGGCTGGCCCCAGAGAGGGCAGAGAGGAAGCAACACCCAGCCCTGCTCTGCCCCGCCCCAGCTGCTCTCAGCCCCGCCCCAGCCCTCTCCTTAGCCCCACCCCCAACCTTGGGCCCTATCCTAGATGGAGCTCCTGGCCCTAGCCCTGCCCCCAGCCTTGGGGCTGGACCTTCACCCAGCTCCTGGACCCTGCCCCACTTCCAGCCCTGCCCCCAGACTTAGCTCCACTTCAGCCCCAGCCCTGACCCTCACCTTAGCCCTGCCCTCAGCCTTAGCTCCGCCCCCAGCCTTAGCTCCACCCTCCACTTCAGCCCCAGCCCTGCCCCTCCCCTTAGCCCCGCCCCCAGTCTTAGCTCCTCCCTCCACTTCAGCCTCAGCCCTGTCCCTCCCCTTAGCCCCGCCCCCAGCCCTAGCTCCTCCCTCCACTTCAGCCCCAGCCCTGCCCCTCACCTTAGCCCCGCCCCAGCCCTAGCTCCTCCCTCCACTTCAGCCTCAGCCCTGCCCCTCCCCTTAGCCCCGCCCCCAGCCTTAGCTCCTCCCTCCACTTCAGCCCCAGAGCTGCCCTTCACCTTAGCCCTGCTCCCAGCCCTAGCTCCTCCCTCCACTTCAGCCCCAGCCCTGCCCTCACCTTAGCCCTGCCCCTGCCTTAGCTCCTCCCTCCACTTCAGCCCCAGCCCTCCCCCTCACCTTAGCCCTGCCCCTGCCTTAGCTCCTCCCTCCACTTCAGCCTCAGCCCTGCCCCTCCCCTTAGCCCCGCCCCAGCCTTAGCTCCTCCCTCCACTTCAGCCCCAGCCCTGCCCCTCCCCTTAGCCCCGCCCCCAGCCCTAGCTCCTCCCTCCACTTCAGCCCCAGAGCTGCCCTTCACCTTAGCCCTGCTCCCAGCCCTAGCTCCTCCCTCCACTTCAGCCCCAGCCCTGCCCCTCACCTTAGCCCCGCCCCTGCCTTAGCTCCTCCCTCCACTTCAGCCCCAGCCCTCCCCCTCACCTTAGCCCCGCCCCTGCCTTAGCTCCTCTCTCCACTTCAGCCCCAGCCCTCCCCCTCACCTTAGCCCCGCCCCTGCCTTAGCTCCTCTCTCCACTTCAGCCCCAGCCCTCCCCCTCACCTTAGCCCCGCTTCCACTCTCCAGCCCTGACCCTGGCCCACCTGCAGCTCCAGCCTCAGCCAGACTCGGCTCCTGGGGGGCACAGCCGGGGTAAAGGGTGTGGCATGAAAAGTTTGGGCCCACTGGCCTAAGGCCTCTACCAGTCAAAAGCCAGCACAGACTCCACAGCAGGGCAGAGCCAGGGCTGGGCAGGCAGCATGGCCCCCCCACCCAGGCAGCTCCCTGGCTCAGCCCGGCTTCCGCCTCCTCCAGCCCGTTCACATCCCAGCGGCCCGGGACACCCAGCCGGCGCCGGCTTCTAACGTGCCCGCCCCCCGCTCCGGCCCCGGCTGTGTACGGTTGCAATGGGGCGCGAAAGGCGGGCATGGGGCGCGAAAGGCAGGCGTGGGGCGCGAAAGGCGGGCGTGGAGCAGGAAAGGTGGGCGTGGGGCGTGAAAGGCGGGCGTGGAGCAGGAAAGGTGGGCGTGGGGTGCAAAAGGCGGGCGTGGAGCAGGAAAGGCAGGCATGGGGCGCGAAAGGGGGCATGGAGCAGGAAACGTGGGCGTGGGGTGCGAAAGGTGAGCGTGGGGTGCGAAAGGCGGGCGTGAGGCGCAAAAGGCGGCTGTGGGACGCGAAAGGCAGGTGTGGGGCCTAAAAGTCGAGTGTGGGGCGCGAAAGGCGGGCATCGGGCGTGAAAGGCGGGCATGGAGCAGGAAAGGCGGGCATGGGGTGCGAAAGGCGGGCGTGGAGCAGGAAAGGTGGGCGTGGGGCGCGAAAGGCAGGCGTGGGGCATGAAAGGTGGGCGTGGGGCGAAAAAGGCGGGCGTGGAGCAGGAAAGTCGGGTGTGGGGTGCGAAAGGCGGGCATGGAGCAGGAAAGGTGGGCGTGGGGTGCGAAAGGTGAGCGTGGGGTGCGAAAGGCGGGCGTGAGGCGCAAAAGGCGGCTGTGGGGCTCGAAAGGTGGGTGTGGGGCCTAAAAGTCGAGCGTGGGGCGCGAAAGGCGGGCGTGGGGCGCAAAAGGCGGGCGTGGAGCAGGAAAGGCGGCCGTGGAGCGCGAAAGGCGGCCGTGGAGCACGAAAGGCGGGCGTCGGGCGTGAAAGTCGGGCGTGAGGCGCAAAAGGCGGGTGTGGGGCCGCCGCTTGCCCAGGCTCAGTGCCACCAGCAGAGTAGGGAGTCAGGTTCCCTCCAATGGCTTCCGTCCGCGTGCGAAATAAATTGTGTACCGTGCGCCGAGGCGGGTGTGGGCGGGCACCACCCGGAGAACCACAAGCGCTCTGCCCGCCAGCTGGGCGGCGCGGGACTCTCTCGAGTGAACGCCGACGGGAGCCAGGCGGAGCCAGCTTTATCTCCCACACTCTTCCACTCCAGGGCCATTCCTGGGCAGGAGATTGGGGGATGGACAGATCTCCCCTCCCCCGCCCCCCCTCGGCTGTGCCCCCCCAACCCCATGAGCTCACCAGCCCCAGTTTAGAACAAAGCTCACTGACAGGTGCACAGGGACAGCGGGGGGGGGGGGGTGTAGATCAGGCACCTGGGGAGAGAACCCAGGAGTCCTGGCTCCCAGCCCCCCCCTCCCCCTTGGCTGTGCTTGGGAATGCGAAACATTTAGTCTGAATTACCCCATTTGCCAGCCCAGCCCTGCCCCCCCCCGAGCTCTGCCTGGTACCCCTCACTCCTGCCCCACAGCCCTGGGCTCCCCACAGCCCTGCCGGTGCCCCACCCCGCAGCCTCTGCCCCCCTGCCCTGGGCTCCCCACAGCCCTGCTGGTGCCCCACCCTGCAGCCTCTGCCCCCCAGCTCTGGGCTCCCCCCCCCAACCCCTCGGCTATGTTTGTCTCCCCTCTGACAGCTGCAACGGCTCGGGTTACCCTGACATTTCAGCCCCGGCATCCCTGGAACAATGGACTGAGAGGTGTCTATTCTTTCCCCCGCCCCCACCCCCTGCCCTCCTTGGCTGCGGGCACCGCTGCAGGGAAGCTCGCAGCACCAGGCTCTCCAGCTGAGGCACTGCTGTGGGGACACTCATAGCGCCGGGGTCCCCTCACTGGGGGTACTGTTGTGGGGAAGCTTGCAGCACCCCTGCCCCCAAAATCTGTTTGGTCATGTCCCCCTTTTTCTATTAATATGATTTTCCCCCCTCCCCCGGAAATTTTCTGATGACATCACCAGCGTGTCACACCCTTCTGACCAATCATGTGGGAGGGAGCTGGGGGCCCAGTGTCCAGTTCCCCCTAATAAATCCCCCCCCACAGTGCAGAAAGTGACTGTGCGGAGCCCGGAACCGACTGCCCATCCCCAGGTACCAGGGCTGGGGGAGGGAGGCGGCTGCAGGGCGGAGGCACTGGGGATCCCCCACTGGGGGCATGTTGGGGGGCCTATGGTCAGAGACAGAACTGCCATAGACCCCTTCACCCTGCACCCCACTCACCTTGACTCCCAATCCTTCCCCTGAATGCTCCCCACAACCTGCCCCCAAACTCTCCCATCCTCCCCAAACCTGCCCCTTAAACTTCCCCCATCCTCCCAATCTTCCCCCCAAACTCCCCCATCCTCCCCAAAGCTGCCCCCAAATTGCTGGCATCCCCCAAACTTGCCCTAAACTCCCCCCAACCTCCCAAACCTGCCGCCAAACTCACCCCTATGCCCACCAGGCAGTGAGTCCCAGAAGGCAGGCAGGGGTCATGAAGGATGGCTGAGGCAGGAGGTAGCTGGAGCATGGGGAGCGGCATGGAGGGAGGTAGGGGTGCAGGGTTGGCTGGGGTAGGGTGCAGGGAGCCTGAGCGGAAGGAGCAGGGGGGGCAGACGTGGCTGGAGCAAGGGGCTGTGGGCCGGGGGAGCAGGGTGGCTGGCTTGAGGGTGCAGGGCGGCTAAGGTGGGGCTGCAGGGAGAGCTGGGGGGGACACACGGAGGGCAGCCGCCCCACAGGCCTGGGGAGCCAAGCAGCTGCTTCTCCCCACAACTGAGGCCCTTCAGAGCCAGCTGAGGCCGGGACGCTCAGCACAGGAGTGACAGCTGCGGGGAGGGGGGCTGGCACAGGGGCAGATCCCGGCAGCCTGGCCCCCTGCCCACATTGTTATCTGCAGACACAGAGACACAAATGCCGGAGGAGACAATAGCTGCCAGACCCCAAAATAGCCGTGACCTTTCAGCAGCTGCTGCCCCTCCCCCTGCGCACCCCTAGCCCTAAGGGCACCCCAAGGACAGCCCAGCCCTCCCTACCCCCGAGATCGGGCCTCGGCCGCTGCCCCTCAGGGCTGGGGCTGGCGGGGGCTGCGGGGCGGGAGCAGGGATGTTAAGTATCGGTTCATTGACTAGTCGATTCACCTCGCCAATTCTTACCGGTTACTCGACTCTTCTATAGTCCCCCGGGGGGGGGGGGGCGGCAGCCAGTGCGCTCTGCCCTCACCCCCCAAGGAGCCCCCCACCTCTCTGTGCTGCTGCTGTATCAGAGGCAGCAGCGCGGGGGGCCAGGCGGGAGCTGATCAACGAGGGGAGCCGGTTTAAAAACCAGCTCCCCTCGCGGACCAGCTGCCAGTCACCCGGTGCTGCTGCCTCTGATATAGAGGCAACAGCGTGGGGTAGCAGCAGCCCTTCTGTGGGGGGGGAAAAGGTGTCTGGGGGGGGGCAGGGCTGGGCCGGCAGGGGCTGTGGGTCATGAGTGAGGGGCACCGGCAGGGCTGGGGCAGGGCAGGGCTGGCAGGGGCTGGGAGTCGGGCGTGAGGGGCACGGGCAGGACTCGGGGGGCAGTGGATATATTACAGAGCTCATGCAGGTTCCAGCCCTCCCCCCACTCGCCAACCCACTTCCCAGCATGCTTTGCTCCTGAATCTTCTGCTCCCAAACGCCGCCCCCCCCAAAGTGCTAATCTGTGTCTATTTCCCTCCCCCCAGGTGAACCCCACCAGCCACCGCCATGTCTGACGCTGAAGAAGTGGAGTATGAGGAGTAAGAGAATGGCCCTCCACCCCCACCCCTGAGCCAGCCCATCCCCCACCCCCCCCGGGGCCGGGCGGGAGGCGACGCCCCCTAGAGGAGACAGACCCTGCGCCCCATTGCTTGCCCCCCTGAGCCAGCCAGTCCCTGCCCTGGGGCCGAATTAGTTCAGGCTGCCCTGTGGGTCAGTGGGGGGAGAGAGGAAAGGGGGCAGGTTCCTGGCCTGCAGCAGCCCCGGATGGGTCGGGACCCAAGCCAGGTGTTGGGTACACTAATGTGCAACAAGCTTTTCTCTCTCTCCCCCCCTCCCTCTCTCTCTCCTTTTCTCCCCAGGGAGCAGCAAGAAGGTAGGTGGCACTTTGTGCGCCCACGCGCGCGCGCACACACACACACACACACACACACGTGTCACGATGGACACCAGGCACTCCTCCCACAATCCCGACCTCTTGCTTCCTAGTAGGGCAAAAATCCAATCTAGTCTTGTTAATCAGTCAAACGTAGCCAATCAATGGCTGAATTCCTGTGTTACTCGCCTCATTGTGAGGTGTGTTACAGACTAAGAGTCAATGACAGGCAAGTAACACAGGAATTTAATCATTGATTGGCCGCTAATTATTTCCAGTACCAAATGGTGAAACATGTACTTCTTCTTTTTAGATGTTAATATTGAAATATTCATTGGCAGGGATATGTATGAACAATAACAAATAGTTTAAATATTACATAAATATTTTACTATTCAAATAGCTAATAATTACAATCAATAATGGCAGGTAACTTAATTATTATACCCAGTTTAAATATGTACTTAGTCCATGAGAAGTGGTTACTGATTATGATCTATAGTAAATAGTTGTAATAAAACGATTATTTAAAGATTTACTATTCAAATATTTAATGATAGTGAGGTAATTACTGCCCGTGATAAATGTACAATAATTTAATTATTCTCCACAGATTTTAACAGCTAATTATTTAATGGCCATTGGCTGACAGTTATCAATAACAAATGGTTAAGAATATATTATATACATTTTAAATATTTTAAATATCAATATCAACTGTAAATCATAATGGTTAATCATTTAGTTGCATGCTTTGTGTTCAATAACAGATGGCTAATCAATAAAAGCGATTCATTTACATACAGATTTGATATTCAAATGTTTACTGATGGGTCTCAATAATCAATTATAAATTATTACTAATATATTAAATGCAGATTTGAATGTTTAATGACTGGAATTTAATCATTACTATCAATCAGAAATTATTTCGTAGTAAGTAGCTACACTTGCTACTTTCCCTTAAAGGATATTCTTTATGGGTATTATTAATTGTTGCTTGATTTTTATGGCTATTCATGTGACCCACAGCTTATGGCTGCCCCATATGGACTTTTGGCACCTTGGCAGGGGTTGGGTTTTGGGTGAATCTTTGTTAGACTCCTCCTCCAACTCCCCTTTAATTTTTAAATTTTTGGCTGAAGATAAATATTGGTAGGGCCTTCCTTCTGAAAGGGAAAGTCACCACCCCATGTATTCTTTTGGGGGCTCTACCCATGTATCAGCCCTCCCCCCACAAACAGCATGGCAAAGTGGCTTCCCTCTATCCCCCAACTCCCCTTTAATTTTGTCAATTTCTGTCCCCAGACAAGCCTTCTTAAAGGGCAAGTCCGTGTGGCTGTTCTTTCACAGAGTTTAGCTGCTTTTCTGAATGAAATCGGGAGGGGGGGGGGCTTAATCCCCTGGTCCACTTTAAATAATCCCATTTGTGTCTGAGACAAATATTCTATTGGTCTGGCCCCAGCACAGTGGGGAGAGGGAAGGAGGAAGGGGGGGGGGGATGGAGAGAGGGTATCTGGGGATGGGTGGATGGATGGGGGGAGGGATGGAGGATCCCTGCTACCCCCTCTCCCCGTCTGTCTCTGTGTCCCCCCCCCCCCCCCCCCGCACAGAGCAGGCAGCCACAGGGGAAGGGACAGAGCCACCGGCTTCCTGGCTGGGGCTATCGCAGCTTCGGGGAGATCCTGCGAGGCCTAGTTCCCCCACCCCCCTGTGACCCTCATGCCAGGATGGGTCACACTCAGGGCAGCCTGCAAGAACCAGGGCAGCCGACCCCTCCCCTCCCTGCCCCCACCTGGTGGTTTTTAATCAGATTCCCAGCCCCAGCTGGCTGCTGGGGCCATGTGCCTCTAAGCACCGCGAGGCCCTTGCAGGGGAAGGGGAGATATCGCCCGTGGCCCTCACCCCCCGCACAATCATCGCAGCTCCCATTGGGTGGGATCCCCCTCCTGCACCCCAGCTCCTGCCCAATCCTGCTGCACCCTCTCCTACCCCAGCTCACAACTCCTTCCCAGAGCCCGCACCCCTCCATAGAAAAGCGCAGCCCTCGACCACTGACCAAAGCCTTGGAATGGGGCCCCCCATCAGCAATTATTGCCCATCCCTGTTCTTGCTAATCCCAAAGGATCAGACTCCATCCCTCCTCCAAGCATGTTTCAGATCTGGCCCCAAATGCAGGCTCCCGGCCAAGTCTTAATCGGTAACTTTGAGTGTGAGGAAGCAAAGGAACAAGAAAGCACCAATGATTTTCCCTGGTCACAGCTCCAGCTCCCAGTGCTGAGGGCTGCAGGTTTATAAATGTCTCTCTGGGATTGAGCCGATGGACTATAGCCCCAGAGACAGCTCTGGGGCAGAGCGAATTCCCTGGTAATCCAGGCGTCTGCCTGGAGACCTTGGTCCTACAGCCCAGTTAAAACGTAAGTGGGTCTGAGACAACAGGGTCAGGCCCGAAGGTTCCTTTGCAGCTGAAGCGAGGTGGAACGGCAGGTTTCGAGAGATGAGGACGGTTCCATTATTCCACCACAGATCAGATTTTCTCTCTGTTGTCAGGAAACAGACACACATTTAGCAGTGGCTCTTTGAGTCTCCAAAAATGCAGGCAAATGGACGAAAGGTTTGAGGCTATGCAACATGACTCCAATACCCGTCTACCAGGAATGGCCCTGTTCACCATGACTGTGCCCTTTTGAAACGTCCTTAATGGC
This sequence comes from Pelochelys cantorii, assembly GCA_032595735.1. NCBI lineage: Eukaryota > Metazoa > Chordata > Testudines > Trionychidae > Pelochelys > Pelochelys cantorii. Next base: position 9,907,245 of record CM064358.1, on the reverse strand, counting down.
TTCTTCCACATCACCCATATCACTGCTGACTGTTCAACCTTTGCTGGTCCAGCACAGCATCCCCACAATAGTCTGCCCCCCAAATCTTCCCCCCAGACAACTTATTCCCCCCTGAGATCTGACCCGAGATCTGCCCCCACAGAGCTCAGCATTAATGCTGCTTTCTTTCTTTCTTTCTTTCTCTGAAGAAGAGGAGCAGGCCGAGGAGGAGGAAGGTGAGACGGCTGCAGCATGCACCCTGTGTCACAGGGACCCCCCTTCTTTCTTCTAGGTCACCAGAAGCAGAGACCTCACAGCCCCAGCTGGAGTCTGGAACAAGCAACTTGATGGGAGCAGAGGCTAAGGGTAGAATGGGGGGCTGGGAGCCAGGACTCCTGGGTTCTTACCCCAATTCTGGGAGGAGAACGGTGTGTAGTGGGTAGAGCAAGGAACCAGGACTCCTGGGTTCTGTTCCCATCATGTTAGCTCTCTCGTCCATGTTAATTTTTCTCTTCACAGGCGCCTTCACTTCTGGTTTGTCAGCTGAAGGGTTTTCTCTTCCCCATGTGGCTGGAGGGGGGTGGGAGGGGAGCAGCCATGGGCAATTCAGCCAGGGTGGGGGCAGTGTGGAAGATGCCTGTGGTAGAGCCAGGCATGTTCCTGACCTGGCCCTTCCGCACTGTGTCACTTCAGGGCCCTTCTTTCCCCCCCCCCCCGCACTGCATCACTGCAGGGCCCTTCTCCCCTCCCCCCCCACCGCATCACTGCAGGGCCCTTCTCCCCTCCCCCACTGCATCACTGCAGGGCCCTTCCCCCCCCCCACATCACTGAAGGGCTCTTCTCCCCTCCCCTCACTGCATCACTGCAGGGCCCTTTGCCCCTGCATTACTTCCCCTCCCCTCCCACTGTGAATGTGTTGGGGGCACACTGTGAACTCCCTGACTGGGGATGGGCAGGAACATTGGAGGGGGCCGGAGGGGGCAGGCTCCCCCCACTAACAAGTAACAGGATTTCACTGGTCCCCACCCAAGCTGTCTTGGTTTAACCGGCTCTCCATTTCTCTCCCGCGCTCGCTCCCCCACCCCACTCTCCTCTCCCCCACTCTTCCCTCCCTCCCCCTGCCCCTCCCCCCGTGGCTGTGTGCAGTGTCTGAGGAGCCCCAGCCAGCCGCAGAGCCAGGTATTTTCCTGCTTCGCTTCCTCCTTGGAGAAATACCCCTGAGATGGGGGTCACGGGGGGCACCCCCTGCCAGCCTGGCCACTGCTGGGGATGGGCAGAGCAGGGCTAGGCCCCACACACCCCATGCCCCACCCCCGGGGATGGCTGACTGGCTGGATACAGGGAGTGGGGGTAGATGGATGGATACAGGGATGGATGGATGGACGGACAGATGGATGGATGGATATGGGGTGGATGGACGGATGGATACAGAGGCGGATGGATGGATGGACAGATACAGGGGTGGATGGATGGATGGACAAATGGATACAAGAATGGATGGATGGATATAGGTGGATAGATGGATGGACAGATGGAGGGATACGGGGTGGATGGATGGATACAGGGGAGGATGGATGGATGGATACGGGGTGGATGGATGGGTGGACGGACAGATGGATACAGGGGTAGATGGTTGGATGGATACAGGGGGTGGGTGGATATGGAGGTGGATGAATGGATGGATAGATACAGGGGCGGATGGATGGATGGATGGATACAGGGATGGATGGATGGATGGATACGGGGTGGACGGACAGATGGATACAAGGGGAATGGATGGATGGGTCCAGGTGGATGGATGGATGGACAGATGGATGGATACAGGGGTCGATGGATGGATGGATATTGGTGGATGGATGGATGGAGGGATACAGGGATGGATGGATGGATGGATATTGGTGGATGGATGGATGGACAGATGGAGGGATACAGGGGTGGATGGATGGATGGATGGATATTGGTGGATGGATGGATGGAGGGATACAGGGATGGATGGATGGATGGATATTGGTGGATGGATGGATGGACAGATGGAGGGATACGGGGTGGATGGATGGATGGATGGATATTGGTGGATGGATGGATGGACAGATGGAGGGATACAGGGGTGGATGGATGGATGGATGGATGGATATTGGTGGATGGATGGATGGACAGACAGAGGGATACAGGGGTGGATGGATGGATGGATGGATGGATATTGGTGGATGGATGGATGGATGGACAGATGGAGGGATACAGGGATGGATGGATGGATGGATGGATATTGGTGGATGGATGGATGGACAGATGGAGGGATACAGGGGTGGATGGATGGATGGATGGATGGATATTGGTGGATGGATGGATGGACAGATGGAGGGATACAGGGGTGGATGGATGGATGGATGGATGGATATTGGCTGGATGGATGGATGGACAGATGGAGGGATACAGGGGTGGATGGATGGATGGATGGATGGATATTGGTGGATGGATGGATGGGATGGACAGATGGAGGGATACAGGGATGGATGGATGGATGGATATTGGTGGATGGATGGATGGACAGATGGAGGGATACAGGGGTGGATGGATGGATGGATGGATGGATATTGGTGGATGGATGGATGGACAGATGGAGGGATACAGGGGTGGATGGATGGATGGATGGATGGATGGATGGATATTGGTGGATGGATGGATGGACAGATGGATACAGGGATGGATGGATGGATGGATATTGGTGGATGGATGGATGGATGGATACAGGGATGGATGGATGGATGGATGGATATTGGTGGATGGATGGATGGATGGATGGATGGATACAGGGATGGATGGATGGATGGATGGATGGATATTGGTGGATGGATGGATGGATGGATACAGGGATGGATGGATGGATGGATATTGGTGGATGGATGGATGGACAGATGGATACAGGGATGGATGGATGGATGGATATTGGTGGATGGATGAATGGATGGATACAGGGATGGATGGATGGATGGATGGATATTGGTGGATGGATGGATGGATGGATGGATGGATACAGGGATGGATGGATGGATGGATATTGGTGGATGGATGGATGGACAGATGGAGGGATACAGGGGTGGATGGATGGATGGATGGATGGATATTGGTGGATGGATGGATGGACAGACGGAGGGATACAGGGGTGGATGGATGGATGGATGGATATTGGTGGATGGATGGATGGATGGATGGACGGAGGGATACAGGGATGGATGGATGGATGGATGGATATTGGTGGATGGATGGATGGACAGATGGAGGGATACAGGGGTGGATGGATGGATGGATGGATGGATGGATATTGGTGGATGGATGGATGGACAGATGGAGGGATACAGGGGTGGATGGATGGATGGATGGATATTGGTGGATGGATGGATGGACAGATGGAGGGATACAGGGATGGATGGATGGATGGATGGATATTGGTGGATGGATGGATGGATGGACAGATGGAGGGATACAGGGATGGATGGATGGATGGATGGATATTGGTGGATGGATGGATGGACAGATGGAGGGATACAGGGGTGGATGGATGGATGGATGGATGGATATTGGTGGATGGATGGATGGACAGATGGAGGGATACAGGGGTGGATGGATGGATGGATGGATGGATATTGGTGGATGGATGGATGGACAGATGGAGGGATACAGGGGTGGATGGATGGATGGATGGATGGATATTGGTGGATGGATGGATGGATGGACAGATGGAGGGATACAGGGATGGATGGATGGATGGATATTGGTGGATGGATGGATGGACAGATGGAGGGATACAGGGGTGGATGGATGGATGGATGGATGGATATTGGTGGATGGATGGATGGACAGATGGAGGGATACAGGGGTGGATGGATGGATGGATGGATGGATGGATGGATATTGGTGGATGGATGGATGGACAGATGGATACAGGGATGGATGGATGGATGGATATTGGTGGATGGATGGATGGATGGATACAGGGATGGATGGATGGATGGATGGATATTGGTGGATGGATGGATGGATGGATGGATGGATACAGGGATGGATGGATGGATGGATGGATGGATATTGGTGGATGGATGGATGGATGGATACAGGGATGGATGGATGGATGGATGGATATTGGTGGATGGATGGATGGACAGATGGATACAGGGATGGATGGATGGATGGATATTGGTGGATGGATGAATGGATGGATACAGGGATGGATGGATGGATGGATGGATATTGGTGGATGGATGGATGGATGGATGGATGGATACAGGGATGGATGGATGGATGGATGGATATTGGTGGATGGATGGATGGACAGATGGAGGGATACAGGGGTGGATGGATGGATGGATGGATGGATATTGGTGGATGGATGGATGGACAGACGGAGGGATACAGGGGTGGATGGATGGATGGATGGATATTGGTGGATGGATGGATGGATGGATGGACGGAGGGATACAGGGATGGATGGATGGATGGATGGATATTGGTGGATGGATGGATGGACAGATGGAGGGATACAGGGGTGGATGGATGGATGGATGGATGGATGGATATTGGTGGATGGATGGATGGACAGATGGAGGGATACAGGGGTGGATGGATGGATGGATGGATATTGGTGGATGGATGGATGGACAGATGGAGGGATACAGGGGTGGATGGATGGATGGATGGATGGATATTGGTGGATGGATGGATGGACAGATGGAGGGATACAGGGGTGGATGGATGGATGGATGGATGGATATTGGTGGATGGATGGATGGACAGATGGAGGGATACAGGGGTGGATGGATGGATGGATGGATGGATGGATGGATATTGGTGGATGGATGGATGGACAGATGGATACAGGGATGGATGGATGGATGGATATTGGTGGATGGATGGATGGATGGATACAGGGATGGATGGATGGATGGATGGATGGATATTGGTGGATGGATGGATGGACAGATGGAGGGATACAGGGGTGGATGGATGGATGGATGGATGGATATTGGTGGATGGATGGATGGATGGATACAGGGATGGATGGATGGATGGATATTGGTGGATGGATGGATGGACAGATGGATACAGGGATGGATGGATGGATGGATATTGGTGGATGGATGAATGGATGGATACAGGGATGGATGGATGGATGGATGGATATTGGTGGATGGATGGATGGATGGATGGATGGATGGATGGATACAGGGATGGATGGATGGATGGATATTGGTGGATGGATGGAGGGACAGATGGAGGGATACAGGGGTGGATGGATGGATGGATGGATGGATATTGGTGGATGGATGGATGGACAGACGGAGGGATACAGGGGTGGATGGATGGATGGATGGATATTGGTGGATGGATGGATGGATGGATGGACGGAGGGATACAGGGATGGATGGATGGATGGATGGATATTGGTGGATGGATGGATGGACAGATGGAGGGATACAGGGGTGGATGGATGGATGGATGGATGGATGGATATTGGTGGATGGATGGATGGACAGATGGAGGGATACAGGGGTGGATGGATGGATGGATGGATGGATATTGGTGGATGGATGGATGGACAGATGGAGGGATACAGGGGTGGATGGATGGATGGATGGATGGATGGATGGATATTGGTGGATGGATGGATGGACAGATGGATACAGGGATGGATGGATGGATGGATACAGGGATGGATGGATGGATGGATGGATACTGGGATGGATGGATGGATGGATATTGGTGGATGGATGGATGGATGGATACAGGGATGGATGGATGGATGGATGGATATTGGTGGATGGATGGATGGATACAGGGATGGATGGATGGATGGATATTGGTGGATGGATGGATGGACGGATACAGGGGCGGATGGACCGGGTGGCTGGAGACACAGTTACATTGGCATGGGGCGATGGCACCACCTAGCGGCCGGAGATCGCTGCACCAATGACTGCCCGGCCCGGCCTGCCCTCGCTCTGCCCAGCCCAGGGCGGCCCCGCCGTACGTTTCTCTATATATCTCAGCCCAGAGGTGTGAGGCGATTCCCGTGCTGGGTTGCGATATATACGTGGGCTCCCGTGAACCCCGCCTGCGTGGCCGGCGCTGCATGCGTCCCGATACATGGGTGGCGAGTGTGCTCCCATGTATCTGTGCCGAGTCGGGTGCGCAGCCCGGGGTGGGATTGAAGAACGTACCTGTAGGCCCAGCGGCCGTATGGGGTACAGTTCGGTTCCCTGGTGCATGGCCATGACCCAAATATACATTCACGGGGCTCTGTTGTTGCAAGGGAAGGTCTGTGCTCAGCTTCCCCTGGGGCCAATCTGGAGTCACTCCTGTTTGCAGTGAGTACAGGGAAGGGTTCTGGTTTTATCCCCAGGTCAATCCGGAGTCACTCCTGTTTGCAGTGGGGACAGGGAAGGGTTCTGGTCTCATTCCCCAGGTCAATCTGGAGTCACTCCTGTTTGCAGCGGATCTGGGTTCTGATCTCCGCTTCTCCAGGTCAATCTGGAATCATTCTTGTTTGCAGTGGGGATGGGTCACACCTCCCAAATCTGGAGTCACCCGACTGCACTGGAGAGAGGGCTGCAGGGGAGGGCGGGGCGCTGAATGTATATGAGCCTCTATCCATATAGAGATCCAACAGCTGCAGTTTGCTCGCTTCTAAAACTACTCACAAGATACAAGGTCTGGGTCCCTTGGGGGCAGGGGGAAATGTTCAGCTCCCCACACTTGTCCCCCCAAATTCCTTCCATTGGAAGGACTTTTTTGCCCTCCTACAGCCTCCTCCATCTTCACCCTCCCCCAAATCTTTCTTTGTGGCTATTTCTGGTGCTGCTCCCCGCCCCTGCCCTTGCAGCCCCTCCAGACCTGATGGATTTTCTTCTCCTCAGGGATGCATTTTTCTTCCTCCGTTTCCCCCCCTTTCTATTTTTATTTAACAGCCCAGTTTGCTCCCTGCTCCGTGTCCCCACCCCCCCAATTCTCATCCCGCCATCATGAAGGCTCTCAGCTGCATACAGGCAGAGTATCAGAGCCTTTCTTGCTACAAGGGTTTTGGGGTGTCCCCCCAGCCCTCTACAAGCTGTTTCCCTCCCTCTAATAATGTTTTTCTTGTTCTCTTGACAGAAGAGGAGCGTCCCAAACCCAGGTAATTGAAGTACCCATGGGGGGTCAGATGGGGGATCCCCACTTCCTTTCATCCCTGGGGTGCAGCCAGCACCCAACAAATCAGAGCAGGACATGCCACACCCTGGACAGAAGTGCTGTCCCCATGCACTAAGTGACTCTGTGTACCCAGCCCCCGTGCTCTACCCCAGAGGGGCCGCATTGCAGCATTGGGTGTGGGGGCCCTGTGTACCCAATCCCCATGCTCCACCCCAGAGGGGCTGCATTGCAGCATTGGGTGTGGGGGCCCTGTGTACCAAGGCCCCACGCTCCACCCCAGAGGGGCCGCATTGCAGCATTGGGTGTGGGGGCCCTGTGTACCCAATCCCCATGCTCCACCCCAGAGGGGCTGCATTGCAGCATTGGGTGTGGGGGCCCTGTGTACCAAGGCCCCACGCTCCACCCCAGAGGGGCCGCATTGCAGCATTGGGTGTGGGGGCCCTGTGTACCCAGCCCCCGTGCTCCACCCCAGAGGGGCCGCATTGCAGCATTGGGTGTGGGGGCCCTGTGTACCCAGCCCCCGTGCTCCACCCCAGAGGGGCCGCATTGCAGCATTGGGTGTGGGGGCCCTGTGTACCCAGCCCCCGTGCTCCACCCCAGAGGGGCCGCATTGCAGCATTGGGTGTGGGGGCCCTGTGTACCCAGCCCCCGTGCTCCACCCCAGAGGGGCCGCATTGCAGCATTGGGTGTGGGGGCCCTGTGTACCCAGCCCCCGTGCTCCACCCCAGAGGGGCCGCATTGCAGCACTGGGTGTGGGGGCCCTGTGTACCCAGCCCCCCTGCTCCACCCCAGAGAGGCTGCACCCCAGGGAGCAGCGAGGGGGTCTGAGCTTGTAGCTGTTGTAACATTCCAAGTGTGAACCCCTTTCCTCCTTGTCGTGTTTCCTATTCCTTCCCCCTCCCCCAGCAGGCCGGTGGTTCCCCAGCTGGCCCCCCCGAAGATCCCCGATGGAGAGAGAGTGGACTTTGATGTGAGTGCTGCAAGAGAGCCCCCGCTGGGTTGCAAGGGGCGGGATGGGGAGTCACTAGGGGTGCCTTGCCCTGGCAGTCAGTGCAGGCTCAAATAATGAAGGGGGTGCTGGGCTGCAGGGGGCAGCAGGCGGTAGGGCGGGGGCTCAGCAGGGGGTGCTGGGCTGGGGAGAAAGGGGGGCCAGCAGGGGGTGCGCTCCCTGCTTGAGGCAGCCCAGTTCATGCCGTCCCTCCCCCCAGGATATTCACCGCAAGCGCATGGAAAAGGACCTGTTGGAGCTGCAGACGCTCATCGACGTGCACTTTGAGCAGCGCAAGAAGGAGGAGGACGAGCTCATCGGCCTGATGGAGAGGATTGTGGGTGCCTGGGGGGGCTGGGGGGGCACAGTGGGTACACTGGGGGCCACTGTGTGTCCCGGGGGGGTATGAGGGGCAGGCCGGGGAACTGTGAGGGCGTAGGGGGCAGCGAGGGGTGTGCCAGATGGGTGGCTGGGGTGTGCAGGGCATGCCAGGCGGGGTCGGGCGTGAGGGGCATGCCAAGCCGGTGTCAAGTCCAAGGGGAGTGCCAGGCGGGGTCGGGTGCGAGAAGCATGCCAGGCGGGTGGGGGCATGTAGGGTGCACCAGGTGAATGGCAGATGCGTGGGGCGTGTCAGGCGATTGTGGGGAAGAGGCAGAGTAGGCTGGGGGCACTGTGGGTGGCCGGCCATCCTGACCCAGGCCGGGCCCCTGGCAGGAGCGCCGCCGAGCGGAACGGAATGAGCAGGTGCGGTTCCGGACGGAGAAGGAGCGAGAACGCCAGGCCAAGCTAGCGGTGAGTCCCCCCAGCTCCCCTGGCCTGGTGGGGGAGCATCCCCTCCCGTCTGTGCCTCCTCATAGCTGACAGCTTCCCCCCCCCCATGCAGGAAGAAAAGCTGCGCAAGGAGGAGGAGGAGGCCAAGAAACGGGCCGAAGACGATGCCAAGAAGAAGAAGGTTCTGTCCAACATGCCTCATTTTGGCGGCTACCTGGTCAAGGTGAGCGGGGCGGGGGGAGAGTGGCTGGACAGGGACACTGCAGGGGGCTGCAGCCCCAGGGAGCGGGGGGCTCTGGAGTCAAGGCTGTCCCCAGGGCTGCAGTGGGGTCTAGAAATCACCAGCCACCCCACCCCAGAAGCAGCTGCATGGAAGCGCCAGGCGAGCAGTCCCCGCAGAACCAGCCCTTGTGCCCCACACCAGAATGGCCACGTCCCGGTGCCGGACCAAGGGCCCCCTTGCACCCAGCCCCCGCCCCAGAGGGGCCGCCTCTAGAGGGAGCCTGTGTTGACATGTCCCGCCCCCGTGCCGTTCGCCAGGCCGAGCAGAAGCGGGGCAAGCGGCAGACGGGGAGGGAGATGAAGAACCGGATCTTGGCCGAGCGACGGAAGCCCCTAAACATCGAAAGCATGCGGGAGGATGAGCTGAGGTACCGGGGAGCGGGGGGGGGAGGGAGGGGGTGGCGCCAGGGGACTTCATTTCCCATGATACTCTGTGCTTGTTTCCCATTTCCCAGCATCCCCTGGGCTTAGCCGCTGTTGCTGCCTTGGGCAGCTAGGCTACCCTTACCCATGATGCACTGCACTTAGCCCCCCCCATTTCCCATGATCCCCTGGGGTTAGCCAGCATTGCTACCTTGGCCCTCTATGCCCCCATTTCCCATGATGCTCTACAACATGTTCCTGTTTCCCATGATGAGCCTTTGGGGTTCACCACCTGATCGCTACCTTGGTCATCGGTGTCCATTTCCCATGGTGCTCTGCTCTTTCCTCCCCTGATCCCCTGGGGTCGGCCAGCACCACGCCCTTGGCCGTCCATGTACCGCTTTCCCACGCTGCCCGGGGGTCGGCCAGCACCGCGCCCTTGGCCGTCCATGTACCGCTTTCCCACGCTGCCCGGGGGTCGGCCAGCACCGCGCCCTTGGCCGTCCATGTACCGCTTTCCCACGCTGCCCGGGGGTCGGCCAGCACCGCGCCCTTGGCCGTCCATGTACCGCTTTCCCACGCTGCCCGGGGGTCGGCCAGCACCGCGCCCTTGGCCGTCCATGTACCGCTTTCCCACGCTGCCCTGGGGTCGGCCAGCACCGCGCCCTTGGCCGTCCATGTACCGCTTTCCCACGCTGCCCTGGGGTCGGCCAGCACCGCGCCCTTGGCCGTCCATGTACCGCTTTCCCACGCTGCCCTGGGGTCGGCCAGCACCGCGCCCTTGGCCGTCCATGTACCGCTTTCCCACGCTGCCCGGGGGTCGGCCAGCACCGCGCCCTTGGCCGTCCATGTACCGCTTTCCCACGCTGCCCTGGGGTCGGCCAGCACCGCGCCCTTGGCCGTCCATGTACCGCTTTCCCACGCTGCCCGGGGGTCGGCCAGCACCGCGCCCTTGGCCGTCCATGTACCGCTTTCCCACGCTGCCCTGGGGTCGGCCAGCACCGCGCCCTTGGCCGTCCATGTACCGCTTTTCCACGCTGCCCTGGGGTCGGCCAGCACCGCGCCCTTGGCCGTCCATGTACCGCTTTCCCACGCTGCCCTGGGGTCGGCCAGCACCGCGCCCTTGGCCGTCCATGTATCGCTTTCCCACGCTGCCCTGGGGTCGGCCAGCACCGCGCCCTTGGCCGTCCATGTACCGCTTTCCCACGCTGCCCGGGGGTCGGCCAGCACCGCGCCCTTGGCCGTCCATGTACCGCTTTCCCACGCTGCCCTGGGGTCGGCCAGCACCGCGCCCTTGGCCGTCCATGTACCGCTTTCCCACGCTGCCCGGGGGTCGGCCAGCACCGCGCCCTTGGCCGTCCATGTACCGCTTTCCCACGCTGCCCTGGGGTCGGCCAGCACCGCGCCCTTGGCCGTCCATGTACCGCTTTCCCACGCTGCCCTGGGGTCGGCCAGCACCGCGCCCTTGGCCGTCCATGTACCGCTTTCCCACGCTGCCCTGGGGTCGGCCAGCACCGCGCCCTTGGCCGTCCATGTACCGCTTTCCCACGCTGCCCTGGGGTCGGCCAGCACCGCGCCCTTGGCCGTCCATGTACCGCTTTCCCACGCTGCCCTGGGGTCGGCCAGCACCGCGCCCTTGGCCGTCCATGTACCGCTTTCCCACGCTGCCCTGGGGTCGGCCAGCACCGCGCCCTTGGCCGTCCATGTACCGCTTTCCCACGCTGTCCTGGGGTCGGCCAGCACCACGCCCTTGGCCGTCCATGTGCTGCTTTCCCGGGGCGCTCCGGGCACGAGGGGCTCTGACCAGCAGCACCCCCCCACAATCCCGACTCGCCTCCCTCTGGCCCTGCAGGGAGAAGGCCAAAGAGCTGCACGAGTGGATCCACCAGCTGGAGTCAGAGAAGTTTGACCTCATGGAGAAACTCAAGTACCAGAAATACGAGGTGAGGGAAGCGGGGCTGGTCCTGCCGGGCTGGGGATGGGGGGCGGGAATCGAGGCAGCAGGGTAATAACCCACTTCCCTCCCCCCACAGATCAACGTCCTTTACAACCGCATCAGCCATGCCCAGAAGTTGTGAGTAGCCTCCCTTGCCTCGGGTCTGGGTTGGAGACTGAGCCCCAGCCCCTCCTGGGGGGGCAGCGCTGGGCTGGGGAAGGGAGGGAGGAAGGGGGCACATCGCTGGTCCCCAGGGGGGACGGGGGCACTGGGGTCACGGGGGGGGGAAGGGCCTGGGGGGGCGGGATCCCGGGGGAGGGGCACAGAGGGCCTGGGGGGGAAGGGCCTGGGGGGAGGGGCCCGGGGCGCTGGCGCCCTGTCTCACCTCCCCCCCTTTTCTCCCCGCAGCAAGAAGGGGGCGCCCAAGGGCCGCCTGGGCGGACGCTGGAAATGAGCCCGGAGCCGACCCCCCCCCCCGCTCCCCGCGCCCACGTGGGCAGACCCCGGCCCCCCGCAGCCCATCGCCCCGCCCCCCGCAATAAAGCGGCCCCGCCCCGCGCAGTCGGAGCCTCCGCGTGGTTTGTGTGTCGGGGGGGGGGAGCGGGACACAGCCCCGCCTCCGAAACACTGAGGGGGCGGGGCCTGGGTGAGCCCCACCCACAAGGGGAGGAGCCACGGGGTGGGCACGCGGTTGGGGGGGCCGGTGCTGCCGGGGCCAAAGAAGTGCCACGCATCCCGTGAGCCTTTGCGGGGGAGGCGATGCTGCAGCTAAGCCGGTAGGGGGCGGGGGCTGAGATCAGAGGGCGGGGCCGGCGGCGAAGCGGGGGGCGGGGCTAGGTACGGAACCCGGCAGGGGGCGGAGCTAAGTAAGGAAGCTGGCGGGGGCGGGGCTAGGTACGGAAGCCGGCGGGGGAAGCCAGCGGGGGGGGCGGGGCTAGGTACAGAAGCCGGCGGTGGCGGGTTGTACGGAAGCCGGCGGGGGGGCGGGGCTAGGTACGGAAGCCGTGGGGGGCGGGGCTAGGTACGGAAGCCGGCGGGGCGGAGCCGAGTACGGAAGCCGGCGGGGGCGGGGCTAGGTACGGAAGCCGGCGGGGGGGGGAGCGGAGTATGGAAGGCGGGGGGGCGGGCTAGGTACGGAAGCCGTTGGGGGCGGGGCTAGGTACGGAAGCCGGCGGGGCGGGGCTAGGTACGGAAGCCGGCGGGGGCGGAGCGGCGTATGGAAGGCAGGGGGGCGGGGCTAGGTACGGAAGCCGGCGGGGGCGGGGCTAGGTACGGAAGCCGGCGGGGGCGGAGCGGCGTATGGAAGGCGGGGGGGCGGGGCTAGGTACGGAAGCCGGCGGGGGCGGGGCTAGGTACGGAAGCCGGCGGGGCGGAGCCGAGTACGGAAGCCGGCGGGGGCGGAGCGGAGTATGGAAGGCGGGGGGGCGGGGCTAGGTACGGAAGCCGGCGGGGGCGGAGCGGCGTATGGAAGGCGGGGGGCGGGGCTAGGTACGGAAGCCGGCGGGGGCGGGGCTAGGTACGGAAGCCGGCGGGGGCGGAGCGGCGTATGGAAGGCGGGGGGGCGGGGCTAGGTACGGAAGCCGGCGGGGGCGGGGCTAGGTACGGAAGCCGGCGGGGCGGAGCCGTGTACGGAAGCCGGCGGGGGCGGAGCGGAGTATGGAAGGCGGGGGGGCGGGGCTAGGTACGGAAGCCGGCGGGGGCGGAGCGGAGTATGGAAGGCGGGGGGGCGGGGCTAGGTACGGAAGCCGGCGGGGCGGGGCGGCCCGCCGGGAAGATGGCGGCGGACGGGGGCGCGGCGGCGGCGGCCCGCGAGCGGCGGCGCGAGCAGCTCCGGCAGTGGGAGGCGGCTCCGGCCCCGGCCCCGCCCTGCCCCCCGCGGCCGCCGCGCGCCCGGGCCGTGCGCTTCGAGCGCGCCGCCGAGTTCCTGGCCGCCTGCGCGGGGGGGGAGCTGGGCGAGGCGCGCGCCATGCTGCGGGGGGGGCCCGGCGGGGGGGCCGCGCCCGGCCTGGTCAACGGCACCAACGCGGACGGGATCAGCGCCCTGCACCAGGTGCGGCTTGGGGGGCGGGGCCGGCGGGGGGGGCGCCCGGGTTCTCGCGCGGGGGGGGGGCGGCGGCTCCGCGGGGATGTGACTTGGCCTCGCCCCAGAGGCAGGAGAGACCCAGGAGTCCTGGCTCCAGTGGCCCCCCCCATCCGCTGTGGGGTGCCTGGGGGAGACCCCCCCACTCCGGGCCCGCAGGCTCCTCGGGGCAGCAGCCGTGCGGAGGACTCACCGCCCGGGGGGGGGTCTGTGCAGCTTGTGGGGCGTCCCCAGGCCTGGCAGTCGGGGGGAGGGGCTGACTCTGGGCTGCGGGCGCTGCCCTGTGACCGAGCCCCCATCCGCCCCGGTTTGTTCCCGTCTCGCTTGTGCCAGTCTGGGTAATGGGTGTGTGTGTGTGGGGGGGGGAAGGTTCTCAGCCCAGTTGCTGGGGGGGGTCCCTTCCTTGTGAGGGGAGGGGCACTGCTGCTGGCCATCCGGTAGCCTGGCTCAGAATCTCCCCTCCTGGTGCTGTGGCCCCAGCCTGCGCCCGGACAGCGGGGCCTGACAGGGGCCAGCAACGCCTGGGTTTGCTGGGCACCCCATGGCAGCCCCACCAGCCCCCAGCTCTGCTGATGCCCCTTTCCCCAGCCTGCCTATCCGCCTCCACCCACAGCCCCTGCCAGCCCAGCCCCACGCTTCCCCTGATCCTGCCCGTGCCCCTCATTCCCAACCTGCTGCCCCACCCCACTGTGGTCCTGGGGGGCTCTAGACAAGCGACCCATTGGCAAGGCCTGTAGAAGAGGGAGTGAATTGTCTCCGTTCACCTATGTTCTGGGCCTGCTTCCCCCCCGCAAGCCCTCATGATCCAGCCAAGCTTGTCTCGTCTCTCCCCTGCCCGCCCAGCCGGTCTGGGAGGTTATTTAAGGCTCCAGTCAGCTCCAGCCCTTTTCTGGGTTTCTCATCAGAGAAGCTGCTTCTCCCCCGCCCCAACTTTCCATGACTTCATTCCCCTGACGGCCTTGGCTTCCTTCCCTGGACCCCAGCCTCCCTCCGCCTCCTGCTCCTCCCCTTGTGGCCGGCAACTGACCGCCTCTGCCTCGGAGCGAGGCGGGGGGCTGGTCCCCCCACATGGAGCTCCCCCGCCTGTTGCACAGCCCCATCGGCATAGTTGGAGGAGAACTGGGGGGGCTGTTAGGTTAGAGAGGCGGGCCTGGATCCAGGGGTGCTACCCAGCCTGCCCCCAAGTGGTTACACACCCCAGGGCGTGTGAATTCTGGGGTGAGGGCCCCTGTGAGAGTGGATTTGGGGGTCTCCCCATGGAAGAGGGGTGCCTCACCCCTTACAGTCATGAAGCTGGGGTGCCTCATAGCTTTCCACCTCATGGCTTTTTGGGGGGGGCCATGGAACTTGAGGGGTCCCCATGGCCCCTCCTTTTACGCGCCTCCCCGCTCCTTGATCTTCCATTGAGGCAGCTTTTTCCAGTACCTAGTTTGCCAACGGAAGGGCCATGGTTGAATTGAAGGCGTTTCCAGATCCTCAGGGCTGCTCGACACCCCATGGGGGCTGAGGGGATGAGTCAGGGGGTGAGGGTGAGCCCCAGTTCAGCAGAGCAGTGAAAGCAGCCAGTGATTGGCCGGAGCCCCGTGGCGATTCCAGCCCCACAGAACTGAGGACCCTTGGTGCTGTGTCCACTTTCAGTCCCTGTGCTGGGCATCTGCTCCCTCCCCCTGCCCCTTTCCACCTGCTGCCCTGCTCCCCCCCCCCCCCAATCCCCCTGCCCCTTGCATGGCTGCATGCAGCAGTTGCACCTGTAAGCCTGGCCCAGGGCCAGTGGGGAGCAGGGATCCCCCAGTTCCTCAGCTCACAGGGGCCAGGTTCAGGGACCCCCGCTCTCAGCCAGGAATGGCGCAGCACAGACACCGCTGGGGATCGGGTGGGAGTTTGGTCTTCACTGCTCTGAGGAGCCTATGGGTCGAGAGTGGGGCTCAGGGGGAGGGCAGGGTTAGGGTAGGGCTGGCTGGGGCTGTGAGTCGGGAGTGAGGGGCACCAGCAGGGCTGGGGTGAGGCTCCTGTTCCTCCTGTTCTGGACCTGAGCTTCCCCCCCCCCACTCCCGACCCACAGCCCTGGCCCTGCCCCGGCTGGCTGGGCTGGTGAGAGCCAGGCGAACCCGCTCCCCTCAGTCTATTTCTAGCTGGGCTTTGGGAGCTGGTGCTGATGCCGGATCCCACGTTCCCTCCCCCGCTTGTGTCCCAGAGGCTGCAGGGCCCAGTGAACCTGTCCTGGCCCAGGGCTGCTCTGGCCCCAGGCCAGACAGATGGCTGCGAGGGATCAGCTACCGGGAAGGGCTGGGGGCCAGGATGCCTGGGTTCTGCCCCAGCTGTGGGAGGGGAGTGGTGCCTTGTGGGTAGAGCCAGGGGCTGGATCCATTCAGGCTCTGACATGCCCTGCTGGCTCCCCCAGGCCTGCATCGACGAGAACCTGGAGGTGGTGCAGTTCCTGGTGGAGAATGGAGCCAATGTGAACCAAGCCGATAATGAGGGCTGGACGCCCCTGCACGTCGCCGCCTCCTGCGGCTACAAAGAGATCGCCCAGTGAGTGGGGCGGGGTATCCTGCCCTTCTCTCTGCCCCATGGGCCCATCTGCCCCGGCATCCTGCCTCCTCCTTGCCCCGCGGGCCCATCTGCCCTGGCATCCTGCCTCCCCTGCCCCAGTCAGACTCCTCCCAGTATTCACACTGGGCTGGAGCACGGGATATGGCTCTGTGGGTCCATGCCCCTGGTCCTGGCATGCAGGAGGGATCCTGCCCCCGCTGGGCCCAGTGCAGGTCACATCCCCCTGGAGAGCCGGCTGTGGGGTGCCAGGTGTAAGTAGCAGGCCCCCCCGGTGCTCTCCTCTGCCGCCTGCCTGCACAGCCAGCCCTGTCGACTCGATGCTGGGATCCTGGCTGCCTGCTGCCCCCTAATCCCCCCCTTGCCCCGTAATCTCTGTCGGGTGCACTAATCCCTGGTCATGGGCCATGTAATCCCCTCTCCCGGCTGTAGAGACCTGATCTCACCCCCTCTGCCAGCTCCGAGGTCTCCCCCTCCCTCCGCCAGCTCCGCTCTCCCCTCCTCCCTGCAGCCATCGCCCCCCTCCCACATCAGTGTCCGGTTCCCTCCCACAAGGTGGGCAGGAGCCGCCTCCTTGCCCACTTCTCGAGGAGCTCCTGGGGGAGGGAGCTGGTGTCCTGCAGCCTTGTTGCTGCTGTGGGCGGGGAGGGGCTCCTCGCAGACCCAATGCTGCTCCTGCGCAGCCTGGTCCCCTGAAATCGTGCAGTGCGCAGCAGGCGATGCAGGGGGGAGGGGGCAGCACCGTGCTCTGGGTGGCACTGAGGCCTGGTTGCCTTGGCCCCGCCCCTTCTGCCTTGGCCCCGCCCCTTCCTGGAGCACGGAGGCCCACCCATGCCCTGCCCAGGGGGGCTCCGTTGCGATGCTCTTGCCCCCTCCCCAGGTATCTGCTGGCCCATGGCGCCCACGTGGCGGCGGTGAACAGCGACGGCGACGTTCCCCTCGACATCGCTGAGGACGACGGGATGGAGGCCCTGCTGCGGGAGGAGATCGTCAAGCGAGGTGGGGGCAGGGGCGGGAGGGGGCGTGGCTGCTCAAGGAGGCGGAGCCAGGGCGGAGCCCCGGGTGCCTGGCCCCGCCCTGACCTCTCCCTTCCCCTCAGGAGTGGATGTGGCGGCTGCCAAGCGGGAGGAAGAGGAGCTGATGCTGCAGGACACACGCCAGTGGCTGAACGCTGGGCGCATCGAAGACACGCGGCACCCCCAGACCGGGGCCAGCGCCCTGCACGTGGCCGCCGCGAAGGGCTACATTGAGGTCATGAGGTAAGGGGCCCTGCCCCCCTGAGCCAGCCAGGCCCTGCCCTGGGGCCGGGTAGGATCCAGCGCCCCCGAGCGGGGATAGGCCTTGCTGGGGCTCCCTGCTGCGTGTTTCCTTCTGGCCCTCGGGCGTTGCTGGCGAACCGGCTGGCGGGGTTCTGCTCCCAGCCCTGGCTCCTGCCAGCTCCTGCCCCCACTGGGCTGCTCTGGGGGAGCCGCCTGCCTCCCAGAACCTCCTGGAAGCTGCATTGGTTGCTGAGTCCTGCCTGCCCAGCCCCCGAGGGTTGTGCTGTCCCTCCCTGTCCAACCAGCTCGGCGGGTCAGAGGGCGCCAATTCGGCGCCGAGTCAGTGCCTTGGGGTTCGCTCATGCCCCCGCCCCCACTCCCAGGGCATGTTCATAGCCCGCCCAGCCCCCCTTCCCTGAGCAGCATGTGGGGCCACACCCTGGGGAGGGTGCTGGGAGTTGGGGGGGGCCCCCCTTACCCCATTCTCAGGCAGTGCATGACGGGAGTGGCCTGTGCATTCAGCTGGGGAAACCAAGGCACGAGATGGGGAGGTGGCTTGGGCAAGATTAGCAGGGTTAGAAAGCCAGAGACTCTGCTCCGAGCCCCCCCCTGCTCTAACCAGTAGACCCCACTTCCCTCCCTGAGCTGAGAAGAGAACCCCCCTGCCCCCCGCTGTGCTCTAACCACTAGACCCCACTCCCCGAGCTGAGAAGAGAACCCCCATGCCCCCTGCTATTGCTCTAACCACTAGACACCACTCCCTGAACTGAGAAGAGACCCCCCTGTCCCCCCCGCTACTGCTCTAACCCCACTCCCTGAGTTGAGGCGAGAACCCAGCAGCCCTGACTTTGTCGTCCGTCCGTGTGTTTCTCCCCCCCCCCCCCCCCCGCCCCCCGTTACGCAGGCTGCTCCTGCAGGCCGGCTACGACCCCAACGTGCGGGACAAGGACGGCTGGACCCCCCTGCATGCAGCGGCCCACTGGGGGGTGGAGGAAGCCTGCCGCCTGTTGGTGGAACATCTGTGCGACATGGACACTCTCAACAATGTGGTGAGGGGGCGGGGTCCCAGCCGGGGGCGGGGCTGCAGGGAAGGGAGGGGGCGGAGTTGGCGGGGGGCGGGGGGGGGAAGCAAGATCCACTGATCCCAGCAGCCCCGGTGGCTTTGGGGGGAGGGTGAAGCTGCTGGGGAGGGAGGTGTGGGGCAGGGCACATGGAGCCTGGTGACCCCTGGCTCCCCACCAGGGCCAGCGGCCGTGCGACCTGGCGGACGAGGACACGCTCAGCCTGCTGGAGGAGCTGCAGAAGAAACAGGAGGATGTGAGTTCCTCCCCCGCCCCCCCAGTCTTCTGCCCCCCTCCACACTGGGCCAGCACCCATATTGCTGGACCTGCCTGTCCCCTGGGCAGCTTGGCAAGAAAGGGTTAATCCCGGGCGGGGATGCTCAGCTCACAGGGGCTGAGAGGAGCCCGGGACCCCCAGTCCTCCCAACGCCATTCTCGCTCACTGGGCTCTGCTGTCCAGCGATGCCTGGCCCTGAGCCCACCAGTGTCCCCCGGCCTGGGGGGAGCTCGGGGGGAGATCACTGGGGGCCCCGGGAAGGCCGTGACCGAGCCACCCCCCGTCCCTCCTCAGCTGCGCAGCAAGAAGGAAGCTCACCTGAAGCAGGCGGTGATAGACACCAGCATCGAGCAGCAGCCCGTGTACAGCGCCAAGCACAGGCGGTGAGTGCGCAAGCCTGCTGTTGGGGAGTGGGGGGTGCCGGCAGGGCTGGAGAGCAGGGTGGGATAACGGGGGGGCTGTGGTGGTGGGGGGGCACCGCATGGCTGGGGAAGCAGGGTGAGATAACGGGGGGGCTGTGGTGGTGGGGGGGCACCGCACGGCTGGGGAGGCAGGGTGAGATAACGGGGGGGCTGTGGTGGTGGGGGGGCGCCGCACGGCTGGGGAGGCAGGGTGGGATAACGGGGGGGCTGTGGTGGTGGGGGGGCGCCGCACGGCTGGGGAGGCAGGGTGGGATAACGGGGGGGGGGCTTCGAGGTGGGAGTTAGGGGTGCCAGGAGGGCTGTGGGGGGCGCCAGCAGGGCAGGGATAATGGGGAGGGGGCTGTGGGTGGGGAGTGAGAGGCGCTGTGAGGGCAGGGTGAGATAACGGGGGGGGGCTTTGGGGTGTGTGTGAGGGGCGCCAGAGGGCAGGAGGGGCAGGGCAGGATAATGGGGGCGGGGCTTGGCGTGGGAGTGAGGGGCGCTGGCAGGGCTGGGGGGGGCTGCGGTTGGGGAGTGAGGGGCGCCAGCCCCGTAGGAGTCTGGGGCTCGCTTTGAGTGCCTCAGGGCTGTGCGGGTGTGGGGGGGGTGTGGCCCCATTTCCTGGGGGAGTCTAACAGGCCCCCTCTGACCCCCAGGAGCTCTGTGTGCCGCATGAGCAGCCGGGAGAAGATCTCGGTGCAGGACCAGTCCAAGGAGCGCAAGACTCTGGGCCCCATCGTGCCCGGGGATGAGGAGAGCAGCTCCGCCTCCGAGGGGGAGGGGCCAGAGAAACCCACTGGTAGGCGGGGCTAGCAGGCTGGCGGGGCTGGGGCATGGGGCAAGCACCATGGGGAGGATCTGGGTGGGAGGGGGGTTCTGGGCTGGGTAGGTCCGTGGGGCCAGTCGGGGTGGGGGGGCTGAGCAGGGGGGTTCCAGGCTGGGGGGGAGGTGCCAGGCACACACATCACCCCAGCTCCTTCGTCCTCCCCACAGAGGCTGGGAAACCCTCCCCACAGGAGAGCAGTGGCCTGAACGGGGTCGCCCTGCCCCCTGTGTCTCCCATGCTTGCAGGGCCCAAGGTGAGTCCCATCCAGTGCCCCGCTCAGAGGGGTCGCCGGCCCCCTCCCCCCAGGGCTGGATTGTGGGGCCTGAGCAGTGCTGGTGTTTCTTCGGGGGGGCGTGGCATAGGGCTGTGGGGGCGTGGTTAGAGAGGGCAGGGCTTCATGGGCAGGGGGGCCCCCCATGGAAAGGGATGTGGTCAGGTGACTGCTACCCCACAAATGCCTCCCCCCATTACAGCCAGGCCTTGACCATAGTGATACCCTGGGAGGGGGGCTGGGAGCCAGGGGGGCTGGGAGCCAGGCTGCCTGGGCTCTCTCCCCAGGCCAATGCACCCCCTGTGGAGGCCCCCCCAGCACGCCGGCACCGCCTGGGTTCTCTCTTCCCCAAAAGGGCCGGCTCTTCTTCCAAGATCTGCTTATTACGCCCGAGGGGGCGGGGCTGCCTGGAGTGGGTGGAGCATGGAAGGAAGCTCAACCCCCCCCTTCTTACCACTGTGGGGGAGGGACTGAAACTGACCAGCCAGGAATGGGGTTGGGGCCCCCCTGACCCTCCATCTCTGCTCTAACCCCCCTGCCCTCAGCATGAGTTAGGGGCCTGGCCCCGCCCCTCCCTGTTCTGGCCCCGCCCTGTTCTGGCCCCGCCCCTCCAAGCTGGCCACCTCTGGACTGTTTGTTCTATCTCTGCCCTACTTCCCCCCCCTCTCGCCCACACCCCATGTTTGTCCTGCTGCTGCTCGGATCCCCCTGCCTCCCCCCTCAACACGCCCTCAGCCCCAGCTGGCCTGCCCCCCTGCCACCCCACCTGCCCCGGACCCCCTGGGGCCTTCCTTGTGGCGCCAGAGCTTACGCAAAACGGGTATCGTCCTGGTCCCCCAGGGGGGCGAGAGAGCCACAGTGAGCGCCCCTCCCCCCCAGCACAAGAGGCTCTGCGCCCTGCCCCTCAGGCGAGGCCTTTCCCAGGGCCTGCGGCCTGGCTCTCACCACTGCGTGCTGCCCCGAGGATCTTGGGGCAGGATTGACTGGTTGCAGGGGGTCTAGTGCGTCCGAGCTGGGGCAGCAGGACTCCTGGGTCTCCCTGTGCCCCACCTCCGGCTACCCTCTCCCAGCCTCGGTTTTCTGCACTACCTTGGTGTCCCTTCACACTAGAGGGTGCCGGGGGTCCCGTCAGGAAGCCGGGAGCCCCAGCTCCCCGGGCTGCCTGGCTCGCCATGCTGCTGTCCCTGCTTTGTGAGATATTGGGGTTCACTCCCCCACCCCGTGTCTCTAGCCTGGGATCCCGCCCCGACTGCGAGCGATCTTGGCTGTCCAGTGATCGCCTCCCTGGCCGAATCCATCTCTGGGGCTTTCCTGCTAGAGGCCAGATTGAGTTTGCTGTTCCGATTCATCCCCTGGGGGGATGCAGGCTCCGAGGAGGGTGTCACTGGGGAGGGGGGTGTCCCGCTGGCCGTTTGATTTTCCCCCCTGCACACCTGATGTCGGCAGGGGAGGGGCTAGTTGTGGAGACTTTCGGGGGGGGGGGGGCGCAGGCCTCAGTGTGTCCCAAGGGCAGGGACTGGCTGGCGAGGGGGAGGGAACGGGGCAGGGGGAAGCCCATGGGGCAGCCTCTCCCCTCCTGCAGCCTGTCCTGGGTGTGCAAGGGGGGGTTCCCCGTCTGTGGGGGATTAGGCTGCCTGCCCTCCCCCCTTCTCACCCTGGTTAATTTCTAGCTCACTCCCCTTGTGTTTGAAATAGACTAGAGAGCCCGCATTTAACTCTGTCCCCTAGAATTTGGGGGGGAGCAGACTGGGAAGAGGATTCCTGCCTTCCTCTTCCCCCCCCCCCCCACGTTGTGGTGGGGGGCAGGTGGGGAAAAGGCTTCCCTAACTCCTTCACCCTGCTTCTGCCCATAGCCTAGCACGCAAGGCGATCAAAGACTGGGGGCGCTGGTGGGGGAGGGTTAATTAATGACCCCCCCCAGTTTTGAGACATGAAGATGGCAACGTGGGGGGAGGGGGATGGCGCATGTTGGTTTCTATGGGGGATGGGGTGAGGGGTCTGGGTTGGATGGGGCAGATCAGCAGGTGTGCGGCAAATGCGGGGGGGGGGGGTGGGAGGCAGAGAAGATGGGGGGGTGCATGGGGCAGGCCGCACCCACTGGCTTAGCACGTCCGCTGCCTTTCAATCCCCTTCCGCGACACACCCCCCCCCGCCCACGTTCAGCTCCCTGCGCCCATCCTGACTCCGCCCCCTTCTCCACCCCCCACCTCCCCTCCCTGTTTTTCTCGTCCGCCCTCCCCCCACGCAGTTCTCCGGAGGCCCCAGCCGCCCTGCCGCGCCAGAGGATTCGGCAGCGCCCGCCTGGAGGGCAGGGCTGCGGAAGACGGGCAGCTTTGGGGTGCTGCCGGACACCCGGCTGGACGAGGAACCCCTCAAGGAGGCTGGGATCAGGCGCTCGGCCTCCAGCCCCAGGCTGGACACGGAGGAGAAGGTGAGAGCCGGCTCGGGAGGGGGAGAAACGCCAGCGGGGGCAGCCCTGGAGCCGTGGGAGCTGTTGACGTGTCAGGCTCTGCCTCCAGCGTGGCCCAGGCACTCTCTAAGTGCCACAGCAGAGAGGATCCTGGGAGAACGGGGCTTCCCATAATGCAAAGTGTGGGCCCACAGAGGATTGTGGGAGGGCAGGTGTTCTTTTCCCATAATGCAAAGCGTGCTCTTGCTCCTGTCTGTCTGTCTGTCCCACTAACTCTCCCGCTTTCCCTCCCCCTCAGCCACAGGACATCTGGGAAATCCTTCAGAAGTGGAACAGGACTCTGATTGGCCAGGAGTTAGCCAATAAGAGCGTAGCCTCAGAGCTAGCCAGTCGGGAGGAAGGGAGTTCATCAGGTGACCGGGTAGGAGGCTCCGCCCATAGGGGAGTGGCCTTATTCCCCACCCACCTGCTGCTTAGTGTGTGTCAGCTGTGTCCTGATGCATTCTGGGACATCTTAGGTCTAGTGATGGCTGTTAGGTGCTTAGTTTGAGCTGCCTTTCCTGAGGATCCGGGGGGCCCCGTAGGCCTGTTGGAAGCTGGGATCCCCGTCGTGGAGCATCAAGCAGGGATCACATAGGATCCCACTGGATCTCTCAGTCCCGATGCCTGTTCTCCCGCCCTGCGTTTTCCCCTTAACTCTGCCCCCCCCCCCCCGTCTGTATCTTGCTCTTTAATTTTCCTGATTCCTGACTCTGACCTTAGACGCTCTCCCCTCCCAGAGCTGGGATGGAACCCAGGCATCCTGGCTTCCAACCCCAGCCCCCCCTCTCACCACTAGACCTTCGCCCTACCCCACACTTGCTGTGGCAGGGAGTGACACCTGGCCCCAGAGGGTATCCACTGTGCTCTGGGCAGCGCCCCCTCCTTCCTGGAGCCTGGGCTAGCCCTGTACGTCCAGCCTTGACCAACACATTCAAGGCCCCTTTTTGTGTTTGCCCGCTAGAGCAAGGAGCCGCGGCTGGCGCGGGTCCCACCGACACCCACCCGGCGCATCTTCACCCTGCCCGATGCAGAGACACATCGAGTGTGAGTCATCCGGGCGCTGGCCTGGCTTGGGGAGATGGGGCTAGTGGTTAGAGCAGAGGGAGAGCCAGGACTCTTGGGTTCTCCCCAGGCAGTGGGGGGGGGAGGGTTGAGTGGTTAGAGCAGGCAGTAGGGGGGTTGAGTGGTTAGAGCAGGTGAGACTGGATGCCAGGATGTGGGTTCCATCCCGTCTTGGGGAGGGGGGTAGTGATTATGGTCTGGGGGCTGGGAGCCAGGTCTCCGGGGTCTCTCCCAGCTCTGGGGAGGGGAGTGGGGGGCCCCGGGGTGGCAGTGTGTCCGATGGATCAGTCCCTGCTCTCTGACGCCCCCTCTCCGTGTGCCTTGCAGTGGCAGCTTGGAAGGCGGCCTGCAGATGAAAATCGACGTGGGGCCTGCCCCCAGCCAGCCCCCCACTTCCGCCGGCAGCAGCTCCAGCACAGACCTCCGCGAGCGCCGAAGGTGGGGAGCTGCCCAGGACCAGTGGGGTCTGGGCCAATGCAGATGGACCTCGGGGGGGGGGCACCGTGTCTGCAGGGGTAACCCTCTCCTGTAGCTCCCCCATCCTGCCAGCCTGGGTCCTACCCCGGCTGGAGCAGGGCTAGGGCAGGCGGGGCCGTGGTGCTGCGTGGGAGAGAGCCCATGCTTGGTAACTGTCCGTCACCCCAGAGAGGCCGCATCCCGGCACTGGGCGAGGGCTCCCCCTATTCCCAGCCCCTGCGCCCCACCCCAGAGAGTCTCACTAACCCGCCTCTCCCAAGCAGATCGTATCAGACCCCCGTGCGGGACGAGGAGTCGGAGTCACAGCGCAAAGCCCGGTCACGTCTCATGAGGCAGTCCCGGCGCTCCACCCAGGTACTTCTGCCGAGGGCACTGCGGGCTAGTGGTTAGAGAAGGGGCTGGGAGCCAGGACTCCTGGGTTCTCTTAACGCTGGGAGGGGAGTGGGGGCTAGTGGTTAGAGCAGGGGCTGGGAGCCCTGGACCCTTCGAGCCCGTCCCTTCCTCTCAGGGTGTGTTGTGGCCACGGTGATCTGGCCCACTTCTGGGGGGTGCTGTGGACTCAGCATTTCCTTTCTTTTCCTTTACCCCCGGGGTGCCAGGCTTCTGGCCATGCCAGGGTCCCAGCTCACCTCATGCCCCTCTTTGACCCCCCCCACCCCCGCATCCCTCCCAGGGCGTCACCCTCACAGACCTGAAGGAAGCTGAGAAGACTATTGGCCGATCTGGGGACACCAGGGTGGCGGAGCAGCGAATCGGGGAGGATGAGAGGCGGGACCGAGAAAAGGAGCAACTGCCGGAAGACGTGGTGAGGGCAGGGCGGAGCCGGGGCCAGTCGACTCCGCCTCCAGCTGCAGCCCTGCCGTTAAGCTGTGGGACTCCCTGCTGCAGTCGGGGCTGGGTTTGGGTTTTGGTGACTTCATGGGGTGGGGGAGCAGAGGGAAAGGGACACCGGTGTAGATGGGCCCGTGCATCTGATCTTCTGCTTTCTGCGGCTGTTACCCAGGGAGGAGGGTTGTGGGCCTCTGTCCTGCTCTCCTCCTGCCTCCGAGCTTCCCCCACATCCGTGGGTCATTATCCCCCCGCTGTAGGACTCGGCCAGACGCTGCCGACCGGCCCCCCCTGATGGTGCCTCGGTTTATACTGTGAATCCCATCGTGGGCAACTCTCAGGCAAAGAAAGGTGAGTCTGCTTCGGCCAGCCCCTTGGGCTGCCACTGCCGTGCCCCTTCTCGGTCCAGTGCGGGCCCTGTCAATACCCAGGCAGCCTCCTGGGTTGTGGGGGGCGGGGGTCTGCCCTCGTGGGCCCAGCCCAACCCCTGGGAATTAGTCGGGGATTCAGATTGGTAGATCCTCCCACCAGCAGCGGCCTGCAGTCCCTGGCAGTGGCCAGCAGAGGGCAGTGCTGCAGCGTGTTCTGCCCCATGTAGGGTGGGGCTGGGCGCCAGGACTGCTGGGGGGGGGAGTGGGGTCTAGTGGTTAGAGCCGGGAGGGGGCTGGGAGCCCCAGCTGCAGCCGACTTAACTCCGCGTGGCTCGTTCTGCTCCTGGGACCCCTGTTGCCGGCTGGAACTAGCAAAGCGGCTGAGGCGGGTACGGCGCGGGGGGCGGGGGCTATGCCAGGGCCTCCCCGACCAGCCCTCGGTCTGTGCTGCAGGGCCGGAGCCCGAGGGGCCGGGGATGGGCTCCGAGGCGGAGGCCGAGCTGCGGAACCGTCTGGCCGTCCGGGACCGGCGGAAAGGCCGGCGGGAGCGGCGCTCCACGGGCATGGTGCCAAACGTTGAGGTGAGCGGCGGGGATCCGGGGGGCGGCTCCCTGGGGGTAATAACAGTAGGGGGGGGTGTTGGGATTCTGGGGGAAGGGGTGGCTGGGACTCTCGGCAGTGGGGGAGCTGGGATTTCATGTAGGGAGCTACGGGGGGGGAGGCTGCGGGGGCCGGTATCGCTTGTCCCATGGACTCCTGCCCCTCGGCCTCTCTAGGGCGACGAGAGCGAGGAGCCAGAGCAGCTGAACGACACGACCCCGGGATCCAGGTACCTGCTCTCCAGGGGCTCTGGGAGCTGGGCACTCAGCATGGCCCCGGGGAGACGCTCCTCCCCCAGCAGGCAGGGCTGGCCATGGTGCCCATGGAGGCACTAGCAAGCGCTGGGCTGCAGGGGGCAGGGGCCTGGGTGGGTGGGGTGGGGGCCTGGCAGGGAGTGCTGGGTTGTGGGGCAGGCGGGGGCTCAGCAGGGGGCGCTGGGCTGCAGGGGGCAGGGCGGGGGCCTGGCAGGGGGTGCTGGGCTGCAGGGGGCGGGGCGGGGGCCCGGCAGGGGGGGCTGTAACACAGCTGTTTCAAACTAGAGGCTGGTGCCAGCCCACCCCAGAGGTGGCTGCACCTTGGTGCTGGGTGTGCTGGAAGGGGGGCAGTACCCTCCCCGCCCCTGCTCCCTCTCCCCGTGTTTGCAGTAACAGGACACTCTGTCTGTCTGTCTCCCCAGCATGTCCAACCACCTGAACAGTCTCCTGCCCAACCGGACGGGGGCCTGCGGCTGCAGCAGGCTCAGCAGTGGAGGCAGCCCTGGCGTTGGGGAGGAGCACGACTACAAAAAGGTGGGGCAGGTGTCTGGGAGCTGAACCCCACCCCCTTGGCGTGGTGAAGGGAGTAGAGTCTAGTGGTTAGAGCCGGGGGCAGGGCAGTGGGGAGCTGGGACGCCTGGGCCTGGGAGAGGAGTAGAGTCTAGTGGTTAGAGCCGGGGGGCAGGGCGGTGGGGAGCCGGGACTCCTGGGCCTGGGAGAGGAGTAGAGTCTAGTGGTTAGAGCCGGGGGCAGGGCGGTGGGGAGCCGGGACTCCTGGGCCTGGGAGAGGAGTAGAGTCTAGTGGTTAGAGCCGGGGGCAGGGCAGTGGGGAGCCGGGACTCCTGGGTCTGGGAGAAGAGTAGAGTCCAGTGGTTAGAGCCAGGGGGTGGCTGGGATGCAGGACTCCTGGGTCTGGGAGGGGAGCAGGGGCAGGGGGTGAGAGCGAGGGGAATGGAGCCAGGACCCCTGAGCGCTGTCCCGGGTGGCAGAGGGGAGGGAGGGCTAGTGGTTAGAGCTGGGGCGGCCGGAGCCAGGACTCAGCTCTGCGCCCCGCCTGCTCCCAGCTCCATGACGATCTCCGGGCGGAGAATGAGCAGCTGAAGGAGCAGCTGCAGGAGACGCAGCTGAGGCTGACGCAGACCAAGCTGGAGCTGGAGCGGGTGACCCAGGTGAGAGGTGCTGGGTGCTGGGCTGGGGTAACACGGTTCTCCCCCTCCCCCCCCCAGCCTGTCCCTCCTGGATGCAAAGAATTGTGGGACAGCAGGAGGGCGGAGGCATGGTGCCCCAGGGCATTGTGGGGGACAGGAGAATTTCCCTGCCGGAGGGGGACGCTGCCTAGCGGGGGGGGCGGCGAATGTTGCCCCAGGGTGGGCAGCTGGGCCGGGCTGGCTGGTTCTCTCCCCCAGCACAGGGGAGGAATTTAAGGTGGATCCTCAGTAGAGCAGGGACTGGGCCTGGCTGTTCGGGGGCAGGGGCCTGTCCCGTCCAGAGGGCACCGGCTCCCACCCGGCCTGGGGCAGGGAATGGGGCAGGGGCCTGTCCCGTCCAGAGGGCACCGGCTCCCACCCGGCCTGGGGCAGGGAATGGGGCAGGGGCCTGTCCCGTCCAGAGGGCACCGGCTCCCACCCGGCCCGGGGCAGGGAATGGGGCAGGGGCCTGTCCCGTCCAGAGGGCACCGGCTCCCACCCGGCCCGGGGCAGGGAATGGGGCAGGGGCCTGCCCTGTCCAGAGGGCACCGGCTCCCACCCGGCCTGGGGCAGGGAATGGGGCAGGGGCCTGTCCTGCTCGCGGGGTGGCAGCTCCCATCCTTGGCTTTGTGTCCTTGGCAGCGGCAGGAGCGGTTTGCCGAGCGCCCGGCACGGCTGGAGCTGGAGAGATTTGTGAGTACCTGTCCTGCTGAAGGGGGACACTCTGCTCCCCACCCCCCCAGCACTGCCCTCCCAGCTGGGGTCCTCACTTTGTTCTGGGGAGGAGACCCTCTCGGAGCCTGGGGGCGGGTGCTGTCCTGCCCCCCACCCCCAGCTGGCTACGGATGTGGCGTCTCCTCTCACGGCCCCTCTCTCTGGTCCCCAGGAGCGCCGGGCCTTGGAGCGGAAGGCGGCCGAGCTGGAGGAGGAGCTGAAGGTAACAAGCGCAGAACCCGGCAGGATGGGCCCCTGTGGGCAGGGAGCAGGCAGAATACCGGGCCAGATGGGCCCGTGTGACTGGTCCAGGGCGGGGAGGGGAGGGAGCGGGCAGGATACCAAGGCAGATGGGCCCATGTGGCTGATTCAGGGCAGGGGAAGGGAGCAGGCAGGATACTGGGCCGGATGGACCTGTGTGGCTGGTCCAGGGTGGGGGAGGAGAGCAGGTGCGATACCGGGGCAGATGGCCCCTGGAGCTGATTGGGTGCTAACCCCTGTCCTCTCCCCCAGGCGCTCTCAGACCTGAAGGCCGATAACCAGCGCCTGAAAGATGAGAACGCAGCTTTGATCCGGGTCATCAGCAAACTCTCCAAGTGACGCCTCCTGCCCAGAGTGGGGAGTGGCCCCCGCTTTCCGGGCCTGCCCCTTCCACCTGCAGGGAGCCCCCCACACTCCAGACCAGCCCCCCCAACCCAAGCACCATGGCAGGGGGTATATGGACCAGGAGCACCCCCCCACGCCTCCCAACCCAGGGACCTTGCTGATGGATCCCCCCAAATCTTTCCATGCGGGGAGGGGTGTCTAATTCCCTGATGGTCGGACCAGCCCCCCTCTCGCCCCCCAACCCTGCCTCTGGGGCAAAAGCCAGCCCCCGCCTGTGGGACAAATATTTATTTTGTGTCTCTTGACGGTTCTTCCTGCTACTTGTTCAGTGACGCTGGTTCCCAGTAGGGTTTCCACCAGCCCCCCCCCACACACACATGTAGTCCTGGCCTTTGAGGGGTGTGGATCTCCCCCCCCCCCCCCCCCGGCCTCCGTTACCCCAGGAATCTCCTGTTAAAAGCCAAAATGCTGCCCTCTCCCACCGACTGTGGGCCTGTTAGTGGGGATGGGGTATGGCAGGGACACCCCCTGTTCAGGTTAGGGGCACATTTGCCAAGGCAGGGGGAGCCCCACTTTTTAAGGCCCTTTCAATTCCCTGCCCCCTCTGGCTACACAAATCCCCGGCTGTGAGTTTCCTGCCTGGCTCTGCTCTACAGCACCCCTGTTGGTGCTTTGCAGCTGCCTGCCCCACGGGGGCGCCCTCCCCTGCCCCCTTTCCCCCGCTCCTGGGCAGTGAAAATGCCAGCTGAAATGGGGGGGGTGCGTACAGCTGCAGTAACGGGAGGCTAAGTCAGTATTTGGGGCTTTGGGCATCAGGGCTGCTTTAGGGTCAGCCCCCCCAGGGGCCCAGCAAAGTCGGGGGGCAAGGAGACCCTGTTAGAACACTCCCATTGGGGTACCTCCAGCGTGGCTACTTGCTGGGGGCAAAAGGAGGTGGGGCCTATCTGTGGAAACTCCTCCCCCATTCCTATCTTGGGGTTAAAGGGGGTGGGGCTTTATAGTCCCTCCCCTGTAGTCTCTGGGCCAAACCATGTGCAGCAGGTGTGTGGGGGGGGTTCCCACTCCTTCCTCAAGGGCTGCTTCTGTGGTGGATTTGGAGCAGCGGTAGGCACCAAATAACCACATGACCAAAGTGTGTGTGGGGGGTGCCCCCCCAGCTCTCTGCTCCCCTCCCCCCAACACCCATGGCCCTGAACCAGGACTCCTACTTTGCCAAACTCCCCCCTCTCCCAGCCTGGGGGAGGGGCCCCCAGGGTTCTGGGGTTCAGGTAAGACAAAGGGCATTGCTGATCTTGCTTCCCCCCCAAATGTGTGGAGAGGGGGATGCGGATCTCTGAACCAGGGTGCTGCTTCAGCTCCCCCCAACTTGCTGTGGGAGGGGGGTGGGCTCAGAAGCCAGCCAGCCCCTCCGCCCCCCCCGAACATGCCCAAAGTGAGGCTGGGGGCGGATCCGAGTGCAAAAAAAGCTTCCTTAAACTGCTGTGAACTGAATGGAGTGGCTTCCATCTTTGGGGGAGTCAGAGGCCCCCCTTTCTCTGTGCTGGGCCATGCCTCTCTCTGAAATGGGATGGGGCACCGCAGCTGTCCATGCCATGTAACAGATTTCCCCGTCTTCAGAATCCCCCCAAAATTCCCAGGGGGACCCCAAAATGTTCCATGCCATATAGCTGACTTCTCCCTCAGCGAGAGTGCCCCCCAAAATTCTCCATGCCATGCACCTGAGTTCTCCCACAGCAAAAAAGCCCCCCAAAATCACAGGGGGACCCCAGTATTACCCTGAAATGGAAGGGGGGGGACACCTCATGCAGCCACCCCCCAGGTGAACATATGTGTATATAAAAGAAAGTATTTTCTATAGTGCCCTGCGCCCGCATCCCCCGCACCGCGAGAGACAGTGCAATACGGCATGAGGACTATTTTTCAAAGGAAATTCTCTATATTGTATTTGTTTATTTTAGCAGCGCCGCTGCCGAACTTTAAAGCACAGGGACCGAAAAACAGAACCTTACAGAAATGAAAACTGAAAAAAAAAAAAAAAAATTTTAACCCCCGCCCTGCTGGCTCAGTTTGTGCCTGGGCCCATGAGCCGGGGAGGGGGCTGAAGGGCTGGGGGATGTGTGAATAAGGGGGGACCTGGCCTAGCTGTGCCCCTTTAAAGACTGTTCTGGGGGGGCTGACTCCAGCAGCCAGGGCGAGCCAGCTTCCCCCCAGCCTGGCCTGCGGGCTTGGGATTAAAGCAGGGCCCAGAAGGGCTTTGGGGACCCCAGTGGAAGCCACGGGGGGGAGGGGCTCTGGCCCCCACCGAGTCTCCTGATCTGGCTGCCTGAGCCCCGGCCTGTTTTCCAGGTCTTGCCGTTTACCCAGCTCCCCTCTGCTGTCAGCTGGCCCCCAGCATTGCAGCTGTTCCGGGCGCTCCCCCGCAAACCCATAGGGGCAGGTAACCCCTCCTGGTCCACTGGGGTCCTGGCGAGCCACCCGCAAGCTCTGCAGTGGCTGGGCTCTCTGGGGTAAGAGCCCTGTGCCACAGGGCTCCTGGCTATCACACGGGCGGCCGCCCTGGCCTCAGCTGTGATGTGCCAGCACAGGCATCCGAACCTAGCAGCCCCATCTCCCTGCCTGGAGCTGTGGAGAGAATCCAAGAGTCCATGCTCCTAACTCCCTTTCCACTGTAACTACTAGACCTCACTCCCTGAGACCGCAGAGTCCAGGAGTCCTGGCTCCCTGCTCTAGCCACTAGACCTCACTCCCTGAGCCTGTAGAGAGCCCAGGAGTCCTGATTTTCAGCCCCTCCTCCCCTGCTCTAACCATTCAGCCCCACTCTACGCAGCTGTGAGAAGAGAGCCCAGGAGGCTGGGGTATTTCCCTGGGCCCTGGCCTTTAGGAGCGGTGTGCACAGCTGGGCAAGTGCCCAAAACCGGGTGGCCCGTTCCCCCTGCCCGGCTCAGGCAGGGGTTGAGCGTCTGCTGTGCTTGTGCCGCTGCGGGCTGTAGCTGTGGCTTGTTACAGTGTCTCGCAATGCACCGTCTTCCAGTGCTGGAGGGGGGGCAGTCGCAGGATGGTGATTTAATGACTGAGGGCAGAAGCTTTACGAGGGGTCAAACCCAGCGCAGCCCCGGCCTGGCCCTGGCTCTCCACCTGCGCTTTGCGTTGCCCTGGGGAACTTTCTGCTGCTGGTGGAAAGATTCGATTCACAGGTACGAGGGCCGGGTGCTGGTGGGACCCTGGAAAACCGGGTGCCGCTCTCCCCCCAAGGGCTGCGAGCCTGGGGCCCAGCGCAGGTGGTGGCGGGGAGAACTGCTCTCCGCGGTGGGCAGAAACAGGACGATTGTCCTTGGTGTCCGGCCAGGGTCAGAGCATGAGGAATCAGCCGTGTTTTGGGCCCAGCTTTCCGGCTACCTGCAGGCCCTAGGCTGAGCAGGGGCAGCTGGGCCACCAGTCTCGTGGTCCCTGCAGGCCGGGCATGTCGGAGACAGCGGGAACCGTGCCGAGTGGATGTGTTGCAGCCAGGGCTGTTTCTAGCAGGCCTGGGGCAATATTCCCCCCCCCCAGGACCCTAAATGCAGGAGCTGGGGCGCCCCTCTTGCCGCAGGCCCTACTCTACCCTATCTCTGCTCCTCTCCATTCCCTTGCCTCTTCTCCTGAGCAATGTGGGACTCCCCCACACACCAGGCAGGCGGCAGGAGCTGGGGGGCTATTGCTGGGTGAGGGCCCCTGTAATCACCGGGGTCCCTCCCAGCCACAGGATGGTGCCCCAAAAGCAAAGCACCTGGGTCAGATTCAGCTGCTGGCCGGGTTGGCTCGGGCTTGCCTGGTTCGCAGCCTGGCTTCCAGCAAGGCGGCCTCCCGGGCCAGGGGCCACCGTGCAATTGTGTCTGACCTCCACAGGCCCAGCCTGGGGCCCTGACGTTTGTCCTGGATCTCTCAGGGTTGGGCCTTTTCCTGCCCCAGCGCCGGCTTGCTCAAGCGGGGTGATTCACCCGGTTCTTTGTTCCTCCCAGCCGGCCAGGCGTCAGGCTGCACCCCCCCCGCCCCGCGCCCATCCCTCTCCCTGCAGCTGTGTGAACCCCCTTGGCACTGTGCAAAGCACAGAGGGAAACTGAGGCACTGCACGGTATGGTATGTGTGTGTGGGGGGGGCTAATAAACTTCACAGTGACTTCCCTGCATGGGTCTGCCAAATGGCTGGTCCCAGCCGAGAGCCCACCCCGGCCCCATGCCGAACCCGGGCCTGATTTGGAATGGGGCCGGGTCCTGCCTTTCCCTGCAAGGAGGAAGAGGCCTTGGTGCGGAGAGATTTTCCTTCCCTGGCAGGTGTTTACACAAAGTATAAAATCACTTCTTGGGTAAATGAAACTCAGGTCTAGTGAGTGCACTGCCCAGCCCTTGAATTGAGTGCCCTGCCCCCCCCCCCTGTCCAGTGTTAGGTCTGACACAACAGCCCCCCAGCCCCTCCCCCAACGCGCCAGGAGCTGTACAAACCCGGCCCAAGACTGTTTACACGCTCGGCTAAGGCCGGAGCTGGCCAAGAGCTATGGGCGTTTCCCCCCTTGGCACGCCCGGCTGGAGCGAAACCAGAGCTGAAAATAAACCTCCAGTGGTTCCAAGGGGGAGTCTGCAGTGAGGGAGGCCAGGCGCCAGCCCCTGGCTGAAAAGACACCCACGCAGAGGAAGAAGTGGGGCAGAGCCTCCCCGCCCCCCCCCTCCCCCCAAGCCGCAGCCTGGCTCCTAGTGTTAGATTCCCCCACCCGGTCCTGGCCCACGAACCGCGGAGGCCGCCACCCGCCCCGGGGGTGCTGTGGGCGGGTGGACTCGCTGCACTGAGCGATCCACCGACCCCCACATTGTCGGCTCGCTTCCTGGCCTGAGCAACCAGCCCTCGATCGGGGGGCTCCTTGGCCCTCAGCCCCCCAAAGCAAAGCCAGCGCCTGCTGCTAGCAAAGTCCCCAGGGCTTTCGCAAGGGAAAAGGAGCCAGTCGTTGCCCGGTTCACGCCAGCGTGTCGACGTGTCTGTTGGGCGGCAGTTCCCAAAGGGGGCGGCTCTGTCTGCTGGGGACAATGCTCCTGCTAAGGTTTCTGATCGGCGTGCAGAATAAAAGCTGTGCTGTGCGCCAAGGCATGTGTGGATGTTCACCACCAGGAGGCCCACACGCTGCCGGCCGGGGGTGGTCCTGCTACTCTGCCTGGCGTACAGGGAGCCCTGCCCGGGGGGGGGAGGGGGGGGTGTCTTGGCATCTGAGAGGCCAGAGTCCTCGTGCCCTCAGCTTTTAGTGCCTGCTTCCAGGACGGCAGGGCAGGGGCCGAGCCCGTGGGGACTGATGGGCAAGTTACGACGGCGCACGCTGGCCTGTTCCGAGGCACCCAGGAGCCAACGTTTCAGAGCCTAAATGTGCAGGGAAAGGTCCAGGGCCCACCTGAACCGGGCCAGGCGCAGGTGAAAAGGGGTTCCCAGAAACAAATGGGTCAGTGTTCAGCTGAGATCTAAAGCCTTAGGCAAGGCCGGCAGCTGACAGGCCAGCAGCATTCCCAGGACCCCTAGTTCCCCACCTATTCTCCTCCCGGGGCCAGGGAGAGAGCCCAGGAGTCCAGGCGCCCAGCCTTCCCGCTCTAACCACTAGGCCTCACTCTCCTCCCCCAGCCCAGGGGGAACCTAGGAGTCCGATGTCCCAGCCTTCCCGCTCTAACCACTAGGCCTCACTCTCCTCCCCCAGCCCAGGGGGAACCTAGGAGTCCGATGTCCCAGCCTTCCTGTTCTAACCACTAGGCCTCACTCTCCTCCCCCAGCCCAGGGGGAACCTAGGAGTCCGATGTCCCAGCCTTCCCGCTCTAACCACTAGGCCTCACTCTCCTCCCCCAGCCCAGGGGGAACCTAGGAGTCCGATGTCCCAGCCTTCCCGTTCTAACCACTAGGCCTCACTCTTCTCCTCCCCTAGCCAGGGAGAGAACCCAGGCGTCCTGGCTCCCAGCTCCCCATCTCACCACCAGCCCCCCCCCCCCACCCCGCTCCAGGAGCCCAGGAGTCCAGGCTCCCCGCCCAGCCCTGGGCTGCCTAGTGGGACAGGTGTGGGTCGGGTGCTGGCGCTCCCTGCCGAAGGTGTTGGTAAAACAGGGCCCAGCCCCCCAGAACAAACACACGCAGGCGCCTCGCCCAAGTCAGCTCCACCTGCCGTAGCCTGGGCCCTGCCAAGCCCGGCCGTGAACTCCTGAGCAAGCCAGCGGGACCCGCCCTGCGGCCACCTCTGCCACCCAGCCCTTCCCCCCGCCCCTCGGTGGGACAGGCCCAGCAGGAGCAATCCCACGGCCAGGCAGTTCCAGGGAACCCCGGAGTCCTGGCGCCCAGCCCCCCACTCTCTGCTCCGCCCACTGCCCCCTCCGGCCAGCCAGGCCTGGGGGAGAACCCAGGAGCCCCAGCTGTGGAGAGGGGCGGCTCTGCAGCAAGCCATGGGCAGGAGTGAAAGGGTGAATAGCCCTGGGTCCTGCCCAGTGAAGATGGGATGGGAGGTGCACTAGGGCAGGCAGGGATCTGGGCAGAGAACCCAGAGGTCCTGGCTCCCAACCTCCCGCCCCCCCGCTCGCCCCACTCTAACCACTAGCCCCCACTGCCCTCCCAGAGCTGGGACAGAACCCAGGAGTCCCCGGCTCCCTCCAGGCTGGGCTGGGCTCCCCTTTCCCTCCCTTGTTCTCCCAGCTCTGGCTCGGTGGGGATGGGATCCTGCTTCATCCACTCCCAGCTGGAGCTGGCTGGTCACTCTGACCCTGGCTGCACAGAGCGGGGGTCCAGCAGGGGGCGCTGGGCTGCAGAGGGCAGGGCGGGGACCCAGGGAGCAGGAGGCCAGCAGGGTGCCCTGGGCTGTGGGGGGCAGAGGCCTCTCCCCTGCAGTCAGTACTAGCTGAGGGGTCCCTGTATAAACACCCCTGCCCCACCCCAGAGGCAGCTGCACCCCAAAGCCGTGGAGATTGCCCTGTCGGGCCAGTATTTCCTGCTCTGTGCCCTGTCATTGGACACACCCAGCTCTCTGGCCCCGCTGGGCACGAAGGCACACGGGGGGGGGGGGAGGGCAGGGCTGTTCTAGCCACCGGTGTTAGTCTGTCTCTGAGCCCCTGCCCCGCAACCCCCTCCCAGAGCTGGGGAGAGAACCCAGGAGTCCTGGTTCCCAACCTCCCTCCCTCCGCTCTAACCACTACGGAAGGGAGGAAGGTTATTTTCAACCTTGACTTCACAGCTGGCTGAGCAGGCCGGGGCGGAGGGGGGGGGGGAGCATGGGGGTGGGGCCCAGGGTTACCTGCCCAGGTATGCTGGGGGTGCGGCTGAGCTGGCTGCACACCTGTGCCCAGGTGACGCCGGAGAAAGAACAATTCCCGGGGAACCTAAGAGCGGCCGGAGCTGGCGGGAACTGGGGGGTGGAGCCCCCCCTGTTG
The DNA here is from genome assembly GCA_032595735.1 of Pelochelys cantorii. Lineage (NCBI taxonomy): Eukaryota > Metazoa > Chordata > Testudines > Trionychidae > Pelochelys > Pelochelys cantorii. The sequence goes on along the minus strand of CM064358.1, from coordinate 9,871,050 downwards.
TCATTAGCTGCCCCCCACTGGAGATGCCTTTCTCCCACCCTTGGGGGGGCAGTGCCTGAGTAGCCAGCGAGAGAGCAGGTAAGTTGGGGGGGACTAGACTGGAGGAGACCAGTGCAGCCCCCCAATGGGGGGCTGGACTGAGGGGGACACTTAACCCCCTCTGCCCCCCCGCAGCTCAGCCTCTTGTTGGTATCGGGCCTGAATCAATATTGCCCTGGCTCCTTCATCTGGGAGGAGATTGGGGGGCTGTTGGGATGAGAGATGGGGGGAGGCCCCTGGAATGTGGGGGAACCCCCGGGATGAGGGGGTGGGGGAGATAGTCTGTTGCTGGAGGAAGAGCCCCACACCCTTAATAAACAGGCCAGCTCAACAGGTGGGGGGGGCAGGGGAGGCGTGACGGGCGGGGACAGCCAGCCCGCACCCCACACCTGGGTTCCCGCCCGGCTCTGGCACTGAGCTCAGTGCGGGGGCGAGGGCTGGAGGTGCGGGCAGCCAGGATTCCTGGGTTCCCTCCTGGCTCTGTGTGTGGGGGGGAGGGAGGTGCCACCCCCAGATTCGGTCAGTGATTCTCTGCCTCTTTGAACCCCCCACCTCCAGGTGAAGTGTGGAGTCTGTCATCACCATGAGTTCCTCGGGCAGGTGAGTAGCGGGGCTGGGAGCCCCGACTCCTGGGTCCTCTCCCTGGCCCTGGGAGGGGAGTGGGGTATAGTGGTAAGGGGGGGTTAGGAGCCCAGACTCCTGGGTCCTCTCCCTGGCCCTGGGAGGGGAGTGGGGTCTAGTGGTAAGGGGGGGTTAGGAGCTCAGACTCCTGGGTCCTCTCCCTGGTCCTGGGATGGGAGTGGGGTCTAATGGTAAGGGGGGGTTAGGAGCCCAGACTCCTGGGTCCTCTCCCTGGCCCTGGGAGGGTAGTGGGGTCTAGTGGTAAGGGGGGGGTTAGGAGCCCCGACTCCTGGGTCCTCTCCCTGGCCCTGGGGTGGAATCGGGCCCCCAGCAATCCGCCGCCCCCCTGTTATCTGGCTTTGTTCTGCCGTTTTAACTTTCTCTCTCCCCTGCCCCCTTTCTGCAGTGACGTCTCCAAGCCCAGCGCCAGGGAGATCTACGGTGAGGCTCTGACCAGCTGGGGTGGGGTGGGGGGGAATGGGAGAGCAGCTGGACTGCGGTCTTATTGTAGGGTCTCTCGCGGATCTGTGGCGGGCTGCTGTGCTATCATGTAGGGTCTCTCTACTGGGCTGCGGAGCTAGGCGGGCTCCTTTGTTATTGTAGGGTCTCCCCCAGGCTGCTGTGTTGCTGTAGGGTCTCTGCTGGGCAGAGGGGCCAGGGGGGCTGCTGGCCCCTGTGCCAAGCTGCCATGTTACTGTAGGGTCTCTCTGCTGGGCAGGGCAGGCTGCTCAGCCATCATGCCGTGTTATTGTAGGGTCTCCTGTGGGCACCCCCCAATGGCTGGTCCAGGGGCCAAGCTGGCAAAAGTCCAGAAGGAAACAAAGTTCTCCCCCCGCCACCCCCCGTGTGTCTCTCCCTCCCCCTTCTCCTCTGGCTCCATCCTTCACCAGGGCCAGCCCCCCACCCCCGCCCCAGAAGGGAAATCGAAAGAGAAACAGGTGGGAGGGGGGTTTAACGGGGCGGGGGGGGGGTTGGTCACAACCAAACTGGTTTCCGCAGGGCATTCTGGGACACTCACTCCTGCCCCATTCCCTGCCCTCCTGATCCTGCCAGGCCCCGCCCTGGGAATCGGGGCGGGGGGGGAGGAAATCCAGCAGCCCCTGGAGGGGACAGGCCCCTGCCCGATTCTCTTTTATAATTTGCCGGTTTCATTTCACAGAGCAGAGGAAGAAATATTCCAACTCCATCCTGCAGGATGTCTCCCAATACACCGTCAATGTGAGCTGGGGCTCTGGGACGGGGGGAGGAGAGAAATGGGGGGGCACTGGCATAGGGAGGTGTTGGGAGCTGGGGGGGAGCTAGAAGCTGGGGGGGTACCTGACGGGGTGGTTGGCTTGGGGGCTGCTGGGGGCCATTGGGAGCTGGGAGGCTGTCGTTGGGTTGTGGGGGGCGTACTGGGAGCCAGGGAGCTGTGAGGGGACTGGGGGGAGGCTTCAGGGGGACACTGGGAGTGGGGTGATGGATGGGATCTGGGGGGGCTGTGTGTGGGGGGCTGTGAGCAGGGGGATGGGTGGGCTGTGTTAGAGGCTGTGGGGGGGGATGTGCAGGCTCGGGGGGGGGCTGCACCGGGGGGTGCGTGGGGGTAGCTGGGAGGGTTGGGGGGCTGCGTGGGGGCGGCTGGGGGGCTGTGGGGGCGGTTCCGTGGCTCACCTCCTGCCCCCCCAGCACCTGGTGACGTTCCCGATGCGGGAGGCGGCGGAGCTGCGCTTGGCGGAGGACGCCCTGCGCAAAGTGGCTGCCATGGAGGCCAAGGACCAGGTCTGGGCCCAGGAGATGCTGCTGCAGGTCACCAGCTCGGCCATCAGGCTGCTGGACGTGCACACCAAGGTGTGTGGGGCTGGGCCTGGGGGTGCGGGGCCCGGGGGATGCTGGGGGTGCTGGGTTTGGGGGTGCCGGGCCCTGAGTGTTCTGGGGGCACCAGGCCTGGGGGGTGCTGGTCCGGGGAGGTTGTGGGGGCACCAGGCCTGGGGGGGCGCTGGGCCCGGGGGCACCGGGCTCCGGGGGTCCTGGGGGCGCCGGGCTGCCCGTGACTCTGTCGCCCCCTGCAGGAAGAGCTGGAGAACTACGGGCTGGGGGGGGTGCTGCGCTGCGAGGCCCTGCCGCCCAGCGCCCACGCCCGCTCCCTGCTGCTCCTCGTGTGCCAGGAGGCCGAGCAGGCCCAGCCCGACGCCCACGTCTTCCAGTGCAACCACATCGGGGTGAGGACACCGGGGTTCCTACTCTGCCCTGGGGGGTCCTGCCCCTTTAAGTGCCACTGGCCCCGCCCCTTTGGCATAATTAGCCCCGCCCCTTTCCATGGAAGGCATTGGCCCTTCCCCTTTCTACCTGCACTTCTGGGCTCCTCCTCTGGGCCTGCCTTGAAACGAGGGGGAAGCAGCGAGGAATTGCTGACCCCACCCCCTTAGTTATTCTCATTAGCTCCGCCCCTCTTGCTCCCCCAGGGTTACCCCAGACTCCTGGGTCCCCACCATTCGCCCGCTGCCTTCATATGGCTCTGGGATCCACTGAGGGTGACATCGCTCGCCCCACCCCCTCTTGCTGCCCCGGCACCCCCCCAGACTCCTGGCCCACCTTGACTCCTGATGCCGGCTCCACCGGGGGTCCAGGGGCAAGGCGTCAGGGGCCAGTCAGCACGTGGTCTGGGCGCCACATTTCAGGGAAGAGGTGGAGAAACTGGAGCAGGTCCAGGGCGGAGCAAGGAAACGGTGAGAGGCGCTAGGAGGGAAACAGGAGCTAGGAGGGACGATTGAAAGAATCGGGCTTGTTTAGCTTGGGAAGGAGAAGACGGAGGGAGGGACATGGGAGCAGCTTTCAGGTACCTAAAAGGGTGTTTAGAGGAGGGGGGGAAATTGTTCTCCTTGGCCTCTGAGGGCAGGACGAGCAGCAAGGGGCTTACACTGCAGCAAGGGAGGTTCAGGTCGGACATTAGGGAAAACTTCCTGCCTGTCGGGGTGATGAAACACTGGAATAAATTGCCCAGGGGGGTTGTGGAATCTCCATCCCTGGAGATATTGAAGAACTGGTTGGACAGGCACCTGTCAGGGATGGTCTAGTCAGTGCTTGGTCCTGCCGTAAGGGCAGGGGACGGGACTCGATGCCCTCTCGAGGTCCCTTCCAGTTCTATTATTCTAAGCCCCGCCTTCTGAAGGGAGGGACTCCCATATGGCATCAGCCAGTCAGCTTCCAGAGCCATGATTTCCATAGCCATGGAAGGCTAATCAAGGCTATGAGTCATGCCATTGCAGGAAATCCCGCCTTCTGGGGAAAAGGGGCTTCCCAGTGGCATCAGCCAATCACTTTCCTAGGGCTGTCCAATGAAGGAAGTCCCGTCCCCCAGTGGGAGGGACTTCTCTACTGCATCAGCCAATCAGCTTCAAAGGTCCATAAATCCATTCCAGGAAGTCCTGCACCCCATGAGTGATTGACGGCTGTCAGCGCCTCCTCATAGGTGGGGAGTTGGGGCCTGACTCGAGGGAAAGGGGAGGACTCTTTGCTGGAAAGGGAAAATGTTGTGTCTCCTCCCACCAAACGCTTAGGGGGCTGGCCACCCCGAAGCAGGGTGGGTGTTCTGATCCAGGCAATACTGACCCACCCAAAATGATCCAGTGGATACCAACCCACCCTGGTATCATGCCCTATCCTTGCCAGCCAAACCAGACCCAGAGGCCCATCCTAGAATCCTGCCCCCTTCCCACAAATTCATGGGCCCATCTACCCCGATATCTGACTTGCGCCATTCCCTGCAGGCGGAGCCGATCCGGGAGGACATTAACAGTGCCCTGCTAGACTTCAAATCGGGGGGCAACAATCAGAGGAAAGAGGCACTCAGGTGGGATGGGACCCCTGATTCTGGGGGACTTGGGCTGGGTGGGTGCATTGGGGGGCACCCCGCAGGGGAGGGGCTATACTGGGACAGGGACCAGGGGATTGCAGTCTGGCCTGGAAGCAGCTTACACACAGAGACCTTGGAGTGATGGGGGGTTCTCGGAGGAATTCTGGGGGGGCTGAGGTAAAGAGGGGGCTCCCTAGCGGATGAGGGTGGGCCAAATGGGTGAGGTTATAGGGAATCCCACAGAGGCATAAGGAGGACCCTGTGGGGTGGGGTTGGGGGGTCCCCATAAGGGGTGGGACCCCTGGGGTGGCGGGAGTGGGGGGGGAGTTCGTTGGGGGCAGAGGGAAGTGGGGGGGGAGGGTCGGCCCCCCCAGACAGATGAGACTAGAGGGGTGTGGGGGAAGCCCTGAGGGGGCCTCTCTAGGGAGGGGGCAATGGGGCAGACTGGGGAGCCAGGGGGTGTCCCTCTGGGGTGGGGAGACACGAGCTGGCTTGGCGGGGGGGGGGGGGTTCAGGTACATTGCTGGGTGTTTCCCATCCCCCCACTCAACACCCCCCCGTATCTTTTGCAGAGCAAACCAGGAGAAGATGCAGAACAGGGACCCACCTGCCCCAGGGCCCAGCTCCCAGCCCCCAACCCCTCGCAGGAAGTTGGTGATCACCCCCTCGGCCCCCCAGGATGAGATGGAGACACAGAGCCAGAGAGATGGAGGTGGGGGAGGGGCAGAACCAGGGCGAGAACCCAGGAGTCTGGGCACCCTGCCACCCCCACCCCTGCTCTAACCACTAGCCCTCGCTCTCCTCCTCAAGCCCAGGGAGAGCCCTGAGGGTTGGCAACTGTCTAATGGCACAAACCCGAGCACGTCTGCCCCGCCCCTTCCCCAAAGCCCCGCCCCATCACGCCCTCCCCCCTCCCTCCGTAGCTTGCTCTCCCCCACTTTCTCTGGGTTGGGATGGGGGACTGGGGTGCAGGAGGGATTGTGGGGCGCAGGCTGTGGGATGGAGCTCAGGGCTGGGGGGCAGGAGGGGAATCGGGGGGGCAGGCTCTGGGATGGGGCTCCCAGTCAGCTGTGCAGCTCCCTGCCTGCCCTGGATCCTGCCACGGGCAGGTCCCTACAACCCCTACCTAGGTGGGGGTCCAGGTGACTCCTCCCATGGCCTGAGCCTCAGGCTCTCCCATTGGCTGCAGCTCCCTGTATTTGGCCAATGGGAGCTGCAGAGTTGGTGCTTTGGGTGGGGGCAGTGCTCAGAGCCTCCCCCCCCCTTGGGGCCATGGGGATGTGCTGGCTGGTTCCAGGAGCAGGGAGAGGCAGGGAGCCTGCTCTAGGCCTCCTGCACCCCCAGACGTCAGCCCATTGACAGCAGGAGCCTCCGAGAGACTGAGCCCGAATTCAGGAGATTCCCTGAGAAGCTGTGGGCTGTGGGGGGGGAGGGGGGGTCGGTTAGCAACCCTAGAGAGAGCCCGGGAGTCCGGGCTTCCAGCCTCTGCTCTAACCACTAGCCCCCACTCCCCTCCCCGAGCTGGGGAAGAACCCAGGAGTCCTGACCCCCTGTCCTTTGTGCCCCCAGCTGCCCCCCCGGACCCAGCATCGCTGCGGACGGAGCGTGAAGTGGTGAGTTGAGGGGCTGGATTTGGGGGGGCTGGGGGTGAGGGCATGGGGGGTGTCATGGGCTGGGGGGCAGAGAGGGGAGAGGCAATTGGAGGTGCGGGGGGAAGAGTTGGGGCTGGGTTTACATGATCAGCCTGGCCCCTATGGGGCAGAGGTGGGGGTCAGACCTAGTGCTTGGTTGGGGGGGGATATTTGCCATGTCCCCTGATGGAGGGGGACAGGCTGGGCCTCTTTCCCCGAGCAGGCGGGACTGGGGGCTGCCCACCCCCCTGCTCACCCCAGTCCCCCTTTTCCCCCGCCAGGAGCTGCTCAATCGGATTTTCGACGACATCGAAGTTTTCGTGGGCAAACTGCAGAAATCGGCTGAGGCCCAACGGGTCCTGGAGCAGCTGAAACGCTCCAGCCGGGGGCGCCACCGCCAGCCAGGGGGTGAGGCCCCAACCCCCCCCCCCAGTGTCTGCCCCCAAGACCTCTCATCTGCCCTTCCCCGTGCCCCCCGCCACTGGGAACTGCCCATGCCAAGGGGCTGGGGGGGGGAGTTCCCCCTTTCTTCCTCCTCATATTGCAGCCCCTCCCCCACGCTGTGGGGGTGCCCTGTTGCCGGGACTCCCACCCATTCCACAGACACCCCCACAGTTACCCCGCGGGCCCCCCCCGCAGCAGAGGATTAACCCTTTCCTGCCCCCACAGAGGGGTTGCTGACCCTGCGGGCCCGGCCGCCCCTCATGGAGGAATTTGAGGACACCCTGGCCAAGATGAAGTACTGCTTCAGCCTCCTGGTGAGTGATTGTTGGGGGCGGTGCACTCAGCCCCATAGCCCCCCCCCCAGCAGTTGGGACCTCCATTTGCCCCCCCCCCCGGCCAGAGTCGGGGATGGGACCCAGGAGCTCCCAGATCCCCCCCCCCACATACTCCCCACTCCCGCCTCCCTAGGGAAAGAACCCAAGAGTCCGGACACTCTTCCGCCCCTCCCCGATCTGGAATTTATGGGGTTCACTGACCCACGGTGGGGGGTTCTCTTTCCCTTCCCCTCCCCCCAGGCGAGACTCCAGCCCCGCATCTTGAACCCCACTTCGGAGGAGCTGGTGCACTTCCTGTTTGGCCCCCTGAAAATGGTGAGTGGGGGGCAGAAGTGGGGGGCTGCCATAGGCTATGGGGCTGGGAATTTCTGGAGCTGGGGTTGGGGGGGTGACCCCGGTGGGGGGAGGGAACTGGAGGGGTTGGAAGGAATGTGGGATCCCAGCTCCTGGGGGGGCTAGGTTTTTTGGGGGGCTCTGAGCTAGGAGGGAGGCAGAATGGGGGCTGCAGGGTCTGGAATTGTGGGGTTCTGGGTGTGGGAACAGGTCCCAGCATTGCGGGGGGGGGGCTTCCCAGCATCTGGAAAGGGTGTGGCTGGAGGGGGTTAGTTGGTGTCTCTTGAAGGGCTGGGGAGTGAAGGGAGAGGGGATACCCGTGGGGGAATCTGGGGGGGGCAGCAGAGGAGGGGGGGCAGCAGAGGGACTGGAAGGGGTGCAGCTGTGGCTGTGTATCCCAGTGAGGGGAACAGAAGGACTTGAGGGAGGCCGGGGGGTGTCTCTTGCTGACCCTGATCTAACGGGGGCTACTCTTCCTGCTCCCAGGTGGTGGAAGCGTCGGGAGGCCCGGAGTTTGCCAGTGAGATCCGCTCGCCCATGCTGACCCGGGAGGCCATCGCCCTGCTGCGGGGCTGCCTGGGAGTCCAAGAGGCCGAGCTGTGGGGCTCGCTGGGTGACAACTGGACCCGGCCCCGGTATGTCACTTTTTCTTTTTTGAACCCTGTTGCAGTCTTGGCCTTCCCAACATGTAGCAAGGAGTTCCACAGGTTAACGGTGCCTCGGGGATGTGCTTCCTTGTGTTGGTTTTAAACCTGTTGCCTTTTCATGTCATTGGGTGACCCCTCGTTGTCTCTCTCTGCCCCAGGGTGGATTTCCCCCAGGACCACGCCACCCCCTATAACCTGAGCTTCCAAAGCGGCTGGACCCCGCCACGCCTGGGCCCCGATGGGCAGCCCTGGGAGGACCCCGTGGAGACTCAGCACTTACATGAGGCTCGCCGGGAACAGGTGAGTGTCAGGGGGCGAGGTGACCCCCCCATCTGAGGGATGAGTGGGATGGGGGAAAGGATGGGGAGAGGAGGAGGCAGGTGGGGGAGGTGCCAATAAATAGAGGGGTTGGGGGATGGGAGAAGAGGTGAGGGGGAGAAGGGTGAGGCTGGGGGTTTGGGGGTGACTAGGAAATGGGGCATATGAGAGATTGGGGGCAGAGAGCTGGGGGTGCAGTGGGACAGGGGAAGGCTGCGGGGTGGGACCCAGCGGGGGGGGTCACTCACCCCCCCACTCATGTTCCCCCTTCTTTCTGCAGCAATCGGCTCCTCCAATCGCAGCTAACGGGTATGTAGCTCCCCCTCCGTGTCCGTCCCCCCACGCTGCCCCTTCCCCCATACTGCCCCCTGCCCCCCTCCCCCAAGCTGTCACTCCCCCCTGGCATGGGGGGCAGGAGTGTGGGGGGTGCTGGAGCTCAGAGAGGGTGTGTGGGGGGGTCCGTGGAGGGAATGGGGAGGGGCTTGGCTTAGGGAGGTTGGGGGGTTCCCACAGGGGGAGGGGGAGGTGCTGGGGTCTGGTGGGCTGCCCAGGGGGTTATTTGAGAAACTAAAAAAGGCCTTTTCTTTGTTTTGTCTTTGTTTCTCCTTGTGGCGGGGGGGGCAGGTGGGTTCGGTGGTGAGGGGGCGGGGGCAGGTTCAGGGGTGGGGGGAGGCTGGGGGAGGGAGGGGATTTGGTTTGTTGCTGCAGAGAGATGGGGGCTTGGGGCTGGTTGGGAGCAGAGGGAGTGGGGTGCAGGGAGGGGGTTAGATATTGGGGGGCAGGGGCTACGGTGAAGTGTGGGGGGGGTCACACCAGACCCAAGTTCTCAGTAAGGGGCTGGGCTGGGGGGTGCCGGGGGCAGTACCCCAGCTGTCAGAGCAGAGGGGCACTTGATGGGGTAGAGAGGAAGGAGGGAACGAAAGAGGAAGACATCGGAGGAGAGCGTGAGCCCGTCCCGCCAACACCCCCCCCAGCAGCCCAGCCAAGGTAGGGAGTGGGGAGATTCAGGGCGGGGGTGCAGACCTTTCTCCCCCCTTCCCCCCAACCACTGCATGGGCTTGGCTGCTGGGGGTCCCCTGCCCTGTCCCCCCGCTTGCCTGGTGCGACCCCTTGGGCCCCGGTGCAGGGCTGATGCTCTGGACTTCGCTGCATGTATACGGCTGGGGGGGGGGTTCTGCCCCCGAGGAAATGGGGCGGTGCGGGACTAAGGGGTGACCCCTCCCTGAGCTGGAGGGAGTACCCAGGAGTCCTGCCTCCCAGCCCTTCTCTGCTCTAACCACTAGACCTCACTCCCTTCCCAGAGCTGGGGGGAGAACCCAAGAGTCCTCACTCCCAGCCCTTCTCTGCTCTAACCACTAGATCCCGCTCCCCCTGACCCAGTTTTGCTCCCTTCTTCCCCCCAGCCATCAACACACAACAGAAGGCCAGTTTGTGAGCTGCACCTATGACTTTGTAGCCAGGAACAACAATGAGATGTCTGTGCTGCAGGGGGAGATTCTGGAGGTGAGTCCCTCTCTAGGTTCTGACTGCTGGGGGCAGGGCACTGCTGGGGGGGGGAAGCTCACAGCAGTAGGAGTTTGTCTGCGCACACTGGTGTGTGTGTATGTGTGTGGGGTGGGGCGGGGGAGAAGCTCACAATGCTGTGGCACTGCTGAGAGGAAGTTCACAGCATTGGGTCCCTGTCCAGCGGTCTGGGGCACTGCTGGGAGGAAGCTCACAGGATCGGGGTCCCCGTCTGGGGCACTGCTGGGAGGAAGTTCCCAGTATTGGGTCCCCATCTAGGGACACTGTTGGGGGGAAGCTTGCAGTATCTGGGTCCCCGTCTGGGGCACTGCTGGGAGGAAGCTCGCAGTACTGGGGTCCTCGTCTGGGGCACTGCTGGGAGGAAGCTCACAGTATCGGGGTCCCCGTCTGGGGCACTGCTGGGAGGAAGCTCACAGGATTGGGGTCCCTGTCTGGGGCACTGCTGGGAGGAAGCTCGCAGCATCGGTCACCGCCCGCGGCTCAGCGTCTCTCCCTCCAGGTGCTGGACAACTCCAAGAAGTGGTGGAAGGTTCAGAACCGCTCCGGCCAGCAGGGCTACGTGCCCTACAACATCCTCAGCCCGCTCCCCGCCAGCCAGAGCCGTGGCCTGGGCCACCTGCCCCACGGGACCAGCAGCTCCAGCTCCAGCCCTTGCCAGACCGGCCTCCCGGTGAGTCCAGCAATGCAGGGGCAGGTCTGTCCCCTCCAGGGGGTGCCGGCTCTCACCTGGCCCCTGGGCAGGGCCTGGCAGGCTCAGGGGGGCAGGGAAAGGGTGTGGCACAGGGCCATGGGGTGCTAATTTTTCTTCTCCCTGCCTCCCATCCTGACTAGGACCCCCCAGCCCTGCCGGCTCCGAAGAAAAACACCCCCACCCCGAATGGGACCAGGTGGAACAGCTCCGAGGGGGTTGGCCAAGACCCCAGGGAGAGAGGTAAGGCGCCCCTCTGCCTGTAAGGGGAGGGGGGCAGTGCCCCTAGGTGTGACGGACTGGGATCCCCCTTAGAGACCCCAAGTCCTACCCCTTGTGTGTGTGGGGAGGGAGGGGAGAGCATCCCCATAGAAACTGCAGGCCCTACCCCCTACCTATGTGTGGGTAGGATGGGGGTGAGTCCCCAAGCCCTGCCCCCTCCTTCTGGGGTCGGATGGGGGCTGTATCCCAGAGGGCGCCCCCAGGCCCTGCCCCATATATGGGGGCCCGGGGAGGGGGGGGGGCTCTATCCTGGTGCATGCTGGGTAACGGCAGCTCTCCCGTCCCGCAGAGCGGCTGAACGAGGAGCTGATGCAGCGCCTGGTGGCCGGCCGGGGTGCCCCCGCCAAGCCCTTCCTGGTGCAGCGGGCACCGGACACGTCCGTGCCGCTCGACCACGACTCCGACCCCGCCCAGGTCCAGGCCTGGCTGGAGGCCAAAGGATTTGGGCCCTTGTGAGTGGGCATTGGGCACTGGGCATGCTCTGATTGGTTGCCTGGCTAGTCTCTGCTTCCCTATTGGCTGGCTTGGCACCTCCTGGCTTCTGATTGGTGGGGGCATCCCGCCTTGCTCTGCCAGTCCAGCTCTGTTCTGATTGGCTGGATCACCATCTCCTGGCTTCTGATTGTTTGTTGGGCGGGGGGGGGACGGTGACACTCTGAGTGCCTCACATGGCCTTTCTCTCTGCGCTGATTGGCTGGTTTGTAGCCTTGTGGCTTCTGATTGGCTGGAAGAAGTCACATTCCCCCCCCCCCACACACACACTGTTGCTTGAATCAACTTTCCTCTTTGCTCTGATTGGCTGGTTCTTCCCTGCCTGAGGCGCCTACTTGACCTCTTGCTGCTGCCTGATTGGTGGTGGCTCAGAACCGCCGTTGGCCAGCTGGATCCCAGGCGAGCTGTGATTGGATGGGGCTGCCTGTGGAATCCTTCCTCATTGCATTTCATTGGGCAGCTGGGGAACGGCAAAAAAGATGCTAATGACTCATTGGACCAATCGGAAAAAAGGGACAGGAACGCATTAACCAGTCAGCTGACGGGCATTATGCATTGCTGTTTATGGCCGTTCTTGCTTCAGCAGCCACCAGCATCGTGGCTGGGGAGGGGGGCACTGCCATGGGAAGCTCACAGCACTGGGGGGGCTCGGCAGAGGAGGTCCCTGTGGGGCACTGGGCCTGACTACCCCTCCTTCCTCCTCCCCCCCAGGACGGTGAGCGCTCTGGGGGTGCTGAACGGGTCTCAGCTTTTCTCACTTGGCAAGGCTGAATTCCAGGCCATCAGCCCCGAGGAAGGAACCAGAGTCTACAGCCAGGTCACGGTGCACAAAGCCATGCTGGAGGTACTATGATTTCCCCCCAACCTACCCGCCTCCCCCTTAAGGTGTCTGGGTTTTCTCCCTGGTGCTGGGAGGGCAGTAGGGTCTGGTGGTGAGAGCAGGGGAGGCTGGGGGCCAGGACGCCTGGGTTCTCTCCCAGCTCGGCTGTGGGTTTCTAGGCCCATGGCTGACACCGTCTTTGCCCTTCCAGGACGTGAAGAAAATCTCCGAACTGGAAGCCGTGATGGAAAAGCAGAAGAGGAAGTTGGAGGGCAAGACAGACGTGCCTCCCTCATGAGAAAGCCAAGGACATGGTGGCCCCCGGCTGGCAGAACTCCCCCACCCCGGGAAGGTGCCACTTGGGGGGCTGGCCTCCCGGACCACCACCCCCACTGTCTCCAATGGTATCTCCCCACACGCTAAGGACCTCCACACAAGCATCAATTTGTCACTGGCCTCTGGCTACCACCTGCTCCATTCAGGTTGCCACGCCTCTTAAAGGCACAGTGCACACGTGCTCACTTCAGTTTCCTACCTCTCCGCTTTTTGTTGTTGTTGTTTTTTACTTCCACTATTTATTTAAGGGGCAAAGTTTAAAATGTACCGGCCCTTTCCTCCCTTCAAATGGTACAACCTTCCTTCTCCGCAATTCCCCCACCACTCTCCCCTATGTGGTACCTAATCCTATCCTCCAACTCCCCCCGATTTCCACCAAAGTGGTATGCCCCCCCCCAAATGCGGCACAGTTCCCCACCCCACGGTATAACTTTTTCCTCTCACATGGTATATCCCCCATGCTCTACAATCCTCCCCCCATTTCCACCAAAGTGGTATGACTCCCCAGCCTTGGAAACTCCCCACTGCCCCTGAATGGTACAGCCTCATTCTCCACCATGCCCTCTCCCTGAAATGGTATGACCCCCCCACTTTTCTGTCTCCACCCACGGACCAATCCACCCCCCACCTCCTGTTCGGATTGGTGCGGACCTGGGGCTAGGCAGGGAATGGAAGAACCTCCTGGCATGTAGTACCTCTTGTGGCCACCAGAGGGGGCTGCCCTGTGTCAGTCAGTCCGTCCGGCCCTAAGGCTGCTTAATAGTTTCCATTCCAACCCCTGGTTTTTGGGGGGGGGCAGCTCATAACTGGGCCCAACCGTAATGGTCAGGGCTGAAATTTCCCAGGCTGCATCTCTGCAGCAGGCTGGGCTGGGGGTGGATCTTTGGGGTGAATTGGTTCAGCTGTTTTCGAGACAGACGGGGGGGGGGGGGGGGGGAGGCAGACCTGTTGATTTGCAGCGTTGCTGGGTGCTGTGATGCGGTCGGCAGGCCCGCTTCCACACCGCTATGCACCCTTCGCGGCTGCTCCTTGCTGTGGGGGGGGGGGCTCTTCCTCCCCTCCCCCACCGGTGAGGAGGGGAAATTGAGAAATAGTGGGAACTGTAGACCATTTGGGGCCTTTCAGAAGTGCAATATTTATATGGGCTGATAAATCAGGGTTGTGTTTATTTTGTGAGAATTAAAACATGCTGCAGATGTGAGACTCATGTGTGGTCTGATATTGTGCTTATGCGGGAACGGCCCCATTCCATAAGAACATAACAGAAGAACGGCCGTACTGGGTCAGATCAAAGGTCCATCTAGCCCGGTAGCCTGTCTGCTGACAGTGGCCAGCACCAGGTGCCCCAGAGAGGGTGGGCCAAAGACAATGATCAAGCGATTTGTCTCATGCCATCCATCTCCAGCCTATCCCCTGGCTAATAGCCTTTTATGGACCTAACCTCCATGAAATTATCTAGCTTCTCTCGTTATAGTTCTAGCCTTCACAGCCTCCTCTGGCAAGGAGTTCCACAGGTTGACTATGCGCTGTGTGAACAATAACTTTCTTTTATTAGTTTTAAACCTGCTGCCCGTTAATTTCATTTGGTGTCCCTAGTTCTTCTATTATGGGAACTAATTCCCTGCCCCATGGTGCCTCCCGGTCTCTGCCCTGGAGCTGGCTGGGAGCTGGCATCCCCTAGAGGGAGACAGGCCCTGCACCCCATTCCCTGTCCCTTCCAGCCAATCTCGGAGTGTTCCTCACACGGGACAGCAGGTGTCGCCACTTCACATAGTCGGGTGGCTGATTCTCTGCCTTCTCAGCTACAGGACTGCTGGGTTTCTCCCTGGCTCTGGGAAGGGAGTGGGGCTAGTGGTTAGAGCCAGGCCTCCAAGGTTTCAGGCCGGATGTTTAGAGAGAAGATTCCTCTCATTCCTGATGGGATGCCCTGGCTGAGGCAGCAGGGGGGTGAAAGGCTGCAAGCACAGAGTAGCAGGGCAGTCTGGAAAATCACAGCCTCTCTCTCACTCTTCCTTTTCTTCTTTCCCTCGATTATTTTTCCTTTTGCCTCCCTCCCTGTGATGCTGTCACCTCCTTCCTGTGTTCTTGTTTTCTTTTCCTCCTCCTCTCATTCAGCCTCACCTGTCCATCTCCAGCAGCACCCTGTCAAAGTTGGGGGGCAGGGCTGAGCTAACTAGGTGCTGTGGATTGGGAGTGAGGGGCACTGGCCAAGCTGGGGAGAGCCCAGGGCCTGGCTGAGCTGGCACGGGTGAGGGGCAGAGCTGGACTGAGGGGCACCAGCAGGGCTGGGGGGCAGGGCTGGCTGACAGGGGCTGTGGGAGTGAGAGGCACCAGGAGTAGGGAGAAGGCGTGCGGATGGATCCAAGGCCGGCTGTGGCTGAGCTGAGTTGAGCTGAGCTGGGGGGGGGGGGGGAGGAGAAGGGAATCCCAGTGCACAATGGTCCCTTCCTAGTCCCTTCTGCTGCCCCCCCAACTCTCAGCACCCCTGCCTGGAGCCCTAGGCCACTGCCGCTCCCTCCAGCCTGCCCCACTGTGCTGGCCTGGGGCTTGTGTCACTGGGGTGGGGGAGCCAGGACTCCTGGGTTTGCTCCCCAGCACCAGGGAGGGAGTGGAGACCAATGGTTGGGGGGGGGGGTGGCTGCTCTGGCGCTAGGGAGCCAGGGGCCCGAAGCTGCCGATCTCTTTGGTATTTCGGGAGTGGGGGGAGGGGGACAAGTCACTGCCGCGGCTGCTGCGGCCCAGCCAGGAGAAACAGCTGCTGCCCTTCGCGGGAGCCCCAGCCGGCTGCAGGCAGCTGGGAGCGAGGGGCCGGCCAGGCCGGAGCTCTGGCTCCCAGCCAGGCCAGCGGGTTGTAGCGGGAGCCCTGGCCTGGCGCTGGGATGCGGCTGGCTCTGGGGTGGGGCAGGCGGGCTGGCCGGCCGGGGGACGGCTGCCTTCTCCGGACTCAGGGCGGGGGAGTCCGCGCCAGCCCCTCCTGCCTCTCCCCCCTCCAGAAACTGGCCGACTTCTAAACTCTCGCTTCGCTTGCGCAACTTGGTCTGTGCGCCCCCCCGGCCACGTACCCGGGGGGGGAGGGGGCAGCCCTGAGCCGGAAATGAACTCCAGCTGTTCGCTTATCGGCAGGATGCGGCCGAGTCCCCAGGGGGCCAGATCGCAGGCTCCGTTCTCCTCCCTGGGCGGGGGTCCAGTGTATTGATGCCAGCTCTAACCGCTAGACCTCACTCCCCTCCCCTCCCCTCCCTGAGCCCAGGAGAGCCCTCAGGGGTCCTGGCTCCCAGCCCCCCTCCCTGCTCTAACCACTAGACCCCACTCCCCTCCCTGAGCACGGGAGAGCCCCCAGGGGTCCTGGCTCCCTACTCTAACCACTAGACCCCACTCCCCTCCCTGAGCCCGGGAACGCCCCCAGGGGTCCTGGCTCCCAGCCCCCCTCCCTGTGTACTAACCTGGAAAGCTGATGAAGTGAGTGGGGGGAGGGGCGTGTGTGTGTATCAATCGCCCGTCCCCCAAGGTGTGAATGGGGCTGGGCGGGGCTGCCTGGCACCTGAGCGTTAAGGGGAGAGGGGCTGGGAGCTGGTGTGAATCTCACACACACGGTGACCCCCCCCCGCCCCCCAGGAGCAGCGGCCCGGGCCGGTAGCTGATAGCAGTCGTAGGCTGTTAGCTGCCATGCGCGGCCGCTACCGGAGCAGGGAGCCTGGCTGGGTGTTTATGTCCCCACACCCAACTGGGCACCAGCCCTTCCGCTCCCCCCGCCTGGCTCTGGTCCTTCCCTGGCGCTGCGTGCTTGTCCGGGCTCTCAGGGGTTAATCCTTCCCGTAAGGATGCTGGAGGCAGGGAGCCGGGCGGACCCGGCGCTTCCTCCCCCTTGGGCCCCCGCTGCATTTCCTGCCTCTGGAGCCGGAGCCGCTCCAGTGGGAAAAGGAGAGTCCACGCCCCCACCCCCCAGCTCTAACCACTAGGCACCGCTGCCGCTCAGCGCTAAGGAGAGAACTAGGCAGCGCTGCCGCCCAGCCCCGTCCCCAACCCCTAAGCCCCATTCGCGTCCCACACCCCGGGGGCTAGCCTGGTCCATTCATGTAGCCGATGGCTGGTTGGGTAGGAGGCTGCGTCCCTCGGGGGAGGGATGGGCGGGGGGTGAAGAGATAAGGGGAGTGGGGGGAGAGATCAATCTATCTAGCCCCTTTCATCCATCCACCTCTCTCTCCCTCCCTCTATCCTCACCCACCCCCTCTATCTATCTATCCATCCCCACCCACCCCCTCTATCTATCTATCTATCTATCTATCTATCCCCACCCACCCCCTCTATCTATCCCCACCACCCCTCTATCTATCTATCTATCCATCCCCACCACCACCACCTCTATCTATCTATCCATCCCCACCCCCCCATCTATCTATCTATCCCCACACCACCACCTCTATCTATCTATCCATCCCCACCCCCCCATCTATCTATCTATCCCCCACCACCACCTCTATCTATCTATCCATCCATCCCCACCCACCCCCTCTATCTATCTATCTATCCATCCCCACCCCCCCATCTATCTATCTATCCCCACCCACCCCCTCTATCTGTCTATCTATCCCCACCCGTCTCTTTCTCTCTCTCCCCCCCCCCCAGTCTCCGCGGCTCACACGGGGTCTGGAAGTTGTTACTAGCTGGGAAGCCCCGAGGGCCCCCCCAGTCCCCGTTCAGGAAATGCCAGCGCGGGGCTGGGGGGGGCAGGGCTTGGGGGGGGGGGATTCCCATTTCCCACCATTCGCTCCCTCCCCGTTCCCTTCTGCCCACAACTTTTTGACGGTTGGGGGGGGAGGGCGGGGGCGAGATTTTGCCTCCCCCCCCTTCCCCGAGCGGCTCACTTTAACGTATAAAAAACCAAAGAACAGTCTGGCAGCCCTTACGGACTAACAAGCACCGTAGACGGGGTCATGAGCCGTCGTGGGCTGCGCCACCTACATGTGTTGTGAGTCTTTAAGGGGCTACCAGACGATTCGTTGTTGTTTAAGTTTTTCTCGGCTCCCCCCCCCCCCGCCCCGAAACTTTAAAATAGGCGAGGGTCTGTCTCTTTAAGAAAGTTGGGGCAGGGGGCGGGGCCGGGGAAAGGCCACGCCCCCTTTAACCCTTCACGAGGGAGAGGTTTTTTTTTTTTCCCCCAGCCGGGCGCTGAGTTCCTCGCCCTTTGCGCGGCGGGACCCCGGCGGCGCGGAGCGGGCTGCCCGGGCCACTGTCCCCCACGGAGGATGCACTCAGCTGCTAGAGGTGGGGAGCGGGGTACGGGCTGGGGGGCTCAGGCTTGGAGAGAGCAGGGGGGCTGGGGCGGAGGCAGCTGGAAGATCTGGGGGGCGAGCGCAGGAGGCGGCAGCTGGGGGCGGGGATCTAGGCGGTGGGAGCCCCAGGGAGGGATCTGAGAGTGGGGGCAGCTTAGGGGATTTGGGGGCGTTGTTGAGAATCTGAGGATAGGGAGCAACTGGGGGGGGTGGCACCTGGGGGGGAGGAGTGGGACTTGGGGGGGCAGCTAGAGGAAGGGGGGTATTCCTGCCCCTCCCCAGCTGAAGAAGTGAAGTGAAAACTTGGGCAGAGAAAGGAAACTTGGGGGGTGGGGGTGGAGAAGAGAGTGAAGAAAGATGCGGGGGAGGGCGCATGGGGGGGGGGAAGGCCCACACACACACATGGGGGGGGGGAAGGGAGGCAGGCTCTGTGTGCTGTCCCCACCCGCCCAGCGCTTGCCTTAGCCTAGGCGGGGCCCCTATTGGTTCCCACCCCTGCCCTGGGTCACAGGGCCGGGACATGTTCTAATCATGTTACAGCCCTGCCCATCTCTCCACCTGGGTGCCAGGCGGGTGCCAGCTGTTACGACACGGGGGGGGGGGCGGGGAGGCATGTTATTTGATAACATGAGGTCTCCAGTGCTGTTACTGGCTGGTCACACGGCCGTCCCCTGTCTGGGCTACTTTACCCTTCCATTCCTTCCTTCGCCAGCTCTGGCTTTGGCTCACTCTTCCGTGGCTTTGCCCTCTGGCCGCCCAGTCCCTCTGGCAATGCTGCCATCCAGCACGTGTGGCTGGTGGCCCACGGAGCCTGTGGCCAGCTCGTGATTAACGCCTCGGCTGGTGAGTGGCCTAGCAAACCAGCCCCGTCCGGGCCCGCTGGAAAATTCAGAGCCTGTGGCACGGCCGGTTCCCAAGTTTTCGGGGGGCGGTGTTCGGGGCTGGGCAGCGTTCCTTCGCGCTGGGATCTGTTTGCTAAGGGATTGGTTTGCTCTGTGATTTACTGGCCAATTTCCTGTTGACGTGCTTGCTGGCCCTGGAACAGGCTTGCCAAGAAAGTGCTGATGTATTTGCCTGCGCGCTTCATAACTGACTTGCTCGCAGCCTGGTTGGCGGTTTGATTCCTTGGCGTGTTTCCTTTCACCCAGTTTGGATCCGGTTTGAGGATTGTTCGGCAGGGGCTGGTTGTGCCCTGGAACCGCTCGGAGACCCAAACTCAGACTAGCTCCCAGGAGGGGCTGCAAACAGACCAAAAAAGGGTGTGCTTGGTACCCCGGGCGCCCCTGCCCATCCTGCCAGGCCCCTGCAGAAACCGCACCCTGCGTTGTCCCAGGTCTGTTGCGAAACAAACCCCCCGCCTCCCCCTTTCCCCATAGATCTATTCTGACCCGAGTTTGGTTTTGACCCCTCATTCAGCAAATCAGCAAAACCTCAAGCTGTGGGATTAAAAGTCTGCATGCGTTCCGGGTGAGATTCAGCCGAGCATTTAAATGGGGTCCCAAGTCCTGACCGGGGCAGGGCAGAGGGGACCCGAGCTAGGAGTCCTGGGTCCTGTACTGGCAGAGAGGAATAGTGGGGCAGGCCAGGGGAAGGTAACCCCGATATGCTTATGGTTCAGGTGGGCGGCACTTTGCATGCTTTGAGCAGCCTTAACTCTGCCCCTCGACCGGTTATTGACTCGGTCCCCGAGGGATTTTGACCTTGGCTCCTTGACGCTGTGGCAGTGGGTTGGCTCGTGTCTGAGCATGTTTCTTTGCTGTCCCTTTGCATCCCGAATAACTTGGCCTAGGCCGGCCCCATGGCAGACTTGACTCTGCCCATCCCACTGCTGGGGACTGTGCAAGCCAACTGCTTGTTCCGTCCCTGGGCTTTTGTCTGTTCCTGCTTTTCCTGGTTCCTGATAAGTGTGGCCAAACATGTCTGTCTGTCTGTCTGTGTGTCTATCCACACCCACCACATCTATCTGTCTCTCTGTCTGTCTATCCCCATATTTTCAAATCAGTCCCATAACTTAGTCTTTTTCAGATCAGTAAGGAATAACTACTTTTAAAATACCAATATTTATTCCCTGCCGACATCCCCTATCCATCCCCACACCCCCTATCCATCCATCCATCCCCACACACATCATCCATCCCACATCCCCACACCCCCATCCATCCATCCCCACGCCCCTATCTATCCATCCATCCCCACACCCCCTATCCATCCATCCACACTCCGTATCCATCCATCCATCCCCACACCCCACATCCATCCCCACACCCCCATCCATCCATCCATCCTCACACCCCTATCTATGCATCCATCCCCACGCCCCTATCTATCCATCCATCCATCCATCCACACACACACCCATCCATCCATCCCCACACTCCCCATCCATCCCCACACCCCCATCCATCTATCCATCCATCCCCACACACATCCCCATCCATCCTCACACACCCTATCCATCCACCCACCCACGCACCCCCACCCTTCCATGCACACCCGCTATCTCTCCATCCCCCCCCTTCCTCCGTGTCGCTAGCTATCTCCAGACACCCCCTCTCCCTTCCATCCCCACATTCTCAAGCAGACCCCCCAGCCTGCGCTCCCCTCTCAGCCCCGCTCTGTGCCCTTCCTTTGGAAATAGACATCCACGCCCCGTTGTGCCCCCAGTGGCTCCCCAGCCCTGCTGGCAGACAGACCATTCGTGCTCGTAAGTCCGGGGTGGCAGAGAACTTGCAGCCCCCCGCCCCCCAATGGACTCATATTTGCTCTGACTTTGGGATCTCCGTGATCCGGCCAGCCCGCAGCTGGGGATCCGAAGTGGAGGCCGGCTCCGTCCCGCAGGCTGGGTGTTGGGCTTGCGGCCGCTGAGACGGCTCCTTTTCTTGAGCCAGGTAGCTGAAGCACCAACCAGAGGGGAGAGAAGGGGCGAAGGCAGACACGGAGCAGATGCCGGGCTGAGAACAGCCAGCCCCCCTGGAGATGGCTGGCTAGGGGAGCGGACACCGGGCGAGGGGCGGTGGAATCGTCCCCAGGACAGCGAGCTGTGTCTGGAGGACAAAACAGGAAGCCGGAGGCTCTGCCTGCTCCGGACGTTACTCGTTGATCTCTGGACCCGGGCTTCGAACAGGGTGAGTGAAGGAATTTTTCCCCGGAATCTCGGCAGCGACGGAGGGGAGCCGGCTCCATGATGGGACAGAGCGGGTGCTTGGAGATGGCTGAGCCGGTGGGTCGCAGGGAAGGAAGGGCCATGGGGGGGGAGTGTGGGGTTGGGAGGCGAACTGGGTTCCAGGGAGAGGAAGGAAGCTGGTGGTTAAACCTGGGGGAAACCATGGAGCCAGGGCTCCCGGGTTCTTTCCCTGGCTCTAGGAGGGGAGAAGGCTCTAGTGGTTAGAGCAGGGGGAAGGGAGGCAGGGGGCCAGGACGCCAGGGTTCTGTGCCTGGCTCTGGTGGGGGAGTGGGGGCTAGTGGTTAGAGCAGGGGGGAGGGAGGCAGGGAGCCAGGAGGCCTGGGTTCTCTCCCCAGCTCTGGGAGGGGCATGGGGTCTCTTGCACAGCTCCTGTGTGGGAGGGGACAGGGGCTGGGTATGATTAGAGGTGGCCCAGGAGAACGGGCCATTCTTTGGCTTGGAGGGCCAGGATGGGAGTGGGAGCTTTCAGCAAACAGCCCCAGAGAGCAAGCACCCTCTTGGCCCCTCCTCCTCCCTCCCGTCCAGCCCCATGGCCACCAGGAGCGAGGGGCCAGTGCAAAACGAGGAGGGGGCCTTAGCGCCTCTTGGTCTGGGACAGTCACTGGGAGAGAACCCAGGAGTCCTGGCTCCCTTCGGACCACCCCCCACCCCAGGCCCTTGCCCCACGGCAGTAGCCCACACATCCCCATGGAGATGCAGGGGCGGATGGTGGGAGATTCAGGGCTCCTGGGTCCCATCCCCGGCTCTGGGAGGGGAGTGGGGTCTACTGGTTGGAGTGGGGGGGGGGGAGGCTGGGTTCTATTCCAGCTGGACTCTCCTGCTCCTCTAACAGGTCCTTTGGAAAATCCCTTTGGTGCCCATCTTGTCCCTGGCCTCCCTGCCCTCCTCCGCTCCCTGCGTCCCGAGGCCAGCCAGGGCGCGGCAACCCTGGCGCGGCCCTGAATTCGGGCCGATCCCGAGCGGGCCGCTCGGAACCCGCCCCGTGCCCTGGGCAAACGATCCCGGCCGCTGGGCACCCAGCCCGTTAGCAGATCTTTGTCGGTGCCGGGTTTGAGTCCCGTGCCCCCGAACCTGGCGTCTCTCGCTTTCCCGCAGGCTTCCTAGCTCTTCAGTCGCCCTCGTGCCGCTCCTCTGCCCCGTCTCCGGCCCCCTGATGTCTTCCTTAACTTCTGGGTCCCCCCGGCCAGGCCCTGGGGGTGCGTCCCAGGAGCCGGGTGGCCCCTTTTGGTGAGCTGGTCTGGTCGGCTGCGGAGCTCCTCATACCCCCGCCTCTGGCTTCTCGATCCACCCCACTCCCTCCTCGCCATGTGGGGACCCTCTCCCCATCCCCAGCCCGTAACCTCGGGCTTGTCTGGTGCCGGGGCCCCTTGGGGCTTTGGCCGTTCTGCCCCGGTCTAGACACTGGGCCTGCAGCCGAAGGGCTGAGCCGCTCCAGCGGGGGAAACTGAGGCTGGGAACATTCTGATGGGCAAAGAGGGGCTGATTTTTAAGAGGGAGGAGAGTTACCTGCAACTTCCCGGGGGTTCTGCTCTAGCAAACAGGCCGTGGCTCAGGGCCGTTCTAGGGCTTGGGGGATGGAGGAGATCAGAGAGGGGGTCCCAGAGAGAACCCAGGAGTCCTGCCTCCCTGATTTCCCCTCCCAGAGCTGGGGACAGAACCCCAAAGTCCTGGCTCTCCATGTCTGCTGCTCTAACCACTAGCCCCCTCTTCCCCTCCCAGAGCCTGGGGAGAACCCAGGAGTCCTGGCTCCCAGCCCCACCGCTCTAACCACTAGCCCCCCCTTCCCCTCCCAGAGCCTGGAGAGAACCCAGGAATCCTGGCAGCCCCCCTTGCTCTAACCACTAGACCCCCTGACTGTGGCATTAGGGAACATCTCTAGGCCAAGTGCTTTCCTGTCCATCCACACATACTCTCTGTCTCTCACACTCCAATTCCTGCCTCTTCCTTTGCCCAGCCCGCGGCACACACTGGCCAGCCTCATTCTGGGCAGCCCCGAGCCCATCTCTTTAGCTCTGCCACCCCCTCTCTGTGTCCTGCCGGCCGCCGGGTCTTCCTCCCACCCCCCCACAGCACCGCGTGGCTTCCTGCCTGATCCTGTCCCGTCCCCCTGCTGGGGGTCTGCCTCTGGGTAACAGCCCAGGAGCTGCCTCTGCCCTGCGCTGGCCAGTGGGACCTTGCTCTTGGCGGGTGCTGTCTGTCCATCTGTCTGTCTGTTGCTCCTGTCCTGTGCTTGGCTCCTTGGGTCTGGGTTTGTACAGGGCGGGGGGGGGGGGGGGGGGGGAGGGGCTACCGTAATACACCTACTAGCAATGAAATGTACAGTGCCTGGCACCTAGGTTGGGGCTACAATAATATATGTCTGGGAGGGGGGAGTCTACCATAATACACCTAATAGCAATGAAATGTCTGATGCCTTGGGGTTACCGTAATACATCTAATAGCAATGAAATGTCCCGTGCCTGGCACCTGGGGGCTACCATAATACACCTAACAGCAATGAAATGTACAGCACCTGGTGCTCTGGGGGCAGGGCCTAGGTGCTACCATAATACACCTAATGAGTAACTCGCAGCATGTTGCACAATGGGGTCGTGGTCTAGTGCTGGGGTGCCTGGGAACTACCGTAATACACCTAACAATGTGCAGCACCTAGCTCAATGGGGAATCAAGATGCTACCGTAATGTGCCTAGTGACGTTCAGTACCCAGTACAGTGGGGGCCTGGGCCCAGCTGGGGGCTGCTGGTCACTGTTGTGGGGGGAAGAGTGTGGGACCCTAGGATGGGGGGCGGGCAGAATAGGGGGGCCACCGAGCCCCGGCAGGGGGTGCTGCAGGAAATTCCTGGGCTAGAAGTGGGTGGGAGGGAGGATGGAAGTAGCCCCTAGCGGTAGGGGGGTTCCATAAAGCAGAACTGCATGAGGCCTGCTAGTACTAAGAATTGGTTAGAATTGGGGGGGGGGGACAGTTGGGAGCTCAGGCTCCTGGGTTCTCTCCCAGCCTCTTGGACAGGAGTGCGGTCTAGTGGTTAGAGGGTGGGAGCAGGGGGAGCCAGGACTCCTGGGTTCTGTCCCTGCATCTTGGACAGGAGCAGGGTCTAGTGGTTAAAGCAAGGGGGGGCAGGGGGAGCCAGGACTCCTGGGTTCCATCCCGGGCCTCCCAGACCTGCTGACTCTGCTCCCAGGACCGGGCTCTGCTTCTTGTTCCCACTTGCTGGGGCTGGCGCGGGACTCAAAGCTGCCCTGCCCCTGCCCCTGCCCATGCAACCATCCTTCCCCTCAAGCCTGAAGCAACCCTGCCCAGTAGATCAACTCCCAGCAGGCTGCGCGGCCGCCAGGAGCAGGGAGGCATTGAAGTGTGACTCACAGCCAGGGAGAGAACCCAGGTATCCTGGCTCCCAGCCCCCCTGCCTCTGCCCTGCTTTAACCACTAGTCCCTGCTCCCCTCCCTGGGGTGGAACCCATGCATGCCTGCTCCCAGCCCTTCCCTGCCCTGCTCTAACCACTAGTCTCCGTTCCCCTTCCTGGGGGACAGAGCCCAGGCATCCTGGCTCCCATCCCCTGGTTAATTCTGGCCACAGGCTCAGCCCAGATCCGGGTCCCCCGGCAGCCAAGCGGAGCAGGAATCTGGTCAGACAGGTTCCCTGCCCCACTCCTTTCCCAAGGGGAGTGGCACGGGGGTGGGGTGGGGGGCGGTGGCTCATGGGAACCATGTGGGGGTGGGGGGGGTTGGCCCTGCTCCCCATTTCCCCAGCTAGAAAGGGCCACGCTTTCCTTGCCGCTGACTCCTTCCCCCTTTTCCTCCTCTCTCTCCTCCCCCTCAGGCTTCCCCCCCATTGCACCCAGTTCCCCCCCCATCCCAGGCGGATCCATAGGGGCACCCACGAGGGGTGCTGAATCCAAACAAAATACCCCCACCTTGTGCCATGGGTTTATTTCAGAGGAGAGACTGGGGGGGCTGCACCAGAGTCCAGTGATGGTTGTGAGATGGGAGAAGGGGGTGTCTTGGGGTGTCAGCCCCCCCGCCTTGTTCCTCTGCTGCCTTGCCTCCGTTTGGTCTGCTCCACCCCTGTCTCACCACCTCCCACCCAGCAATCCCAGTCCTCTCCAGCTGTCCCCTAATCCCCTGCCTATTTTCCCCCCTCAGCCCAGTCTGGCCTCTTGCCCCCGCCCCCCATGGTGAGCCTTCCCCTTCCCGCTCTGATCTGGCACAGAACCCCAGCTCCAGCTGGCTGGGGCGGGGGGGCGGGCGGGGTGGAGACCAGCCAGAGGATGCTGACTTCACTTCCCCGGGACAGGAAATGCTCCCCCCAGCCCAGCTGCCCAGCCCTCCCCCCACCTCGGAGATCCCATCCTGCTCAGTCCCCACTGGCCTGGGCTGGAGCCACCACGTCCTCCCACCGGCGCTCCTGCTCTAACCGCTAGACCCCACTCCTCTCCTGGAGCCAGGGACAGAACCCAGGAGTCCTGGCCCCGGGCCTCTCCCCCTCTAACCACTAGACCCCGCTCCCATGGCGCAGGGTGGGGGCTATTTTGTCTGCATTAAACACCCTGAGTGGATGACCCCCTATTTATTGTAATATGAGGGGGCAGGAGACCAACCCTTTCTGTGTCCCATTCCCTGCCCCCCTGAGCCTGTCAGTCCCTGCCCTTGGGCTGGGGGGGGAGCCGGCGCCCCCTAGAGGACACTGGCCCCTGCCCCACTGAGCCCACCAGTCCCTGCCCTGGGGCTGGGGGAGAGCCGGCACTCCCTAGAGGGGACAGACCCTTCCCCATTCCCTGCGCCCCTGAGCCCACCTGTCCCTGACCTGGGGATGGGGGAGGGGAGGGAGTCGGTGCCCCCTAGAGAGCAGGGCCCCCTCTCGCTGACCCTCCCCATGTCTCCGTCTCTCTGTGCCCCCCAGATGCCAATTCTGAAGCAGTCCCCCGTCTCGCAGTCGAAGAAGAGGCCCCGCATCGACCGGGACATGATCAGCGCCCCGCTGGGGGATTTCCGGCACACCATGCACGTCGGCCGGGGCGGGGACGCCTTCGGGGACACCTCCTTTCTCAGCAACCACGGGGGCCCCCAGGCCAACGGGCTTCCCCCCGCCACCGAGGCCCCGGCGCCTGCCCGGTCCCCCAGCCGCCTCTCGGGCTCCTCGGGCAGCCCAGCTGATTTGGGGGGCAGCCCCGGAGCGCTGGATTTGCCCTCGGTTGGCTGGGAGCAGGAGCTGTCACAGGCCGAGTCCCTGTTCTCCTTCGAGCTGGATCTGGGGCCGTCCATCCTGGACGAGGTGTTGGGGGTCATGGACAAAGGCGGGGTGCCTGGGACGCCGCCCCAGAGCAAGGACACCAGGGGGGAGAGGCCAGTGGGGGGGCAGGGGCTGGGCCATGGGGGGGCTCCCCTGGCAGGGGAGGAAGAGGAGGAGGAGGAGGAGGAGAAGGAATGCATGGAGCAGGCATACACATTTGACGAGGAGCTAGATGATGAAATTGGGCTATAGGAGAGGGGGCTCGGCTTCCCCCCGCCCCTTCATCCACACACCCCTGTTTCGGCCGCCCCCTCCTCCCTGATGTGTCCTCTCGCCTCCTTTCCCTTTTCCAGTCTCCCTCCCCCTCCGTGCGTGCCCTTCCCTGGTCTCTTTCCTTCTCTTCCATTGTTTTTTCTTTTATTCCTTCCCTCCACCCTCCTCGCCAGCCCCCTCCCCAGGGCAGCACCGTTTCTTTGAGGATGATGAGGGGATCTTGAAGCCAATGGGTTTGCTCCTAATTTTCACCTCGTCTGTATGGATTTCTGGCACCCTGCCTCCCCCCATTTGTTGACTGCTCAACCCGTCTAATCATCAATGGCCCCTCAGCCCAATCAATAATCAATCAATCCCCAAAGCCATGAATTGCCCAGTCAAGACATGGCTTCCCCGATCCACCTGTCAATCCATTTGTCAATCAACCCCTCAGTCACTCAACAATCGATCAACAATCAATTGACCGTGGTCCCATCAACAATCCATCCACCAGTGGAACCATCAACTAAGTTATGGGAAGGTCAGCCATCAACTAAGAGACCGGGACAAGTCAAGGATCAAGCTATTGAATGACAAGTCAGCCTGCTGATGGAATGGTCAACGATCAATGAACCCATTGATCGATGGAATGGTCAACGATCAATGAACCCATTGATCGATGGAATGGTCAACGAGCAACCAGTCGAGAATGGAATAGTCGACAATCGAGCCACCGTTCAATCAACCAATGGAAGACTCAACCAACCAACTGGTCTATCAACCCATCGCTCCACTCAACGACAGACCAAATAACCCACCAGTCAGAAGGCTTCCCTGCTGCTCTCCCTGCGTTTCCCTCGGTGGGAGAGGGGTTTCCTGAACTGAAAGGAGGGACAGATGGATGTTGGTTTTGTGTGTAGCCAGCTGGACTTTGGACTGGCAAGACATGGACTCGGGCAAGAGCAGGGCCACCGGGGGGGAGGGGATGGCTCAACCATGACAGAAGTGGGCTGTTCATTGGGGCAATGCTGTGAAAAAGACCAGGGTTCCCTCCTCCCCCTATTTCATGGCTGTGGCTCCCCCCGCATGGAAGGAGGGTTGTGTGACCATAAATGGAGTATTTTTGGGGAGGAGGGCATGGGATCTTCTAACCTGTCAGAGCGGAGGGGGGGCTGGGAGCCAGGGGTCCCTGGCTCTGGGACACGAGTGATTTCTAGTGGATTAGAACAAGGTTGGGGGGCTAAGAAGCAGATTATCTGTATTCACCCTGAAAAGGGCAGCAGAGGGATTCATTCCCCCTTTCCTTGGGGGCAGGGGCATTAAGCTGATTTTTCCCTGCTCCAAAGCCAGTAGGTGTACATGGGGGGAGGGGAGGGGAGGGGCAGGGGTTGTTCTTAGGTGGGACAGCATCTATAAGGGGTTCCCTAGTCTGGGCCCATGAACCACAGGGTCATACAAAGCCAAAGCAGTGTGGTTCTGTCGCCCCCTAGTGGACTAAGAAGGTAGAACGGCTGCTGCTCTTACAGTAGAGGGTTCTAGTCCCTGCTGGGGAGGGGGCCTGGATGTGGGAGCCGTCCCGGAGGGAGAGATGGCTAAAAGTGGGGGAGGGAGATTGGTGGAAAGCAGGAGCCAGAGAAGGGAGGAAGAGAGGAGAAAAGGGACAAGAAAGAAACCAGTAAAAAGTGGGTGGAGGAAGAGGGAGGTGGGAAAGTGTGAAAGGTGGGAAGGGACGGCTGGAGTAATATTAAATAGGACTGCTGGGCTCAGGAAGGGGAGTGGGGTTGGGGTTCCGGGAGCCAGGATTCGTGGGTTCTAGCCCCAGCTCCGCCATCTGACCGCTGGCAAGTCCGTGTATCGCTGTGTGCCTCAGTTTCCCCCCTGGAGTGGTGCTAATGCTGCTGGCTCCAGGAGGCAGGGGGGAGGGCTCTGTGTTTCTCTGCTGGGGTGCTATGGCTGCACCTAGCTCCCAGTCACTGATGGCAGCCATTTGTAGGGGGGGGCCTAGAATCTGATTTTGGTGAAGCTCTGACCTGGGGCAGATTCCCAGCCCCACCCCTTGGTGGTGTACTGTGAGCCCAGTGCCTGGGGTGCTGGTCTTAAGTCCTCCCTCCATTAAATAGTGGGATGGATCTCTGCATATTTTTTTTTATATTTCTGTATATTTCCCCCCTCCCGTGTACAAATCCCCCCTCCCAGGCCTGCATGGATTTCATTCCAAGGCAGAGCGGTGCAGGGAGCGAAAAGCGTGTGTATTTCTCACCATTAAAGAGCTGCCAGCGGTTCAGGCTGTGTGGGTTTTTGAGGCCCTTTGCCCTGAGATCCTTTCTCCCTGGCCAGGCTAAGCTGCTGCTTGCAGTGGGGAGAGGACACAGGGAGAGAGGGTGGGTCAGACTTAGCTGTGAGTGTGTGTGTGGGGGGGGGGACAATGGAAAACCAGGGGGTTGTAGGAAGGAAATATTTTCAGTGCTGCAAGGGGCACAGGTAGGAGCCAGGACTCCTGGGTTCTCTTCCTGGTTCTGGAAAGGGAGCGAGGTCTAGTGGTTAGTGCAGGGGCGATCGGGGAGCCAGGACTCCTGGGTTGTCTCCCTGGCTCTGGAAGAGGAGCGGAGTCTAGTGGTTAGAGCTGGGGGGGCATTTAGCAGCTAGGACTCCTGGGTTCTATCTTTCTTGCCCATCCTCCCAGGCCAAGGTCCCCCTCCAGCGGGTTAGTCCCTTGGGGGCCCTGTCCCAGGCCAGTGCTGCCAGTGTCCTGGTACCGGGCAATTTCCCTTATACAGAGAGAGGTGGCTGGGGGGGAGGGGGGTGTCACATTTGCCAGGCAGCCCTTCCTGGGACAGGGAGCCAAACACCAAGTGAAACAGCAGCTGTGAAACTGATGTTGCGGGGTGGGGGCGGAATGGGGCAGGGGCCTGTCCCCCCCAGGGGGTGCCAGCTCCCACCCAGCCCCAGGGCCGGGCCTGGCTGGCTCATGGTTGGGGGGGCAGCGGGCAGGAAATGGGACATGGGCCCTTTCCCCTTGCAGTGGGGGTGGGGATTGTGGGTTCTACCCCCCGCTCCCGGAGGGGATTGGGGTCTAGTGGTTAGAGCAGGGAGGGGCTGGGAGCCCGGGCGCCTGGATTTTCTCCTGGGGGGGGGTGTCAAGCCAAAGACCGGCGGTGCCTGCGGAGCGGTCGGTCCCCCCCCCCCTTCCCCGCCCCGCCCACACAGGCGCATGACGGGCCGCAAGGATCCGGGCAAAGGCGGGGCTGCAACCGGCCTGGGAGCCAGGCAGGGGCGAGGCCGGGCGCGGCGTGGGGGCCTAGTGGTTAGAGCGGGGCGGGGCGCCTGGGTTCTCCGCCGGCTCCGGGCGGGGCGTGGGGGCCTAGTGGTAAGAGCCGGGCGGGGCGCCTGGGTTCTCCGCCGGCTCCGGGCGGGGCGTGGGGCCTAGTGGTTAGAGCGGGGCGGGGCGCCTGGGTTCTCCGCCGGCTCCGGGCGGGGCGTGGGGCCTAGTGGTTAGAGCGGGGCGGGGCTAATCAGCGCGTTACTCATTCACCCCTGCTGGTGGCCCGGGGTTCAGAGCTATAACCCCCCCCCCCCCCCCCCGCGTTCCCAGCGGCCTTTGCAACGCTCTTTCTAGCCGGGCGGGGCCGGGCGCAGCAGCTGGTCCGGGAGCAGCGTGGCCGGGGCAGGTAATTCCCGAGCAGTGCGCCAGGATCGGGGCCCTGCAGCCCCCCCCCCCCAAAACCAGGCCCTACCCTGGGGCCGGTGGGAGCTGGTCCCCCTAGAGCGGCCAGGTCCCTGCCCCCTGAGCCAGCCCGTCCCTGTCCTGGGTCTGGGTGGGAGCTGGTGCCCGAGGGGGGGGAGGGACGACCCCTGCCCCACTCCGGGGGGGGGGGGGGGGGGACAGGCCCTCTGCTAACTCTCTCTTTGCCTTGCAGGCCCAACTCTGCTGCAGCCATGGAGGGCCCGGGCCCATCCGCTGGGGGGGAAGTTGCTGCCTCTCCAGCCGACCCCCCCGGGGGAGCCCCAGAACCGGGTCCTGACAGCCTAGGGGTTATGGAGCCGGCCCCCAGGATCAGCGCCCCCTGCCGCTTCTTCCTGGCGGGCAGTTGCCGCTTCGGGGCCCGCTGCCGGAACCCCCACCCCGGCGCCCCCCCCGCCACCCCGCAGCCGCCCCCGGAGCGTCCCTCCCCCAGCAAGAAGCCCCCCATGAAGACAGCGGGGGACGTCATCTCCCGCATCCTCTGGGATCCCCGGCTGCCACCGGGCGCGTTCACCGTGGGCCACCTGGACCGGTTCTCCGGCGTGCGGGAGGACCCCTTCACGGCCTTCTCCTGGGAGGACCTGGCCTCGGTGGGGCCGGAGGTGCTCGCGATCCCCCAGCACCGGATCCAGTACTTCAAATACGGTGGCCGCGTGGTGTGGGACAAAGCCAGGCGGCTGGACGACGTCTTCGGCTCCACGGGGGGCGGGCGGACCATCCTGGAGGTGATGGAGGAAGAGGCCGGGCGCCAATGGGCAGCAGGCACGGGGGGCGGCGGATTAGCTGGAAGATGCCAGCCGGCCCTGGCAACTGGGGCCAAGGGGCCGCCCGGTGGAGCTGGGGTACCCCAGGGGGCTCTGGAGAGTGAAGAGGAAGAAGAGGAGACTGAGCCAGGAGCCCAGAGCTGTCCCCCAGCAGCTCCCCCGCACCCTCGTCCCACTCACTTTGTGGCCGTGCGCATCACCAGCCCAGAGCTCCTGCAGGCAGTGGCGCGGCTCCAGGAGGCCCTGACCCGAGCCGATCCCGCTATGGCCCAGTTCTGCACCCCGCTGCCCACCCTCCACCTCACCCTCTGCCTCCTCCGGCTGGCCGGCCCTGGCGAGATGCAGGCAGCTCTCACTGCCCTGCGGGAGCTGCAGGCCGAGCACCGGCGCCTCCTGCCGCCCGCCCCCCTCCTGCGCTTCCGAGGCCTGGCCACCTTCCAGGGCCATGTGCTGTACTCTGCCCCCGGGCCCAGCCCTGAGCTGGCCGGGCTGGCTCACACCCTGGAGCGGGGATTTGCCAGGAAAGGGCTGACTGTGGTCCAGCCACGGGGCCACGACTGCTTCCACCTCACCGTGGCCAAGATCCCAGTGGGCAGGGATCTGCGGCCGAGCCTGCCCCTGGAGCCACCTGCCGCAGAGGAGCTGGGGACCCAGGCGGTGGAGTCGCTGTGTCTGTGCCAGGCAGGCAGGGACAGACAAACAGATGGGTTCTACTGCACCCTGGCGGAGCTGGATCTGTACTGAGGGGGTGCCCCACACCCATCGCCACACCGGAGCGGGGCTCTTCTACCTCTAAGCTTCCCCAAATTTAGGGGGAACCCAAGGGAAGTTCTGGCCTCCCCCAGTCAGGTGGGAGCCAGGCCTCCAGGTTCTAGCTCCACTGCAGGGAAAAGAGTGGAGTCTACTCCTTCTAGGGGGAGTAGAGTTGAGTGGTTAGAGGAGGGGGCAGGGAGCCAGGACTACTGGATTTCCTAAACCTAAGCTCCCCATTTCACCTTGCTGATGAACTCCTCCCCCCAGGGGGCAGCCTCTGGGGAGGGAGTTCTGGGTGGGATGCAGGGTGTGGCTCATGGGATAAGCTGCCCCCGGTAGGTCCTGCTTCTGGGCCCCCAGGCCCAGACTCCTGCACAGCAAACTTGGCTCCTGCCAGCAGAAGGTAGAGTCCAGCCCCGGTCTGCTCCCCCTGGCCCAGCACATTTGCACAATGCGATTCTCTCCTCTCCTTTTTCCCTGTAATACTGGCTTGTTGTTCAGCAGTTCTCTCTCCTCCATGGCTGTTTGCACAGCGGCTCTCTCACCTTTATACCCCACCTGGCAGCAGGCGGGGCAATTCAGTACCAAATAAATACCTGCTCGCAAGCAGGTTTCTTTCTGCCGCTGTGGCCTGGACTGTGCTTTGTTGTTGTGTGCACACAGGGGGAAGCTGGCACCTACAGGCTGGTCCCAATAAAAAAAGTTAACCCTTTCTGCCCTCTTCCTAAGGATGCAGATGGGGAGATTTGCAGTTTGCTGGTACTAACAGAGGACTAGACAGTAAGCTGCTCTAGCTCAGACAGGAATTAATTCACAGCAGAGGCTGCCTTCTAGAGTTGACGCCGCGCTGACTGACAGAGCAAGAAGTAGCCAGACTGTAGACCAGAGTTTTATTTAATGTGCTTAATGGGTAGTGAGAATAAATAAACAACTCTAACTCTGCCGGCCTGCCCATCTCTGGGGAGCTGGGAGGAACAGTCTTCTAGACTCTTAATAAAGATGCATTAGGCAAACTGCTTGGGGCTGTAGCTGATGTCAAGACAGAAAATTTGACTACATCTACACTACAAGTTTCTCAGCAAAACAAAATGCTAATGAGGGATTCATTTACATGTCAATCTCATTTGCATATTTTATGCAGATCCATTTTTGCACAAAAAACAAGAAATGGGGCTCTCTCCTTTTTGTGCAAACCCCCCTTTTGGCACAAGATCCTTATGCCCCCAAAAAGGAGATATACTGATCTTGCGGGAAAAGGGGTTTTTGCGCAAAAAGAAAACGTCCACACTGTTTGTTTTTGCGCAAAAACAGATTGGCAGAAAAGATGCAAATGAGATTGTGACTCATGCAAATGAATCCCTCAGCATATTTTCTGCTGAGAACTCGTAGTGTAGACATAGCCAAAGAGATCAGCAGGATCCTTGTGTGTCAGCATGATCTCACTGTTGCTCTCAGGAGTAATTAGAACAGGGAGTGTGTTATAAAGAAAATATAATGAACGAATTAAAAGTTTGTACTAATAGACGCTTTGAATTAGGAATTAGATCGATACCTTTCGTATGAACCATTGTGTCCCTTTTCTCATGTGTGAAATGATTGTGTAGCTCCCAGGGAAGGGGAGTGAATGGAATGTGAGTGTTTGGAGAGTAAACAACTTGGAGTTTCAAGGTCCAGACAGCGGAAGAGGGGACGGGGCTGGAAGACTCAGAGGCATCAAGGTTCCATAAATTGGGCCCAATACAAAGCAGACCAACAGAGGCCACATGGACGGCCTTGGGGTGTTAAGAAACAAGCGCTCTGTTACAAACAAGACAGCTTTGAAATAACACTAGGAAGGAGACACCAACATACAAATGCCAGAGTAAAGAATAACTCCCAGATAAACAGATATTAAGCAGAACGGATGGTGATTAAGAGCTGACGAAGCAAAACGCAGAGACCTGAACAGGAGAAAAGTCCTATAAAAGATGGAGTATCCTGAACAAATCTCTGGGTCTTGTCAACATCAGAGTCGGTCCGGACCTAGAGAAGCCCCCACTCCTCCCCCTCGCATTTAACTTGCCTGGCCTGTAAGATGTGAGCAAGAGACTGGTAACCTTAAGCAACGACGAAGACTGCGTATGTGGGGGTTGGGGGGGGACTTGTCTTTATAAAGCATATGCCGCATTTCTACTGTATTCTCAGTAAATGCGGCGTGTTGCCTTTTCCCTGGAAGATCATGTGGGCTTCTTATAACAAGACACCTAATGATGCGGCAAATCGAGCGGAATTCACCAAACAAGCTTAGCACACGGAGGGTTGAGCAAGTTGGGCACCTGGAACCACTTTAGGTACATCTGCATCTTTCGGCACCTTTGGAAATATGGCCCCATGCACTTTGTCAAGGTTACTGTCCCAAGTCCCACAAGCCTTCCCCCAATCCACCCTCAGAAAACAGAGCCAGCAAGAGGCATTTCTTTCTGTGTTTGTCGTTTTTATTAATTTTCAATTTTGAGAAAAATACTCCTCAAAAAAGGAAAAGTTTCTGGAAAGAAAAAAAAAAGTGTTTGAAATCCAGCTATTCATGCTGCCAAGTGCACATCAGAAAGTTACATATGTCCAACAAAAGAAAAGAAGGGGGAAGGCTCGGAAGGAGAATGAGATGCTAGAGAGACTATAGGAAGAAAGGAAAATAAAAAAAAAGACAAACGGAGAATGGGGAAAGGGGAGGGAATGGATCATTACCAAGTTACCTGTAAAGAAACTGAGGAAAGGGAAAAAAATAAATAAAAATCAACTAAACTGAGCATAGACAAAAAAAACTCCAGGACACAGAAACGGTGAAACTTAGACGTGATCGGAAGATTTGCTGGTGACTGGTTGAATCCATTATTGGAAGGACGACCAATTCCTGGCAGCCATGTTGTCTGCATCACCCCACTTTTCACTCTCTCTGCCTTTGGTTCCCCAATTCTTATAAAAGTCTTTAAGCAACAGTCTCTGAGGTGGGGTGCTGGCCGATTGTGGCTCGCTCTTTCAAATTTCATTCTCCTCCACTGCTGTTTCAGCTCTTTTTGTTTGTTTTCTCTTTTTTGCCCAGATGTGCCTTTGGGGGTTTTTTGGCGCTCTTTCGAAGGCTGGCCAAAAAGCTCAGAAGCGGGGAGAAAAGAGAAAGAGAAAACTGAGACAACGTTAGTTTCAGATCAAGGTGGAAATATACACAATATCCAACAAAGGATCTACTCTTTAAAAAAAATTTTCAACAAAAAAAAAAGTCACAACCCGACCTGCTGAAGTTTAGAATTAAAAAAAGTAGAAAAGATACTTTACAAAATACAATGAATTTCTCTCCTTATTTACATTATAGAAGGGGGCGGGGGAGTTTCCTGTACAGCATATCCTGAATATATACAGAGAAATCTCATTTCCAAGAAGAGATCAACATTGCACAGAGGAAAGAGTTTCCTTGGCTTTTAAAGTGCCCAGAGGATCTAGACTACAGCTCTCCCGACCAGCCGACTCTGGATGTTCGCTCCCTTTTGCTAAATCTGTTTAATTAAGCAGCCCAGTTAAGCTGCAGGTTTTTCTTTCCTTCCGGAGGTCACTTCCGATTGCTCCGGGATCGGAGCGGAAGGGAGGGAAAGAGCTGCGTTTCGGACTGGATTCCTCCCGAGACAGTTTGCACGGTTGTGTGGGGGTAGGGGCAGGTCTTCGAACACGCGCGTGCGCAGAGCCGAAGATTGAGGCCGCGCAGAGACGGCGTTCACACCAGGCGAGGGCATTTTGCTGCGGAGGACGGGTCTCCCCGCCTCAGCCCCCCAGAGAACGATCCGCTGGCAAGAGAGACTAAACAAAAGCATTAGGATTGCACGGGCCCCTGCCCGGCACGCTATGGAGAAGCTGTCCAGCGGCCGGCCGTCTTACCCTCTTCCGTCTGCGGAGGTGCGGGGGGGCCGGGGCAAGGCTGGCAGCACAGAGTGAGCCACCATTACCCTTTGGCTGTGATTAGAGGGGGCTTTGGAGGAGTGGGCTGGGTTAGAAGTTGGCCAGGACTGCTAAGCTTTGCCTGCAGTCAATCTTGGATGCGTCGCTGCCTGTGTACACAAGAGCCAGAGCGGCCAGGAAGAGCTGGCACTCCTCGGCCGTCTCGAAGGCCAGCTCTGACTGAACGTAGGAGACGGGGAGCACCGGGCGGAAACTGAAGGAAACAAAATGAAACAAATAAACAAAACCCACCACAGAATGGGGGGAAACGCAATGGGAGGCAGTTTGGGACAAGCACAAATTCAAGCACCACTTTCTGGACCTCAGCCGGGGGGCGGGGGGGGGAGACGTAGCCAGTGCAGCCTCCACCCCAGATCTGCCCCCAAGCAGCCTGCCCCATCAGATCTGCATTCCAAACCACTAACCTCCCCCCAAGTGGCCTGCTCCTCTAGATCTGCCCCTCGCCCAACACCCTGCCTGCCTGGTCCACCCCCACGTGGCCTGTCCCCCATCTCAATATCCTGCCCCACTAGATCTGCCTTCCATGCCTCCCTGCAAGCAGCCTGCCCCACTAGATCTGACCCCTACAATGCCCCTCCTCCTGGACGTGACCCTCAAGTAGCCTGCATGCACACTAACATAAGAGCGGCCATACTGGGCCAGACCAACAGTCCATCTAGCCCACTGTCCTGTCTGCCTACAGTGGCCAATGCCAGATGCCCCAGACGAAGGGAATCCTCACATGATCCCTCCCCTGTCACCCACCTCCAGACAAACAGAGGCTAGGCTCACCATTCCTGCCACCCTAACTAATACCCATTGATGGAACTGACCTCCAGGAATCTATCAAGCTCTTTTTTGAACCCTGTTAAAGTTCTAACCTTCACCATATCCTCTGGCAAGGAGTTCCACA
This sequence comes from Pelochelys cantorii, assembly GCA_032595735.1. Lineage (NCBI taxonomy): Eukaryota > Metazoa > Chordata > Testudines > Trionychidae > Pelochelys > Pelochelys cantorii. The sequence continues at coordinate 9,834,635 of CM064358.1, read as the reverse complement.
GGTTGACAATCCCCCCCCTCCCCCCCCGAAGCTCGGATTCCCTTCCCTTCCCAGATTGGACCCCCAAGCAGCTCAAACCCATAAGGGCTCAAAACCAAAAGGGCACCTGCCTGCTCCAAACCACTAACGCTCCCACCTGCTGGCACCTACCCGCATCCCAGATCAAGCAGTAGGGAGCAGATCCACCCCCACCCACACTCTTTAGGGGGCTGCCCCCCACACCCCTAAGGGGCAGCATGAGGCCCCTGGTTTCAAGAGCAGGGAAGGTAGCTGCTATCAAGGGCAACCTGACTCTCTGTGGGGCAGGGAGACTCTTATGATGGCCCCAACTGGCTGGCCTCCCTCTCTAGCTTTGCCTCCATCCCCTCTGGCAGCAGCCCGGCCCCTCTGAGCAACAGCACCGGGCAGGAGCAGGGAGGAAGCCCAACCCCCCCGCACTCCCTGTGCTGGAAGGGAAACACCAGCACTTTCCGAACCAGCTGGGAGAAGGGTTCAGATCTGAACTCTGGGGCCACCCTGATCCTGGTCTGGGGGGCTGGAACGGCCAAGCCAGTGAGGCTCCCCCTCCCCAAGTCCCCTCTGGGGGCTACGGCACGGGACCCTGGAGCTGCCATCCTGTGAATTAATCCTGCCCCCTCCACCGTCTGGAAGGTTTGCTGCCAGGCTGCACTCCCCGCCCCTCCCACGAAGGTGCTAGCAGCAGCCTTAGCCCAGGCACAGCAGGCCGGCCCCCGCTCCCCGCTTCGGAGCAAGGGCAGCATCTAGGCGATGAGTCACCTACAGGGCCCCCAGCTGCACCCTGGCTCTGTTCTACTTACCTGCCGCAGGGAGACGGCTGGTTAAGATGACGGGTGACCCCCCCTCCCCCAAACAGGATCCTTCCTACCCCTGCCCTAGCTGGGCCAATCAGATACAGCTGTACTGTCAGCTGGGAGAGGTGATTGGCTGCACCCCCATTCAGCCAGCAGGGGGTGGGTCAGGGGGCAGGGCGCCCTCCCAGCCTGACATACGTTTTGATCATGGCTTTGAGGGCCGCCTTCCTCTCCCGCTCGGCGAACTTGTCGATGAGGTAGCCGGACATGCACGGCGCCTGGCGGTAGAGCCCAAAGAAGCGGTGGTAGTTGGACAGGGCCCAGGCGGCGCGCAAGGACAGCGCGTGGCCCACGCAGGGGTCTGCCTTCAGCTCCTTGGTCAGGTAGGCCAGCTCCGTGGTGATGTCTGCAGGGGAAGGGGGGGGGTTACCGTGGCTGGCCCAGGCTCCCCGCACAGGCACACTCCCTGCCCTGGGGGCGCGGCAGAGCAGCTCCGGGCTCCCGACTGAGGATGTGGAACGGCAGTTCTGGCTAATGGTGGCACCGATACAATCTGTACGGACTGCACGCTCCGTCAAGAAGGGTCGCTCTCTGGAGCCGGCTCGAGCTGGGACTGAGTATTTTAAATGGAGTCAGATGAGAGCTGCCGGGCTCTTATTTTAAATGCAGAGGCGCAGTGTCCTGGACCAGCACGACAGCCAGCCCAGACTGCCGCGAACAGGGGCTGCTGCTGGAGCAGCTTCTACCCACCATGGGCTTCCCCCTATCTGCCCCCCCCCCCCCCCGCCGCCTCCAAATCCTTGAAGAACCCTTCACAGCTCACTGTAAGGCACCAGACTGGACCAGGGTGATGGGGGGGGCACTTACATGGGCAGCCACTCTAGGCACAGCTCTCTGGGCACGGGTGGGACTTGAGGGACCCCATGCCAGTGCCAGGTGGCCCCTCCCTATGGCCAAGGGCAGAGCTGGGGGGAGGGGGGGGGGGGGAGAGACACTGCTGAGGCAGAACCTCCATTGTTAGGGAAGAAGGGAGTCCGCCCGGCCCCGCTCACCGCCCGAGTTCTTGGTGAAAATGTAATAGAGGATGCGGTAGGCGGTGAATTCCCCCACGTTGCCCGGCAGGTTCTCGGCATAGAGAGACTTGAGCTGGGTCTGGCATTGGTTGAATTCCTCGTGGTCGCCCTGGGAAGAGATGGGAATTCCTATTGCTAGGGCAGCAAGAACCCACAGGTCCTGGCTTCCAGCCCCCACTGCTCTAACCACTAGATCCTATTCCCCCCCCCACAGCCAGGGATGGAACCCAGGAGTCCCACCGACTGCTCAAGCTCACTTGCCTGTTTTGCGCCCCCCGGACCCCTGGCCCATTCCACTTCGCCCCCACCACACTCGGGGTTTCTAACACAGCCGGTCCCCCCCCCAACTGCCGGTCCCCCCCCCAACTCCTGACAGCTCCCTCCAGCAGCCCAGCTCCCCCTCACCTTCTCCAGCGCTATCCGGGCATGGGTCTCATACACCTCCACCGTGAACTCCGTGCGGATGCCCTGTACCTGCACAGGGCAGAGGAGAGGGGTCACTTTGGGAGCCCTCCTTCCTCACAGGCAGGGATCCCCATGGGAGGGTCTACTGCCTGCGTTATCAGGCCAGATTCAATCCCAACACCCCCTGCGGCGAGCACCCTGCCACCAGACAGTCCCGCAGAGCTGCTTCTCCTGCGCCGAGCGCGGAAGTCAGGCGGGGGACACACACATATGCTCCCAGTAACCTGGCTGATGGAGTGGCTGCTGCCGGATAGTTCTGACCAGCTGCTCCATTGGTCACAGCAGCCAACAGGGCAAACCAGCAGCACTCAGCAGCTCCCAAGAGCGAGGAGTTAACCTGGGGGAGCTAAGGGCCGGGAGGAAGAGGCTGAACACACAATAGTGATACGGTAACGCACGAGGCCACCTGTCCCGGAAGTGACAACTCCTCTCCCAACTCAAGACAGGAAGCGGCTTGGCTGGGGTCACACAGCCAGCGAGGGGTACAACTGGACAGAGAACCCAGGAGTACCGGCTCTCAGCCCCTCTGCTCTAACCACTGGACCCCAGTCCCCAGCTGCACCGTATCTAGCCATGTCGGGCCTGTCTATCCAGCGGAGCTGACCAACCCAGCTACAGCAGAAGGACTCTAATCCAGGAGCCATTCGCTCTGCTTCCAAAGCGGCTGGTTCCCCCCCCAAAGGAGCCTCTTGAGGACACTAGAGGTGCATAGTCTTAAGGAAGGGCCTAGACCCGGTTTGCAGCTCAGCCCCCCCCAGGCCCCCGCGACCGGGAGAGGTGCAGGCAGCTCACCGTGAGATCCTGCCGGATGGATTTCATCTGCTCGCATGCAAAGGCATAATCCTGTTTCTCCTTCCAGTGTGACTTCACCATGGAAAGGGATTTCTTCAGCACCTGGGGAGGCAGAGGGCCTGGGTTAGCAGGGGATGCTGGGGAGAGCAGCAGTGCCCAGGGGACAGAAGTGGCTGCGTCCTTGCTGGAAAGGATGGGGTCAGAGCCCTGGCTCGTCACAGGGAGCAGCGTGCCAGGCCCAGGGCTTCATGCGACAGCAGGCTGGCCGCAGGCTGATCGGTGCTTTGCATGAGTTGCTTTTGGGGGAAAAAGGCGCATAGAGCGAGCGCCTGCCCAGACCCCAATCCAACTTCAGCCCACCCATGTGCTGCCCCTAGCTGAGATCTTGGAGCCCACCATTGCCCTCTCCCTCCCCATACAGATCCCACCCAGACCTGGGATGCTGTTGCACTCCCTGACCTAAGCCAACCCCCTCAGGGCTCCCTGGCACACCAGACCCCCTTGCTCCCAGACACAAACCTGCCAGGCAAAATTAGGGGCTCCCCATCATGCTGCCCAGGCCACAGCTTAGACCAGAGGCCCAGTATCCGGATGTGGGGTGTGGCCTAAACAGAGTCCCCCATGCTGGAGAACTGCACAAAGCCTGGGAGGGGAAACTGAGGCCCGGAGCAGGGAAATAACTTGCCCCCTCAGGCTCACTGGACCCAATCGGGTGCACTGCCCCTTGCCCGGTGCCCCTGTAGCTGTGATCTGAGCTGGGGTCCCAGCATTAGGGCCCCCCAACCTGCGGGCACTACGGGAGGCTCGGGGCGGCTGCCCGGCGCTCACCGAGACGGGCCGGACAGTGGAGGGGTCCGGGGCGCAGGTGAGCCGCAGGTAGTGCTTGGTGATCTCCTGACAGGTGCCCAGGATCTTCAGCTCGTTCCAGTCCAGGCTCTCCGAGCCAGCGGGGTCCAGGCTGTTGATGGAGAGGATGAGGGGCTCCAGGCGCAGCTTCTTTGCGTGGCCGTGCTGGAAGCGGGCCGCCCGCCGCTGCTTCTTGAACTCCTTCTCGGGGTCCTCGTAGTCCATGGCGTTCCGCCTGCGGTTGCGCTTCGAGGGGCCCTGGTCGTGCCTGAAAGGGACGCGCGGGCAGCTCAGCTCAGCAGCCGGGGGACAGTGGACTTGCAGAGTCAGAACCCAGGAGTCCTGGTGCCCGTGCCCCTCCCCCCCCCCGATCACTAGCGCATCCCCGTCGGAGAGCTGGTCCAGAACCCAGGAGCCCCAGTGTCCCCCCTCCCCCCGATCACTAGAGCATCCCTGTCCCAGAGCCAGTCCAGAACCCAGGAGCCCCAGTGCCCCCCCTCCCCCGATCACTAGAGCATCCCTGTCCCAGAGCCAGTCCAGAACCCAGGAGCCCCAGTGCCCCCCCTCCCCCCGATCACTAGAGCATCCCTGTCCCAGAGCCAGTCCAGAACCCAGGAGCCCTGGGTCCCCGCATCGAGGTTCTACCCTTGCTTCTTTGCACAGCCACAGCTTAGCCCCAAATCCCCCATTAACTAAGCCCAGTGTGCAGCAGGGTTTACCCCCGCACCCACACTTTCTGCCCGTACCTTTTACCCCTCTGCATCCTCATCCGGCCCCGCTCCATGTGTCCCCCTCGGCCGCGGCTTTTCGGCACGTTCCTGCGGCTGGCCACACGACTCTCGCTGCCTGAGTAGGAGCTGTCAGAGTCCGAATGGGAATCGCTGCCGAAAGAGGCACAGTTAGCAGGCAGCCTCTCAGCCCTGCCCCCAGCAACCCTGGGGCCCCTCTCCCCAAATCTGGCAGGGGCCAAGGGCTCTTCCCCAGCGCCTGCCCCCCATTCTCCTGGTGGGGGGGGGGGCGAGAGGGCCCCCTCAGGAGAAGCACAGGGCCGTTCTCTCCACTCGCAGAGCTGTGGGCTCAGACTCTCTGCAGACTCAGGCAGGAGTTGCTGCGCCAGTCGCACTTGGGTCCCATTTCCAACGTGGTCTCCTCTCCCATCTAGGCAGTGGGTTAACTGGGTTTTTAATGCCTTGGGGGGGGCCTGTGGGGCTGAGCTGGGCTGGTGACAGGGATGCCAGCTTGGCTGGGCCCCTTAGTCCCATGTTTAACACCACCAGGCTCTCAGAGTCTAGCGAGGGCTCCCTGAGCTCAGGCCTTCTGCAGCCCGGCATTAGTAACGGCTCCCCGAGGCCTGGCCCTGCTGCCCCTACCTGCGCCGGAAGCGGCGGCTGGGTGAGCGTGAGGACGAGCGGGAGCGGGAGCCGGCACTGGAGGACGAGCTGTTCTCCTTCATGAAGACGTTGCGGTTCCCGAATTTGGTGGGGAAGCTGCTGCCTCGGGCCCGCCCGGCCCCGCCGCCCCCCCCACGCTGGGACTGGGAGCCCATCGCACTGCCCGCCCCGCTGCCCCTCTGCTGCTGCTGCTGCTGCTGTTGTTGCTGTGACAGGCCGGAGGGCATGGAACCCCGGGGGGCATGGAGAGATGACACCTCCCAGCGCTTCTTCTTGGGGCTCTCGGCCATGCTGTCCCTGCCCAGGCTGGAGGGGAGAGTGGGTGTTACGAGACAGGCTGCCGGGAGTCAGAACATCACTGGTGCTTGCTGAGGGAGCCTCAGCCATGCGCTTCCCTGAGCCGGGGAAACCGCACAAATCCCGACTCAGCCCCCGCACTGTTCCCCCTCCCGACCCCTGTCCCGCCGGCAGGGAGGCTCACCCCGGCAGCGGCTCCCTGCTCCAGTCGATGGTGTAGGCCGTGCCGTCCTGCAGCCTGGCTTGCAGCACCTCCTTCAGCAGCTTCTCCGTCCGGTCCTTGTCCTCCTCCGACTCGCAGGCAGTGAAGCAGCGCTGCACATACTCCTTCATGTCCTGGGGCCAGTCCTCCGGCTTGCCAGCCGACGAGCTGTGGGAGGGACAATGGAAGCCGGACATTGGAGGCCTGGCACGAGCCACTGAAGGAGGGTTTGGGATGGGAGAGAAACGCCTGCGGTCCAAGTCATAGGCCGACCCCTAGCCAATGGGCAAACCAGGGATAGACCAGGTTAGGCATTTCCAGAAGACATGGGAAGTACTGATGCCATAGGACAAGTCCCCAGTGAAATCCTGTGTCCCATTTGATGCCCCCGTGCATTTCCTGTCCCCTCCCAGAGATTCCACAGCCGGAAGGCACCTCTGGACAGAGAACTCCCTGGAAATAACTCCAGGAAGAGGAATCCAAGTCAGACCGGGGGCAGAGACGAGCTGCTGGGACAATCAGAGGGGAGGAGAGCTGGTCTTACAAGAAAATGTTGCCCACAGAGTTCAGGGGCAGCAGTGGGATTCTATTTCGGAGCGCTCACTCCCCGCCCTGCACGGCCTCTGCCTTCGCAGGTGGCCCCTGGGCGCGACACGTACCCTTGGTTGTGGTGTTTCTCCGAGTTCTGCTGTGGCCCGAAGTTGCTGTGCTGGTCTGAGGCACCGAAGTTCTGGTTCGTTAGCACAAAGGGGCGTTTCTGGATGTTGAATTTCAGGCCGCCAGCTCCAGGGGCGTCTGTCGAGACCAGAGAGAGAGGTTTACTGGATAGCTCGAAGCAGGAGGAGAATTCCGAGTTTACTGAATCCTTGGGCTAGAGGGACTCTCTCGAGATCACACCCCCAAACTACATTTGCTTTAAGCCAAACACACACCCTCTCTCTGATTTTACTTGGAACTCTCTCCTTCAATTCCTATCCGGAACAGCTATGTCGTCTTTGTCGTGCTGATGCCAGAACACATGCCCTAGCCCCGCGGAATCCCCGGTATAAACAGCCCTGCATCCCGCCCCAGAAGTGGCTGCATCAGCTGAAGGACCCTGGAAAGCTAGTTCTGTGCCCCACCCCAGAGGTGACTGCATTCAAGCACAGGGCAAGCAACCCTGAGATCTCCGAGGAGGGGAGGACTTGGAGAAGGCGAACATGCATTATGCCCCTTAGAGGAAAGTTTCCACTGCAGAGCGCCCCCCTGTGGTGGGGAGGGGTATTTCCATCGTTTTACAGACAAGGGAACGAGTCCGAAGCGGGGCTACGGGTTTGTTATGTCTCGCAAATGAGCACGTGTGCTAATAAACAAAGTCCTGAGATGCTTTTCCTCCTCACCAGGGCCACCGACATCACCAGACTCCACAAGTGAGGCCGAGCCCCCACGACTCTCTTGTCCGCCCCCAGCGAAGGGCGAGCAACGGGAACCTTGTCAAGAGCTGGCACGCTGCAAGACAGCCCTGCTCCCAGAGTCAGAGCGGGGCTGGCTTTGGGCTGCCAGCGGGGGCAGGTGGCTGGTCCGAGTCAGCGGCAGAAGCAGACGCGACAGGGCAGATGCAAGGATCGGAGCTGGCGAGTTACATGGCATTCTTACTCGGGATGTTAATGGTTAACTGGTAAGTCTCACCCTTAACAGGCGAGGCTTACCAGTTATGGTTAACCGGTGGGGGCTGGGGCAGTCCCCCACCCGCCCTGGGCAAGGGGCTTCTCTAACCCCGCAGAGCGTGCTGTGGGTAGGGTTGGAGCAGCCTTCGTCCGCAGTGGGGGGACCCGCTCCAGCCACCCCTCTTGCCCCAGTGCAATCCGTTAACGGGTTAAACGTAACATGTAACCAGTTAACTAATGAAACGGGATCATACATCCCTTGTTATGACAGTCATTCACGAGAGCCGTGCGCCAAGGGCCGCCCCAGCCTGTCCAGCCGCTTAGCTAAGGGCAGCAGCCATGAGCCCAGGAGAGCCAACCACCCATCTCTCTGCTCCAGCCCCCTTCCTGCTTTAACCCCGAGGAACTCCCCAGAGCCGGGGACAGAACCTGAAAGTCTTAGCTGCCTGCCCGAACCACTAGAACGTGCTGCCCAGGGCATCTGCACTTTGTTGCCTTCCTGCCCCCTACCCCCTGTTCTAACCCACCAGACTGAGAACCCAGGAGTCCTGGTTCCCAGCCCCGCTGTAACCATTTGACACTCCCCCCTACCCAGGGCCAGACTTACGTTTCATGCGGTTCCACAGCTGCTGCCCCTTCTTGGGCTTGGGCCCCTCGGCATAGGCGTGCTGGTTGTAGGAGGCGCCTGAGTTCTGCTGCAGGTGCTGGTTCCCAGACGAGCCACCCTGCTGCTGGCCCATGGTGCCCACGGGGTGGCTGGCATGCTGCGGAGGCGGCTGAGGAGGGTTTGAGGCGGCCATCTGCTGCTGCTGGTTGGGGTAGGCCATTCCGTCCTCCATGCCAGGCACTGGGGGCTGGAAGGGAGAGACGGACACGCTCAGCAGAATGTGGTACATACCTGCCCTAGACAGGCGTCAAGACCCAGTGAGAAGCAGATTATGAGGGCCGGGGGGGGGGGGAGACAGTCTGTCTTAAGAATCGTGGCAGCCAAGGGTTACAAAGCCCTGAGTCAAGAAAAGTCTGACACTCAGTTTCTTGCCTGCTGTCACACAACCAGTAGTTAGCAGCGCTGACACTTGGTCCCTACCTGTCATGGCTCCTTCCCCATTCTGGCACGATAAATGCAGAAGTGGGGGCCAGCAATTACCCCAAAACCTTATCTACCAGGCTTTGGTATAAAACTTCCCCCCAAAAATCTTAAAAACCTAGATTTTGGGAATAAAACTTCTGCTGCCACCACCCAAATTAAAAAAGAAACCAGGGGAGAGACCATTTGGGAAAATCTCACCCCTAAAATAAAAAGCAGGACACCACCATTAACCAATACCAGGTTACTAAAAGGAAAAGAGAAAACTTATTATCACCACAATATTCCTGTTGCAAGCATGACGACTAGATGGAAAGGTAACAAAATATACTCATGGAGAAACTCCATGGGCCTAGAACTTAGCAACAAAGAAAAGCCAAACATCTTTTAAAAAATGCACAGACAGCAGATCCCATACCCAAACCATAAAACAATGAAACCTAACGGATTTATCTCAACTTTACCCTACTTACAGAAAGTGAAGGAAGAGTCTTTTCTTGGAGGGAGACATAGTGTCTGTCCCCCTCAATAGCTGCAGAGAACTGCCCCGAACAAAGGAGGGAAAAACCAAAATGCCTTTGTCCCAGTTTGAAATTCCTACCTACATTCCTATTGGCCACTCCACCTGGCTAGGTAAGGGACATACTTAACCCCTTAGTCCCCAGGCTGCTGGCTAACCCTCATGATCATGACACTACCCCACCCCCTTTCCAGAGCTGGAGATCGCACACAACCCCTCCTGCTTTAACCACTAGACCCCACTCCCCTCCCACAGCCAGGGAGAGCCCCAGCCCCTCGCTATAACCACGATGACATTCCTGCCAAAGTCTTCACACCGAACCCAGTCAGCTCTCACTCCTAGCCCCTCCTGCCCCAACCCTCAGGGATCCTTGTGCCAAGGCCTCCTCTAACCACTAGCCCACAATCCTGATGCGAATCCTGGCCCCAGGGGGAGCAGAGAAGCGAGCGCTGTCCAGAAGGCCTGGAAGCAGGACCCCTGAGCATTCAGACCTACCTGATTCATGTTCCCTTGGTGCTGGCCCGGAGCCGGCGGCTGCTGGGCTGCCGAAGAGGAATATGACCCTGCGACCCCATACTGGCCGGGGAAGCTGTAGCCTGGGTAGACATTCTGCAGGGACGAGCCAAGCCCCGCAGAGCCACATCAGTGCACTGCACTTTGCAAGTGTTTAACAAATGTTGGCTTAACCCCCGCCATTAAAGTCTCCCTCCCACCCCAGCACCTCCCAGAATCAGCTCCTGCAGCCCCACACCTCTCATTGGCTGCCTCCCACCCCAGCTCAGCTCTTGCCAAGAGATCCCAAACACAGGGCAGCGGGTAAATCGCTCACCATCGGGTAACAGTAATTGTAGGGATATCCGAAGTTGTACGGCTGGTACCACTGGTAATACTGCTGCAGCGCATTTGGGTCTCCTTGCTGGGATGCATACTGCAGAGAAACATACAGGAGCATCACAACGAGTGGTGAGTAGGGAGCGTGACCTGGACCTGACCCCCACTAGTCCTCCACTGGCTATCCCAGGGTGCACACCAGCTACCAGACAGCAGCAAGCCAGATTTTTCCCAGCATGCACCGACATACAATAAGGTCGTGCGGGCACTTAAGACTGTGTCTAAAACCAGCATGTGGACACAACCCAACCACTTCAGATGACAGACCAGAAGCTCACTGGGTGCCGGGACCATCTTTTTATTCTGGGTTTGTACAGAAGCTTGCGCAACAGGGCTCGGCGCCTTGGCTGGGGTTCCCGAGGGCGGCAGCAGTGTAGAATAAATAAGAGCGAATGAGTATAATTGGCAGGGCATAAAATGTAGTCCGCTGACGGGATCGACCAGATGGCGGCCCCGCCATGCTTGGCATTGTCCCTGCTCTCAAAAGCTTTAAAATCGAAATCTAAAGAGAGGCAGAGGAAGGGGACGGGAGAAGTGACTTCTCCAGATTCACCCATCCAAGCCAGGTCTCCCACAGTCCAAGCCCGTGCTCGGTTGACCAGCCCTCACTGCCCTGTAACAAACTAAGCGCAATGGTACAGAAATTCAAGTTTTAATCCTTCTCTTGGGCACTGGGGCCAGGTAAGATTTCCCAGCATGCTGGTGCTCAGATGAGGACCCCATGAAAAAGCGGGGGGCCTATTACCTGTGTATTAGCCGGTCCATTGTTGGAGGCCTTGCTGGTCCCAGAGGCAGCATTGGCTTTGCTGATACTAGCCAGCGCCTGCCTGGCTTTCTCCCACTCAGGGTTCTCATGCGCTGGCCCCTCCATGTTGTTCTCCCGGGTGGTGCTGTTCCCTAGATTGTACTGGGGAGCCCTGGATGAATCAAGAGAAAGCCAAGGGTTAAGCTTGGAGTCTGGGCACATGAATCCCTCTGTCCTGACTGCAAAGGTAAAGGTTAGCCAGATGCAGCCAGGGTTAAAGCAAGCTGCAGCTTAAGCTAGGTCTGAGCAGAAAGGAGGCAGGAGTGCCACCCAGAGGATAAACGGAGCTATTCTTTCTTCATTCACGTATCCTGTGACAGTCTCCCTGCTTCACACACCTTCACTCACTGCTATGCCCCCTCCTCCACTCTAGGATCGCCTGCTAACACAGCGCAACCTATTAGTCACCATATGACACTCACCATCTCCCCCCATCTCTTAAGCACCACACAATCTTAATGTGTCTACCCCCACAGCAGCCCTCGCCATCCTCATGAAACAGAGAGGAAACTGAGGCATAGAGAGGCGGGGGTGGGGGAAGGAACCCTAATCACTAGGCCCATCCTTCTCTGGAAGTCGTGTCTCCATCACCCCATAGTTCAATCCGATATGGAATCTGGCCTGCCCTGAAAGAGGTGCACTCTAACAAGCCACACCAGTCCCACCGGGGCTATTTCACAGACACAAACAAGCTTGCGCCTTCACAGGTAAGTCAGAGGGCAATGTTACAGTGTGCGTTGTGACTCTGGCCTTCTCACCCGTATTTTACCCCTTAATCCACCGGCTTCCAGAGCTATTCTCTGCATCACACCTGAGTGGCTTTCAAATAACTGTCACTTTAGTTCTTTAAAAAATAAAGAAGCCTCTAAAATAAAAAGAAAAAAAGCAGCAACATGTTTCCCACTCCAAGATTACCCAGCTTATTTGCAGTTGTCAAGTATCTAGCAAGCACCCGGGCTTAGAAAACACCCAGCTGAACTATGAAAAAAACTCTGCAAAGTCATCTTGCTTGGCCAGGGAGAGGCTATTTTAAGGAAGTTGACTAGACCGCCCCTGAACTGATCAGATTTCACGGCAATTGTGTGTCTCCTTCTGCTTCTAATGCAAGCTCCTAAGGAGTTTGTGTTAGAAATTTGTGCCTTATCTTCCCAGTTCTTTCCTGGAAGACTTCATGGTTGACTGGAGATAAAAATGGATAAAAATCAGATTTCTAATTATTTAAATGTTAGGAAGATTTTCTTAAAAAAAAAAAAAAAAAAATAGATGTTTAGAGTGAAATCTGAATTTAATATAAGGTATGCCAGGCCTAAAGTAATTAAATACAATTGTGACTTAATGAGCTTATACCAAAAAACCCCAGCGTGTTACAGCCTGCTTTTCTACATAAAAAGTTAGAACTGGCGGAAAACATCTTTATGTCACACTTCATATATATATGGCACAATAGTAGCACAAAAGCAAAAAATTCATTCACCTTTTCTTAATCTGAAAATATGAAGCTCTATAACAGTTTAAATAAGTGTCTATAGCTATACTGTAACAAACCACTGTAAAGGTACTGTTATTTGTAAATCTACATTTTAATGGCTCTGTTGACCAGCGAGAATACACCTGTCATAAGTACAAAATGGAAAAGTTAATTTAAAATTGAGGGCTTAACAGGAAGCATTCCAATTAGTGATTCCAATCATGATTTAGATCGATCCCCCGCCCCGGCTGGAGAACTGGCAGGATTATGACATCACAGGCACGGAGATGGTACAAAGGTTTGCATTCCGTTCTGTACACTTCCTGTTTTGCATTTGCAAAGCGCCTAACGCAACAAGTCTCAAAGCAATGCAACCTATTGCTTCACTTGTCCCTGTAACTTGGTCTGACTCAAGTCAATGGGTCTAAATGACATGAGGGAAGGGGGAAGATCGCCAGACAATCTTTCCATCACTGATATGACAGAGAACCGATTGTTATGAGAAAAGATTTTGAGTCTTTATCCAACAGACCAGCCTCTTGGTTACACACACACACACACACACACACACACAAAGAGGTTTTGACCCACATTCCATAGAACAAGGCAGCACAAAACCCAATGGCTGGAAGATAAAGCCAAACAAATTAGAAATGCAGCATCCCTCCCAGATTTAAGAGTTTGCTAATCTATGGCTCCCTTGCTTACCACATCAACTTCCCCCTCAAAAACATTGAGATTTACCTGATTAACAGTAAAACAGTTGTATACATCACAAAGAAATAAAAACAAAACCACCCTCAGTTTTCCTCCTGTCCCCAGCAATCTTTAAACCCTGCCACACTCTGGTAAGCAGTAAAACGATTCACACAGTTCTGAAGCTTTTTAAAAAAAGAACTAAAAATTGTCATTTCCACCCCAAGAGGCCTAATCCTGCAATGAGCTCAGCATGGGCTCCTCCAACAAAGTTGACAGGGGACCTGCATGAGCCAAATGGTCTTGCCTGTGAAGAATCTGTTGCAGGACTGGAAGTCAGAACTTTACCGTGCTAAACCCAGTACACCAATCATGAATATTACACTCAGTACCAAAGACAGTCAGATAATGTATTTGACTAACACTAGTTTGATAGATTCTCCTACTAAGGCAATCTGCTTTGTGCTACTTTGCTAAGCCCTTCACTTAAATGTTTGACAGAAAAACCTCCCCCTAAAATAAAGTGGTCTGCGGATTTCACCTAAAAGATTTGTACGGCCATTCTTTAGGATGAGCCTTTTAATCTGCTTCTGATTTATAGTCATTCTGATTGGCTCTTTCAGATGTGTGCTCAGGTTTTTATCCCCACACCCTTAGTGCTAAAACACACTTCAACATACAGAAGCATTTAAAGGGTGTTCATCATCCAGCTATGCTACTCACACCTGACATAGAAGCAGCTTAGGTGCAGCAGTTTAAAGGCTTGTTTACAGACAAAAGCTTTGATACCAGTATAATTTATGTTAAATAGTGGTTATTTGGCTAATCATGTAGTCCATACCATTTGTTGATAAGGGAGCCGCTCTGCAGAGTTGCAGTGGGGGTAGCTCCCGGAGAGGGGACTAAGCAGTCCCGGCTTGTGCCTGCTGGGGCTCTGCATTTTAAACAGAGTAAGAGCTGCCAGGCTCTTACATTTAAAAGGCAGAGCCGCAGCGGTCTGGAGCCAGCACAAGCCAAGACTGCTCATTCCCAGCCCCAGGAGCCACCTGCACTGAGGCTCTGCATTTGAAATGTACAGGCAGCCCCCGACTTGCAACGTGATTGGTTCCCGGGGAAGCGTCACAAGTCGGGGACGTCATACCTCGAACCCTCATTTACGATAGGTGCTGTGCGCAGTCGTAAATGCGGGCCGAGGACATAAGTCGGGGTTTTTCGGCCCCTTCTGCACTTACAAAAATGGTTGTAAGTGCGGGGGGGTCGTAACTCGGGCGATCGGAAGTCAGGACTTTCCTGTAGTAAGAGCCGCTGGCTCTTATTACATTTAAAATGCAGAGGCGCAGTGGTCCCAGATCGGCATGAGCCGGGACTGCTCAATCCCAGCTCATACCAGGTCCAGCAGCCCATTTGCTGCAGCCATGGGCAGGGGTTGCTCCAGCAGCAGCCCATTTGCAGCAGCCTCCCCTATCGCCCCACTGCTTCCTCTTTCAGAGGCAGCGGGGGGAGAGGGGACAAGTGGCACTGCAGAGATGGTGCTTTTAAGTTGGTAACCCCCAGCACCAGTTTGTTTCCCCTCCACCCTGTTGCTGCCTTTCATACAGAAGCAGCAAGGGAGGGAGGGAGAGCAAGTAGTGGAGTACTCCATTCAACTACCCAATAAGCTTATCCGGTAGTCGAGCACTCGATAATTGCTTACATCCCTAATTAAAATCCAGCACATAAATCTTCTCCAGAGTGGATGAAACTATCAAGGTGCTCATACAAGTACAGATTATTCTCAGGAGGGAAATCAGCTTTACTGGTAGGCTTTTATACTGGCACAACTACATCCACTCTAGACGGGTGTACTGGTATAACTATTTCAAAGCAATACCTCCAACTGAAAAAGCTATACTAGTACAAAGTCTGTGTAGCTTAACCCACTAGCCTACCCCCCTCAACATTTCATCACCCCATTTTCAAATGCCTTAAAAAATGGGCTTGTCTATGGTGCAGTAGAAAAAGAGTCCCTTGCAGCACAGATAAGTCTAGCCTTAAGGAGTCAAGAACCCTTCCAAGACATTTAAAATTACAGGTACAGGAGATGAGGGTGATTGCACTGCTACTAGCTGTTGCTTCAGAGAAAAGAGCACAGACAACCACAATGCACAGAGAACAAGGATCTGTTCCTGTCCCATCTGAGTCACTAGTTTATGCTCTGAAAAAGAAGATTCCTTTGTCACTATTTGGTGACATGCTGATCCAGCCTGCTGACTAAGGCATGTGGCAGCCTGGGAGAATGAGAGCTTAGTTTGCTTTGGCCCATGGATCGGGGCTTTTGTCAAAGGAACACCATCACTGCTAGGGAGACAATTCACTGCTCCCCTCTACTCCCCTTCCCCGCCAAAGTCAACCTGAAGCAGCAGCAGATTAACCAGTGACCTCTACAATTCCCACCCAAGCACCCAAAATGCAATGATCACCATTCAGGAGACCGCTGGTCGCCGAGGTTGGTCGCCATCGTTCTGTCGCTGGAGGTGGAAAATCTGGGATTATGGCAGTTGCCCCCTCCGCCTGGCTCCGTAGACACGTGTGTGGTCGCCAGGTGCAAAGTCACAGCACCCTGAACAGTCTGTGCCTCCTGGGCGTCTGGCTGGGCAGGAATCCAGGGGTGCTCCCCTTCGCTCTGTATTGGTGGGGGGGGCGGCTCAGCGTCCTGGGTGCGGATGGGCAAGAACTCGGGGTGCCCAGCCCCACTCTCCGGGGCAGGAAACAGGAGGCCCTTCGGGTCAGGATGGGGTGCGCTCGGCTGCTCCCCCTTGAGTCAGTCTTCTTGGGGGTACAGACCCCCTGCGGGCCCCCCCCACCTTTCCCTGGCTCCTCAGGCCCCGGTTACAGCCCCTTTCAGGCCCCCCTGGCTCCTAGCCCGGCCTCAGCCCCCCTCCCGTCCGCAGCCCCCCCCCTCCCGTCCGCACCAGGCTCTCCTAGGCCGCGGCCTCCCCCCCCCCGCGCCCTTCACAGCCTTAAGGGCCGGGCCCCTGCGAGCTTCAGGCCCGCGAGCCCCCCCCCTCAGGGCCCTACCACCCCCCCCGCCTCGGGCCTCTCCTGCCCCCCCCACTAGGGTCCCCCCGCCTCGGGCCTCTCCTGCCTGCCCCCCCCCGGCCTCGGGCCCCGCCTAGGCCCGATGTCCGCTCGCGCCGCGCTCCCTCCGCTCTCTCAAGATGGCGGCGGCCTCCTGTTGTTGGAGGTTTTGGTTTGTTTGTTTTTTCCCTCCTCCTCCTTCCGGGCCGCCTCGCGCCGCACGTCCCCTCGCGCCAGCGGTAGACGCGGCGCAGAGACAGAGAGCGAGAGAGCGCGTGCGTGCGTGCGTGCGCGCGTCGGCGGGGTGACGTCAGGAGGCCGCGCGCTCCACCCGCCCTTGCTCCCGGCGCGACCAATCGGCAGGGGAGGAGCTGGGCTCGGATTGGCGGAAGGCGGGCGCGCGGCCGGGGGCGCCGGAGAAGGGCGAAGAGGGCGGCGGCCCGGGGAGGGATGGTGGCCTGCGAGGGTCAACCCCCTTCAAAGGCGGAAGCACTCAAATGGGGGAGGAGGGGCTCTGAGCCAGGACGCCTGGGTTCTGCGCAGCCCGGGGAGAGGGGCCTAGTGGTTAGAGTGAAAGGGAGCCAGAATTCCTTGGGTTCTCTCCCTGGCTTGGGGGGAGCTGGGACCAGTGGTTAGAGCAGGGGGTTGGGAGCCAGGGAAAGGGGGCTAGTGGTTAGAGCAGGGGGGTTGGGAGCCGGGGGGGGGCTAGTGGTTAGAGTGGGGAGCTGGGGAGGCTAGTGGTTAGAGCAGGGGGTTGGGAGCCAGGGAACAGGGTTAGAGTGGGGAGCTGGGGAGGCTAGTGGTTAGAGCGGGGAGCTGAGGGTGGCCAGTGGTTAGAAGGGGGCTGGAAGCCAGGAAAGGGGGGGCTAGTGGTTAGAGCAGGGGGGTTGGGAGCCGGGGGGGGGCTAGTGGTTAGAGTGGGGAGCTGGGGAGGCTAGTGGTTAGAGCAGGGGGTTGGGAGCCAGGGAACAGGGTTAGAGTGGGGAGCTGGGGAGGCTAGTGATTAGAGCAGGGGGCTGGGAGCCAGGGGATGGGGACTAGTAGTTAGAGCTGCGGGGATGGTGGTTGGGAGCCAGGACTCATGATGGACAAACTGGTGCCAGCTTTTCTCGAGTGGGCCTCCACTTAGCACTGACATGTTCATTGCTGGAAATCCACCCCTGCTCCCCTGGGTGTCAGGAGGGCTCAGCTAGGTGCTGGGCTTATAACGCCCCCCCCCCCCGTGTAGACTTAATGCAAGTAGTTGCCAGTATTAGCGTCACTTTGAATTTCTTTCTCCCCCTAAGATTTTGCTTCCTGGCTGTAAAAAAGTTTGCACAAGATCCATGACCCTGCCTGCAGGAATCTGCTCCTGCCCATCCCGGAGGCTGGTGAAACAGACAATCACAACACAAAGACGTTGCTAATTGCCCCGGCGCACCCTCCCACAAATCTGGCTCGTCCCATCAGCTTGAATTCTGGAAGGAAATAAAACCAGCTGCCAACTTAAGATCATTTTTGTCTGGCCATGTGCATGTACATGACACCAGCTTCTCTGCCTCCCTCTGGTGTGGATTTTTCCCCTCCCTCGGGGCTGTGGAGCACAGTAGTTACATATCAGCACTGCGGGGGCAGAGAGAGGGGGCTCCCTGAGAGGGCTCACAGAGAGAGCCATGGGTTCTGTCAGCAGTGTGGCTCTGCAAGGTTGGGGGGGACAGAGCCTGAACTAGAGAGCCAGGGTGAACCTCGGGAAGGGCTGTCACACTGAAGGGAGTTCCTCCCAATGACCCTATGGAGCCAAAAGAGAACAGGGCCTGGGAGTCCGTGACCGGGGTCTAGTGCTTGAAGCACCTGGGGGATGGGGGCCAGGACTCCTGGGTTCTGTCCTCAGCTCTAGGAGGGGAACCGGTGGGAGTTAGCGCTCCTGGGTGTGATGGTGGCCAACCAACTGCTACTTCCCCCCACCCCCTCTAAGGAGTGTTAATGGTGGGGACCAGCCTCCTGTCCCCAGGGCAGCCCCCACTAGGTGACAGAAGGGCATTGAGGTTCTGGGGATGGATTGGCCTGACAGGACTATGCTGAGACCACCTGATCTCCTTTTCTCTGGGGCTGGGTGGAAACAGGCCCTCCCTAGAGGGGGCAAGGCCCCAGTCCCTGTCCCCCTGAGCCAGCCAGTCCCTGCCCCAGGGCTGGATCAGAACCAGGCATCCCCCAGAGGACCCGCAAATCAAAGCCCACACGCAGTTCCCTTTAAAACAAAAGTTTCCCTTTAATTTCTCGCTCCACCGGGTCAAATGCTCATTAGTGGCCGAGGCTCTAATTGGGACGGCAGGTGGGGTCCCCCCCCTTTCCCGCTCACGCCGCTCACCTCTCTCCACTTCCTATAGGTCTCTGCTCTACAGCCCGGGGGCGGGGGGCTGGCCCCCCTACAGTGGGGGTGGGGTTAGACATTAAGTGGGGCTGGCCAGGCCCAGCTGCTGCAGGCTCACTTGTCTGTCTGTCTGTCCGTCAGACCAGCGCACCGCTTGTCCGGTTGCTCTCTAGTCCTTTCTATCTGTTGACTCCTGTTTTGCCATGGGCTGCTTTACATTTGTTTTTTTTCACTCCTTCCTTCGTTCTTTCCCACCCCTCTTCATTCATTCATTCATTCCATCTTTTTTCGCTCATTCATGCCTTACCTTTCGTTTCTCCATTCTTTCCCCTTTCACTTCATTCCCGCCCCCATTCAGTCCCTCATTCTTTCCCTCTTCTCTTTCACTTGTTCTTTTCTTCCCTTTCACTCTCCCTTTCATTCATTCTCCCGCCATTCATCCTTTATGCCTTTCACACGCATTCTTCCACAGCTACGTTCACCCTTTTGGCCCCCACGTCCATTCTTTCACTTTCCCTGTTTTTTCTCCCCCTTGGGATTATTTTGGGGGAACCCTTCTACTTCAGCCCCCCTTTTCTCAGGGGCACAGACCCCTGGCCTCAAACCCAGACAGACGGAGGGATGGTTCAGCAGGAATCGCTCTGGTAGGGGGGCAGCTTCGGTCTCCTTCCCCCTCCTGGTTTGGTTCTGTCGGGCCCAGCAGCACTTGGGGGGCAGGGCAGCCGGTCCGTGTGTTAGTCAGGGGTGGGGTGGTGGATCAGATTCTAGGTCAGGAAGTCCATTCGGTATTGGGGGCCTGGATTCTCTTGGCTTGCACTGGCGTAGGATGCCTGCATGCTGGGTGAGTACTGGGGGAAAGAGAGAGATGGGGGTTAGAGGGGCCATTGCAGAGGGAGGATGTGACCCACAGCGGCGCCCCGGATCTCCCCCGCTGGGATGGGGTGACGTTCAGCCGAGAGCCTTTCTTTGAAAAGCTCCGATCCATTGGACACTGGTCTCCCGCTGGACGGCGTGAGCTACCATGGCCCGGGGGTCTCTGCTGTTTTGCTCTGGGCGTGTTACCGAAATACGTGGTGAGCCCCGGGCCCTGGAAGCCAGGTGCTTGGGCGTCCGCCTGCGGAGACTCCGGTGCTGCCCAGCTGATGAGGTTTTGTGTTAAAACACACAACAGGAGGTTTAAAACAAAGCTGGACAGTCCTGGCTGCTCCGGGTCCCTGTGCTGACAAGTCTGTGCTGCCCTGTGTCCCCGGGAATCAATAAAGCTTGTTCTCCCTGCTGGCTGTGCATCCTGTCTGGCTGCGGATGGGGGTGCAGGGCCCGGGGGCGCTCCCCTCTCGGTGACGGGCTGTGACTTGCGGGCTGGTGAAACCGGGCTGATGTTTCAACCCATGCACGGCGGCTTCAGTGGAAGAGGTTGTGGGGGGGATCCCAGGGCAGATTAATGAGGGGAACTAACGAATGAGCTTGCACCATCCAGGGCAGTCACGAGCAGTGGAGGAGGGTGTGTTGGGGGGGGGACGCAGGCCCCTCTCTGCAGGACCCCGCAGGGTGGCTCCGGGGAGTTCTGGGGGGGTGCTGCTGGGTGAGCTGCTGAGCCAAGGGGGCACAGCGGTCCTACAGTGCCAGTTGTACCCTGGGGGGACCCACCTCTCCGAGAAAGGGGCTCAGTCTGGGGGGGTGGGACTTACCGAGGGGGGCGGGGAGTGCCGGTCGAGGAGCGGCATATTATCATATCGAGGACTGCCACTGAACAAACCGCTTGGATTCCTGCCGAGGAGAGCAAGACGAGCGGTAGCGGGGGGCAGGGGTGTGCACTCCCCCCCCCAACAGCCACACCCCCAACAAGGGGCAGTGACATCACTCTACCCCCAGCTCCCCACCCCCCAAGCCACACAGAGCCATGCCATGGGCTTGGTTCTCAAAGCCAGCGCTGCCCACTGGTGCCTGGGGGGTGGGCAGAGAGAAACAGGGGGGCGGGGCTGATGGGTCAGTTTGGATGTCTTGGCTAAATGAGGCAGGGCAGGAATCTGGTGAAGAGACTGGCTCTGACATGGGGCAGCAGCAGCTGGGACACCGGGGCAGAGGGGCCCGTGGCTCTGACGCGGGGCAGCAGCCGGGACACCAGGGTAGAGGGGCCCGTGGCTCTGACGCGGGGCAGCAGCCGGGACACCGGGGTAGAGGGGGCCGTGGCTCCCATCTGGCATGAACAATGCTAGAGACCCATCCCCCCACTAGCTGGGATTGTTCTAATTGATCCTTCGAGCTCACCCCAGGGTATCTGGGCAGGACAGGCCCTACAGCCACAGGACGGGGACGGGGGTGGTGGGGAGGGGAGGCAGGAGGTTGCCTTACACCGGGGGGAACAGCTTTGATTTCAGGCAGGGCCAACGATGGGCTGGAGGGGCACATGAGGCAAGGCAGGACTTACTGATGATGGGTGGGGGGGTCCCCTGGACTGCCCCCACCCCGATCCAGCAGGGCAGGGCAGAGGCTATATGAAGGGAGCCCCCGTCAGCCTGACCCCTACATTCCAGGCACGCCGGGGTCCAGCTCTACAAGGGGGGAGCGCGGGGCAGCTGGGAGGGTGCAGGGAAGCTGGGAAAGGGGGATGGACGGGGGTGGATGAGAAGAGAGGGACAGAGGGACAGGAGGGAGGGGCAGTGGATGGCTGGGGGCTCAGTTGGAACAGAGAGACGGAGAGACAGGTGCAGTGTGGACAGACAGATGGAGAGTTGGGGCAAAGGGGACAGACAGAGGGATGGAGAGACGGGGCAGAGGGGATGGACAGATGGAAGGATGGAGAGACGGGGCAGAGGGGACAGACAGGCGGAGAGACAGGGCAGAGGGGATGGACGGACAGAGGGATGGAGAGGCGGGGCAGAGGGGATGGACGGACAGAGAGGTGGGGCAGAGGGGACAGAGGGACGGAGGGATGGAGAGGCGGGGCAGAGGGGACGGACGGACAGAGGGACAGAGAGGAGGGGACGGATGGATGGACGGACGGAGGGACGGAGAGACGGGGCAGAGAGGATGGACGGACAGAGGGATGGAGAGACGGGGCAGAGGGGATGGACAGATGGAAGGATGGAGAGACGGGGCAGAGGGGACAGACAGGCGGAGAGACAGGGCAGAGGGGATGGACGGACAGAGGGATGGAGAGGCGGGGCAGAGGGGATGGACGGACAGAGAGGTGGGGCAGAGGGGACAGAGGGACGGAGGGATGGAGAGGCGGGGCAGAGGGGACGGACGGACAGAGGGACAGAGAGGAGGGGACGGATGGATGGACGGACGGAGGGACGGAGAGACGGGGCAGAGAGGATGGACGGACAGAGGGATGGAGAGGCGGGGCAGAGGGGATGGACGGACAGAGAGGTGGGGCAGAGGGGACAGAGGGACGGAGGGATGGAGAGGCGGGGCAGAGGGGACGGACGGAGGGACGGAGAGGCGGGGTAGAGGGGATGGACGGACGGACAGAGGGACAGAGAGGTGAGGCAGAGGGGACGGACGGATGGAGGGATGGAGAGACGGGGCAGAGGGGATGGACGGACAGGTGGACAGAGGGATGGAGAGGCGGGGCAGAGGGGATGGATCGATGGACGGATGGAGAGACGGGGCAGAGAGGATGGACGGACGGACGGAGGGATGGAGAGGTGGGGCAGAGGGGACGGACGGATGGAGGGATGGAGAGGCGGGGCAAAGGGGACGAGCAGACGGAGGGACAGAGAGATGGGGCAGAGGGGACAGACGGGCGGAGAGACAGGGCAGAGGGGATGGACAGACAGATGGAGGGATGGAGAGGCGGGGCAGAGGGGACGGACGGACAGAGGGACAGAGAGGAGGGGACGGATGGATGGACGGACGGAGGGACGGAGAGACGGGGCAGAGAGGATGGACGGACAGAGGGATGGAGAGGCGGGGCAGAGGGGATGGACGGACAGAGAGGTGGGGCAGAGGGGACAGAGGGACGGAGGGATGGAGAGGCGGGGCAGAGGGGATGGACGGAGGGACGGAGAGGCGGGGTAGAGGGGATGGACGGACGGACAGAGGGACAGAGAGGTGGGGCAGAGGGGACGGACGGATGGAGGGATGGAGAGACGGGGCAGAGGGGATGGACGGATGGGTGGACGGACGGATGGAGAGGTGGGGCAGAGGGGATGGACGGACGGAGGGATGGAGAGGCGGGGCAAAGGGGACGAGCAGACGGAGGGATGGAGAGATGGGGCAGAGGGGACGGACGGACGGAGAGATGGACGGACAGACGGGGGCAGTGGGAACAGAGAAGCCCAGCGGGCCCAGCTTGCAGGCGGGGCGGATCAGGGCGGGGGAGGAGGAGTGAGGGAGTGAGGCCCCACCCCCGCCAGTCCCCAGCCCGGCCCCCGGCCCGGGTCCATGCGGGGGTGGGGCAGGGCGGGGAGGCTACTCACATGTACTGTGAGACGGGGGCGTTGGAAATGGGCGGGGCCGAGAGGCGCAGGCTGGAGCGGGGCGGGGGGCTACGTGCCTGAGGGGTGAAGGGGTCGTCATCCTCCGCGTCCTCGTACTCCGCGTCCCTGCCGGCCAGAGAGCGGGGGTTGGCGGGGGCTGCTGGGTCATGCTCCCCCCTCCCCCATGGCTTGCCCCCACCACTGCCCTGGCCCCCACACCCTGCTGCCCTGCCACAATGAGCCCCCCCCATCCCTGATGCGTCCCCACCAGAACCTCCTGGCCCGCATGACAGGCTCCGCCCCCTGCCCCAGCCAGCAGCCCAGATGCCCCGCCCACACCACAAGCAGCCCCTCCCCCTAAATCTGGTTCCACCCACCTCCTGGGTCCACCCCCCCAGAGGCCCCGCCCCTGCGCCTGGCCCCGCCCACCTGCTGCGGAACCTCTCCCAGGCGCGGGGCAAGCTGCAGACGGCCGTGGTGAAGGCCAGGGCGGAGAGGAGGGAGAAAAGCAGCAGGAAGAGCAGCCCCTCCATGCCGTCGTAGCAGAGCCCCTTGAGCGCGTCCACGTAGTCCTGGGGGAGAGACGGCGTCACCAGCCCCGTGCAGCCGGGAGGGGGAGCCTGGGAGGGCAGCCCAGGGGCTCCCCCGGGGGAAGGGGGGGAAGGAGCCGGTACCTTGTGAAGTCCCCGGCAGTTGAGCAGCGCCACCAGCTGGTGGAAATTGCTCTCGGTGGCATTCAGGGTGCCCTGCACCGAGACCAGGTTCCTCTGTGGGAGAGAGAGGGGTGGAAGCCAGGCATCCGGCTGCTCCGCCCCCCAGCTCTAACCACTAGACCCCACTGCTCTCCCATTGCCGGGGAGAGAACCCAGGCGTCCGGGCTCCCAACCTGCCCCGCCCCCCCCCCAGCTCTAACCACCAGACCCCACTGCCCTCCCATTACCAGGGAGAGAACCCAGGTGTCCTGACTCTAAGCCTCCCCTGCTCTAACTACTAGACCCCACTCCCCGGAAGACCCAGGCGTCCTGGCTCCGAGACTTCCCTGCTCTAGCCACTAGACCCCACTGCTCTCCCAGAGTGGGGGGTGTTCTTCACACTGCCAGCCCCACACTCTGGCTCTAACCACTAACCTCAGCCGCTGGGAATTGTGGGATGGCTTCTCGCTCCAGGCCCTGCAGCTGGGAGTGGATGCTGGACAGTGCCCGCTGCGACATGGTCAGCCTCTGGGGGTGGCAGTGGCATTGTGGGGAGCAGATGGGAGAGGGGGTGCAGCCCCCCCCCGCGCAATTCCCCCCCGCTCTATGCACCAGCTGCATAGGTCCTCTGGTGCCCTCTAGTGGTGAATTCAGGTAGCCCCACCTTTTATTCATAGTTCACCCCCCAGCCCCTCCCTCCCGCCCCGTAGCCTCTGCCAGACCAGCCCTGCCCCCCCCCAGCTCTGCCCGTGCCCCTCACTCCTGCCCTGCAGCCCCTGCCCCCCCGCGCCCGGCCTTGCTGGTGCCCCTCCCCCGTACACACACACTCAGCCCCTAGGGTGCAGGGCAATTCGGCAGCTCAGACCCCAGGGTCCAGGCCTCCTTGCGGATGGTGCTGGCAAGCCCCTCCCCCACCAGGAAGGGCTCACCTGTTGGAAGGGGTTCAGGACCTCCGGGCTGCAGATGAGATAGTACTGGAGGATTTCTGCCAGGTGGGGGAAGGAAGGGGTTAATAACAGGCCCTTCTAGTCCCATGGGCCCATCTAGCCTGGCCACCCGCCTCTGGTTCCTACCTGGGCTAAGATCTGTCTTGGCCTGGGTCAGGTTCAGGATGTAGCCATCTGGGTCAGAGCAGAAATCGCTGAGGCCCTGGGGTGGGGAGGGGGAGTTAGGGTTACTGATCCAGTGCTGGGGTGGAGCGAGAGGGGGGCAGAGAGAAGCAACCAGCTAAAAGACAGGGCTGGGCTCATGGGGGAGCCCGGGGCGGGAGTGAGGGGCACCGGCAGGGCTGGCGGGAGGTGAGATAATTTAATTGGCTGGCCTGGGTTGTCTTTAATTAGCTGGGATAGAGGGGGAATTAATTCTTTCATTGCATCCCCTTCCTTGGTAATATTCAGAATTAAGTGCCAGTGCCCCTCCCTCCCACCCTGCCGCCCCTGCCAGCCCTGCCGGTGCCCCCCAGCCCTGCCGGTGCCCCCTCCCTCCCACCCTGCCGCCCCTGCCCTGCCCCCCAGCCCTGCAGCCCCGGGAGGCAGTGATCTCCGGGGAGAGGGGGTTGGGGCCCAGTCGCCCCCCAGCCCGCACTCACCACAGCAGCTGCGGTCTCCAGCCCCAGGGAGCCCCAGCTCAGGACGAGAAGGAAGAAACTCATCACAGCCATTCTGGGCGGTAGGGGTGGGGTGAAACACAAGAGTCAGCACCAGGGAAAGGCCCAACGCAGCCCCTCCCCTGACCTGTGGGGCAGGGAGACCCAGCCTCTGAACCCCCCTCCCCGAGCTGGGGCAGAACCCAGGAGTCCTGGCTCCTACTCTAACCACTGCCCCCCACTTCCCGCTTCTGACAATCAGCCAGCCCCACCCGAGGCAGGGGGGACTGCGAGAAGGGATGAGGGGAGGAGGGACTAGGGAGTTGTGGGGGCAGAAAGTGGAGGCTGGCTGTGGTGGTGAAGGGAAGATGGGGGCTGTGGAGGAGGGAGGAGCTGTGGGGGCCAGCGGGGGAGGGAGAGATGGGGGCTGTGGGAGGCAGCAGGGGAAAGATGGGGGCTGTGGAGGTGGGAGGGGCTGTGGGGGCAGCGGGGGAGGGGGAAATGGGGGTTGTGGAGGTGAGGGGGCTGTGAGGGGCAATGGGGGGGAGGGGAAGATGGGGGCTGTGGGGGGTTGTGGAGGTGAGGGGCTGTGGGGGCAGTGGGGGAGGGGAAGATGGGGGCTATAGGGGATGGGGGGGCTGTGGAGGTGGGGGACTGTGAGGGACAGCGGGGGAGAGGAAGATGGGGGCTGTGGAGGTGGGAGGGGCTGTGGGGGCAGTGGGGGAGGGGGAAATGGGGGCTGTGAGGGGCAGCAGGGGAGGGGAAGATGGAGGCTGTGGTGGCGGGGGCTGTGGGGGTTGGGGGGACTGTGAGGGGCAGCAGGGGAGGGGAAGATGGGGCTGTGGAGGCGGGGGGCAGTGGGGGAGGGGAAGATGGGGCTGCGGGGGCTGTGGGGGCAGTGGGGGAGGGGAAGATGGGGGCTGTGTGGGCAGCGGGGGAGGGGGAGATGGGGGAGGCAGCAGGGGAAAGATGGGGGCTGTGGAGGTGGAAGGAGCTGTGAGGGGCAGCGGGGGAGGGGAAGATGGGGGCTGTAGGAGATGGGGGGGTTGAGGAGGTGGGGGAATGTGAGGGGCAGCGGGGGAGGGGAAGATGGGGGCTGTAGGAGATGGGGGGCTGTGGAGGTGGGGGAATGTGAGGGGCAGCGGGGGAGGGGGAAGATGGGGGCTGTAGGAGATGGGGGGGTTGTGGAGGTGGGGGAATGTGAGGGGCAGCGGGGGAGGGGAAGATGGGGGCTGTAGGAGATGGGGGGGCTGTGGAGGTGGGGGAATGTGAGGGGCAGCGGGGGAGGGGAAGATGGGGGCTGTAGGAGATGGGGGGCTTGTGGAGGTGGGGGAATGTGAGGGGCAGCGGGGGAGGGGAAGATGGGGGCTGTAGGAGATGGGGGGGTTGTGGAGGTGGGGGAATGTGAGGGGCAGCGGGGGAGGGGAAGATGGGGGCTGTAGGAGATGGGGGGGTTGTGGAGGTGGGGGAATGTGAGGGGCAGCGGGGGAGGGGAAGATGGGGGCTGTAGGGATGGGGGGCTGTGGAGGTGGGGGAATGTGAGGGGCAGCGGGGGAGGGGAAGATGGGGGCTGTAGGAGATGGGGGGGGTTGTGGAGGTGGGGGACTGTGAGGGGCAGCGGGGGAGGGGAAGATGGGGGCTGTAGGGGATGGGGGGGCTGTGGAGGTGGGGGACTGTGAGGGGCAGCGGGGGAGAGGAAGATGGGGGCTGTAGGGGATGGGGGGGCTGTGGAGGTGGGGGACTGTGAGGGGCAGTGGGGGAGGGGAAGATGGGGGCTGTAGGAGATGGGGGGCTGTGGAGGTGGGGGACTGTGAGGGGCAGCGGGGGAGAGGAAGATGGGGGCTGTGGGAATCAGGCCTAGTGAGCGCAGGTGGCCCCCCCCCACTAACCCCTCCCCCCCCCCCGACTCACAGGACCACCAGCCACTTGATCTGCTTGGCCAGCCCCAGCAGGGTGAAGAGGCAGATGAGCAGGTCCAGCAGCAGCAGCAGGACGTAGCCCAGCCACCTGGGGGGGGGGAGAGGGGTGAGCCCAGCCCCCCAACAGCCCTCTGCCTCCCAGTGCCCTGGGGGAAGGGGCAGCCCAGGCCCCGGCCCACCGCCCCGCGGCCCCCAGTCTCACCTGTAGTCCTCCAGGAAGGCCAGGCCGTGGGCCAGCCGGCTGGGGCCGCTCCCCAGGTCCCCCCAGAAGGGGAGGCTCCCCAGCGTCTGGGCCACGGCCTCAGCCTGGCGGCGCGTGTTGCGCACGATGGCCACAAGCTCAGTGCGGGGGCCCAGCACCTCCTCCAGCTGCGTCAGGTCCCCCCCCACGGCCCCCGCCAGCAGCTCCCGCGTCTGCCAGACCTGGGGGAATGAGCAGGGGGTCAGGTGCATGGCACACGCGTGTGCTACTGCCACGCCTCCCTTTGCACGCGCGTGCTGTTACCACACTTCCCTTTGCACGTGCATGCCATTGCCACACCTCCCTCCGCACACGTGCCGTTACCAAGCCTCCCTTTGCACATGTGTACCATTGCCACACCTCTGTTTGCACGCACGTGCTGTTTCCACATCTCCCTCCACACACGTGCCATTGCCACACCTCTCTTCGCACACGTGTGCTGTTACCACGTCTCCCTTCGCACACGTCACATACCCACACATGATGATACCCACATTCACTGTTATGCAGCCGCTCACACTCTTGTGCCACCATCACGCCTGCCTTCCATGTGCATGTGCTATCCTCGGGCTTCCCCGCCCCATACATGTGCCCCTGGCTGGGTTCATCGTCAGGGTCCCCCACACATGCGCGCTGGACCTTGCCCATCAACACCCCTCCCCCATGCCTGGCCTCCTGGCTGCCCCTCCCAACCCCCCCCAGCACAAGGTGCAGGGCCATGCCCCCAACACGCCTGCTCTATGCATGTTGCGTGGCACCCCCTCCTAGGCCCGTGTCTCACACATGCCTCTGCCCTGTGCCAGCCCTCCCACAGGCCTGTGTGTTGCCATGGGCCCCCTCACACGCCCCTCCCCCCCCATGAGCACTGTGTCTGTGCAGCCTGGGGCACATGGCACACGGAACCCCCCCCCCGCTAAAGTGGTGCAGGCTTGGGGGGGGGGTTGCTTCCTTGGCAGCTAGCAGGAGGCACAGGGGGGCACTGGGAGGTGGGGGTGGTGAGGGGGCATAAGAGGTCATGGGGCAGCAGGGGGGCTCTGGGAGGTTTGGGAGGCTGTGGGGCAGTGGGGAGCCACAGGGGGTGGGGGATTGTGGGGCAATGGGGGCACAGAGGTTTGTGGGGCAGCAGGGGGTTGTGGGGCAGGCACAGGGAGCAGCGGGGGGGGGCAGAGAAAGCTGTGGGGCAGCGAGGGGCACAGAGGATTGTGGGGCAGCAGGGTGTTGTGGGGCAGGCACAGGGGGCAGTGGAGGGCAGAGGAAGCTGTGGGGCAGGCCCGGGGGCGCCGGGGGGCTTACCAGTGCGTCAGCCCCAGCCAGGGTGAAGTTGGCGTCGAGCAGCGCGGCCGTGGCCTGCCCCACCCCGTCGTTGGCCTCGCTGTTCCCGTAGAAGCCGACGCCGATCCCTGCGCTGGGGGGGCACAAGAGGGGCTCAGTATCTGGGGGAGGAGCCCCCCAGCTCAGCTCAGCCCCGCCCCCCCGGAGCGCTGGTTGGGGGCAGGGAGCAGCGGCTGGGGCGATGGATAAAGACCCGTAAGCTTCTTAGCGGGGCGGGGGGGTGGAGCTGTGACACCCCCCCACACTCAGGCTCAGGCAGCTGTCATTGCCCCCCCCCCCCACAGGAAACAGCTGGCTCCTGACAGCCAAACCCACCCCCCTGCAATTAGCATGCTGGGAGGTTAATTACAGCTCTGCGGGTAAGGAGGGGGGTGCCCGGGCCCATCACCCCCTGAGCTCCCATCTTCCCAATCCCCCCCAGCCTTCCCCAGAGCCCCCCCATCCCATCTGTCTGTGAGTGAGGCCGGCTGGCTCCCAAAATTCTGCTGCCATGGCAACCCCCCTCCCCCTGGAGGAGGCAGCCCCATTGTCATGCTAATGAGGCTCCTTCCCGGGCAGGAGAGGGGGGACCAGTTTGAGCTGCCTGGCTGGGGCCCGGGGCCTTGTTCATGCCCACACCCTGCAAAGCTGGGGAGAGAACCCAGGAGTCCTGGCTCCCCAGCTCTAACCACTAGCCCCCACTCTCTCCCCAGAGGCAGGGACGGTGCCCAGGAGTCCTGGCTCCCAGCCCCCCTGCTCTAACCACTGGACCTCACTCTCCTGGCCAGGAGCTCATGAGCATGCCTGGGTCGGTGCCCAGGGCAATGCCCTGCCCCCAGCCCCTGGCAGACAGAGGGGCTCATTGTCCGCTCTGAATAGCCAGGGGCTGGTCTGTCGGTGGGACCCATCTCCCCCCACACTCCCATTGTCAGGGGGCTGCCTGCGACCCCAAGCGACCCTGGTGAGGGGAGGGGGTGGGCGAGTGTCTGGGGGGCTGGGGAGGGACCCAATAACCAAGGCCTGAGAATGGAAAGTGGTGAAACTAACCACAGTGACAGGGGAGTGGGGTGTAGTGGTTAGAGCAGGGGTGGGGGTGGGGGGCTGGGAGCCAGGACTCCTGGGGTCCCTCCCTGGCTCTGGTGCCTGATGGGGGACAACTGTGTTATTGTCCCATGAACTTGGCTTTCTGCCTTGACTCCTGGGGGTGGGAAGTTTTGTTTCCCTCTGTGTGGCAGCGGGGGGGGGGGGCTGTCAGGACGGGGAGGGACCAGGGGACCCTGTGAGGGGAGGGCAGGGGGGAGGGATAGGGGGCTGTGGCAGAACAAAGAGACAAAGGAGCCAGGGGACCCAGGCGGGGGCCGGGGCCAGAGAGGAAAGGAACAGGGCTGGGAACAAGTGGCTCTTTATGGTGGCTGGGGGAGGGGGGGACCCGAAGGCCAGCGAGTGCCAGACAAAGCCAGCACCATGGGCAGCCCAGAGAGACTGTGGCAGGAGGGAAGGAGGCAGAGGGAATGAGCAGGGGGAGGGGGAAGAAATGGGGGGGGCAGAGGCTTCTCCCCTCTAGGGGGCACTGATGACTCAGGGGGGCTGGGAAAGGGGCAGAGGCTTCTCCCCTCTAGGGGGCACTGATGACTCAGGGGGGCTGAAGGGGGCAGAGGCTTCTCCCCTCTAGGGGCACTGATGACTCAGGGGGGCTGGGAAGGGGGCAGAGGCTTCTCCCGTCTAGGGGGCACTGATAACTCAGGGGGGCTGGAAGGGGGCAGAGGCTTCTCCCGTCTAGGGGGCACTGATAACTCAGGGGGGCTGGAAAGGGGCAGAGGCTTCTCCCGTCTAGGGGGCACTGATGACTCAGGGGGGCTGGGAAGGGGGCAGAGGCTTCTCCCTCTAGGGGGCACTGATAACTCAGGGGGGCTGGAAGGGGGCAGAGGCTTCTCCCGTCTAGGGGGCACTGATGACTCAGGGGGGCTGGGAAAGGGGCAGAGGCTTCTCCCCTCTAGGGGGCACTGATACTCAGGGGGCTGGGAAGGGGCAGAGGCTTCTCCCCTCTAGGGGGCACTGATAACTCAGGGGGGCTGGGAAAGGGGCAGAGGCTTCTCCCCTCTAGGGGGCACTGATAACTCAGGGGGGCTGGGAAGGGGGCAGAGGCTTCTCCCTGTCTAGGGGGCACTGATAACTCAGGGAGGCTGGAAGGGGGCAGAGGCTCTCCCCTCTAGGGGGCACTGATGACTCAGGGGGGCTGGGAAAGGGGCAGAGGCTTCTCCCGTCTAGGGGGCACTGATGACTCAGGGGGGCTGGGAAAGGGGCAGAGGCTTCTCCCCCTAGGGGGCACTGATGACTCAGGGGGGCTGGAAGGGGGCAGAGGCTTCTCCCCTCTAGGGGGCACTGATGACTCAGGGGGGCTGGGAAGGGGGCAGAGGCTTCTCCCCTCTAGGGGGCACTGATGACTCAGGGGGGCTGGGAAAGGGGCAGAGGCTTCTCCCCCCTAGGGGGCACTGATGACTCAGGGGGGCTGGGAAAGGGGCAGAGGCTTCTCCCCCCTAGGGGGCACTGATGACTCAGGGGGGCTGGGAAAGGGGCAGAGGCTTCTCCCCCCTAGGGGGCACTGATGACTCAGGGGGGCTGGGAAGGGGCAGAGGCTTCTCCCCCTAGGGGGCACTGATGACTCAGGGGGCTGGAAGGGGGCAGAGGCTTCTCCCCTCTAGGGGGCACTGATAACTCAGGGGGGCTGGAAGGGGGCAGAGGCTTCTCCCCTCTAGGGGGCACTGATAACTCAGGGGGGCTGGAAGGGGGCAGAGGCTTCTCCCCCTAGGGGGCACTGATAACTCAGGGGGCTGGAAGGGGGCAGAGGCTTCTCCCGTCTAGGGGGCACTGATGACTCAGGGGGGCTGGAAAGGGGCAGAGGCTTCTCCCCCCTAGGGGGCACTGATGACTCAGGGGGGCTGGGAAAGGGGCAGAGGCTTCTCCCCCCTAGGGGGCACTGATGACTCAGGGGGGCTGGGAAGGGGGCAGAGGCTTCTCCCCTCTAGGGGGCACTGATGACTCAGGGGGGCTGGGAAGGGGGCAGAGGCTTCTCCCCTCTAGGGGGCACTGATGACTCAGGGGGGCTGGGAAGGGGGCAGGGGCCTCTCCCCTCTAGGGGGCACCGACTCCCACCCAGCCCAGTCTGGATCCATCCATGAAGCAAGTTTACAGAGGCCTCAGCCTACATCCCCCTGCTATTCTCCCCCCTCCCCAGGAGCACATGGAGTGGGGGAGTAGTGGGGGGGTCCGACTCCCAGGCCCACGTGGCCCCCCCAGGTCCCTACCAGCAGATGACGACGGCGGCCACGCAGCTCCAGGTGACGCAGCAAACCCCCCGTGTCTTGGACTCGTCCTCGTCCTCCAGGCCGCAGCAGCAGAAGCGCACCAGGTAGACGCAGGTGAGAACCAGGCTGACGGCCAGGCAGAGCCCGGCCACGCTGGCCAGGAGCAGCAGGGCCTGGGGGACAGACGGACACGGATCAGCTGAAGGACAGCCCCTCCCCCAGCGCTGGGAAGGGAGGAGGGGGACTAGTGGTTAGAGCAGGGGGTTGGGAGCCAGGACTTGCCCTGGGGCTGTTCCCTGCCCCACAGGCCCATAGGGGACAGATGGGGGGGGCTATTCTCCTCGCGAGCCCCCATGTCTCCCCCGACCCCCAGTAAACACGTGCCCAGCTCAGCGGGGGACAGCCACTCGTAGATGGTGAAGCCGCCCCCTGCGGTGAATGTGCGTGGGCCAGGCCCCCACCCCCGCAGCTGGCAGAGGTGGGGGGGGGCAGAGGCACCGGGGGTGGGGGGGGGCAGCTGAGAGACATTTCCCAGTCTGATCCTGCGGGAGAGAGCTCAGGGCTTGCCAGTCAGAGACATACAGCTCATCTGTCTGTCCTCCCTCCATCCCCCCACGTCCGCCCCTCCCCACACACCCTCCCTCCGCCCCTTCCTCCTTCCATCCATCCATCCCCCACGTCTGTCTGTCCGTTCTCCCTCCATGCCCCCACACCCTCCCCTCCCCACACACCCTCCCTCTGTCCATCCATCCATTCCCCACGTCTGTCTGTCCATCCTCCCTCTGTGCCCCCACACCCTCCCCTCCCCACACACCCTCCCTCTGTCCATCCATCCATTCCCCACATCTGTCTGTCCATCCTCCCTCCGTGCCCCCAAACTCACTCCTCCCCACACACCCTCCCTCTGTCCATCCATCCATCCCCCATGTCTGCCTGTCCATCCTCCCTCCATCTCCCCACACTGGCCCCTCCCTACACACCCTCCCTTCCTCCTTCCATCCATCCATCCACTACCACTGACTGTCCCTTGCTGGATGTGTGGGGCTAGACGGATAGACAGAGGGGTGTGTATGGGGAAAGAGAAACAATCCAGACTGGCAGATGGCAGGCAGGGGGCCCCATGGCTGTGTGGGGATGGAGGGAGGGATGGGGGCTGTGTGGGGGTGGACGGAGGGAGGGATGGAGGCTGTGTGGGGGTGGATGGAGGCAGGGACGGGGGCTGTCTGTGGGGATGGAGGGAGAGATGGGGGCTGTGTGGGGGTGGAGGGACAGAGGGATGGAGGCTGTGTGGGGATGGAAGGATGGGGCTGTGTGAGGGTGGACAGAGGGAGGGATGGGGCTGTGTGGGGGTGGACGGAGGGAGGGATGGCTGGCTGTGTGAAGATGGGGGCTGTCTGTGGGGAGGGAGAGATGCGACTGTGTGGGGGTGGAGGGTGGGAGGGCTGGGGGCTGTCTGTGGCGAGGGAGGGATGGGGCTGTGCGGGGAGAGGGGGTGCACAGAGGTGAGCACGTGGGAACAGGGGCGCGTGGGGGAGGGACATGCAGGTGGCTGCTCCACATTTCCCAGAGGCAGAGGCGCTGGCTCAGCGGCGCGGGCCCCCGGTGACCTACATAGCAGCGAATCCAGAGCTTGGCTCCTTTCTCTGCCTGCCTGGGGAATCACCAGGCCTGGAGCCACCCCCCCCCCCCGGCTGCGTTGGGTCCTCAAGTGACCTGGCCCCCCAGCTGGATAATTACCCCAACGTGACCCCTCCCCATGAGAACAATCCCCAGGATCTCATTAGAAACGGGGCCGCCTCGCACAACGGCACTGTGGTTACGGGAACATGCTCTGGGGGACGGTCACTGCCGGCCGAGCTCATTTGTCCCCTCTTCGCCGCGCCCCTCTGGGCAGGACAGGTCCCCCAGACCCCCAGCCCAGCCAGCCTGGTATCCCCCCCAACCCCCACCATGATCCCCCCCGGCCCAGTCAGCCTGGTATCCCCCCAATACCCCCCCATGATCCCCCTCCCCCAGCCCAGTATCCCCCCAACCCCAACCATGATTTCCCCGCCCCCCCCCGGCCCAGCCAGCCCAGTATCCCCCCAACCCCCACCATGATTTCCCTGCCCCCCCCGGCCCAGCCAGCCCAGTATCCCCAACCTCTTCCGGATCAGACCAGTGGTCCCTGGACCCCCCTACCATTTGGCCACATTTGGCAGTTGACTCTGTGATGAGTCTGTCAGAGCTCAGCCTGGGCCCTAGCAGGATGGGTACTCCCCATCACACTCTGGGTACAACAGAGGCTGGGATCCCCCCCCCCGACATGAGGGCCCCCCGGCTGGAAACCCCTGGAACGCACCTCCTCCAGGCACTCCCAGCCAGGAGTCTCTGGGTGCTGGATTCTGCAGGGGTTGGCCCCATTTTTAAGGTTGCCAGCTTAGAGCTGCATTTGGTAATTCCAGTCCCTAGAGAGGGGAAGGATGGTGAACAGTGTTCCCTGTAGGCTGAGCGCTTGGGCAGCCACCCAGGAGAGATTCAAATGCTCCCCAGCTGATCAGCAGAGCGCCCCCAGCTGGCAGTCTGTGCGTCTCTGGGTGGTGCACACCCACACATGCCTCAGTGCACTGAACAAAAATTATTCCACACAATGGGGGGGAGAAATTAGCAGGAACATTGGTGGCAAATGGGCTCCTCAGCAGCTATTCCCTCAGTGGAGTGGGGAAGAGGGGAAGAAATATTAATTCAAGGGAAGAAAGGGTCTGAGGCTGGAGAGAGGGAGGAGGGTATGTGGGAAGGGAGGGAGGAAGGGAGGGAAGAGAGGGAGGAATGCAGGGGTATAGGAAGGGAGGGATATAGGGGAATGGGAGGAAGGAAGGATGCAGAGGTGTGGGGGAGGGAGAAATGGATGGAGGGGTGTGGGGGAGGGAGGGATGGATGGAGGGGTGTGTGGGAGGGAGGGAGGGGAATGAGGGAGGGTGGGATGCAGAGGTGTGGGGGAGAGAGAAATGGATGGAGGGATGTGGGGGAGGGATGGATGGAGGGGAATGGGGGAAGGGAGGTTGGGATGCAGAGGTGTGTGGGAGGGAGGGATGGAGGGGAATGGAGGAGGGAGGGTGGGATTTAGAGGTGTGGGGGAGGGAGAAATGGATGGAGTGGTGTGGGGGAGGAAGGGACAGACAGAATCACAGACAAGCTGCCTCCTGCCCTGTTACAGCTGACTCCAGACGCACATTAATCCCCAGCTAATTTGTATTTTTTAAAAAAAAAGCACTTTCGACATTTGCATCTGGTAATCCCCAAGAGGGGATTGAGGATGGTGGGCGGGATTTGGCCTTAATCCGCCCACAGAGAGAGCCTCAGATAGGGTGTGTGTGTGGGGGTGCACACTACCCCCCCACAAACCAGAGGAGGACAGAGTTCCCTCCTTCTGTCGAGGTGGGGCCACCTTTTCCTGAGGACGAGTTATTGGGAGTCCTAGATTTTACCAGGGACCACTGGGGTTCAGTGCAGGCCATTGGATTTTCATCCCGTCACCCCACAGGGAACCCAGTAACTTATTTTTGATGCAAGTATCTTCTGGAAAGGCCTGAGGTCTTGATCTGCAGACATCAAGAGGTGGAATCTATGACTTCCCTCGGTAGCTTGTTCGACCCAGTTGAGTTAATCCTCCTGGATGTTCAAAACTGAACTCTTCTTTCCAGCCTCCATGTGTCTGGCTTCCAACTGTTGGTTCTTCTTTTACCTTCCACCACTAGATTAAAGAGCCTTTGGCATCTTATAATTACTCCCTGGGAAGATACTTCTACACTGTAATTAAGTTACCACTTGATCTTTTTGATTAGCTAATTTCTTTTCTTTTCTTTTCTTTTCTTTTCTTTTCTTTTCTTTTCTTTTCTTTTCTTTATTCACACTTTGTTGCTCTGGTTTGAGTGGTACATGGCCACCCTTAATTCGATATACAGCCATTGAGTTGAGTAAATGCCTTGAGTGGTTTGGCTCTCAAAGCCACCAATGCAAACAATGAGAAAGGCCTAATCCACGGGCAATTTTGTACCCCCGGGAATGCTGTTTGTTATAGATCCAATGTACATTGTCAGCATCAGAATCAAACTCCCAATGTCTTTCCCTACCAGAGGAAGAGCTAAGAACTCCATAGTGGCATGGGAGAACCATCACCCATGTAGTTTTCATCCTACTCTTGTAGTGAAAAACTTGGTTTAAGCTTAAAGTCTGAGTTTCTATGTATTCCTGCAGCCATTCTAAGTGATAGAACTGCTTTAGCTAAACCAGAATTAAAGTAGGACAATGATTGTGTGTAGATAGATCTTTGGATATGGGTCTTAAGGAGTGCTGAGAAGGCATTTCGACTCAGTTGAGTTGATTCCTGCTTACTAACGTGACGGAAGAAAACATCCAGTAGATCACACTCCAAGGAATGGAGAATCTATCCCATCTGTAGAGGGAGTTATTGTTTATCCTTGACTGTAAAAGTTTGCACTGTAGATATTTCTCATCTGGATTGATTTCACTTTAGCTTTTCAGGGATGACGTCCATGTCTAATTCTGGCCTCCCACCGGCAAGAACAAGGAACCCAAACTGGACCAGTTGCTGGGATGATCTGGAGACCAGACAGTTGATTTTAGAAGAAGCAACTTGAAGAATTTGACGTGTTTAGCTTAAAATGGAGGCTGGGAGGGGATCCAACAGCTTTTGGGAGGGTCAGGGGAGGCAAACAGCATGGAGAAAGAAGGGGTATTGAAACTGAAAGGCAATGCTGGCTCCAGAACAAAGGGGCATGGAGAAACCCAGGCTGAAAATGAGAAGAAAGTTTCTAACCAAATGTGGTTTGAAGATGGAGCTCTCGACCTTTATGAACGGGCCGGTACGATGACATTGCCTGTGAGAGCAGGGAACTGCCCTCTGTGACCTTCCAGTCCTGCATCCTTCTGGATTTCTAGACCACGGACAAGCCGCGCTTGGCTGGGCCCACTCAAGTGAACACTGCAAATCTCTTTCCCTTCCAGAACCAGGTTGGATGTGCTGTCCCGATTCCAGAACAGGTCCTGGGGTGGGGCCATGTTTCCACCACAATCAGAGGGTACCCATAGTCCGGTCCAGCTTCACCCAGCGGCTGGTGGGTGGCATCTTGTCCCTGTGCTCTGGGTCTGATCAATCACCAGATATGGGGGCTACCGGCTTCCCCTGGGTGTTGATCACCTTGTGGGCTCGCCTCACCAGGAGGGCACTGCCTCCTGGATGCACTGGGAATGAATTCCTCCCAGGTCTGACACCCCTTCCCATCGTGTGGTTGTATGCAATGCAGCCTTTCTCTTGGCCCCTTGTCGTGGCTCACTACATGCATTCCCCCTCCTGGGGTATCTAGAGCCATCCCGCAACCTTTACCCTTTACCCAGAAGCCGGTGGGGGAGCCCCGGGCCCACTCTTCATTCTAAGATCTAGCATGGGGACCCCTCTTACCAGCAGCCATGGTCTGCACTGTTGCAGCCGGAGGTGGCTCGAGTCAATTCCCCTCCACTGTGGGACTACCCTTCTCAGCCTTGTGTGGGGCAGACACCCCCTCCCAGGGCATGCCAGTCCCTCCCACTGTCTCTGGGGCTGTAAAACGTGAGTTGACGGTGGATTCTTGCGCTCAAAGCAGGCGTGAGCAGGTGGGACCTCTGGAGTACTGAAATTGACGAAGGTCCAGAGAAGAGCAACACAAATGAGGAAAGGTCTAGAAAACATGACCTGGGAGGGGAAACTGAAAGAACTGGGTTTGTTTAGTCTGGAGAAGAGAGGACTGAGAGGGGACATGATAGCGGTTTTTAAGTACTGAAACGGGTGTCACAGGGGGGCGGGGACGAATTGTTCTCCTTGGCCTCTGAGGACAGGACAAGGGGCAATGGGCTTAAATTGCAGCAAGGGAGGTTGAGGTTGGACATTAGGAAAAACGTCCTCACTGTCAGGGTGGTTCAACGCTGGAATCAGTTGCCTCGGGAGGTTGTGGAATCTCCATCTCTGGAGATATGGAAGAGCAGGTTGGACAGGCGCCTGCCAGAGATGCTCTAGATTGTGTTTGGTCCGGCCGTGAGGGCCGGGGATGGGACTGGATGACCTCCTGAGGTCCCTTCCTGCTCTGGGAGTGTATGATTTTATACAAGCTCTACCAGTTTGATTCCCTATACCAACCCCACTTGGCGTTTGTCCCTCCTGTTCTTAAAACCCCCCAAGAACCATCCCTGAGGTGGGTCGTAGGGGCCACACTTGGCACCTTGCCCAGGCGATTCAGAGGAAGGTCTGACGCTGCAGATGCAAGAGAACCGGCATCCATGCCGTTTTCAGCCTTACCGCGTAGCTACCAGCTTGGCTTAAACCTGAGGTTTCATGACCCTGCTGGAATTTTGATCTTCATTAATGGGAACTCTTGGTGCCCAGCCAGCCCTCCTCACTTGCTAAGTTCCTGGCCTTTTCACTGTCATGTGGCCATGAGTTCCGCAGGCCAACAACGCTTTGATCTCTTGTGAAGTCACAAGTTTAATTTCTCAGGACGCCCAGGCTCTTGTTCCCTGGAGCTCAGGGCATCCTCACGGCTCTTCCCTCAAGAGATTTGGGGGCAGCTGCTCCACCCTCTTGCGGTTATAAATTTATGGGCTCCGTGCAGGAATCTCTCTGGCCTGTATTACTCTGGGAGCTTGTCGATGGACAATCCCAGCCATTCCCGCAGATCTTGGTGTCTGGGAATCAGTCCAGATGGGAGCTGACTTTTATGGGTAAAGCCAAAACATCCTACTGCTTGACACGTGGGTCAAGTTCTCCACCTGGGAGCTCAGAGACCCACTGCCCCTGAGTGCAGGTGGCTCTGCAGTCTCCCCATAAGCCCCATTGAGAGATGTCACATTCAGGGGGTGGGGAACTAGGGGGCAGCTCAGAAATCACAGGAAGAGGTTTTTTTGGGGGGGGGAGGGAGCCATTGAGAGATAACGTGTGAATGTAATTCTATAAATAGCTAGTCTCTGATTGGGTGGTTTGAAATGGGGATGGAAAGATCGATGGATGGAGAGGTGGGGATGGGGATGGAAGGATGTGGGATGGAGGGGTGGAGGGGCAGGAGATGATGGGGGGATGGAGATAGAGGGGGGATGGAGGGGCAGGGGATGATGGAGGAGTGGGGATAGAGATGGAGGGATGTGAGATGGAGGGAGGGATGGAGGGGCAAGGGATGATGGGGGAATGGAGGTAGAGGGGGAATGGAGGGGCAGGAGATGATGGAGGGGGTATGGAGGTGGAGGGGGGTATGGAGGTAGAGGGTGGATGGACACAGGGTGGGTATGGGGTGGATAAAGGCCAGTGCCTGGGGACTGACAACCCTGGGGATAGATGGACACAGACCCCCCCTGACTCCATTGTAGGGAAGGAGATGCCCCATTGGGGGCTGGACAGTCACATTTGAAAGAGGCTACGACCTGCCCTCCCCCGCTGATCCCAACGCCCGGCCCGAGCCCAGGACACAGAGATTCCCCCCCCCCCGCCCTTCTCTGCCGTTCTGCGACCCCTCTTCCCACCCGTCCGTCTGTCCGTCCGTCCCTCGCTCTCCTTCCCCCTCCCCTTCGGTCCCCCCCATCTCTCCCGCCTGTCAGCCCCTTTTCTGCCCCCTCCTTCCCTCTCTCCTGCCCCTTTCTCCCCATCCCCTTCCCTCCAGCTCCACCCCCCTTTTGCTCCCCCATCGCTTCCCTCCCTGCCTCCTTCTGTCCACCCCCCCGCCCCACTCACCTCCTGGTACTCCCGCTCCTGCGGGGCGAAGTTGCTCTCCACCACCTCGAAGTGGAAATTGGTGCGGGGCAGCTGGTGCAGCAGATAGACCCACCAGGACGCCCGGTACTCCTGGGGGGTCCCCATGGCACCGTCCCCACCGCGCGGGGAGGGGGGGCACCCTCTCCCCGGACGCCTGGGTCCCCCCGGCTCAGCGCCTCGGGCCGCCCATGGGGCTGGGGGTCGGGGAGGGCGCAGGGGCGCCCGGCGGGCAGAGAGATGGAGGGCGAGTGAGCCAGCGGAGGTGGTGGTGTGGGGGGATATTATGCAGCCGGGGAGACTGGGGGGGGGGGGATGGGGAAGGGCAGCGCCACCTGGTGGCGACAGCTTGGAACTTCCCAGCACCCCCCCATCCATGGGGGACCCCTTTAAATTAACCCTTCGCCCCCCAGCCCATGGGGGATACAGCGCCAGCTGGTGGTGACGTGCGGGAGCTTTCCTGATATTCATTCACCGTCCCCCCCCCCACATCCCTAAGGGGGGGGGGACCCTTTTCTATTAACCCTCCACTCCCCGTCCCATGGCGCCACCTGGCGGCGACAGCCCGGAACGTCCCCCTAGCCCGCCTTCCAGCGCTGCCAACCCGGGGGTGGGGGGTGGGGAAACCCTTTTAAATTAACCCTTCCTTTCCCAGCCCAGGGGGATACAGCGCCAGCTGATGGTGAGCCCTGGCGGTTTCCTAGGGAGTCATTAAATCAGCCCCTGGGAGTGGGGGGGGACGGTTTAAATTAACCCTTCATACCCCTGCCCGTTGGGGGGGGGGAAATATGGGGAGGCGGAAGCACCCCTAGTGTTGCCCATATAATTTCCCAGATGTTCAGATTCCTTCCCCCACAACAGGGACCCTTTAAATCAGTGGTTCCCAAACTTTTCGGCATCACGCCCCCCTTTTTGATTTTTGAGAAACCCTCACGTCCTTCCCCCGCCCCAATAGCAGCAAAACTTGTTGAGAAAAAAAAAAGGAAGTGACCGGGGACAAAAAAAGAAAAATAGCAGCACAACTTGGGGGAGGAAGGGGGAATTGACATGGGGGGGGGTTGGGTTGCCTCGTGCCCCCCCTGGAATTTCTTCACCCCCCCCAGGGGGGCATGCCCCCCAGTTTGGGAACCCATGCTTTAAATTAACCCTTCTCTGCCCTGCCCCTCCCCCCCGCTACTCACAAACTACCCTTGCCATCCTTACCTCATTCGATACTGATATTTGCCTTGCACCAGGTTTTAGCTGAGCCGGACCAGGCTGGCCCTGCACCGGGCACTGTACAGACAGGGAACGAAAGGAGGGGGGCTGCCCTGAAGGAACTTGCAATCTACATCTGTGAGAAGCGATGGCTGGCGGAGACGCACCGCACACCTGTGGGCATGGGGAGCCCAAAGGAACAGGCTGGCAGCATTCCCAGCAAACCAGCGGCCCTCAAGCTTGCCCACAATCACATAAGCATCCTGGCAAAGGGGCAGTTTGGAAACAGGAAGCTGCTGAATCCTTGGCCTTGTGCAGGATCATGTGGCAGTGAGTTCCACAGGCAAAATGCAAGTCAAGGGGAAGGCACTGCTTTGGGGCAGATTTTATTTGCCCTCCCCCGAATCCCATCCCTAGTGTTTCCCTCTGCACTCAACTCACTAGACCCCACTCCCCTCCCAGGGTCAGGGAGTGATCCTATCCCAGCCACTCGAACCACTAGATTCCACTTCCCATTATAAAAAGGCCCTACTGACTTCCTGGTTCTTTTTTTGTTTTTAAATCCAGAGAGAACGTTCCCAAAACCCTCTGTGTCTGTGATCCCCCCTCGAGGTGGGGGTGACTGAGCCGGGGTGGCCAAGCACTAGGCTGTTCTGTCTACACACAGCAGCCTCATGCAGTGCCAGGCACCGGCTGGACATGGGGTCGTATTTGCTCTCACTGGCGTGAGACTGGAGGGAATGTCATAGTGCGACACAGCCAGTCACCTCGTCAGACCCCAGAGACCCTGGGGAGCTTGGTTCAGAATCCTTGCTCCCAGCCCCACACCTGGCCAGACCCTCAGTGGGGTTTGGACCCAATGGGACCCTCAGAACCAGGCTCTGCCCAGAGCGCTGGGCCAGCAGAGGGGACACTCAGCCAGGCAGCAGGATACATCACTGGGATGGGGGATGGGGTTTTCAGTGCAGGGGGCAGCAGAACGTTCGGGGCTGATGGAGGGGGCAGCCCGGCCCCCAGGTGAACTGCGGAGCAGGGGGCCTTTCCCAGAGGGGGCAATTCCCTGCTCTGGGGATGCATAGAGGAGTCAGGGTCCAGGGGCAGCCCAGCCGGCACCACCCCCAGCACCGAAAATCTCCCCGCCCCCAGGAATGGCAGTAACAACGGATGCTGAGTCAAGATGGGGGGTGATCCCTGAGTCACTGTTCCAGGCCTTCCCTGATAGCTGCAGGTTCTATTCCCACATGGGGAACCGATCCAACACAGCCCGGAGCAGTGCCGGCTCCCACCCACTGGGTTGACTCATATTTAGTTTGTGGTCCCCGCTGGCCCCTAGATCCCTTCCTGCATTATCCTTCCTAGACAGTCACTTCCCATTCGGTGCGTGTGAAACTGACTGTTCCTCCCTAAGTGGAGGACTCTGCATTTGTCCTTACTGAATCTCATCCTGTTTGCCCCAGACCATTTCTCCAGCTTGTCCAGAGCAGTTTGAGTCAGGACCCCTCCTCCAAAGCTCTTGCAACCCCTCCCAGTCTGGTATCATCCGCAAAATCCGCAAACTTAATAAGTGTCCTCTTTGTGCCAATATCTAAATCACGGATGAAGAATATTGAACAGAACCACCCCCCAAAACAGACCCCTGTGGAGCCCCACTTGTTATGCCCTTCCAGCATGACTGTGAGCCATTGATAACTACTCTCTGAGAATGGTTATCCAGCCAGTCACACACCCTCCTTAGAGTAGCCCCATCTAGGTTGTATTTCCCTCGTTTGTTGATAAAAAGGTCATGCGAGACCATGTCAAATGCCTTACTAAAGTCTAGGTATACCACGTCCACCGCCTCTCACAAGGCTTCTTATCCTAGCAAAGAAAACTATGTGACTGGTCTGACATGATTTGTTCTTTACAAATCCATGTCGGCTGTTACCTCTCACCTTCTTTTCTTCCAGGTGCTTGCGGATGAATTCCTTAATTACTTGCTCCATTATCTTCCCTGGCACAGATGTTAAACTGACTGGTCTGTAGTTCCCTGGGTTGTTCTTATTTCCCATTTGTAGCTGGGCACTGTCTTTGCCCTTTTCCAATCTTCTGGAACCTCTCCCCACTTCCATGACTTTTCAAGGGAGATAGTGAAAGGCTCAGACACCTCCTCTAGCAGCTCCTGGAGTATTCTCGGATGCATTTCATCAGGCCCTGGGGACTTGAAAGCATCTCATTTTTCTAAGGAATTGTTAACTTGTTCTTTTCCTATTTTAACTTCTGAACCTGCCCCATTTCCACAGGCATCTCCTATGTCAGGCATCCCGCCACCACCAGCCTTCTTGGTGAAACCCGACACAAAGAAGTCATTAAGCACCTTTGCCAATTCCATGTTTTCTGTTATTGTTTCTCCCTCCTCACTGAGCAATGGACCACCTTGTCCTTGGTCTTTCTCTTGCTTCTAATAGATTTGTAGAATGTCTTGTCACCTTTTATGTCTCTAGCCAGAATGAGATCGCTTTGTGCCTCCGCCTTTCTAATCTGGCCCCTACACACTTGTGTTATTTGCTTCTATTCATCCTGTGTACTTTGTCCGAGTTTCCACTTTTTGTGGGACTCTTTTTGGATTTTTAGATCATTCAAGATCTCCTGGTTAAGGAGGGTGGTCTCTTGCCATACGTCCTAGGCAGTGGTATAGTTTGCTCTTGGGCCCTTAATAATGTCCCTTTGAAAAACTGCCAGCTCTCTTCAGTTGTTTTTCCTCTTTGTCTTGCTTCCCATGGGCCCTTACTTACAAGCTCTCTGAGTTTCCTGAAGTTTACTGAGTTTCCTGCCCACCCTGGGGCTGACCTTGGTTAAGTCTTATTTACAGCCACCTGAAGGGGGTGCCCTAGGTGAGGTGACCCTCCCTTCTGTGCTACTCCCTCAGGGGCTGGGCCCAGGGTGATATGGGCCCCTTTAACCCATCATATGTCTGTGCCCCCAGAAGCCTGAATGTGGCTGTGTGGAGAAGAGACTCTCCCAGTGCATGAGTCTCTCACGGTGCCCGGGCTCATGTCGCACGTGGACAGGTTTGCAGAGTGAGCAGAGTCAAACCCTCCAGCACCAGGAAATGCTGCAGTTACAATTTCCTGATCGCCCTTAACTCTGCCGACCATCCTTTACTTGCATGACCTATGTGCCTATATGGGTCATGCAATATTGTGGGTTCGTGGAGAGGGCAAATTCAGTGCAAATTGCTTAAAGAGAGGGCTACTTACAGCCCAAGACTGGGGGTCCTTCTCTATAAGGCACCAAACCAGTTACAAGTTGCACTCCTGTTTATCACACTGGCCAGCAAGGAGTCGCACAAGCAACCCCCTTAGACACTTCAGTTTTCCTGTGCCACAGCCAGCACCGCACCTTACACAGACAAGAGGCTACCAAAACCAAGCTCACCAAGTGCAAACAGGTTCTTCTGATCCCATAGGACCAGCCACAGTCCCGGGTCAATTTATACATCAGATGTTACTCACAATTGTGTGCTGGGCCAGCCCTTTAGAATCTAAAATCTAAAGGTTGAAAGAAAGAACGAAAGAAAGAAAGAAAGGGTTGAGAGTCAAATTATTAAAGGAATCAAATTCTACATGCCAATTACAAAGTTCTTGGTGCAGGCTTGTAGCAGAGATGGAATAATCTGCTGTCTTGTAAGTGTATCTGGCTCACTTCTCTTTTAGGAGGGGTCATCAGTCCTTGTGGGCCCAGTTCACAGGAAAGACGCTCCCAAAGTGATGAGCCGGAATGACGACAAAGAGGGAGGAACCCCTCAGGCCCTTTTTATACCCTTGCACATGTGGAGGGAATCCAATTGCTCTCCTTGGCTATGGCTACACTGCTGGTTTATTTCGGCAGAAGA
The DNA here is from genome assembly GCA_032595735.1 of Pelochelys cantorii. Lineage (NCBI taxonomy): Eukaryota > Metazoa > Chordata > Testudines > Trionychidae > Pelochelys > Pelochelys cantorii. Next base: position 9,789,921 of record CM064358.1, on the reverse strand, counting down.
TATGCAAATCACGCTCTCATCTGCATATCTTCAGCCAATCCTTTTTGCGGGAGAGGTTTGTCAGAAAAAAACCCCTTTTGCTCAAGATCCCTTATTCCTCAAAAAACGAGGTTCACATGATGTTGTGGAAAAGGGTTTTTTCCGACACATGGCCCCATCTACACAGGGCTTTTTAGCGGCAATACCTCTTCCACAAAAAGGACTGGCTGAAGGTATGCAAATGAGAGTGCAATTTTCATATCTTCTGCCGAAACCGCCCCCCCCCCCGTGTGAAAGTACCTCTGTGACGTAGTGGGGGGCTGTCTGCTTTGTAACCTGGTGTCCCCACCTGGCTGCGCTGTGATGTGTGATTCCCACTGATTCACCCCACATGTGGATTGGCTCAGGCACTGAGGCCAGCCTGAGCAGATAACAAGGCTCTTCCCAGAGGGAGAGACAAAGGAAGGGAGGCAGAGACGACCACCTGGCCGGGGGGCAGGGCCTGGGAGCTGGGCAGTCTTGGCTGGGCAAACATGAAGAGAAGGGACTAAATCGGGCACTGGGGGATCAGGGGCTTGTGTACCCCTACCCCAAGGGGTGTGAGGCTGCCTGCCCCTAACTCCGATGTCCACATCAAACCCGGGCTGTGCGGTATCTCGGAGAAGCAATAAACCCTCTCTGTTCTACTGGCTGGCGGAGTCACGTCTTGCTGCGGACGGGGGTGCAGGGTCGGGGGGTTCCCGACATGCCATCACAACCTCCCACAACAGACTTTGTTCTGTGAGCAAATTGCGTGTCCATGCAAGTGTGGCGACGTGGGGATTGTATTCGCTTCGCCATGTTGCAGGTGAGTTCAACTGTCCTATAGTAACCCCAGATATGTGCCTCAGTTTCCCAGGGCACTGCACTAATACTTGGATGGGGGAAGCTATCCCAGCCACAGCAAGTACACAGTGGCTCATCCCTTCGTAACCTGAGCCCAGGAAGGAGAACAAAAGGCAGAGGAGAGGTTCGGGAGCCAGGCTGTAAGGCTGAATCAGTCTTAGCTAGCTTGGGGTGCACGGAGCGGCTCTCAGCCCCCTCTCCCCAAGCTGGATGGTCCTGCCTGATCCTGGTTCCAGTGCTGACAAGTCTGTGCTCTGCTGTGTCCCAGTTGACTCATATAGCATCTGTCCTCCCTGCTGGTTGAGACCCCTGTGGACCGAGGTGCAGGGCCCAGGGACTCCCCCACTCTTGTGTGACAGTACGACCCTGCAGCAGTTGTCCCAGAAAAGTGAGGCACACACATGGAGTTACTATAGGACACTTGAACTCACCTGCAACAGACCAAAGCGAATACAATCCCCATGGCATGAACGTTCTCAGCAAAGTTCCTCCGATGTGGACTGACGGCACCTGAGGTGCATTGTCAGTCAAGTGCTGCTCGTCACGTGGCCAGCCGCCCTTTCACACTAGGTGGGCGATGCCCGGTGACCATCTCCCAGGAGCTAACATCTGACATACAAGTACAGAGCCAAGACTCCTAACTTCAAGTCCAAAGCTGATAGATGCACATGAGCTGTGTACACAGAACCAGCGAATCGCGAGCTTCCGAGAGACGCCTCACACGACCCACTTAGCACAAGAGTCATCGCAAACGTGGAACAGTGGGTGCAACAACGGTTTGTGTGTTCCCATCAGAACCCAGTGATGTCACAGGTCGCCAGCTGCTTGAACCCGGCATGTCACAGGGGAAGGGGATCTGCACGGAGCTAGTGACCAGGGGAATATTGGAGACCAGACCCTGAGGTCTCCTGGCTCCCGGCCCACCTGCCCCGAGTCTGCAGGGCACACAGAGCGTGAGCTCTCCCCCCTCCCCACAGAGACTCGGAGAAGCTACGAGCTACGTGATGCGGGGCCAGGCTGGAAGTCCCAGGGCTTCCTGCATGTCATGGGGACTGCTGCTTATTTTGCCCCCAACAGATTTGGCCGGCAAATTAGAGACAAGTGTGGGATTCAGGAAGGAATGAGCCATCCCCGGCTTCCTGGAGGTGCAGCCACCAGCCGAGTTCCTCATTCAGGGCTCGGTGGAGCTGGGCACCAGGGCGTTGGTGGCAGCACTGAGGGGACCCTCACTGCCCATCATGGCATCTGCTCTCAGCGTCCTCTTCCTCGGTGAGTATTGGAGATACCCAGAGCGTGTTCCCATGGGGGGGATCTGAGACCAGGGTGTGCGCCCAAAGCGGGGAATGGAGACCAGGGCGTGTTCCCATGGGGGGGATCTGAGACCAGGGCGTGTGTCTATGGGGGGATGTGAGACCAGGGCGTGTGTCTATGGTGGGGGGAGGGATCTGAGACCAGGGTGTAGGACAGGGGTGGACAATCATACTTGATGGGGCCACTCCAAGACCTTGGTGAGATGCCAAGGGCCGCACTCTGCCATGACATTAGTAGCAGGTGCAGGTCTGGGATGGAGGCTGGATGCCAGAGGGAGGTGGGGGTAGAGGATTGGGGGCCCATGTGTGGGAAGGGGTGTAGGTGCAAGAGGGAGGGGCAGAGGGCTGGAGGGAGGGAAGGGCTGGGATTCCAGGAGCAGGCTCTGGCTGGGAGGCGCTTACCAGCCAGTCCCTGAGGCTTCCTGCCTGCCCCACCCCGCTCAGAGCGGCCGGCTGCGGGGCCATGTGCTGCTCTGAGCACTGTAAGTGGCGGCGGCAGGCGGGGGGGAACCTCACGGGGTGCCTGTGCTGGGTCAGGGCAGCTTGCAAAGCCCGTCTCCCTTCTCCGCTCACAGCGTTCACACACACACAGGGCCCTGGTGTGGGATCCACTTGCTCAGGGCTCTGGCCCCTAACGACCCGTCTCCTCTCCAGGCTGCTGGCTGGTGGGGCAGAGCGGGGCGCAGGGAGGTGAGTATCTCTGGGGCTGGGGAGACTTGATTGTGAAGCGGGGGCAGGAGAGCGGAACCTTCCCCCAAACCTCAGTTCAAGCTCCTTGTCAGGGCAGTCGGATTGACCCGGGGGGCTGAGATCAGACCCCAGCCCGCAGGGCCCCTGTGGGGGCAGGGAGGTGTCTGTGACCCCAGCGCTGTCCCTGGGCCTGGGCGCTAGGGGCCGGTCACAGACACACGGGAGGGGTTGGGGTCTCTCCAGCTCACTCCTATTTCTGTGTGAACGCAGAGCCCCGAGTCTCCATCTCCGCCAGCCCCGGCGAGGTGATCGCCCCGGGGGGAGCCCTCACCATCCGCTGCCGGTGCCGGTGCGGGGGCCGTTTATTTCTGTATAAAGACGGAGTCGAATTCCGGGAGCTGTATCCAGCCGGGGACGGGGGCGAATTCACCATCCGCAGTGCCAGGCGGGAAGACGCAGGAGCTACAGCTGCGAGTCCCGCGCCGGATGGTGGCTGTTCCACTGGGCGTACATCTCCGACACCGTACACATCAGTGTGGCAGGTGAGGGGCCCGGCCCGGCGCCCCCGCCCTGTGTTGGGGGGGTCTGCCCCAAGGGGGCGCTCGGACCAGGCGCTGCCGTCAGCCCAGCAGGGGGCGGGCGCCGTGACCGTGCTGGGGTCTGTCTCACGGCCTGTCCCTTTCCCACTGCAGAGACCTACTACCCCAAACCCTCCATCTCCCTACGCCCCAGCGGGGGGGTCGCCCCGGGGGAGGCCGTGACCGTCCGGTGTCGGGGCGGGCCCCAGAACATGAGGTTCCTGCTGTACAAAGAGGGGACCCTGCACGCGCTGCAGGAGGTGGAGCCCGCGAGGGACGTGGCCGGGTTTCCCATCCACAACGTGAGCCGGCAGGACGCAGGGAGCTACCGCTGCTATTACCGCACCCCGTGGGACCCGGCCGTCTGGTCCCGGCCCAGCGACCCCGTGGAGCTGGTGGTAGCAGGTGAGGGGCCCGGCTCAGCATCCCCACCCCCGGCTGGACCCTCAGGGGGTCATGGTCCTGATGGGATGCTCAGAGGTGGACTCTGTCCTTGCCCGGACAGGGAGTGGGCACTGAACTGCTGGGGGGCTCCCCAGCCAAGCGGCCGCAGCAGCCACTGCTGATTCAGGGCTGAAGGAGGCAGGGATCCCTGCCCTGGGCGGAGCTGCAGATCAGAGGGTCTTTCTCAAGGGGCTGCTCCCCCAGACTTGTCCTCCTTTGGGGACACACAAGAGTCAGGTCCAGGGGCTGCCCAGCCATCCCCAGCCCTGAATACACTCCCCCCCACCCTGGGCAGTTATAGCTCCTGGAGGGTGAGGGGTGGGGTGGGAGAAGGATTCGTGTGTGTGTGTGTGGGGGGGGGTTGTTAGGGACTTAGGAAGACCCCCTCCCATGCAGACATTGGTCTACCCCAGGCCTCTCCCATTCAGCCAGGCATAACTACCCCTGTCCCCCCATCCCCTTGTGTCCCTGCAGCCTCCATCCCCAGACTCAATGCTGTCACCCCACACTTGCCATTCAGAACCCCAGTGTGTGACCCCCCCAGCAGCCCTGTGGGCCTCTCCCTGTCCTAACCTGGCTCCATGGGCAGGTGCTGTCAGGAACGACTGGTATTTTCGGGGGGGGGGGGGCGGAGGAAGGGCCAAGCAGAGGGGCAGGGAGGGGACGTGGGGGGCACCCCGTTAGGCAATTAAAATTTTGGTGGGCCCACAGGGGGACGGTGAACCTCTCGAGTGCTACCACGGGTCACCTATGGGTGCCATGAGGAACTTCTACTGCTGGGGAAATTCTGCAGCCCTGAGCAGGCCTGGAAATCCTCCCGCCCCCCCCCGCCGCCCGCCAAAAATACAGTGTGCCCCAGAAGTGCTGCAGTGCCGCCTCTCGCCACCAGAGGGCGCGGAAAGGCCCGCGGAGCTGCCGGCTCCCGGCTGCTCTGGTGCCATAGCGGCCTCTGGCGGGGAAAGGCGGAACTGCAGCACCGCTGGGCAACGTGCATTTTCTGCGGGGTAAAACCAAAACGACGCGGGACACATGAATTCTGCGCGTCCTCGGGCTGCCAACCCTCCAGGACTGGCCTGGGCTGTCCAAATTGCCCCAGGACTAACAGCCAGTGGGTGCAGGGAGGTGTCTGTGACCCCGGCGCTGTCCCTGGGGCTGGGCGCAAGGGGCCGGTCACAGACACACGGGGAGGGGCTGGGCCTGCCCAGCTCACTCCTGTCTGTGTGTGAACACAGAGCTCCCTGCGCCCAGACCCTCCATCTCCGTCAGCCCCAGCGGGCGGGGGGGGGCCGCTGTGGGGGCAGCCGTCACCATCCGCTGTCAGTGTCGGTGCCGGGGTAGGAGGCTGCGGCTGTATAAGATGGAATCGGAATCCGGGAGCTGGACGTTGCTGGGGCCGGGGGTGAATTCACCATCCCCAGCGCCGGGCGGGGAGACGCAGGGAGCTACAGCTGCCGATCCCGCCCCACATCGGAGCCGCCCGACTAGTCGGAGCCCAGTGACACCGTGTGGGTCTTTGTAGCAGGTGGAGGGCCCGGCCTGGCACCCCCGCTCCCAGCCCTACAGCCTGCCAGACCCCCAGGGGTTCTCTGGGCCCAGCTGAGGGGACACCTGGCCAGGGAGCGGGACGGTCTCCCTGGGGGGCTCCCAGCCCAGGAGTTTGGGGGCTCATGAAGGGGGGACCCTGCCCCCAGGAGACTTTGGGGTGTCACTAAACCTGCCTGTGCCCCCATTTCCCCTCGTATGAATGGGGAATTCACTTTGCAGCCCAGACAACTGACGCTGTAACAAACACTGGGTCATGGGGCGAGCGGCCCCGGCATGTCAGCCCCTCCCCACTGGGGCCAGGTACTCGGTCCTGTCCCTCCCTCACCCCACCCAACGCTCCCTTCAATCCCACAGAGGGAACCGACCCACCTGGGGTCCAGCAGACAGATCCCCCCACAACGGCACTGCAGGGAGAAGGTGAGTGGGAGAAATGGAGCAATTCATCCCCCAGGAACAGGGCTCCCATTCAGACACCCTCGGGGCTGTTCAGGCCTTTGGAGGGGGCTGGTCCCTGCACAGAACTGACAGGCTCAGCTCTTCTGTCAGGGGGAATGGACAGACCCTGGGGATGCCCGGCCGTGGGGCAGTGGGGATGTGGGGCCCCAGGAGGGCAGGGTGGTGGCTGGACGGGAGCTCGTCTGGAGAGGGACAGACAGATGGACTCAGACCGTGTCTGCATGAGACCTGGGCCCCAAATGCCGAATCCCGTGTGGTTCCCAACCCCCCTGGGGAGCTCAGAGCCAGTCTGGGCTGGGGGAATTAGCACCCGGGTGTGACCCAGCCCGTGGGGCAGCCAAGCTCCCCTGAGCTCTGTGGGGACAGGGGGCTCCTCCCCTGCAGTAGGGACACCGCGCCCAGACCGGCCCGCAGGGACTCCAGGGGGGAGTGAGCCCCCCGCCCAGCCAGGGAAGGGTCCCCACTCCCCAGACACTAACCCCCCCTGCCCCTGCTGCCTCGCTGGGAATGGCCCTGAGGGCTGGGCTGGGGGGAGGGGACCAATCTCCCCGACAGACGCTGGTTCTGTTCCCGCAGGGGGAAATGACCCAACCCAGGCCGGAGCAGCGCCGGCTCCCACCCACCCGGGGCAGCACATGGCCAGATACTGGGGATGGGGGGGGAAATCACCATCAAACCCTGGAAAGAGGCGCACAGGGCCCAGGGGCTGGGACACAGGACGTGGATCCGGGGTGGGTGGGGTCCAGACACCACAGGGAGGTGCCCATTGACATGGGGGGGGGGGTAGAGAGACTGCCACATTGCCCCTCCCCCACTGCCAACTCCCCTGCTGCCTTCTCCCCGGAAGGTCAGAGCGTGGGAAAGGGTCCCAGGGGAGGGGCAGGGTTTGGGGGCTGGGTCCTGCTGGGTGCAGGGTGACTGGGGATAGAACCGCCCTTCTGAGCCCCACACCACCCCCCTGGCAGACGCGGTTGCCTTTACCCACAATTCCCTCTCCTTGCCCCCCCCCCCAGTGGATTCTCAGGGGATCCCCCACCCACCCCCCATAGAGGTCCTGCTGCCTCTGGCTGGGCCCGGCCACAGCGGGGTGTGGGTGGGGGAGCGGGTGACGTCCCAGCCTCCTGCACGGCCTGGCTGTGTCTGACAGCAGCCGTGACGTCCTGGGGATGGACTCCCAGCAGAATAGCCCGGCCAGGCAGAGGTGCCTGTGGGGAGCACAGAGGGGTCGCTAGGGGGCTCAGAGGACAGGTCACCCACCCAGGCACCCCAGGGCAGCAGGACGCTGCCCCCCCGAGGAGTCCGGCCCCAGGGAGACCCCGGAGCCATGACACCTGGGAGACCCCCAGAGAGGGGCCAGGCTGGAGCTGCAGGACAGGACTTGGTGGCTCCGTTTCCGGGGCTGCGCCAGCTGCCGATCTCCCCATCCCAGCCACCAAGTGACTCTCCCCTTCCCCCACAGCTGCCCCTCCGGAGCGTCTCGATTTCACCCACGGCAACATCGCCCGCCTGGGACTGGGCGCCGGGGTCCTGCTTGCCCTGGGGCTGATCCTGGCCGAGGCGTATTGCAGCCGCCCAAGTGGGGTGCCCTAGGTGAGGTGACCCCCCCCGTATGTGCCCCGTGCTCCCCTCAGGGGCTGGGCCCAGTGCGACAGGGGCCCCTCTAACCCGCCGTCTCTCTGCGCCCCCAGGAGCCTGGATTCTGCTTGCAGAGAAGAGACTCTCCCGGGGACAAGCTGCTGCCCCTCGGAGGCTGAGACCAGTATCCCTCTCAGCTTTGCTGTCTGGGAGCTGAGTGAGTTTCGCCTTGTGCGCCGATATTGAGGTCGTGGCCGCCTGTTCGGACGTGCGTCGCCGGGCGCCCAAGTTATTAGCCAATACCTGATGTACAGAGACATGATTTTAAAATGCTATGGAAGAAGGACCATTGGAACGGGGAACATTCACAGGGAGCCTGGCTTGGAACGTTCATTGAATGGGACGGCCAATCGGAAGAGCATTAACGTGCCCAATTTTCAGTAGCCAACGTCCTCTGTTTATAGCCCCTGCTAGACCCTCCCCCGGCCGGGCGTCCTCCTCAGTTAAGTCCGGCTCTCCTTTCCGGGGACTGTTCATTGGCCTTTCTGAGCGTGGGTCGGATACACTCTCCGTCGCACCCTAGACAAGCTCTTAGTGAATATTTCTCCCCCGTCACATCAGCTCTCGGGGGTCGATTTGGTTGTGGAGGAGAGGTGATGTCAACCCAGGATCGTAGAATCGTAGAATCCTGGGGCTGAAAGAGACCTCAGGAGTCATCGAGTCCAGCCCCCCGCCCAAAGCAGGACCAGCAGGAGAATTCTAGACAGTTCTTTTTATTTAGACCGATAAAAAGCCAACTTAGGAAATGCAGGTACCTGGAACGCTCGTCCTGCCCACAAGACACAAATCAAAGGCAAAGCTGATGAATCAAGCGCAGATTTCCCTCGATTGCCCAGTTTGATCCACTCGGAAGCGTTCTCCAAAGCGCGAGTGTGTATTAATAACAATAATGACTCAGAAAGGGTGACAAAAACTATTCTTTGCTCGTGCCAGAGCGCGAAGGCCCTTGGCTGTATTATATCCAGGGATCAGCTCAACAATAAGAGTTCATATTTGTCCTCCAAAAACCATGCGTTTGCACGGGAGGGTTCTCAAAGGAATGTGTGTAAATCACAGCCCATGTGGACGGGGAGTTCTAATGAATGTCTTGCAGTTTTAAATTTTAAAAAAAGAAAGAAAGAAGCAAGCAGACAGGAAAACAAAGGGCATTTAAGGCCCGTTCTGAAACTCCTTGAAGGTAATGAGAATCTTTCCATTAACGTTGTGGGACGTTGGCTCTGCTTCCTAAAGCTGTTTGAAATCAATGGTTTAGAGGGAAGTGGTTGAACTAAAGAGAGTGAGGCATGATGGTCTTGGCTTCATTTTATGTCTCCTAACAAAGACATTCAAAGTGTTCAGGGAACAATATTTTCTTGACCTTTGGGTGTCTATACAAACATGAGCTGATAAAGGTCCTTGGAGGGCAAGAACGTTCGTGGTCCTCTTTTCTTTACAATGGATACCGCGTAACATCTCTATACATTACGCAGGTGGCCCTGAGCTGCGGACACCTGCTGTCCGATCGCTAGCTCCACATTCTTCAGTGCAAAGCCTGGGGCTGAACAAGGCTGTGTTGGGTTGGGAAGGCTGGAAGCACAATTGTTCCAAACACCCCCTAGCTGCGGAGATGCTTGAACTGAATAAATCAGATCAGAAAACCCTCCATTTATGTTTGTCCCATAGTTATTCCCGGGCTCTGGCATCTCCATTCCTCCCCCAGGAAGGTCTCTCTGGGTCACAAAGACAGCGACAGGGCCAGAGGGAAAGTGGGTGTTTGAATGATCTAGGCAGGCATGTCAAACTGGCGTTTGGAGAGCCACATGTGGCCCGATCGAAATTTTTTGCAGCCCACCAGAACATTTTTATAAAAGAATGAAGTGCGGCGTATGTGGCCGAGTGACTGCTCATGGCCAGCTGGGCCGCTCTGCTCTGGGCTCTCCAGCAGGCACTCATAGCTGGCCGCTGTGCTCACACTGCTCCAGCGCCTCAGGTGGCAACGTCGACTTCCGGACCCAGGTATTAGGTGGGGGGGGGGGGGTTGGGAGCGCCTGGCTCTGGGGGAGGGGGAGGCATTAGGTTGCGGGGGGGCTGGAAGTGCCTGGCTATGGGGGAGGGAGGAGGCATTAGTTTGGGGGGGGCTGGCTCTGCGGGAGGAGGGAGGCATTAAGTTGGGAGGGCTGGCTCTGGGGGAGAGGAAGGGGTTATTTTGTTAATATTTTGTTTTTTATTTATTTATTCCCAGATAAAATCACAAAATGTATATTAGTTTTATATCAATAAATTTGTCAATTTTTTTGCAATTGCATGAATAATTATATCTTTATGCAAAAATCTCAAACTTACGAAGTATCTGAAATTCTCACAGAAGCCTGTTCTATTTGATTATACTTGTTTTTATTTCAACAAAACAAGTTATGTATCATATACAAAATTTAAAAGTACCTTAAATTTATATTTAAATTAGAAATTATGTAAAATTAATTTAAACATTTTTTGATATGAACAAATAACAATTTTACACATCAAATTATTGTAATATTATAAAATATACCTAAAACAATCTATAATAATACATAACAATGACTTTCCAACAAAGTGCGTTTTCTTTGGTGGCCCTAGGGTTGCCAGGTGTCTGGTATTCGTTCCTTCCGCCTGGCACCTAAAATTTTTTTTTTTTTGCTCGACGAATCATCTGGGAACTCTTGGTGGCCCTGAAAGCTGTCAGTTTTTGTCTGTGTGGCGCTCAGTAGGTTTTGAGTTTGACATGCCTGATCTAGAAAGCCGAGCGAGGCTCGTCTTACTTCCCAGAGACCAAACCGGCCAGACTAGCCAGTGGCGCATAGTTCACTCCCTTGTCTTTGAGAATCGCTACATTATTGTGCAGTCGTGGTAGGCTCACCAGGGGGCACCTAGAATGTTGGGGGGATCCCAATGGGGCTGGCAGTGATGGGGGAGATCACAGTCCCGGCACGGACTTTACAATGAAGGCTAGAACCCGTAGAAATGTAAAGACTTGCCAAAGCATCCACACTGCCACCCCCAACGCTGCCCTCGTCTGAACCCCGACTCTTCTGGCGAACCCAGGTCCCCTGCCCCTCCAACCACACTCTCTGCCCCAGCGGCTCCAGCAACACACTTGGATTCCCGCTACGGGCTGCTGCCCAGACCTCACTTCCCTCCCCAGCCGGGGGCGGATGGGATAACGGAGCCCCTGTCGCCCCCCCACTGTGGGTTCAGCCGCAGAAGGCGAGGTAGACGTTCTGGCAGCTGCACGAGAACCTGGACTAATAAATGCAGGTGGGGGGGGTGGTGGTTGATGAGAGAGAAATAGGGTTTAACTCAAACCAGGCGGCTGCTGGATAGAATTTAAGGGCTGTGTTGGGGCACCCCCGGGACACGGGACAAGTGGGGGAGCAGAAATCCATGACCTGGACTTGGAATGTCAGAAATGAGTCCTCCTCAGTGCACAAAACATGGAGGGGAAGGGTTGTCCTGCCTTCCAGCCCTTGTGGGGGGTGCTTAGGGCCCTTGGAGGTTTTCTTTTCTTTATTTTTTTCCTGAGAATGTATTGGTGTTTATTTCTGTAATTCCCCCTCTGGGTTTATGTGATGGACCGGGCCGGGTCTGGGCACCGCTGAGGGCGTCGGGTCAGGGCGAATTGCTCAAAACCAGGACTGCTTACAGCCCCAGACTGGAGACCTTTCCCAAACAGGTCACAAACCAGTTACACTGAACGCTCCAGCTGCCAATCCGGCCAGCAGGAAGCCTCACGAACAAAACCCCTCAGACAGCGGCTGATATAGGGCAGGGTGAGTGGGGTGGCTTTCCTGGGAGCCGCGCTTCAATAGGCCCCGCACACGCGCTACTACATGTCGGCCATGGCCGTGGCGCATGCACAAAATTGTCCTGCCTCGGGCCCCGCGCTTCAATAGGCCCCGCACCCTGGTCCCCGCAAAACTCTCATCCTCCCCTGCCTTCAGACACCCCAGCTCTCCCTGTGCCACAATCAGCCCCAGGCCTTCCACACAGGTGGGAGGTTATAGAACCCGATCCTGTCTACCCCGAAGGGATCCTCCCGGTCCCAGAGAACCAGCCACAAATTCCCAGTCAATTTACACTTTAGATCTTACCCACAAGAGCATGCTGGGCCAATCCTTTAGAATCTAAAATCTAAAGGTGTATTAATAAAAGAAAGAAAAGCATGAGAGTAAGGTTTTTAAGGAGAATACGTTACATGCATCGAATCACCAAGTTCTCGATGCAGGTTCTCAGCAGAGATGTTACAAACTGCTATTTTAAAAGTCTCTGGTGTACATCCTATGTCAGGATGGGTCAGCAATCCTTCCCGGCTCTCTGTTCCTCGCAAGGCTGCATCGAGGATAAGTAGCCAAATTGAAGACCAGATGGAGTCCACTTCATGGCACTTTATATCCATTCCTGGTACCTTCCAAGCTGGTCACATGGCCAAGTGACCTATCCCTGTGTCCCTTGCCAGCAGCCATTAGATCAGTGGTTCTCAACTCGTTTCAGTCCACGGACCACCAGGCCAATCAAAAAATTTTCGTGGACCATCTCCTTTTTGAGACATGATAAAAAAGAGCAGACAACGAACATTTTGGTTTGAAATGTATTTCTTACTAACAGATTTTTTGATTCTCTTCTCACTGACAAGCTTTTCAATGTTTGGAGTGGTACTTGATAATGCACAACAAATATTGCTTTCCACTGCAAGCCGATTCCTCTGTTTGGACTTAACGTGCAACAAACACAAAAATCCAGTCTCACAAATATAATTTGATACAAATGGAAAAAGAAATCTGACTGCGTGTGCTGACAGATTTGGGTAACTCCCGGTCACGCTGGCCAAAATTTTTCTATGGTAGACTGCTGGTACATGTCTTGAGCCACAAAACCATTTTTCAGATCCAAGAATTCCTTCTCCAGATCCTCTGGAACACTATTAACATCTGTTGTAAATGGATTCCTGATGAAAGATAATCCATCCCTTGTCCTGTACACCTGCGGAAAGTATAGTTGGAATTTGTCTGGTAGCTTTCGTAAATGATTGAGAATTTGCGTCTGAATGGCTTCCTTTTCCCCGAGCATGGCATCCACATATGGAAATTGAACCAAATTATTGCCTTCGACTCTTAGGATCCAGAGTTCCAATTTTTCAAGAAAAGCCTTGATGATGCTTTGGTGAGAGAACAGATTTGCACCTTTCCTTTGCAGCTGAAGATTCAGTTTGTTCAAGATTCCAAAAATATCGACAAGATACGCAAGTTCTATATTTGACTGCGTCAGCACATTTCGGAATTCCTCTTTCCCTTGAGCCTGGAGAAATAAATCCAACTCCTCTCTCAATTGAAAAACTCTGTTGAGTACATTCCCTGCAGACAACCACCGTACACAAGTGTAGAACAGCAACACATCAAAGTCGGAACCCATGTCCAGGCAAAATCTTTTGAACAGCCTGGTGTTCAGAGCCGATGATTTGATGGGATTCACCACTTTCACCAACCCTTTGAAAACGGCGTTCGGTTGATCAGGCAATGTTTTTGACGCCAAAGCTTCTCTATGAATGAAGCAATGAACTCCGATTACCATTGGAGCGTGCTGTTTCACCAGCATTTGGAAGCCCGATCTTGAGCCCAGCATGGCAGGTGCACTATCAGTGGTGACACCCACAAGATTTACCCAATCCAGACCATGTACTTCGAAGAAATTGTTAACAATTTCCATCCCATCCTGAGCTTTTGTGGTGGTATCAAGAGTCTTACAAAAAAGAAACTCGTCTTTGAAGTCTCCCTCAACCATGTATCGTGCGAACACCAATAGGTGAGAGCACAATGCGATGTCGGTCGATTCATCCAATTGTACGGCAAACAATGGAGACTTCTTTATTTCATCCACAACTTGTTCACTGATGTTCTATGATATCTCATTTATCCGTCTCGATACTGTGTCGTTAGAGACAGAGATATCATTCAGCTTCCTTGCTGCTTCCTTGCCAAGAACAAGCCGCACCATCTCTTTTGCACAGGGGAGCACAAGTTGCTCTACAATGGTATGAGGCTTCTTGGCCTGTGCAACTTTGTATGCAACAATGTAGGAAGTGCACACTGCATTGCTTGTCTTATTGTAGAATGCACTTGTTGAGTAGAGGCGCTGCCGTTTCAGACCTGATAATCACCGCCCAAAATAATCTTCATCCTTTTGCAACAAGTTGGGGCGACACTTTTCGAGAGGGAGTTTCAGCTTAGCCAGCTTCATTGAGTCATTCCCCAAGACTTTGAAACAAATAACACATTGTGGCAAATCCACACCTTCTTTTTCTTGACAAGTGAAGCCAAATTTGATGTAGTCCTCTGAATACTTGCGCTTGACATTTCTTCCAAACTACACCACGCCTGTAAACCAGCACATGTAGCAAAGGACGAATGACACAGCAACCGCTCAGCACGACGGCGGCAGCTACAGTGACACTCAGAGCCTCAGATGGAAGTTACTGGCAACACAACACGGTTGCGTCCTAGGTGACGCTATGGATGACGTGCCGCGTGCTTGTGAACACGGCGTAAAACAGCCTAACGGTGGTGCCTGCTCACACCAGGTGACTTTGGACAATGTTCCTGTGGACCACCGAAAAAGTCACCATGGACCACCAGTTGAGAACCACAGCATTAGATACTGACTGGTTTGCAGGTTTCCAGATGCATTCCTCAGGTGTGTATGGGCCACCTTGAGAGCCATGGTCCTTGAGGCGCTGCTAATTAGCATAGCCATCGACTGGAAAATTGTTCTTTACAACAGGCAGTCCAGGCCCATTGCTCTCTCTCAGGCAGAGAACAAGCCCAGAGCCCATATTCATAACTCCACATACAGACATCACACAAGTACATGAGTAGCATATATGGAACCAGTAGAACACAAGCTTTCATTTGACACCTCACATGGCCCCCTTTATATAGATTTTGGGGCAAACACCTCCCCCACCCCGGGCATAGCAGTGATCTGGCTCCCCTTAAAATCCAATAACATGACAGTTTACAAAAAGGAAATTGGACAAGGTCCAGAGAAGAGCATCAAACATGATGAAAGGTCTGGAAAACAGGAGCTTTGAAGGTGACTGAAAGAATCGAGCTTGTTTAGTTTGGAAAGGAGAAGACGGAGAGGGGACATGATCGCGGTTTTCAAATACATAAAAGGGTGTGATGAGGAGGGAGAAAAATTGTTCTACATCTTTGATAATAAGACAAGAAGCAAGGGGCTTAAATTGCAGCAAGGGAGGTTGAGGCTGGACATCAGGAAAAACTTCCTGCCTGTCAGGGTGCTTAAACACTGGAATACGTTGCCTAGGGAGGTTGTGGAATCTCCATCCCTGGAGATATTGAAGAGCAGGTTGGACAGACACCTGTCCGGGATGATGATCTAGCTGCTGCTTGGTCCTGCTGTGAGGGTAGGGGACTGGACTCAATGACCTCTCAAGGTCCCTTCCAGTTCTCATGTTCTATGAGTCTATGAACTGTCTGTGAGTCTGTCTGTTTGTTCAAGAGCTACGACCATCACATTCAGCAGGAAGCTGCCTCTTACCAACTTAAAGCAAAGTCAGGGGTTGGTTGTGCCAGGGCAATGGGAGGTGCCTAGAATGGGACTGAGGTTTCTCATAAGACCACACAGAAAAGAGACAGAATCACCAGGCAAGTGAAAGGGGCTGGCTGGGGGCACCTAACCCCTGTCTGGGACTGTCCCAGCCCTGAACCTCACTGCCCCCCCCAGGCTCCCTTAAGGGAGGGTGTGGGAGCTGTACCCCCCCATTCGTGCAGGGACATCGCTGGTTGTTTTCCTTTGTCAGGGCATGAGGGGAAAGTGCCCAGTTTACTGCATTCCTCACTCTGGCTGGGAGACACAGTGGGGCAGATGAACCTGGACCTGCCCCAGTTGTGGGGACATGTCCCCCTCCCTCAGCTGTGCCTGCTGGAGCAGCAGCAGCCATGGAGAGGTGCTTCTCACCTGGCCCCAAGTGACTCTTGGGAGAGAGGGGCTGGGGTTGCCCTCTCCCCGCTGGGCAGCCTGCACCTCCTGACGCCTGGCCATTTCCACTGTCTGCCCCACACAACACAAATTACTCCGGTCCCCGAGCAAGGCTGGTGAAGTGCGCGAGTCGGCCGGTAGCTTTGCTGCCCGTTGCAGCCCGCGCCCTCGGCTTCCCCCGGGTTTGTTGGTCGAACCCTTTTGCACACTCCCCTGTGTCCGGAACGTGCATGGAGACAGACAGTCGCTTCCTTCCCCTTTTCCTGGGCCAGACCTTGGTTAGGCCCTTCTCTGCCAGCAGCGTGAAATGTCTCCGGGGGCGGCGGGGTGAGAGGCGTCAGCATGTTGAGAAGCGCGCCCTGCTGGGCTGGGGCGCCAGTCTGTTTGATTTGGGGGGCATCCCCCCGACGAACCTCTCGCCTCCTGCTGGCAGGCAGCTTGGCCCAGCCATGTGGACGGACATGGTGGGCTACCGACGCCTCAGGCCAGGGGCTAACACTGGCAGCAGGTCTCACATACAGGGCTGTCCCTTTAAAAGGGGACGTCCGGTCACCTTGTGGATTGAACTTCCATGAACACACCAGGGCGCAGAGTTTTTTTGCCGCTGGCTCCGCTGGCCCCCCCCCATGACAGGCGTTTGGGGGGAGCTAGCTGGGGGGGGGAGTTTGAGGGAAGGAGCTTGGGGATGTTTGGGGTGGGCCTGAGGCAGAGGGGCTGTGATGGGGAACAGGAGTGTGAGGGGAGACAGGCTGCCCCCTCAAAGGTTGGAGGGACTGGGGGTGTGAGGGGACATGGGATGGGGCAGAAGGGGGAGGGGCTCGGGCGTGGGCCCCTAAAAGTATCGTGGGCTCTAGGCACTGTGCCTACTGTGCCTAATGGATAAGTCAGCCCTGGGGGTGACCTATCACTTCAGTAATGCCAACTCCTTTAGAATGGAGGCCCTGATTATCCAGCCCCAGCTGAGGTAGAGCGGGCGCTGTGTGACACATTTTTGCCAACACTCCTGCCTGCCCAACTCGCCAAAGGAGAAAGGAAACAGGGAGGCCAAAAGGAATGGCAGAGTACAGAACCTTTTTTTATAAGCTTCAGAGGGGGAGCCGAGTTAGTCTGTAACAGGAAAAACTTAAAAAACAACAAAACAGTCTAGTAGTACTTTAAAGACTAACAAACCATGTAGATCAGGGTAGGCAAAAGGGCCTCTGCGGGTCAGATCTGGTCCGCGGAGGCCCTGCTGCTCCCCCACTCCCAGGCCAATTAGGGCTTGGGGGTGGGGGAGCACACGAAGCTTTTTCTGCTCTGCGCCCACCCTGCGAGCAGCACACAGCGCTTCCAAGTGCCACATACTCCTTACAAGGCAGGAGGAGGCTCCTACATTGGACAGACACCGACCCTGGGGATCCCCCCCCCCCACTATCAGGGGAAGAGAGTCAGAGCCTGGCCCTGCCCCCCACACTCACCCTGAACCTCCGAATCCTCCCCCCAAAGCTTTGTGTGTGTTTGAGCTTTGCAGGGGCCTGTGGGATTGTGTGGGGGCAGGTGCCAAGGGGTGGAGGGGCATTCCCTGATCTCTGACATGGGGCTCTGGGTGTCAGGGCCAGGTGGTTGCATGTGTGTGAGAGAGAATGTGTGTGTGTGTGTGTGTGTGCGCACGCGCGCGCGCGCATGTGTTTGTGCACGTGTGTGTGTGTGCTGCTGTTGGCACACGTGGTGATTCTCTCCCCTTCTAGCCCCAGGAGCCTGACCCCGGTGCTGAGGGACTCACCTACGCTGAGCTGGACCACCAGTCACTGCAGGCCAAACGGGAGGCCCCGGCCCCTGCCCCCGAGCCCGTCCTGTACGCCACCATCAGCGGGAGTCAGGGGACCCCACTGCTACCCCCATAGCCTGATCCTGGGCAAGTCACTGAGATGATGGGGCAGGGAGCGTTGCCCCCAGGGAGTAATGAAGTGACCCCCCCCCAGGAAAACAGGTTCATCTTATGGTCACCCCATAACCCCTCCCCTGAAGCTGGTGCTGCCCCACCCAGCCGCACAGACCCACACCCTCCCCCTTGGACACATGCCTCAGCTTCCATCCCATGGGCACACGCCCTGATCTCACCCCCCCCCCCACATGGGCACACACCCTGGTCTCAGACCCTCCCATGGGCACACGCCCTGGTCTCAGATCTCCCCCATGGGCACATGCCCTGGCTGTCTGTAGTATTCACCGAGGAAGAGGATGGTGAGAGGAGATCCCAAAATGGGGCAGTGAGGGGCGCCACCAGCACCCCGGGTCCCAGCCCGAGCCAGCCCAGATAAGGAGCTGAGCTGGTGTTTTCAGCTACAGGAAGCCGACCGTATTTCATCTCTTCCTGCCTCCATCCCACCTTGTCGCTAATCTGCAGGCAAAATCTCGTGTCGTCGAAGTCATCAGAGGTCTTTGCAAAACCGAGGAAACCCTGAAACTGTCAGCCTGGCCCAGTGCCTTGCAGCTCCAGCTTGGCCTTGTCTCAGTGGGGAGGCGGGGGGGGGGTGTCTCCTTCGTCCTGGGGAGGGCACACCAGGCTGGGGGCTAAGAGACCATGGGTCAGATATTCAGGCTTTGACTGACCATTATTTCCATGAGGATTTTCTTTCCTTCCTTCTTTCCTTCCTTGATTCAAGTGGCTGGTGACTTACGTAAATAAAATTAATCCAAAATAATGCAAATAAAGGGAGGTGTCATAAGGCATGTGAATGGGGAGGCAGAGTTAAGGGTGTCTGGGAAACAGTAAGTGGCATTTCCTGGTTTTGGAGGCTTTGATTCTTCTCCATGAAGATTCCCCTCCCCCTTTCTTTCTTTCTAGATTCAAGTGGCTGGTGACTCATGTAAATACAATGAATCTGCAGTTAAAGGAAGGTGTCATGAGGCATGTTAGTGAGGGGCAGAGTTAAGGGTGTTTGGGAAACAGGAAGTGGGATTTCCTAGTTCTGGAGGGTTTCAGCTGCCCGTGTGCAGCACGAACCCTGGCCCCATGCAATAAGGAACTCCTGGGTTTGCAGCCCCTTGTGCCACAGCTGAGCAGGGATGGCAGCTCTACCCTGTAATGCCTGGTTCCAAGGGTCTTTTCTCAACCTGGGTATTAAATCAGGCAGGTCCAAAAGAAAATGGGAGCAGGAGAAATTCCATCCTGTGCCCCCATTGGGTCACTAGCTGGGAGAGACCCAGCCACCTTCCCATGCCCTCCACAGAGGCCCTGCCGCGCCCCGCCCCGCCCTGCCCCGCCCGGAGCTGCCAGTGGGTGTGTGGCCAGGCCCCTTGAGAGGGGCATGACATAGGCTGTGTTTGTGCAGCCACTGGCTAGTGGGCATAAGGAAGCTGGGGGCTAGGGAGGTTTGACTCTGCCATAACCCAGAGTGCTGGCTTGGTGGCTAAGAGGTTAACCCTTCCTAGCCAGGTGAGCGGTCAGCCAATAGTCATGCAGGTAGGATTTTCAAACTGGGACAAAGGAATTTTTGGTTTCCCTCCTTTGGCTCTGGGCAGCTGTCTGTCTAGATACTGAGGGAGACAGAAGACATGTCTCTCTCCAAGAAAAGACTCTTCACCATCTGTAAGTAGGGAAAAGTCCAGGGAAATCCGTCAGGTTTTATTGTTTTCTGCTTTGGGAATTTGGATCTGATGTCTGTGCTGTTAGAAATGTTTTTTTTTTCTTCTCCCTTCTGTAACTATGTCCTGAGCCCATGGGAATCCCCCATGTGTTTATTAATTTGTGACTCTTTCCATCCAGTCACCTTAATTATGCTTGCAATGGTTGGATTGTTTTGGTAATAAAAGTTCTTTCTTTTTTATTAACCTGGTTTGGGCTCATTTGTGTGTCCTGGAAAATCTGTCTGTGGGTATCTGCAGGCCTCTGACTAGGGGGCAGCTACCACAGACTGAAATTGATATTTTCTCTTTTCTTTTTCAAGCTCTTTGGGGAAAACAGCTTGGGGTGTCCTGAGGTTAGTTTTAAGTGTCCACTGCTGTTTGTGGGTTCAAAAGCACTTGATAGTGGCAGCAGATTTTTATCCCCAAAGTCTAGGTTTTTAGGATTTTGAGGGGAAGTGTTATACCAAAACCTGGAAAGATCAGATTTTGGGGTACTTTTGCAGGCCCCCCCACTTCTGCATTCATTGTGCCGGAGTGGGGATTATCCTTGACAGACTCTGATCCCCGTTCTGGCAGGGGAGTGGGGACTAATGGTTAGAGGAGGGGTTGGGAGCCAGGACTCCCATGTAACAGTTAGAACTGAGCCCCTTCTGTTTGCAGAGTCTGGCTAGGCCCAGCAGCCCTTGGCCCTGCCATGGCCTTAAGCAACACACCAGCAGGGTTGCTCCCCAGCCGCAGAATGATACAGATGCCAAGAGCAGCTCTGGGCAGGCTCAGCTGAAGCGACCTGCTCCAACCCCAGGTGCTCCCCTCCCTTGGGGACAAACCCAGTTCACCTCCTCACAGGCCCTGCCCACACTTGGCCTGTCAGCCCCTGGGGGAACCCACTTCAGGGTGACAGTCCCTTCTCCGGGGGCCCCTCCAGTGTGACAGCCCCTTCCTGGGGGGCCAATCTTGGGGCTTGGGCCCCTCTGCCTTCTGGGACCACCCCTCTCTGATCCCTCAGCCTGTCTCTGCCGTGGGCCCCTCAGGATGGGGCTGAAACCCTCCACCTCTTGCACTGGGGGGAGGATACCTTATCCACTGGACGTGCCCCGAAGCCTTCCCACATTTGGGGCCTCCCTCATCCGTCCTGTGTCCCAAGGGTTCGAGGTCCACATTGGTTGAGGGCGGGGCTCAAACCCCCTCACTCTGGACCCCCAGGACCCCACCCCCAGAGGGAATAGGGCAGCCCTGTTCTCCAGCCCAGAGCGACTCTGCCAGCATCACACAGGAGGGTTTGTTGATTAGTGAACACAGCAAAGGAACCCTCAGGCCTGTAGGCCTGGCTCTCCTCAGCCCAGCATGTCTGAGTCTGCCCTGCAGCCAGGTGGGCTCTGCCTGTTCCCCCTGCCCGGTGCAGAAGCCCCCTTCTTCCAGCAGAGCCTCCAGTATCCATCCCCAGCAGCCCCTCCCTTGGTGTTTGTCTTCTGTCCAGGTAAACAGGGTTGCCTGGGCCCCTGCCACAGCCCAGTAAAAGTGAGTGGGTGGGGAGAGTGATAACAGGTGGGTGGAGTGAGCAGGGCAGGGGTTGAGGGAGGGTCAGGGCCTTGGGAAAGGGGCAGGGTGGCTCTTACACTCTGAACGTGATCATGAGCATGACAAGGTGTTGTATCATGCAAGCAAGGTACTAACAAATTTAAACACTCCTTTATTTACCAACAGTAAAACATCTTTACAAAGCTGCTGCTGCACCCCTCTGTAGCTCTCACTCAGCCCTGACTTATCTCCTCCCCACTCCTTCCTGTTTCCTGTGCTTCCAGACTCCCAACAGCCAGTGCTACCAGTTCTAATAATTACAAGCAGCATCTAAAACACCATACAAGGTGGGGACACTGGTGCCCAGTCATGGTGATAGAGATGCACAAGTGCGGCCTTGGGGTCCATTCCCCTCCCCTCCCAGCCTCAGTTCCCCCAGACTCCCAAGGACAGTGGTGCTTTCTCCATCCCTAACACTGAGGCGGGGAGGGTGAGAGGAGACACAGCGGGAGCAGCTCAGATGAACAGAATGGTAAAGGAAAGCAGTGCAAAGTTATGCAGATCTATTTCAATACATGGGACAGTGAGCATAGACAGTAGAATAACACCTTTACCTAGGACAATACACAAGCTACTCGGTTATAAGAATATGAATATACATGTACTTATTCCTATGAATCACACACACACACCGAGCCAAGTTCGGTGTAACTATCCTCACCTATCATGGCCGGGGGAGGCTGGGGAGCTGGGAGAATCCGAGGGAATGTCGCTAGGCGCAGTGCACAACAGGAGCTGCCCTGTCGTGTGGGGCTTTTACAGATGCTGGGGAGGTGTGGAGGGGAGGGGGCAGTAGGGCCCTGTTCTTCCAGCCTTCCATTGTGCCACTTTCCATGAGAGCCCCCTGCCAGCGCACACCAGGACAGGAGCCGGTGACTCCTCCTGTGGCCACTAGAGGGCGCTGCAGCCTCGCACTGACCCATTCACCAGCTATTCTGTATTAGTGATGCTGTGGCCTGGCCCGGTCCAGATTCGATGGGATAAACGGGGCGCTGCTGGGGAGCAGCTGGAATAGTCCATGTTACTGGTGCTTTACTGTGTGTACATGAGTAAGGGGAGTGACTCCTTAGCCCAGCCTGAAGCTGGTGTCTGACTCAAAGTGTCTCCTCTGGGTGCGAGGAGACACTGGGACGGGGCGAGGGGGGCAGAAGGGCGTGACAAACAGGAGACGCTTTGGCTTTGCAAAGAGACATTTTTGCAAAGAAGTTTCATCCAACTGGATTTTGCTGGTCTCACAAATCAACCTGTTTCCATTCAACATTTCCCACTGTCTCAATTCCTGGGCCCGGGCCCTGCTGGGAGGTTTGCTGGCTGCTGGTTGGAGCAAGAGTGAGACCTGCTGGCTTTTCTCTCTGGCTCTGCCCTCACCCTGCTGTATGCCCTGGGCTCAGGCTTTTCCCTTCTCTGTGCCTCAGGACCCCAAGCTGCCCAGTGGGAGAGAGACACTTGTGTGACTCCTGGCAGAAGTGAGTCGGGGCAGAGAATGGGCATAAAGCTCTGTGTGCATAACATGAAGATGCTTTGGAGAAAATACCTCATGTGACCTATCAATTGTAATGTCTCAGTCAGCTGGAGCTGTATCTCTTATTTTGGTGCATGCAGCACTCTGTGTAAAGTTAGAAATATGGGAGATGGAATGGCTTATGGCTTTAAATATGCAAATTAAAGCCATCAAGGTTGTTTCCAATGCTGGAACTCCTTAATGGCAGGGTGATCAATTTAACGGCTTGAGAACATCCTCCTTTCTCCTTGAAGTCTAAGCACTTGTTGGTTTTAGGGAGACACCCACCTGGTAGGGGCTGACCAGGTAATTTTCCATGGAAGTTGGGAGATGGAACAATAGGTTCCTGTGTAAAGTGGAAGCTATAAAACAGTGGGAAGTGAGCTGTCCATTGGTCTTTGACTGGCATGACACACCCAAAAGGAGCCAGACACCCTGGGAAAAAAATCTTTCCTTGGCTTGAGGTTTGCCCAAAATAAGAACAGTTTCAGGGTGAATTTGCAGTAAGTCTTAGGGTGTTAGAACTCACCATGCGTTTTATTTTATTTTAAGTTTGTGATTTACTTTGTTCTGTTCGTTTTCACTTGAAACCACTTAAATCCTACTCTGTGTACTCAATAAAATGACTTTTATTTACTATCAAGACCTGTGTAAATAATTGTTACCTGGGAGAGCAATCAGTGTGGGCCATCCTCCTTTCATTGTTAAAGGGGGCTGGCCGGAATGGGCTTTCCATGGCGAAACTATCGCACAGTGCAAGACGGATTTAATTGAGGTTTGGATTCCATTTGGGGCTTGGTTTCCTGAATGCTTGGTCTGGAACCGAGGTGATTTAGTGTCTGTGTTGCTCTTCGGAGAGGCGGTGATCTCAGCTCTGGGCCTTGGCTGTGGGAGACCAGGAGATCTGGCCCAGCAGGACAGGGTGGTGAGGAGCCCCAGAGATCAGGGAGGTGTAAGTCAGTGGCTTTGTCAGCACTCCGGGAAGCACTCCCAAGGGGTCTTCTGTGATCACATCCCGTCACAATCCTCTTGGAGGCCCAGATTCACCACTAAGCCAGGGAAAGAAGAACTTGACCCGAGCTTGTCTCATGCCCTGCTCTGACTCTGCCTCCCTCGGGAGAACACACCTAACCCACCGCCCCGGCAGCAGCAGCCCCTGCAACACCTCAGAGCTGCCTGCCTGCCCCTAAAGTCAGGCAGCTGGGCTCAGAAGTCACCTCCCGGAGGTCACGTTTAGGGAGAGCGAGCGCTGGTGCATGGGAGTCGGGCCGTGCTGCACCTTGTGGGCCTGGCTCTCCCCTGGGATGCTCTGGCCCTGATCCCGAAGCTGACGTGCTGTGTGGGAGGCGTGAGCACAGAGAATTGTAAAAGATGAATAAGGTGCTTGGATGGGAGGTGTCTGATGAATGTTTCTGTGCAGAAGAGCACAGCCCCACTCCTCCGATCCAGGGTCTGTCCCCTGTGGTTTGCCCCAGTGGTCTCCAGCCCCCTTCCCTTCCCCAAGGAGAGAGGGGGCTGTTGATAAAGTGAACCAGGATAGAGCATATCAGGGGATGATACAAAATCAGGGATTGGGGGCGGAGAGGTAACATACAAGCCAGTCAAACAACAAGGAAAATACTGATACAGAGAGTTATTCAGTGGGCTTGAAGCCCAGAGCCCGCTGGGCAAACCATGGCCCGTCAGGTAAGTCAAGGAAAGGAGACCCCTGTCCAAAGATCTGATCTTGCGACTGATGGTGACTGCGGCTTGAAAGGTGCTCAGGACCTGCCACCCGTGGGCCCCACAGCGCCTTTGGGGAGGAGAGCTGAGGAGCCCCTCCCTGTTATTCAGGGGAGAAGAGAGCTGCAGAGGGCTCGGGGGGCAGGTGAGCTGGTGGGGAACGGGTGGGGTGTCTGTTCCCTTCCCCTCACAGGGCTGGTGGGGGGGAGCTTCAGAGGGAGCCGCGCTCCTGCTGCCTCTGGGGCCGACAGCCGTGACTGGCGTCGCTCACGGGCTTATCTGGGCCTCTTGGCGCGACGCCTGAGGGGAGCGGAACTCTCGCCAAGGCGGGAAAATCTGGTTGGAGCCGGTTCCCCAACTGTCTCGGAATGTTCCAGAGGGGGAGGGGAAACCCCAGAATGGAGCCCAGGGTGGCAGAGGGGACCGACTCCATTTTGTTTTACATAAAATCGCTGTTTTAACATTAAGATCTTTAACAAATAGTCATAACCATGCCACACAATTATATACACATTCCGAACCAGCTACTAACAGAGGGGAGCAAGTCAGGGTCACTGGGCAGGTGCAGGCGCTATGCAAAAGGCCCATCCCCATCCCCTGGGGCTGGGGCATGGCGCTGAGGGGAAATATCTGACTCAGGGAGCACAGAGCTTCCGAAGGGGATTGTGTGTGTCCTGCAGGTCACAGGTTGTCACTGTCTCTCCGGCTTGGGACCCTGTTCCGTTCTGGGGCTCGTCCCATCCTCTCAGCAGGAAGGGGACAGACCCCCGTTCCCCCTCCTCCTCTAATGTCCTTGGTGGGGAGCAGGGTGTGGCTGTGAGGATACCCCCAGGTATCTCAGTGCTCGGAGCAGAGACGGGCTGAGTCCCTGGGCAGCCTCCTGTTTCTCTAGGAAGGAGCCTGGTTCTCAGAGAAGAGTCCCTTCTTCTGGCTCCTACCATGGGGGCTGGGCTGAGGGTCTCTCTCGTTAGGCCAGTCTGGGGCCTGTGATCAGTTCCCAACTGAGCCAGGCAGAGCTCTGACTCCAAGTCCCAGTTCCTTCCCCTGGCCCCAGGGGAGGAAGGGCCCCATGTTGCTTTGCTCTGAGTGCCCTGACTGAGGAGGGTCTGAGGAAAGGCCCAGCATTGCTTGGCAGTCACCACCCTGGCTGATTAGGGCCCAGTGGGATCCCATCGGGGGGCACGGGCTGGAAAACGGATCTTCCCATCTCTCCTTCCCAGCCCTCCCCAGTGTCCAGGGAAAATTGCCTCCCCCGCTCCTCGTTGGGCTCACCCCCGAGCTGTACTGCAACCTGCCCGTGTCTGTGGATCCTGCCAGCAGGTCCCAGCCTGGCAGCCAGCAGGTTTTCCAAGCCCTTGTTCAGAGCCCGTAAGGGATGGGAGAGCCAGGGGCTGCATCTGCCACAGGGCACACAGCAGGGCGAGGGCAGAGCCAGAGAGAAACGCCAGCGGGTCTCACTCTTGCTCCAACCAGCAGCCAACAAACTTTCCCAGCAGGGCCCGGGCCCGGGAATTAAGATGGAGGGAAATGTCCAATGGAAACCGTGTTCTGTTGGGAAACCCCACGAACATGAAACGAGTTTGTTTTGTGAAACCAAGAAAATCCAGTTGGATGAAAATTCTTTGCAAAAATGCCTCTCTGCAAAGCCAAAGCGTCTCCCGTTTGTCACCCTGCGTCCCAGCGTCTCCTCGCGCCCGGAGAGGAGACACTGACTCAGACACTAGACCAGGGGCTTCAGGCCGGGCTAAGGAGTCGCTCCCCTTACTCATGTACACACAGTAGAGCACCAGTAACATGGACTGTTCCAGGTGCTGCCCAGCAGGGCCCCGTTTATCCCATCGAATGTGGACGGGGCCAGATCAGCGCATCACTAATCCGGATTGGCAGGCGAATGGGGCGGAGCGAGGCTGCAGCGCCATCTCGTGGCCACAGGAGGCGTTTCCGGCTCCTGTCCCTGTGCCCTGGTTGGGGTGTTCACATGGAAAGCGGCACAATGGAAGGCTGGAAGAATAGGGCCCTACTGCCCCCCCCCAAGAGAGAGTAACCCCTCTCCAGGAAGGGGCTGTTGCGCTAGAGGGGTCCCAGAGAAGGGGCAGTCATATTGGAGGGGCTCCTGCAAAGGTGCTGTCACACTGGAGGGGGCCCCCCGAGAAGGGACTGTTGCTCTGAAGCGGGTTCCCCTGGGAACCGATGGGCCAAGTGTGGGTGCGACCTGTGGGCCCGTGAGGAGGCAAATTGGGTTTGTCCCCAAGGGAGGGGAGCACCTGGGTCGGGGACAGGTCCCTTCAGCTGAGCTTGCCCAGAGCTGCTCTTCTGTGGCTGGGTGCGGCTGGGGTGGCCCTGCGTTTGTGTTGTTGGAGGAGGCTTAAGAGCTTGGCTCAGCAAGGCAGGGCTAAGGGCTGCTGGGCCCAACCAGGCTCTGTGAACAGAAGGGGCTTGATTCTTAGCTGTTATATGGGACCCCTCCTCTAACCATTAGTCCCCACTCCCCTGCCAGAACCGGGATCAGAGTCAAACCTTCCTGGCCCCAGCTTCTTTCTGCCCATTAGCCGGTGGCTGCACAAATATAGCCTGTGTCACACCCCTCCCTAGGGTCCTGGCTGTTGTGCTCATAAGAAGCACAGGATATTTTCTGGGGAAAAGGCAATACACCACATTTATTGAGAATACAGTAGAAAAACACTTAGCATATGCTTTATAAAGACAAGCACCCCCCCCCCCCCCAAAGTCTTGTGGTTGCTTAAGGTTACCAGTCTGTTGCTCACATTAACTTACTGGCCAGGCAAGTTAAATGTGAGAGGGAGGAGCGAGGGCTTCTCTCGGTCCGGACCGACGCTCTGATGTTGACAAGATGAGTCCGGGAGATTTGTTCAGGATGCTCCATCTTTTATAGGACTTTTCTCCCATCAACTCTTAATCAATCACCATCCCTTCTGCTTAATATCTGTTTATCTGGGAGTTATTCTTTACTCTGACGTCAGTATGTTGGTGTCTCCTTCCCAGTGTTATTTCAAGGCTGTCTTGTTTGTAACAGAGCGCTTGCTTCTTAACACTCCAAGGCTGTCCATGTGGCCTCAGTCGGTCTGCTTTGTATTGGGCCCAATTTATGGTACCTTGACGCCTCTGAGTCTTCTCGCCCCCTCCCCTCTTCCACTGTCTGGACCCTGAAACTGTTGGACTTCCAAGTTGTTCTCTCTCCAAACACTGAAATTCCATTCACTCCCCCCTTCCCAGGAACTACACCATCATTTCACACATGGGAAAAGGGACACAATTGTTCATACGAAAGGTATCAATCTAATTCCTAATTCAAAGCTTCTATTAGTACAAACTTTTAATTCATTCATTATATTTTCTTTATAACACACTCCCTGTTCTAATTACTCCTGCGAGCAACAGTGTGATCACGCTGAGACACAAGGATCCTGCTGATCTCTAACTGTCTTGACATCAGATACAGACACAAGCAGTTTGCCAGACTGTTCTTCCCTGCTCCCCGGAGAAGTGCGGCCAGCAGTTATAATTGTTTAACATTCATTCTCACACTACCCATTAAGCATATTACATAAAACATTATAAAACATGACCACACACCCACTGGCAACTCGGGGGGCATGAGTAAGTCCCTGGGGGTATGTCTACACTAGCCCCCTAGTTCGAACTAGGGAGGCTAATGTAGGCATTCGAAGTTGCAAATGAAGCCCGGGATTTAAATATCCCGGGCTTCATTTGCATCTTCCCGGGCACCGCCATTTTTAAATGTCCCTTAGTCCGAACTCCGTGCCCGCGGCTACACGCGGCACGGAGTAGGTAGTTTGAATTAGAATCTCTAATGCGAAGTACCGTTACTCCTCGTGGAAGGTGTTCTCCATCGCACCAGTTCCTTGCATGGTGCCAGGGCTTGTATCACACGTGGGCAGGTTTGCAGGCTGAGCAGAAGGCTTTGAAGAGTCAAAGCCTCCAAGACCAGGAAATGCCACTTAGTGCTTCCCAGACACCCTTAACTCTGCCCCCTCATTCTCATGCCTTATGACACCTTTCTTAATTGCATGATCACAGATTAATTTTATTTATGTAAGTCACCAGCCCCTTGAATCAAGGAAGGAAAAAAAGAAAGAAATCCTCATGGAAATAATGGTCAGTCAAAGCCTGAATATCTGACCTGGTGGTCTCCTAGCCCCCAGCCTGGTGCGCCCTCCCCAGGACGAAGGAGACGCCCCTCCCTCCCCACCGAGACAAGGCCAAGCTGGAGCTGCAAGGCACCGGGCCAGGCTGACAGTTTCAGGGATTCTCGGTTTTGCAGAAACCTCTGATGACTTTGACGACACGAGATTTTGCCTGCAGATTAGCGACAAGGCAGGATGGAGGCAGGAAGAGATGAAATAGGGTCGGCTTCCTGTAGCTGAAAACACCAGCTCAGCTCCTTATCTGGGGCTGGGTGGGGCTGGGACCCAGGGTGCTGGTGGCGCCCCTCACTGCCCCATTTTGGGATCTCCTCTCACCATCCTCTTCCTCGGTGGGTATTGCAGACAGCCAGGGCGTGTGCCCGTGGGATGGAAGCTGAGGCATGTGTGCAAGGGGGCGGGAGTGGGTCTCTGCGGCTGGGTGTGGCAGCACCAGCTGCAGGGGAGGGGGTTATGGGGAAACCATAAGCTGAGCCTGATCTCCTGGGGGGGTCACTGCGTCACTCCCTGGGGGCCACGCTCACTGCCCCGTCACTCCAGTGACTCGCCCAGGTTCAGCCTATGGTGGCAGGAGGGGGGTATGATGGCAGTGTACAGGATGGTTCGGGGGCAGTGGCCGGGGCATCTTGCTTGGCCTGTAGCACCTGGCTGGTCCAGCTCGGCGTAGGTGAGTCCCTCGGCACTGGGGTCCGGATTCTAAGGCTGAGAGGGGAGAGAGTCACCGAGTGTGTCAAGTGAAACCTTTCCCCCCCCCCACAGACACACTGCAGCCCCCAGAGCTGCAGAAATCAGGGAAATCCCCCTCCCTCCACCAGCAGCACCTGCCCCCCGATACAATCCCACTGGCCCCTGCAAAGCTCAGACCAACACAAAGGTTTGGGGAGTGCAGGGTGTGTTTGAGGGGTGTAGGGCCAGGCTCTGACTGAGTTCTGGGACTCCAGCCCCCTCCTCACCCCCTAATACCACAGGGTGGGGATCCCCAGTGCTGAACCCAGCGCTGCTGTCTGTCCGTGGGGATGTAGGAGCCCAGGCAGGGCTGGGGGGCCAGTGTCAACATGGCCCCTAGTGGGACCTGAGCAGGCCCGTAAGAAAGGCCAAATTGGGTCAGACCAAAGGTCCATCTAGCCCCGTGTCCTGTCTGCCCACAGTGGCCAATGCCAGATGCCCCAGAGCGAGTGAACAGAAACTGGGAATCAACTAGTTATCCCTCCCCATCATCCATTTCCAGCCCCTGGCAAACAGAGGCCAGGACACCATCCCTGTCCAGCCTGGCTAATAGCCATCGATGGACCCAACCTCCATGGATTTCTCTAGCTCTTTTTTGAACCCTGTTAAAGTCCTGTGTGGAAGTAGGGAGTTTTGGGAGCTCAAAGGGGGCTGCATGCAGAAGGGGCGCTCAGTGCCCCGGGGTGCTACTGGTTAAATGCAACCCTGGTACCTGGATAGAGACAATGGCTGGGGAGGTGCTGTTGCTGCGGGATATTGGCAGCTCTGCTGGAAGATGATCAGGGCAGTGAGGGAGCAGGCAGAGCCCACTGGGGTGCAGGGCAGACTCAGACATGCTGGGCTGGGCGGGCCAGGCTGACAGGCCTGAGAGATCCTTTGATGCATTCAAAGCTCAATAAATCCCCCTGGTTTGTGCTGGCGGGGAGTCGCTCTGGTCTGGGGAACAGGGTTGCTCTACTCCCTCTGGGGGTGGAGGTCCTGGGGGTCCAGAGGGAGTGGACCCCCCCGAGGGGCTCACAGTGGAGGCAGGCGGCTGAAGGCCCTTAGAGGCACCATCCCGGAGGGGGAGGAGTGGACCCCCCAAGTGAGAGTGGGCCCCCCAAGAGAGACTGCTGCATTGGAGTGGACCCCCTGAGAAAGCGCTACCGCACTGGAAGAGGGGGGTCCTTCCCAGGGACCCCACTGCCACTGGACTGAAGTGGGCTCTCCGAGAAGGGGCTACCGCACTGGAGGGGAGGGGAGTCCTTCCCAGGGACCCACGAGCCAAGTGTGGGCACGACCTGTGAGCCATGACACTTCACAACATCCTCTGGCAAGGAGTTCCGCAGGTTGACTCTGCGCTGAATGAAGAAAAACTTCCTTTTGATTGTTTTAAACCTGCTACCTATTCATTTCATCTGGTGACACCTAGTTCTTAAGTTATGGGGACAAGTAAATAACTTTTCCATATTCACTTTCTCCATACTTATCAGGATTTTATAGACCTCTATCCTATCCCTTCTTAGTCTCTTTTTTTCTAAGCTGAAAAGTCTCAGTCTTTTTAATGTCTCTTCATATGGCCCCGTTCCAAACCCCATTTTTGTTGCCCTTTTCTGAACCTTTTCCAATGCCATATATCTTTTTTGAGATGAGGCAACCACATCTGTATGCAATATTTAAGATATGGGCATCCCATGGATTTATACAGAGGCAATAAGATGCTCGTTTTTCTGAATTATGAAAATGTGTTTTTTCAGTGTGTGGGGGTGCATTGGCATGAGATGGGAAGGTGGGGAGCAGGGGGGCACTTACCAGGACAACCTGCTGCTTCCTTGGGCCCACGAGGGCGTCTGGGTCCTGGGTCCAGCCCTCCACCCCTCCAGCAAGCCCTTTGCAGGCTGGCCTGCCTGCCCCCTGGCACACTGGGGTGGGGCAGGGTCACTAGCCCCATGGGGAAACTGAGGCAAAGGCAGGTCACCCCCAAACATGCAGAATGAGCCAGGGCTGCATCCTATACCGACATGCCCCGCAGGGGATACCCTGCCCCTCACGTCACCCCCTCATGTCAAACTTACACACTGTGACTGCAGCCTCGGATTCCCTGCAGGGAGAGAGAGAGAAACAGTAACAAAGCCCCTGGCTCTAATCACTAGGCTCCACTCCTCCCAGAGCCAGGAAGAAAACCCAGGAGACCTAAGGTAGGTAGATGGTGGGGTGGGGGGGAAGAACTAGGCTCTTACCTGCTCTACCTCAGTGCTGGTCCTAACCCTGAAGAGACATGAAGCAGAAGTGTCCATGAGTCGACGCAGGCCCCCCTGTGCCAGCCCTGCCCCTCCGCCCCACAGGGCTGCTGGGAGGAGAGTTGCCCATCCTGCTCTGCCAGGGGAGCCCCCACTGCTCCAGCCAGTGAGCCAGGGTACCCCAGAGACAGGCTCAGCCCTGCCCCCCTGCAGTCCCCCTGCACCATGACAGAGCCCCCCACCCCACACTGTGCAGCACAGCGCCTCCTAGCGTTGCCCATGGGTTCTGGGGCCAGCACTGAGAGCCAGGGGACAGCACCCCCTGCTGAGCCCCCTGCCCCACCCCTGGGTTCCTGGCCTGTCTCCCATCCAAGCCCTGCCCAGGTTTAACCCTTCCCTCGCTGGGGCACTCACAGGATCGGGTGCGTCTGCGGCGGAGGAAGGCCAGGAGGAGGAGGAGAAGGAGGAGAAGGATGAGGAGGCCGGCGGCACCCAGAATCACCCTCGTGACGATGGAGCCGCTCAGATTTGTTCCTGATCCACCTGGGAAGCAGCAGGAGGCCTTGAGTGGCTGGTTTGTTACCTGCTGCTCCATCCCCTGCCCCTCAAGCAATGGGGCTGGTGCAGGGGGAAGGAGCAGACGGGATTCTGGGTAGTAGTGGTCGGGAGGTTCACTGCCAATGGTAGGGGGCTGTCTTGGGGTGGACTGGATGGGAGAGGGGGATATACCACAGATGCCCTTTGAAGCCAGCTGGGCTCAGATCCTACAACCCAGATCCCTGGCTCCTGACCCTGTCCTGGGGAATTCTGCACAGGGATCATTGGAGTGGGATGGGGTTAGTGGGGGTGGGGCTTTTGGCTGGGGAGGGGCTTTGAAATTGGTGGGAGAATTGCGCCCTGCTGAAGCGATCAGTAGTGGAAGACATAACCGCGCTGTCTTTCCACTGGCCATCACTAGGTTCCCGAGTGAACAATGTGCGATAACCATTCTCAGAGCGTAGTTATTAACAGTTCACACTCATGCTGGAAGGGCATAACAAGTGGGGTTCCCCAGGGGTCTGTTTTGGGGGCGGTTCTGTTCAAAATCTTCATCGATGATTTAGATGATGGCATACGATTATTAGATGATGGTATGATTATTAAGTTTGAAGATGATATCAAGCTGGGAGGGGTTGCCAGTGCTTTGGAGGAGGGGTCATAATTCAAAATGATTTGGACAAACCGGAGAAATGGTGTGAGATAAATAGAATGAGGTTCAATAAGGACAAATGCAAAGTGCTCCACTTAGGAAGGAACAAGCCATTTCACACATACAGACTGGGAAGTGACTGTCTCGGAAGGAGTACCACAGAAGGGATCGAGGGGTCATAGTGGACCACAAGTTAAATATGAGTCAACAGTGTGACACTGTTACAAAAAAAAGCAAACGTGATTCTGGAGGCATTAACAGGAGTGTTGTGAGCAAGACACAAGGAGTCATTCTTCCGCTCTACTCTGCGCTGATTAGGCCTCAATTAGAGTATTGTGTCCAGTTCTGAGCACCACATTTCAGGAAAGATGTGGAGAAATTGGAGAAGGTCCAGAGAAGAGCAACCAAAATGATGAAAGGTCTAGACTAGAGAACATGAGCAACGAGGGAAGACTGAAATAATTGGGCATGTTTAGTTTAGAAAAGAGAAGACTGAGGGTATGTCTACACTACAGAGTTTTTTTCAGAAAAAAGGCCATTTTTCAAAAAAACTTCACTTACATCCACACTGCGATCGCATTCTTTCAAAAAAAATCAAAAGAACAAAGGGGTTTTTCTGACATTGGTAAACCTCTTTCTATGAGAAAGAAGCCTTTTTCCAAAAGAGCTCTTTGGGAAAAGGGCATGTGTGGACAGGGAAGAGGGAGTTCTTTTGAAAGAAGAGGGAAGAGGAAAAAGCCCAGGTGCCCTGGTGGCCACTCCGTCCATAGTAATCACAGCTTAAATGTGAGATAGTGTCCATTCAGTGTGGACGCTCTCTTTCAAAAAAGCAGATGATTTTTTCAATGCACTTTGGCAGTGTGGACGCTCTCTTTTGGAAGACTTTTTTGGAAGAGCTCTTCTGGAAAAACTTCTTCCAAAAGAAGCCTGCAGTCTAGACGTAGCCTGAGAGGGGACATGACAGTGGTTTTCAAGTTTCTAAAAGGGTGTTATAAGGAGGAGGGAGAAAAATTGTTCTCCTTGGCATCTGAGGACAGGACAAGCAGCAATGGGCTTACACTGCAGCAAGGGGAGGTTTAGGATGGACATCAGGAAAAACTTCCTGCCTGTCATGGTGGTTAAGCACTGGAATAAGTTGCCTAGAGGGATTGTGGAAGACAGACACCTTCCAGGGATGGTCTAGTCGGTGCTTGGTCCTGCCGGGAGGGCAGGGGACCGGACTTGATGACCTCTCGAGGTCCCTTCCCGTTCGAATGCTCTAGGAGTCCATGATTCATTGCAAATGGGCGGGTTCAAGTGTTAAACTTCATGTATATCTGGGTTGGAAGGTCACAGGGTCAAAGCCCTGCTTGGCAGCCCACCCCCCACCTCCCGCCCTGCGAAGGGGATCCTTGCTTCTCAGTCATTCCCCAGGATCTCTGCAGACTCAGGCAGACAGACAAGATACACGGGGCTGTTATCCCTGGCTCCCCATCTCCCCCCCTTCTCTCAAGGGGATACACATTGGGTTGTGCCCCATGCTGGGGGCTCTCTGCAGCCTGTTTGCCATTCAGCACCCTAGTCTGTGCAGGGGGAAGCTCTCTTGGGACTTGCCCCTGCCAAACCAATCTGGCACCTGCCCAATAACACCCCTCCCCCCCGTCATATGAAATGAGTCTGGGCAGGTCTCAGCCCAGACAGGGCATTCACTGGGGGGTGTCTGTTCCTATCCCACTCAGCAGCTGTTCATGGCTCCACCAGGGATCAGTTCCTTATGCAACATGAATCTGCTTCTAGGGGATTTCTTGCCCCCAACCACGGTACCTGGCCCCGTGCTGGCTGGCTGGGTCGGGGCTGCTGTAGTTTCCAGCAGAGTCAGATCGGTTCCCTCTGCAGAAGTAGAACCAGCATCTGTGGGGGAATGGGAGGGTGGGGGTGAGAAAGCTGGAGCCCTCGTGTCTGTGGCTATTTACCCAGAGACCCCCCCATTTGAAACTGGTGGCTCCTCCCCGGGCTGAGCCGCTTCCCTGGGGAGAGGACGGGACCCGGGGATTCGGGCCAGCTCCTCCCCCCGGGATCTCAGGACGGGGAGGATCGACCCAGCCAGACCCTCGGCCAGACACAGACCCTGCCTGGCGCCATGGAAACCGGAACCACAATCCCTAACGACTCGTGTCAATCACCAGGAGCCCTGTCCTGGGCCAGCTGCCCCGCGTGCTCGGTGCTGTACGGACATGGGACACACAGACGGTCCCTGCTGAGCCAGGGTCACGGCCCCCTGCAGTCCCTGTGGGCCGGTCTGGCCACGGTGTCCCTACTGTGGGGGAGGAGCCCGCTGGTCCCACAGAGCTCAGGGGAGCTTGGCTGCCCCACGGGCTGGGTCACACCCGGGCGCTAATTCCCCCAGCCCAGACTGGCTCTGAGCTCCCCAGGGGGGTTGGGAACCTCACGGGATTCAGCATTTGGGGCCCAGGTCTCATGCAGACACGGTCTGAGTCCGTCTGTCTGTCCCTCCCCAGACGTGCTCCCGTCCGGCCACCGCCCTGCGCTCCCGAGGCCCCACATCCCCACTGCCCCACGGCCGGGCGTCCCCAGGGTCTGTCCGTCCCCCCTAGACAGAAGAGCTGAGCCCGCCAGTTCTGTGCAGGGACCGGCCCCCTCCAAAGGCCTGAACGGCCCCAAGGGCGTCTGAGCGGGAGCCCTGTGCCCGGGGGATGAATTGCTCCATTTCTCCCACTCACCTTCTCCCTGCAGCACCTTCGTGGGTGGATCTGGCTGCTAGGGCCCAGCCAGGACCTGCACGGGGTGGTCACAGACCCCCCCCCAGGGCAACCGTCTCAATGGGTGCAGGGAGGTGGCAGGTTCAGGGGAGATGGGCTGTGCAGCGGGAGGGGGACGGGGCATGAGACAGACCCTGGCCCAGCCACCGTGTCCAGCCCTAGCCTGGAGTGTCAGCGATGGGGCGGGGCAGGGGCAGGGGCAGGGTCTGCGCTGGGATCCAGGGAACCACCTGAGATCTGTCCCTCTGGCCCCTGGCCACCTCCAGGGGCCAAGATCTCCCCTCACCCAAACGTCAGGGGCTGGGCACCCGCCTGCTGGGAGCCTGGGCCTGGCTGGGGGTGGGGCTGGAAGCTGTGGGGCTGGGAAGGTCTCCTCACCTGCTACAATGGTGTGCAGAGGATCGCTGGGCTCCCGGAAGAGGGATGATTCAATAAAGCTAAGAAACCTGTAGGTGTATTCCTGCAGTGCGCTGAAGTTGGGGAATGCGATCGCAGAGCCGGCAGGGTCTGTATAGGCCAGATACTTCTTAGCCTCGTCTTTTAGAGCAGGATCCTCATGCCCTGCTGCTCAGTCCAGCAGCAGATGCTGACATTTCCCCCCACAGGGATCACCCCTGCCCCCCAGGGCTGGTGGAGATGGAGGGTTTCGGGCGGGGCTCCTTTGGATGCACAAACTGGCATTAAGTGGGGGCGACAAACCACGGCCGCCTGCTTCCCCCTCAGCCCTTCTGGGGCCCAGCGGGTTCCCCCTCGCCCGGCCCTGGGTGCAGGCCCAGCCCCGCAGCCACAGCTGGGGTGAGACCCAGGAGGGGAAAGGAGATTTCCAGCCCCTGACTCCTGCAGCTCCCCAGGGTCAATGCAGCCCTGCCCCCGCGGGAGCCAGGGGGCAAATTGGGATCTACTCTGTGGGTTCCTGCCCCATCTTTGGGTCATTTGAGCAAGCAGCTCCCAGGTTGGGCCCTGAGACAAACACGTGTTACAAACCCCCGTGGGGCTCACATTTTCCTGCTCAGCCCGTGCTCACACGCTGGCTCTGCTCCCCTCAGCCGCTCTCAGGCACGGGGGATTCAGCTCGGCTCCTGCCTGGCACCGGCAGCCCCGTTGGGGCGGGATGTGGCCCAGGCTGTTCAGGGGGCGCTCAGAGCGCCGGGCCGAGCTGAGCCGGACCCATGAGCCAAGCAGGGACCCGCGTGTACTGCCAGCCGAGGGCTGAGAACAACGGAGCCACATAACCCTCCGTCTGCGTGTGCACTTCTCACCGCCTGGCCCTGCCGGAGCCACTCCCCAGGCTGCTGCCAGAGCCCCGGGCAGAGTTGGGGGGCGCTGCGGGGTGCCCTGACTCCATGTTTCCACCCATTGTGTTACCCATCCCTGCAATGAGCAGGGTGAGGTCTCAGCCTCTGGCTGTGGGAGGCAGCCCAGGTCTGGCAGGCTCATCCCTGGGGGACGGGTCTGCACCCCTCACTCCCCTCCCCACACGTTCCTCGTCCTTCATCTCCTAGTGCAGCATGAACCTGTTTCTAGGGTTGCCAGGGGATTTCCTGCCCTAAGCCCCGGTACCTGGCTCCACGCTGGCGGGCTGGGTCAGAGCTGAGGTAGTTGCCAGCAGAGTTGAGTTGGTTCCCCTTGTGGGAGCAGCGTCTATGGGGGAATGGGGGGGGGGGTGAGAAAGCTGGAGCCCTCGTGTCTGTGGCTACTTACCCAGAGACCCCCCCATCTGACACTGGCGGCTCCTCCCCAGGCTGAGCCGCTTCCCTGGGGAGAGGACGGGACCCAGGGATTCGGGCTGGCTCATCCCCCCGGGATCTCAGGACGGGGAGGATTGGCCCAGCCAGACCCTCGGCCAGACACAGACCCTGCCTGGCGCCATGGAAACCGGAACCACAATCCCTAACGACGCGTGCCAATGAGTGGGGTGAGGTCTCAGCCTCTGGCTGTGGGAGGCAGCCCAGGTCTGGCAGGCTCATCCCTGGGGGGGGAGGGTCTGAAGCTCTCACTCCCCCACCACCATGTCCCTCGTCCTTCACACACAAATTCCCCCTCTGTCCCGTTCCCCACAGATACTCACATGCCCAGGCCCTGCTCTGCCCGGCCAGCCAGCAGCCTGGAGAGGAGACAGGTCGTTAGGGACCAGAGCAAGTGGATCTCACAGATCTCAGATACCCGCCTTCCCCCTTGAATACTGTGATGGATCCCTCCCCCGATGCTGTAAGACATTGTCTTATGGATACAAATCTGCCTAACTCGAGAATGCTTTGGCAAAACACCCCATGTGACCTATGGATTGTCAGGTCCCCATCGGCTGGCGCTGCCTCTCTTATGTTGGTGCATGTATCACTCTTGTGTGTAAAGTTAGGACTGGAGTAGGGACTGGCTTAGGGTTGGGAATGTGCAAACAGAAGCCAGCAAGGGTGTTTCCCTCCATGTCTGGGTGACCAGCTTCCCTTGTCCTTAAGTCTAAGTAGTGGTTGGTCTAATGAAGACATGTGATCACCCAGATGGATAGGGTCTGACCAGGTAATTTTCCATGGAAGGCTGGAACATAGAAACAAAGAATTCCCGCCCCTTAGGAAATATATAGGGTGCAAAGTGTTTAGGCTCTTTGTCTTTGGCTGGCAGGACACTCCTGAGAGAACAAACCAGAGACCCCACGGGAAAAAGATCTTCCCTGGCTTGGAGCTTTGGCTGCAATAAGAACAGTTTGAGGGTAAGTTTGTAAGAAACTTTCATGTGTTAGAACTAGCCAGGCATTTTCTAGTCTCAGAGGGGCGGCCGTGTTAGTCTGCAACTTTAAAAACAGTGAATAGTCCAGTGGCACCTTATGGTATGTCTATACCAGTGTTTCTTAAAATCTGTTCCACGGTACTCCAGTTCCGCAGAGAACAGAATTCAAAACGGCCGCCCTTAAAAGGGCAGGCAACCTTTTTTTTCCCTTTCCCCCGACCCTTTTTCCCCCTGACCTTTTTTTTTGCTCAACCAAAAATCCTTAGTATTCTTCATAAAAAAAAATTATTGTTTGGTGTTCCTTGGTCTTAAAAAGTTTAAGAAATAGTGGTCTACACTGTGGCACTATTTTGGGATACCAGACGAATCCCGAAATAGCTATTCCACTTCTACTGAAGCAAATTTCAAAAAAGATTTTGAAATAACGGGCGGCTTAGTCCCACATCCCGGTCGCTCTCATTCCACGAGGGTTAAGGGGAATTTCGGGATAGCGAGTTATTTCGAGCTATGGGTGCTGTGTAGACGCATCCTTAGAGACTAACAAAAATATCCATAGCTTCATGCAGAAGCTCATAGGAAGAAGTGGGTTTTGCCTGTGAAAGCTCATGAAATGAGCTACTTTTAGATTTAGAAGGGTTTGCTTGTTTCCGGATTTGTGTGTGCAAAATAAAGTCACACGTCGCGAGTACCCAGATACCCAATTTTGCATAAGCTATCCTTCTACTTAAAGTAGCTGAATGCGCTACTTTTTACACCAAAATCTGCTGGGAGAAAGTTTTAAATAATTATTTGTGGGTTTCATCGGAAAAAAACTCATGACCATTATGAGCAGAGGTCGTAAGAAATAGTTGCTCACAAAATTAAAATTGAGTCTCCTCTTCAACTGTCAGTTTAGTGCAAAGAAAATGTTTACTGTTCCAAATCACAGAATCATTCCAGTGAGTTACGGAGAAAAGTAATGGAACCTGTAGGAGTTTCTGATTCAAATGTTCTAGGTATGGGAATTATTCAATAAAATGAATAATGTTGGAAGGTGAAATCCTACAAATGTAAAACTCTTCTTTGACTTCCCTTTTGCAAGCACATTAATAAAAAACTATTACATATTTCCTGAACTTTCCTATAAGCATAATCTACGCAAAATGACTTGGCCTGGCCATGGACAGGCCTTGCTTGCTAGTAAATACATATTTATTAGTCTCTAAGGGTGCGTCTACACAGCACCCTAAACTTGAAATAAGATACTCAATCTGCACTATGTAAATTGCGTATCTTGTTTCAAATCTATTTCAAAATATCTTATTTTGAAATTTGACTGGATGATTTATTTGGGGTCCTGATCCCACTCGGGGTCTGGGTTTCATGGGTACTGGGCCCAAAACTGCATTTTCCTCGGACCTGAAAAGATTCTGCTCCGGAGCGGGGCAGGAGGTGGTGTGTGATCTCAGCTCTGCACCTTGGCTGGGGAAGGTCAGGACATCTGGCCCAGCAGGACAGGGAGGTGAGGAGCCCCAGACAGCAAGGAGGCACCTGTCAGTGGCTTTGTCAGCACCCCAGGAAGCACCCCCACAAGGGGTCTTCTGTGACCACCCCCCTCATAGACACTTGCCTCAGCTCCCCTCCATGGTCCAATACCCTGGTCTCAGATCCCTGCACCCCCGCTCCCAGCACATGGGCCCACACTCTGGCTGTCTCCGATACTCACTGAGGAGGAGGATGGTGAGAGCAGATGCCATGAGGGGTCCCTCCACGCTGCCACTGAGCCCCTAATACGGAGCTCGGATGCTGGCTGCAGCGACAGGAAGGTGTCGATGTCTCGTCTCTTCCTGTGCCTGTTGTGCCTCGTCCCTAATTGGCAGGGGCAATCTAGGGCACTCGCCGTGAGCAAAGATCCCTGCACAGCCCAGGAAATTCTGGGACCCTCAGCCTGGCCAAGCTGGTCTGTGTGTCCACGGGGACGGGGCCAGGTCACTCTCCGAGTGCCGGGCAGCCTGGGGGAAGGTGCTGGAGACTGGGAGCCAGGAGACCACAGGGGCTGATGTGACAAAGTGGGGAGGGGGGGTTCAGAGGGGCTACATGTGAGGGAGGGGCACTTAGTGTCCCTGGATGTTACTGGCTTAATGAGGGGAGGAGGAGGGAGTTTGTTGTTACAGGGAGCAGCACAGAATGGGAGCCCCCAGCGACGGGTGCCCGGCAGACCCAGCTCGGGTGGAACAGCTGGGTCTGGCCAGTGGGAGG
Organism: Pelochelys cantorii; assembly: GCA_032595735.1. Classification (NCBI taxonomy): domain Eukaryota; kingdom Metazoa; phylum Chordata; order Testudines; family Trionychidae; genus Pelochelys; species Pelochelys cantorii. The sequence continues at coordinate 9,749,937 of CM064358.1, read as the reverse complement.
CCAACAGGCGGCAGAGGAGGGATGCTAAAAGGTGGTTACTTCCCTAATCAAATAGGCGCTGGATTTTCTGTCGCCTCGCTGATCCGTCGACAGCGGGGAGCGGGTGCGGCGCTCAGTTTGGCTCACACCGATGCACAGCGAAACTTCCCCTGCTGCGGCACTGCAGGGTGGAGCCCAGGGAAGCCGGCGCACCAAGTCGCTCTCTCGGCCCCTGCTCCATGGTGTCTGTTCCTGCATCTCACCGTGCTAGTGACTTTGCGCGCCGGCTTCCCTAGGTGTGACAGTGCAGAGCCGCAGCGTTGGGGAGAGCAACTCGTTGATCAGCTGATCGATAATTTCCTGCTTATCGATAAGTTGACTGTTCGATCAGACCAGTGGTCCCCGACCAGTCGATCGGGATCTACCGCTCAATCTTGGAGCCTCTGCCAGGGGATCCTGACTGGTTTGGCTGGGAAGCTCTCAAGCGCTGGCACTTCTGTTGCCCCTCCGGCCACAGTTCTGCTGCTCCTGCCTCTGCCTTGCAGCTGCCCCCCAGAGCCTCCTGCTTGCTGTGCAGAGTGTGGCAGGGAGAAGGGGGGGCGCTGATGTCAGGGTGTCTCCCCTCCCCCCACTCCTGTATCCCATCTCCACAGAGAAAGAAGGGGATGGAGGGAGCATGGCAACGCAAATCTCTGTCACTCTCACACCGTGTGTGTGTCCATCACTCTCCCACACACCCCCTGTCCTTCATTCCTCCTCTCCCGACCCAACACACACGTGGGGGGTTGTTGTTACTTTTCCTGCTTGCAAAGTGGGTTCCTTTTGGTTTCGGACTGCTCTGTGCGTTTCATCGTTTTCATTTCTCTAGCGCTTCAGTGTCATTCTTTGGGCAGTGAGCTCTAAACTGCCGAACCTGCCATGGCTGGAGTCATCAAACCTGTGACAATTGCTGCTCCTGGAGGTGGCTGGCATGTCCCTGCAGCCCCTGAGGGAGGCAGAGCAGGGGGTCTCCACATGCCGACCCCACTCCTGCAGCTCCCACTGATCAGTAACAGGGAACCATGGCCAGTAGAAGCTGTCGGCTCCGTGCCGGTAGATGAGGGGCAGCACATGGTGCCACGGAGCCATTGCTGTTCCTGCCAGCTGCTTTCAGGAGTGGTACAGGGCCGGGCCAGGAGTCAGCTGCCTTAACCCCACTGCCCCACCACCCAGAAACCGTGTCAGTTAAACGGTGCCCAGCCAGAAGCTGCTTCCTGAACCCCCGTCCCAGCCCTGAACCTCCTCCTGCCCCAGACGTGAGTCCCCCTGCACCCAAACTCCTTCCCAGAGCTTGCATCCTGAACCCCCTCCTGGACCCCAATCCCCAGCCCTGAGCTAAGCCCAGAGCCCCTCCCACACGCCAAACGCCTTGGCCCAAAACAAGGCCCTGCACCCTAACCCCGTACCCCAGCCTGGTGCAAGTGAGTGAGGAAAGGGGAAGTAGAGGGATGGAGCGAGCAGGGGGAGGCCTCAGAGAAGGGGCAGGAAGGAGCAGGGGAAGGGTATTTGGCTTTGAGGTGGATCTGACATTGCCCTTCCATTGAACAAGTGACCTTGTGGTTAAAAAGGTCGGGGGCCACTGGATTAGACTCCAACATCCCTGCTGCAGAGTGAGGCTCCCGGGGACCTGCCCAGCAGCTTCCAGCCAGTGAGGAACAAAGGCCGGAGGAGAGGGGAGGGGAGAAGAGGGGCCTGGTGACCTGGATAGACGACAAACGCCAGGGGAGGAGCTGCTGCAGGAGATATCGGAGGCTCGGCTGGAAGAAGGAGGCTGCTGGGCAGGGCACCAGTCCCCTCCCCCCCCCCCGCCCCACACCTCTTGCTGCCTCTGATACAGAGGCAGCGGGGGAGGAGGGGGGCTGTGTGTAGTCGTTTGGATTAACCGATAAGCCCAGGTAATTGTTTAAACGTCTATACGCTGCCGTCCCTATTCAAAGCTCAATAGACCTGCCTGCGTGACGCTGGCTGGGACTCGCTCTGGGCTGGAGAACAGGGCTGCGCCCTCCCCTCTGGGAGTGGGGCTCTGGGGGTCCAGAGCGAGGGGGCTCCCTGAGGGGCCCACGGCAGAGACAGGCTGAGGGCTCACAGAAGGCTGGTCCCAGAAGGCAGAGGGGCCCAAGCCCTGAGATTGGCCCCCCAGGAAGGGGCTGTCACACTGGAGGGGCCCCCTGAGAAGGGGCTGTCACCCTGAAGTGGGTTCCCCTGGGTGCTGACAGGCCAAGTGTGGGTGAGACCCATGGGCCTATGAAGAGGCAAACTGGGTTTGTCCCCAAGGGAGGGGAGTACCTGGGTTGGGGCAGGAGCCTGCCCAGAGCTGCTCTCGGCATCTGTATCGTTCTGCAGCTGGGGGGCCTTGCCTGTGCGTTGCTGGAGGAGGCTTAAGGGCCTGACAGGGCTAAGGGCAGCTGGGCCCAAACAGGAGGGACTCAGTTCTTAGCTGTTACATGGGAGGCCTGACTCTCAACCCCTCCCCTAACCATTAGTCCCCACTCCCCTGCCAGAACCGGGATCAGAGTCTGCCAAGACTAATCCCCACTCTGGCACAATGAATGCAGGAGTGGGGGCCTGCAAAAGTACCCCAAAACCTGATCTCCCCAGGCTTTGCTATAAAACTTCCCCCCAAAATCTTAAAAACTTAGATTTTGGGGATAAAAATCCATTGCTCCCTTAAGTGCTTTTGAACCCACAAACAGGGCTGGACACTTGAAAGCAACCCCAGGACACCCCAAGCTCTTTTCCCCAAAGAGCTTGAAAAAGAAAAGAGAAAATACCAAGTGCAGTCTGTGGTAGCTGCCCCCTAGTCAGAGCCCTGCAGATATCCACAGACAGATTTTCCAGGACACAGAAATGAACCCAAACCACGTTAATAAAAAAGAAAGAACTTTTCTTACCAAAACAATCCAACCGTTGCAAGCATAAATAAGGTGATTGGATGGAAAGAGTCACAAATTAATAAACACATGGGGGATTCCCATGGGCTCAGGACTTAGTTACAGAAGGGAGAAAAAACCCAATTTGTAACAGCACAGACATCAGATCCAAATTCCCAAAGCAGAAAACAATAAAACCTGACGGATTTCCCTGGACTTTGCCCTGCTTACAGATGGTGAAGAATCTTTTCTTGGAGAGAGACATGTCTTCTGTCTCCCTCAGTATCTAGAGCATGGGTTCTGAAACTGGGGGGCGTGCCGCCCTGGGGAGCCTGAAGAAATTCCTCGGGGAGCGCGAGGCAACCCAGCCTCCTCCCCCCACCAAGTTTTGCTGCCCTGTTCAGTTCCTTTTTTTTTGCTCAACAAGTTTTGCTGCTATTGGGGGACTCAGAGGGTTTTTCAAAAGTCAAAAAGGGGGGCATGATGCCAAAAAGTTTGGGAACCACTGATCTAGAGAGACAGCTGCCCAGAGCCAAAGGCGGGAAACCAAAAATTCCTTTGTCCCAGTTTGAAATTCCTACCTGCATCTCTGTTGGCCGACCACTCAGCTGGCTAGGGAGGGTTAACCCCTTAGCCACCAGGCCAGCACTCTGGGTTATGGCAGAGTCAAACCTGCCTGGCCCCCAGCTTCCTTATGACCACTAGCCAGTGGCTGCACAAACACAGCCTATGTCATGCCCCTCTCTAGGGGCCTGGCCACACACCCACTGGCAGCTCGGGCGGGGGGAGGGCCTCTATGGGGGGCATGGGTAGGTGGCTGGGTATCTCCCAGCTAGTGACCCATTGGGGGCACAGGATGGAATTTCTCCTGCTCCTGTTTTCTTTTGGACCTGCCTGATTTAATTCCCAGGCTGAGAAAAGACCCTTGGAACCAGGCATTACAGGGTAAAGCTGCCATCCCTGCTCAGCTGTGGCACAAGGGGCCGCAAACCCAGGAGTTCCTTATTTCATGGGGCCAGGGCCTGTGCCGCACATGGGCAGCTGAAGCCCTCCAGAACTAGGAAATCCCACTTCCTGTTTCCCAAACACCCTTAACTCTGCCCCTCACTAACATGCCTCATGACACCTTCCTTTAACTGCAGATTCATTGTATTTACATGAGTTACCAGCCACTTGAATCTAGAAAGAAAGAAAGGGGGAGGGGAATCTTCATGGAGAAGAATCAAAGCCACCAAAACCAGGAACTGCCACTTACTGTTTCCCAGACACCCTTAACTCTGTCCCCTCATTCACATGCCTTATGACACCTTCCTTAATTGCATGATCACGGATTAATTTTATTTACATAAGTCACCAGCCGCATGAATCAAGGAAGGAAAGAAGGAAAGAAAGAAAATCCTCATGGAAACAATGGTCAATCGAAGCCTGAATATCTGACCCGGTGGTCTCCTAGCCCCCTGCCTGGTGTGCCCTCCCCAGGATGAAGGAGACCCCCCTCCCTCCCCACCGAGACAAGGCCAAGCTGGAGCCGCAAGGCACCGGGCCAGGCTGACAGTTTCAGGGTTTCCTCGGTTTTGTAGAGACCTCTGATGATTTTGACGACTCGAGATTTTGCCTGCAGATTAGCAACAGCGCGGGATGGAGGCAGGAAGAGATGAAATACGGTCGGCTTCCTGCAGCTGAAAACACCAGCTCAGCTCCTTATCTGGGGCTGGGACCCAGGGTGCTGGTGGCGCCCCTCACTGCCCCATTTTGGGATCTCCTCTCACCGTCCTCTTCCTCGGTGGGTATTGCAAACAGCCAGGGCGTGTGACCATGGGATGGAAGCTGAGGCATGTGTCCAAGGGGGAGGGTGTGGGTCTGTGCGGCTGGGTGGGGCGGCACCAGCTTCTGGGGGGGTTATGGGGCGACCATAAGCTGAGCTTGTTCTCCTGGGGGGGTCACTGCATCACTCCCTGGGGGCAATGCTCCCTGCCCCGTCGTCTCAGTGACTCGCCCAGGTTCAGGCGATGGGGGTTGCGGCGGGGCGCCCTGACTTCTGCTGATAGTGGTGTACAGGACGGGCTCGGGGGCAGAAGCTGGGGTGTCCCGCTTGGCCTGCAGCGCCTGGCGATCCAGCTCAGTGTAGGTGAGTCCCTCGGCGCCGGGGTCGGGCTCCTGGGGCTAGGAGGGGAGAGAGTCACCGTGTGTGCCAACAGCAGCACACACACGCGCGCGCACACACACATACACTCAGGCACCCAGCCCTGACACCCAGAGCCCCACGGCAGAGATCAGGGAATGCCCCTCCCTGCCTTGGCACCTGCCCCCCACACAATCCCACTGGCCCCTGCAAAGCTCAGACACACACAAAGGTTTGGTGGGGAGGATTGGTGGGGAGGATTGGTGGGGCTCAGGGTGAGTTTGGGGGGCCTGGGCCAGGCTCTGACTCTCTGTCAGGGCTTGTGAGGAGGGGCACTTACCGGGACATCCTGCTGCTTTCCATGGCCCACGAGGGCATCTGTGGAACAGAGACACCCCCCTGGTGAGGGGCTGGGGCCACATCAGGTCCTGGGTCCAGCCCTGCAGCCCCTATGTGAGCCCTTCCCAAACTGGCCTGCATGCCCTCAGCACACCTGTGTGGGGCATGGTCCCTAGCCCCATGGGGAAACTGAGGCACAAAACAGGGCAGGGTTACCCTCAAACACTCAGAACAAGCCAGGGCTGTATCCCACATCAACATGCCCCCCAGGGGACACCCTGCCTCTCCCCTCCCCTCCCCTCTCCTCTCCTCTCTGCCCCATAGATGCCCCCTCTTGTCAAACTTACACACTGTAGTTGCAGGCTCCAATTCCCTGTAGGGAGAGAGCGAGAGAGAGACTGTGATAGAACCCAGGAGCCCTGGCTCCCAGCCCCTACCCCCCCCCCGGCTCTAACCACTAGGCCCCACTCCTCCCAGAGCCAGGGAGAGAAGCTAGGAGTCCTGAGGCTGGTAGATGGGGGGGGGGCAGAACTGGGGTCTCACCTGCTCTGCCTCGATGCTGGTTCCTCCCCTGCAGAGACACGAAGCAGAATAGTCCACGAGTCGACCCGGGTCCCCTGTGCCAGCCCTGCCCCTCTGCCCCACAGGGCAGCTGGGATGGGAGCCCCCCCCCCACACACACACTCTGTCAGGGGAACCCCCATCCCTCTCGCTGCTGAGAGACAGTCTGAGCCCTGCCCCGTGCTGCATAGCGCCCCCTACAGACCCCTTGTGCCCCACACCGACCCCCTCGGCACCTCCCACAGACACCCCACCCCCTCCACAGAGCCCCCTGCCCCACACTGTGCAGCACAGCGCCCCCTAGTGCTGCCCGGGGGCCATGGGACCAGCACTGAGAGCCAGGGGACAGCGCCCCCTGCTGAGCCCCCTGCCCCACCCTTGGGTTCCCGGCCTGTCTCCCCTCCAAACCCTGCCCCTTCCCAGCCCTGCTTAGCAGCAGGTTTAACCCTTCCCTCGCTGAGGCACTCACGGGCTCGGGTGCGTCTGCGGCAGAGGAAGGCCAGAAAGAGGAGGAGGAGGAGGAGGCCGGCGGCTCCCACGATCACCCCGGCGACGATGGCGCCACTCAGATCTGATCCCGATTCACCTGAGAAGCAGCAGGAGGCCGTGAGCGGCTGGTTCGTTACTTGCTGCCCCATCCCCTCCCCCTCCAGGACCCAAGCAACAGGGCTGGTGCAGGGGGAAGGAGCCGAGGGGACTCTGGACAGGAGTGGTTGGGACATTCACTGCCAATGGCAGGGGGCTGTCCTAGGGTGGGAGCGGGGGGATGTACCACAGAGGCTCTGTGAAGCCAGCTGGGCCCAGATCCCACAACCCAGACCCCTGGGCCCCACCCCTGTCTTGAGAATTCGGCACAAGGATCACTGCAGCAGGGGGATAGCAATGGGGAAGGGATTTTGGCTGGGAAGAGCCTTTGAGATTGTTGGGAGCACTGCGCCCTGCTGAAGGGATCAGTAGTGGAAGACAAAACACCGCTGTTGTCCCACTGGCCATCACTAGGTTCCAGAGTGAACGTAGTGCTGTGAATGGTGGGTTCAAATGTTAATTCCATGTCTCTCTGGGTTGGAAGGTTGCAGGGTCAACACCCTGCTGGGCTGCCCCCTGCGGAGGGGATCCCTGCTTCTCAGCCCTTCCCCAGGCTCTCTGCAGAGTCAGGCAGACAGATGGGATACACGGGACCGTTACCCCCGGCTCCCCATCCTTCGCTCCTCCCAGGGGGATATGCCCTGAGCTGTGCCCCACATGGCTGTCTCTGTGCGGCCCGTTTGCAGCTCAGCACCCTAGTCTGGGGGGCTTCTGGGTTGGGACTGTGCTGGGGGAACCTCTCTTGGGACCTGCCCAGCACCTCTCCAGTAACATTCCCCATCGGGCATAAAACGAGTCCAGGCAGGTCTCAACCCAGACCAGGCGTTCACTGCGGGGGGATCTGCCCCCGCCCCATCCAACAGCTGTTCATGGCTCCCCCATGGAGCGGTTCAACGTGCAGCATGAATCTATTTCGAGGGTTGCAAGGGGATTTCCTGCCCCCAGCCCCAGTACCTGGCTCGGTCTGGGCTGAGATAGTTCCACTGGTGGGAGTAGAACCAGCATCTGTCGGGGAGGGGGAAGGGGCTGAGGTAGTTCCCAGCGGAGTCGGGTGGGTTCCCTCTACAGAAGTAGAACCAGCATCTGTGAGGAATGGAGGGGTGGGGGTGAGGAAGCTGGAGCCCTCGTGTCTGTGGCTACTTACCCAGAGACCCCCCCCCCCCATCTGACACTGGCGGCTCCTTCCCGGGCTGAGCCGCTTCCCTGGGGAGAGGACAGGACCCGGGGATTCGGGCCGGCTCCTCCCCCCGGGATCTCAGGAAAGGGAGGATCGGCCCAGCCAGACCCTCGGCCAGACACAGACCCTGCCTGGCGCCACGGAAACCGGAACCACAATCCCTAACAACGCGTGTCAATCACCAGGAGCCCTGTCCTGGGCCAGCTGCCCCGCGTGCTTGGTGCTGTACGGACACAGGACACACGGACGGTCCCTGCCCAGCCAGGGCCACTGCCCCCTGGAGTCCCTGCGGGCCGGTCTGGGCGCGGTGTCCCTACTGCGGGGGAGGAGCCCCCGTCCCCACAGAGCTCAGGGGAGCTTGGCTGCCCCACGGGCTGGGTCACACCCGGGCGCTAATTCCCCCAGCCCAGACTGGCTCTGAGCTCCCCAGGGGGGTTGGGAACCTCACGGGTTTAGGCATTTGGGGCCCAGGTCTCATGCAGACACAGTTTGAGTCCGTCTGTCTGTCCCTCTCCAGACGAGCTCCCGTCCAGCCACCACCCTGCCCTCCTGGGGCCCCACATCCCCACTGCCCCACGGCCGGGCATCCCCAGGGTCTGTCCATCCCCCCTAGACAGAAGAGCTGAGCCCGCCAGTTCTGTGCAGGGACCAGCCCCCTCCAAAGGCCCGAATGGCCCCAAGAGCGTCTGAGCGGGAGCCCTGTGCCCGGGGGATGAATTGCTCCATTTCTCCTGCTCACCTTCTTCCTGCAGCGCCATCATGGGGGGATCTGTCTGCTGGGGCCCATCCAGGTCGGTTCCCTCTGTGGGATAGAAATGCACGTGGGCTGGGGTGGGGGAGGGACGGGACCCAGCACTTGGCAGGGGGGCGGTGAAGGGGCTGACACGGTGATAGCGACTGGGCCACTCGCCCCAGGACCCGGCGTTTGTTAAGGCTTCGGTGTCTGGGGGTGGGGGGTGAATTTAGCTCTGGGCTCCCCCCTGCCTGGGGTCCCTGGGTGCAGGGCAGAGTCTGGCTCTGAGCGTCGGCAGGGCAGGCGGCAATGCAGGCAAGGGGAGGCAGAGCCTTCCCAAATTGGTTACCCGCCCCGCTCACCGGGCAGTGATGGGGGTGGGGCCACAGCTCAGCAGCCCCCCCCCTTCCGATGGCCAGGAGGGATGCAGTTGGGGTGGGCGGGGCTTGGCTCCAGGGGCGGGGCCTCAGGCAGAAGGGGCAGGGCTGCGGCTGGCTTTCCCCAGCTGGGCTTTCCCCCGCTCATGAGTGACATGTTGGTGCAGAGACGCCGTCCCACGCACAGGTCCCGCTGGACGTGGGGCTGGGTGCTCGGTGGCCGAGCCGGGCCCCTCACCAGCCCCCACCCGCACCAGGGTTGCTGGACTCCCACCGGGTGCGGCTCCCAGTGGGTGACAGTAGCAGGTGGAGCTGCCTCTGCTGGCCCCGCTCGCTCTGGGGGTGCGAAATTCCACCCCAGCTGCATCCCTGCCCCCCTGCTGCCTGCCTGGCCCCCGCCTGGTACAGGACACACTGCAGCCCCCGGCGCTGACCCCCGCACCGGGCGCTCTCGGCTCCCCCAGGGCAACTCCTCCCATTGGGGCACAGGGAGGTGGCAGGTTCAGGGGAGCTGGGCTCTGCAGTGGGAGAAGGACGGGGCATGAGGCAGACCCCGGCCCGGCCGCCGCGCACATCCCCAGCCTGGAGTGTCAGTGACAGGGCAGGGGCAGGGTCTGCCCTGGGATCCCCAGAACCACCTGAGATCTGCCCCTCCGGCCCCCGGCCACCTCCAGGGGCCATGTCAGGGGCTGGGAACCCACCTGCTGGGAGCCTGGGACTGGCTGGAGGATGGGCTGGGAAAGGACCCCTCACCTGCCACCATGATCAGCGCACAGTCGCTGGGCTCTGAGAAGCCGCCTGTTCCGTAGCTGTAGCTGCCCCCTTCTCCCTACCAGGCACTGGGGGTGGGGAATTCAGCCGCAGAGCCAGCAGCCTCTTTGTGATTTGTACAGGGCCCAGCCCCATCCTTGGAGAGGGTGCTCAGTCCAGCACTGAATGGTGACATTTCCCCCCACGGGGATCAACCCCCCCCTCCCCCTGGGGCTGGCGGAGACGGAGGGTTTGGGGTACAGATCCTCTGGATGCACAAACAAACCGGCATTAAGTGGGGGTGACACAAACCTCAGCCACCTGCTTCCCCCTCTGCCCGTCTGGGGCCCAGCGGGTTCCCCCTCGCCCGGCCCTGGGTGCTGACCCGGCCCCACAGCCACAGCTGGGGTGAGCCATGAGGGAAAAGGAAATTTCCAGCCCCTGATTCCTCCAGCTCCCCAGGGTTCCTCCGGCCCTGCTCCCGTGGCAGCCAGGGGGCGAATTGGGATCTACCCTGCGGGTTCCAGCCCCACCTTTGAGCCGTCTGAGCAAGCGGTGGGGCACTGGGGGCCTGACTCGGTGTTTCCTGGGGGCAGGGGCTTCGGTGCAGGTGAATCCTCCCGCCATGGTGCCCATCCCTGCAATGAGCCGGGCGCGGTCTCAGCCTCTGGCTGTGGGAAGGAGCCCAGGTCCCTCGTCTTGCCTGGGGAAATTATCCTAGGTGCCCCGTGCCCCCCTGATACTCACCTCCCCACGCCCCGCTCTGCCCGGCCAGCCAGCAGCCTGGAAAGAGACGGGTCGTTAGGGGCCAGATCCCAGAGCAACCGGATCCCACAGATCTCAGCTCCCCCTTCCCCCATGGACACACGCCCTGGTCTCCAATCCACCCCAGCACATGGGCCCACACTCTGGCTGTCCCCAATACTCACTGAGGAAGAGGACGGTGAGAGCAGACGCCATGGCGGGGCGGTGAGGGGCCCCTCCGCACTGCCACCAACGCCCCAGTGCCCAGCGCCTATCAGCCCTAAATACGGAGCTCAGCTGGTGGATGCAGCGACAGGAAGGTGATGACATCTTGTCTCTTCCTGTGTCCTTCTCACCCTAATCTGCATGAGACATCTAGGGCAGTCGCAGTAAGCAGAAGTCTCTGCGCAAACCTTGGGACCGTCAGCCTGGCCAGGCCTCCTGCAGCCCCAGCTTGTGAGTGTTTCTGTGGGGGAGTGGGCATGACACCCTCCAATGCACCCTGGAAGCATGAGGAAGGTGCCCCAGGCTGGGAGCCAGGAGACCTCAGGCCATGTTCTTCCATCTTCCACGAATCACGATCTCCATGAAGACATCCCTCCCTCCCCACAGCTTTTCTTACCATCTGGGTTCAAGTAGTCGGTGACCCATGTAGGCAAAATTAATAGGTGATCATGCAAGTAAAGGATGGTATGTGAGCGAGGGGCAGAGTTAAGGGTGTTTGGGAATCAGTCACTGTGGTGTTTCCTGGTTCTGGAGGATTTCACTCTGCTGCCTTCCCTCCCAGCCTGCAAAGCTGCCCATGGGTGACACGAGCCCTGACACCATGCGAGGAGCGGACACGACGGGGAACGCCTGGGTCTGCGGCCCCTTGTGCCATAGCTGAGCAAGGATGGAGGCTTTACACTGTAACGCCTTGTTCTAGGGTCTTTTCTCAGGGTGTGAATTGAACAGACCAGGTCCAAAGGAAAATCAGAGGAAGAGAAATTCCATCCCAGGCCCCCAATGGGTCACCAGCCGGGAGAGACCCAGGGACCTTCCCAGGCCCCGCAGAGACCCTGCCCCTGGCTGAGGGAGACGCTGGGTGTGTAGCCAGGGCTCAGGTAACAGCTGGGAACCAAGCCCCATCTGTGGGCAGGCCAACGTGTCCTCAGCGGCAGCCAGTGGCAAAGGCTGATGTGAGTGAGACAGGCCATTGGCCGTGTCCAGACGGGGTGTCACAAGCGATATGGGGCCGTCGACAGCCCAGCCTCATCCCCCAGCCCTTGTCAGATTCTGCTCCCACAGCCTGTCCCACCTTGTGCCCCCCAGCCCATGTCCCCTCACGCCCCAGTCCCTCCCCCTTCTGCCCCATCCCATGTCCCCTCCCACACCCAGCCCCTTCCCCTTCTCCACACATATTACAGACACAAGGGAGTGTGTGAAAGGGTTGGAACAACAAACCCAGGGGGAAGCCGAGGGCGCAGGCTGCAAGGGGCAGCAAAGCTACCGGCCGACTCGCACACTTCACCGGCCTTGCTCGGGCACGGGAGTAATTTGTGTTGTGTGGGGCAGAAACACAGCCTTTTTCAGCTCCAGGCTTTGCACTGAAGAATGTGGAGCTAGCGATCGGACAGCAGGTGTCCGCAGCTCAGGGCCACCTGCGTAATGTATAGAGATGTTACGCGGTATCCATTGTAAAGAAAAGAGGACCACGAACGTTCTTGCCCTCCAAGGACCTTTATCAGCTCGTGTTTGTATAGACACCCAAAGGTCAAGAAAATATTGTTCCCTGAACACTTTGAATGTCTCTGTTAGGGGACAGAACATGAAGCCAAGACCATCCTGCATCACTCTCTTTAATTCAACCACTTCCCTCTAAAGCATTGATTTCCAATACCTTCGGCGCCTGGTGGCGCATGCGACCTCAATATCGGCGCACAAGGCGAAACTCACTTGGCTCCTGGATGGCAAAGCTGAGAGGGACACTGGTCTCAGCCCCCCAAGGGGCAGCAGTTTGCCCCCGGGAGAGTATCTTCTCTGCAGGCTGGATCCAGGCTCCCGGGGGTGCAGAGAGACGGCAGGTTAGAGGGGCCCCTGTCGCTCTGGGCCCAGCCCCTGAGGGGAGCACGGGGCACAGACGGGGGGGGTCACCTCACCTAGGGCACCCCCCTCAGGCGGCTGCAATAGGCCTCGGCCAGGATCAGCCCCAGGGTGAGCAGGACCCTGGCGCCCAGTCCCAGGCGGGCGATGTTGCCGTGGGTGAAATCGGGACCCTCCGGAGGGGCTGCTGCGGGGGGAAGGGGAGAGTTACTCGGTGGCTGGGATGGGGAGATCGGCAGCTGGCGCAGACCCAGAAATGGAGCCACCAAGTCCTGTCCGGCAGGTCCAGCCTGGCCCCTCTCTGGGCATCTCCCAGGTATCATGGCTCTGGGGTCTCCCTGGGGCCAGACTCCTCAGGGAGGGCAGAGTCTGGCTGCCCTGGGGTGCCTTGGTGGGTGACCTGTCCCCGAGCCCCCCAGTGACCCCTCTGTGCTCCCCACAGGTACCTCTGCCCAGCCTGTCTACCCTGCTGGGCGCCCATCCCCAGGGCGTCATGGCTGCTGCCAGACACAGCCAGGCTGTGATTCCCCTGCAGCTCCGGTACCTGGCCGTGTGCTGCCCAGGAGGGTGGGAGCCGGCGCCGCTCCGGGCTGGGTTAGGTCGGTACCCCCTGCAGGAATAGAACCAGCGTCTGTCGGGGAGTTTGCTCCCCTCCTGCCAGCCCCTGACTCAGCACCCGGCCTCAGGGCCATTCCCAGCGAGGCAGCAGGGGCAGGGGGGGTTAGTGTCTGGGGAGTGGGGACCCTTCCCTGGCTGGGTGGGGGACTCACTCCCCCCTGGAGTCCCTGCAGGCCGGTCTGGGCACGGTGTCCCTACTGCAGGGGAGGAGCCCCCTGTCCCCACAGAGCTCAGGGGAGCTTGGCTGCCCCACGGGCTGGGTCACACCCGGGTGCTAATCCCCCAGCCCAGACTGGCTCTGAGCTCCCCAGGGGGGTTGGGAACCACACGAGATTCAGCATTTGGGGCCCAGGTCTCCTGCAGACATGGTCTGAGTCCGTCTGTCTGTCCCTCCCCAGACGTGCTTCCGTCCGGCCACCGCCCTGCACTCCCGGGGCCCCACATCCCCACTGCCCCACGGCCGGGCGTCCCCAGGGTCTGTCCATCCCCCCTAGACAGAAGAGCTGAGCCCGCCAGTTCTGTGCAGGGACCATGCCCGGGGCAGCGAGGGCAACCTGTGCATGCCATGATGCGGCGGGAGGAGGGGGGGCAGTGAGAGCGTGGGTGGCAGACTGAGGACAGCGGTTTCTGTGGTGTTATTGAGCATGCTCACTACAAGCCGAGCACCAAGTTGGGGGGAAGCAATTCCTTTGCCCCTCCCTCCTTGCCCTACATAATCTTGATCCTGGGGCTACTAAGCCGCTGGAAAACTCTGCCTTTTTAGCAGGCAACGTAGCCGTTAGCAGGAGCACTGTGTCTAACGCCTATAGAAAATAAAATAAATAAAATAACTATTAGACCCCCTCAGCTCTGACACTAACATGTTCTGGCCTCTTGTGGCAAGTCACTTAAGGGACACTAGTTTGCCTTCAAATATTAATGTCTAGTCTTACTTAGTGACTGACTCTGGCGGGGCGGAGTGGGAGAGAGAGAAAGAGAGAGAGAGACACACACACACACCCCCCACAGCAGGACTCCTGGGCTCTCTCTCAGCTCTGTAAGGGGAGTGGGGCCTAGTGGGTTACAGCAGGGGGCAGATACATTTCTGCTCTATGTAAGAATATCAGAACGGCCGGACTGGGTCAGACCAAAGGTCCATCTAGCCCAGTGTCCTGTCTGCCGACAGTGGCCAATGCCAGGGAATAAACAGAAGAGGCAATCATCATAATCCATCCTGTCACCCTCCCAGCTTCTGTCAGATGCCAGGGACACCATCCCTGCCCAATCTGGCTTGTAGCCATTGATGGACTTATGATGGACCTCCTTGAACTTATTTTATTCTTATTGGAACCCTGTTATGGTTTGGACCTTTCCACCATCCCCTGGCAAGGAGTTCCACAGGTTAATTGTGAAAAAAATAATGTATTTTGTTTGTTTTACAGCTGCTGCCTATAAATGTAATGGGGTCGGCTTCTTGCATAATGTGAGCAAAGGAATGAAGAACTTTTCCTTATTCCCTTTTTCCACACCGTTCATGATTTCCTAGACTTCTAACACATCCCCAATGACTGGCCACCGGCACGGGCGACGGCTGCCTCCAAGCCTCAGCTTCTAGGGAGCCCTGTGTCCCTATAGCTCCACCTGCCCTGTAGGGCCCGGAGCTTTCCCCAGGGCGCCCCATGGTGCAGGCTCCGCATCCCACTGCCACTAGCCATTTCTGCCACCCCCAGATGGAGGCCATAGCACTGCCCCTCCCCCAGCCCGATGCCGTGGCGGGCCCGTCCAGACGCGCTGGGGCCACTCAGTGGGGCCAGCTCAGACGGGTTCGGCTGCTCTGGTCCCTCCGGCTCCATTCCGACGATGCAGCGTCATCGTGACCCCACTGCCCCTCCCCCATGCTGGCACTGCCAGGCTTGAGTGGGGTATGATGGGGGGGGGGTCACTTCAGCTAGTCCCGCCCTTCCTCCAGCTGTGGGCAGCCTTGTTCAGGATCGGGGCCACGCCCGGCAGGACCCCGGCAGCCAGGGCCAGACGGACGATGTTGCCCCGGGTGTAATCTGGGGGTGACAGAAAGGGAAGGGGGTTGGTGCCGTCAGACCCACTGGGCCCCTCCTGCCCCCCACAACAGGAAGCCGCGACAGCTCCCTATCCCCATCTGTAACAATCTGGCTTTTCAGTAGCCATGCTGGAAGGCCTGTGCTAGGCCTGAACCAAAGCCGCCGTCTGCAGCCAGGCTGAAGAGCAGCAGCCATTACTGTAAGGTCTGGCGTCACATCCTCACCGTTCCATCTAAATTGTGTCACACCAGGCTGTGAGGAGGGACCTTGCCCTGATCGCTCCCCCCCTGTCCCCAGATAACGAAACAGATCTCAAGATGGGTAAAGACATTTGTGCGTAACACCATTCTGTCTGGCAAGAAACTGCTTATCAATAGCGGCTGTTGTGACTGTGTGATCTGGGTCTGGTTTGTCAATGACTTGCTTACCCGCATACTGCTTCAAAGACATTTTCACACCAGACTTGAAAGAGAAACCTCTGAACTGTCATTCATGCTTAAATTTGACACTTTATGCTGGGGTCTTAACAAAGACGCTAATTACCTTACCCATTACAAAGATAGCTTCCCCAATTATCACCTTTAATATCATTAGCTCACAGACATTTACCTCCCCCCCCCCTTATTCCCCCTCTGTTCTGAAATTTGATTTGTCCTTTTTATATGTGTTCACTTTTTTTGATTGTATGCTTTGGTATATCTGGTCATGCCTATTTTCTTCCACAATTTGATCTGAGGAAGTGGGTCTGGCCCATGAAAGCTCATCACCTAATAAACCATCTGGTTAGTCTTTAAAGTGCTACATAGTCCTGTTTTTTGGTTTGTCACTGTTTCTGTCTGCTGTATAATTAATTTTGCTAGGTGTAAATCAATTAAGGTGGTGGGGGATGATTGGGTAGGTAATTTTGTTATGATTGGTTAGCAAAATTATACTAACATAATTGGTTAAGGTATAGCTAAGCAAGACTCAGGTTTCATTATACAAACTGGGGTTCAAGAAGGAAAATGCGGGGAAGATCATGAGGAGTAACAGAAGGAAAAAAAGGCTGGAAGAAGACCAGGAGGAGGGGGGAAGATCTGGAAAAGAAGAACTCACCTCTGAGACACAGCCTAAGACCAGAGAGACTGATATTGCTTGGCCAACAGGGGAAGGCCGCCTGCCTTTATCAGGACTGGTGAGCATGAACCTGTGTGCTTAGCATGGGCATTCTGCTTGTTTGGGAATTGTCAATAAACAGAGGATAAGGACATTACTGTGTGAGGCTCTTTCAAGTGGCTAAAGATCCTGACAACTCGCAGGTTGTTACACCCTGAGCCCTAGGAATTGGGTAAGGGTGGGTGTGTAAATTCACAGGGTTGCGCCTTGAGCCCTAGGGACTGGGTAAAGGTGTGTGTGTCCCTACAGTGTGGAAGGGATAAAGAAATTTGTGCAGAGAACACATCCCCCACCCCGTCTGCCTCTGTGTGAACCCCTCAGTCCATCCCACTGTGGGGAGCCCCTCCCCGTGGTGTCTGGCCCCACATGCCCCCAGTGACTCCAGCCTCTCTCCCCATCCAGCCCCCGCCCTGCGTGTCTTCACCGAGGGAGGGGGCTTCTGGGACAGAACCAGCCCATTTCATAGGCTGAGGGGTCCCCTCCCCTGCCCCCCAATACCTCCTCGCTGCCCGGGCCTGGGACTGGCAGGGAGTGACCGGGAGATGGTGATCTGGGACCCTCACCTCTCACCACCAGGTGTAATAGGAGCAGCTGTAGCCCCCCTGCGTCTTCCCATCCGGCGCTGGCCATGGGGAACTCGGCCACGTGCCCCACGGGGGCCACGCGCCCCCAGTAGCCTCCGTCTTTGTAGAGAAGGAAGGTGGCGTTCTGGGGCCCATCCCTGAAGATGGTAGCGGCTGCCCCCGGGCGGACGCTGTGATGGCGCATCGGGGCTCCCCCGACTCCTGCACCCCCCTAATGACACGAACAGACTCCACCACCCAGTAGAATCGAGGGAGTTTATTGCTTCTCCAGGATACAGCACAGCATAGATGTCATCTGGTTACAGGGCAGGTCTAGGATGCCTCAGCCCCCCTTGAGATGGGGGAGACTGGGCCCCTAGATCCCAGCCCCCTTGCTTAGGCTGCTTCCTCCATGATACCAGACAGAAACTGCCCAACTTCCCACCCTGCCCCCCAGCCAGGGGCTGCCCTCCGCCTTCCTCCCTTTGTTCCTCTCCCTGGGAGGTAACCAGTAGAACAGGTTACCTACCTGACCCATCAGCTGCTCTGCTGGGCCGTGGTGCAGACAGCAGCCAGTGGGGGTCACCCACAGCCCAGCCTAGCAACCAGCAAGGTACCAACACTACGTCACAGACGCCCCTGGTGGGGCTGATGGAGATGGAGGGCCGGGGCAGAGTGGGCTCTGGGAGCAGAATGAGACAGGCCATGAGACGCAGACCCCGGGCGGGGAGGGGCCGTAGGCTGGGGGGCGTCTCTCAGATCCCTCTCCCTGTCCGTGGGAAGAGCCCCACACGGAGTCCTGGGTTTGCAGGGGCTGGGGATGAGCCCTGGATTCAGAGTTTGAGGGAGGGGCCGGCTGGGCAGCCCCTGGGCCCCGACCCCTCTGCACCCCCAAGATGGGCAGCATCCCCTTGGGAAAGGCCCCTGCTCTGCAGCTCCCTCTGACAACAGGGTCTCCCCTCCCCCAGGCTCAAGTCTCCCCCGTAGATGAAGCTCCCCCCCAGTTACTCGGTCCCTGCTCCCCAGCTGGGCGTCCCCTCTCCTGGCTTCACAACCCCCATCATTAGGTTCCAGAGTAAACAGTGTGACACTCTGAATGGCTGGGTTCAAGTGTTAACTCCCTGACTATCTGGGTTGGGAAGTTCCAGGTTAACATCCCACTGCGCAGCTTTCATATGAAGGGGGAGCCCTACTTCTGTGGGGGCCAGAGCCTAGGGCAGAGCCTGGCTCTGAGGGTCCCTTGGGTGCAGAGCCCCACACCGCCAAGGGCCCAGAGGGTCCCTGGGTTGTGACGGGTTCAGATCTCCAGCCTGGTGCAGGAAGAACCTCACATCCCCACCCGGCCCCTGGCACCGGATGGTGACGTCTGCCCCTGGAGCGGTGACCCCAGCGGGGCTCAGAGAGACGGAGGGTCTGGGCAAGCTGGGATCTGCGCACTGGAGACAGGCAGTGAGAGCCAGACCCAGGGCGCTGGGTGCACACGCTGGACCTGCCCAGCCAGGGCTCCATGGCTGGTTTCCGCTCCCTCAGAGCTGGGCCGGATGCTGCAGGCCGGTCCCAGCCAAATAACAGCCCCCAGCTCTGGGGCTACTCCAGGGGGACGGCTCCATCCTCTGGCCTGGCCACAGTTGGGGGCAACCTCCTCTGGGCAGGGGACAGAACTTCCCCAGGACCCTGGGGCCCCCCAAAATTCCCCCTTCTGGCTCCAAATCCAGGCGGCCCGTCTCTGGGTGGACGTGGGGCTGGGAGCTCAGAGGCCGAGCTGGGCCCCTCACCTGCTCCACGGTTGCTGGACTCCCACCAGGTGCGGCTCCCAGTGGGTGACAGTAGCAGGTGGAGATGCCTCTGCCGGCCCCGCTCGCTCTGGGGTGGGAAATTCTGTCCCAGCTGAGCCCCCACCCAGTCCTGCTGTCTGCCTGGCCCCCGCCTGGTACAGGACACGCTGCAGCCCCCGGCGCTGACCCCCACACCGGACAGTCACGGCTCCCCCAGGCAGTCCCCACATTGGGGTACAGGGAGGTGGGGGGTTCAGGGGAGCTGGGCTCTGCAGTGGGAAGGAGACGGGGAGTAAGACAGACCCCGGCCCAGCCACCGCGCCCATCCCCAGCCTGGAGTGTCAGCAACGGGGCAGGGGCAGGGTCTGCCTTGGGATCCCCAGAACCACCTGAGAGCTGCCCCTCCGGCCCCCGGCCACCTCCAGGGGCCAAGATCTCCCCTCACCCAAACGTCAGGAGCTGGGCACCCACCTGCTGGGAGCCTGGGGTCTGGGCTGGAAAGGTCCTCACCTGCCACCCTGATCTGCACAGGGGCACTGAGCTCCGAGAAGCCGCCTGTTCAATTGCTATAACGGCAGGTGTAGCTGCCCCCGTCTCCCTGCCGGGCGCTGGGGGCGGGGAATTCTGCCGCAGAGCCAGCAGCCTCTGCTCCCCCCAGCCGCTCTCAGGCACGGGGGATTTAGCTTGGCTCCTGCCCGGCACTGGTGGCCCCGTTGGGGCAGGATGTGGCCCAGGCTGTCCAAGGGGTGCTCAGAGCACTGGGCCGGCCTGAGCTGGACCCGTGAGCCAAGCAGGGACCCACATGTGCCTCCAGCTGAGGGCTGAGAACAACGGAGCCACTCTCCCAACCTGTCTGTGTCTCTGTGCGGAGGAGGCCCTGGCGCCCTGCCTGCACCCTGCAGCCTGGGGGAGGTGCACCAGGCTGGGAGCCAGGAGACCATAGGGGCCGGTCTTCGGTTTTCTGCTGACAACTTGTTCCCACGCAGATTCTGCTTCCTCCCGGCTTCCTCCCTTACATTCCGGGACCAAACAGTTGGGGTGCGTAAGAGTTGAATAAGGGGTCTGGGGGGTGGGGTACAGCATGGGCCGGCCCTGTCCCTATTGATTCACAGACATGCTTCCCCCTTTCCCGCTCGCTTGGGGTAGAGACGCACGTGGCTTCACCAAGCGTGTAAGTTGAAAGGAACCCTCTGTGGGTATCTCCCCACCCCCTCCTCCGCTCCAGAATGCACAGTCCTGGTCACATCTCCTAACCCTTCTACGGGGCTGATTTCAGGAGTATTCTGATGTGAGACCTGCTTGCTTCAGCTAAAACGCGGTAAACACGGGCGGATATAATTATATTCATCACATGGTTATCGTGATGCATTAAATGGGTGTTCACATTAGTGAATTAGGGTTTAAAGGGTGATGTAATTGATACATGTATTTACATAGTAACTAAGATTAAAAGTTGTACCTGTGGTTAATTGGTTGCTAACTTGGACCAGGGCTTTGGGGGTCAGAGGCAGGATATCTGCAATAAAGGACCCATCCACTTCTAGGTCCCCTCTTCTTTTCTCACACAAACCTGTTTGGTGTGCACTGTAGATAAAATTACTACACAATCATGCAGCTAAAGGAGGGTATCTTAAGGCATGTAAATGAGGGGGAAAGTTAAGGGTGTTTGGAAAACAGTACAGCGGCATTTCCTGGTGCTGGAGGATTTCACTCTGCTGCCTTCCTTCCCAGTCTGCAAAGCTGCCCATGTGCAACATGAGCCCTGGCACCGTGTGAGGAGCGGTCGCAATGGGAAATGCCTGGGTCTGCGGCCTCTTGAGCCATAGCTGAGCGGGGATGGCGGCTTTACACTGTAACGCCTGGTTCTAAGGGTCTTTTCTCAGGGTGTAAATTGAACAGACCAGGTCCAAAGGAAAATCAGAGGAAGAGAAATTCCATCCCAGGCCCCCAGTGGGTCACCAGCCGGGGGAGACCCAGGGACCTTCCCAGGCCCCGCAGAGACCCTGCCCCCGGCTGAGGGAGACGCTGCCCGTGGGTGTGTGGCCAGGACAGAACCAAGCCCCATCTGTGGGCAGGCCCCGGTCAGCCCTGCGCCGGGATGTCCTGCACACGGACCGACGTGTCCTCGGTGGGAGCCGGTGGCAAAGCAAACGGCCCGTTGTGCCCGGCGCCCGGCTGGGCTGATGTGAGTGGGACAGGCCATTGGCCGTGTCCAGACGGGGTGTCCCGAGCGATACGGGGCCGTCAGCAGCACAGCCTCCCCCCCCCAGCCCTTGTCGGATTCTGCTCCCCCAGCCCCTCCCCCTTTGTGCCCCCCAGCCCATGTCCCCTCACACCCCAGCCCCTCCCCTTCTACCCCATGCCATATCCCCTCACAGCGGAGCCCCTCCCCCTTCTGCCCCATCCCTTGTCCCCTCACCCCACAGCTCCTCCCCCTTCTCCCATCCGATTTCCCCTCACTCTCCAGCCCCTCCCCTTCTGCCCCATCCCATGTCCCCTCACCTCTCCCAGCCCCTCTCTCTGAGCCTCCATCCCATGTCCCCTCACTCCTCCAGCCCCTTCCCCTTTCTACCCCCATCCCATATCCCCTCACACCCTCAGCCCCTCCGACCTTGGGGGCAGCCTGTCTCCCCTCACACCCCTATTCCCCATCCCAGCCCCTCTGCCTCAGCTCCACCCTGACACCCTCAACCTCCTTCCGTCAAACTCCCGCCCAGCCAGCTCCCCCCAAACGCCCGCTATGGGGGGGGCCAGCGGAGCCAGCAGTGAAATCGCTCTGCACCCTTGTGTGTTCATGGAGGTGCAATCCACAGGGTGACCAGATGTCCCGTTTTAAAGGGACAGCTCCGAATGTGAGCTCTTCAATTATCCCTTCTCTGCTCCCTCCCCTCCCATCCGTTCTGGGGGGTCCTGCTGCCGGCCGGATCCGTGCTCACAGCCCCTCACTGCAGCCGGGCTGGGGCGCTTCCCACCCACCCGCCTCCTCTCTCGTTGGTTAACCGGTCAGGCCCTGCATCGAACCCGTCACCGATTCAAGGCGATTTTACATCCCTCCTACCAACAACGTGTTTTATCAGGGAAACGCGGCCCCTGGCCTGAGGCGCCGGGAGCCCCCGGCATTCGCCCGCCTGGCTGGGCCAAGCTGCCTGCCAGCAGGAGGCGAGGGGTTCGTCTGGGGAATGCCCCCCAAATCAAACAGCCTGGCGCCCCTCCCAGCAGGGTGCAGGTCTCTACATGCTGACGCCTCTTCCCCCCCCCCCCCCCGGAGATATTTCATATTGCTGGCAGAGAAGGGCCTAACCGAGGTCTAGCCCACAAAAAGGGGAAGGAAGTGACCATCTGTCTCCGTGCACGTTCCGGACACAGGGGAGTGTTTGAAAGGGTTGGAAAAACAAACCCGGGGGAAGCCGAGGGCGCGGGCTGCAAGGGGCAGCAAAGCTACCGGCTGACTCGCGCACTTCACCGGCCTTGCTCGGCACCGGAGTAATTTGTGTTGTGGGGGGCAGACAGTGGAAATGGCCAGGCATCGGGGGGGGTCATTGCTCTGGGGTGCAGGGCGGTTCAGGATGCAGGCTGCCCCGAGAGGAATGGAACTGGGTGCTGCTCCTAGTTCCTGCGTTAGCGTCGATCCCGCGGTACACTGTCCTGTGAATCGACAACCCTTCTGTTTTACCTGCTGGCTGATAGCCACATCTGGCTGCAGATGGAGGTGCGGGGCCCAGTGGATCCCCCCCCACCCCATGACACCTCCCTCACTGTAGCAGGTTGGGGGCCAGGTGAGAAGCACCTCTCTGGACATTGCAGTTCCAGCAGGCACAGCCAGGGGAGGGGGGCATGTGCCAGTTCTCCTGCCCCCCCAGCCGGAGTGAGGAACGCAGCAAACTGGGCACTTTCCCCTCGCGCCCTGACAAAGGGGAACCATCAACAATGACCCTGTATGAATGCAGGGTGGGGGGAGAAGAGCTTCAGCCCCTGCACTGCCCTCCCTAAAGGGTGCCTGGGGGGTGGAAGGCTTGAGCAGGGGGCAGCCAGCCCCTTTCACCTCTCTGGTGATTCTCTCTCTTTTCTGTATGGTTTTATGAGCAACAACCCTCTTCCAGGCACCTCCCCTTTTCCTGGCACAGCCAAACCCCAACCTTGCTTTACGCTATGATCAGAGGAAGCTGCATGTGGTGATTCCAGCTCTTACCATTTAGGAGGAGTTCTTGAGCCAGCAGCTAAACCTCAACTTCTAAAGCCTCCCTTGGCAATTTATTCCAGTGTTTCACCACCCTGACAGGAAAATCTTCCCAATTTCCAACCTAAACCTTCCCTACTGCAATTTAAGCCCATTGCTTTCTGTCCTCATATAACCACTACTGGGGGGATTTGAACCTGGGACTTTTAGAGCACAGTATAGGAGTGTGGATAGCCTGAGCTATAAAGCCAGCTGCTGTTCAGCTTTGGCTGTAGTGCTCCCTGGTTCTGGGGCTGTAAGTGGGGCAGTGAACCACACTAGGGCTGCGTCTAGACTGGCAAGATTTTGCGCAAAAGCAGCCACTTTTGCGCAAAAACTTGCCAGCTGTCTACACTGGCCACTTGAATTTGCACAAGAGCACTGACGTTCTAATGTAAGAAATCAGTGCTTCTTGCGCAAATACTTTGACGCTCCCGTTTGGGCAAAAGTCCTTTTGCGCAAAAGGGCCAGTGTAGACAGCTCAGATTTGTTTTGCGCAAAAAAGCCCCGATGGCTAAAATGGCGATCGGGGCTTTCTTGCGCACAACCACGTCTAGATTGGCACGGATGCTTTTCCACAAAAAGTGCTTTTGCGGAAAAGCGTCCGTGCCAATCTAGATGCTCTTTTCCGCAAATGCTTTTAACGGAAAAACTTTTCCGTTAAAAGCATTTGCGGAAAATCATGCCAGTCTAGACGCAGCCTAGGTGTGCGGGTTGCACTATCATCGGAGAAGAACCATTTCTCTCCCTCCTTCTTGGAACAGCTTTGAAAATGGCTAGTATGTCCCTTCTCAGTCTGCTCTTCTCTACCGAAACAAACCCAACCTTTCAGTCTTCCCTCACAGGTCATCTCTTCTAGACCTTTCATCATTTCTGGTGCTCTTCTCTGGACCCTCTCCACAGTCTTTTTGGAAACCCAGAGGGGACATTGTGTTTCAAGCTCTGTTTTACTTCTACAGCAAACCACACCGATGGAGTTCAAAGCAGCAGTCTCCTGAACACCGTTTTCCTCCCCCTCCTTCTGCCCACCAAAATAAATCCAGGTATTTACCCAGAAATTAACTAATACTTTTTTGCCCCCGGTCATTACCAGTTTTAATTGTTACAGTAATAAACACTGATGAATTCTCAGAAATAAATAAATAAAATAAAATCCCAAAAGGCCCTGAGCACCCCCGACAAGGGCTAGAAGGAGGGGCAGCCCTTCCCCTCCATGTTTTGTGCACTGAGGAAGACTCATTTCTCACACCCCAAGTTCAGGTCATGGATTTCTGCTCCCCCACTTCTACCGTGTCCTGGGGGTGTACCACCCCAACCCTTGAATTCTATCCGGCAGCCAGCTGATTTGAGTTAAACCCTCTTTCTCTCTCATCAACGCCCCCCACCCGCCCCCGCTCCGTCCCGGCATTTATTAGTCCAGGTTCTCGTGCAGCTGCCGGAACGTCTCACTCACTTCCCGTGGCTGAACCCACAGCGAGAGGACTCCGTTATCCCAGCCGGCCTCGCGTGGGGAGATTTGGGGGCAGGGCAGAAGGGAGCACTGGGGGTTGGTACAATAGCAGTACAAGGTGGGGAGGGTGAGGGAGAAAGGGGGGAGAGAACAGGGGCCGGGGCCCTGCTGCAGAGCGAGGAGGGGGACAGACCCCTGGGGCAGTAAGTTCCATTATTCCAGTGCCAGGGCCAGATGCAGCATCCTTGATCCCCACTGCCAGCCCCGGGCAGAGACCAGCCCGGCTGGGCCAGCGAGTGGGACCTGGCACGCCCCAGGGGCTGCTCCAAGAGAGCAAGGCCGGATCCGGGCTCCTGGGGGCGCAGAGAGACGGCGGGTTAGAAGGGCCCCTGTCGCCCTGGGCCCAGCCCCTGAGGGGGAGCACGGGGCATAGATGGGCGGGGGGGGTCACCTCACCTAGGGCGCCCCCTTCTGGTGGCTGAAATAGGCCTCAGCCAGGATCAGCCCCAGGATGAGCAGGACCAAGGAGCCCAGTCCCAGGCAGGCGATGTTGCCGTGGGTGAAATCCAGGCGCCCTGGGGGGGGGGCTGCTGCGGGGGGAAGGGGAGAGTCACTCGGTGGCTGGGACGGGGAGATCGGCAGCTGGCGCAGCCCCGGAAATGGAGCCACCGAGTCCTGTCCGGCAGGTCCAGCCTGGCCCTTCTCTGGGGGGTCTCCCAGGTATCAAGGCTCTGGGGTCTCCCTGGGGCCGGACTCCTCAGGGGAGGCTGCGTCCAGCTGCCCCTGGGGTGCCTGGGTGGATGACTTGTCCCCTGAGTCCCCCAGTTCCCTCTGTGACCCCTCTGTGCTCCCCACAGGCACCTCTGCCCAGCCTGACTACTCAGCTGGGAACCCATCCCCAGGGCGTCACGGCTGCTGCCAGACACAGCCAGGCCCTGCACGTGGGGGGAGGCTGGGAACGTCACCCGCTGCCCCCACACACAGCGGTACCCAGGCCCAGCAAGAGGCAGCAGAACCTCTATGGGGGTGGGGGGATCCCCTGAGAACCCAGTGGGGGGAGGGCAAGGAGAGGGAATTGTGCACTGCCCGGGCGGGTGTGAGCTGGCGCTGTGCCAGGCTGGGTCGGGTCGGTTCCCCCTGCGGGAATAGAACCAACGTCGGTCGGAGATATTGGTCCCCTCCCCCCAGCCGAGCCCTCAGCAGCCGGCCTCTCAGCCATTCCCCACGAGCCAGCAGGGGCAGGGGGGCTTTAGGGGCTGGGGAGCTGGCTGGGTGGGGTGCTCACGCCCCCATTCTCTGCAGCAGGGGCAGGCTGGGAGGTGCCACTCAGCCCTGGAGTCCCTGCGGTCTATGGGTCTTTCCCCCCCCACCCAGCAGCTGTTCATGGCTCCCCCTGGGGGCGGCTCCTCCTGCAGCATGAACCTGTTTCTGGGTGTGGCTGGGGGGGGATTTCCCCATCCCCAGCCTGGGTGCTTGGCCCAGGGAGACCCTAATGACTCGTTAAATGCCTAGAGCCCTGTCCTGGGCCAGCTGCCCCGCGTGCTCGGTGCTGTATCGGACACAGGACACATGGATGGTCCCTGCCCAGCCGGGGCAACTCCCCCCTGGAGTCCCTGCGGGCCGGTCTGGGCGCGGTGTCCCTACTGCAGGGGAGGAGCCCCCTGTCCCCACAGAGCTCAGGGGAGCTTGGCTGCCCCACGGGCTGGGTCACACCCGGGCGCTAATTCCCCCAGCCCAGACTGGCTCTGAGCTCCCCAGGGGGGTTGGGAACCTCACGGGATTCGGCATTTGGGGCCCAGGTCTCACGCAGACATGGTTTGAGTCCGTCTGTCTGTCCCTCCCCAGACGAGCTCCCATCCGGCCACCACCCTGCCCTCCTGGGTCCCCACATCCCCACGGCCGGGCATCCCCAGGGCCTGTCCATCCCCCCTGACAGAAGAGCTGAGCCCACCAGTTCTGTGCAGGGACCAGCCCCCTCCAAAGGCCTGAACGGCCCCGAGGGTGTCTGAATGGGAGCCCTGTTCCTGGGGGATGAATTGCTCCATTTCTCCCACTCACCTTCTCCCTGCAGTGCCGTCGTGGGGGATCTGTCTGCTGGACCCCAGCTGGGTCGGTTCCCTCTGTGGGATTGAAGGGAGCGTTGGGTGGGGTGAGGGAGGGACGGGACCGAGCACCTGGCCCCAGTGGGGAGGGGCTGACATGCCGGGGCCGCTCGCCCCATGACCCAGTGTTTGTTACGGCGTCAGTTGTCTGGGCTGCAAAGTGAATTCCCCATTCATACGAGGGGAAATGGGGGCACAGGCAGGTTTAGTGACACCCCAAAGTCTCCTGGGGGCAGGGTCCCCCCTTCATGAGCCCCCAAACTCATGGGCTGGGAGCCCCCCAGGGAGACCGTCCCGCTCCCTGGCCAGGTGTCCCCTCAGCTGGGCCCAGAGAACCGCTGGGGGTCTGGCAGGCTGTAGGGCTGGGAGCGGGGGTGCCAGGCCGGGCCCCCCACCTGCTACAAAGACCCACGCGGTGTCACTGGGCTCCGACCAGTCGGGCGGCTCCGATGTGGGGTGGGATCGGCAGCTGTAGCTCCCTGTGTCTCCCCGCCCGGCGCTGGGGATGGTGAATTCACCCCCGGCCCCAGCAATGTCCAGCTCCCGGGTTCCGATTCCATCTTATACAGCCGCAGCCTCCTACCCCGGCACCGACACTGACAGCGGATGGTGACGGCTGCCCCCACAGCGGCCCCCCCCCCCCCACTGGGGCTGACGGAGATGGAGGGTCTGGGCGCAGGGAGCTCTGTGTTCACACACAGACAGGAGTGAGCTGGGCAGGCCCAACCCCTCCCCGTGTGTCTGTGACCGGCCCCTTGCGCCCAGCCCCAGGGACAGCGCCGGGGTCACAGACACCTCCCTGCACCCACTGGCTGTTAGTCCTGGGGCAATTTGGACAGCCCAGGCCAGTCCTGGAGGGTTGGCAGCCCCAGAACATGCAGAATTCAGTTAACGTGAAAGAACAGGTTAGGCGCTATTTAGAAAAGCTGGACATACACAAATCCATGGGTCCGGATTTAATACATCCGAGGGTACTGAGGGAGTTGGCAGATGTCATTGCAGAGCCTTTGGCCATTGTCTTAGAAAACTCGTGGAGATTGGGAGAGATCCTGGAGGATTGGGAAAAGGCAAACGTAGTGCCCATCTTTAAAAAAGGGAAGAAGGACAATCCAGGGAACTACAGACCACTCAGCCTTACCTCAGTCCCCGGAAAAATCATGGAGGGGATCCTCAACAAATCCATTCTGAAGCACTTGGAAGAGGGGAAAGTGAACAAGACTAGTCAACATGGATTCACCAAGGGCAAGTCCTGTCTGACCAACCTGATTGGCTTCTATGATGAGGTAACTGGCTCTGTGGATATGGGGAAGTCAGTGGATGTGATCTACCTTGACTTTAGCAAAGCTTTTGATACGATCTCCCACAATATTCTTGCAGCAAGTTAAGGGAGTAGGGATGGGAGAAATGGACTGTAAGGTGGATAGAAATCTGGCTAGATTGTCAGGCCCAACGTGTAGTGATCAACGGCTCTATGTCTGGCTGGCGGTCGGTTTCTAGCGGAGTGCCCCAAGATTCGGTTCTAGGACCAGTTTTGTTCAACATCTTTATTAATGACCTGGGTGAGGTCATTAGACCCCCAGCAGGTTTGTGGATGACGCTAAGCTAAGGGGAGAGATAGATATGCTGGAGGGCAGGAATAGGGTCCAGAGTGACCTAGACACATTGAAGGATTGGGCCAAAAGAAATTGGATGAGGTTCAATAAGGACAAGTGCAGAGTCCTGCACTTGGGACGGAAGATCCCAAGAATTGTTACAGGTTGGGGACCGACTGGCTAAGTAGCAGTTTGACAGAAAAGTACCCGGGGATGACAGTGGATGAAAAGCTGGATATGAGCCAACAGTGTGCCCTTGTGGCCAAGAAGGCTAATGGCATATTAGGGTGCATTAAGAGGAGCATTGCCAGCAGACCTAGAGAAGTCGTTATTTCCCTTTTTCGGCACTGGTGAGGCCACACTTGGAGTATTGCATCCAGTTCTGGGGCCCCCACTACGGAAAGGATGTGGACACATTGGACAGAGTCCAGCGGAGGGCGACCAGAATGATTAGGGGGCTGGCGCACATGACGTGTGAGGAGAGGCTGAGGGATCTGGGCTTGTTTAGTCTGCAGAAGAGAAGAATGAGGGGGGATTTGAGAGCAACCCTGAAGGAACTGCTATCGAAGAGGATGGAGAGAGGCTGTTCTCAGCGGGGGCAGATGGCAGAACAAGGAGGAATGGTCTCAAGTTACAGTGGGGGAGGTCTGGGTTGGACATTAGGAAAAACTCTTTCCCTGGGGGGAGGGGGAAGCACTGGGATGGGGTCCCTAGGGAGGGGGTGGAATCTCCATCCCTAGAGGTTTTTAAGTCCCGGCTTGACAAAGCCCCGGCTGGGCTGATTGAGTTGGGGTTGGTCCCGCTTTGGGCAGGGGGCTGGACTCGGTGACTCCTGAGGTCTCTGCCAGCCCTGGGATTCTAGGAGTTTGGTTTTACCCCGCAGAAAATACAGGTTGGCCCAGCGGTGCTGCAGTTCCGCCTTTCCCCGCCAGAGGCCGCTATGGCACCAGAGCAGCCGGGAGCCGGCAGCTCCGCGGGCCTTTCCGCGCCCTCTGGTGGCGAGAGGCGGCACTGCAGCACTTCTGTTTTTGCGGGGGGGCCGGGGGGGGGATTTCCAGGCCTGCCCAGGGCTGCAGAATTTCCCCGGGAGCACAAGTCCAAAGTAGCACCCTGACTGCACCTGCCCATGGAGCCAGGCTGGGGCAGTTACGCCTGGCTGAATGAGAGAGGCCTGGAGTAAACCAATGTCTGCATGGGGGGGCTTCCTAAGTTCCTAACAACCCCCCCCCCCACACACACACGAATCCTTCTCCCACCCACCCCACCCCTTGCCCTCCAGGAGCTATAACTGCCCAGGGTGGGGGGAGTGTATTCAGGGCTGGGGATGGCTGGGCAGCCCCTGGACCTGACTCTTGTGTGTCCCCAAAGGAGGACAAGTCTGGGGGAGCAGCCCCTTGGGAAAGACCCTCTGATCTGCAGCTCCGCCCAGGGCAGGATCCCTGCCTCCTTCAGCCCTGAATCTGCAGTGGCTGCTGCGGCCGCTTGGCTGGAGAGCCCCCCAGCGGCTTGGTGCACGCTCCCTGTCCAGGCAAGGACACAGTCCACCTCTGAGCATCCCATCAGGACCAAGGTCTGGCCGGGTGTTGGGCAGGGGTGGGGATGCAGAGCCGGGCCCCTCACCTGCTACCACCAGCTCCACAGGGTCGCTGGGCCGGGACCCGACGGCCGGGTCCCACGGGGTGCGGTAATAGCAGCGGTAGCTCCCTGCGTCCTGCCAGCTCACGTTGTGGATGGGAAACCCGGCCACGTCCCTTGCGGGCTCCACCTCCTGCAGCGCGTGCAGGGTCCCCTCTTTGTACAGCAGGAACCTCATGTTCTGGGGCCCGCCCCAACACTGGACGGTCATGGCCTCCCCTGGGGCGACCCCCCCGCTGGGGCGCAGGGAGATGGAGGGTTTGGGGTAGTAGGTCTCTGCAGTGGGAAAGGGACAGGCCGTGAGACAGACCCTGGCACGGTCACGGCGCCCGCCCCCTCCTGGGCTGACGGCAGCGCCTGGTCCGAGCGCCCCCTTGGGGCAGACCCCCCCCAACGCAGGGCGGGGGCGCCGGGCCGGGCCCCTCACCTGCCACACTGATGTGTACGGTGTCGGAGACGTACGCCCAGTGGAACAGTCACCATCCGGCACGGGACTCGCAGCTGTAGCTCCCTGCGTCTTCCCGCCTGGCGCTGCGGATGGTGAATTCTCCCCCGTCCCCGGCTGGATACAGCTCCCGGAATTCGACTCCGTCTTTATACAGAAATAAACGGCCCCCGCACCGGCACCGGCAGCGGATGGTGAGGGCTCCCCCCGGGGCGATCACCTCGCCGGGGCTGGCGGAGATGGAGACTCGGGGCTCTGCGTTCACACAGAAATAGGAGTGAGCTGGAGAGACCCCAACCCCTCCCGTGTGTCTGTGACCGGCCCCTAGCGCCCAGGCCCAGGGACAGCGCTGGGGTCACAGACACCTCCCTGCCCCCACAGGGGCCCTGCGGGCTGGGGTCTGATCTCAGCCCCCCGGGTCAATCCGGAGTCACCCCCGACTGCCCTGACAAGGAGCTTGAACTGAGGTTTGGGGGAAGGTTCCGCTCTCCTGCCCCCGCTTCACAATCAAGTCTCCCCAGCCCCAGAGATACTCACCTCCCTGCGCCCCGCTCTGCCCCACCAGCCAGCAGCCTGGAGAGGAGACGGGTCATTAGGGGCCAGAACCCTGAGCAAGTGGATCCCACACCAGGGCCCTGTGTGTGTGTGAACGCTGTGAGCGGAGAAGGGAGACGGGCTTTGCAAGCTGCCCTGACCCAGCACAGGCACCCCGTGAGGTTCCCCCCCGCCTGCCGCCGCCACTTACAGTGCTCAGAGCAGCACATGGCCCCGCAGCCGGCCGCTCTGAGCGGGGTGGGGCAGGCAGGAAGCCTCAGGGACTGGCTGGTAAGCGCCTCCCAGCCAGAGCCTGCTCCTGGAATCCCAGCCCTTCCCTCCCTCCAGCCCTCTGCCCCTCCCTCTTGCACCTACACCCCTTCCCACACATGGGCCCCCAATCCTCTACCCCCACCTCCCTCTGGCATCCAGCCTCCATCCCAGACCTGCACCTGCTACTAATGTCATGGCAGAGTGCGGCCCTTGGCATCTCACCAAGGTCTTGGAGTGGCCCCATCAAGTATGATTGTCCACCCCTGTCCTACACCCTGGTCTCAGATCCCTCCCCCCCCCCATAGACACACGCCCTGGTCTCAGATCCCCCCCATGGGAACACGCCCTGGTCTCCATTCCCCGCTTTGGGCGCACACCCTGGTCTCAGATCCCCCCCATGGGAACATGCCCTGGTCTCCATTCCCTGCTTTGGGCGCACACCCTGGTCTCAGATCCCCCCCATGGGAACACGCTCTGGGTATCTCCAATACTCACCGAGGAAGAGGACGCTGAGAGCAGATGCCATGATGGGCAGTGAGGGTCCCCTCAGTGCTGCCACCAACGCCCTGGTGCTCAGCTCCACCGAGCCCTGAATGAGGAACTCGGCTGGTGGCTGCACCTCCAGGAAGCCGGGGATGGCTCATTCCTTCCTGAATCCCACACTTGTCTCTAATTTGCCGGCCAAATCTGTTGGGGGCAAAATAAGTAGCAGTCCCCATGACACGCAGGAAGCCCTGGGACTTCCAGCCTGGCCCCGCATCACGTAGCTCGTAGCTTCGCCGAGTCTCTGTGGGGAGGGGGGAGAGCTCACGCTCTGCGTGCCCTGCAGACTCGGGGCAGGTGGGCCGGGAGCCAGGAGACCTCAGGGTCTGGTCTCCAATATTCCCCTGGTCACTAGCTCCGTGCAGATCCCCTTCCCCTGTGACATGTCGGGTTCAAGCAGCTGGCGACCTGTGACATCACTGGGTTCTGATGGGAACACACAAACTGTTGTTGCACCCACTGTTCCACGTTTGCGATGACTCTTGTGCTAAGTGGGTCGTGTGAGGCGTCTCTCGGAAGCTCGCGATTCGCCAGTTCTGTGTACACAGCTCATGTGCATCTATCAGCTTTGGACTTGAAGTTAGGAGTCTTGGCTCTGTACTTGTATGTCAGATGTTAGCTCCTGGGAGATGGTCACCGGGCATCGCCCACCTAGTGTGAAAGGGCGGCTGGCCACGTGACGAGCAGCACTTGACTGACAATGCACCTCAGGTGCCACCAGTCCACATTGGAGGAACTTTGCTGTGAACGTTCCTATGCAACAAGAGAGAAAGTTCTTGGAGTCATCGTGGACAGTTCTCTGAAAACATCTACGCAGTGTGCAGCGGCGGTCAAAAAAGCAAACAGGATGTTAGGAATCATTAAGAATCATTGCCTCTATATAAAACGATGGTACTCCCACATCTTGAATCCTGTGCGTACAGATGTGGTCGCCTCATCTCAAAAAAAGATCTCTTGGCATTGGAAAAGGTTCAGAAAAGGGCAACAAAAATGAGGAGGGGTTGGAACGGGTCCCATGTGAAGAGAGATTAAAAAGACTGGGACTTTTCATCTTAGAAAAGAGACGACAAAGGAGGGATAGGAGAGAGATCTATAAAATCATGGCTGGTGTGGACAAAGCAAAGAAGGAAAAGTTATTTACTTGTTCTCGTGACATAAGAACTAGGGGTCACCAGATGAAATGAATAGGCAGCAGGTTTAAAGCAAACAAAAGGAAGTTTTTCTTAACGCAGAGCACAGTCAACCTGTGGGACTCCTTGCCAGAGGATGTGGTGAAGACCAGGACTTTAACAGGGTTCAAAAAGAGCTAGATAGATTCATGGCAGTTAGGTCAATCAATGGTGTCCCTAGCCTCTGTTTGTCTGGAAATGGATGACAGGAGAAGGATCAGTTGATGATTCCCTATTGTGTTCCCTCCCTCTGGGGCATCTGGCATTAGCCACTGTAGGCAGACAGGACACTGGGCTGGATGGACCTTTGGTGGGCTGACTCAGTCTGGCCGTTCTTATGTTCTTATGCTTTACAGAGGAGGACCCCCAGTCTTGGGCTGTAAGTAGCCCTGTCTTTAAGCAATTCACACTGACTTTACCCTCCCAGCAGTCCCCCCACAAACCCACAATATTGCATGACCCATATAGGAACATAGATCATGCAATTAAAGGATGATGGGCAGAGTTAAGGGTGATCAAGAAATTGCAACTGCAGCATTTCCTGGTGCTGGAGGATTTGACTCTGCTCACTCTGCAAACCTGCCCATGTGTGACATGAGCCGTGGCACCATGCGAGACTCATGCACTGGGAGATTCTCTTCTCCGCACAGCCACATGCAAGCTCCTGGGGGCAGAGACAGATGACGGGTCAGAGGGGCCCATATCACCCCAGCCCCAGCCCCTGGGGGAGTAGCATAGAAGGGAGGGTCACCTGCTCTAGGACACCACCCCTGATGTGGCTATAGACTTAACCAGAGTCAGCCCTAGAGGGAGCAGGAAACTCAGGAAACTTTAGTAAGCTCAGAGAGCTGGTAGGTAAGGGCCCATGGGAAGCAAGACTGAGAGGAAAAACAACTGAAGAGAGCTGGCAGTTTTTCAAAGGGACATTATTAAGGGCCCAAGAGCAAACTATACCACTGCCTAGGATGTATGGCAAGAGACCACCCTCCTTAACCAGGAGATCTTGAATGATCTAAAAATCCAAAAAGAGTCCCACAAAAAGTGGAAACTCGGACAAAGTACACAGGATGAATAGAAGCAAATAACACAGGTGTGTAGGGGCCAGATTAGAAAGGTGGAGGCACAAAGCGATCTCATTCTGGCTAGAGACATAAAAGGTGACAAGACATTCTACAAATCTATTAGAAGCAAGAGAAAGACCAAGGACAAGGTGGTCCATTGCTCAGTGAGGAGGGAGAAACAATAACAGAAAACATGGAATTGGCAAAGGTGCTTAATGACTTCTTTGTGTCGGGTTTCACCAAGCAGGCTGGTGGTGGCGGCATGCCTGACATAGGAGATGCCTGTGGAAATGGGGCAGGTTCAGAAGTTAAAATAGGAAAAGAACAAGTTAACAATTCCTTAGAAAAATGAGATGCTTTCAAGTCCCCAGGGCCTGATGAAACGCATCCGAGAATACTCCAGGCGCTGCTAGAGGAGGTGTCTGAGCCTTTCACTATCTCCCTTGAAAAGTCATGGAAGTGGGGAGAGGTTCCAGAAGACTGGAAAAGGGCAAAGATAGTGCCCAGCTATAAATGGGAAATAAGAACAACCCAGGGAACTACAGACCAGTCAGTTTAACATCTGTGCTAGGGAAGATAATGGAGCAAGTAATTAAGGAATTCATCCGCAAGCACCTGGAAGAAAAAAAGGTGAGAGGTAACAGCCGACATGGATTTGTAAAGAACAAATCATGTCAGACCAGTCACATAGTTTTCTTTGCTAGGATAAGAAGCCTTGTGAGAGGCGGTGGACGTGGTATACCTAGACTTTAGTAAGGCATTTGACATGGTCTCGCATGACCTTCTTATCAACAAACGAGGGAAATACAACGTAGATGGGGCTACTCTAAGGAGGGTGTGTGACTGGCTGGATAACCATTCTCAGAGAGTAGTTATCAATGGCTCACAGTCATGCTGGAAGGGCATAACAAGTGGGGCTCCGCAGGGGTCTGTTTTGGGGGGTGGTATCTTCATCCGTGATTTAGATATTGGCACAAAGAGGACACTTATTAAGTCTGCGGATTTTGCGGATGATACCAGACTGGGAGGGGTTGCAAGTGCTTTGGAGGAGGGGTCCTGATTCAAACTGCTCTGGACAAGCTGGAGAAATGGTCTGGGGCAAACAGGATGAGATTCAATAAGGACAAGTGCAGAGTCCTCCACTTAGGGAGGAACAGTCAGTTTCACACACACTGAATGGGAAGTGACTGTCTAGGAAGGATAATGCAGGAAGGGATCTAGGGGCCAGAGGGGACCACAAACTAAATATGAGTCAACCCGGTGGGTGGGAGCCGGCACCAGTCCGGGCTCGGTCAGGTCGGTTCCCCCTGTGGGAACAGAACCAGTGTCTGTCAGGAACGGGGCAGGGGCTGGAACAGTGACTCAGGGAACACCCCCCATCTTGACTCAGCATCCGTTGTCACTGCCATTCCCGGGGTGGGGGGATTTTCGTGCCTTGGGGCGGTGCCAGCTGGGCCATCCCTGGACCCTGACTCCTTTATGCATCCCCAGAGCAGGGAATTGCCCCCCCCCGGAAAGACCCCCTGCTCCACCACTCACCTGGGGGGGCCAGGCTGCCCCCTCCATCAGCCCCGAGCCTTCTGCTGCCTGCTGCACTGAGAACCCCACCCCCCACCCCAGTGATGTATCCTGCTCCCTGGCTCAGTGTCCCCTCTGCTGGGCCCAGAAGGGAAGCTCTGGCCATGGGACTGTGGGTTCAGTCCTGCAAGCCAAGCCTCGGGGGAGTCTCAGAAGAACCCCGACTCCTCGCTCAGTCAGCCTGGCCTGGCCCGTGAGACTGACTTGAGCCACCTTGGACTAGGAACTATACACCATCTGCAGGACCTGCCTCTCTCTCTCTCTCTCTCTCTCTCTCTCTCTGTGTGTGTGTGTGTGTGTGTGTGTGTGTGTGTGTGTGTGCGCGCGCAGCTGCTTACTGCTTCTCTACTGTATTCTCAATAAACACAGTGTATTGCCTTTTCCCCGTGTGCTTCTTATGAGCATAACAAATATCCCATCTGGGGTGAAACCTGCCCGGATTCATTTCATATGTTGCGGGGGGGTCACTGGATAGGTGCCAGATCGGCTTGGTGGGGTCAGGGCTTGGGAGAGAGCCCTCCCCCCCCAGCACACAGCCCCTGCTCAGGTGCCCCCCAACGACCGGGAGCTGTGCTGCCCACCACAAAGCAACCCGTGGGGCACAGCTCAGTGCGTATCCCTCTGGGAGAAGGGGGCGGAGGATGGGGAGCCGGGGATAACAGCCCCGTGTATCCCATCTGTCTTCCTGAGTCTGCAGAGAGCCCCGGGGGAAGGGCTCAGGCGCAGGGATCCCCTCCGCAGGGGGCTGCCCAGCAGGGCGTTAACCCTGTGACCTTCCAACCCAGACAGACATGGAGCTAACACATGAATCCACCGCTTCAGAGTGACACCGTGTTGACTCCGGAGCGTAACGATGGCAGTTGGAACTGCAGCGCGTTACATCTTCCGCTGCTGCTCACTTCAGCAGGGCGTGGTTCTCCCGACAATCGCAAAGCCTGTCGTGGGGTTTGATTTATTTTAGATCCAAGGGAAACCAGGACACTCCAGGGCAACTGAACCACTTTCCTATTTACTGCCAGCTTTAAGTAGTTACTATAGTTGTTTAAGTTTTACAAGCCTTAAAACCCATTACGACACAATGTAAACCTTAAATACGATAAATTCTAAAGCAATTAATACAGCCCAAAGCAAAGCAAAAGCAGTTAATAGAAGGTCTACTAAAATACAATAATAAAGCCTAGTTCACTGACACGTCACCCGTATGCCACCTACAGTGCCAGGCAGGAAGTTGGGGACCCTTTGATTCCCATCCGTTGGGATGCCAGGCACTGGGGCCGCCGGTGGGAAGGGTCTATTTACTTCTAGTTACATTGAGCAGGACCTGGGGGGGGGGGGTCACTCCTGCCCATTCCCACCTGTCGATTGTTCTTACTAAGCCCATTTTATAGCAAAGCGAGAGTTGGTCGTTCTAATACTATCGACCAATCGATTACATATTGGGTAGGATACGTCACATGCCCAATGCCCCTATCTGGGGTCCATCCTGCTCAGGATGTTGCTGCTCTGGGCGTAGCTGACAGCTGCACGGCTGCATCTGTCGTTTTTGCTGATCAGAAGCAGAAGAACCAGTACAAGGTTGCTTGGGGTGTGATCTTGACGTGGTCTCGCGTCCCACACTCCGTCAGCATTGTTATTCCAAACGTTCCTGCCTCCCCGGCCTTGCCTGCATGTTTACACACACCGGGCTTGAGACAGGCCTGAGTTTTGCTTTTTAGGGAGCCGCACTGTGGACAAGGCAGACTTCCCCAGTTATTGCCAAGGCAGGGTAGTACAGGCTCCACCGCCGCAGCGCCCCACCCCCCCCCCGTCCCTTTTTTGACCAAGTCAAGTCTGCAGCGATAAAACATGTGGTCAGGAATGTGCCAACGGAACTGCTCTTTAATACGAGCTCCACGAGAAACCACTTGCTGCGTACAGCGACACAGAGCCAGCCATAAAAGCATCAGCAGTGCTGTAAGTACACATAGCAATACTATAGGGCGGATCAAAACACTTAAAAGCGCGT
Source organism: Pelochelys cantorii (assembly GCA_032595735.1). Lineage (NCBI taxonomy): Eukaryota > Metazoa > Chordata > Testudines > Trionychidae > Pelochelys > Pelochelys cantorii. The sequence continues at coordinate 9,712,829 of CM064358.1, read as the reverse complement.
TAGCTGTGAGTAAATATCCTGCAAATATATCGGCCCAATATCGCCCTGCTACCTATTCTATATCAGCTGCTTCTAATGGTGTATTATGGTAACAGATGCCTGTCTTTCCTTGGGCAAGGCTGTACCATATGTGCTAATGTCCTGCTGCAATTGGCCTATTTCGTTGCCAATAGCACCCCGCTTGGGGCCAAGAGCAGGTGTCTGGTTTACAAACCACTCGTGTTTTCCCCACTGTGGTGATCTAATAAGACACCCAATGGTAGAAGCCACCTGGCATGCCCCAATACGACTCATTACAATAACGGGGACAGAGACATGCTGATAAACAGGCAAGAATGTAGCCCGATAACCCGCGGGCGCTTGGGGAAATAATATTAATAAACAAGGGCTTCCATTGTGTCGACCACAGTGGCAGGATCACATGGTGCCTGTGCTGCACCCATCCAGCATGTCCTTTATATTGGTTATTTGCAAAAGTTTGCATATTAACCGAGACGATAGCCATCCCCGCCTCTATAGGCAGGTCTTTAAGGCTTGCAGGAGCATCTGGAACACTTCCACTGCTTGGTGGAGAGGCTACCCGTGGTGAAAAGAGTACAAACTCCTCAGGCCTGGCATGACCCAGGAGAGAGGGCACTTCCGCTTGTTGGTGGATCCGGTGGAGAGATAATACCACGCTGTGTCCCCCCCATGCCAACCCCATCCATATCCCCATGTCTACCCAATTTACTTTGCCCAGTAGTGGCTATAGGCCCCCCCCCGCTTGTTCCCCAAATGCAATGCCCCCTCTGGCTTTTTGTTACAATCAAGTAAGCCATTAACACCTGTGATTATAATCATGAATTTAAGCTGCAGTCCATTTATCACCAAATCATTATAAGTCCCATATACAATCCCAGTCCAATTACAATTACTACTTCGGTGACAGATTCGGTATCTTCTGCCCGTAATGTCCGGTTCTTGTTATTTCAGACTGAGAGGCTGAATTCCAAGGTAAGGTTACCGGCTCCACTAGGGACAAGGATGCACTCATTTCGCATTCCCAAATTGATGCTGACAAGCTCTGGTCCAGGTGGACCCAGATGCAGCCTGTAACTCCACAGGTGACATTCAGGGCCGGATTAAGGCATGGGCTAGCCGGGCAGCTGCCCGGGGCGCCAACCTATGGGGGGCGCCTGATGGCAGCTGTAAGGGGTGCACAGCGCCCCTTACAGCTGCCATCAGGTGCCATGTGCCCGGCTCCCAGATCGCAGCCTGCAGCAGCTCCCAGCGGCCACGCTGCAGCGGCCGCCTGGGGCGAGGGCCACGTTAACCCCCGCAGCGCCAGCCAGCAGCGCCCTTCCTCTTGCAGCTGCGGGGCCCTACATGGCCAGGCTCGGCCCGCCCCGGGCTGCGCGCCAGCAGTGGTAGCTGGGCTGGGCCGGGCCGGGCCGGGCCGGGCATGTGCGTCCTGCCACCGCCAGCTCCTCGCGCCCTCCCCCACGTGCCGGCACGAGGCCACGCATGCGCCCTCCCCCAACCCGGAGCGCAATTAAACTGTCTGCCCAGGGCGCCGGAATGGCTCAGTCCGGCCCTGGTGACATTAGAGTTACAGTCGGTGGTCCAAGTCACCCGGTCAGTAGATGGTTGATAATGCAGGAGAGTGGCTCTTGCCCCATACAGTGTTGGAGCCGTGGGAGGACAGGTCAAGTTGACAGATCTCAGATGCGGAGCAGCAATTGTTTTTACATTTGTTCTTGTTTAAATAATAACATGTTGACCTTCAAACGCTTCCGCCATCCATGGACATAGGATTAGCAGCATCTGCAGAGAAAAGACAGAACTATTCTCGGGGTTTCAAATATACCCGGGCACAAAAATTAAGTTGTTGCAAGAGATTAAGACCCAATAGGTGTGCCCCGCACCCCTGGCAATGATGACTCCCAGTCTCCAGGCATTAGCCTCAAGAGTCAGGATTCAGGATCCATCACCTGTTTACCAGCCCATCCTGGGGTTACAGCAGAGAGGACATGCGTTGTTTCCCCTTATTGCCCCTGCATGTGGTTTAGGAACGGGACACCTCCCCACCTGTGGTTTATCAGTTATTCATATTCCATACCGCTTTGCTTAACTGCCTAGTCTTTAAACTATTACATTTACTAGTTTAAACCAGTGTATCTCAACCAGTGGTACGAGTACCCTCAGGGGTCCTGGAGAGAAGTCTGGGGGGGTACGTCAACACAACTGAAACTTGGAAAAAACTGAATGTTTGTTTTAAGTTTACAGCGCTTTATTATTTTTGTACTTTTTACATCCAAAAATATCATCACCTGCCCGGCTATGATTAAGTTGTTTAAACAAATGTGTTGCAATGGTAGAAAAAAAATTGTGTGTCTGAAAACTGTAGAAACTTACAATTTTTTTTTCAAGGGGGTACCTTTCTTTTTTTTTTTTTTTTTTTGAAAAAGGGGTACTTTATTAAAAAAAGATTGAGAAACACTCGCTTAAACCATTCCCATACTAAGCTATTACCATTCACAGGAATTTAACTTTCCTGTGCCTGCACCTCTTTCTTTACTTGCTACACAGTTTCTTTTTTCACCTACCCGCTCCAACTTCTGCTTTACTTACATAGTTTCAGCTTGCCAAGCCCAGCAAGTTTGCACCAGCAACCATGCCACCTCCTGATTCTTGCTCTTTAGGTGGTGACAGGAGGCGGAGGGGTAGGGAGAGGATGGGCTGGACTTGATGATCTCCTGAGGTCTCTTTCAGCTCTATGGTTCTATGATTCTATGATGAGGTCTGATTAGAGAGTCATCAATTTTCCTGCTTACTATAGTACCTCCTCTTTTCCCAGGACAATACACAATAATGCTAGCATTGAGACAAACAACACAAAACAACAAACATGTAATACGACACGAGACACAATTTTGTCGTGACAATAAATCCATATTATTCTCATTGCTCTTCAGCTGGTATCAGCTCTTTCTGATGTTCTGAAAGACAAAAGAAAACATTTCTACCCCCAGGGGGGTGGCACATTATATCTTAAAATACTTCTTTTACAGATATTCTTGCTGATTTCTCTCTTTGCCTGCAGCTACCCCAATACTTCCCTGTACTTTTGCTTTATAAGTAGACCAAGTTTTATTTCCAACTACCACTTCATCATACTTCAAGGGTTTTCCTTTTCCAAAACAAAATCACATGCATTATACATTATTATAGGGTTACTTTATAAACATTAAATTTTCCCAGGATTAAAGAATAACATTCACATACATTTTCTTACAAGTGGATGTTTACCATGCCTTTAAAAAAAATTATCTTTGGGGCCAGTGTGTTCCATGTCTTCCTGAAATCTTTGCATAGGCTTTAATTTATCCTGGAGGTTTGGGTAATTTTTTAAAAAATAGGTGTATTATGCATGTAAGCAGATCCTTCTTGTGCTGCCACTTGTATTTACACAGACACTATTTGGCTCGCTCTGATATTCAAAATTATCAGCAACTTAGAGTCTCTGCCTTAAAAGAGACACAATAAATGTTAATGTCCTGATTGCTGTTCACTTTAAAGTCCTGTTTGTTTGCTATTTTGCCAAAAACAAGAAATTCAGAATCTCCTCCCTTAGTCTTTTCCCCTTTTCTGATTCTGGCTGCCTCTTATCACAGCCATAACTTGGTCTATAAAAAAAAAATAAAGCGTTGAGACACCTTAAGGGTTAAATGCTAGATTCAAAAAGCCAAGCAACACTAATTACCAATATCTGACAAAAGTGTCTTGTCAGTTTTGCAACTCTGAATGAAATGGCATTATTCAAAACTAAACAAAACCAGTTCATTTACCTGAAACCTATAAAACAGAATTTCATAAACACCCAAAACCACTGGTTAGGTCCTAGAAACCTCACATATTGACACAATATATACGTACATATACAGGCACACACTCTTTTAACTTATATTTACACTATTTCCTCATAGGTATACAAAAATTACATTCCCTTATGCTCTTTTAGCAAATTCCACTACAGTGACCGTGGCTAAATTGTTTAAATCAGACTCTCTTTTTGCCTGGATTCTTTACAGACATTCCTTGAGAAAAAGGGCCCATTTTTCCTCCCAAAAGGCTGCAAAGAAACAAAGGATTCTGTTCCTATAACACTTTTCTTTCTAGCATATTACAACAATTGCTCAATTCCTTCCAGACTTCGCAGTTAACTTCTCACTCTCTTTATCTTAATCATTTGCTTTATCCTTCACTTCAAATGAAAACTTCATTTGTTTAGATATCACCATTCCAAGTAATTTTCCTAGAATTTAAATCTCCAATGCCTCTACTTACTGCTTTCCCTTATTCCTGCCACTATGCCCTCTGGTCTCCAAACCTCTTACCCCACTCTCACAGTATGTCTACGCTACAGAGTTTTTTCGGAAAAACAGTCGTTTTTTCAAAAAAAGCTTGAGTTACGTCCACACTGCAATCACATTCCTTTGAAAGACAATTGAAAGAACAGAGGGGGTTTTCCGGTGCTGGTAATCCTCATTCTAGGAGGAAGAATACTGCCACAGATGTGGTCTCCTCACCTCAAAAAAGATATTTCGGCATTAGAAAAGGTTCAGAAAAGAGCAACTAAAATGATTAGGGGTTTGGAACAGGTCCCATATGAGGAGAGGCTAAAGAGACTGGGACTTTACAGTTTAGAAAAGAGGAGACTGAGGGGGGATATGATAGAAGTATATAAAATCATGAGTGGTGTGGAGAGGGTGAATAAAGAAAAGTTATTTACTTGTCCCCATAATATAAGAACTAGAGGACACCAAAATAAATTAATGGGTAGCAGGTTTAAAACTAATAAAAGAAAGTTCTTCACACAGCGCACAGTCAACCTGTGGAACTCCTTGCCAGAGGAGGCTGTGAAGGCTAGGACTATAACAGAGTTTAAAAAAGAGCTAGATAAATTCATGGAGGTTAGGTCCATAAAAGGCTATTAGCTGAGGGGGGGGGGGTAAGGAATGGTGCCCCAGGCCTTTGTTTGTCAAAGACTGGAGAAGGATGTCAGGAAACAAACTGCTTGATCATTGTCTTCGGTCCACCCCCTCTGGGGCACCTGGCACTGGCCACTGTCGGCAGTCAGGAAACTGGGCTAGATGGACCTTTGGTCTGACCCAATATGGCCATTCTTATGTTCTTATGTTAAGAAGCGTTTTTCTGAAAGAGCTCTTTGGGAAAAAGGCATGTGTGGATGGGGAAGAGGGAGTTCTTTCAAAAGAAGAGGAAAGAGGAAAAAGCCCATGTGCCTCCATCCATAGTAATCACAGCTGAAATGCGAGAGAGCGTCCATTCAGTCTGGACACTATCTGTCAAAAAAGCAGATGGCTTTTTCAATGCGCTTTGGCAGTGTGAACGCTCTTTCGGAAGAAGTTTTTTCAGACGATCTCTTCCGGAAAAGCTTCTTCCGAAAGAAGCCTGCAGTCTAGACATAGCCTCTCTTGCCTGTTTGCTTTCTTATCTGTCTGGGCCTGATCCTGCTTTCTCTGCTGAATGGCCCCTTTCCATGGACACGGGTTTTGTCCATTACTAATTTAGCAAGAAGGATGGGCTCCTTAACTAGCCCCCACACCTCCTAGTTCCTTTTCTTGGGCAAATCCAAATTTTCAAGTATTTGGGAAGGTAATATAGTGGAATGCTGTTTAAGACATTTTATATTCATTGCAAAATTCTAGCTCTTTTACTTTTATTCCTATTCATTAAAGCTTCCTATTGCTTTACAAATGCCAATCCGTATTTCCCCCGCTTTTTACCAAATTACTTGAGTTTTATTTTGACCCCAGCTGACCAGCAGCTGAGTTTGGTTTGTAAAATGCACAAGGATAGTCCAGGGGTTACCAAGTGCCATCCTGGCATCATCCCCCGGTCCTTATCCTTTCCTCCCCTGCCACTCCTGGAAAGTGGCATGGTTCCTAAATCCCCTGCACCTGTCTGGGTCCCTCAGATCCTGTTCGTGATGCCAGCTGTCGGGTGGTTTGATTTATTTTAGATCCAAGGGAAACCAGGACACTCCGGGGCTACTGAACCACTTTCTTATTCACTGCCAGCTTTAAGCAGTTAACACAGTTGTTTAAGTTTTACAAGCCTTAAAACCCATTACGACACAATGTAAACCTTAAGTACTATAGATTCTAAAGCAATTAATACAGCGCAAAGCAACGCAAAAGCAGTTAATAGAAGATCTACTACAATACAATAATAAAGCCTAGTTCACTGACACATCACCCATACACCACCTACAGTACCAGGCAGGAGGTTGGGGACCCTTTGAGTCCCATGCGTCGGGACGCCAGGCACTGGGGCCGCCGGTGGGAAGGGTCTATTTACTTCTAGTTACATCGAGCAGGACCTGGGGGGGTCACTCCTGCCCATTCCCACCTGTCGATTGTTTTTACTAAGCCCACTTTATAGCAAAGCGAGAGTTGGTCGTTCTAATACTATCGACCAATTGATTACGTGTTGGGTAGGATACGTCACATGCCCAATGCCCCTATCTGGGGTCCATCCTGCTCAGGGTGCTGCCACTCTGGGCGTAGCTGACAGCTGTATGGCTGCATCTGTCGTTTTTGCTGATCAGAACCAGAAGTCCCGGTACAAGGTTGCTTGGGGTGTGCCCTTGACATGGTCTCGCGTCCCACACTCCGTCAGCATTGTTATTCCAAACGTTCCTGCCTCCCCGGCCTTGCCTGCTTGCCTGCTTGCGCCTTGCGGGGTGCCCTATCCCCCCTATGTGCCTCAGTTTCCCCCACTGTCTCCTGGACCTTGTGACCCTGCCCCACCCCGGCATGCTGTGGGCAGGGGTATCAGATGGGGGGCAGAGGGCTGGACCAGGGACCAGATCTGGGCCCAGCCTCTCACCAAGGGAGTGTCTCTGTTCCACAGACACCCTCGGGAGCCAAGGGAAGCAGCAGGATGTCCTGGTAATAGCCCCCCTCGCTCCCCAACGCCCCTCCCACCCCTAACAACACCCCCCATGCCAATAAACAATCCAGCCCCTGGCCCTTCACTGGCCCCTCTAGAGCTATGTTCTCACACCAGCCCCCCCGTCGCCTGGGCTCCTGCACCCCCTTCAGACCGACACCAGAATGGGGGTTCAGAGGGAGAGGAGGGGGCAGAAGGCCCAGAACACAGAGAATCAGAGCCTGACCCTGAACCCTTCCCCTAAACGCGCCAAGGGGGGAATTCCCTGGTCTCTGCCCCGTGGGGGGAGGGGGGGGAGGGGCGGATAGTGCGAGGGGGGGGGTCACTGGGCTCTCAGTGAAATAGAAGCGCCCCAGAGCCCGCTGCTGGCTGAGAGAGAGAGAGAGAGTGTGTGTGTGTGTGTGTGTGTGTGTGTGTGTGTGTGTGTGGTCACAGAGAGGTAGCTGTGTTAGTCTGATCTTGGTAAAACAAAAAAAGCAGTCATGTAGCACCTTAAAGACTAACAAGATAATTTATTAGGTGACGAACTTTCATGGGGCAGACCCACTTCTTCGGATCTGAAGTGCGACATGACTGCTTTGTGTGCGTGTGTGTGCGTGTGCGTGTTTGATTGCCCCCGGTGGCTGGGATCAGAACTGTCGTGCGTGCGTGTGTGCTGGTATACACACACGCACACACACACGCTGACCCTACATGCACACACACTGACTCGTTCCACAAACACACACAGACACAGTGACTCTTTACACACACACACACACACACACACACACACACTGTGACTCTCTCCCCTCCCAGCCCCAGGAGCCTGACCCCGGCGCCAAGGGACTCACCTACACCGCGCTGGATCGCCAGGTGCTGCAGGCCAAGCGGGGGGCCCCAGCCCCTGCCCCCGTCCTGTACACCGCCATCAGTGGGAGCCGGGGGGCCCTGCCGCTACCCCCGTAGCCTGAACCTGGGGGAGTCACTGGAGCGATGGGGCAGGGAGTGTCGGCCCCCAGGGCTGACACAGTGATTCCCCCCCCAAAGAACAAACTTTACTTATAGCCCCCCCAGAACTGCCTGCAGCTGGTGCCCCCCCCCCATCCAGCCTGGGGGGAATTGGAGCTAGAAGCAGGAGGGGACGCACCAAGGCGGCTGTTTGTGTTAATTTGCATCCTGTTCATCTCCAGATTTGTAATAAACACAGAACCACAAATCAGCCTCCTGGGGCACCCCACACACCCCCAGTTCTGTGTGCAAGCCCTGGCGAAATGGGATTGCTCTGGGTATCCGGGGACCCCTCGCCTGGGGCTGGGATGCAGCCCCTCTGGAGTGGGGCACAGCGGCTGTTCCACCCAGATGATCCTTGGCAGGGCGTGGGACCGGCCCGGGGCAGAGCTGGCAGGGCGGCACGAGCAAGAGAGAAGGGAATGGCTGCCCCAGGGACAGCGTTATCTGGCTCACTTGCTGCCCTGAGGCCCAGGCTCTGTGGCTCCCACCTCCCAGCCCACCTGGTGCGTCCCATAAGCAAGGACCCCGGATCCTGCCGCTGGGCCGACAGGGGAATCCCGGCCAGCAGGGAGCAGTGCAGGGTTTATGACACAGAACCGGACAGTCCTGCTTCCCTCCAGCAGGGGGCGCCTCTCCCCTTTGGCTCTTGCTGGGCAGGAGGGAGTTGCCATAACAACCCCCTTCCTGCCCCCATGCATGCGGTGAGATGCCTGGCCTCAGCTGGGGGCTGCCAAGCGACACCACCATCGAGGACTGAATAGGGGGGGTCCTCATGGGCAAGGGGGTGCTGGCAAGGGGGGGCTCTGGGGTGCTACCGGCAGCTGCCCCCCCCCCCCATGCACAGCCTTTGTTGTGATTGCTGTTTAGCATTCTGCCGCGTGCCTCTGCTAATGGCTGCTAGGAAGCCGGCAGCCTTACCGGCACCTCGCCTCTGCCAGGAACCAGCCGCTCGTAAACACCGGGCTGGCCAGAAACCCCGGGGGAGCCCCCCCCATGGCTCTGTGTACGCCACGGGGTAAATGCCCCCCCCATGTCCACACCTGCACAGCTCCCCCCTCCACCAGTTCCCCCCCCCCCCCAGCAAAAGGCAGGGGGCAGAAGGAGCCTCACAATCTGGGCCTCTCTGCTGGGATGCCAGGGGGGGCATCAGTGCAGTGTCAAGCCCCAGGGCGGGGGGACGCCTAGGAGCAGGGCTGAGACCCAACAAACTCAGCACACGTGAAGGCCACAGACCAGGAATGGCACTATCCGATCGGGGCCAGTGCCCCTGCCCCATTCCCTGCCCCCCGAGCCAGCCAGGCCCTGCCCAGGCCCGGGTGGGAGCCAGCACCCCCTGGAGGGGACAGGCCCCTGCTACATTCCCTGGCCCCCTGAGCCAGCCAGGCCCTGCCCAGGCCCGGGCGGGCGTCCCACTCACAGGCTGTCCTCAGGGGCCCTCTGCGTGTTACCGCGGCTGGGAAATGAAATGATCTCACTGCCAGCCAGCTCCCGCCCCGGGGGAACCTGCCTCTGTGGGTGTTGGAGGGGAGGGAGCAGGGTTCCTGCACATGATGTGGGTGGTGGTGGGGGGGGACCAGGAGGCAAGGGGGGGAGGTAGGAGCCAGGACTCCTGAGTTCTTTCCCCCCTCTGGGAGGAGAGTGGGGTCTAGTTGGGTAGATCAAGGGGGCTGGGAGCCAGGACTCCTGGGTTTTCTCCACAGCCGGGACAATGACGATCTGGGCAAAGTCCCCCTTTCGTGCCTCAGTTTCCCCATCTCCTCCATGGGACGAGGGCTCTCAGCTGGGCACAGGGCAGGGCCTGGCTGGCTCAGGGGGGCAGGGAATGGGGCAGGAGCTTGTCCCCTCTAGGGGGCGCGAGCTCCCACTGGCCCCAGCACATGGCCTGGCTGGCTCGGGGGGCAGGGAATGGGGGAGGGGCCTGTCCCCTCTGGGGGCTGCAGCGCTGAACCGAAGCCAGATCGATAGACAGCAAACATTCTTCCTCTTTTGTGGCTCACACCTGTGTGGAGTTCGCTGGGTCTCGGCCCCACTTCCGGGCACGAGCCTTGCAAAAGCCCCTTTTCCCCCCAGATTGCAAAATGGACCCACCCCCTTTGCCCCACATCCAAGAGGCAACGGGCAGGATGGGACGGGGAGACTGGCCCCTCTTTGCCCCCACCCCTTATCTGCGGGGGGCAATGCTTCGGGAAGTGACACGGAGAGAAACATGGGGGGCGGGAGCAGTGAAAGGATCGGGGAAGGACAGAAGGGATGGAGCAGACAAAGGAGGGAGAGGGGAGCAGAAGCAGGAAGGGGCAGCAGGAGGGGGATGAAGGGGAGAGGGGCGCAGGAGGGATGGAGGAGGGGGAAGGAGCAGGATGAGGGGGAAGGGAGACAAGGGAGCAGGGGAGGTGGCAAATAGGGGAGAGGAAGAGGGAGTGGTGAGGAGGAGGGGGAAGGGCAGGAGGGGTGGAAGGGAGGGGGAGGAGCAGAGGGCTGGGGGCAGAAAAGGAGGGAAGCTGGTGAGGAGAAGAGTTTGGAGGGAGTGGGGGGAGAGGGAGTTGGGGGCAGGAAGAGGAGGAAGGGCTGGAAAAAGGAAGAGGTGGGAGTTGCAGGGGCATTGGGTGAGGAGGAGGGGTGGAAGGGAGCAGACAGAGGAGGAGACAGAGAGAGGAGGGGGGCCGGAGGGCTTGGGGGAGGAAGAGAAGGGGGCGGGGGAGAGGAGGGCCGGGGGGAAGAGGAGGGGGGCGAAGAGGGGCAGGGTGGTTCGGAGAAGAGGAGGGGAGGGGGGCCGGAGGAGGGGGAAGAGTGTGGGGGGGGGAGTTGGGGGAAAAGGAGGAGGTGTGGGAGGGGGCCGGAGGAGCGGGCGTGGGGGGGATACTCCGCTCCCACGCGCGGGCGCTGCAGGGTTAACACGGGCTTGTGTGTTTCTTGGCGGGGGTGGGGGATTTTACGGCCGCCCCCCCCCCGGGAAAGGGGAGAGAAGCCAGCGAGGGCACCGCGCCCTCGAGTGCCTGGTCCCCGCGGTGTCCCTGGGCGGCCCCCCCCCTCCCTTTTACCAACACTCCCTCCCCCCGCTCTTCCAGGAATCTCCCTGCGCCTCGGGGGGGGGGGGGGGGCGGGCGAGGTCTTACCCAGCTCTGCCTGCCAATCACAGCCCCGCCAGCCCGCCCCCCGCGGCCAATGGGGACGGGGCCCATTCACAAAAATAAATATCCCGCCCCGGACACGCCCCCTCCCCCTGTCCTGCCCGGAGAGACTCTGGCCCGGTGTAAATCAGCGCGGGGGGGGGAGGGGAGAGACAAACCTTTCCTGCCCCCCCACGGGGCATCCTAGCTCCTTGTGCAAAAGATTCTCCCCCCGCCGTCCCCGGGGCCGCCTCCCTGGCTGAGATGGACCCCCCCGCGGAGGGTTTTCCTGCGGCTCAAGGGGGGGGCGGCTGATTTGCTAGCCCCCCGCCCCCCCCGGCGCCCTCCCAGGGCTGCAGGAGGAGTTCCCAGCGCGCCGGAGTGGGAGTCCGGCTTGCGACAGCCCCACAGCTGCCCGAGGGCGGAAAGGGGTGAGTTAAAACGGGGTGACTGTCCGGGGGGAGGGAACGACTGCTCAGTCTGCTGCCCAGCAGAGGGGGCTGCCAGGGGAAAACCCGAAAATAGAAGCAGGGGATTTAGCGGGGGGCGGGGAGGCTGGATCAAGGGCACCTCTGGCTCATCTGGCCCCAAATTTGCCCCCCCCCCACACCCGGTCCCAATGAAACAGCGGTGGGCGAGACAATCGGGGGGGGGGGTTGAGCACTTTTTAGCAACACCCTCTTTCTGGCGCCTGCTCCTAGAGGTGGGGAGCTGCTCATGAGGTTAAGAACCATCCTCATTAATAGGGGGGTTGACTTTGAGAAATTGGGGGGGGTCTTTTAAGGAAGACCTTTATAATGACTCTTCTGAAGGGGTGGGTTTCATTTTTTTTTCCCCCATCGGATTTTCTTTGTAAGTTGTGAATTTTTTTCTTTTCTTTTGACCAGCCTGATGGTTGATTTTTCCCTTTGCCAGGTGGTTAATTCTGCCACCCCTTTAATATCCTACTGATTTGGGGGGTTGGCTGACAGCCTGGGGTTTGTTGGGTACCTTGGGTTTAGTGTAGTTAGTTGGGGTCACTTCATGGCTTTGGGAGTTTTTACCACTGGGTTTAGTTTAGTTAGTTAGGATCAGTTTGGGGGGGGGGGTTTAAAACATTGATTTTAGTTATTTGGGGTGAGGGCAACCAGATGCCTTAATTTTATAGGAACCGTGCCGCTATTTGGGGCTTTCTCTTATATAGGCACCTAACACCTTCTACCCCTGCCCGGGTTTTTCACACTTGCTCTCCGGTCACCCTAGCTGGGATCAGAGGGGGGTTAAATTGAATGTAGGTATTTGAGTTCAGACTGGAGAGCCGGCTGCCCATCACCCTGGCCCTGGGCCTTGGGACTTCCTAGAAATGAGCCTGGTGCGAGTGCGTTGCACGGCAATGCACAGGACAAATCAAAGCGCCTTAAGTTACGCACGTGCGGCAAGATCCCTCTGGAGTGGTTTACACGCGCCTTACGTAAAAGAGTTCCCAGAAGTGGGCTCCCAGCTTTCCCGGAGCAGGACGCTGATCCGGTCCCTTGGCCAATGTCAAAGGTTTTGGGAGCTTGATTTAAAAAAAACAAACCAACGGGCCCGATTTCTTGTTTTTCAGGCCCAGCGAGAGTTCCTGATTCCGGCAGGGAGCTGAAGGTTTGCTCCAGAGATCAGGGTTTCCTGGAGGAAGTTGGAACAGGGAGTGAATTCGGGGAAGTCTTAAAATGTTTGTACCCCGTTGGCCCCAGGCGCACAGAGAGAAAAAGCAGGATTCGCGCCTTGTTCTCTGGGGCCGCTGGCCTGGGGCTGAAGCCAGGGAGCAGAAGAGTTTGTGAAAAGTGGGGGGGGGGGGGGAGAATTGTGTGTGTACATTTGTGTGGGGAGCATTGTATGTGTGTGGTGACAATTACTTGTGAGGGGGTGTACACATTTCTTTTGTGGGGAGGAATGTGTGTGGAGGATTGTGTGTATGCGTGTGTGCATTTGTGTGCTGAGGATTGTGTGTGTGTTGTATGTACTTTTTGTTTGAGGACTGCTTGTGCTTATGGCGTGTGTGTGGGGATTGTGTGTGTATGTTTTGTGTGGATAAGTGTGCGTGTTGTGTGAGTTTATTTCTTGTGGGGAGGATTGTGTGTGTTTGTGTACATTTTGTGTGAGGGGGATTGTGCATGTGTACATTTTTGTTCATTTATTTCTTGTGGGGAGGATTGTGCGTGTTGTGTGTACATTTTGTGTGAGAAGGATTGTGCATGTGTACATTTTGTTTATTCCTTGTGAGGAGGATTGTGCATGTTGTGTACATTTCATGTGAGGAGGATTGTGCGTGTGTACATTTTGTTCATTTATTTCTTGTGGGGAGGAGTGTGTGTTGTGTGAACATTTCGTGTGAGGAGGATTGATTGAATGTGTGTGTGTACAGCTTGTGTGTACATATGTTATGAGTGTTTACATTTTGTTGTTGTGAGTGCATACATGTTTTGTCTGTGGGTATGTTGCACACACACAGTTCTCTGTGCATAATGTGTGAGTTTCTGATTTTTGTGTTGCAGTATACGCAGACACAAACCGGACACATCAGAGATATGTATTTGTGTTGACTAAGCCTGTGTGCATTTGTGTATTATATCTGTGTGAGAGGGTGCATATGTATGGGTGGTTGTGTTTGTGTGGGTGTGTTTTCAATGTGTTTGTATAATTGTATGGAATAACATGTAGTATGTGTTGCTCTGTGAACGTGTTTCTGAGGAATGTGTGATAAATGTGTGGCTGTGTGTGGGGGGGTGAGGGTTGTGTGTATATTTTGTGGGTGTGTCTTAACTGTATGGTGTGTATACAAACACACAGCACAGGGCTCATCCACTCCAGCAAGGGACAGCCACACACATGCCACAGAATTTTAGCTACAGTACGTTCTCCTGCAGGGGATGACTGTGTGAATGTATCTACAGAACTGTGCACGTGTGTGTCCCTGTGCTTCTGGGAGTGTGTGTGTGCGACCACGTTTGTATGCATATGGTGGTATGTCTAATTCTAAAGGGTGCAGTTTACTGTGTGTTGCACTGTGATGTTTGTGTACGTGGGTGTGGGTGGGGTGGAAGCTGACTGGGAGGGTAGGTGAGTCCGTGTGTGTCCAAGTGCATTTGTGTGTTAACATTGCTGTGTGTGTATAGAAGCGACTGCGTCTCTGGCGTGTGTGTGTGTGTTTTCTTCACAGAACTCCCAGCATGCAAGTAAGTGCACACACCCCTTCCCTACCCCTCACGTCCTGGGTGTGATTCTAGGGGCTGACACGCAGAGCAGGGGGGCTGGGAGCCAGAAGAGTCCGGGGTTCTTTCTCCTGCTCTGGGAGGGGAGTGGGGCCTACTGGTCAGAGCAGGGGAGGCCGGACGCCTGGGTTCTCTCCTGAGTTCTGGGAAGGGAGTGGGGTGTAATGGGTGGAAGGGAGGGATGGGCTGGGATTCAGGACACCTGGGTCTCTCAGCCCTGGGGTCATTGGCACGTTAAACAGCCTGTGTGAGAAAACATCCCAGGCTGGAAATCAGCCAGTCTCCTGCACTGAGATGCCCCTTGCTCCCCACTGGCAGCCCCCTGCCAGCCCAGCCTTGGGCTCCTCATCCCCCCCCCGTTCCCACTGACCCCCCCTTCTCCCCACAGATGACCCCGCTGGAGGGGCCCCAGTGAGTGGGAGAACTGAGCCGGGCAGCGCGATGGTCCCGCTGTGCTGGCCCTGTCTGCGCTGCTGCCCCTACCCCCCAGCGGCCATGAGCAGGGCCCCCGCCCCCTCCTACCACTACAGGAGCTTCTGCGGGGACTTCGAGCGGGTGGAGACAGCGCTGGAGCGGCTGGAGGCCAGTGGCTTCTACTGGGGGAGCCTGTCAGGGGCGGAGGCCAAGCAGCTGTTAAGCCCCCACCCGCCGGGGGCCTTCCTAGTCCGCGACTCCTCCGACCACCGGCACCTCTTCACCCTCAGCCTCCGCACCAGCAGCGGCATCACCAACCTGCGCATCCAGCAGCAGGGGGCGGCCTTCCACCTGGAGACACTGCCCGGGGCCCCCCGCCCACCCGCCTTCGCCTGCGTGGTGCAGCTGGTGGAACATTACTTGGCACAAGGCGGGCCCCCGGGCCCCCCCTGCTACCTGGAGGCCCAGGGCAGCCGCCCCGAGCCCCTGTCGCTCGCCCGCCCGCTGCGCTGCAAGGTGGCCACACTGCAGGAGCTGTGCCGACGGGCCGTGCGGGCCAGCATCCGGGCAGGGACAGGGGAAGCTGCACTGGAGGGGCTGCCCGTGCCCCGGGCCCTACGCAACTCCCTGCGCTGCTAGGGGGGCTGGGGAACTCCTGGCCTGCCAGGACTGCCGGCACAGCTGGAGCAAGCGGGGCCAGGGCCTGTGCCAAGACACCCCCCCAAGGCTTGTGGAGGATGGGGTGCAGGACCCCTGGTAACCCAGCCCATCTCAGCACAGCTGGGGGGAAGGAAGGAAGCCTCCCTTGGACTGCCCCCGGCATTTCCAGAACAGTGGGAGGGAAGGGTCTGTCCCCCAGGCCCCATGGCAAACCCAGCACCACAGGGCAGGGAGGGGACAGCTGGGAGCCAGGACCTCTGGGTTGTTCCCGGCTCTGGCAGGAGTCTGGATCTTTATTCCCATGGCAGCTGTGGGGGGCTCCCCTGGCACCCCCCCCCGACTCTGGTCTCCTGCCAGTAGTGTGTGTGGCCCTGGTCCCCCCAGCTGGGGGGGCCACAAGCCACACAGGGTGGCTTGTACCACTGCTTTGGGATGGAATAAACCTCTTTGCTGCACCCTGCCTTCCACTGGTGCTTTGGGGGCTGCCTGGGACACAGGGGCCCCAAGCTGCATGGCAGCCATTCAGCACCCAGCAAGAGGAAAAGCCACTGGCACCCTCTCCTCCTTCCCCCCCCTCCCTGCCTGCGGTGGCTCCCTCAGTGCAAGCAGCCCCCCCCCCGTGGCAGCTGGCAGTGACTCGGCCTGATCCCGCGGTTCCCGTAAGGCTCTTGGCAGCACACACGCTGACTCAGGGGAGCACATTTACTGAAAACCATCTCGGCACCACAGGAAAACACCAGCTGCTTCCGCCTGCTGGCTTTCGCTTCTGCCCAGGCTGCTGGGTCGGAGCAAAGGGCAACAGCGGCCAGGCGCTGGCTGCTCCCCCACGCCCAGCTCTGTGCCAGCATTTCACCTTCATTTCCCAGCAAGCTGGGGCAGGGCCCTGGGACCGCCCACTCTGGCTGGCTGGGCCCAGCTGATACATCCCAGGGCACTCCCTCACCCAGCCCCCAGAACGCCTGTCACCCTTTTGTTACTGGCAGGACCCAGAGTCCCCTCCCCTCTGCAGCCCCAGGTTTAGCTCTGGGCAGCACCCTCAAGAGCAGGCCAAGCCCCTCAGCAGGCAGGGGGCAGAGCCTCGTAAAAACCCACCCCTCCAGCCAGGGCAGCAGCCAGCCAGGGGAAAGGGGATTAGAAGCCAGACCACATGAGGGGGGGAGGGAGATCTAGCCACAAACCAAACTCTGCCCCCACCCTCCCTCTGGGGGTGCTTCACAGAGCCCTACCCACTGCTAGGGCCAGGGGCTGAGCTGGGTCTGCTGTAGCTATGCAGGGCCTAGGTCCCTCCCCAAAGGTCACCTTCTGTCCCTGGTACCAGCCAGCCCTGGTCAGGCTTAATACGGCCAAATTGTACACACCTGGGGCCCTTAGCATGGGCACAGATCACATCCACACCCCTATGTCCAAGGCCAGCACATCGCCTGCATCATGGGGGCAGGACAGGGCCGCTCAAGAGTGGCAAGCTGTGGAACTCCTGGCCACAGGGCACATGGTCCAGAAGAGGGAAAGTGACAAGAAGTCCACCTACAAAGATGGCAGCACCCCCCGCTGTGAAGTACAAGACCGAGGCCCATGTCTGCAGCCCAGAGGACTATGCCAACAAACCAATCCCCACCCCAGCGCCCAGTCAGCCCTGTACACATTCCACTCCAAACTGGTTTATTGACACAACAGTACAGGCTGCCCCCACCAGGGTACCACAGGTGTCTTTAATCCTCCTCTTCCTCATCCGCCCCCCCAGCACCACCCTGCCCCTTCTTGGCATTCTTCCTCTTGACACGGCCAGGCCGGCCACCCCCATAGGGCGAGCGCAGTGAGAAGTCGATGTGCTTCTGCGAGTCCAGCCGCACGATGAAGGACGGGATGTTCACCACCTGCTTCCGCACACTGGGGAAGAGGGGAGAGGTGAGGGCTGGCACTGGGACACCACCTTCCCACAGTGCTCAGGGGCAGCCAGACCCCAGGCAGGATTTAACAACCCCTGGGGAAGATGCCCCACCCCATCATCATCCGATGGCTCCTCCCAGAGACTCCCCAGAGCCAGCTGCACCTCAGCTGCTTCTCCTCCCTGCTGCCAAGCCAGCGCCTGCTTGGTTACCAGATGTGACTCCAGAGTCATCCAAAGAAAAGGGGTGACTCTGGATTGACTATGGGACAGCAGAAATCATCCCAGCCTTGTCCCCACTGCAGACTGATGCTGGAGGAGCTGGTATCAGAACCGGGTGGGTCCCACTGAACCAGTCCCTATTCGCAGGCCCCTGCTCAGCAGGGGGCGGGGAGCGGCGGGTGTTACCTGTGCAGCAGACGGCCAGACCCTTCGCAAGGTGTACGGCTTTGCCGCAGTGAGCCTTGCCGACACAGGCAGCCCTGCCGCCCACTAGCCGGAGTGCAGGGACCTGCCTAGATCACAGCCCAGCCCCATGGCCAGGGGGCTCCATGCACCCCCACAGGCTCATCCAGGAGGGCTACACAACACAGCAAGAGCAAAGCTTTAGGCACGGGGAAGGGAGGAGCAACAGCCCAATTCCCCACGTCCTTGGGACCAGCTACAGGCTGTGTCCTTCACAGGGTCAGTCACCGCCCAGGGCAGTGACCACCCCAGCAAACTAGCAGCTGCAGAGCCAGCAACTGAACCCAGGAGTCAGAGCTCCCAGTCCCCACCCCCATGATGTAACCACTAGACCCTCCTCTCCTGGAGAGAGAGAGCGCACTACACCCCTCCCACCGCGCACAGGGCTGCCCTACCGGATGTGCCGCTGGCGGATCAGCACCCGGGCATGGTGGATGGACTTGGCCAGCCCCAGCTTGAAGACCTGGGTCTGGAGGCGCCTCTCCAGGAAATCCTCAATCTTGAGGCCCAGGATATAATCCAGCTTCATCTTGCCTTCGTCCAGCACCCCGATGCGCACCAGCCGCCGCAGCAGGGCGTTGCCTGAGGAGGCCATGAGATGGGAGGGTGAGATCCCCAGGCACCCTGCCTCTTTCCCCTCCCACCAACTGCTGAGACAGCCACATGGCGCAGCTCCCAGCCCCACGCCCCTCCGGCCCCCTACCTTCAAAAAGGCGCCTGGGGTCCTTCTCGTCCAGCGTGAGCAGCTCCCGGGCCGCCTTGCGGATCTTGGCCAGAGTGAATTTCACACGCCAAACTTCCCGCTTGTTCCGCAGCCCATACTCGCCTAGGGGAGAAGCAGGGCTGTTACCCACAGGCCATCTCTGTGGTGGGGCATGGGGGCTAGGTATCCAGGGAATAAACAGTCTGTTCAGAATGGAGGGGGGCAACTAGCAACGGCCCCCAGCGGTCCGTACTGGGACCAAGCCTATTCAGCATCTTCCGAAATGCTCTGGAGAAAGGGGTCAACAGTGAAGGGGCAAAATTTACAGCTACAAGATTGAAGACCTTCAAAGGGATCTCACAAAACTGGGCAAATAGGCAACAAAATGGGAGATGAAAATCAATATTGATACATGCAAATTAATGCATGTTGGAAAACAATTCCAGCTACACATACAGAATGATGGTTCCTTGAGAGATCTTGGGAGTCATTGTGGATAGTTTTCTGAGAACAGCCACTCAATTTACAGTGGCAGCCAACAAGCAAACCAAAGGCTGGGACTCATTAAGAAAGGGGATACAGAATACGACACAAAACTATCTTATTGCCTCTATATGAATCCATGGTATGCCCATATCTCAATCTGTGTGCAGATGTGGTCACCTTGTCTCAAAGCAGGTAACTTGTCAGAGGCAAATGTTCAGAAAAGGGCAACAAAACCTATTAAGAGTATGGAATGCCTGCCATAGGCAAGATTTAATTAAGACTGGGACTTTTCAGCTTGGAAAAGAAAATTAAGATGGTATATATATGACAGAGGTCTATAAAATTGTGACTGGTGGAGAAAAACAAGGGAAAGTTATTTACGCCTTCCCATAGCACATAGAACTAGGGATCACCAAATAAAATTAGTAGGCAGCAGGATTAAAACAAAAGTAGTATTTCTTCACAAAACGCACAATCTGTGGAACTCCCTGACAAAGGATGTTGTGCAGGCCAGGACTTTAACAGGGTTCAAATAAGAGCTAGATACATTCATGGAGAATAGGTCCATCAATGGCTATTAGCCAGGATGGTGTCCCTCGCCTGTCAGGGCTGGACCACTTGATCCCCTGTCCAGTTCATTCTCTGGGGTACTTAGCATTGGACACTGTCGGAAGAAAACAGGATACAGGGCTAGATGGACTTTTAGTCTGACCCAGAATGGCTGTTCTTATGGCCCTGTCACTTCCCCCAGCACAGACACAGGTCAGGACTGTATGCCACAGACTGGAGGGACAGCAGATTGACCGTTACCTGGACTAATGGGGTTAAATCCCCCTGCAGGCCAGAAAATGGTTCTTGGGCCATGAATGCATGTCTATGGCACAATGTCCCCTAGTGCCAGTCTGACTGCCAGATTGCAACCCCTTCTCTGCCCTCCCCACCCCACTCCCTGACTGCATGGGCCAAGCACCTTCTGTTGGGCCCCAGGTAATTCCCTGCTGATTTCCCCAGGCAGGCACCAGCCTGAAGTTTGCCCCCAAACTCACCAATGAGCTTCAACTCCTGGTCGAGACGGGATTTCTCGAAGGGACGCCGGGGGGTGACATAGGTCTTCCGGCACACCCAGCTCCGGGCAACGGGCATCCTGGCTGAGGCGCTGGCCCTGGGGGTGAAAAGAATTGAGCTAGGAGAAGACAGGATAATACTGCGCAATCCCCACTGGCCCTCAACCAAAGCACATGGGGCCAGGATCCTCTAGCAGCCACCCCACAAACCCAGCATGCAACTTGCTCGGAAAGGCTTCAGCGCTGAACTGCTCTCAGACGGACCCCATCTTCCCTTCCTAGGCCTCCTGCGCCCACCCCCATGAGGCCAAAGGGCCAGCATCCTGCAACCACTTGTGCAAATCTACCATGCTGGCTCTCTCGTTTGGCCACATGCACAAAGCTGCCTTCTGAACACTGTGACCCTGCCTGGAGACAGATACCCAGCCTGGTGCCTCACGGCATCGCAGACATTGGAGAAGGGGGACACGGAGCCCCTGGCATGAGGGTGGGGAACTGCAGGGAGCAGGCCCACAGGGAGCTGGGGGGAGGGATGCCAGGGGCCACCACTGGTGCTATGCCTGGGGATCCAAAAGTGTAACCACTGAGTATCAGCAGATGTGTCTCCGTGAGGTTCCACACCTGCTCCTGGGAAGGGGGACCAGCCCCCCCCCCGTGCTGCCGGGTAACTATACAGCAGCTCCACGGTTCCCTTTTACCTGCCCAGCAGAAGCCTCCTCCAAGAGACTCCGGGCGCCCCAGCGGGTCTCTGCCCCCCAGCAAGTCTGCACATCCCTAACAGATGCCCCTTGCGGGGGGGGGCCACAACTACAGACCATGGGGGGGCCCTAGGGGTTAGGGCAAAGGCCTGGGGACCCCCCAGAGTTCTGGGTTCGAGTCCTGCCCATCCCTGAGTGTCACCTTGGCCAGCACCAGCCACCCCATTAGGAAGGCCGGATAAGGGGCGCCCTGAACGTAGGGCGGGCTCTCATGTGGCCTCAGAGTTAGGGCATTAGCCTGAAGACTCCTGGCGTGTCGGTTCGAGCCCCGCCCTTTCCTGAGTGTCTCCACAGCCAGCCCCCATGGCCCCAGAGCAGCCTGAGCCGGGCCCTGGCCGGGGGAGGAGCCCTCAGAGCCACGGGGGGGGGGGGCGCAACGTGACTGCCCGCCCCCCGACCAGGACCAAGGGGGAAACTGAGGCAGGGGGATCCCACGCCCCGCCCCTCCCGCTGCAGCCTGCTAGCGAGCGCGCGCCGGGACCGCAGGCCGCACGCGCCTGGAGGGGGGCAACGCAGCACGCTGTGCGCATGCGCGGCCGCCCCGCGGAAGCGGGGGGAGACCCCGTTTCTCGCGCCCGAGTCGCCCCCCCCCCTTGTCCCCAAGGGCTCCCACCCGAACCCGGCCTCACTTGGCGGCCCCCCCCCGCCACAGCACCTCGCGTACCTGACGCGCGCGGCGCTGGCGGTTGAAGGAAAGAGGGCGGCTCCTCAGGGGCCGGCTTTATAAACGGCGAGGGGGAAGGCCCCGCCCGCGTCAGCGCCGGCCAATAGCAGGGCGCCGCCGGGGTCCCGCTGGCCAATGCTGAGCGCTTCCGGGGGGGAAAGGAATCGAGAGAGAAAGACGCTCCTAGCGCGGCGCATGCGCGTGGGAGACTTGGCTGGGGGCGGCCATTGCTGGGGGGAGGGTGCCCCCCTCCCTCCTGTCCCAATGGGGGGGTGGCCATTGCTGGGGGGGTAACCACCCCCCCTCCTGTCCCAATGGGGGGGTGGCCATTGCTGGGGGGGTAACCACCCCCCTTCCTGCCCCAAGGCAGGGCACCATTTCATTGACATGAGGGCTGTACCACTGACCCCTGGGGGTAACCCTCCTGCCCAGCCTCCCCCAAGGCAGCCAGGCTCAGCGTCCCTCCTTTACTTGCCCCCTGGCCTCAGCCGCCAGGCGCCCTTTCCAGTGGGGCCGGCTCCTGTGCGTTGGTGCTCAGGGGCTGAGCAAGGCTTCGTACGGCTGTTGTGAACGTCTGCATGCCTGTGACCGAGCCCCCGCCTTGCTACGTCCTTTCCAGACTGTGGAGGAGAGAAGGGAAGATTGTGCCGGTGCTGCGCAGGCCCACAGCATGAGACAGCCCCTGAGATCAGGGCTCCATTGTGCCAGCTGCTGTCCCGATGCAGCGAGAGACGGTCCCTGGCCCAGCTGAAGTCAAGGGCCCCACTGTGCACAGACCTACAGGGAGAAACCAAGGCAAGAGCAGGGAATCGATTCTGTGCTCCTATCCCAAGCCAGTTCCCTGGCCAATGGATCAGTGCTTCCCTGCCTTTTCACTAAGGTGACCATCTAGAACCTCCCTGCGAGCCCCAGGTGGGTTGGGACCCCCTGTTTGTGAGCCAGTGCCTTAGATCAGCGGTTCTCAAACTTTTTATGCAGAGCCCCAGCAGTCCACTGATTGTATGTGTTGTACCTATCGATGTTTCCAGTTTGTCAACCTCGCGGAGCCCCTGGAGATGTCTCGCGGAGCCCTGGGGCTCTGCGGAGCACAGTTTGAGAAACACTGACTTAGATAACGCAGCCTCCATACAGCCCATTTCTCTACTGAAACCGAGACCGGTCCTGCTCCCGCTGAAACCCACAGGAGGTTTCCTCTGTAATTCAGTGGAAGCAAGCTGAACCCTCAGCAAATTGGAGTACAACCCACGGGACAAGGTCACCTGGCAGTGGTGTAAATCAGCCTAGCTCCAGGAAAGTCACTGGCAGGAGAACTGACCCATCGACGGGTGTTTCCCGGCTGTTTTCAGTGGGCATTGAATAAATTGGTGCCCGGAACATGTGACACAGCCCGATCCCTGGCGGAAGTGAAGCGGAGTTGATGGAGTGGCACAGGGGCCATGCTACTTTGGAACGTGCTTGGGCTACATTATGTTAATTGCCAACCGAACGTGGCCTGGACATCGTAGAATTGATCCATCTAGTACAAGCTGCAGCCAGTGGAAGGCCAGGGCACCCAGCATCACATGGGAAGTGCCCAGTGTGTGGTCAGGACTTTCGCACAGCCACCATTGCGGGGGGATTGAGATCAACTTCCAAAGGAAACGTTGGAACCCGTTGAGTGTACGATAAAAGACAGAGAGGGGTGGCAAACACCGTGGGATCCCCCTTCCACATGTCTGACGCCAAACCTTTCAAAGGGTTTGTGTCCATCTTAGGGACGTTTATGTTGGGAGGAGCAAAGAGCTGAGAAGAGAAATGCTCCTTGCTGGTATTTTAAGAAAGCAGGATGAAAAAGGGTAACAGACAGGAGTGAGCAGGATCATGTCAGTGGAAACGGGAATGGCGTGGAGAGAATGTTAACTAATCTTCCGCCCCAGGCCGGGGTATTGCACGAGATGGTCTAGCTGAGATCAGAACCTGGCCCTGACCCAAGTGCATTTGAGGGTGACTCTGGATTAACCCGGGGGGTTGAATTAGAACCCAGCCCTGCCCCCAGTGCCGTCAGAGCCTGACTCGGAAGGGCCCTGGGTCTGCAGCCGTTTGAGGTTTGGCTGGTTCCCTTAGGCCTGCTTCCCCATCCCAGACACAGACTATGGCTGGCAGCCCAGACTGAGCCGGGAACCTGTAAATCTACCTTCGTGCTGGACGTTTTTACTGGGGAAGCGGTAAAGCACCCAGCTGCTGCAAATGGCAGAGAATCAAACTGCTGATTTACTGGGTGTTTTTCTTCTAACCGGGTGTTTGTAGGGTGCTGGACTCCCAGCCTCCCTGCTCATTAAACACCACTCCCCTCCCACAGCTGGGGAGAGAACCCCTCCCATTATACCCCGCACCCCTCCCAGAGCCAGGAGTGGAGTGAGATGCAGACCACCGGGTGGCATTTGTGCACAGACAGTGTGGTGGAGTGCCTGGGGGGGGGCAGTTTGTGACAGCTGGTTTCTTCATGCACGCTTGGAGTGAGGGGGGGTGTTTGTGTGTGTTTCTCACACGTGTAGGGATCTTTGTAGCTGTGTGTGGGCGTAGCTATGGCTGTGTGCTCTGAGGTCTGCATAGGTGCATCTATGTGTATGGCTCTGGCTGTGTAGTTTGGGGTTGTCAGTGCATACATGTACGTCTTTGGGGTTGTGCATGTCTGAGAGAGAACACAGTGTTTTGTGTGTGCCTGTTTGCGGTTGTGTGTCTGTCTCTGGTTTGGGGGCTGTGTGTGTGTATTTTTTGAGGTTGTTTGTGTGTGTCTCTGTGTTTGGGTGTGTGTGTCTGTGTGCATGCATCTTTGGGGTTGTGTGGGTCTGTAGCAATGACGGCATCACAAACCTGCCAGCTCTCCCCGCCCCGTGCCCTATTTCTAATCCAACTCAGCTTGGGGGCGTGTCTCTCAGCTCAGCAATCCCCTGGGACTGGCACCCTGAGGAGCTAAGCAGCAGGGCTACACCACCCACGCACCATCGCCAGGGATGACAGTAGCCCTAGCGGGGGAGGGGGCATGGATCCCAGGAAGGGGGGAAGCTGGGGAGGGGAAGAGGGAATCCCAGCAGAGGAGGGAGGGGGATCCCAGCAGGATGCATGCGAGATGTCTGCTTAAATTCAGGGCTGGTTCCCTGGGTGGGTGAGGGGTTCAACTGCGCCCAACATAACTCGTGCTCCCCAGTGAGGATAACCACTGCCCCTGGGTTTGCACCCTCTGCCCCCTGCCCACTTGTGGTGGCCGTTGGTGCATGCGTGCGTGGCTCTTAATACATTTAAAAAGCAAGCACAGCGGGGGGGAACCAGGCACAAGCGGGGAATGCCCAGTCCCCCACTGTGCCTCTGCCTCCACTGCCCCTCTGCAGAGATGGCGCTGTGGAAGAACCCGCTTTCAAGCCGGCTTCCCCCAGCACCGGCTCCTGCTCCCCGCTTGCTGTCTCTCTCTGATAGAGGCAGCAAGGGTGGGGGAAGCAACTAGTCGAGTCACTAGTCCACTAGTTACATCCCTAGCTGGGGGCACCAAGACCGGATGCAGGAGTCCAGCCGCAGTCACTCCAGGGCCAAATCCAGAGGTGAACTAAACTCTGTGGTCCCTCCTCCCCCATTTGTGTACCGTAGTCTGACCTTAGCCCTTGGGGCCGCAGCATCTGCAGTCAGCTGATTTTCCAGCACCTGTCACCCAGATCTATTCCAGATGCCTGGTCCTGGGACCACGCCTCCGCCCAGCCCAGAAGCACAGGTCTCGGTTCTTTGCTCTTGACTGGAGGGCCGTGAATTTCAGCACGGCCTGGTGTAGGTGGTTTGCATGCCTCCCGCAGCCTGTCCTCGCTGCCCAGACCTGCTGGTCGTCCACAAACATTACTGGCACGGGCAGGGGCTCGGTTTGCTTCTGGGTCATTGATGCCAACGTGCAAGAGGCAGGCCTGGCGGGCGACCCCTGGAAACACACCCGCCCAAGGAGGCTGCCCTGAGTCACGGTCATGTGGAGGCCTCTCTGTTCACTTGTGTGAGATATTTGTGTGCACAAGGCAGAAGGAGAAAGAGAGGGGGTCCGGGAGTGCAAAATGTCATGTGTGCTTGTGCATGATACTGTACACGGGTGTGACCGTGCGAGAGACAAAAACTGGGTATGTGAAAGAGAAAGAAACTGTGGGGGGAGGGTAGCTGTCATGGGGTGGGACCCCACTCTGCTGTCCCAGGCGAACGGCAGACCTCGGCCCAGCCACTCACCTCAGGGACTGACTGCAGCCTTTCAGGGGCCACTTCCCCCAGCAGCAAGCCAGGATGGGGCGGGACCCAGGCCCCCCTGCTATAGGACCTTGTAGCTAGCAGCCACATACTGCAGGGCCTCCAACACCTCTATCTATTTCCCCAGACTGCTTTCCTGCAGCAGCCCCTAGCATCCACCCTCAGTCTGGCAGGCAGCTTGGAGCTGCCCTGCCCTGCCCTGCCCTGCCCCCATCCTTCTTCTCTGGGCTTCCAAGAAAGAACTCACTCTCCTGCCCTGCAGCCCTCTTTATATATGGGTCTGCTCTGCCCTGATTGGCTGCTTTTTACAGCCCCTCTCTGATTGGCTGCTTTTAACCCTTTCTCCAGCAGTGTCGGGCAGACGCCCTATCACAGTATGTGAAACGCTGTGTGTGTGTGTGTCACATCATGAGAGAGAGCGTGTGCGTGTGTGTGTGTGTGTGTGTGTGTAGAGAGACTGTGTCTGGGTATATATGAAAATGCCTGTGTGTCTGACAATGCCTGTTTGTGTGTCTGGATGTGACACTGTGTGTGTGTGTGTGTGTGTGTGTGTCCATGTGTGACACTGCGTTTGCGCATCTGGGTACATGAGTCTCTGTCACTGTGTTTGTGTGACAATATGTGTGCCTAAGTACATGAGACTGTGTGTGTGACTGTTTCTGAGTGTGATACCATGTGCCTGGGTATCTGTGTGACTGTGTGTACGTGTGTTTGACACTGTGTGGTGTGACTTCATGACACTGGGGGAGGAGTGTTTGAGGTGGTGTCTCTAAGTGGCACTGTATGAGTGTGTGACAATGCCTCTGTGTGACATCATGTGTGACTGTGTGTCCATGTGTGACACTGAGGGGGAGGGGCGTGGATGTGTGACAAGGCCTCTGTGTGACGCTGGGGGTATGTGAGACTGTGTGTCTGGCAAGTGAGACTGTGTGACTGGGACACTGTGTGGGTGGGACACTGCGGATGCCTGTGACCCTGCACGTAATTGTGTACTGAGACTTCAAGGCACACACCGGCATTTCAGTCTCTGCTTCTGTGCAGCACTGAGCGCGACGGGGCCTGATCCCTGACTGGGGCTGTTGGCCACTAATGCAAGGAAATCAGTAACAATGCTGGGGGGTGCATGTGTGTGTGTGTGTGTGTGTGTGAGGGGCACTGTATGCACACACGTCCTTGTGTGTGAGTATGCGTGAGATGTGAGTATGTGAGACACTGTGTCTGAGGCAGCCTGGGTGCATGTGGCAGCCTGGGTTTGTGTGGGAGCTGTTGTGCGTGAGGCTGGCCATGTATGCAGGAGACCCGGCCTTGTGACTGTGTGCTGGCGACAGCGTGTGCAGGTGTGAGGTAGCATGTGTGTGTGACACCGTGCATATGAAACAACATGTGGATGTGTCTGCGTGTGAGAGTCAGTGTGTGTATGAACCACGCGTGTCTGATAATGTCAGGGTGTGTACAAGCTGGGTGTGTACAAGCTGTGTGTGTGTGTGAAACTCAGAGTGTGTATGAACTCTGTGTGTGTGTGTGTGTGTGTGTGACAGTCAGAGTGTGTGTGTGACACAGTCAGAGTATGTGCAAGCTATTTAAGATCACGTTAGACAGACATCTGTCAGGGATGGTCTAGACCAGTGTATCTCAACCAGTGGTACGAGTACCCTTAGGGGTACTGGAGAGAAGTCTGGGGGGTACGTCCAACTGAAATTTTGAGAAAACTGAATGTTTGTATTAATTTTTACAATGCTTTATTATTTTTGTACTTTTTACACCCAAAAATTTCATTGCCCCTCAAGCTACGATTAAGTTGTTTAAACAAATGTGTTGCAATGGTAGAAAAAAATGTTGTGTGTCTGAAAACTGTCGGTACTGGGGGTACTTATAATTTTTTTTAAAGGGGTACTTTATAAAAAAAGGTTGAGAAACACTGATCTAGACAGCGTTTGGTCCTGCTGTGAGGGCAGGGGACTGGACTTGATGACCTCTTGAGGTCCCTACAGGTTCTAGGATTCTAAGCTCTGTGTGTGACAGTCTGTGTACAAGGAGGGGGTGTGATGTTGTCAGGGTGTGTACGAATTGCGTGTGTGAGAGACAGTCAGTGTGTATAAACTCCATGTGTGTGATTGTGTGTAAGATGTGTGTGTGACGTGTGTGCATGAGCTCTGTGTGTGTGTCACTGTCATGGTGTGTAGTGTGTGAGATTGTCAGGGTGTGCATTGACACTGTGTATACAAGCTGTGTGTGTAACATTGTCAGGGGGTGTGTGAGCTGTGTGCATGTGACAGTATATGTACAAGCTGTGTGTGAGAGAGACATTGTGTGTGCAAGCCGTGTGTGTGAGACATTGTTGGTGTGAGACAGTGCATCTACAAGCTGTATGTGAGACATTGCTAGTGTGTGTGACACTGTGTACACCAGCTGTGTCTCTGTGTGTGTAAGCTGTGTGCGTGTGTTGTGTCTGGATGGCTCATTGTGTAGGTTAAACTGTGTGTGTTTTGTGGATGACACCTCTACTCAGCCCCCTCCTCTCTTTGATTTGGGGAATACTCGGTGGCTCCCCCCATACCCTGCACCCCCAAACTCCACCCTCTCCCCAAATCCCCCCTCACACACCGTCCCTCCCCATCCCTCTCCCACAGTGCCCTGCTGCAGCTCAGGCTGGTACCAGGGAGAAGGTAACCATGGAGACGCTCCCCCCCCCCCGCTCCATCTCCTGCATCTCTCGGCCCCTCCCCACCATCCTCTGGCCTTTCTGTGGGCTGCGGGCCCTGACGGACAGCCCCCGGGCCCAATCGGCGAGCTCAGCGGCGCGGGGGGGGGGGGGGTGTCTGTCCGAGGGGGTGGGTCTTTTCTCCATCAATTCCAGCAATCCAGCTCCCCAGCCAGGCGGATGCCGAAAGCACCCAGCCTCCCATTGGGCTTCATCCTCCTTTTCTTCTCCCCTTCCCCCTCCACATCCCCGCCCCTCCCTCCCCTGGGAAAGGGGGGAGAACCCAGACGTCGGCCCGGATCTCCCCCCAACCCTCCTGTCTTCCTTTCCACCCTGCATCCCCCCCTCCCCAATTCTTCTCCTCCCCCCTCCATTGTTGGCATGGCCATAAACCGCGTCTGAGCCTTTCTTTCGCTCTGCCCCTTCCCTTCCTGCCCCTGGGCTCCCGAGGAGACGGAGAGAGGAAGATGCTTCGGGATGAAAAGCAGGTAGCAGCCACGGCCGGGGCGGCCCATCGTCCCGGAGATGCGAAGCCGGGGTGCCCTGCTGCCTGGGATCCCCTCGCCCGTTCGGATGTGTGAGAGCCACCGGGCGCCCCCCCACTGTCCCCTGCGGATCCCCCTTCTCGGCCAGCATTGCCCGCGCCTGGTTTTCCTCCCCTGGCTCAACCCCGCACCCCCCCGGACCCGAGGCTGTCTGCCCACGGGTGGCCCCCGCCGATCGATGCCCGCCGAGCCCCGACAATGCTAAGGCAGGGACCCGTCGTCCTGCTGGCCGCCTCTATGTCGTATTTCAACCCGGACAGAGCATTGGCAGCGCCGCTGGAGAATGGTGAGCAGGCCAGGCCTGGAGGCCTCCCTGGTGTCTGGTGTGGGGAGGGGGCAGATACCCCGGCGGTTCCACCGACCCTGCGGATCCTTCCGTCTCTCCGTCCCTCCTTTGCTTTCCTCACCCCTCCTTCATCCCCCTTCCTCCTCCGGCCCTTCCTCTGCTCCCCCTTCTTCCTCCAGCCCTTCCTTCGCTCCCCCTTCCTCCTCCAGCCCTTCCTCTGCTCCCCCTTCTTCCTCCAGCCCTTACTCTGCTCCCCCTTCTACCTCCATCCCTTCCTTCGCTCCCCCTTCCTACCTCCATCCCTTCCTCTGCTCCCCCTTCTTCCTCCAGCCCTTCCTCTGCTCCCCCTTCTACCTCCATCCCTTCCTTCGCTCCCCCTTCTTCCTCCAGCCCTTCCTCTGCTCCCCCTTCTACCTCCATCCCTTCCTTCGCTCCCCCTTCTACCTCCATCCCTTCCTTCGCTCCCCCTTCCTCCTCCAGCCCTTCCTCTGCTCCCCCTTCTTCCTCCATCCCTTCCTTCGCTCCCCCTTCCTCCTCCATCCCTTCCTTCGCTCCCCCTTCCTCCTCCAGCCCTTCCTCTGCTCCCCCTTCTACCTCCATCCCTTCCTTCGCTCCCCCTTCCTCCTCCAGCCCTTCCTCTGCTCCCCCTTCTACCTCCATCCCTTCCTTCGCTCCCCCTTCCTCCTCCAGCCCTTCCTTCGCTCTCCCTTCTTCCTCTAGCCCTTCCTTGGCTCCCCCCCTTCTTCCTCCACCCCTTCATTCCCTCCCCTTCTTCCTCCAGCCCTTCCTTGGATCCCCCTTCCTCCTCCAGCCCTTCCTTCGTCCCCCTTCCTCCTCCAGCCCTTCCTCTGCTCCCTTCTTCCTCCAGCCCTTCCTCTGCTCCCCTTCTTCCTCCAGCCCTTCCTCTGCTCCCCCTTCTCTCCACCCTCTCATTCCCTCTCCTTCGTTCCTCTAGCCCTTCCTTCCCCCTTCTTCCTCCACCCCTTCATTCCCTCCCCTTCTTCCTCCAGCCCTTCCTTTGATCCCCCTTCCTCCTCCAGAACTTCCTTCGTCCCCCTTCCTCCTCCAGCCCTTCCTCTGCTCCCCCTTCTACCTCCATCCCTTCCTTCACTCCCCCTTC